>OY979712.1:12581065-13889347 GCA_963855925.1 Inga laurina | reverse complement strand
TTCACCAATGCATGATGGAATGTGTCTAGTGATTATCTAGCTTTATTGAGGACAAATTTCTTAGAAGTACTATCTATATTATATACATACTGTAAAGAACACAATTCAAGTTAATATTTTTCACAAGTACATAGCAAGTAATTAGCAGGTATATATATACCTTACCTTGATATTGTTCCAAATTCTGAGTACTTTTTCCTTACCCAACGCCAATTACCTACCATGATAGGAATGTTGGTCCTTGATGTTAAGTCAATGTGGCTGATGAAGTGTGACGACTTAAGAGTTTGACCATCATTGCTCCAAGTCATGTCAAAATTTTCCCCCAAAAATTTTGCTTCGTTCATAAAAGTCAAGTCACAACGACCCCTCCTTACAATATCACACACTTTTTCTAACACTATTCCTGAGTCAAGTTTTTGGTTTGTGTAGGGGCAACATCAGTAGTCGAGGGAATAATAGTCCTAAGGGTACTATCAAAACTAGGGGCATTATCTATGCCAGAGGAAGTAGAATTGGCTATTTTAATTGGAAAACAAAACTCATTCAGTTAGCCACAAAGACCAAAGCAATAGGTTTTCTAAAAAAACACGATGCACAATTAAGGTCAAAACCTACTTAGGTAAGGCAAAGTGAAAAATAAGGAGAATGCGAAATAAAAAATGGAGAATGTGAATGTAGAAGAGAAATCATGCTTTAAAATAAGAAAAACATAGCATGCGAAGGAATGCGACCTAGCTAGGGATCAGAGATGAAAAAGCAAGTTAGGTAATCGGAGTGACTCGCATGGCTATTAGATCAAAGTTCAAAGAAAGTAGTGTTGGGTATGGTTCTCCTGAAAGTGATGTCAACAGCTGGAAAAGTCAACTGGATTGTAGGGCACCAAGGATAAATGGGTAACGTTTTACTAAAGACAAGTAAGTAAATTGTAATAACTTGGGATTGTTGAAGGGGCACGAGATTGTTGATGTTTTAAAAGATTTGATGAAACTTGCTCATGGTTATAAGTTTAGAATCATTCTGAAATGTGGCCTTTTCTTAGAATTCTAAATTAACAACAATAATGAATATTTGAATGAAAGTTCACGGTTTTACATCACAATCGTTAGGTTTTGTAAATGGTGGCAGTTTATTCTCAATAACTATTAGGTATTAGACATGGTATTATAAAAAGTGACAGGTTTTACATAATAACCATTATTTATTTGACTTTTTTTAATATTTTTTGAAGTTGATTATTCAACCCTATAGTACAAACCAAAAATTTAAAAAAGAAAACAAGAGTGTGAATAAACAAACAAAAAAAATAAAAAGTTATGATGATGAATGATATGCTGCATTATCAAATTCATGAGATTCGGATTTTTCGAACATTTAAATAGAAAGGGTTTTAGATTATCCAGTAGAAGGTGTCCTAAGGAATGTAAAGGGTTACGTTATAGAGCCGAATGTGTCCTTATAAATTGGCACGGTTAACTTAAGTAACAATTATATTCTAATAACCATGAATATTCCTAGAATTAGTAATGGTTGTTTACTAACAACAATTAAGTGACCATTATTTTTTAAAAAAGTATTTTTGGGCTATATTGACTTAACGATTAATGTTTGTAATATTCAAAACATAAAAAAAGTAGTTGTGGTTTTCAATCTTCACCACTACTGCTGTCCTCCTCCTCTTAACCCTCCCCCTCACTCGACTCATCATCAATGTCTAAGGAAGGAGATAAAGGGCATGACTGGAAGTGATCATATAAAACATGATTGTGATAAAGGAGGAGGTCTAACTTCCTATTTTGACTATGGGTGTGGGTAGTGAGATGCCTTATGAAGTGGTCAAGGATGACCAACATTTGTATTAGAGCCTCCATTTGAGGAGGTGGAGGAGGAGGAGGAGGTGGTGGTGGAAGAGGCAATGGAGGAAGAGGAAGGGCTTGTAGAGAAGGAGGGTGGGGATGAGGAGGAGGAGGGTGAATTGAAAGAGCTCTTTGGCATCTGACTATGATGTGGGAGAGAAGGACGAGGTTATGAAAATGTGCTGTTTAGAAAAGGACTAAGAACAAAGGGAATATGTCATTATAAATAGAGTTGAATACTTCACTCTAAAGTTTTTAACTTAGGAGAACTAGTACTTAGTGTCAGACCAAAAGAGGTTATGAAAATGTGCTCTTCGATTTGTTCTTTATATGATGGTTGTTTATTATAAATGTTATTTTTGTCATTCTTACTTTACGGTCAATAGATATAACCATAATGTTTGTGTTTTCACTGATATAAGGTGGGAAGATGAATCTTTTGTAAGTGTTAAATGATGCTTGTGTCTTAAGAACCATCATTTTTGTAACTAAATAAATGATAGTTATTAACTATAACCATTATTTTTGTGTTTTTGGGAATTCTGCCTCTCAATATATGACAGTGCGTATAATTAACTGTTACTGTAAAGTGTTGTATATTCTTACGTGACCTCTGCCTCGACATACATGACGTTTATTCGATGTAACCGTTATTTATTAAGATTTATATATACCTGAATTTGTAGTTTGTGAGTTGCTTTTGAAGATGTCCAGTGATGGTCCCCTAATGGAGATACGAGGCTTTTTATGGTTTTTTGAATGCAAGCTATAAATAAGACAAAAAAGGTGTGACGCTGAGCCTTGTTTGGTTGTCCTCTTAATTAACATCCCCAAGGCAAACTGATAGTGAACTCTTTGATCCTAATGAACAGGATATTAATGCATTATTGGCTTACATACTCTGTTAACCTTGAAAAGAAAAATACTGATCTCTGAGAATGTTTTTGCTTCCAAACAATGCATTAAATCTTAAGGTACATGTCATTTGAAGGTTTCTTTTCCTATGAACCTAGTGTGATTATTTGTGGGTGTAGGTAGTTATATATATATATGTCACATTTTTTTAATAAAGTGGGCAAGGTTAAAGATTGAATTAGGAAACAAAAACTGCAACAAAACTAAGGAGGCATATGAGCTTCCTCCTCAGCATGACATGCATCATTTGGTGTTTGCACCCTACAATATGTAGGAACATCTTGTAGCAAAACAATTTGTGAGCTTTTTGCATGCACCTCTTATGCCAGTATATCTGTGCACACCAATATTTCTCTATTTGCATGAGCAATTTCCACGTTCAGTTTGCATAAATTATCTTCCAGGTATCTTCTATAATTTATCTAGAGGGGTGATTTTCCCCACTATCTCTGAGTAGCGTATTAATTAATCAAAAAAGACTCTAATCTTATTCAACCCAAATGAAAGTCCTATCTTGATTGCCTATATTTCAGCAACCATAGTAGGGTATGAACCGTGACTCTTGGAATCCTATGACCCATTGCCCTCTTTAATCTCTAATTAACCCATACCACAAGCTGCATGGTTAAGATAATTAATCAAAGCATCTACATCTAGTCAAAATACCCCAGGAGGAGGGGCCTTTCAACATCTATCTTTATTGCTATCATCTTAGAAAATGTGGATATATGTCACATTTTAATTTAAGTTAGGAAGAACGCATGAATGGCGAAATTCACATGGAGGAAAACAAGATTTGTGAAGTGAATCCCACTAATAAAGAAAAAAAAATGAAAACAACTTCTTCCCTTGATAATTAAAGTTTTCAAAAGCGATTCTTTATTTGACTTATATATTGTTTGTATCATGCTTCATGATTTAAAAGGCTTTATAAATATATTACACACACATATTGTTTGTAAGGATTTAAAAATATAAATGAAAAACTAGTTATTAAATTCATACGATTCCTCATTGTACATTTTGTTCAACTAAAAGAAGAAATCTATCTGTACCCGCATTAGGAAGGAGTGATGTGTCAATATATATATATATTTATATTATGTGAGTCAGTCACTAAATAATTTATACCCAATAAAATTGGCATGATTCTTCCACTAATTCCTTCCTTTCATATACAAATTTTCTAATGCATTTATTGACTCCAATCCGGCTACTAGATAATTTTGCATCAATTAAGAAGAATAATACTTTTTCTAAACCCAATAAAATTAACTTAAACCTAGAGCCCCATTTCTTTGGCATATAAACATTTATATAAATTCACATTAAGCTTAAAATGATCTTTCCCTGTTTTCGCAATTATTTGAGGCCTCTTAATATTTTTCATGAAATTTCAAGCATAATATCCATAATTGCCATTACGTACCCACACTTTTTAGAAATCATGCTTTTGCCACAACCCGGAATAGTAAATACACAATGTTATCTCAGGGTGTATACTATTTTATTTGAACCTTGTCTAACTTTAATTATGTATTTATCCTTTTTTTTGAAAGGCCGAATGTTACAAATGACGTTATATACATTCTATCTTTTTAGGGTTTTTATGTGACTTGTGATCAAGTGGGCTTGGTAACCTAATTATTTCATACTAATTCTGTAATACGCCATAATGTACTCAAGGGCTAAATGTACAGAATAGAGGGTGGGATTAATGACAAAATTACCCCAAAAATTTTGTTATGACTTTAGTTCCGATTAAATTGAAATAACTACTTAGTCTTTTCGCCTAAAGTAAAAAATGACCAAAGGCCTAATTTGAACATAAGAAGAAGAAGGAAAATATCTTATGGAAGAGAGTTTAAATGATATACTTTTTCATCTTTTCCATTTGAAAAGCCAACAATTTTGGCTAGGTATAAATAAAGCGAGAACCAAGAGATCAATGAATCAATATATCTTTCTCATTTTCTCTCAATTGATTTCTTCTAAGATCCCCAAGAAAGAGAAAGAGAATATATAATTAAAGTATAACCATTGACAAGTCAAAAAGAAAAAAAGAAAGAAGAAGAGGAGAAAATTCAACTAGACTTATAATTGGTTACAAATTGGAAATTTTGACCAAAAACCAAGTTAATTGCAAGAAAGCTTGGTCAACCACAATGTCACCTTTTTGGGACATATATTTTGGTCAAATGAAGAGAGAAGAGGGGCTGAAGATTCAATTAATTGGGACACCTTTTGGGCAGCAAATTTTCAGTCAAAAGATGAAGGGAATAGGAAAGGAAAAACTCAAGTTAAATAATATAACTATATGACCAAGGGATTCATTATTAGCCACAACTTTTCTTTCTCTTTGGGCCACATTTTAGGTAGATATTAAGAGGATAAGGGAAGAGAAAAACTGATTAGAATTCACTCTCTCACCTCTTCTAAAGGTTGGCCAAGTTCAACAAAACAAGAGAAAGTGAAGAGCAAAGTTTAGGTAAGATCCTCTACATGGATTTTCACCTTCTTAACCTCTTCTATGGCACAAAAGCTCTTCATAAACATTGTTCCTCTTGATGAGAGCTTCATTTTTAAGATTTTAGAATTTCAAAAAGAGATGTTTTGAGCCATCATCTACGAACAAAAGTTGAGGAAGCAAAAAAAGAACACAAGAAGAAGCAAGAGGTGAGTAAGAGCATTATTTTGATGTATATGATACTTTGATGGGCTGAGTTTTGGTGGGCTATTGTGAAAGCCCTAAT
Source organism: Inga laurina (assembly GCA_963855925.1). Classification (NCBI taxonomy): domain Eukaryota; kingdom Viridiplantae; phylum Streptophyta; class Magnoliopsida; order Fabales; family Fabaceae; genus Inga; species Inga laurina. The sequence goes on along the minus strand of OY979712.1, from coordinate 13,883,823 downwards.
TTTGGCTTTTAGGGTATATTAGGGATCATGAAGCTTTCATCTTATGTATGTGCTTATATGTTGGTTTGGAGGCAAATGAGCTAAGCTTAGTGATTAAATAGTGAAGTGGTTGTTTGTTTTGAAATACCCTAATATTCTTACCTCAACAGGGCACCATGAAGCAATGGGAATTTTTTCATTTTGATGTTACCATTTTGTTCTATATGAAAAATTGTGTGGGTATAGCCTTGGGTTGTGAATTTTGGGTCAATGAAACTCAAAATTCAAAACTAGATTTTCTACCCAAATAAGATTCCAGCGAGGTACCCTGATTTTTTGGTGTTTTTGGATAACCAAGTGATGTCAAAAATTTCTGAAACTTTCTAGTTTTTTAGAAGACATTGCAAGATTTAAATTGATATATTATGGGTGTCATTTTGATGTGTGTGTTGAGAGTTATGCATTCCAAAGTTTGAGGTTGAAACTGTGATCAATTTTGGAACAGAAAGGGGATTTGTTGAATCCTGTATTTTCTTGTTTATAGATGACAGTGATTCATATTTTTCCTATAAAGAGGACTTAAATATCCTCAAGTAGGACTTGGAGTCACTCCATTTCAATTTTTTTTATAACTAGTTATGATTTTTCAAAGTCTGGAGAAAATTCAAAGGTAATAACACATGGTAATAGCTATGAATTCTAAGGTTAGAAAATTGGCCTTTTGGGTTAATTGAGCACTTTAGCTCCTTAGTTGACTTGATTAAATGACATAGTGATAACCAACCCAAGTATTTTGAGTTATTAAAGAATTGGAATAGGTAATAACTCATCGTCCTTGATTATGATTTATAGGATTTGACATTTTCCTTGTGCATAAGAAACCGGTGTCTGAGCAGGAATGAAAAGAACAAGGTAGTGACCCTTTCTCTTATATTATGTATAACGTATTGTATGCATGTCTTATCATTAAATTGTGATGAATGAGAATGTTGCTATTTATTCCATGTGAATATAACAAGCTGTTGAAGAATGCCGTTGTGAATACAGTGAAAGCTGTCATACAATGATTATGGCAAATGCTGTTGTGAATGTGATTAAAGTCATGCATATCACTATTGTTGTGAATGTTGTTGTTGTACTGCCGTTATGAATGCCGTTGTTGTGCTGCCATTACGGACGCCATTGTTGTGTTATTGTTTTGTGATTTGCTTACATGCTTTATAATTGTACATGTTATGAGTGAATCGTTACTATTAGGACTCTTTTAAATCTCATTCTCTCTATTAACCAACCTATAGCCAGGGCAAGCGGTTCGAAGGAGAAACAAGTAACGAAGGACGGTTAGAGCTCCTAGCTAGGAATGTTAGTTTTGGTAGTTGGTTGTCATACTTTTGGGATTATTATACATGTTGTAAGTATTGAATAGTGTTATGTAATCCCCTATATGAAAAACTGAAAATGGGCAAATATGACCTATAAACCCTTCAATGAATAAATGAAATTCGAGTGTTGTTGGGAAATTTTGTTACACTCTGATATGTATGTATGAAACCGAACTGCACAGGCCAAATATATTTGAAAAGTGAATATAAGACCATTCCAAATAGGTTTTGGAAAATTTTTTGAAAACCCACTTTATTACAAGACTACAACCTGTCTTGAAGCTGGGACTTTTAATAAGTTTTAAATTATCGGTTGGTCTCTAATTTAACATAATGGCATATTGTCGAACTATAATTAAGGCTATTAAGGTAAGGGGGTAACAAATTCTAAGTTTCAAAGCTCAACATATGGGATATGAAAATCTAACCATTATAAATCATCCACTTGGTTTAGCAACAATAAACTCCCAATAATCTAGGGAGCACTAAGTGCATAAAGGGGATGTAGTGGGAGGTTACATAGTAGCATCCAACTATTAGAAATCATCTACTTGGTTTGGCTAGTCCTCTCTTATATGATTTTAATCTATAACCATTATATTTAAGCCGAAAAAAGTTCATGTTAGTTTAGGTTTGATAATGTTATAATAAATTAGTGATATGAAATATCAAATATTTGTGAAAACAGGTGAGATATAGAAAATGAGAGTTTTAAACTTGATTATTTGTGTTACATGTGGTAAAATCATATCAAGAATCATATGGGTGATTGATTTTGTGTGCCCTTCAAAATGTACCATGTCTCACAACAAAGGATACTGAGTGCTCATTTTGTTAGCAAAGTCCCTCCCATGCTATTAACATTCAACGTTCTTAATCCATATGTTTTATGGCCGGAAATAGCTTAAAGATCATGTACGGTACAATGTGTGTGGAGTATAAAAAGATACAACTTACCCTAATGACTACATATTGTACAAAAAGGAGTATAAAGGTCTTAGTGAGTGTACAAAATGTAAAACTTCAAGATACAAAAGTGAAGAAAGATGGTGGTGGTCGTGATGAGATAGCTAAAAGGCAACCTTTAAAGGTGTTGTGGTATCTTCCAATAATACCATGGTTTAAGCATTTGTTTACAAATGCATCAAAACCAAAGAAGTTGAGATGGTTGTGTGATAAGAGAATAGCTTATGGAAAATAGTTTCGACACCCAACTGACTCTCGGCAATAGAAGAAAATAGATGAAATGTTCTTTCAATTTAGTTGTGAGTTAACAAACCTTCAGCTTGGGCTTTATATAGATGGAATTTTAATAGCATACATAGTGCATGGCCGGTTTTCCTAGTGATATACAACTTACCTACCTGGTTGTGTATGAAATGCAAGTATGTGATGTTTTCAAGGATGATTTCTAGACCACAACAACTAGGGAACGATATTGATATGTACTTAGAACCTTTTATTGGGGACTTGAAGAAGTTCTGGGAGGCAGGCATGGATGTGTTTGATGCGTATAAGTAGGAGTCCTTTAAATTTAGTGCAATAATTTTCAACATGATAAATGACTTTCCTTGATACAAAAATTTGTCAAGGTACAATGTGAAGGGGCATAAAGCATGTTCGATATATGAAGCAGACACATAGTTCTATAAACTTAAGCCAGGAAGAAAAATGGTCTACCTTGATCACAGGAGGTTTCTTCATCGGTTCTACTTGTATCGTAGGTTAAGAAAGAGTTTTAATGACTTTATAGGAGAATAAAATGGCTCCAAGGGAATTAACTAGAGAAGAAGTTTATAGTTGGGCCGAATGAATCAATCTTATCTTCAGTAAGAATTAGATGACTATGGTTGAGAAGAACATATGGAAAAAGAGGTCAATTTTCCTTAATATTCCATATTGGTGTAGTCTTGATGTGAGACACAATATTGATGTGATGTATATGGAGGACAAAATTTGTGATAGCCTTGTAAGTATGCTTTTGCACATACCATAGAAGACTAAGGATGGAGTTAGTGTGAGATGAGGCTTGGTTGAATTGGGAATAAGAAAACAATTACGTCCATAACTACGAGATGATGGTAAGAAGGCGTACATGGAGCTAGAGCACATATACTGTCAAAAGCTGAGTTTATCATGTATTGATGCAATAACTATTGCCAGTAGCTACTAGAGACATTATAAAAGATGATGTGCAAACCACTATAACAAGATTGTGTGTTTTCTTTAATGCTATATGTAGCAAAGCCATTGACAGTAAAAGGTTGGTTGAATTGGAAAATTTGAGTTATATTATTTTGTCCCAAGTAGAGATGCATTTTGCTCTTGCATTTTTTTTTATATAATGATGCATTTGATAGTTTATTTGGTAAGGGAGATAAAGCTCTTTTGAGCGATACATGAATATCTTAAAAGGGTATTCTAAAAGTCCTTATTGACCTGAAGCCTTAGTTGTTGAAAGATATATAGTTGAAGAGGCTATAGAATTTTGCAAAGATTATCTATTAGAAGTGAAGGCATAGTCTCGACATGAAGAGGGGAGAAGTAAGGGAACATAAGGTTTTAAAATGAAGAGTATGCCTCATAAAAATGTGTTACAAGCACACTTGTATAATAGCTTGAATAATTTGGAAGAAGTTCAACTGTACTTAGATGAACACAGAAAGAGTTTGTAGAACATGTATCTAAGGAAGAATGACATGCAATTAGCTAATAAGAAAAATAAGACATTCATAGAGTGGTTCAAGAAAAAGGTTTTGCATGAGACCAATGTGTCTAGGACAATCAAATGGTTAGCTTGGGGGCCTTCTTTTGATGTTGTCATTTGGAGCGGTTATGATATAAACGGGTATTATTTCTATTCAAAAGTCCAAGATGATAGAAGTGCTAAGCAAAATAGTAGGGTTATGGTGTAGCTAAATCCATGCACTTTTCTAATTCGAAAGACAAAAACCCCTTATTGGCATCCATAGCCTATTATGGAGTTATTGAAGAAATATGAGAGATAACCTATATCAAGTTAAAATTTGATTTATTCAAATGTAAATAGGTTAACAATAATGCTATTGTAATAGATCGACAATTTGGATTTGCATCAATTGATCTTCAGAGAGTTAGTTATAGAGATGAGCCTTCATTCTAGTAAGCCAGGTGAAATAAGTGTTTTATGTCACAGATCCTGCAAATAAAAAAATATCCATTGTACTTTAAAGTAAAAAGCAAAAGGATGGTGATCCAACCTTCAACCTTGATGACACATCATCTTTCACTATAAATCAACCTAGACCAAGTTAAATAGAATTGTTAGATTACGATGAATATGCTGCTAGAAATGATTATTGTGAAGGAATATAGGAAAACACATAAAGTAAGACCTTTAGGAATGAAATAGTATTGTGTGATTTTTATTTTAATTTTATTTAGTTTACTCTATTCATTTAATTGTAATTTAATTACCTATCTAACATTGATTTCTTAATAGGAATACAAACAATTTTGATGAGTCATAAAGTGATAGAGGCTCTGGTAAGGATCAAAGGGATGGAGGCGACACTGTTGTGAAAAGGGTTAGAGGCAATACAAAGCTACGAGAGTTGGTAGGATGTCATGTATGTAATATCCCAATTTTTAATTAAGGGCTAATGAGGATTGGTGTGGATATTTATGATTTTAAATGGGAATTATTATGTGTTTTATGGCTATTTTAATTAATATGTCATAATTATTGAAAAATTTGGAAGAATGGAATTATTGGCCATGAGTTGGTAATTAAGGGAGAAATTAATTACTAACTAAGAGAAAATGAGATGTGTGATTAAAATGGCTAATGGAGGGATTAGAGTAACTAATTTGGTTACTTACTTTATGAGAGCCAATAGATTTGAGACACTTGGCAAGCTTATATGATGATGGGAGTTGTTGGGAAAGTCAAATATCTATATTTTATTGTTTTCTCTCCCTTTCTCTCTCTCTCTTATGCGCATGAAGGGGCTAAAGGGGGCAGAAAATTCTGTGCTTCCTCATCATCACTCTCATTTCTCTCTTCTCTCTCTCCTTCTTGCTCTCTCTCTCTCTCTCTCGTCCACCATTGTTGAAGGCAAGGGAAAGAAAAAAGCTTGATCTTTGGGTAAGTAAATGACCTCTATTGCTCAAACTCCCTTCATTTAAGTTGATCCTTGAGTTAAGAGCAACATTTCTATGGTTGTAGTTTGTCCATTGGTTGTGGTTTGTGGCCACATGAAATTTTGGGAGGTGGTGAATTAAGAACTCCCTTTGAAAAAGTTGATAAGGTGAGTGAGACCTATCTATCTATCTATGTTTTATGCCAAATAGATTAGCTTGGATTTTTTGGAAATTCTTGGGCCATTTTTTAAAATGAGGGCCATTGAGAGTTTGGTATATGTTTGGCATGGAAATTGTATGTTGTAATGCATTTTAGATAGATAGATTTGATTGGGTTTGAAATTATTAAGTTTGGAGATTTTAGAAGTTTAGTGTTTAATGTTACCCAAAACCAAAGCATGATAATGGAATAGGATTTTGGTGATTTTGACAATTCCATTGGATTCCTTGAGTGATTTTGTGTTGGAATAAGCTTGGTTGTTGATTTTGGGATTCATTTGGATCACTTGGGAAAAGTTGGAAAATCTGTTTTGGTTAAGCTCTGTTTTTCGCTGTCACCTTACACGAGCGTTTTGAGTGACCAAATGATATTGAAAAATTGTGAAACTTTCCAGTCTTAAAGTTCACATCCCAAGCTTCAAAATGGACATATATTTTATGAGATTTCGTTTAGTATTCTGTGAGTTATGATTGTCCAAAGTTTGGGATGAAAACAGAACTCTGTTTTGGAGTAGTGTGTAGTTTTTGGTGATTCTGTATTTGTGTAGTGATTTCCAGTGAGGGGCTATATTTTTCCTTGAAAGAGGACTCATATACCTTTCATTTGGCTTTGGAATCACTTTGTTTCGATTTTTCTAGAATTAGTTATGGTTTTTCGAAGTTCAGCCCAGAGTCAGGAAACTTCTGGGCCGCAGCCCAAGACCTTCTGACCATATTTGGGCTGCAGCCCAAGGATGGGTGGGCCGCGGCCCAAGCCTGTGTTCTAGCACTTAGTGTTTTCGAAAAGTGACCTTCAACCTATTGTTTCCCAACCTTTTAGGGCTTGTATTAGAGGCATTTGTGGCCTCCTAAGAGACCTAAATGATAACCAACTTAGTGTTTTATGGAAATAAGTAATTGGAAGAGAGATTGATCAATTGTCCCTAATTTGGTATAGGATTTGACATCTGCCGAACGCGTGAGCCAACTATGCCAAAGATTGTCAGGAAAGATACAGGTAGCGACTCCTCTCTTATACTTTGTGTAAATGTATTGTATGTTTGCTTGTCATTCATTGTGTGGAAGCTACTGCTACTGCTTTGTGATACCCTATGCATTGAGATATCTTGTGGAGTTTTTGTGATACATTGTGCTTTGAGATGCTTTGTGGTGCTTTGTGCTTCGTGTTGCTGCTACATAGTGTTCACCGCGAAAGCGGGCATTATGCATAGTGTTCACCGCGAAAGCGGGCGTAGTGCATTGTGATTACAGCCGTGAGTGCTGTCGTATGTGGCGCAAGCCAGAGATCATTGTGAAGCTGCTGAACATGATAAACATGCATGCTCTATGTTTATATATTGTATGAGTGTCTTGTTGCTACTGGGATTCTTTAGAATCTCACTCTTTCCATATGACTAACCTTTTCAGACAGGGCGAGTGGCTCGAAAGGGAAGCGACCAACCAGGAGTGGTTAGGGCTTAGGGACATTTTATATTTGGATGTTGGTTATCCTTTTTTTGGTTTTGGGATTACTAAGTGTATATTTATGTAAATGAATATTTTGGATATGTAATCCCCATTTTGGGAACTCACAACCCATGATATATATACGTATATGAACCCGGGGTTTGCCGGGATTTTAGTTTCCACACTCTGATATTTCTTATGTAATTTGATTTCACAAGTAGTTATATCCGCATGTGAATGTGAGACCCGAAATTAATACGTTTTGAATTGATTTTGAAATACCTCATCCCTAGTTGAGAGATTATCAATTGTTGATTTGATTTTATTGGTCTCTATTTCACTTAAACTTCGAAATCCGAATGTAATTACTGTGAGGGGGTTACAATGTAAAACAGTGGGAGAGGGTCCATGTACACTTTGATGCTGATATGAATCCAATTGGTGATGTGGAAAATAAGTTCATTAGCTATCTAGGCTATTTAGATCAAAGTAAAGTTGGCATTCTATACCCTAATTAGAAGTTGGTTCCACTAAAAATGAAGGAAATTATTGGCAACAAATTTTGGTATATGACTTTCTATTTTCTACATTTCTATCTTTATTATTCATATTTGTTCAAATATAATTATCTTATGTTGTACTTTACAGCAAACCTACGATATCCCAGACACCAAGCCGATGTACAAGTACTAGATAAGGGAAGTTCGTGTACAATGGAAAGATTTCAAGAACAAGATCACACAATATTACATTCAGGGGGCAAGGAGGAATCAAGATCAATGTGAAAGATATTCCTATCTTTCTTTAGAAGACTAGAGATTGTTTGTGGCATCATAGCAAGATCCTAAATTTCTGGTAAATTTGTTCACCATAGTATATAACTGTTTATTTGAATTTAATTGACATCATTGACTTAGTTTTCTTTGTTCTCCTTTCAAGGAACCAAGTGAAGCAAATAGAGAGAGGTAAGCACAAAATAAGTATCAATGTTTTATGTCTTGTGGTGGTTATCAAAAGCTTAAATGGAACATGATCAAAGAAGAGTTGGGAAAAATGAAGCAAGCGACCATATCAGATCCTAGAATTGTTGTCTAGGCCTTGGCTCCTCCTCCATATCACAAAAATGGAAAGTAGGGAGGATGAAGGGTAGAAAATATAGAAATCTAGTTGTTACTAAGGTTGTTGGAATGATTGTAAGTAGTTAATATAAAGTATATTTAAGTATGGTTCAGTTTTTTAAAGATCGATAGTATTTAATTTTCATTAATGATGAATTGTATGCTATAGAATGAACTTGAAGAGTAGAGTAGCCAATGTTTCTTCACTCAAAGTAGACGGATAAAGATCTTATCAACTGCAATTGGGAAGCCATATCACCCCAGTAGTGTTTGAGGGGAGCCAAGGGGAGTTGGTCACAAAAAATATTTTGGACGAGTTTCACAACATTCATCACAAGGTGAACCAAGTAGGGAGCTTGTGGCCAAGGATCGAAAGGAAGTTTGTCAATCACTCAAGAGAAAGTTCAAGAAAAGGTTGCAATGTAACTTTGAAAATCACTCCTTGAAGAGTTGTTGCATGAGCTATGTGGCGAGGTGAGATCTATCATTCAATCGGAGAGGGAATAGGAGGAAGGTAGAACCCAGGATTTTGCTGGCTTCCCTAGCACCAAAGGAAGTCATAATATGGCAAAAGAACAACTTGGCGACCCTTCTGTTAGTGCAAGCGTTTCATCTAATAATGGGCGAATTGGGTGATAATAAAAATTTTAATCAAAATTAACAATTAATAGAAATTACAGAAATTAAACTAGAGAAATTAAACCCGAGTAAGAGAAATATCACCGAAGTGCACATTGGGGATTATATTGGTTCGATCACAACTTATCTAACCTACATCCAATTCTTAGAATGCCTCTAAGATTTTTGTTATAGCTTTCATGATTCAGTGGATTCTTGGCACCTTAGTACATAGTAGGTTCCTTCACCTGACACTCGCTTCCCCTTACACAATGTAAACCAATACCCTACTTAAGGTTCCATAACCTTAAGTTATCTTAAGAAGAAGTATTGAGTGTTTGATGTAACCTTCTCTAAGAGTGAATAAATAATCATTGAAGTACAAGATACAAGGAGAATGATGAAATAAATAGAGCACTAATAGAGGACTTAAATGTTTCATAGCTCAGTAGTTGCTCCAATTTGAATGCTTTCGTATTTATAGTTGGAGTGTATTTAATGACCGTTGTGAATATTTCATTTGTCTGTTGCAATCCTGTTGCATCTCTAGACATTCTTTGCGTGTAGGAAAATAGCTATTAGAGCAGAGAGAATGTCTTGGTTGAAGTTCTAGTTGCATTTAATATTTCTAACACAAAATTTGCTTTTTGTGATATTCAAATCTTTTGATGTTGTAAATCCCTAAAGCTTGCGTAAGAAAGATATTAATCTTGCAAAAGAACAATAACAAGTAAGTTTAAAGAACTTAACATTGTTTTCTTTGATTTTAAAAAACTTAGGTATCATACTCTATTTTTTTGGATAGTTAGTTATTCAAATATGATCATTTGTATTTGAATAGAAGATCTCTTTTCTTGTTGTGGTATATTCGAATACACTTCTCTTTATTTGAATAATATTTAGTCTATTTGGAATAAAGTGTATTAGAATAATATTGACCCTTAATCGAATAGCCTCTTTTAAAAATAAGTGAACTTATTCAAATTCAATAACCTGTATTCATATACACTTTTATGATAAAGAGTATTCGAATACATTTTCAAATCTTGAAGTGTATTAAAATAATCTGTTATGTATTGGAATATCTGTTAGATATGAATAGTTTTGATGATGTCAAATATAGATGTTAAATATGAGCAAAAAGTTTGTATAATATACTTATCTTCCACATTGACTAACTACCATATTTAATGTTGTATATCTTGTAGATTAGTCATAGACATCATTGTGGGTTGATGTTATAATGCCTCATAAATGGAGAATAATCATCAAGAAGAAAATCAAGAGGCAAGGAATTGAAGAAAGAAGAAAGAAAGATGAAGATTGAAGATATTCATCAAGAAGATTGAAGTTGGGTTATGAAGAATGATCATCAAGAGGAAAAACAAGAAGAAAGAAAGAAGAACTTGCAAGATCACATGAGAATATCAAGATTCAAGCTCCTAGAAGTGATACCGGAGGTTTCTATGATCATATGGAAGTTGGAATGGGTCAATACGAAGCTAAAATGATGTATACGGAAGCTATGGTACCTTTGGGGATGATTACCCGAGTAATCACTCGAGTAATATGGCATTGTCTGATTTTGAAGGTGTTTACTCGAGGCCTTACTCGAGTAATCTGCCGGGTTATTTGATGGATCACTCGAGGCGGCACTTGAAGTAATGGATACTCTGTTTTCGCGCGTCAGAACATAGGTTCGGTATTTTGATGATATTTCTCCAACCACATGTCTTATCGAACTGAAACCGGTGGCATATGAAACTAGACTTCCAACACGAACTTTTGACACCACGATCACATTCAAAGGAGTTCAGATGAGGGAGATATGATCTGTTGAAGTTGACGCATGAATCACCGTCATATTCCTGGACAGCTTCGGTATTTTGAACATAACTCTCAAAATACATATCGGATTGAGACGAAACCGGTGCCATATGAAAGAAGACTCACAGAGCTTTCCATGGATATATAATATGTCACATTTGAAGCTATATCCTAAGAGCTATGACTTCTGGAAGTTGCTGCTCGTGATTTCAGGATTGCTGAAGAACAGTAGATACTCTTTGGATCATAACTTTCTGTACACAACAATTTTGGAGATGATTCTTGTTGCATTGGAATGTAGATAATGAAGGCTTTCCGATGATATATAATTTGCCATGTTTTGAGTCAAAATCAAGAATTCACTTGAAGGCACTACTCGAGTAACTGGTTGATATCAAAAGACTTTACTCGAGTAGGTACTCGAGTAATCAGATAGAAAATTTCCAGTTGCTCTCGGCCTGCAACATTACTCGAGTAGCTACTCGAGTAACCATGTGGAAAACTTCCAGTTGCCATCCGGTTGACAAAGATACTCGAGGAGCTACTCGAGTAACTTTGTTTCTCAAAAATATTGCTCTCGGCATTTTGTACCACTGCAACATTACTCGAGTATGTACTGGAGTAAATCACTGTTCATGAAGAGTTTTTGAACGAAAACTTCAAGTCACTACTGGAGTAAATCACTGTTCATGAAGAGTTTTTGAACGAAAACTTCAAGTCACTACTGGAGTAAATCATTGTTCATGAAGAGTTTTTGACGAAAACTTCAAGTCACTACTGGAGTAAAGCACTGTGCATGAAGAGAGAACTTCAAGTTACTACCCGAGTAAGCTATGCAGAAAATGGAAGGTCACTCGAGTAGCCACTCGAGTAACCTGTGAAGAAACTTGATGTTTACTCGAGTACGTACTCGAGTAATGCTTCCCAGAAAAACAGAACAGCGTCTCGAAGATTCTGGAAATCAATGGAATGATCATATAACTCATTCTTATTGCTTCTAATCACTCTAATACTTCATTATATTAGTGATTAATGTATTTCTCCAGGAATACAATGAAGATATGATATGAAGAGTCAAAAGGTGAATTTACGGAAGAGGAGCGTCAACGTTATAACGGCTAGTTTTCAAATTGAAGAAGCCACACTCCAACGGATATATTATGCTCAAACGGTCATCAACCTTCATCAACTATAAATAGAAGATCATCCATAACAGAAGGGACTAAGTGTGCATACATCATCGAAATGTCAACATCCTGAACCAACGCTCATCACACATACTCTCTGTTTCTCTACTTTCTATATCATTTACATTTGAGAGAGAGAGTTTTTGTATTATACTTCAGTGTTCATCATATCCACTCTGTGAGAGAGTTTGTAAACACTTTCAATTGTATTTCTGAATTAATCTCAAGGTAGAGGGACCTTGAGTGGGTTGATTTCCTTACGGGAAGCTGTAGAGAGAATCACTGGTAAGACTTTCTACTCGTAAGACTTACAAGGTGCAAGCAGTAGAGAACGTTGCTCGTAAGACTTACAGTGGTGTAAGCAGAAGAGAACGTTGCTGCTCGTTAGACTTGCATAGGTAAGCTGAAGGGAAAGGTCTTCGGGATTGCTCTGCTCGTAAGACTTGTTGTAAGGGGGAGTATCTTTGTGAGAACTTTGTAAAGGCTTTTCTTGTGCCTGGATTAAACAAGAAAATAGTGGATTTGAAAATCTCAGGAGGAGCCTGGGGACTGGACGTAGGTCATCGTGGATTGGGCCGAACCAGGATAAATCACAGTTTGCATATTCTCTTCCCTAAGCTCTTATACTTCCAGCATATATCATTTAAATATCTAACTGTGATTTATGATTCATTACTTTCATATTTATTGCTTTCTCTAAGATGCGAAAAGAATTTCAAAGTTCTTAAGTTTTTATCTTACACCCAATTCACCCCCCTCTTGGGTGTCAGCCGGTTCTAACAATATCCTTTTCAGAAAGCAAGTAACTTTATTCTAATACATCATCTTGTTATTCAAATAAGCTTTCTTTATGTACTCTTTATTCGAATACATTATTCTTTATTCGAATAAGAGTATGGAATTTGAATATGAGTAAATGAACTTCTTATTCAAATAACTTTCTCTTTATTCAAATAAACTTTACTTGTATCTTTTAAAAACTATCTCAACTAATTCAAATAATCAACTCATTATTTGAATGACATTTCATAAACAAAATTGAAATATGTAAGCTACTATTCGAATAACTAATTCCTTGTTCGAATAAGTTTTTCCACAAGTCAAATTAAAAAACAGGCAAGGCTTAACTCTATTTGAATAGTGTCTTGTGTATTCGAATAATCTTCTTCTTAAACTATGTATTCTTATTCGAATAACACTCTGCTTATTTGAATAAGCCAAAGTTTACTTGAATCGCTCTAACTGCAAACAATTCCATTTTTGAATAAGACTATTCCTATTTGAATAAGCCTTAGTGTTAACAAATTTCCTTATGCTAGAAATGGAATCACTATTTGAGTAAACCTAAGATTTGTTATCATCAAAACTTTGAATCTAACATTATTTCCCTTTTTGATGATGGCAAAACTTAGTCTACTCAAGTGGATCTCAGTACTATATCAAACAGAGAATACAAAAGCTGTAAATTCAAAGTAAAAGCAGCAATAAAAACATAATCTCAAAGTCTCTGTCTTGATTCAAAATAACTCTCACTTCTCTCACTTGCACAGATTGTTCAAGAATAGTTCACACTACTTCTCTCCATTTTTGGCATCATTAGAAAAATTGGGAGGAGTTGGAAGAGGAAATTCTTATATGGATGGAGAAGGTTCTCTAAGAGGAGCTGGAGGAGGTGTAGAACCAAACACAACTAATGTAATATCCCAAAAAGTGATTAAAGGCTAATGACTTCAAAAGTGGATGTAATTATTGTCGAATAAACACTTTTGGAGAATATGTGATGGGAATTTCCTGGTGTTACTGATTCCAATGGTTTTCTTGTGAAAAATTGTGTGGGAATAGGTTTGATTGTTGATTTAGGAGCTATTGGACACATTGGTTGAAAATTTGAAAAACTGTTAAGTGTAATTCAGTGTAGGGTAGTCGGTTTTTATGGATATTTTGAATGGGCAAATGGTGTCTGAATGGACATATAATTTATGTCATTCCGATTTGTGAGCTAAGAGTTATGAATTTTTGAATTTTACCTGGCGAAATTGATTATTTTTCTGGAACAACAGGTAAAGATTAAAATTCTTGGAATTTTGTGGTTCCAGCTAGCAAAAGTATATATTTTTCTTTAAAATTAGACTCAATAAGGGCTCTATAGGCTTTGGAATCACTCTATTTCAATTTTTTTAGAATTAGTTATGATTTTTCAAAGTTTGGGCAGAAATCTGCCAGAATTTCTAAAATAATTAAATATCATATAATATATGATATAAAACATTATCCTTTACCTTTCTTCCGCCATATCAGATGCACATAACAGCTGAAATAGAGAGAGAATAGTTGAGAGAGTTTAGAGAGAGAAGGAGAAGAGAACTCGAAAGGTAAGCCGATTTCTCCGATGATCTAGTTCCTAACGCATATAACTCCGATCCTAAGCTACTCCTTTATGTTCTTTAAGGTTTAGAAGCTCCATTTTGGTGTTAGAAATAGCAAGGGTTCATCCAAGTCAAGGGAAAGCTAGTGGGAGCTTGAGGTAACTTCCAAACTCTTATATATTGACTATTCTAGCTGCTGTGGACAATTTAATCAGTGAAATTTTGCCAGATTGTCTTTATGCATAAAAATGGAGAATGGGTTGTGGGGCCTGTTATGCTACCCAAATTGGTACTAAATGTTAGTTGTAACCTAATGGAATAGTCAATAAAGTGGTTAGGAGTAGAAAGGAACGTGTTTATGCAATCAAAATTGCAGAACCCTGATTTTTCCTGGAGAACTCATAAATTTCATCCAGCTCTAGAAATGGTCTTAGAGTTGGATTTTCAATGATTTGATTGTTCCATTGGGTTCAGGAGCCAAAATTATGAGGGGTTATAGTTGTTCACTTTTTCAGAAAGGCCGAAAAAGTATAATTACGAAAATGCCCCTGAAACCTTTAAAGTAGGTTGTCAAGGGTATTATCATAAGTTGACAATGAATTTGATAATTTTGAGTCCTAAAATGGATTCCTTGGATGAAAATATGTCAGATTAGCCTATGTCAAAATTTTAGGAAAAGTACAGTCAGACCGGGTATGGCGGGGCGGGGCCGGGGTCCGGGGGCATTTTGTTAAATTTTCACCATAGGCTAATATAATCACAAGAAACACTATGTAAGAGTCTAAAATGATACTTGGATAGGTTATGACCTATTTCCTGAACATTTAATATTTTAGGACCAAGTCGGAAACCGAGAATGGCACATTTTATGAGGCACACTAATAGGTGGTCTTTGAGATAGTACTTCCCAACCCTTTAGGCATGTGTCTAGACTTCTAGTAGCCACCAAAAGAGTCCAAGTGATAACCAATTTTAAGTGTTCTGAAGGTGAGAATTTGGAATAGAAATAACCTATCGTCCTTGACTTTGGTTTATAGGGTTCGACATTTGTCCTAATCACAAGTAACCTGTGCCGGCGCACGTCAAGACAGAATAAGGTAGTGACTCTTCTCTTATGCTATGTGTAAATGTATTGTATGTGTGTGTATCATTGTTTTGTGATGATATATGATGCTGTTGCCTATATAGCTGGTGATAGCTGTCATTATCTAGCATGAGCTGGCGTTATATAATAAGATCTGTCATTATCTAGCATAAGCTGGCGATATACAGTGAAAGTTGTCGTTATCCAATGTGAGCTGGAGTTATACAGTGAAAGCTGTCGTGATTATGTATACAGCCATGAGTGTTGTCGATGTGATGAAAGCCATGTGACATTGTGTTGCTATTGATACTACTGTTAATGGTTGCTTACATGCTATATGTGTATATATTGTATCAGTAATTTGTTACTACTGGGATTTTTTTGAATCTCATTCTTTCTATTGACTAACATTCCATACAGGGCAAGTGGCTCCAAGGAAAAGCGAACGACCAAGAGTGGTTAGGACTTTGTAGGGAAGTTATTTTGGATTGTTGGTTATCTCTTTTGAAAATTGCTTATAGTAAATTATTTTTGGGATGTAAATATTATATTTGATTTTGATCATGTAATCCCCTAGTTGGAACTTATAACCCTTAGTTTATACATGTATGAAACCCGGGAGTTTCCGGGAATTTGGCTATACACTTTGATATGTATAAATGTGGTTTAACTATACAGGTAATTATATTCGATATTTGAACTAGAGACCGGGATAGGGATGAAGTTTTGAAAAAAATTTGTGAAAACCCTACTATAAGGTGGGAGTTTAAAATGAGTTTTAAATTATCCGACGGTCTTCAAACCATTTAATTATGCACTCTCAAATTATAATTATTGTAATTAAGGTAGGGGGTTACAACTAAGGCTGTGCTAAGGTCAAAAGGAATATGAAATGAGTCAGAGGGAGGGTTTGGATTGAGGGCAAATGTGTGAGAGAGTAAAGTTGTTAATCAATTTGATTCTCTAATAAAGACTAGCTTTGAGGTTGTTTCAGGAGTAGGTTCAAGTGCGGAGGTAGAAATAGGTTGAGGAGAGGAGAGGATAATGGGATTAGTGGATTGAATTTCCTCAATGTTGTCTGGATTAGGAATTTTTTGAGTATGGCCAGAAGAGTTAGAGATGGACTTAGGGATGATTTTGGAAGGTGAGGTGTCAACTTGCTGAAGAACAAGATCTACAGTAGGAAGCTCAAGAGTGGTGTGATATGGTTTCTGTGGTTGAGGGTGATTAAATATGATATTGAATGGGGAGGCAGTGGAGGGGTCTTCCATGTTAAAGAGGATATTTGAAGGCTCATAGTAAGTAGCAATGGTAGTTTGTGGTTGTAATGACCCAAAAAGGGATTAAGGGCTAATGACTTTAAAAGTGAATGTAATTAATGATAATTAAACACTTTTGAAGAATAAGATGTGAAATTCGCTTTGAATGTGTTGTGATCAGCGCCTAAACTCTATATCTAATTTCGATGGTGGATTAACATCTAAATTGAGTTAAATAAGAAGGAGGGCGCATGGTTGAGTTATATGAATCCTAAAAATGTGTTCGGAGGTAATTTGGTAGAGATTGCCTTAATCAGGGGCAAAACGGGTAAAAAGGAAAGTTACCGACTAGTTGATCAATTACCGAAGAGGAAAATCATTGGTAATTGGAGATCAATGGTTAGGATTGATTGATCAAGGGGTGGAATCTTGTGCAATTGAGTTCACGTGTGACATGGAAGAGGGGAACAAGATCTTGCCAAGTGTCAAAGCATGAGCCATGGGATCCAAGTCAAACATTCAACTCATTTTCTTTTCCCTCCTATTCTTTTAGGTCGGCAAAATGGGCTTGTAGAGACCAAAAATCTGATTCCACATATCTTCATCATCATCTTCACTAACTCATCTCATCTCTCTCCTCCCCTCTATTTTCATTGAAGCTAAGCAAGAAAGAGAAAGAAGAAGCTTGGGTTTTAGGTAAGAAAATGACTTTGAATGCTAAGTGTTCTTCATTAATATTGTTCATGGTGTCAAGAGCTCCATTCTTATGGTTTCATATTTTTGACTAGTGGAGTTTGAGAATTTGTAGGAATTTGAAAGTGGGAGAATAAAAGAAGTAGCTTTGGAAAGAAGTTGAGGTGAGTATTTGATACCTTTTGGTATAACTATTGTGGTCATTGGTTTGGTTTTGAGAATTTCAAATTTGTGCCCTTACTTTTTGTCTAATTTGAATGCTTGAATTGGTTAGTGTGTTGTGTAGAATGTGGTGTCAAATTGTGTCTTTGTGCCATTGGAGTTGGTTTGGAATTTTGGAATAGAAGGAATTGCATTGTGGTAGATTGGGGTATTTTGTGTTGACATGTTGAGATTTCTGTGGAACATGTCTATGTGGATGTAATTTGATTGTTTTGATGGTTTCAATGGATTCATTGTGCAAAATTGGTGTGGAAATGGTATTTTTTGGGAATTTTGAACCATTGAACGCAAATTACACAAAATTGAAATTCTGTCTCTTAGAACTCTGTACAGGGTAGTCAGGTTGTATGGACGTTTTGAATGGGCAAATGATGTCTAAAAATTCTGGAATTTCGAATCTTAAAGTTCATATTCCAAGCTTCAAAATGGACATATAATTTGTGTCATTTTGTTTTGTGTGCTTGGAGTAATGACTTTCCAAAGATTGGGATTGAATCTAGAATCTGTTTTGGGGTAGTGGTGAATTTTGTGAAATTCTGTAATTGTGTGGTGATTTCTGGTAGTGATCCATATTTTTCCTATAAAGAGGGCTTAAATATCTTTCATTTAGCTATGGAATCATCTCATTTCGATTTTTCTGGAATTAGTTATGATTTTCAAAAGTTCTCCAAGAATCTTTCTGACTTGTTTTTGGCTACGGCCAGTGGATTTTTAGGCCGCGACTAACCCCCAAAAATCAGCATTTTTCACTTTTGAAAGGTGGTTTTAGGTATGATCTTTCCCAACTCTTTAAGCATGTATCTAAGCCTTTAATAACCACCTAAATAGTCCAAATGATAACCAACTTTAAGTTTTTAGAAGTTAGAAAATGGAATAGAGTTTTAATTTGCCGCTCTTGACATTGGTTTATAAGATTGGACATTTGCTATACTCGTGAGCCCACTGTGCCGGAGAATGTTAGGAAAGGACAAGGTAGTGACTCCTACTCTTATACTGTGTATGATGCATTGTATGTTTGTTTTGTCATTATTGTATGATTATTCGAATGTGAAAGCTAGAGTAGCTATGTGGTTGCTAGAGAGGCAATGTGCTATGTGAATGCCAGAGAGGCAATATGAAAGCCAGAGTGGCTATGTGCATTGTCAGAGAGGCAATGCGATATGTGTATGCTAGTAAGGCAAAAGGTATATGTGACAGCTTGTATGTTGTGTTTTGTGCTGCTATGTGATGATTTACTTGCATGCTTTATAATTATATGTGGTATGAGTGATTTGTTACTACTGAGATACTTTTGAATCTTATTCTTTCCAATGACTAACCTTATAGATAGGGCAAGTGGCTCCAAGGAGAAACGGATGACCAGGAGCGGCTAGGACCTTGTAGGGATATTACTTTTTGGTTGTTAGTTATCCATTTGGATCTGGGATTACTGTATATTATTTTAGGGATGTAAATAATATTTTGGAACGGTATTGTAATCCCTTATGTGGGAAACTTTAAACCCTTAGTAAATGAATCCCAGGAGTTGCTGGGACTTTATTATACATTCTGATATATTTGAATGCGACTAAGTGCTTAGGTAATTACATTCGAAACTTGAAAATTGAGACTAAGGAGTGAAGTTTTGAAAAATTTGTGAAAACCCTACCATCAGGAAGGGACTGAAATCAGTTTAATTATCTATTGGTCTCTTATTCATTTTAAATAAGCATTTCTGAATCATAATTATGTTTGTCTAGGCAAGGGGTTACAATGGTGGTACAGTAGGAGCAGTGGTGGGTAGGTCAGTGTAGGCAAGAACCTCAACAACTGGTGCTCTAGTTAAAGGAGCTCCAGTGATTTAAGCCTCTAGATAGTTCAATCTATGCCTAATCTCCCTAATTTGCTGAAGAAAATTGGCCTAAAGAGTATAGAAAGACTTGAAATTTTCATTTACTCCTCCAATCATTGCTCTTACTTGTCTTTTGATATCTTTCATCATAAATTGATTAGACTTCAGGATGTGTTCAATCACTAGCTTGAGAGCTTCTTGAATTTTCACTTGAATAGAAGCTCTAAATAGTGAAGGGGATGGAGATGCAGCTCTAGATGAGTGAGAATCATCCACCTTGGAAGAAGTTTCTGGCTCCACTCTCTGTCTTTTGGCTTATGATTGCTTAAGTAAGTTCATTAGAAGAGCAATTCTCATTTTCTTGATTTGAGTTGCCCTAAATCTGGTGAGCCTCTCTATTTCCCCCTCCAAATACCAAATATTGTTCATTTTGAGGAAGAGAGACACTAGCTGAGGATAAGGCAATAGAGTTATCTTGTTTGATATCAGCCTATATCTGTTGATATCTGGAAAATGAATTTCCTTACGTTTAGTTGACTCTAGAGATCAAGCAAGCTAGTAAATTGAAGTCTCTTCTACTAAAATGATTGACACTTGTTAATAAAGGATCTATTATAGATGTACAACAAGATCCTTTAGTCACTTGTTTGTTTTTACACTTGTTTATAAACGATCTATTATAAATGTACAACAAGATCCTTTGGTCATCACTTAGAGACATGGATGAAAACTTCTTGGTTTTTCTTATAGACTTGATGATCTTTATTATCTTAGCCTCACTAAATTCCACAGTATCCTCAAATTCATCCTCATCATAGCCTAAATAAGTGTTGATTATGGAAGAGGAAAGCTGGATTTTTTGTCCTCTCACTGTAGTTGCTAGCCTTTCCTCAACTACTTCCTTTGATTTTGATGGAGTACAAATTACTATAAAAAGTTCTCCCTACTGATATGCTAAATGATAAATCAACTTGAAGCCACCTCTGATAGTGCTCCAAGTAGCCATATACATTAAAGCCTAGGTTATCTCTAAGATATGGTAGGTCTACAAAGATAACATGACACATAAGTCTAGATGAGAAGTCTTTATACCTCTTTTTCTCATATAGTTGTTGCAGAGGTTTTGTATTCAAATTAGGGGGTGGTTCTGCAACTTCTTCTTTTATCAAAGTCCTTGATTGATCTTATAGGCTTCCTTATTATTGACCCTAAGAACTCTAGTAGGTCTAGCTTTAAAATTTTTAACAATCCCTTTTACCACATTCCTCACTATTTTGTTAAGATCCTCGCTCTCAGTAGATGGATCATGAGATGAAGTGCTTGCTAGTTCCTTGTCTTTCTCCTTTAAGACAGTGTTAGTGGTCTCGGATATGGACCTTGTCTCTATTAGCTCTCTTATTACAATTCCCTTAGTCTGAAAAAGAGCTTTGAAAGAGGCATCGGCTACCTTGGGCTTGAATTTCTTGGTTGTTTTCTTGTTGAGACTTTTTGGAAGGCTGTTTGGATGGCGGAGGAGCCTCATCTTTGTCATAATATGCACGTTTTGACCTCATTGGAGATTTGTAGAGGTGTGTCGAGAGTTAGGTTTTCTGTGAGTTTTTGAGATTTCTAGAGTTGTAGGTGATGAAATTGAGTGAGTTTGGTTTAGTTTTGATCAGAAAAGGAAGGCGAAAGACATGGGAAAGTTTGTATTTTGAGTAGAAATTGAATGGGTATTTAAATAATGAGAGTGAGTGAGTTCCATTACTTAATATCAAGACCTATGTTATTCGAATAGGTTCATGAGTATTCAAATAAGGGGGGCCTTCTTCGAATAAGAATAAACTTTGAGAAAATGTGTGTACCTGTATTCGAATAGGCTTCAATTTATTCAAATATTTTGTCCCTTGCTTCTTCATGTATCTGAATAGCTGATAGTGTATTCAAATAACCTTCTTTGATTTGAAGACTCCATATTCGAATAAGAGTTTTCGTATTAGAATAACTTCACTGAACTTCTACTTATCTTATATGAATAAAGGTATCACTATTTGAATAGATTTTTGTATTTAGTTCTTCATCCTATTTGAATAAACAATATTGTATTCAAATAGAGTCTCCTTCCATGCATATACAAAGTAATGTATTCGTATATAAAGTAGTTTAGTTTATTCAAATATGGGTTCCTCTATTTGAAAACAGTTTTTGTAATTTTATTTTAGATAAATAGTTATTTAAATATGTTGCTACTTATTCGAATAAACTTCCAAAAAATTCAATTAAGTTTATTAGAATACAATTTGTGAGACTTTGTTTTGGATATCTTATTGTTATTTGAATAACTCAGTGTTATTCGAATTGATTTTCTAAAAATTTCTTTTATTCAAATAAGTTGCCTTTATTCGGATAAGGTTTTTATAAAAACTTGCTTCTGTATTCGAATAGGCTTTTGTATACTTTAATGAAAATTTACTTTTATTCGAATAGGTTTCCTTTATTCGAATGAAGTTTTTGTGAAATCTTGCTTTTGTATTCAAATATGTACTTTGGTATTTGAATAGTCTTTTGTAAACATATTTAAGCAGTTGCACTCATATTCAAAATAGAAAACTTGTATTCAAATAAAGTCTTTTGAAAAACTCATCTTTGTATTCAAATATAGAAGTTTATATTTGAATAAACCTTCTTTCATTAGAGTATTCTTTTTATGAACAGTCCTACAAAACACATATCTAGAAACTTCGATGCTTAAGTCAGTAAACTTTTATCATTAAAATATAATTAAATGGATTAAGAGTATGTAAATTTACTTATAATTCATTAGGATTACTATTCCCAATTCTTTTCTTAAATATAAGAATTGATCCTTTGTTAAGGTTTTGGTGAATATCTCAGCCAATTGTAGATGTATAGGGATGAAGACAACTTTGACATCTTCTTTTGAACATGATCTCTAATGAAATGATGTGTTACATCAATGTGCTTGGTCCTTGAATGTTGTGCTAGAGTTTTGGCCAAACTAATGGTGTTGGTGTTGTCACAGTAGATAGGAATTTCCTTGAGATGAATGCCAAGATCTTGTAATTATTATTTCAACCATAGCACTTGAGCACAGTAGATTGATGCTACCACATATTCAGCTTCCGTTAAAGATAGTGATACTGTATTTTGTTTCTTGCAGAACCAAGAAACAATTGCTCCTCCAAGAAATTGGCATTGTCCACTTGTGTTTTTTCTATCAGTCTTGTAACCACCATGATCAGAGTCTAAGTATGCAGCCAAATATTCATTTCCTCCTTTCGGATACCATATCCCCAATTCTACTGTGTCTTGAAGATTCTTTTCATAGTTTCAGCATGAGATTCCTTTGGACATGACTGGTATCTAGCACATTTTACAATACTAAATTGAATATCTAGTATGCTAGCTGTAAGATAGAGTAGTGAGTCAATCATTCCTCTATAGGTTATGTTGAATTCAGCTCCTTTCACGTCTGCATCCAATAAAGTTGTTGAACTTATAGGAGTATCAGCTTCATTCGCTTGATCTATTTCATATTTCTTGAGCAGCTCTTTAAGATACTTGGTTTGATATATCAATATCCCATTCTTTTTTTGCTTGATTTGCAAGCCCAAAAAGAATGTCAATTCTCCCATCATAGACATCTCAAATTCTCCTTTCATTATATCAGAGAAAATTCCTTGCACAGAGAATCATTAGTGGCTCCAAAAAAATATCATCAATGTAACACCATAGTTTTCAAAGCACTTGATGGGTTTAAACAATAAAGGATTTCAAACCAGAGACTGGTAATTATTATAAACCATAGTGATCTTGACTCCAAGATAGGGTTCAATCCTGTACTTGAGTGGGTTTTCTAAAACTTTTCAAAACATTTTCATTTTGATCTCAACTGGTTTGCATTTTCATTACATCCCATCCATTTGTTGTTTCATTTATTAATATCAGGGTGAAAGCAGTCTTTGCGGAAACCTACAAACCCACATTCTTGCGCTTCTATTAATAGGCCCTATGTGTATGTCTACACGATTTCAACATGAATATCATATATAATTACTAGCGTTCGGCTTTGAATATCGCAAGTACCACTACAGCTAATACTAGTGTTGTGATATATTATTTTACATCATATACAACCCAAAATAGATAACTAATAGAATATAAACTCCTTCAGACTTGTTCTACTCATCCGTGACAAACTTCTTGCCCTTCGACCTTGCCTTGACTGCAGGTTAGTTATTGGAAAGGGTGAGATTCAAAAGAATCTCAGTAGTAATAGGCATTCAATCACATATATACAAGAACACAGAGCATGCCACATAGTCATCATATAACACAAAAATAGCAATAACCATTTAAAACACATCATGCAGCATATCACATTACCATAGTGCTAAGTATTTAAATCACATGGCCTCGAGTGTTCACCCGCGTAATAGACCCTAGGATTCTACTCATGCCAAACAATAATTTTCATCGCCTAGGCATCCACCCACACAATAGGCCTTAGGCGACCACCTCGCAAATTATGAATGCTTCCAACACTCATGATAAAACCATAAACATGCAACGTGTCTCATAACATATGAAAGAAAAGAGTTACTACCTGGTCACCTTTCCTGAAGGTTATCCAACTGTTTCTCTGAGCTTAGGTAGATCTTAGATTCCGGACAACTATTAGGTCCTATAATTGGAGTTTATGGACAATAGGTTATTATTTTGGCCAATACTTGTATAATTCAAACACTCAAGTTGGTTGTTATTAAGGTTAGTGTACTAAGTCAAAAGTAAAGTCAATGTGGTTCAATTATCTCAAGATGGTTAATTTTACCCTTAAAGTTAAAAATAATTGCAAAGTTTCATTACATTTTCTATTTTTGCACATAGACCCAATTCTGCCAGAATTTTAGCAATATTTGAAAATTCACCTCTTTAAGTACAAATGCCCAATTGTAATGATTTGAAAGGCTATATGACCTTTAATTAGTCTATTTTTAGGAAAAAATATACCCATTAGTCATGTAGATGCACATCAATACAGAATTCCACTGTTTTGGCCACTGCTCTAGAACTTGCTAATTTTACATGACCAACGTTCAAAAATACAGAACTTCCAGTATACAACTCCATTTGACACATATGACATATGAAATTAAAGCTTGACATATATACTTTCAAACTGAAAAGTTTCACAATATTTGGATATCATTTACCTATTCAAAAGTGTCATACAATCAGACTGCCACGCACAGAATTCACAATGCAAAATTTCCTATTTTCAATATTTATTTCCAATGGTCTAGAATTTACAACCAGTCATTATTCCTACTTGTTTTTCTTTTTTAAACACAATAGCAACATCAAAATCACGGGCCTTCAGCATCCATCCAATCTGAACAAATAGAACCCTTTTTACTAAAATCAACCAAAATAGAATTTTAACCACCAACCTAGTCAAATCTCATCATAAATCATCTTCTAACCATATACACAAGATCAAAGCACCATTAACCTTAAAAACCTCTACTAGCCAAAATTATCCAGCCCCCAAATGTAACCCCCTTCACAATTAAGGCCGAGATTAGTTCGTAAAAACGTAATTAATGTGGAATTAGAGACTGTAATTGATTTTGGGACTTAAACAAATAAATCTTCCCAAAATCAGGGTTTTCAAAAACCTTACAAAATCTTATCATAGCAGTCTCATATTCATCTTTAACACTTAAATGCCCTGTATCGGTTGTTTCATTCATACATATCAGAGTGCAAAGTAAATTCTCGACACACTCGGGTTCCATTCATTAATAAAAAGGGATTTACACAAGGCACAAAGCCTGCAATTCATACCTTTTTCTTGGGGATTACACAAAATCTACTATATATAATTCCAAAATATACAATGATAACCATTAATTCCAAAATATACTCCTACACAAGAGCTCTAACTACTCTTCGTCGCCCCCTTGCCTTTCGATCCTTCAGACCTGTCTGAAATGGTTAATTTTGGGAGAGTGAGATTCTAAAGAATCCCCGTAGTAACAAGTCAATCATATAATGTACAATAATAATGCATGTAATCAAATCATTATCCACACAAGCAACTACAACGGCAGTTACAACGGCAATGGTTAGTATGACACATGTCATCCCTGACGATTGCTCACGCTGAATTGCTCACGCTGTATTGCATCACCACAATCAACACAGTATAATTCACCACAGCTGGGATCCATATAATACATTTCATAACGCAAGCCACATTGGCAAGATACACACACACAGCCCACGGCTGATTTCACAAACACCGCCCCACGGGTTGGATTCACAATATCCATGTGGATTACGACGGCAGTCCAACGGCCGACCTAGAGATGACCACTGTCACTCCCTATACGGCTCACGCTAACCTGCTCGCGCCGTAATGGACCATGGCACACATTTCACAAGTTCAATGATAAGATATGCATACCAAAACATCATACAAGATATGAGAGAAAAGTCACTACCTGAGTTCTTCCGGGCGTGTCCTAGCGCCGGTCTCTCCCGAGGAAGGAAAATATCAAATCCTATTTTCACAATTAGGGATGAAGAGTTATTCTCTTATTCCAAGACTTAGTTCACTTCATAATACTTAATTGGTTATCATTATTGCTCTTTTGGAGTCATTAAATACCCCTAATAAAACTCCTAGAGAGTAGGAAGAACTATCCCAAAGATCCCCTTTTTGGAAGCACAAAACACTGATTTCTGACGGCCTCACTCAAGTGATGAGTGCTCGTGCTCGAGTGAGACCATTCTCACTCACGAGTGCTTGGCCGAGAGCAACCTTCACAGCCCGAAAGTGCTCGCATCACTCGAGCAAGAAGCTCTGTGCTCGAGTGATGACCCAAATCATGCTCGAGCACCCGAAAGCACAACGCCTCAAGTGACAACCCGAGAGCACCATCCTACACCAGAAGCACAAGCTCACTCGAGCATGACCCCCAGTGCTCGAGTGAGACGGCTATGCTTGCGAGTGTCAGAGCACACTCTTGGCATCAGCCCGCAAGTGAAGACTCGAGAACACCCTCAGCATTAAACTCTCACTTTCACTCGAGCAACCCAAGTTCACTCGAGCACGTTCTTCCCTCACTCGAGCACCAAGCGATATACTCGAGCATTATTCATGAAACCCCAACTATCACTCAAGCAGAAAAGGGAAAACACTCACATCACTTGAGCACGATCATCCTGCGCTCGGGTGATATTCATCCTTCACTCGAGCAGACCCCAGAGTGCTCGAGTGAATCTATCAGAATGCAGAAAACGCAGAAATAGAGGCATTTTCCCCAACCTTTGCCTAATTGATTCCTATGGACACAAAACTTAACCCCAAAGCCATTGCCACACAAAAACACCCAATAAACTCAATGGAATCATCAGAATCAACATAATCCTACTCCATTATCATGCTTTGGGTTTTGGGCAACAATTTCATCAAAACACCAATCTTAACCAAACTTCACATTTCGATTACCAATCAATCTATCTATCCTAAACTCATTCCAAAACACCATTCTCATACCAAAAACATACCAAATGAACAGTGACACTCATTTTTCAGATTCAAGCCCAAATTTCCAGAATTTAGAAACTATTCCAAATGGTATGAAACATAGATAAATAGATTGGTTTCACTCACCTTATCAACTCTTCCAAAGAGAGTTCTTGATTCACCCACAATCAGATTTTCGTGTGGCACAAATCAGCACCAAATGGCCAACCTATTCACACCAAAATGAAGCCCATCACTCAAGGATCAACATTTATGAAAGGAACTTGAGCAATGGAGGGCATTTACTTACCCAAAAATCAAGCTTTCTTCCTTCCCTTGCCTTCAACAATGGCAGCACGAATTTGGAGAGAGAAGATGTGAGAGATGGAGTGAGGAAGAAGAAGGAAATGATGACATACTCCCTCCCCCATACTCCAGCCGAAAGAGAGAGAGAGAAGAGGGAAAAAGTGATCCTTTGTCCTCTTGTGGCCTCATCCATTGGCTACCACAATGCCACTTGTCAGCATCTCATTCATTCCCATAATGAGCTCACACAAGCTAAATGCACTGGATTCTGACCCATGTACAATGAATCTCAACCCTTGATTTTAAATACCACACATATGCACACCAAATTCATATTACATTAATTCCATTCTTCCAATTTCCACTAATTATGACATTAATTAATATAGTCATAAAATACATAATAATCCCAATTTAGGTCATAATTATCCATAATAATCATGATTATCCCTTAATCAAAAATTGGGATATTACACCAAACCCTCATGAAAGCTCATCAAAACCATAAACCAATCTATTTAAATTAAGGCTTACCCTTATCGCTATGCGTTTTTGCGACCGATTCAAAAATCCGACAGTACTTTATCGGGCAAGAGGTCACCAAGGACCTCCAAACAAAATTCTAAAACCATAGAAATGATGTTTGGGATGAGGGAAAAAAATTTATACAAGGGGTTTTCAGGTGAAAATGCCGATTTGGTAGTGATTTTTAAGATGAAACTCAAGAGAAATCACTATTCACCTTTTTCTTTCCTTTTTCTATTGCTCTTCATTTTCTCTATTTTTCCCCTTATTTTTAGGTGCTGCATGGATTTTTAGAGGAGAGAGAGGGTAATATGTTTTAATATTCACTAATAACCTTCTTGAAATACTTGGCCAAAAATGGCTTAAAGAAAAAGAAGAATATGTGGTCAAAATTTAGTCTTATAGCACAAGTTTGGTTGATTAACCATTTGACTTTTCCTTTCCTCTTTTCTTCTTCTTGTTGGAAGAAATTATGGTTGCCTAAATAGATAGGAATTGTTGACCAATTTGCCTCCTTTATCTTGCTTTTTGGTTAATTTTTCCAAGTTGGAAAATTAGATGACTCATTGACTTATTGACTAAACTTGACTTCCTTCTCTATTTATCGTTGTTCACAAAAATTTAACCCTTATGTAAGAAGGGTTAATTTTATTTTTGATCTTATAATTACTTCTTACTTTTGAAGAGCAAATCTTGCCCTTCATTTTGTCTTCTAATTTTAACCTCAAGTCAAGTGGCAATTGTCTCTTTCACCCTTGATTATGACAATATTATTTCTTGTGCCATTAATTCTTTTAATTCTCTTTCTTACTTCTTCAAAGTTGTCATTCGCTCTCTTTTGGATCTAAGTTAGGCTTTATATCTGATTTGAGTTTAGATAAAGGGGTTGGGTATTTTTCGCTTACTATTTAGAACTAAATCCCATACTTTAGTTCCCAAACTTGTCACTAAAAGTCATTATGGTTCTTAGACATTCTTAGCGCTCTTCCCAAAATAGGCTTAGTAGTTTACTTTATTCAGGCTTATTCTCCAGTTTTTAGTCCCAAAATTCAAAATATTACAATTCTCCCCCGTTCAATAAACTTTGCCCTCAAAATTTGAAAGTTTATACCTCAGGGATCATTTTAGAAACTTAGTCTACCCATTTTGTGGGCAGCTTAAAAAGTATGTCGCATAAGTCATTTTTCAATCTATCTTTTTCATATGCAATGCTCCTAGAGCTTGCAACACAAATCATCCATCAACAATCAATTAGTCAGTGTTCGTCAACCGCACGACATACAGTCCTTCGGCCAATCATAGTCCGGCCTTTTGGTGAATGAGCTTTGATATTCATATTGTCAAGTTCTTTGGCGGGTCTATGCTACGGGTTTCCTATCCAGTACTGCCCGTAGGCAGCCTTTCCTATAGACACAACACAAGATGCTGGTGGCTCCATACTACGGTTTTCTTATCTAGTACAGCCTACAGGTAGCCTTTTTCAAAAAAGTAACACAAGATACCAGTTACTCCACACGACCGATTTCTTATCCAGCACCGCCCGCAGCTAGCCGTTTTCATAGAAGCAACACAAGATACCGGTGGCTTCGCACTACAGCTCAACATCACAATGGTTACACACTATGGTACTGCACTCAGTACTTTACTCAATCATCTGATTGGTCAGCCTCTCTGGTTAGAACTCTCCGTAGGTAACTCTTTTCGGTTGGTCGTCTATGAATGGAAGTACAATTATAATGGGAATCCATATCTTATAAGGTCCTTATTCTCTAGCAGTTTTGTAATCTACTTTCTCTAGTTCCACCATATCATCTGGGGTTATGCTATATGGACTTCCAGTATCAGCTTACTCCATACATAATCACAACTCTACCTCCCCTACCGAGAGTACTCTACTTACACCTTTCAACACATTACCTGCCATCCACCAATCAACTCGTAGTATAGCTTCAAGTTAGTGGAATGGCAAAAAGATCAATTATTTCTCTCATTTCATCAGAGAGCTATCACCTTAATCAATCCTTTAAGGGAATATTTTATAATAATAATTTTTCCATATGCTAGACTTAGTAGTTAGCAACCTTTTAAAATACCTTTCTACAATGATTCTTATCCATAAAAATCTTGTTCCTAGATTCCACATATCATTACTAGCCCGAACACTCTGATAAGCCACCTTAAGGATATCTTGGGTACTTTAACTATCTCTAACCAAACTTTTAGGTTCATCTTGAAATCTAGAACCTTGCCATCACACAGATTAGAAATCATTTTCCTCAGTTCTACCTAATAGGTATGCTAAGAATCAAAATCAATAGCACCTATTCTAACCTCCACGATTTTCGGGTAATATCTTAAAACATTACTGAAAGTTCAACAATATTCAAGAGGTTCAACCTTCTCATCAAATAGAATCATAGTGCAACTTGATTCACATTTTGACCTAAGCACTATTTTAGCTTAGATCTGATTCAAACCTATCATCAAACTTGAATATGATTATATCAGATCCTCTACAATCGGTATACGGCATAATCACCACAAATCATGCATCATCGTATATCATACCTACATACGTTTAACACCACGGTGTTACTAAAGGTCATCACTTAGCACAAAGAAACCTCAAAATAATCACTATGTCTCGAGTTTCCATAACCCCATCAAATGAACTCTTTTAGGCAGTACTTATTACAACAGAAATGATTCGGATTAAAGATCAATACTTACCTCATCATCTCCATGCCTCTAATAATTATTTATGTCATCTAAAAACTTCTAATAAAAATTCCAAACCTTTAATCAAAAGGTTTCAAATTTCCAAGATGCTTCCTAAGGGGTTACTCATCCCAAGATTTCTTTTGCTTGAGCATGATTAACCATGCAGTTCCGATGAGATCTGGGGTATCAATGCCAGTATAATTCCATTCATCACTGGGTATCAGTAGCCCATACATACCTTAATCCCATTATGACATGTTAGCCTCCCTAGAGATGTTTGGTACTGTCTCCATAGAGAAATATAAACAATACCAGCTTCTTGGTATAGTCCCTTTATGTGTTCTCACAACATCCGGGGAAAATCTGGTCATACCTTAACTCAATATCAAGAGCCCTAGAGTTAGCGACAGAATCTGAATCTTGTGCTTCCTCTTCTATCCTTAAGGTCTCATTGTCATTGTCACTAGTAGAGGAATCCTCACCGGGACTGGGCACTGCTAACATCCCTGTCTAGCAGAGCCACTTCCTCTTTATATACCCTTACCCCTTCCTTTTAAGGCTGATTAATAGACAGGGTTGATCTAATTCCTTAGGTTCCTCTACTATATGTAACTCCTAATTATAGTAGCATTAATAGTGGATCACTATACTATTCATATAAGCAAAGAATGTATCCTAGAGTCAAAACCTTTTGCTTTGACTGGACCTTTACCTTTAAGCAGACAATTCCTTTGCCAAGATCACTACTATGATATCATAAATGTAACACCATAGTTTTCAAAGCACTTCGATGGGTTTAAACAGTTAATGACTTCAAACCAGAGACTGGAAATCATTATAAACCATAGCGATCCTAACTCTAAGATAGGGTTCGATCCTGTACTAGAGTGGGTTTTCTAAAACTTTTCAAAACATTTTAATTTTGATCTCAACAAGTTTGCATGTTCATTACATCTTATCCATTTGTAGTTTCATTTATTAATATCAGAGTGTTTACTAAATCATTCTCTGTGGAAACCCACAAACCCATATTCTTGCGATTATACTAATAGGCCCTACGTGGCCTGGTTTCAACTTGATTATCATATATAATTACTAGTGTCCAACTTTAAATATCGCAAACAGCTAATACTACTATTGTCGTATATCATTTACATCATATACAACCCAAAACAGATAACCAATGAAATATAAACTCCTTCAGACATGTTCTACTCGTCCGTGACTACCTTCTTGCCCTTTTACCAGCTTGCCTTTACTGCAGGTTAGTTATTGAAAAAGGTGAAATTCAAAAGAATCTTAGTAGTAATAGAAATTCAATAACATATATACAAGAACACAGAGCATGTCACACAGTTGTCATATAACACAAAAATAGTAATCATCATTTGAAACACATCATGTAGTATATAACATTACTATAGCGCTAGGTATTTAAATCACTTGACCTCGAGTGCTTACCCACGCAACAGGCCCCAGGATTCTACTCTTGGATAATAGTAATTTTTATGGCCCAAGCGTGTACCAGCACAATAGGCCTTAGGCCCACCTCACAAATTGTGAATGCTTCTAACACTTATGATGAAACCACAAAAATGCAACATATCTCATAACATATGAAAGAAAGAGTTACTACATGGTCACTTTCCTAAAGGATATGCATATGTTTCTCTGAGCTCAGGCATATCGTAGATTCCGAATAGTTGTTAGCTCCTATAATTGGAGTTTATGGATGACTGGTTATTATTTCATCAAATACTAGTATAATTCAAACACTCAAGTTAGTTGTTATTAAAGTTAGTATACTAAGTCAAAAGTAAAGTCAATTTTGTCCAACTATCTCAAGATAGTTAATTTCACCCTTAAAGTTTGAACTAATAACATGGTGCCATTACATTTTCTATTTTCACACATAGACGCAATTCTTCCAGAATTTTCAGCAATATTTGAAAATTCACCTCTCTATGTACAAATGTCCAATTGTGATGATTCCAAAGTCTATATGACCACTAATTAGTCTATTTTTAAGGAAAAATAAGGCCATTAGTCATCTAGA
This sequence comes from Inga laurina, assembly GCA_963855925.1. Lineage (NCBI taxonomy): Eukaryota > Viridiplantae > Streptophyta > Magnoliopsida > Fabales > Fabaceae > Inga > Inga laurina. Next base: position 13,851,328 of record OY979712.1, on the reverse strand, counting down.
TACACAACAATACCGAATTCCACTTATTTGCCACTACTGCAGAACTTGCTAGTTTTACATTACCAATGTTCAAAAATATAAAACTTCTAGTATACAACTCCAATTGACACAAATGACATATGAAATTAAAGCTTGACATATCGAATTTTATATTGGAAGTTTCACAATGTTAAGACATTATTTACCTATTCAAAAACATCACATAATCAGACTGCCAAGCACAAAATTCACACTGGCAGAATTTTCTAATTTTCAGTATTTATTTCCAATGGTCCAGAATTTACAACTGGAGGTTATTCCTACTTAGTTTTCCATTTTAAACATAATGGCAACATCAAAAACATCAAAATCACAAGCCTTCATACCCTATCCAATCTGACCGTACAAAACCCTTTTTGTCGAAATCATCTAAAACAAAATTTTAACCACCAACCTAGTCTAATCTCATTATAAATCATCTTTGAACCATATATACATTATCAAAGCAACATTAACCCTTAAAAACCTCTATTGGCTAAACTTAACCAGCTTCCCAAACCCTCATGAAAGCTTTTCAAAATCACAAACCAATCAGTCAAATTAAAGCTTACGCTTACTGCTACACGTTTCTGGGATCGGTTCAGAAATCTTGCAGTACATTGTCTGGCAAGAGGTCACCAAATATCTCCGAATGAAATTCTGAAATCAAAGAAATGAAGTTTGGGATGAGGAGAAGAAGATTATAGAAGGGTTTTTCAGGTGAATATGCCAATTCAGTAGTGATTTTTGAGATGAAACTCAAGAGAAATCACTATTCATCTTTTCTCTTTCCTTTTTCTATTTCTCTTCATTTTCTCTATTTTTTCCTTATTTTTAGGTACTACACGAAATTGGAGAGGAAAGAGATGGTAATATGTTTTAATATTCACTAATAGCCTTCTTGAAATACCTAGCCAAAAATGGCCTAAAGGAAAAGAAGAATATGTGGTCAAAATTTAGTCTTCTAGCACAAGTTTAGTTCATTAACCAATTGACATTTCCTTTGTTCTTTTCTTCTTCTTGTTGGATGAAATTATGGCTGCCTAAATTGAGAGGAATTGTGACCAATTTGCCTCCTTTATCTTGCTTTTTGGTTGACTTTTCCAAGTTGGAAAATTAGATGATATATTGACTTATTGACTAAACTTGTCTTCCTTCTCTATTTACCCTTGTTGACCAAAATTTAACCCTTATGTAAGAAGGGTTAATTTGCTTTTTGATCTCATAATTACTTCTTACTTTTGAAGAGCAAATCTTGGCCCTTCATTTTGTCTTCCAATTTTAACCTCAAGATCAAGTGGCAATTGTCTCTTTTGCCCTTAATTATGGCAATATTATTTCTTGTGCCATTAATTCTTTTAATTCTCCATCTTACTTCTTCCAAGATGCCATTTCTTCTCTTTTAGATCTAAGTTAGGCTTTAGATCCTATTTTACTTTAGATGAAGGGTTGGGCATTTCCCCCTGACTATTTGGAACTAAATCTCATACTTTAGCTCCCAAACTGGTCTCTAAAATTTATTATGGCTCTTGGACACTCTTGGCACTCTTCTCCAACTAGACTTAGTAGTCTTCTTGATTCAGGCTTATTCTCCAACCTTTAGTCCTAAAATTCAAGATATTACAATCAACATATATTTACATGATTAACATCTAATTTTCTTGTGTTTGATAAATAATGTTGTGTCTACTCTTTCTTTGACAAACCCTTGAATTATGAGGAAATTGCTTGGTCTTTCATACCAAGCTTTTGGAGCTTGTTTAATACTTTCTTTAATCTATAGACATAATTTGGATTAGAAAAATCTTCAAAATCAGGGGGTTGTTCAGTATAAACTTCCTCCATTATGTAACCATTAAAAAAGCACTTTTTGCATACATTTGATAGTGTTTGAATCCTTTCATGCATGTAAAGGCTAATAGTACACGTATGTTTTCCAATTTGCTAGAACACACTTTTCCTCATAATCAATTCCTTCTTCTTGATTATAGCATTTAGTCACCAATCTTACCTTGTTTCTGACAATGATTGGGGATTCATCAAGTTTGTTCTTAAGTACCCATTTAGTGCCAATGACTGGATGATCTTGAGACCGGGGTACTAAGTTCCAAACTTGATTTGTCTCAAATTGATTAAGTTCTTCTTGCATGGCAATAACCTAATCATTGTCTAGTAAGGCTTCATCAATGTTAGAAGGTTCTAATTTTGAAATGAAACATAAAAAGCTTACTTCATTAAGAATCTTATTTCTAGTATTTACAACTTCTTCAACATTGCTTATAACCTGATCTATGGGATGATTTCTATGAAACTTCTAGGCTTTGGGTGGTTTGGGAGAAGAAGAAGGTTGAGTTTGATTTTCTTATATTTCATTTGACACACAGGGAAGTTTTTGAAATAGTTTGATTTTTTTTAGGACCAATCAATTATGGTTCATCATCTAAGGGTTTGATAAGAGGATCTACTTCAGCAAACATAACATGAATAGATTCTTCAACAACACAAGTTCATTTATTAAAAACTCTATAAGCTTTACTTCCATTTGAGTACCCTAAAAATATACCTTTATCAAATTTAGGATCAAATTTCCCTAGATTATACTTACCATTGTTGTGGATAAAACACTTACATCCAAATATTTGTAGATGGTTGGGGTTTGGCATCCTTCCTTTATAAAGCTCATATGGAGTTTTTCTAAGCTTTGATCTAATATAAGCTCTGTTAGAGATGTAGCTAGCAGTACTCATTGCATCATCCCAAAACACCTATGAGACTTCTTTATCATTAAGCATTGCTTAAGCCATATCAGTAAGGACTCTATTCTTCCTTTCTACAACACCATTTTGTTGAGGAGTTATAGCGCCCAAAATTTTGAAAAGCATGGACCCGCCACCAAAATTTTAAAGAAAGCATAACTTTAGAAACCTTTTTAAAAATGGAAACTGGTCTATAAAAACCATTTAGGGTTCGGGAGTCGATTGTGTATGGGGAAGGTGTTAGGCACCCCACAGCACCCATTTATAAGAATGGTTACCCTAAGTTAATTATTTAAAAATAAATATGGCCTTTAATTTTGTTATAATTACCCAAATAAAAAAAATAATATTTACAAAACTAAATGAAATGAAAGCAAAAGAAGGAAAAAAACACTTATTTACAATAAGGAAAAACATACTTATTTAAAAAAACATTTATTTACAATAAGAAAATAAGAAAAAATATATTTATTTACAAAATTGGACTTGACCTAGGATGAAAACCTAGGGCCTACGTACCCTTTAGAGGGATCAAAGCCCACGTAGTTCAGGGGTAGAAAGGCGTGTCACTTGGTTGGTGTTTTTTAGAAATTTTTATTTAATTTATTTGATAAAAATATCTTTTTTTTTTGTTTGGTTTGTGTTTTTTACTTTTTTTTTCAAAAGGCATTTTTTTATCTCATATGAAACCAAATTCATTTAGATGAAGAAAAGAATATTTTTTTTTATGTTGAAACATTTTGATTTGCAAAGAAAAAGAAAAGAAGTGCATTCTCATCATATCATTTATAGTAGAAAATTCAAGATGACAAGAAAATCAAGAAAGACATGATGAGAGCATGTACCTTTTATGATTTGAATCCCACTACAACAAGAGATAGGGTGATAAAACCACATAATAAATAAGAAGCAAGTATAGACAAAGCGACATATACCTCTTGAGCTCAAACACAAACACGTCCAGCAATGTTAATGTCAACCGTACAAGTGCTCCAATGAATAGATGATTCACGTCCAGCAGTGTAATATCATATATTAAGGTAGGTGGAGTGATTCATGCAATTTTTTTTAGAGAAAGGTGATTCATGCGGATAAACGGAGTGACAAGAATAGTCATAAAAGAGCTTAAAGGAAGGGGAATTAGTCAAACACACAATTTGTACCAGTGGCTGAATATTATTACAAGTAAAAGAAAAGCGTGTGAATAAAGAGCATTGAGTGAAATATATGAGAATTATGTATGAGTAATGAAATGAGAAAATAAAATTAGCTCTCTACCTTGCCTCCTTCCTCTCCCAAAATTCTTGTTTGTCTTACTTCAACCCTTGTGCTCCTATTTATAGTCTCAAGGTCGGGTTTTCTTCATAAATGCTCCTTTTTTGTTTGAATTTTCCTTTTTAATTTTTTTTTTATTTTATGTTAAGAACTACCTAACTTGACTCAATCACCATCAATGGAGAATTGTTTTTAATTTTCTTTTTTTATTATTTTTTTTTAATTTTATATTAATAAAACTTCCTAGCTTGACCTAATCACCATCAATGAAGATTTTTTTTATTTTCGTTTTTTATTTTTTCTTTATTATTCTCCCCACAAGTAACTTCCTAATTTAAACCTATCAACAAAAATGAGAATTTTTTATTTTTCATTTTTCATTTTTTTATTTATTATTTTCCCTTAATGAATGACAATGCCAATTATCATCAATGAGGGGATTTATTTTAATTCTCGTTTTTTTTTTATTTTTTCCTTTTCAATGATGATTGCCTATTTAGACACCGATCATCATCAATAGGAGGATTTTGTTATTTTTTCTTATTTTTTTATTTCTTTTTTCCTTTCAATGATGATTGCCAATTTTGATACCAATCATCATCAATTATTTTTGTATTTTTGAGTGGGGCCTAGACAAAATAGGGTGTTCACAGTTGCCCCTCTGTACTTGTTTCATAGCTGAGAAAAGTGAGATTCTCATCTATGAAGTAAGTAAAGATAAGAACACTTATTTTTGTCCGGCCAAAGAACAAGGTACCCCCTTGGAACCAAAGAGGGTTTGGACAAAATACAGTGCCCTTGCCCCTCTTTACTTGGTTCATAGGGGACAAGAATGCAAGTGGAGATAGATGATTACCTGGAGTGGAAGTGAAGCGCCTAGTTCCATAGGACTTTGGTGTGGCGTAAAAGAATTGTGCCAGCCGGTACTAGGCTTTGAGAGTGCCTGCTAAGATAGGGCTTTGAAATAATAGTGCCTACCGCTATAGGGCTTTAAAAGAATTGTGCCAGCCGTTACTGGGCTTTGAGGGTGCTTGTTGGTACAGGGCTTTGAAAGAATAGTGCCTGCTGGTACATGGCTTTAAAAGAATAGTGCCAAGTGTTATTGGGCTTTAAAAGAATTATGCCAACCGTTACTCTACTTTGAGGGTGCCTGTCGATACAGGGCTTTGAAAAGGGTGCAGTCGTTACTGCGCTTTGAGGGTGCCTGCCGGTACAGGGCTTTGAAAGGGTGCCAGTCGTTACTGGGCTTTGAGAGTGCCTGTCGGTACAGGGCTTTGAAAGGGTTCCAGCTGTTACTAGGCTTTGAGGGTGTCTGCCACTACAGGACTTTCAAAAGGGTGCTATGAACATGTGATGCCCCTTGGAGTAGTGCTTATAAAGATGATGACATTGATAATAATGATGATAGTAATTATGAAATTCTAATGAGGATGACAACGATTATGATGAAGAGGATGATAATGGCCATGATAATGAAGGGAATATTAGAATAGTGAAGTCATGACGGAGGTGTTGATACTAATAATGATGATGACAGTGATGATGGAATCCTAATAAGGATGATGACTACAATGATAATGCTAGTGATGATGATGATGATAGTAGTGATGATGATTATGTTAATGGTGATGTAGATGATGGAGGTAATGACATGCTAATGAGAATGAGTTTAATAATTGTGGTGTTAAAGAATAGCCTGACAGGTGATATTGCCCCTTCTTCATCCAAGTGCCTAACCAGTACCCCCTTACTCGCACAGTCTTGTCGGATGTATGAAGATGTGTATAATGAGATTCACTTAGATGCTATAGCTTAGAACCCTCAGTTTAGATTGTGTCCTTTTGTCAACTTTTTGACTCCACAACAGAAATTCTAGTTTGGACCTTTATTAATGATCTTGAAATTACACAAGTTAAATGGGAGCAGAGGACACCATGTATATCATCGTGAGTATTTATCCAGCCAAAAATTATACTTTCATTAAAAAGAGTTACCCTTATACAAATCATGACATAAAGTTTGACATGCGATTTAATGGAAGGGAAAGATATACTAAGGATGAAGATTCATTTAAAGGAAGTGATATTCCAATATTCAAGTGGATGAGTAATGATGAGCACATATTGGTGTAGATGTGATCCGATTAGGAGTTTCTTCATTTTCAGTTCCATGTAGTCCCCCTGATGGTGCCTTGCTTAATTGCTAGAGATATGCACTCTTCGATAAATGATTTAGGAGTCTTACAAATAGACAAAGTAAAGAGAGTCATAGGGCTAGGACTGATAACCTTCTTCGATAAATGTTTAACGTGCCTTTTTAGGTTTTTTAAATCAGCGAGCCTTTTTTTTCCATTTCTAACTTCTGCCTAAGCTACCCTTTTACGTTTTTCACTTAGCAAGCCTTTTTTTATTTTTTGCTCTAACTTTTGCCTAAGCCGCCCTTTCGGGTTTTCAACTTAGCGAGCCATTTTTTTTGCTCTAATTTTTGCCTAAGCCGCCCTTTTAGGTTTTTAACTTAGCGAGCCATTTTTTTTTGCTCTAATTTATGCCTAAGCCGCCCTTTCGGGTTTTCAACTTAGCGAGCCTTTTTTTTTTATCTAATTTTTGCCTAAGCCACCTTTTCGGGTTTTCAACTTAGAGAGCCCCTTTTTCTTGTTTTGCTCTAACTTTTGCCTAAGCCGCCCTTTCGGGTTTTCAACTTAGCGAGCTTTTTTTTTACGCATAGTATTTCTTTACAGCATCTGAATTGATTAGTCTTGGTAAATCTTGGCCATTCATGTTTGTCAATATCAATGCCCTTCTAGAGAAAGCCTGCTTAACAACTATGGGCCTTCATAATTTGGAGCCCATTTACTTCTGTCATCTTTTTTATTTGGAAAGATCTTTTTGTGGACTAAGTCTCCTACTTTAAACCCCATGGGTCGTAGTTTCTTATTAAAGGCCCTTGCCACTCGTGACTGATATAATTGCCTATGACATATTGCTGTGAGCCTCTTTTCTTCAATCATATTTAGTTGTTCAAATCGAGAATGTATCCATTCACTTTCATCTAGGTCTGATTCAGCCAAGATTCTCGGGATGGTATTTCTAGTTCAATTGTAGTGACAGCCTCTATGCCATAAACTAAAGAGTAAGGGGTTGCCCCAGTTGAAGTACGCATTGTTGTACGGTATCAGTGTAATGCATATGGAAGCATTTAATGCCAATCCTTATAGGTCACTGTCATTTTGCCAATGATCTTCTTAATGTTTTTATTGGCTGCCTCAACTGAACCATTCATCTGTGGTCTGTATGGTGCAGAATTATGATGTTTGATTTTGAACTGACCACATAATTCTTTAATTGCTGCCCGTTGAGGTTTAGTGCATTGTCAGTTATGATCCTCTCTAGTAACCCATATCTACAGATGATAATAAACTTTAAGAATTTGATAAAGGCCTTCTGAGTAATACTAGTAAAGGAATTGGCTTCTACCCACTTAGTAAAGTAGTCGATGGCAATGAGGATGAAACGATGACCATTCGAAGCTTTTGGGTTAATCGGCCCGATGAAGTCAATTCCCTTCAGGGAAAAGGACCATGGAGATACAAGACTATGCAACATAGTCGGAGGAGCATTAGCATTGTTGGCATATATCTGGCACTTATGACACTTTCTAACATAATTGATACAATCCTTCTCCATGGTTATCCAGTAGTAACCGGATCTTTGAGCTTGTTTAGTTAATGAGTGGCCATTTGCATGTGTACCATATATGCCTTCATGGATCTCTGCCATAATCTTATGTGCCTCCCTCATGTCTACATAGTGAAGCAATGTTTCATCAAAGCTCCTCTTGTACAAGACGTTACTACTAATAAAAAAGCCTATGGCCATTCACCGGATGGTCTTCTTTTCATTGTGTGTTGCATCTGGAGGGTAAGTACCATGCTCTATATATATCTTAATACTATGGTACCAAGGTTGCTCGTCGTGTTCTCTTCTAATATTGAAGCAAAATGTTGGTGATCTTCTAGTCTGAATCTGTATTGGCTGAACTTGGACCCCACAATCAAGTTGGATCTTACCTGCTAAAGTAGCTAACGCATCAGCGAAGTGATTCTTTTCTCTAGCCATATGATGAAAATTGATTGCTTCAAAATTTTTGATCAAGTTTATCAAATACTCTTGATAAGGGATCAACTTTAGGTCTTTAGTACGCCATTTACCAGTCACCTAATAAATTATGAGAGCTGAGTCACCATAGATTTTAGGTTTTTTATCCCAAGATCTATAGCAGCCTGGAGACCATTAATACAAGCTTTAAATTCTGTCATATTATTGGTGCAGTCAAATCCTAACTTTATAGCAATCAGAAATTGCTTTCTGTCTGGGGATATGATTAATGCCCCTACATCATTGCCATGCATGTTTTCTGCCCCATCAAAATACATTTCCCACCCCGTCGATTTGCTTTCCTCAATCAGATCTTCTGTAGCACATATGTCTTCATCTGGAAATTTGAAATCTAGTTCCTGGCATTCATCTATGGGCTTTTTCGCTAAGTGATCTGCTATCATACCACCCTTGACGGATTTTTGAATGACGTATCTTATATCATATTCAGACAATATTACTTACCACTTAGAGACTCTTCCAGCTACATGCGAGCTTTCAAAGATGTACTTGAGTGGGTTTACTCTAGAAATTAACCAAGTGGTGTAGTAAAGCATGTATTGCCTCAACCTCTTTGTAGCCTAGACTAAACCACAACAAGTTCGCTTGATAATCTGGTAATGTGACTCAATAATTAAACTTCTTGCTCAAGTAATAGATCGCTTGTTCTCTTCGCTTAGATGCATCTTGCTACCCCAACATGGCTCCCATGGAGTTTGGTCGTATTGTCAAATACAAAATTAAAGGTCGTCCTGGTAAGGAGGAACCAAAATTGGGGGATTTAGCAAATAATCCTTGATTCTATCAAATGCCTGCTGGCAATCTTCATCCCACTTCCTTGTGTAGTTCTTCTTTAAAAGCTGGAATATCGGCTCACAAGTTGCAATTAGGTTGGCAATGAATCGTGCAATATAATTCAATCACCCCAAAAAGCTTTGAACTTCATTTTCTGTTTGAGGAGGGGGCATTTCCCGTATTGCTTTTACTTTGTCTGGATCTACTGTAATCACTTTTTGGCTTACAATGAAGCCCAACAATTTTCCAGATAAAGCCCCAAAGACACATTTGTTAGGATTTAGTCGTAGCTTGTACTTGCGTAGCCTTTCAAACAGCTTTCTTAACACCACAACATGGCTTTCTCCCTCAGAAGATTTAGCTACCATATCATCCACGTATACTTCAAGTTCTTTATGCATCATATCATGGAAGAGTGCCACCATGGCACGCTAATAAGTTGCCCCAGTATTCTTTAGCCTAAATGGCATGACGCGGTAACAATAAGTGCCCCATTGTGTAATAAATGTAGTTTTTTCTTTGTCCTCTCTATCCATAGGGATTTTGTTATACCCTGAATACCCATCCATGAATGAGTACCTATAGCTACGGGCTGTATTATCAACCAGGACATCAATATGAGGCAATGGAAAATCATCTTTTGGGCTAGCTTTGTTTAGATATCGATAATCCATACATATTTGAATTTTGTTGTCCTTCTTTAAGACAAGAACGACATTTGCTATCCATTGTGGGTGTTTAGCTACTTCTACGAAACGCATATCTAATTGCTTCATCACCTCCTCTCGAACCACTAAGGACATATCGGAAGTGAGCCTCCTCAATTTCTACTTTTTAGCCTTAGTGTCTGGGAATAAGGGAATCTTGTGAGAAGCAATCCTTGGATCAACGCCTGGCATATATTGATAAGACCATGCAAACACATCTCTGAAGTCTTTGAAGAGTTCAACCATTTACTCTCTTTCGGGGTTATCTACTATCTTTAGTTCTCTCCTTTCTTCCTCTGTGCCCATATTTATTACTTCAAATACATCTTCATGTGGGCACATTCTATTGTCGTCAGATTCGAGGATTTTTTTGTATACTTGAATGATCTCATCATCATCATACTCGTAATCACACATATCAATGGCAACAAGTGAATCATCATTCAGGGACTCAGGAACCTCTGCGTTGGACAAGAGTTCCGAGGAAATCGATTTCCTGGAGGGCGAAAAATGAACAACAAATGAATAGAAGGAAAAAAACGGAATGGATATAAATAAGTGAATTTTATTAGCATATCATTCTTTATTCATGGTTCATATAAGAGCTCACCTAAAGGCGCATAAAAAGCATAAAAAGACAACTTTTAGCTAGGCATGTTACTCTAAAATAATAGAATTGAAGGTGTCCTCAAACTCCCAATTTTCCAGAGCCCTTCCAGAATCATCAGTTGAAATCCATATGCAGGTCTTTTTGCTTATTATTGAAACCATTACAACAATTGGCTTGTTTAGCACTTCAGAGGATGTCTAGAATGTCTTCCTTATGTGGGGGATTTCAAAGTGCTCATCCTCCCTCCCTATCTTCAAGCTTGCTTGCTCTTTCAATTGCCTTTCCAATGGTGGTTCATATCCTAACCCTTGGTGCTTGTGATTCTCTTACAGATTTATGGGGGATTTGATGCCTTGGATGTGAGGCCTAATCCTCCGCCATGCTTAAACCCATTCTTCTCCATTATCTTGGTTACTATGGAGTTGACATTTGTATATCCCTTAGGTCCTTCAGCTTCAAAACCTTGGAAAACCATCCCTTCCTCGTGCTCGGCAGCCTCAATGTATGGAAGAGAGCCCGGCCTACTCACCATGATTTCTTCTTCACCCTTGATTATTACTATCTTCCCGCTATCAACGAACTTTACCTTTTGATGCAAGGTAGAAGGTTCTGCCTCAGCTGAGTGTATCCATGGCCTCCCCAACAACATAGAGTAAGATGGGTCAATGTTCATAAGCAGGAAGTCTACTGTGAATGAAGTTGGTCCAATCTGTAAAGGCAAACGGACTATTCCTAACACACTTCTCCGAGTACCATCAAACCCTCTAACCACCATGTTACTCTTTTCAACCTTTGATGACTCTACTGACAATTGCTTAAATGTATATAGCGGTAAAACATTTAACGCTGATCCTCCATATATAAATACTTTGGCTATAATGAACCCTTTACACTTCAGGGAGATATAAAGGGCTTTATATTGATAAACGGCTGATTGAACAACTTCTTCTCCTGAAAATGAGATGGTAGAGGATGACTTTACCACATTCATAATGCTTGCAACCTTCTCTGAGGTCACACTGGACTGTACATATGCTTCATCTAGTGCCTTTTGTAGCGGATGACGATGCGGTTCAGAACTCAAGATCAAAGAGAGAATTGAGATCTTGGTCGGAGTTTTGTTCAATTGGTCTACTATGCTATATTCACTTTGCTTCATGATTTGAAGGAATTCTTCATCTTTGTTTTCCATGCCTTTTAGACCAGAACTTGACGGAATATCACTATTGGCTTGTTTTCCCTTCTTCAACAATCCAACATTTTATGGCAGATAAGATTTCCTACTTTGTGTTACTCCTGTTGGGCAAACTATTGTTTCGTTGCTAGCCTCAGCTTCCATTACTTGTCCTGAGGGATTCTCGACAATACCTTTATACCTCCATGGTACGGCACGATTACTCTGATATGGAAAAGGGGTCGGTACCTTAATGGTCACTGCAGGCTGTTGCAATGGAGTCAAGATAGTGAAAGAGACAACATGAGAATTTCTCTTTTCATATGGTTCCTTAACGATGAACTCGACCTGTCTTTTCTCCACCATGCCTACTTCTTTCTCTTCTTGAGGCGTATAACCTGTTGCCTTTAAACAAGCATGGATATCTTCTCCTACTAGTAGAGGATCGTTAGAGAACTCAATTTCATCAACAACATTTACTTGGTTTTCATGGCTTAGAAGAGGATTGGCGTTGATAATGGAGTTGTCATTCCTCTTCACTTGAATGTGATTAGAATCAATTAAGTCTAATACATTCCTCTTGAATGTTGCATAGTCCTCTATTGAGTGTCCCGGGGTGCCTATATGGTATTTACATTGGGCGTTAGAGTCATACCAAGCGGGGAACGGTGGTTGAGGTTGTTTGTAAGTACGTGGCCTTAACAGCTGGGATTCCAAAAGTTGGTGATATAGCTCAGTATTTGTCATGCCAAAATCTGGCCATTCCTAACTATCTCGTTGCTGCCAATTCCTTTATCCTCCAGCTTGACTTTGCCTATTTTGTGTCAAATCATTCTTTGTCTGTTGAAACCCATCATTACCACCTTGATGTATTGCTTGGGGTTGTCTAGTAGTTTAGATGAAGCTAACGTCACCTTCCTTTTTCTTCCTGTTGTTCCCCTTTTTGGTGATGCTCTCACTTTGAAGAATCCTACCGTTGCGTATGTCAGCATCAATTCGCTCACCGATCTTGATGAAACTAGAAAAATCGGTGACATACGCCCTAACCATGTATTTGTAATAAGGTTCTTGTAAAGTACAGATGAAATAAGAATTGAACTCAGATGGTATAAGGGGAGGTTTAACTTATGCTGCGACAGTCCTCCATCTTTGGGCATAATCTTTGAAAGCTTCAGTGGCTTTCTTGCTCATTGACTTCAATTGTTCCCTGGTGGGGGCATTGTCAAGATTGAACCTGTATTGTTTCATAAATACATCAGTCAAATCTCTCCATTTCTTGATCTTTGTCTGATCAAGTTGCATGTACCATTCCAGTGCTGGCCCTTTCAAGCTCTCATGGAAGAAGAGAGGCAAAAAGTTTTCATCTTGCGACCATACAAGTATCTTGGTGCAATAGGCCTTAAGATGGTATATCGGATTCCCTGTGCCGTTGTACTTATCAAAGTCTGGCATCTTGAATTTCTTAGGAATTGAGACATGTGGTGCCAAGCATAAATCCTTTAAATCAAGTGAACCCCGAGTGTTTGGTCCTTGGAGGGCTTTTAGTTGGTCTTTTACTTCACCTAACTCTTCCTTCCACCCCTCCTTTTCAGCTGATAAGGAGGGAATGTTGAAAGTATATGTTGAATCTTCACCAGGCTATTCCTCCTTACTGCTCGAAATTTGAGGACTCTGTTTACTCTGGGGCTCTTCTGTCATTTTTTCTTTCTCACCATTTTTTGGTATACTTATCTCAACATTTTTTAATGGATCAGATGTTCCTGACTCTTTTTCATTATTATGGGCTTGAAGAGCTATAGTCAAGGTGGAAATCATTTCTTTCAAATATGTCATTTGTGCCTCCATATAAGACATCTGATGATTCAGATTAGATTCGGCTTCACTGGGATTGGCTGCCATCTGACGACATCGTGAGCGCGTGTTGTAAGAATGCGCAAGGGGTAGCTAGTTAGGACGTTTAGATGAAGCAATATTGTATCACCTGCTTATAAAGGAACAAAATATCATTAGTTTATTTGAACTTACAATTTCAAGCGGGCATAGCGAGTTATCCATCATGTATTGGCATAAAGGTATTCTGGCATAAGCATCCTCTAGCTTCCTCTGGGAATCTATTATTCTACAGGGAGAACTAGAGTTGATCATTAAATAGGAGGGACCCTGAGTCCCATCCTAGCCAAGATCTTATCATTGACTATAATGATAAGCATGCAATACACCTTTCCTATAGGAACTTGATTTAAACCTGGTTCTTTTGCCATTTAACCTTTATGCCAAATTTTTAGTTGTTAGATAACTTGCTTGTCCTTTATTAAAGGAAATAGAAGGAAGAGTCAGAAAGTATTTCTGAATGCATGCTATACAGATGATTACATGTGCTTTCTAGCCTTGATATGAGTAATGGACATTGAGAAAAAAAATTTCACCTCCTCAAGAGATCCAATACCCCATAAGGAGAATGAAGTGCCTATTAACCTGCGAACGGCCCAAGCTATTACGTGGTTAGGGTTTTGTTAAATGTTTATTATGTCCAAGGCCCATATCAAATAAAGCTAAATGCCAATAGATGATGCAAGGATACCTCATGAGACATGAAAGAGTGATGACTTATAATCCAAGTTTTGATTAGGGTGATGGACATTGAGAAAAAGAACTTCACCTCCTCAAGAGATCCAATACCCCATAGGGAGGATGAAGTGCCCATTAACCTGCGAATAGCCCGAGCTATTACACGGCTAAGGGTTTTGGTAAATATTTATTATGTCCATGGCCCATATCAAATGAAGCTAAATGTCAATGGATGATGCAAGGATATCTCATGAGACATGAAAGAGTGATGACTTATACTTCAAGTTTTGATATGGGTGATGGACATTAAGAAAACGAACTTCACCTCCTCAAGAGATCTATTACCTCATAGGGAGAATGAAGTGCCCATTAACCTGTGAATGGCTCAAGCCATCACAGGACTAAGGATTTTGTAAAATGAATATTATGTCCAAGGCCCATATCAAATTAAAGCTAAAATGCCTATGAATGATGTAATAAGTTCTAAAGGATCATCTCTCATTGAGATGTTTTCTTGCATGATTGATGTGATAAGATCATGGTCTTTTAGGGTTATAGACCCTTAGACTGAGGTTGGCTATCTAATACATACATCGTCCTTGTGATGTATCTTTATATGGAGTGATGCTAGATACATACTCAGGTGAAGCGACAGTTAGTCACTTGATCCTAGGGGTTTCATTGACTATGCATGGATAACAATAAAGATGATCAACAATAAATAAATCTATGCCCTCAAGTGTCCTATTTTAGGAATAACCCTAGGTTGGGGATCTCTACCCTAAGAAAGGAAGGTATTAATTAATTGGGTAGGTCGATAATTTCCACTAATAGGTGCAATGGTTTCAAGGTGGTTCTAATTCTTACAAATAAAGGCCTCTTAACTGTCCCCATCGTAAAGATGAAGACCCCATTTAACGAAACTGACCTTCAGGGGGTTCTAAATCCCCATAGGGATCAACCTCGCCAAATGAGTAACAGCTAGGATGAAGTCTTCATGGTAACCTCAGGGGGTTCTTAAAACCCCATAGGGAGACCGCTAGAACTTCCACTCACCTAAGGAACTCACAGACCCGGGTATAGGGCCCAAAATATGTGTGGGGAAAATAGTATATGTGTTAAGTGTGTGTGGAGAGCATTCCAACCTATGGGCATAGGTTCTACCCAACCCTCATCTGATAAGTAGATCACAAGATAGATAAATAAAGAATTTAATAAATAAAAACAAATATTCACACACACAAAAAATGAAAAAGAAAAAGGGTAATTAAAATAAAATTAGAGCCATATTATTTTTAAATACTTAACTTAAATCGGCTTGACTCTCAAACAATCTCCCCAGTGGAGTCGCCAAGCTGTAGCACCAAAAATTTTGAAAAACATGGAGCCACCACCAAAATTTTAAAGATAGGATAACTTTGGAAACCTTTTTAAAAATAGAAACGGGTCTATAAAAACCATTTAGGGTTCGGGAGTCGATTGTGTATGGGGAAGGTGTTAGGTATCCCACAACACTCATTCATAAGAATGGTTACCCTAAGTTAATTATTTAAAAATAAATATGGCCTTTAATTTTGTTATAATTACCAAAATAATAATATTTACAAAACTAAATGAAATGAAAGCAAAAGAAGAAAAAAACACTTATTTACAATAAGGAAAAACATACTTATTTAAAAAAACATTTATTTACAATAAGAAATAAGAAAAAATATATTTATTTACAAAATTCGACTTGACCTAGGATGAAAACCTAGGGCCTACATACCCTTTAGAGGGATCAAAGCCCACGTAGTTCGGGGGTAGAAAGGTGTGTCACTTGGTTGGTGTTTTTTAGAAAATGTTTATTTAATTTATTTGAGAAAAATATCTTTTTCTTTTGTTTGGTTTGTGTTTTTTACGTTTTTTTCAAAAGGCATTTTTTTTATATCATATGAAACCAAATTCATTTACTTGAAGAAAAGAATCTTTTTTTTTTTATGTTGAAACATTTTGATTTGCAAAGAAAAAGAAAAGAAGTGCATTCTCATCATATCATTTATAGTAGAAAATTCAAGATGACAAGAAAATCAAGAAAGATATGATGAGAGCATGTACCTTTTATGATTTGAATCCCACTACAACAAGAGATAGGGTGATAAAACCACATAATAAATAAGAAGCAAGTATAGACAAAGCGACACATACCTCTTGAGCTCAAACACAAACACGTCCAGCAATGTTAATGTCAACCGTACAAGTGCTCCAATAAATAGATGATTCACGTCCAGCAGTGTAATATCATATATTAAGGTAGGTGGAGTGATTCATGCAATTTTTTTTAGAGAAAGGTGATTCATGCGGATAAACGTAGTGACAAGAATAGTCATAAAAGAGCTTAAAGGAAGGGGAATTAGTCAAACACACAATTTGTACCAGTGGCTGAATATTATTACAAGTAAAAGAAAAGCGTGTGAATAAAGAGCATTGAGTGAAATATATGAGAATTATGTATGAGTAATGAAATGAGAAAATAAAATTAGCTCTCTACCTTGCCTCCTTCCTCTCCCAAAATTCTTGTTTGTCTTACTTCAACCCTTGTGCTCCTATTTATAGTCTCAAGGTCGGGTTTTCTTCATAAATGCTCCTTTTTTGTTTGAATTTTCCTTTTTAATTTTTTTTATTTTATGTTAAGAACTACCTAACTTGACTCAATCACCATCAATGGAGAATTGTTTTTAATTTTCTTTTTTTATTATTTTTTTTAATTTTATATTAATAAAACTTCCTAGCTTGACCTAATCACCATCAATGAAGATTTTTTTTATTTTCGTTTTTTATTTTTTCTTTATTATTCTCCCCACAAGTAACTTCCTAATTTAAACCTATCAACATAAATGAGAATTTTTTATTTTTCATTTTTCATTTTTTATTTATTATTTTCCCTTAATGAATGACAATGCCAATCATCATCAATGAGGGGATTTATTTTAATTTTTTTTTTATTTTTTCCTTTTCAATGATGATTGCCTATTTAGACACCGATCATCATCAATAGGAGGATTTTGTTATTTTTTCTTATTTTTTTATTTCTTTTTTCCTTTCAAAGATGATTGCCAATTTGGATACCAATCATCATCAATTATTTTTGTATTTTTGAGTGGGGCCCGGACAAAATAGGGTGTTCACAGGAGTCCTTAGTGTTGAGAAGTTATGTTCAATGCCATTCACATCACAATAGTCTCCAAATGGTTGACTTTCAAACTCTCCTCCATTATCTATTCTAATTGATGCAATGGACATACCTTTCTCATTTTACACTTCTTAGCAAAAATAATGAATTCATTAAAAGTTTCATCTTTTGATGATAAAAATATAGTCCATATAAACCTTAAGAAATCATCAACAATGACCAAGGTATATAGATTTCCACCAAGGCTTTTAACTCTTGCTGGTTTAACTAAATCCATGTGGATAAGTTGTAATGGTCTTTTTGTTGATATTTCCTTCTTTGTTTTGAAAGAGGATTTAGTTTGTTTTCTTTTTTGACAAGAGTCACATACCAAATCATTTTTAAATTACAATTTAGGTAAGCCTATCACCAAATCCTTTTTGTTAAGCTTATCTAATTAATGCATATTTACATGTAGTAATCTTTTGTGCCAAACCCAGCTCTTATCAGTATTACTAAGAAAATAGTTTTCAAAAATATGATTGTTGATATCAAGAGTATAACAATTACCTTCCCTTATGGCTTTGATTTTTACCTTGAGTATAAGCAAGTCCTTCTTGCTGACTATGAGACATTCCTCAGAGTCAAAGATGACCTAGTTATCTTTGTCAGTACTTTGACTTACACTCAGCAGGTTGTGACATAATCTTTCTATGGAATAGACATCTTTGATTTGAAAACCATTTTCTATGCCAACTTCTCCTATCCAAGCAATCTTGCCAGATTGGTTTCCTTCAAACTTAATTCTGCCTCCTTCTTTTAAATTTATGGAGGTAAATCTTTCTTTGTCACCAATTATATGTCTTAAGCATCCACAGTCTATGTACCATTTATTTGCTTTGGATGCTTTGAAAGACACCTATAGGAAGAAATGTTCAAGTTTTAGGTACCCACACCTTCTTGGATCCTTTGTGGTTAGTTTGAACTATCATGGGCAAATATAAGCTTTTAAGTACCCACTTGTAGGTTCCCAAAGTTCCTTCTTTCATATGATAACAAGATGAAGTATAATGTCCCTTTCTATTGCAAAAATTGAAATGAGCAAAGGGATTAGAAACATGTACAGATTTTTGAAAATAACTCAAGTAAGTTTGTTTACCAATCTTCTTCTTCCCTTTTGTCTTATCTGACTTTGGATCATATCTAACTCCAGATTTGTCATTGGTGAATTTTTGAGTTTTTAAAATCATTTTGAGCATTTCACTTCCCTTAGTAAATTTTTCAACGGTTTTGGTAAGACCATTATTTTTCTTTTCTAAAAACTGACAAGTGTCACAAAAAAATGGTTTTGGTTCCTCGAGTTGTTCCTTAAGCACTTCACCTTTTTTTGTGATTCATAAGTTCTTTTAAAATTTTCATGAATTCAGTATGCAAAGCATTATATTCATCATGTAATTCATCATAAATATGAGGCAAATTTGGCCATTTCTTCATCCTTAATTTCTTCTTCATCAGAAGAGTTGTCACCCCAGATTACTAAGACATAGGCTTTCTTCTTCTTCCTTTCTTTCTTTCTTTGTTCTTTAACTACTCAGAGCATTCAGATTTGATGTGTCATGGCTTTCCACATTCATAGCAAATGATTTGCTCTTTTGTCTCTCTTTTGCTGCTAGTTCCTCCTTTGTTGAAATTGTTAAATTCTTGACCTTTCTTATATAATTTCTTGAATCTCCTTATGATCATCCCCATTTTGTCATCTTCAATTTCTTCTTCTGCTTTGTACATTTTTTCTTCTTTGATAACATTCAATGCTTTGCTTTCCGCAGTTTTTCTTCATTGTTAACATTCAATGCTACTCCTTTCTTTTTCTTGTCATCAATTTCTTCAAGTTCATGTTTGAAATTTTTCTTGCTTTCATATTCTGATAGACTTTCAAATAGAGAAGCCACTAATCACATTGATTCACCTTTGGCTTCTTCTATTGCTGTGACTTTAGCCTCTCACTCTTTAGAGAGAATATTCAGTATCTTCCTTACTTGGGTATTCTAATCATAGAATTTCCTAAGTACTCTAAGTTGATTTACAAGATGATTATATCTAAGTTCAAACTCAGCTATTGATTCACCTAATTTCATACAGAGCATATCAAACTCTGTAATGAGAGTATTGATCTAGTTTTCTTTAATGCCCAAAGTTTCTTCGTGCACTATTTCCTGAGCATGCCACATTTCCTTTGCTATTAGAAGTGTGCAAATCCTGAAATACTCCTTTTGATTTAAGGTGCCCACCATTTTACCGAGGAGGTCTTCTGTAATATGGGGAACATTTTCTGGTACTTGGAAACTCCATATTTCAAGCTCTATTTAAATACCCAGGCTAAACTAAATATTGAAAAATAATGAAGATCTGCTGAGAAGGGATCTTTACTAAGATTGGCATGACTTTTGAAAAGTCAAAGCCAATTTCCGCTATGGTAGGAAGAATTTCTTGAACTGGTCCAAAGAAATTCCACCATTAATTAAACCATAACAAAAATTGGTATTTTGTGCCATATGTAAACATAAATAGCCAAGTGTGGCTAAATTTTGGGTTTTGGTACCAGAAGGTACAATATCAAGCATCCAAATAATCCCAGTAATTGAAACCAATTGGACTATGCTTGATTGAAAATTGTTTTCTTTTGTTTAAATCTTGACCCCAGTCTCCAGGAGATAGGATCTTTTTTATTTGAAATGTCGAATAACCATAAATGCTTTTATCCTAGGGATTTTCAGGATTTGGAAAATGTCTTATTTCTGTAGATTTTGTATCTGCAAGAATAAGCTCATAAAATTGTTGAGTTTTTTTCTAAAGATTTTGGGGCAAAAAAGAACCCTTTTGGAAATATTTTTATTGCCAATGCAATAGGTTTTTTATCACAGAAATATGGTTCTGTTGGAAAATATTTATGATCTTTTCTGGTTTTGCCACGAATGTTATTTGTGTTGGTTGAGAATATAAAGCCAATTCTTTTGACGATGAACCAATTTTCGTCATCTCTTGGAATTTAGTTTTGATTGCTAAGGTAAGGGCCTTAGAATCTTCTTCTTCAACTATGTTAGCCCATCTTTTGGTTGGTAATTTGGCCAATACTTGGTCTGCTTGCAAGGCCAAAAGTGTTTCAATTAGGAATTCATAATGTTTTGGATCCATTATGATTCTTGAAGTTTTATGAATAGGTTTTTCAGAAATTTTGGACCATGAAGAGGGTCCATTTTGATGGGTTGATGACCCTTGGGTGAATGACCCTTTTGATAATTCAATGGCAACTTTGAGCTGCTTCATTTTTTTTTATGATCCTCTCTGGATCATCTTTTTGTTAGGCTTTACCCTTTCCTTTCTTTTTCTTCTCTTTGTCTGACATTTTTTGTCACCTTTTTCCCCTGCAAGAACTCACTGGTTAGAAAGTATGGGAGAGAATTTGAAGAGCCTTTGAGAAATTCAATTTTAAAATCAAAGACACTTAAAATTGCTTGCCAACTTGCAAAAATATGTTTTGATGCTAGATTTTTAACATCTTTTGGCAAAACATCTTTTGCAGATTTGCAGTCAACTCTAACTAAAAATTTTTTATTTAACAAAATTCTTTGAAATTTGTTTATGCACAAAACCATTGGTAAAATTTCTTTTATGATTGTGGAATAGTTTTGCTGAGCTCTATTCCAATGTTTTGAAGTAAATGCATTGCAATGCTTTTTACCATCAATTTTTTGTTTAAGAATGCCACCATAACCTATGTTAGAGGCATCTATTTCAACAATTTTGAATGCTTGTGGATTTAGAAGATACAAGCTTAGAAGATTTTTGACAACAAATAAGATTTTGATAACCACATTAGTGTGATCATCTGTCAATGGAGGAGGAATTTTCTTAAGATACTCATGAAGAGGCTTAATGATATTATTTAGGTCTGGAATGAAATTGTAACCCCCTACCGTAATTATATCCGAAATACGCAATTAAGATGAAATAGAGACCAATAAGAAACAAATAACATTTTACAAACCCATCTACAGGACGGGGTTTTCATAAATACCTTTCGAAATCATTCATAACCTGATCTCACATTCACATTTCGAATACAATTACTACACAAAGATAAATCACATTCAATATATCAGAGTACGCAATGTAATAAGTCTGGCAATTCCGAATTCCATTTATTAACTCAAGCTTCATAGGGCGCATTAGCCCATACAAGCCCTCATATGGGGATTACACAACAAATCTCAATACAAACAATTAAATCCTTATCCACATATACTTATCTAAATACAAATATCCCATCTGGGATGATAACCAACTACCAGAACGACAACCGAAGGAAGTCCTCATCGCCCTTGGCTTCATGCTCCATTCTCAATCCACTACCCTGTCTGAAAGGTTAGTAGGGGAGGGTGAGATTCTAGAGAATCTCAGTAGGATAACAATATCAATATGCATGTACGATAAATATTTAATGCATGACATGCTTGCATCACATAACTATCATGATAACAAATCTGTAAGCTCAATGCTTCTAAGAATATACTAATGGCCATAGCATAAATTGAAACATAGCTTCAATAACACATAACCATGCAAAGCTAAGACATGCATCAACACATTAACACATATATCAAATACAAGCAGAAGAGATATGTTCCCTACCCTCTTTCCACGTAAGCTCCAGCACAGCTTACTCACGACCAGGCGAATATCGAACCACGTTCAGGGCGAACATCAAACCCTATAACCAAACAAGGACATAGGGTTAAATCCCTTTTCCAATTCTTTAACTCTCAAACACTTAAGTTGGTTATCATTCATGACCTTTAGGAGGCTAATTAAAGCCCAAATATATGCCTAAAGGCTTGGGAAACACTTGACCAAAGATCACCTTTCAAAAATGAAAAACACTGATTTTTGGGGGTGGGCCGCGGCCCACAATCCTTGGGCTGCGGCCCAAGGCTGTCCAGAGACGCACAGAAACATTTGGGCTGCGGCCCAACATCCTTGGGCCGCGGCCCACGAAAATCCAGTTTCTGGCTGAACTTCCAAAAATCATAACTAATTCCACAAAAATCGAAATGAGGTGATCCCAAAGCCAAATGAAAGCCATTCAAGTCCTCTACACAGGAAAAATATTGACCAATACTGGAAATCACCACAAAAGTCCAGATTTACCAAAAACCTAACATTGTGCCAAAACAGGATCCAGTTTTGATGCCAAACTTTGGACAGCTCAAACTCCCAGCTCAAAAAGCGAAATGACACAAAGTTTGTGTCCATTTTGAAGCTTGAGATGTGAACTTTAAGACTGAAAAGTTTCATAATTGTTCAACATCATTAGCCCAGTCAAAACGTCCACACCATCTGACTGCCCAGAACAGACTTACATTGGATAGATTTTCCAGATTTTGTCAATTGGTTCCAATGGTCCCTAATTTCAAATCACATACTATTTCCACAAAATTTGGCTCAAGGAACACATTGGAGCCATCAAAATGACCATATTCATTATCCATTTAGACATGTTCCACAGAAATTTTAACATGTCCACACAACATGCACACAATCCACCACAATGCAACTTCCTTCCATTCCAAAATTCCAAATCAACTCCCCTGGCATAAATACACAATTTAACACCACATTCTACACAACACCCTAAAAAATTCAAGCATTCAAATTAGGCCAATAATCAGGGCAAAATTTGAAATCCTCAAGACCAAGCCAATGACCATAACAATTATACCAAAAGGTATCAAATATTCACTTCAACTTCTTCCCAAAGCCATTTCTTTGATTCTCCTACTTTCAAATTCCCACAAGTTCTCAAACTCCACCAATCAAAAATATGAAACCATAGGAATAAAGCTCTCAACCCCTTGAACAATATTAATAAAGGTGAGTTGAGCATTTAGGGACAAGACCTTACCTAAAACTCAAGCTTCTTCTTTCTCTTTCCTTTCTTAGTTGAGCGAAAATGGAGGATGAGAGATGAAGATAATTCAGTTTTCTCTTTGTCCCATGAACACACACACACAACCGACTTTAAGAGTGGGAGGGAAGAGAAAAGAGTTGATTCTTTGACTTCAATCCATGGACCATAGCTTGCCACTTGTCATGATCCCTCTTCACCCTCACATGATCTCACATATTCCCATCCACACTTGATTTCACCTCTTGATCTTTTAATCTTAGCCATTGATCTTGATTACCAAGGAGTGTTCTCAATGGTATCTAACCAGTCGGTCGGTAAATTTACCATTTTGCCCCTGATTGTCACAATGCTAAATAAACCATCATCAAACACATTTGCATCATAATTCACATTATTTACTTCAAGAGTGTTTAATTAGCATTAATTACAATTTGGGATATTACAATTCTCCCCCCGAAAATTAAATTTCGTCCTCGAAATTGTTACATAACTAGAGTCATAAACTCCGGATACCGCCTTCGCATATCTTCCTCCGCTTCCCAGGTTGCCTCTCTTTGAGTCATTCCCTTCCAGATCACCTTCACATACGGAATACTCCGGTGTCTGAGCCGTCGCTCCTCTCGATCAATGATTTGCTCTGGCTCCACCGTATAGGTAAAGTTGTCTTGTAGCTCAACTTTTTCATACTCAACTATGTGAGATGGATCCGGTTGGTACTTCTTCAGTTGGGAAACGTGAAATACGTCATGGAGTCTGCTCAAGCTTGGGGGTAGGGCTACTCGATAAGCTACAGGCCCAATCCTATCAAGGATTTCAAACGGACCTATATATCTCGGGCTCAGCTTCTTTCTCTTGATCGCTCGCCCAACACCCGTAACTGGTGATACTCTCAGAAAAATATGATCTCCAACCTCAAACTCTAGAGGCCGTCTTCTCTTGTCAGCGTAGCTTTTCTGTCGACTCTGCGCTGCAAGCAACCTCTTACGAATAATCCGAATCTGTGCAGAGGTTTGATCAACCAAATCTGGCCCATAAAGTTTTCTTTCGGATAACTCATTCCAGCATATTGGTGATTGACACCGTCTTCCATACAATGCTTCATACGGAGCCATTTGGATGCTCGCATGATAGCTATTGTTGTAGGCGAATTCAGCGAGTGGAAGAAAACGATCCCAACTTCCTTTAAAGTCGAGAACACAAGCTCGCAACATATCTTCCAGCGTTTGAATTGTTCTCTCAGATTGTCCATCCGTTTGAGGATGATAAGCCGTACTGAATCTCAGTTGAGTACCCAAGGCTTCATGCAATGCTTTCCAGAATCTTGAAGTAAATCGTGGATCTCGGTCGGAAATGATATTCTTCGGTATGCCATGGAGTTTCACGATCTCACTAACATAAATCTCTGCTAGTCTGTCAGGAGAATAACCAGCATTGATTGGTATGAAGTGGGCTGTCTTTGTTAGCCGATCCACAATTACCCAGATCGCATCATAGTTCCTGATCTTAGGCAAGCCCACAACTAAATCCATGGTCACGCTTTCCCATTTCCATTCCGGAATCTCAGGACTCTGAAGTAAACCAGGCGGTCTCTGGTGCTCAATTTTTACCTTCTGGCAAGTGAGACACCTCGCCACATACTTCGTCACATCACTCTTCAAACCCGGCCACCAATAAACAGATTTCAGGTTATGGTACATTTTGGTCATACCAGGATGAAGAGTATATCGACTCTTGTGTGCCTCATCTAGAATCTTTTGCCTCAACTCCGCCTGAAGTGGAATGCAGACTCTTTTCTGATAGCGAACCAATCCATGAGGCGATAGATCATAGCCCGGAACTTCTCCCCGTTCAATTCGAGCCAGATTGCGCTGTATCCAGCCATCTTGCCCCTGAGCTTCTTCAATCTCAGTTCTTAGATCACTTTCCTCTTGGGAAACAGTGTAATTGGCACAGATGATCTGGTTTGTCAAATTCAAATCACGAAAATCTTCAATCAATTTCTTCTCTTGTATCATCATAGCTGCAACGAGCACGGTCTTTCGACTAAGAGCATCAGCGACTACATTTGCCTTACCCGGATGATATTTTATTTCCAGGTCGTAGTCCTTAAGCAATTCCATCCAGCGGCGCTGTCTCATATTCAGTTCTTTCTGATCATACAGATATTTGAGACTCTTGTGGTCGCAGTACAGTTCCACAGTCACACCATACAGGTAATGACGCCAAATTTTCAAAGCAAACACAATGGCCGCAAGCTCCAGATCATGAGTGGGATAGTTCAATTCATGAGGTCTGAGCTGTCGAGAGGCGTAGGCCACCACACGTCCCTGCTGCATAAGGACACACCCTAATCCCTGCCCACTGGCATCAGAATACACAACATATGTCAAACTGGGATCGGGCAAAATCAACACAGGTGCCGTAGTCAACCTCTCCTTCAGCTCCACAAAACAGTTTTCACATTTCTCATCCCACACAAACGGCTGATCCTTTCTCGTGAGCTTGGTCATCGGCAACGCAATACGGGAGAAATTTTGGATAAATCTCCGATAATAACCAGCAAGACCCAGAAAACTGCGTATTTCCGCCACAGATTCTGGCCTCTTCCAGTCCAGTACTGCTTCCACTTTACTAGGATCCACAGAGACCCCTTCTTGCGAGATAACATGGCCTAAGAATTTCACTTCTGATAACCAAAACTCGTACTTGCTCAATTTAGCATATAATTGTTTCTCACGCAATATATTCAATACAACTCCCAAATGATGCTCATGGTCTTCCATACTCTTGGAGTATATCAGAATGTCATCGATAAACACAACAACAAACTGATCCAGATATTGTCGAAAGATACGGTTCATGTAATCCATGAAAACCGCAGGGGCATTGGTTAGCCCAAATGGCATCACCAAGAACTCATAATGACCGTACCGGGTCCGAAAAGTAGTCTTCGGAACATCCTCTGCTTTCACTCGCAGCTGATGATACCCTGACCTTAGATCAATCTTTGAAAACACACACGAACCAGAGAGTTGATCTAAAAGGTCATCGATTCGGGGAAGAGGGTACTTGTTCTTAATAGTAACCTTATTCAATTCTCTGTAATCAATACACAATCGAAGACTCCCATCTTTCTTCTTTACAAACAACACTGGAGCTCCCCAAGGCGACACACTGGGTCTAATGAACCCTTTCTCAAGCAAATCTTCTATTTGTTTCTTTAACTCCACCATTTCGTTTGGGGCCATGCGGTATGGGGCCTTAGATATAGAACCAGCTCCAGGAATAATGTCAATTGGAAATTGAACTTCCCTCTCAGGAGGCAATCCATTTAGATCATCCGGAAATACCTCAGGGAATTCATTTACCACGGGTATATCACTCAAAGTTTCACCAGTTTCCCCTTGCACTGAGAAAAACACTACATACCCCTGGCAACCCTTTTTAAGATACTTTTCAGCTTTAGCCGTAGAAAGAAAATTCATACCGGCATTCACAGCTTCAACCCTCTGAGAAACAGGATATACTATCCTCTTGTTTCCACAATCAAGCAAAACATTATTTGCCGTTAACCAATCAAAACCCAAAATGACTTCCAATTGGTAAAGCGGCAAACATATCAGATCTACAACAGATTGGTGCCCTTCCACAGTTACGACACAATTCAAGCAAGCTTCTGTGGTTAAGGCCTTAATACCCATTGGAGTTGACACTACTAGGTCGAATGGTAACTTATGTACATGCAATCCCAGGCGCTTCACGCAATCATAAGCAATGAAGGAGTGACTTGCACCTGAGTCGAACAATGCTTGCAACAGATGGCCATTAATAGAGATTTTACCTTGTATCAACTCAGGAGATTTACGAGCCTCCTCATGAGTCATTGCGAACACTCGGCCCTGTGTCTTCGGTCTCTGCTCGACTCGCGATCGTTGACAATCTCTGGAAAGATGTCCTGGCTGCTTACAGTTAAAACAGATCATTTCGCCCCGACAATTTTGGCCATAATGCGATTTGTTGCAGCGTAGGCATTTCCACTCAGTCACAGCTCTTTGAGGTTCACGGTCTCGGGGCTGATAGGGCTTCTTATCACTGCCCTTGAATGAAGAGAATCCTTGGCCTTTCCGCTTTGGGGCGGCATTACCCTTACTGGGTTCACCACGGTGGCCCGTAGCTCTGGTAGGATTCAACTCCCTCAGATTATTATCCGTAATTCGACATTGCTCCACAGCCTTGTTGAACTTAGTGAATTGGTTCGTAACCAATCGCTTTCTCAATTCTCGCCTTAGACCGCGGATGAGCATATCAGAACTCCATTCTTCATCATCTTTAAACCGGAGGTAAGAGGAGTACCGAGCCAACCGGACAAAACGGGACAAATAGTCATCAAAGCTCTCTGTATCCCCTTGTTTGATGTTGAGAAATTCTGTCTCCTTCTCGAGCCGCACTGATTTGGGAAAGTATTTCTCGTTGAACTCTTGTTGAAACAGTTCCCAAGTCAATGGTGTTTCATTGCTCTTCAATGTCAGGGCGATATTCCGCCACCAACGATCCGCGTCCCCCTCGAGTTTATACACTGCCAACCGTGGCTTCACCTCCTCTGGGCAACACAGAACCTCAAATATCTTCTCCAGTCTGTACAACCAATCTTCGGCTACCTGAGGGTCAAACCTTCCTCTGAACGCCGGAGGCATATGCTTGCAGAATCGGGTGACCCAATACTGAAGGTCTTTTTCCTCCCTGGGTGGCATCCCATATGATTCCTGATTCAAGGTAGCACGAGGTGGGGATTCCAGAGGTCGTGCTGATCCTTCTGCAGTGTCCTCATGTCGAGTCTCTTCTTGAGTCTCCTCCGGAGTGGATTGAACCGGACCTTCCTGGTTCTTCGCCTTCTCAGCTCTGAGCTCTTCCCTCAGCTCAGTGATCATATCTCTCTGATCCCGAATTAGACCCATAAGCTCTTGCATTGCATCCGGTGGGTTTCAATTAACAACCTCCAGCTCAGGGTTTACACGCGGAATTCTGGGGCGTCCTCTAGTTTTCTTCATTCTACAAACAACTTGCCCCATCAGTTTAGCAGAAATAGTATGCACTTATAGTCACAACACTCTTTTATATATCCATATCAATATATCATACACGTGCATACTCAACAATCATTCACAGATAATCTTATATCCCTACTACTGTCTAAGGGATCTATCCTAGCAAACTCTACCCTTGCCAGGAACTACAGCTCTGATACCAAAATGTAACCCCCTACCGTAATTATATCCGAAATACGCAATTAAGATGAAATAGAGACCAATAAGAAACAAATAACATTTTACAAACCCATCTACAGGACGGGGTTTTCATAAATACCTTTCGAAATCATTCATAACCTGATCTCACATTCACATTTCGAATACAATTACTACACAAAGATAAATCACATTCAATATATCAGAGTACGCAATGTAATAAGTCTGGCAATTCCGAATTCCATTTATTAACTCAAGCTTCATAGGGCGCATTAGCCCATACAAGCCCTCATATGGGGATTACACAACAAATCTCAATACAAACAATTAAATCCTTATCCACATATACTTATCTAAATACAAATATCCCATCTGGGATGATAACCAACTACCAGAACGACAACCGAAGGAAGTCCTCATCGCCCTTGGCTTCATGCTCCATTCTCAATCCACTACCCTGTCTGAAAGGTTAGTAGGGGAGGGTGAGATTCTAGAGAATCTCAGTAGGATAACAATATCAATATGCATGTACGATAAATGTTTAATGCATGACATGCTTGCATCACATAACTATCATGATAACAAATCTGTAAGCTCAATGCTTCTAAGAATATACTAATGGCCATAGCATAAATTGAAACATAGCTTCAATAACACATAACCATGCAAAGCTAAGACATGCATCAACACATTAACACATATATCAAATACAAGCAGAAGAGATATGTTCCCTACCCTCTTTCCACGTAAGCTCCAGCACAGCTTACTCACGACCAGGCGAATATCGAACCACGTTCAGGGCGAACATCAAACCCTATAACCAAACAAGGACATAGGGTTAAATCCCTTTTCCAATTCTTTAACTCTCAAACACTTAAGTTGGTTATCATTCATGACCTTTAGGAGGCTAATTAAAGCCCAAATATATGCCTAAAGGCTTGGGAAACACTTGACCAAAGATCACCTTTCAAAAATGAAAAACACTGATTTTTGGGGGTGGGCCGCGGCCCACAATCCTTGGGCTGCGGCCCAAGGCTGTCCAGAGACGCACAGAAACATTTGGGCTGCGGCCCAACATCCTTGGGCCGCGGCCCACGAAAATCCAGTTTCTGGCTGAACGTCCAAAAATCATAACTAATTCCACAAAAATCGAAATGAGGTGATCCCAAAGCCAAATGAAAGCCATTCAAGTCCTCTACACAGGAAAAATATTGACCAATACTGGAAATCACCACAAAAGTCCAAATTTACCAAAAACCTAACATTGTGCCAAAACAGGATCCAGTTTTGATGCCAAACTTTGGACAGCTCAAACTCCCAGCTCAAAAAGCGAAATGACACAAAGTTTGTGTCCATTTTGAAGCTTGAGATGTGAACTTTAAGACTGGAAAGTTTCATAATTTTTCAACATCATTAGCCCAGTCAAAACGTCCACACCATCTGACTGCCCAGAACAGACTTACATTGGATAGATTTTCCAGATTTTGTCAATTGGTTCCAATGGTCCCTAATTTCAAATCACATACTATTTCCACACAATTTGGCTCAAGGAACACATTGGAGCCATCAAAATGACCATATTCATTATCCATTTAGACATGTTCCACAGAAATTTTAACATGTCCACACAACATGCACACAATCCACCACAATGCAACTTCCTTCCATTCCAAAATTCCAAATCAACTCCCCTGGCATAAAGACACAATTTAACACCACATTCTACACAACACCCTAACAAATTCAAGCATTCAAATTAGGCCAATAATCAGGGCAAAATTTGAAATCCTCAAGACCAAGCCAATGACCATAACAATTATACCAAAAGGTATCAAATATTCACTTCAACTTCTTCCCAAAGCCATTTCTTTGATTCTCCTACTTTCAAATTCCCACAAGTTCTCAAACTCCACCAATCAAAAATATGAAACCATAGGAATAAAGCTCTCAACCCCTTGAACAATATTAATAAAGGTGAGTTGAGCATTTAGGGACAAGACCTTACCTAAAACTCAAGCTTCTTCTTTCTCTTTCCTTTCTTAGTTGAGCGAAAATGGAGGATGAGAGATGAAGATAATTCAGTTTTCTCTTTGTCCCATGAACACACACACACAACCGACTTTAAGAGTGGGAGGGAAGAGAAAAGAGTTGATTCTTTGACTTCAATCCATGGACCATAGCTTGCCACTTGTCATGATCCCTCTTCACCCTCACATGATCTCACATATTCCCATCCACACTTGATTTCACCTCTTGATCTTTTAATCTTAGCCATTGATCTTGATTACCAAGGAGTGTTCTCAATGGTATCTAACCAGTCGGTCGGTAAATTTACCATTTTGCCCCTGATTGTCACAATGCTAAATAAACCATCATCAAACACATTTGCATCATAATTCACATTATTTACTTCAAGAGTGTTTAATTAGCATTAATTACAATTTGGGATATTACAATTCTCCCCCCGAAAATTAAATTTCGTCCTCGAAATTGTTACATAACTAGAGTCATAAACTCCGGATACCGCCTTCGCATATCTTCCTCCGCTTCCCAGGTTGCCTCTCTTTGAGTCATTCCCTTCCAGATCACCTTCACATACGGAATACTCCGGTGTCTGAGCCGTCGCTCCTCTCGATCAATGATTTGCTCTGGCTCCACCGCATAGGTAAAGTTGTCTTGTAGCTCAACTTTTTCATACTCAACTATGTGAGATGGATCCGGTTGGTACTTCTTCAGTTGGGAAACGTGAAATACGTCATGGAGTCTGCTCAAGCTTGGGGGTAGGGCTACTCGATAAGCTACAGGCCCAATCCTATCAAGGATTTCAAACGGACCTATATATCTCGGGCTCAGCTTCTTTCTCTTGATCGCTCGCCCAACACCCGTAACTGGTGATACTCTCAGAAAAATATGATCTCCAACCTCAAACTCTAGAGGCCGTCTTCTCTTGTCAGCGTAGCTTTTCTGTCGACTCTGCGCTGCAAGCAACCTCTTACGAATAATCCGAATCTGTGCAGAGGTTTGATCAACCAAATCTGGCCCATAAAGTTTTCTTTCGGATAACTCATTCCAGCATATTGGTGATTGACACCGTCTTCCATACAATGCTTCATACGGAGCCATTTGGATGCTCGCATGATAGCTATTGTTGTAGGCGAATTCAGCGAGTGGAAGAAAACGATCCCAACTTCCTTTAAAGTCGAGAACACAAGCTCGCAACATATCTTCCAGCGTTTGAATTGTTCTCTCAGATTGTCCATCCGTTTGAGGATGATAAGCCGTACTGAATCTCAGTTGAGTACCCAAGGCTTCATGCAATGCTTTCCAGAATCTTGAAGTAAATCGTGGATCTCGGTCGGAAATGATATTCTTCGGTATGCCATGGAGTTTCACGATCTCACTAACATAAATCTCTGCTAGTCTGTCAGGAGAATAACCAGCATTGATTGGTATGAAGTGGGCTGTCTTTGTTAGCCGATCCACAATTACCCAGATCGCATCATAGTTCCTGATCTTAGGCAAGCCCACAACTAAATCCATGGTCACGCTTTCCCATTTCCATTCCGGAATCTCAGGACTCTGAAGTAAACCAGGCGGTCTCTGGTGCTCAATTTTTACCTTCTGGCAAGTGAGACACCTCGCCACATACTTCGTCACATCACTCTTCAAACCCGGCCACCAATAAACAGATTTCAGGTTATGGTACATTTTGGTCATACCAGGATGAAGAGTATATCGACTCTTGTGTGCCTCATCTAGAATCTTTTGCCTCAACTCCGCCTGAAGTGGAATGCAGACTCTTTTCTGATAGCGAACCAATCCATGAGGCGATAGATCATAGCCCGGAACTTCTCCCCGTTCAATTCGAGCCAGATTGCGCTGTATCCAGCCATCTTGCCCCTGAGCTTCTTCAATCTCAGTTCTTAGATCACTTTCCTCTTGGGAAACAGTGTAATTGGCACAGATGATCTGGTTTGTCAAATTCAAATCACGAAAATCTTCAATCAATTTCTTCTCTTGTATCATCATAGCTGCAACGAGCACGGTCTTTCGACTAAGAGCATCAGCGACTACATTTGCCTTACCCGGATGATATTTTATTTCCAGGTCGTAGTCCTTAAGCAATTCCATCCAGCGGCGCTGTCTCATATTCAGTTCTTTCTGATCATACAGATATTTGAGACTCTTGTGGTCGCAGTACAGTTCCACAGTCACACCATACAGGTAATGACGCCAAATTTTCAAAGCAAACACAATGGCCGCAAGCTCCAGATCATGAGTGGGATAGTTCAATTCATGAGGTCTGAGCTGTCGAGAGGCGTAGGCCACCACACGTCCCTGCTGCATAAGGACACACCCTAATCCCTGCCCACTGGCATCAGAATACACAACATATGTCAAACTGGGATCGGGCAAAATCAACACAGGTGCCGTAGTCAACCTCTCCTTCAGCTCCACAAAACAGTTTTCACATTTCTCATCCCACACAAACGGCTGATCCTTTCTCGTGAGCTTGGTCATCGGCAACGCAATACGGGAGAAATTTTGGATAAATCTCCGATAATAACCAGCAAGACCCAGAAAACTGCGTATTTCCGCCACAGATTCTGGCCTCTTCCAGTCCAGTACTGCTTCCACTTTACTAGGATCCACAGAGACCCCTTCTTGCGAGATAACATGGCCTAAGAATTTCACTTCTGATAACCAAAACTCGTACTTGCTCAATTTAGCATATAATTGTTTCTCACGCAATATATTCAATACAACTCCCAAATGATGCTCATGGTCTTCCATACTCTTGGAGTATATCAGAATGTCATCGATAAACACAACAACAAACTGATCCAGATATTGTCGAAAGATACGGTTCATGTAATCCATGAAAACCGCAGGGGCATTGGTTAGCCCAAATGGCATCACCAAGAACTCATAATGACCGTACCGGGTCCGAAAAGTAGTCTTCGGAACATCCTCTGCTTTCACTCGCAGCTGATGATACCCTGACCTTAGATCAATCTTTGAAAACACACACGAACCAGAGAGTTGATCTAAAAGGTCATCGATTCGGGGAAGAGGGTACTTGTTCTTAATAGTAACCTTATTCAATTCTCTGTAATCAATACACAATCGAAGACTCCCATCTTTCTTCTTTACAAACAACACTGGAGCTCCCCAAGGCGACACACTGGGTCTAATGAACCCTTTCTCAAGCAAATCTTCTATTTGTTTCTTTAACTCCGCCATTTCGTTTGGGGCCATGCGGTATGGGGCCTTAGATATAGAACCAGCTCCAGGAATAATGTCAATTGGAAATTGAACTTCCCTCTCAGGAGGCAATCCATTTAGATCATCCGGAAATACCTCAGGGAATTCATTTACCACGGGTATATCACTCAAAGTTTCACCAGTTTCCCCTTGCACTGAGAAAAACACTACATACCCCTGGCAACCCTTTTTAAGATACTTTTCAGCTTTAGCCGTAGAAAGAAAATTCATACCGGCATTCACAGCTTCAACCCTCTGAGAAACAGGATATACTATCCTCTTGTTTCCACAATCAAGCAAAACATTATTTGCCGTTAACCAATCAAAACCCAAAATGACTTCCAATTGGTAAAGCGGCAAACATATCAGATCTACAACAGATTGGTGCCCTTCCACAGTTACGACACAATTCAAGCAAGCTTCTGTGGTTAAGGCCTTAATACCCATTGGAGTTGACACTACTAGGTCGAATGGTAACTTATGTACATGCAATCCCAGGCGCTTCACGCAATCATAAGCAATGAAGGAGTGACTTGCACCTGAGTCGAACAATGCTTGCAACAGATGGCCATTAATAGAGATTTTACCTTGTATCAACTCAGGAGATTTACGAGCCTCCTCGTGAGTCATTGCGAACACTCGGCCCTGTGTCTTCGGTCTCTGCTCGACTCGCGGTCGTTGACAATCTCTGGAAAGATGTCCTGGCTGCTTACAGTTAAAACAGATCATTTCGCCCCGACAATTTTGGCCATAATGCGATTTGTTGCAGCGTAGGCATTTCCACTCAGTCACAGCTCTTTGAGGTTCACGGTCTCGGGGCTGATAGGGCTTCTTATCACTGCCCTTGAATGAAGAGAATCCTTGGCCTTTCCGCTTTGGGGCGGCATTACCCTTACTGGGTTCACCACGGTGGCCCGTAGCTCTGGTAGGATTCAACTCCCTCAGATTATTCTCCGTAATTCGACATTGCTCCACAGCCTTGTTGAACTTAGTGAATTGGTTCGTACCCAATCGCTTTCTCAATTCTCGCCTCAGACCGCGGATGAGCATATCAGAACTCCATTCTTCATCATCTTTAAACCGGAGGTAAGAGGAGTACCGAGCCAACCGGACAAAACGGGACAAATAGTCATCAAAGCTCTCTGTATCCCCTTGTTTGATGTTGAGAAATTCTGTCTCCTTCTCGAGCCGCACTGATTTGGGAAAGTATTTCTCGTTGAACTCTTGTTGAAACAGTTCCCAAGTCTGCAGTGTCCTCATGTCGAGTCTCTTCTTGAGTCTCCTCCGGAGTGGATTGAACCGGACCTTCCTGGTTCTTCGCCTTCTCAGCTCTGAGCTCTTCCCTCAGCTCAGTGATCATATCTCTCTGATCCCGAATTAGACCCATAAGCTCTTGCATTGCATCCGGTGGGTTTTCATTAACAACCTCCACCTCAGGGTTTACACGCGGAATTCTGGGGCGTCCTCTAGTTTTCTTCATTCTACAAACAACTTGCCCCATCAGTTTAGCAGAAATAGTATGCACTTATAGTCACAACACTCTTTTATATATCCATATCAATATATCATACACGTGCATACTCAACAATCATTCACAGATAATCTTATATCCCTACTACTGTCTAAGGGATCTATCCTAGCAAACTCTACCCTTGCCAGGAACTACAGCTCTGATACCAAAATGTAACCCCCTACCGTAATTATATCCGAAATACGCAATTAAGATGAAATAGAGACCAATAAGAAACAAATAACATTTTACAAACCCATCTACAGGACGGGGTTTTCATAAATACCTTTCGAAATCATTCATAACCTGATCTCACATTCACATTTCGAATACAATTACTACACAAAGATAAATCACATTCAATATATCAGAGTACGCAATGTAATAAGTCTGGCAATTCCGAATTCCATTTATTAACTCAAGCTTCATAGGGCGCATTAGCCCATACAAGCCCTCATATGGGGATTACACAACAAATCTCAATACAAACAATTAAATCCTTATCCACATATACTTATCTAAATACAAATATCCCATCTGGGATGATAACCAACTACCAGAACGACAACCGAAGGAAGTCCTCATCGCCCTTGGCTTCATGCTCCATTCTCAATCCACTACCCTGTCTGAAAGGTTAGTAGGGGAGGGTGAGATTCTAGAGAATCTCAGTAGGATAACAATATCAATATGCATGTACGATAAATGTTTAATGCATGACATGCTTGCATCACATAACTATCATGATAACAAATCTGTAAGCTCAATGCTTCTAAGAATATACTAATGGCCATAGCATAAATTGAAACATAGCTTCAATAACACATAACCATGCAAAGCTAAGACATGCATCAACACATTAACACATATATCAAATACAAGCAGAAGAGATATGTTCCCTACCCTCTTTCCACGTAAGCTCCAGCACAGCTTACTCACGACCAGGCGAATATCGAACCACGTTCAGGGCGAACATCAAACCCTATAACCAAACAAGGACATAGGGTTAAATCCCTTTTCTAATTCTTTAACTCTCAAACACTTAAGTTGGTTATCATTCATGACCTTTAGGAGGCTAATTAAAGC
Source organism: Inga laurina (assembly GCA_963855925.1). Lineage (NCBI taxonomy): Eukaryota > Viridiplantae > Streptophyta > Magnoliopsida > Fabales > Fabaceae > Inga > Inga laurina. The sequence continues at coordinate 13,815,054 of OY979712.1, read as the reverse complement.
CCAAATATATGCCTAAAGGCTTGGGAAACACTTGACCAAAGATCACCTTTCAAAAATGAAAAACACTGATTTTTGGGGGTGGACCGCGGCCCACAATCCTTGGGCTGCGGCCCAAGGCTGTCCAGAGACGCACAGAAACATTTGGGCTGCGGCCCAACATCCTTGGGCCGCGGCCCACGAAAATCCAGTTTCTGGCTGAACGTCCAAAAATCATAACTAATTCCACAAAAATCGAAATGAGGTGATCCCAAAGCCAAATGAAAGCCATTCAAGTCCTCTACACAGGAAAAATATTGACCAATACTGGAAATCACCACAAAAGTCCAAATTTACCAAAAACCTAACATTGTGCCAAAACAGGATCCAGTTTTGATGCCAAACTTTGGACAGCTCAAACTCCCAGCTCAAAAAGCGAAATGACACAAAGTTTGTGTCCATTTTGAAGCTTGAGATGTGAACTTTAAGACTGGAAAGTTTCATAATTTTTCAACATCATTAGCCCAGTCAAAACGTCCACACCATCTGACTGCCCAGAACAGACTTACATTGGATAGATTTTCCAGATTTTGTCAATTGGTTCCAATGGTCCCTAATTTCAAATCACATACTATTTCCACACAATTTGGCTCAAGGAACACATTGGAGCCATCAAAATGACCATATTCATTATCCATTTAGACATGTTCCACAGAAATTTTAACATGTCCACACAACATGCACACAATCCACCACAATGCAACTTCCTTCCATTCCAAAATTCCAAATCAACTCCCCTGGCATAAAGACACAATTTAACACCACATTCTACACAACACCCTAACAAATTCAAGCATTCAAATTAGGCCAATAATCAGGGCAAAATTCGAAATCCTCAAGACCAAGCCAATGACCATAACAATTATACCAAAAGGTATCAAATATTCACTTCAACTTCTTCCCAAAGCCATTTCTTTGATTCTCCTACTTTCAAATTCCCACAAGTTCTCAAACTCCACCAATCAAAAATATGAAACCATAGGAATAAAGCTCTCAACCCCTTGAACAATATTAATAAAGGTGAGTTGAGCATTTAGGGACAAGACCTTACCTAAAACTCAAGCTTCTTCTTTCTCTTTCCTTTCTTAGTTGAGCGAAAATGGAGGATGAGAGATGAAGATAATTCAGTTTTCTCTTTGTCCCATGAACACACACACACAACCGACTTTAAGAGTGGGAGGGAAGAGAAAAGAGTTGATTCTTTGACTTCAATCCATGGACCATAGCTTGCCACTTGTCATGATCCCTCTTCACCCTCACATGATCTCACATATTCCCATCCACACTTGATTTCACCTCTTGATCTTTTAATCTTAGCCATTGATCTTGATTACCAAGGAGTGTTCTCAATGGTATCTAACCAGTCGGTCGGTAAATTTACCATTTTGCCCCTGATTGTCACAATGCTAAATAAACCATCATCAAACACATTTGCATCATAATTCACATTATTTACTTCAAGAGTGTTTAATTAGCATTAATTACAATTTGGGATATTACAGAAATCACCTACATAATTCAAACAACCTAAAAACCTTTGAAGTTGATTTTTATCCAGGATTTGATCTGGAAATTTTATCGGCAAACTAAATTGCAAGATCAATTGGAACAATAGTTCCTTGGTATATATGATGACCAAGAAACCAGATTTTTTGTCCGAAAAAGAATGATTTTAGTTTTAGAAACTGTTAAGCCACTAAACCTAGCAACATCTATAAAGACCTTAACATGTTTGAAATGTTGGTCAATATTTTCAGAAAACACTAAAACATCATCAATGTAAACAATGATAAATTTAGTATATGGATTGAAAATTTTATTCATGACCTTTTCAAATTCAAAAGGTGTATTTTTTAAACCAAAAAGCATAACATTCCATTCATATTGTCCAAATGGAAAAGTGGATGCAGTTTTATACCAATCTTTTTCTGAAATTTGGATTTGCTAAAAATCAAATTTCATATCAAATTTTGAAAATATTTTGGCCTGATGAAGGTGATTTAAAAGATTTTTTTATTAGGTATCGGATACCTAATCCATTGCAAAGCTTGATTGAGAGGCATGTAATTAATTACAAGTCTCAGAGTTCCTCGTTCAAGTTCAACATTCTTATTTACATAGAAAGCTACACAAGACCAAGGATTTTGGCTTTTGTGAATAAGCCCTTTTGAGAGGAAATCATTGATTGCATTTTGACAGTGTTCCAGGAGTTCCTGGTTCATCTGAAATAGTCGAGCTTTCATTGGGATAGCTCTTTCATTGAAATCCTTTTCATAAGGAAGATCAATTATGTCTTTTTCTTTCCCAAAAAGCATTAGGAAAATCAGAACAAATTGTGTCTTGAATAATTTTCAAAACGTTTTGAATTTTATGTTTAAGAAGAGGTTTTTCTAGTTGAGTTTCAATTGCTTTGTAAGAAACTTCTTTTAGAAAATGAATTTGATTTTCCTTATACTCAACTGAGTTAACAAATTTTGTATAAGGAGGATAGGCAAATTTAAAGAAAGCCTTTTTTTCCCATTACTTGGGATTCTATACCTTCATCCATTGTTAGATAAGGTATTAATTGGTTGATAAATGGTGCACCAAGAATTACATCTTGAGACAAAACTTTTGCCAAAATAAAGAGAGTTGTTATTTCAAAACCATTATTTTCAACTACTACAATTGAAAGCTTGTGGCTGATATCTAGTGGTGATTTATTTGGTCCATAATGATTTTCCATGGTTCTTTCATAAAATTTTATTGGAATCAAACCTTCTCTGATGTAACTTAATGCTGCTCTAGTATCAAACAAAGCTATTGTTTCTAATACAAAGGTATTAGCAACAACAATTTTGACCGAAACATGCCATTTTTTGGATTGAAATCCTTGATATAAGATTTAAGAAAGATTCTGAAGCTTCTTGATCCTTTTCACCTGGATCACTTACTTCTTCAACTTCTTTATTTTCTCTATCAAGAGATTCTTCCTGAATTTGATTTAAAATAAGAGAATGGAAATCCTGAGTATTTTTCAGATTTCTTATCTCTTCTTTCAAATTATTTATTTCATTCTGAATGTCAGAAATCGAAATAGGTTTTGGATTACTCTGAAATCTATTTTTTATTTTAGAAAAAATCATATTTTGTTTGCAAAGGTTTTTGAACTGGTTTTGAAGAGGAGGTTGAACCTTCTCTAAGTTTATTGAAAAATTTGACCTTTTCTTCATTACTCAAAAGAGAGTTAATGATTTCAAAAACAAAATCTTCTTCGAAGATATTAATTTGAAAAATGTCTTTTTTGGAATAAGTTAATACCGACTCCATGATTGGGTTATCAAGTTGTTCTGAACTCTCAGCAATCTTTTCAAAAAAAATTATTTGAAAATGATCTTCATCAGATGAAGATGAAATATCATCTTGTTGAAGTTCATTAACTTCTTCGGAAGATGATGCTTCATACTCGTCCTCACAAGAGGTTTCAATCAAAAGATTGTTTAATTGTTGAAGACCTGGTTCTTCAAGTAGTAAGGCATTAATTCTTTTATTAAGCCTACAATATTTTGCCATGTGACCTTCTTTGCTACATAGAAAACAAACAATTTTTCCTTTGGGAAGATCCAGCGGAGTTTTTGATTTAAATTCATTTTTCAACTTTTTGGGTTAATTTGTTTTGGGTTTTTTCCAAGGTTTTCGACATTTTTTATAATATCTTTTAGCCTTGTGATCTTTGTCTTCATGTTTGTGTTTAAGTTTTTAAACTTTTTATAGGCAGGAAAACCAAATTGTTTACAGAAAGATCCCAAATCTTTTCGATTTGAAGCCTTTTCTTTGGCAAGTTGATGTTAGAGTCTATCTTCTTGACAAAGTTTTAAAGCTATTTTCTAGACCATTACAATAAGCTATCCATATGTTAAATTTTCGTAATGGATCTGACCATCACCAGTATCATTTAGTGCTTCTAAGACTCCTTCAATTTAGGAAAGCTTTAAGACTACTCTAGAACAACCTTCTAGGCACTCTTATAGTTCTTCAGTTAAAGAACCTATAATTTCAACTTCAATAATGCAAGGTCTAAATGAATCAGCCAGTGTTGTAAAATCTGTCTACCAAAATCAGGAAGATGAACAAGATGAAACCCAAACTTGTCAATCTCCAACATATTCTGATATGTTTAACACCATTGAAGAACAATTTAAGTTAGATAAGAAACCTTTGCGAAAATATTCCTTTTCTAATGAAAATACTAAAATACATGAATGGTTTTCAAAAAATATAAAACTGAAGAATTGTGAAAACCAATTCAAGAAAAGTTTTATGAAATGATTGAAAGGTACAAACTTTTCCAAATATAATGCTTGAAGAAAGAGACTCTGCTCTCAGACAATTCAATGCAAATAAAATCTATGTTTGGAACATAGATGGCCAATCTGAAATAAATATTTTAGAAATTTACCAACAAATGATAATGGTCAATAATGCCTATGCTGTATATAACAACCTTCAAGAGGAAGACGTTGTTCATATATTGATCTCTAGCTTTACTAGACAACTCACAGGTTGGTGGGATTTCCTTCTTACACAACAACAAAAATCAGAAATTATACAAGCAATAAAAACCACACAAGATGGTACTATAATTGTAAGTGATGGCCAACCAATGTCTGATGCTATAGTTAACATTATTGCACATTTTGTTGGTGATCCATCTATTTGGAGAGATAAATTGACAGATCTTCTATCCAATTTAAAATGCAAAACTCTATCCAGTTTCAGATGGTTCTTCAAGTTGTTTAATTGTTGAAGAACTGGTTCTTCAATTTTTAAGGCATTAACATCTGAAAACTCTAAACTGGTTCTTCAAGTTCTAAGGCAAAATTTCCAAATATGAAAAATTTTGCTAAATCATCCATCAAAAAATGGTTCAACAAAACTCCTCAGTTCTTGATGATGGGAGATCATGAGTCCAGTATCTTCCTCAACCAAAGAATATAAAATTCAAGCTTGTTTGGCCTCAACAACCAACAAAGAAAGCCTCACCAAACAGCTTGGCCTTCTGCAAACCCAATCAACAGAGCCCAAAAGTAGCTAATTGGCCCAACAATTCGCCACTCAATCATCAAATGGGTTAGATGATTAAGCTCTGGCCCAATACTTTGGCCATAATTTAGATAACAAAATCATCAACCTCGGCGAAGACTGATTCCAAAGAAAATCTATCAGCACAAGAGTCCAAGACTAGCTGACACAAATTTCTACTTTGGTGAAGATTTGACATAAAGATTGAAGAATCTTTGCTTTCTACAGAAAAAATGATATAATTTCTTTTACTTTATGTAAAAGCAAAATTAAAAGCACTTTTACCAAAGTAAAATATTTCTTACTCTGAGTTAAAGTGATTTTACCCAAAAGGGGAAATATAATTTATCGTGAATAGGAAATAACTTGGACACCTATCAAAATGGCATTTCATTTTAGTTGCTAAACACACCGAGTTGTGTTGACAACTCAATTCTCTCTCCCCTCTTCCTCTAGGCTGATAAGCCTTGTATGTTTTCTTTCATTTTCAGTTTTTAACTTTCTGTTCTTATGTTTTTGTAATTTTCATACTTCAATAATATATCAGTATTTCTACTCTCTTCTCTTTTAAATTTATGCATCTACATTTCATGATTTAACGACTCCGTGTCAGTCTCTACTTCTCAAGCTTTCTTCTTCCTCCCTTTCTCTTAGACCCTTTATACATTAGTCTTTATTCGAATAAGAGTTTGGAATTTGAATCTGAGTAAATGAACTTCTTATTCGAATAACTTTCTCTTTATTTGAATAACCTTTACTTTTATCTTTTAGAAACTATCTTAGCTAATTCGAATAATCAACTCATTATTTGAATAACATTTCAAAAATAGAATTGAAATATGTAAGCTACTATTCAAATAACTAATTCCTTATTCGAATAAGTTTTGCCATATGCCAAATTGAAAATTAGGCAAGGCTTAACTCTATTCGATAGTGCCTTGTGTATTCGAATAATCATCTTCTTAAACTGTGTATCCTTATTCGAATAACACACTGCTTATTCGAATAAGCCAGAGTTTAGTCAAATAGATCTAAACTGCAAACAAGTCCATTTATTCGAATAAGACTATTCGTATTCAAATAAGTCACAGTGTTAATGAATATCCTTATGCTAGAAATGGAATCACTATTTGTGTAAACCTAATATTTGTTATCATCAAAACTCTAAATGTAACACCTTCTTGTACTCCAAAGGCTAGAGAACATTGCACTCTCTATTTGGATGCCCCACTACTGCGTGTTGTTGACAGTGCTCTCATACACACATAAGCTACCATTCACTATCTTGAGCAAATTTCAGATAATTTATATAGGGTGACTGTGACATGTGTTCTAAAGGGGCAGGAAGCTACAAACATCACGATCCATGATAAAGAGATTGCCAAACTAGGTCAGATGATAGGATCTTTCATCCTTTGGAAGAAAATCTTATCAACATAGCGACAACACCTCCAATGGAAGGAAACACCTTACTATTACTTGAGTTTTCTTGGACATGCTACTTGTATTTGTATTTTACGTCTTAATAGTATCAACAAGATGGGACAAAATTTCCTTTCTTGGCACGACTGTAAGGGCTCCATAAAAAAATTGACAAGGTTGACTTGCAAAGGCCTTATGGGATTGTGGTTGAAAGAATGTCATATCTCTTCGCAATCAATAGGAAAGATCTCAGGGAGTTCATACCTTTAGAGGGGATAGATGTAGGATGGGTTAAAATTGCAATCCTATAAGTTTGTTTTTATATTTTGGACTTCAATTAATGTAGTGATTTTTAGGTGTTATGTATTTACTAATTCATTTATCATTTTAATTCTATTATAGCTTTTTCCACAACCTATGTGTCGAAAGGGGAAGAAGTGGTTTATATGGATTCTTATGTCCTACAAATAAGGCTAAGAGGTGTAGTAAGTTGGAACTTAAGATGAGCTATATGGGCTATACATTGAGAGAGGCTCAATTACCTTGTTATCTAGCACTAATTGTTGAAGGGTAATTAACTTAGTTAATTTTATCTATTGAAGACATATTTAGTTTAAGTTAAGAATTATCATGTTATCTAGCTTCATTTTAATATGTATATGTTGTTATAGGTATCATTGGATTATGTGTGTTGTTTGCCCCATCGTTACATCATCTATTGGTTTGATTCCTTAGGTCACAGGCCAAACAAAGAGATAAAAACCATCTTCAACACGTAAGTTAATTTTGTTTGTAAATCATTGGTTCTTGACTTAAATAAAATGTTATAATGTCTTGTGATTTTCATTTTAATGATAGTACACTCAAGACATATAGAGTAATGGGTGAGAAAAACAAAGGTAAAAATAAAGAGGTGAAGTGGGTTTATCTGACAATAAGTAGTTCGAATTCAAGCTCTTGAATTGATAATCACTTTATATGCGACTTTATTCATTTTAACCATTTGCTTTTGATTTATAATGCCCTCAACAACTAGGGAGAACTAAGTGTGGATACTATATTATACTTTATATGTATAACATCATTGAGATTGGAGTTACTTCAGGTTTTAAATAGGTAAGATGTTCTTCATTATTGGTGTTGTAATTGAATTGTTACTTATTCATTCACTTGATTTATTTATCTTAGTTTATTTTCTAATTTGCATATTTTTGGTATTGAGGAAGCCTACTCAGAAGAAGACATTAATTTAATCTGAGACTGTTTGGCTAGACATCTTCAACACATAGAAGATGAGTAAAGTTTATTTTGATAAAACATTTATTTTAGATAGTAGTCATTTAGCTAGTGCTAGATATTTAGCTAGTTTGTTTTAGATAGTATTCGGTTTACTGCAAGTAGCTAGACACTTAGTGTTGATTATTGTAGATAGTGGTCTTGTTAGTTTAGCTAGTACTTGATGTTTCTGGACATTTGGTTAATGAAGAAGTGCTGGATATTTCTGTATATACCTAGTTGCTAGGTAGTAAAAAATATAAAGCATAAATTTAAAAAAAGTACTTACAATGTCCGTTTTTGGAAAACAAATGCTACAAGGGGCATACAATGTCTATTTATGGAGAAACGGATGTAACGTCTTATTCTAGTAATCGATTAGATAAGCTTGTACACAATAAGTTCGATCCACTTTTGTAAAATGATTTTAAATTTCCAATCTCAAGACAGGATTCGACCTGTCATTGAGTGGGTTTTTCTGAATTTTTCAAAATCTTGCAGAAGTATCTTTTAGCAGTTCGCAACTTCAGTATTACTCATCAATTCTTATCTTCATTTAATTTAATCACAGTAGCTGCTCATTTCTCTACTCATACTTAAATAATTCATTTACATGTTCCTCAAGAACTATTCAACCAGGCATGTTCATACAAGTACTCTCATACAGTGATAATTTACTCATAACTAATTATCACATAAAAATCTTCAACTCACTATCGTTTTTCTTCTTGCACGTCTCCCTATATTCCTCTTCTGAGCTTACCTACTTATATGGTTGGTGAGGGAGAGTGAGATTTAATAGAATCCCAGTAGCGAACAGTGCTAACAATTGTATACAAGAAATGCTTTGTGCATGACCACTACTATAAAATAAGGATTTAGTGGCGCCCCTCCTATGACACTTCTTTAAAGAAGCATCATAGATGATTGTTTAACAAAAAAGCAAGTTAAGAAGCTACGACGCTTCCAATAATAAGTGTCATTGCTTGTATTAGGCTTATGTGGCACTCTCCTTAACAAGGCCACACCAAAATTCATAAGAAAAAAAAATAAAAATGAAAGTCCCAGCTATGATAGTTTCTTAAAAAAGCGCTATAGTTGGGTTATTTTTTTAAACTTCTGGAGCCACAGGCTATTGGCTCCTTAAATTCCTTCTCGATCAATAGAGAGCTTATAGTTCTTTGTCCATCCTTTTTTCATATGGTTTATTACTGAATATCTTATTGTGTCCTCACATTTTCCCCCCTAAATTCTTCTCCTATAACTCATGCCTAATCTCTACTTTAGGTATGTTTCTTATGTTTCTTGATTGCTTTACGGACAAATGGAATGACACTTCATGCATGCATATATACGTTATTCCCCCATTGGCGTACCCACCAAGGCCACAGTGCATGGCCTTGGCAGGCACATGGTTGCTACAGTCGGCCTTGGCGTTTTGCTAAGGCCACTATTAACTCATGAGTACCTTGGCCAGTGCTTGCTTAAGAGAGCACCGACCAAGGTTTCTTGTTAGACCTTGGCCAGCGCTTGCTCAAGCAAATACTGGCGCTAGCCCAGCTTCCTTGGCTAGCACTTGGTGGGGCAAGCACCAGCCAAGATTTTGCCCTTAGCCAGTGCTTACTCCACCAAGCGCAGACCAAGGTTATTCATTAAACCTTGGCTGGCACTTGATGGGGCAAGTGCTGGCCAAGGCGCTTGCTGACAGCTTTCTAAGGCTGCCTTGGTAGGTATGCAAGTAGCCTAGCTTGCATTCACAAAAGTTCTCTTACTTCTCTATATATTATGTAGAATAAGGAGAGAGCAAGAGATCAGACACCATATGTATAGAGACTGAGAGTGAGAGTTAAGAGCTACTACCACCATAACATAGAGATAACAGAAGGCGATCGAGCTTCGATCATCACTTTCATTCCTCCTTCATATGCTAAGGATCACATGCAAGCTGATTATTAGCTAAGGCACCCCATTAATTAAGGTAAGCTTATACACCTTCTTTCCTTATTAATTTATATATTTTTTCCAGTATCCTTCTTTCCTTAATTATTTAATTTATATAGTTTTGGCATTAATTGTCTTAGTGTCTTTACTTCCATTTAATTTGCCAATACTTTAATTTCCCTTAGAATTGTTTCAATAAGGGGAATTTAGATTATATTTTTTTTATTTTAACTTATCTAATTTTTTTCATTTAATTACAAGCTAAGAAGTTAGTGGTTTCACCATCACCATTCATTTCTTTACTTAGCTTTCACGTGAATAATAGAGATAATAATATATACTGTGCTTTCTAGTCTTACTTTTCATTTATCTGACTTAATAATAATAATAATAATAATGGTAATCACTATTTGTCTTACTTTATATCAATTAAGGTTAAGCTTGAAGGCTAATTATAATAAGGAGTCTAAGGTAGATTAAAACAAATGTTTGGGATGCAATGGCGCTTGTACAGCAAGTGTCATAGCTCCCTTCACCATTTAATTAATTAATTAATTAATTTTATGTACTGAATGGATGCTATGGCGCTTGGACACCAAGTGTTGTAGCTTTTATATACCTCCAATGCCACTTAAGGTAAAAGTGCCATACAAAGTGTACAAATTTGCCGTTCTCACCATTATCATCATCTTTTCTGTCTTTCTCATGTGTCCTCCCGTACTCCATTTTTCAGATTTGATTGGTCCCCATATCATCTTTCTCGTGCATCCTCCCACCCCATTTTACAAATCTAATTGATCCCCACTATACCTTTCTTTATCCACTGTCCCCATACCCTCCTCTCTTTGACAACTGCTATTGGAAGCTTCATTGGTCCCACTTTTTGTTTTTTCTTGTCTCCGTATGAGCATTTCTTCAAAAATATTTGGTCACGCACTTCCGTTACAAGACAACACTTAGATACCTATATGATTTGTTTTGTCTCAGCCTCATACAAGAAGTTTCCCAGCTCTTAAGTTTTCTTTAGGTACATTTTTCTTCTTCTTCTTCTTCTTCTTCTTCTTCTTCTTCTTCTTCTTCTTCTTCTTTTTTGGGGTAAAATCTATCATGAATATTATATTTGTGCTCATGATTTTTTTTTTCAGGAATTTATTTAAAGTTTTCGCTGTCTTCATAAAGCTTGGTCTCCCGGTTATTTTTTCCCTTTGTCTCAGCCTCTTACAAAAGTTTTTACTAGCTTATAAGTCTTTAAGTATATATTTTGTATAGAACCTTAAGTCGTACATTTTCATGCACCTTTTTAAATTTGGGTACCTGAAGATTTTTCATCAATTTAAAATAGTTGATTGCCAGAGATTTCTTATGTGTCCTGCCAATCATTAAATTAAAGGAGTATTGAACTAGCTAGTCAGAGAATTAAATATCATTGAACTATGTAATATTCTTTTGATTTATTTTTGTTGTGAGTAGTGAAAAATTAGTATGATACATGCTACGAGAATTAATTGGTTGAATATTTGTCACTTTAATAGTGCTCAATGCTTGAAAAACTTTAAATTTGATGATGTTATGCTGCCGAATTTGTTTTTAAAATAAATGGCAGAAGATAAAAGCAATTAGTAACTGTAAGAGGCAAGAAACTAACTACTTTAAACATATGTTTAAGGTAAAGATGGATAAAAAATGGATATCATCTAATCAATGCTCAAGGGAATATATAGATGGGGTGAAAGAGTTTATTAGATTTGCAAGCGATCACACAAATGATCCTAACAAAATCTTGTGTCCTTGCTTATCTTGTTGTTATGGAAAGCGGATTAGTCCACTTGATTTTCTAGATCATTTAGTGTGTTATGGAATTGATCAATCATATACATGATAGACGAGACACGGTGAGATGGATGATGCACGTACTGATCGAGTGCATACCACTATCGGTTCTTTTAATGAGTTTGACCTAAGCATATGTGATGATGAGGACAATGGTTTTCAAGAAATGCTAAATGCAATGAAGGGGTGCTTCATAACTTTCCTAAAGAATTTGAGAAGTTGAAAGGTGATGTTGAGAAACCATTATATGTGGGTAGTACTAAATACACAAGATTGCTAGTAGTGTTGAAATTGTACATCTTTAAAGTGCAATATGGATTGAGTGATTCTAGTTTCATTGCACTACTTGAACTTGTGCAAGATATACTCCCAGAAGAAAATGTACTTCCTACCAAGACATATGAGGTAAAGTGAATACTTTGCTCTACAACTGGTATGGGTTATGAGAAGATAATGATTGCATATTATTCAAGAATCAATATGCAACGTTAGAGAAATGCTCTAAATGCAATAAATCTTGATATGGCAAGAAGAAAGGAAAAAGTCCATTGAAGGTCGTATGGTATTTTTCTATTATTCTGAGATTCAAGCGACTATAGAGTAATGTAGAGTTTGCTAAGCTATAGATGTGGCATACAGATGAAAGGGTTGAAGACATGAACTTAGGTACCCTGCAGATGCCCCTTAATTGAAAAAAAATTGATCATGACTACCTTGACTTCTCAAATGAAGCAAGGAACCTACTCCTTGCATTATTAATTGAAGGAATCAATCCCCATGGGGTTTAGAGTAGTACACACAGTACGTGAGCGGTGATATTGATGATTTATAACCTTCCATTGCACTTGATCATAAAACATAAGTTTATGATGTTGTCCATGTTAATTTCTGGGCCAAGGCAACCTGGGAATGAAATAGATGTATACTTGGCTCCTTTAATTTATGACTTGAAGCTGCTTTGGGAGGAAGGTGTCAATATATATGATGGGTACAAGGAAGAAAGTTTCACTTTGAAAGTGTAATATCCCAATTTTTGATTTAGGGCAAATCATGATTGTTGTGGATAATTATGAATTTAATTTGAATTATTATGTGTTTTATGGCTATTTTAATTAATACATCATAATTATTGAGAAATTGGAAGAATGGAATTATTGGTCATGAGTTGGTAATTAAGGGAGAAATTAATTACTAACTAAGAGGAAATGGGATGTGTGATTAAAATGGCTAATGGAGAGATTAAAGTAGCTAATTGGTGACTTAATTGGTGTAAGCCAATAGCAAGTTGACATGTGGAAAAAGGTGTGTAAAAGTCAAAAGGGAATAAAGAAGCTTATTTTCTCTCTCTGTTTCCCTTGTATTCGGCTGGAGGTATGGGGGAGTACTATTATTTCTTCTTCCTCACACTCCATCTCACCATCTCTCTCTCATTCTTGCTCTCTCTCTTGTCTGCCATGGAAGGGGAAAGGGAAGGAAGAAAAGTCTAAAAAGGTAAGGGAAAATGAGCTCTATTGCTCAAACTCCCTTCATTAAAGTTGATCCATGAGTTAAGAGCTACATTTATATGGTTGTAGCTTGTCCATTGGTTGTGGTTTGTGATCACACAAAATTTTGGAAAGTAGTGAATCAAGAACTCTCTTTGGAGAAGTTGATAAGGTGAGTGAGACCTATCTATCTATCTAAGTTTCATACCATTTGAAATAGTTTGAATTTTCTGGAATTTTGGGCCCATTTTTGAAAATGAGGGCCATTGGGAGTTTGGTATGTGTTTGATATGGAATTTGTATGTTTGGAATGCATTTTTGATAGATAGAATTGATTGGGTTTGAAATTGTTAAGTTTGGAGATTTTGGGAGTTTAGTGTTTAATGTTACCCAAAACCAAAGCATGATAATGGAATAGAATTTTGGTGATTTTGACATTCCCATTGGATTCCTTTAGTGATTTTGTGTAGGAATGAGCTTGGTTATTGATTTTGGATTCATTAGGATCACTTGGGAAAAGTTGGAAATCAGTCTTGTTTGAGCTCTGTTTTTTGCAGTTAGTTTGAACGAGCATTTTGAATGACCAAATGGTATTGGAAACTTTTAAAACTTTCCAGTCTTAAATTTCACATCCCAAGCTTCAAAATGGACATATATTTTGTGTCATTTTGTTTAGTATTCTGTGAGATATGGTTTTCCAAAATTTGGGATTGAAATAGAACTTTGTTTTGGAGTAGTGTGTAGTTTTTGGTGATTAGGATCACTTGGGAAAAGTTGGAAATCAGTCTTGTTTGAGCTTTGTTTTTTGTAGTCAGTTTGAACGAGCGTTTTGAATGACCAAATGGTATTGGAAAATTTTGAAACTTTCCAGTCTTAAATTTCACATCCCAAGCTTCAAAATGGACATACATTTTGTGTCATTTTGTTTAGTATTTTGTGAGATATGGTTGTCCAAAGTTTGGGATTGAAACAGAACTTTGTTTTGGAGTAGTGTGTAGTTTTTGGTGATTCTGTATTTGTGTAGTGATTTCCAGTGAAGGGATATATTTTTCCTTGAAAGAGGACTTATATACCTTTCATTTGGCTTTGGAATCACCCCGTTTTGATTTTTCTAGGATTAGTTATGAGTTTTGGAAGTTCAGCTAAGAATCAGGGGATTTCTTGGCCGCTGCCCAAGGTGGCTGGCCGCAACCCAAACCTTTCTGGCCTGATTCTGGCCGCGGCCAGTGGCCTTCTGACCATATTTTGGCCGTGGCCCAAGGAAGGGCTGGCCGCGGCCAACCCCTATGTTCCAGCACTTTAAGTTTTCGAAAGGAGATCCCTAACCTATTGTTTCCCAACCTTTTAGGGCTTTTATTAGAGGCATTTGTGGCCTCTTAAGGGTCAATTATGATAACCAAATTTAAGTGTTTCAAGTTAAATAAGTCTTAGAATAGAATATAACTCTTCGTCCCTAATCATGATTCTAGGATACGATATTTGCCCTCCTCGGGAGAGACCGGCGCTAGGACACGCACGGAAGGATTAAGGTAGTGACTCTTCTCTCATATTATGTATGATGTTTTGGCATGCATAACTTATCGTTGAATTTTTGAAATGTGTGCCATGGTCCATTACGGCGTGGGCAGGTCAGCATGAGCCGTGTAGGGATTGACGGTGGTCATCTCTAGGTCGGCCGTTGAACTGCCGTCGTAATCGACATGGATATTGTGAATCCAACCCGTGGGGCGGCGTTTGTGAATCCAGCTGTGGGCTGTGTGCATCTTGCCTGTATGGCTTGTGTATGAAATGTATTATATGAATCCCAGCTATGGTGAAATGTATTGTGTGGATTGTTGTGATGCAATGCAACGTGAGCAATTCAGCGTGAGCAATCGTAAGGGATGACATATGTCATACTAACCATTGCCGTTGTAGTTGCTTGTTGTGGTTAATGATTTGCTTACATGCATTATTATTGTACATTATATGATTGATTTGTTACTACGGGGATTCTTTAGAATCTCACTCTCCCAAAAACCATGTTTTAGACAGGGCAGAAGGATCAAAGGGAAAGCGGGCGACGAAGAGCGGATAGAGCTCTGATTTAGATGTATATTTTGGGTTATTGGTTATCATGTATATCAATTGCTTGTTTTTTTGGGAAACAATTGTATATAATGGGATTGGTAGTATAGTTTTGTGTAATCTCCAAGTTAAGGGTAATGAATTGTGGGCTTTGTGCCTTTGTAAAACCCTTATTAATGAATGGAACCCTAGTGTGTCGGGAATTTGCCTTATACTTTGATATTTGTGAATGAAATCAACTTGTACAGGCCATTTAGTATTGAAATGTGAATATGAGACCATCATGAACAGATTTTGTAAAAGTTTTTTGTAAGCCATGTTTTTGGGAAGTTTGATTTTGCTTAAGTCTCAAAATCATTTATGGTCTCTAATTCTACATCAATTACGTGTTTATGAACTAAATCTCGGCCTTAATCGTGAAGGGGGTTACAGAAAGCAACTGAAGTAACCGACAAATGCCCTCATATCGCCAATAATTGGCATTAATGGCACCATCTCTGATCAGTCAAGCAGGTCAGTCAATACATTTCGATATCGACATCTATCATGTAGTTATAGATGATCATGTCGATAGTAGTGTGTTGAATAAACTGCTTAGTCATGATTGGCTTAGTGCAGCGGCCATCGACATATGGATTAAGTACTTTATTATCATCGTCTATCACTATTATTATTATTATTAATCATTAATTATTTTTAGGTTTTAATGACATTGTTTGTTTTCTATAAAGGCACTTATAACACGATCTGTTACTGCACATAGAAAGGGCAAATAGATTCGTATTTGTCAGCCCACACCTCCTTAGTAACTAACACACAGGGAGATTAGATGTGGAAGCACTATCTAACGATATTATGGACATCTTTATATGAAGAGCAAACCTGAACATGCTCTTTATTGTGTCATACAATTCGGGGTAAGTTATTTGCAATAGTATTTTAATGTATACTTTTTTTTATTCTTCCACTTTTACTATAACATGATTGTCGAAATAAAATCTTCAAAATATTTTAAGAGACATTGGATCCTGATTATTATCCATCCAGCAATTGCTGGAGTCCTAGGTATTTACTATTTAGATCCTATAAAGACCAGTTATCAAGACAACAGCCCTAATTTGAAGATTATAATCAATAAGTAAGTGCATTGGTGTATGAGTAAATATTTGTCATTATTGAATTACCAAAATTAATCAGTCACTACTTGTTTTGTTGGTGCATTGACCTCTTACCAAAGCAACGTTGGATTGAGTTATTCTACACTCAAAGACCCAACCAGTAGCTATCTCTGGTTGGGTCTTTGAGTGTAGAATAACTATTCCATTATATTGTCAGTGTCCATTTAACCAAATAATAAAGATTGTGGTTATTACATTATGAAATTTATGAAAGATATAGTTACTCATAATCACCTTTCTGTTCCTACGCAAGTAAGTTCTTTTACTGGCAGTTACTATGTTTTAACTTTAATTGAAAAGTATCTCAGTTAATTGATTTTTAGTGATTTTAATTCATTCAATTCTGTGCATGCTTTTAATGTAGTATTATAAAGATCAACATTGTGACCAGTTGACTAACAAACAAATAGATCAAATCATTGAAGAATGGTGTGAATATATCGTTAAGGAATTAGCTAATATTTAGGTACATACATAGGTTGTTTCTTGCCTATTCATCTTGGTTGTTTATGAATAAGTTTTATATTAAAATTATTTCTTGCCTAAATTCTATATATATAGGAACTTAAAATTAGTTGTTTATTATTTGTTACGTTGAAATTAAATTACATTAGTATTGATTTTATGAATTAATTTTTTTATTCAAGTTATTTCATTCTGATTTGTTGAGATTCTGGCTTGGGTTTTTGCTGCTGTGGATTTGTAAGATATAAATTGCTAGGATTGAATAAATATGGGCAATTAAAAAAAATGTGCATCCAACAGCGATTCCCAGGGGAAAGGCCATTAGAGGTATATAACCTCCAATGGCGCGAGGTAGTTCCTCCAGTGGCACTTCTCTGGGCAAGTGCCATAACTTTATATTAAAAATAAATAATACTCAAGCTATGGCGCTTCCGTACAAGAAGCGCAGTAGCTTATTTTAATGGCACTGGAAGCTAGAATGCTTGCCAAGCACCATATTGTTCTCTTAATTAAGTGACATAACTTGTATTTTTTGTAGTATGGACATGCTTGCTTACATAAATTCTTGCCAACATAATGATATGTATACATGCTCAATGTTCAACACATTACACTAATGGCTATAGTATAAGTAAAACATAGCTTCACTCATTCACATGTGCTTCATATAATACATCAAAGCAATTAACACATCAATACACAAGTACACATAACAAGTTATGCAAGTTAAGAAAGTTCCCTACCTTACGGCTTTAAGTCCTTCTTTGGTTCCCTTTTCTTCCAACTATTGTAGCTTCTTGGAAATTCTTCCATTTCCTCTTCTTTGTCCTCTCATGGCTGTAGATACCCAATCAGAAAATTAGAGCCATGATAACAAGTCATTGGAAGTGTATAACAATGTCCAAGAAGTTGGAAAGGCTAAACAAGTTGACGTTTCTCTGAAAAATATGAAATGCTGGAATTGGGGCTTTTGGCTGTAGGCAAAAGAGGTCAGAAATTTTTGTACTGTAACTAAGAAATTATTTGGTCGTAGCCAAGAAGTAGCTCAGGTGCTTAGCCACAGCCAAAAGGCTTGGACGCAGCTAAAAACCTGGATTTCCAAATATCCCTTATTTCTTGGCTAAACTTCCAAAAATCATAACTTAATCTACAAAAATCCAAATGGAGTAGTTAAAAGTTCTATGAAAAGCTCTTTAAGCCCTCTACATAGGAAAAATATGAACCACTACTATCTACAACCACAAAATCATAGAATAGCATAAATTCCCATACTGCTCTAGAACTAGAAACAGGGCATAACTTCAAAAATCCATAACTTTCAATCAACTAGTCTAAATTGCTTATAATACCTATCAAATTCAACCCCTAGATGTCTATTTAAAGCTTGTAAAATTTCATAGTATTTGGACTAGGTTTGTCTAATCAACATTTCATCACAACTAGAGTGCCTCCCAAAAACTTCAACTTAGGAATCAACAATTTTGCAATTTCATCATCAAACTAGTCTAATATCATCACTAATCCTCATAGTCATCATTTTCATGATTAAAACAACATGTAGCCCTAAAATCATAGCTTGGATGAAATCATAGGGCAGCCAAAGAAATGCTCAAAGCTCAACAAAACCAAAAATCAATCGGTTCAAATCGAAGCTTTTACGTACCTCTACTCGATCATACAATTAGTTCTTGATTTTGGCAGCACTTACGCTAGGCAGATGGCACCAAACACCTTTGATCAAGAATTTAAAACCATAGAAAGAAAGCTCTCATCGATAGAGCCATGTCTGAGAAGACTCTGGAAGCTGGAAACGCCGAATCGGGGGTGAAATTGGCTTCGGAGCCCCATAACTTTCACTATTCCTTCTTTCTATTTCCTCTTCCATTTTGCAATTATTTTTCCCCTCTATTTTAGACGTTGCATGAAAATTACGAGGTGGAAGGGAGATTTACTCTATATCCTTACTTAAGCAAAACGCTTACCCACAATGTGCCAAGTATCACAGTCTTGTGGCTCCTTGAAAAGCAAGTGGTAAGTATATCAACTATGGTTGGTTCACTTGGATTAAACTTTCTTGCTCCCTACTTCAGCCAACATTTATCCCAATTAAAGGGAAAAATAAATGGCTGCTTGTTTTATTATTCAAATGGCCATTTTGCCCTTACATTTATTTTCATTTTTGCACTTGCTGGAAAACTGGACAAAATTTTCACCAAACTTTGAAAATTCATATCTTTATTTATAGAGATCCAATTTGTGTGATTTAAAAGGTTATGTGACTCTTATTAAGTCTATTATTAAGAAACAAATATAGCCTTTAGCCAATTAGAAGATCATAATTCCTAGAATTTTCATTTTTGGACATTGTCATAGAAGCTGGCCAGTTGCACTGGGCTAAAATAAAAATTCATAACTCTTTGTGTAAAGCTCCAAATAACATATATGGCTTATCAAATTAAAGCTTGATTATTCTATTTTCATTCTGCAAAATATCATAGGCATTAGACATAATTTGCCTATTTAAAAATATCGCACAAGAAGACTACCAAGTTAGAAAAATACATTGACAGCACATCCTCATTCTTGGGACTCTTGCTAAACCGGGGCTTAGCAGGCTACTTTATTCAAGCTTATTCTTAAGCCTCTAATCTCAAAATTCAGGATATTACATTCTCCCCCTGTTCAATGAATTTCGTTCTCAAAATTTGAACATCGTATAGAATCATCTACATCTTGGGGAAACACTTTTCTTACTCATTCTATCTCTTTCATGTGCAGGCTCACAAACCATGCAACACAACCATCATTATATTCTTAACATAAATCTTAGATAGTATTCAGCATTCACAATTATCATAATGACATTCAACAATCAATGTGAAACATAAGCAACTGGCATATAAGATCGTACAGCCCAGGCTCTCTGCCTCTATTCCTTGGGTCACTGTACGACACAATTCTAAATACATCTGCTAGCTGAAGGCCACACTGGTCCACTAAGTCTTAGGACCTCTAGACACACAGGTCCACTACAACATAACAAGCATGTAGGATCTTACAGCCTAAAGACATGCCCCATGCAATCTTGCACACTGGGTCATACTACCCAGGGAGTCCCCCAATACTTACAAGCACTTCAGGACTTACTGCCTTGAGCCTTCGCTCGTTACCATTCTTAAATACATAACATTCTACCGGCCTAAGGACATACATGTCCCTCAGGTCTTATAGCTTCAAAACATTTGATTTATCATTTTTACTGAATATATATCTAGACTAAGACCTCAGGGCACACAGCTCACAAGGTATTCTAAATTCATTCCAAGCTCTACCTCTTGCTAGTCAAACCCTTCATATACTTATGTAATGTTCATAAAGCATGCTAACTAAACTATCACATAACAAGAATTCAAACATCACAAGAAACACTATCCCAGACAACTTAACTTAACAATTCAAATGCATCTGCCAGCTTAAGGACATAATGCCCACTAGGTCTTAGGGCATTTCATAACATAACAATTCAATTGCATCTTCTAGCCAAAGGACATACTGCCCACTAGGTCTTAGGGCATTTCATAACACAACAATTCATGACATAACAATTTCGTATATTCATAAAACGAATACATGTGATGGTAAATACATACATGCAGAACCATTACATAAGATACAAGAGCAAGAGTTTCTTTCTTTTATACCGTTTAGCCTATTCTTTCTTAATTCCCTTCTTTTATCTTTCTTTTAGCACATAGTGTAACACCCCAAATTTTATTCACCAATATGCATTATAATTGTTTGAAACATTCAACAAAATGGAATGGTGAACATTCATGGGTTTGAAATTTATGAAGTCCAATATTGAAGCCCAAATTGGAGGATTAGTAAAGCACATTAGTTGACCCAATATTAAGGTTAATTTTGGCCATGTATGAAGAAAAAGGAATAAATCCAAAAATGTAATGGCAAAATCATAAATTTACCAATAAAGCACAAGACTATTTTCCAATTAATTGAAGTTAATTTCAATTAATTAAGGAAAATAAAGGATGAATATATGTTGGGAATATTCTTAGTCAAATAAATAAAGGTTTGAAAAGTCAAGGTTGGATTTGTGCATAAATGAATTATAGAGATTTTGGAAAATGTTGGAGCAATTATTATTTCCCTATGTTCTCATGAATTTCACCCAAATAAGAAAAGAGGATGGGAAATAATTAATTGGAATCATAAATATGCTATGTGTCATCAATCCAAGCCAAGGGATTTAAATAATACTTGATTAAGTTTGAGCACAAGTTAATTAAGATTATGATAATATATGTAAACCCCCTTCCCACCTTAGCCCAAGATTAAGTTCTTAAACACATAATTTAGTTAGAACTAGAGACCATATTTCGACTTAGGACTTATTAAGGTAATCTTTTGCCCAAAAATATGATTTGCAAAAAAATGGTTTCAAAACTTATTCACAATGGTCTCATATTCACAATACAAAATAATAATGGCCTGTACAGGTGGATTCCATTTTCAAATATCAGAGTGCAAAGTAAATTCCCGACTCACTCGGGTTCCATTCAATAAATCAGGGTTTACACAAAGGCACAAAGCCTATAATTCATACCCTTTACTTGGGGGATTACACAAAATCCAATATATATACAATTGTTTCTACCAAAAATATCCAAATGATATATAATGATAACCATTAACCAAAAAGAAACTCCTAACACGGAGCTCTACCCACTCTTCGTCACCCGTTTGCCTTTTGATCCTTCAGCCCTGTCTAAAATGTTTAATTTTGGGAGAGTGAGATTCTAAGGAATCCCCATAATATACACAACAATAAGGCATGAAAGCAAATCATCATCCACACAAAGCAACTATAACGGCAGTTACAACAGCAATGGTTAGTATGACACATGTCATCCCTTACGATTGCTCACGCTGAAGTGCTCACGTTGTATTGCAACACAATTCATATAGTATATTTCACCACGGCTGGCAAGTCCTTGGTGTTAAATACACCAGCACTCGAGTGAACCTACCCTCACTCGAGTGATGTTCATCCCTCACTCGCAAGTGAAGCAACACTTGCCTTTGACCATGGAAGTGCAACAAGAATACAAAGGCCAGAAAAGCAATTTGCACCTCTGCACTCAAGAGGAACCCATCACCACTCGAGGGTCATTCATCATGCACCTGAGTGATGCCCCTATCACTCGAGTAATGCAAAGAAAAACCAGAAAACGCAGAAAACAGAGGCATTTTCCCCATCACTTGCCCAATTGATCCCAATAGACACAAAACTTTACCCAAAGCCACTCCCACAGAAAAACACCCAATAAACTCAATGGGATTATCAGAACCATCAAAATCCTACTCCATTATCATGCTTTGGGTTTTGGGCAACAAAATCAACAAACTACCAATCTCATCCAAACATCACATTTCAATCACTAATCAATCTATCTATCCTAAACTCATTCCAAAATACCATTCTCATGCCAAAAACATGCCAAATGAACAATGGCACTCATTTTCAGATTCAAGCCAAAATTTCCAGAAATTACAAACTACTTTAAATGGCATGAAACATAGATAGAAAGATTGGTTTCACATACCTCTCTAAAAACACTTTTTGATTCTCCAACAATCAGATTTTTGTGTGATCACAAACCACAATCAATGGACAAGCTACAACCATCAAAATGAAGCTCTCATTCCATGGAACAACATTAATAAATGAAGTTTAGGCAAAGGATTCCAATTTCTCACCTTAATCACCAGCTTTTCTTCCTCTCTCTTGCCCACAAGGTCGCCAGAAATGCAAAAGAGAAGAGAGAGAGAGAGAGAGAGAGAGGAAGGGTGTTGAGGACGAAGCAATGATTACACACACACTCCCATACTCATGTTAGCCGATTGGAGGGAGAGGAAGGAGAGAGAAAAGTGATTATTTTATCAATTGTTGACTTTCTCACACATATACTCTCTCATACCCTCTTTGCCACATGTCCACACCTTATTGGTTCTCACCAAATAAGCCACCAATTAGCTATTTTACTCCCTTCATTAGCCATTTAATCACACTTCTCATTTTCCTCTTAGCTAGTAATTAGTTCCTCCATTAATCACTAACCCATGGCCAATAATTCCATTCTTCCAACTTTTCACTGATTATGACATATTAATTAATATTGCCATAAAACACATAATAATGCCAATTAAATTCATAATTATCCATAATAATCATGATTAGCCCATAAGCAAAAATTGGGATATTACAATTCTCCCCCCGTTCAATAAATTTCGCCCTCGAAATTTGTTACACTTTATTGGGCATAAACTCAGGAAATCTTTTCTTCATGTCCGCTTCCGCCTCCTAAGTTGTTTCACTTGGAGACATTCCCTTCCAAACCACCTTCACAAACGGTAGGCTTCGATGCCTAAGCCTCTGCTCTTCACGATCGATGATACACTATAACTCTACAGTATAAGTGAAGTTATCTTGCAACTCTACCTCTTCATACTCAATGATATGCTCAGGGTCTGGTTGGTACTTCTTGAGCTGCGAGACATAGAACACATCATACAATCTACTCAAACTCGGGGGTAGGGCTACCCGATATGCCACTGGACTGATTGTTGCCAGAATCTCAAATGGACCAATGATCTCAAACTTAGCTTCTTTAGCTTAATTGCTCTCCCATGCCTGTGACCAGAGACACTCTCAAGAAAACATGATCCCCCACTTCAAACTCTAGAGGTCTTCTCCTCTTGTCAGCATAGCTCTTCTGACGACTCTGAGCTGTAAGGAGACTCTTTCTGATAACTCGGATCTACTCAGCAGTTTAGTCAACTAGATCTGGCCCATACAACTTCCTCTCAGACAACTCATTCCAGTATAAGTGCTTGGCACTTTCTCCCTTATAGCACCTCATACGGAGCCATCTGAATGCTCGCATGGTAACAGTTGTTGTACGCAAACTCAGCCAATGGAAGATAGTAATCCCATTTTCCCTTAAAGTTAAGGACACATTCTCTCAACATACTTCAAGAGTCTGGATAGTCCTTTCTGACTGTCTGTCTGTCTGAGGATGGTACACCGTACTAAACCTCAATTGAGTACCCATAGCTTCATGCAAAGCCCTCTAGAATCTCGAAGTAAACCAAGGATCTCTATCGGAGATAATATTCTTCGGTGTACCATAAAATCTCACTATCTCTTTAATATACATCTCAGCCAGCCTATCAGGAGAATAGCTAGCATTGATAGGTATGAAGTGTTCGGACTTCATAAGTCGATCAATAATTACCCAAATGGCATCGTAATTCTTGATCCTAGGCAGACCCACCACTAGATCCATAGTCACACTCTCCCATTTCCATTCTTGAATTTTTGGACTCTGAAGCAACCCTGGCGATCTCTGGTATTCAATCTTCACCTTTTGACAAGTAAGACACCGTGCCACATACTTTATCACATCACTCTTCAACCCTGGCATTAGTACATAGACTTCAAGTTGTGATACATCTTGGTCATACTGGGGTGAAGAGCATACTGACTCTTTTGAGCCTCATCCAGAATTCTCAACCTTAAGTCGGCCTTCAGTGGAACATAGATTCTTTTCTGGTAATGCACCAGTCCACTTGGTGACAAGTCATAATCTCGAGTCTCTCCTCGCTCAATCATAGCTCGGATAGACTAGGCTCGCTCATCATGCATTTGAGCCTCTTCAATTTCAGTCCTCAGGTCATTTTCCCCTTGAACCATACCATACTGGCACATAGGATATCATTTGAGAGATTCAAATCCCAAAAATCCTCTATCAGTTTCTTCTCTTTGATCATCATCATTGCCACTAAAATCGCCTTCCGACTCAAAGCATCCGTGACGACATTAGCCTTACCCGGATGATATTTAATCTCTAGATTATAATCTTTTAGCAACTCCATCCATCGATGCTGTCTCATGTTTAACTCTTTCTGATAATACAGATACTTAAAACTTTTGTGGTCGCAGTACAGTTCCACAGTCACACCGTACTAGTTATGACGCCAAATTTTCAATGCAAACACTATTGCTGCAAGCTCCAGATCATGAGTATGGTAGTTCATCTCACGCGGTTTTAGCTGTCGAGAGGCATAGGCCACCACACATCCCTGCTGCATCAAGACACACCCTAACTACTGCTTACTCGCATCACTATACACAACGTAAGCCTCACTGGGATCAGGTATAATCAATACTGGTGTTGTAGTCAACCTCTCCTTCAACTCAGTGAAACTCAGCTTATAACGTTCATCCCACAGAAACGGATGACCCTTCCTCGTGAGCTTAGTCATCGGCAATCCAATACGCGAGAAGTTCTGAATGAACCTCCGGTAATAACCAGTAAGACTCAGAAAGTTGTGAATCTCAGAAATAGTTTTTGGCCTTTTCCAATCAAGTACTGCTTCCACCTTACTAGTATCTACCGATACCCCGTCTCATGAGATCATATGGCCAAGGAACTTCACTTCCGTAAGCCAAAACTCACACTTGCTCAGCTCGGCATAAAGTTGTTTTTCCCGCAAGATTCTCAGCATAATTCTCAGATGCTGCTCATGCTCTTTTCTACTCTTAGAGTATATCAAAATGTTGTCGATAAACACAACCATAAACCGGTCAAGATAATGTCGGAAGACGCAGTTCATATAGTCCATGAATACCACCGGTGTATTAGTCAACCCAAAGGGCATCACAAGAAACTCATAGTGCTCATACCTCGTTCTGAAGGCAGTCTTTAGAACACCCGCTGCCTTCACACGCAACTGATGATATCCCGACCTTAGAGATCAAGTTTAGAGAATACACACGAGCCAGACAGTTGATTTAATAGGTCATCAATTCTTGGGAGAGGATACTTGTTCTTAACAGTAACCTTGTTAAATTCTCTATAATCGATACAAAGCCTCAAGCTTCCATCTTTCTTTTTCACAAAAACACTGGAGCCCCCACGGCGATACACTGGGTTGAATGAACCCTTTTTTCAAGCAACTATTCAATTTTCTTTTTCAACTCTGCCATTTCGTTTGGGGCTATACGATATAGGGCTTTCGATATCGAACCAACTCTAAGCACAATCTCAATTGGGAACTGCACTTCCCTTTCCGGAGGCAATCCACTAAAATCCTCTGGAAATACCTCAAGGAATTTTCTTACCACAGGTATACTCTCTCAAGCTTCACTTAAATCTTCCTGAACAGACAAGAACACCATGTACCCTTGGCATCCCTTCTCAAGATATCTTTCTGCTTTAGCCATTGAAAGTAAGTTCAAACTAGCATTTACATTATTCCCCCGCTGTACATTACGGAAAGTGATCTTCTTATTACCACAATCCAACAGTACATCATTCACCGTCAACCATTCGAAACCCAAGATAACTTCTAGTTGTTGAAGTAGTAGACAGATCAAATCTACCGTAGACTCCCGACCCTCAACAACTATTACACAATTTAACCAGGCTTCGGCTGTCATGGCCTTGACACCCATCGGCGTCGACACAACTAAATCAAACGACAGTCTATGCACATGCAAATCCAGGCGCTTTACACAGTCATAGGCAATAAAAGAGGAACTTGCACCTGAGTTAAACAAAGAATCTAATTCAATACCACCAAGAAGAATTTTACCTTTGATCAGCTCAGGTGACTTTCGGGCCTCCTTATGTGTCATGACAAATACTCGACCCTAGTTCCTGGGCCTTTGCTCTGCTGGCTTACTTAGGCACTTTATAGAGATGTGACCCACTTGCTTGCAGTTGAAGAAAATCACTTCTCCAGCATAGGTTCTGCCCATATGGTACTTTTTGCATTGGTTACTTACTGGTCCCGCTAGAGGCCTTTGATCACTACGACCCCCAGATGAGGATCCTTGCCCCTTCCGCTTCTGGGAAGTATTGGCCTTACTAGGCTCATTCTGGCTACCACTACCCTTAAATGGGTACAACTCCCTCAAGTTATACTCAACAATTCTATACTCTTCCATGGCCTTATTGAAGTTAGTAAACTAATTAGTAGCTAACCTCTTCTTCAATTCGTGCCTCAATCCCCAGGTTAACATAGCGGAGCTCTACTCCTCATTATCTCTATCCCGAAGATAGGCAGAATACCGTGACAATCGATTGAAATGGGAAAGATATCCGTCAAAGCTCTCCGTATCTCCCTGTTTGATAGCCAAGAACTCAGACTCTTTCTCAAGCCTCACCGATTTTGGGGAAATAATTCTCATTGAATTATTCTTGAAATACCTCCCAATTCAATGGTACATTCTGGTTTTTCATTGAAGAGGCGATGTTCCTCCACCACTGGTCGGCGTCCCCCTCTAATTTATACACAGCTAATTTTACCTTCACCTCTGTAGGGAACTCGAGGACTTCAAAAATTTTCTCTAACCGGTTCAACCAATCCTCAGCAGCTTGGGGATCAAACCTCACCTTGAATACTGGAGGTATATGCTTGCAAAATTTGGAGACCCAAGAATGCAAGTCTCTTCCCTCACAAACCGGCACCCTTGAGACTCTTGATTGGGCACTGTGTGAGGTGGGGATTCAAGAGATCCATTGGACTCCTCCGCCGTCTCCTCATGATAAATCTCTGGTTGAGTTTCCTCATGAGTTGACTGGGCCCTTCCCTTATTCACTTGGCCCTTTCCTCTCTGAGCTCTTCCCTCAGCTTAGCTATCATATCTCTTTGTTCCCGGATAAGATCCATCATCTCTTGCATTGGATCAGGAGAATTGTCATTCAACTCCTCCACCTCTGGGTCCTGTTGCCTAACTCTAGTAAGAGGGCGAACCATTTTGTCCTTTAACGCTACAATGATTCACCACGTTAGTACCATAGTAAATGTATACACATAATCTATAAGATTTATATAAATCCACAAATAGCAGAAATACTCATATGTATACACAACAAGAACTCATCAATCATAAGGCTACCCTAAACTCAAAGGATTAAGGTCAACTAAGGAGCTATCCTAGCAAATCCTCACCTTGCCAGGAACTATAGTTCTGATACCACAAATGTAAACCCCCTTCCCACCTTAGGGCGAGATTAAGTTCTTAAACACATAATTTAGTTGGAATTAGATACCATATTTCGAATTAAGACTTATTAAGGTAATCTTTCGCTCAAAAATTGGATTTGCAAAAAACACTTTTTCAAAACTTATTCACAATGGTCTCATATTCACAATACAAAATAATAATGGCCTGTACAGGTGGATTCCATTTACAAATATCAGAGTGCAAAGTAAATTCCTGACTCACTCATATTCCATTCATTAAAAAGGGTTTACATAAGGGCTCAAAGCCCATAATTCATACCCTTTACTTGGGGGATTACACAAAATCCAATATATATACAATTGTTTCTACCAAAAATATCCAAATGATATACAATGATAACCATTAACCAAAAAGAAACTCCTAACATGGAGCTCTACCCGTTCTTCATCACCCGCTTGCCTTTTGATCCTTCAGCCCTGTCTAAAATGTTTAATTTTAGGAGAGTGAGATTCTAAGGAATCCCCGTAGTGTCAAATCAATCATCGTATGCACAACAATAAGGCATGAAAGCAAATCATCATCCACACAAAGCAACTACAATGGCAGTTACAACGGCAGTGGTTAGTATGACACATGTCATCCCTTATGATTGCTCACACTGAAGTGCTCACGTTGTCTTGCAACAAAATTCATACAATATATTTCACCACGGCTGGGATTCATATAAAGAATTTTATCACAAGCCATCCAGGAAAGATAAACAACGTGAGCCATACAGGCAAGACATACACACAGCCCATGGCTGGATTCACATCACGCCGCCCCCATAGGTTGGATTCACAAGATCCATGTCAATTATAATGGCAGTTCAACGGCCAAACTAGAGATGACCAGCCTCAATCCTCAAACGGCTCACGCTAAAGTGCTCACACCGTAATGGACCATGGCACATGCAGTTCACAATTCAATGATAAGTTATGCATACCAAAACATCATACACAACATGAGAGAAAAGTCACTACCTGGTTTGTTCCGTGCGTGCTTTGTCGCAGGTCTCTCCCGAGGAGGGCAAATATCATATCCTATAATTATAATTAGGGACGAAGAGTTATTTCCCTATTCCAATTCTCAATAGCTTCTTAACACTTAATTGGTTATCATTATTGCTCTTTTAGTATTCAAGAATACCTCTAACAATAGCCCTAAAGGGTTGGAAGAACTATCCTAAAGATCCCCTTTTTGAAGCTCCAAACTGACATTTTTCACTATGACACTCGAGTGAGATTATACGGACACTTGAGTGAAGAAGGCCTCACTCGGGTGATGGTACGGTCTGCACTCAGGTACCAAAGAGTGAAGGAAGTGAGTGAACATCCGAGAGCACAAGGACTTTTTAGAGACTACAACACTCGAGCACTCTGGACCTCACCCGAGTAAAGGCCAAATGCCTTACTCGAGCACCTAAGAATGAAGTCCAGAAAGTGAGAACCCGAGAGCATAAGAGTTTACCATGAAGAGGAGCACTCGAGCATAGGACATTGCACTCTGAAAGAGGCAAGCTTCACCCAAGATGGGGTGAATTGGGTGATGTGATAAATTTTTCCGGTTGATGTGGTGATATAGTAATAGTTGTAGCTAGAGTAAAGTTGAGAAGATAAGCACACAGAGAATTGTACTAGTTCAGCCAAAAACCAGGCCTACGTCCAGTCCTTAGAGATCAAGACCTACAAAGAGTTTTACTATTCTTCCAAGATTCAGTGGGCTCTCAGAACGCTGCAAAACAACAACTATCCTTGAAAGGACTACGAGTAGAAATACTAGAAATTTCTCTACCCTTTACGACAAGTCTTATGTGCAGAAAAACAAACCTATGACCTTTCTCTCTTGCTTACGTATACAAGTCTTATGAGCAGCAACATTCTCTCCTGCTTACACCACTGTAAGTCTTACGAGTAGCAATGTTCTCTACTGCTTGTATCTTGTAAGTCTTACAAGCAGAAAGTCCTATTAGGAATTCTCTCACTGCTTCTCTTATAAGGAAATCTCCCCTCTCAAGGTCCCAGTACCTTGAGATCAAATGAAAATAGAATTTGAGGTTTATACAGACTCTCTTATAGAGCAAATATGATAAACACTGAAGAACGATATGAATACAGAGAAAATGTGAATAACAGAGACTTATAAATTTGCTTGTGTGAATTATTGCACTTCGTTGTACTTGATGGTCTCTAGAACTCTGTATTTATAGACATTTGTTTTTGCCCATTTGAATAATGATCATTGTGGAGCAGGGCATGTTACTGTAGAACGACATGCGTATGTTTGAAATCTTTGAACGTGGTAGGTACGTGCTTGGATAGTCGTAATAATGTTGTCTACCGTTGTTTGACTTCTTCTGTGTCTTTCTGATTCAAATGTTCAAACTCCTGTATCACACTCGTAATACATGTTAAATGAAGTTATATAATAATAATAAGTGAAAATAAAATGAATAAATAACATTAAATCATATTCGGATTGAACACTATAAGACTGGTGCGTTTTAGCTTTTGGCAAAGTATCACTCGAGTGCTGTGATGTCTCACTCGAGTGCAATACTATATTTTCTCCTTTTGCTTCAGTTTTACACTTGCACTTTCATGAATTTTGAGAGAGTGCATTTTCACACTTGCAAGTGATGTGGGTCCTCACTCGAGTGCTGCTTCATTTTACACTATGAGCCACGTCTCTGGACAACACTCGCACCCTGTTTTATCAAGAGTGTGATTTTACACTCGCAGGTGATGTGGGCCCTTACTCGAGCATACATACTCTTACTCAAGTGAGAAGAATATTCTTCTATAATATACTCTTTGTCTTCAGCACTTGCATCAGAATTGAGAGAGTTAGATTTTTCACTCGCGGGTACTGATGTATCACTCGAGTACATGAACTCTCACTCGGGTATGCTTATGCTTCTCTATTTTGCATGACTCTTGGCTAAACACTCACAGTCCCTCACTGGTTAGGACTCAGGTGCAAATAAGACCATCACTTAAGTACAAAAACTGTGCTCAAGTGAAGTGATGATATCTTGTTTCTGTATTTACTCTCTGTCAAACACTTTCTGTCCAACACCTTCATATGCTCAAATGCAAAACAGCTTCATGCTCAAGTATTGGTTATAGTGCTCGAGTGCATAAGTAAAATTGACAGCTATTGCTCTCTTTCAAATACTTTATGTCCAATACTTGCATGTGCTTGAGTGCAAAAGAAGTTGATGCTCGAGTGCATCAGTAAAAACTGACAGCAAACATCTCTAAACTTTGCCATATGCATTTGGTAACTTTGCAATCATTGTCTCGACTGTAAAAACATACTTTGCACACAATTACCTTTTGTTATCATCAAAACTTAGAATCTAACACACTCGAGTGAATACCCTATACCCGTGAGTGAGAAGGCACACTCTTGCACCATAACCGCGAGTAACAACCCGAGAGGCAAGTCCTTGGTGTCAAATACACCAGTACTCGAGTAAACTTACCCTCACTCGAGTGATGTTCATCCCTCACTCGTAAGTGAAGCAACACTTGCCTTTGACCACGGAAGTGCAACAAGAACACAAAGCTCAGAAAAGCAATTTGCACCTCTGCACTCAAGTGGAACCCATCACCACTCGAGGGTCATTCATCATGCACTTGAGTGATGCCCCTATCACTCGAGTGATGTAGAGAAAAACCAGAAAAAGTAGAAAACACAGGCATTTTCCCCAACACTTGCCCAATTGATCCTAATAGACACAAAACTTTACCCAAAGCCACTCCCACAGAAAAACACCCAATAAAATCAATGGGATCATCAGAACCATCAAAATCCTACTCCATTATCATGCTTTGGGTTTTAGGCAACAAAATCAATAAAATACCAATCTTTTCCAAACATCACATTTCAATCACCAATCAATCTATCTATCTTAAACTCATTCCAAAATACCATTCTCATGCCAAAAACATGCCAAATGAATAGTGGCACTCATTTTCAGATTCAAGCCAAAATTTCTAGAAATTACAAACTA
Organism: Inga laurina; assembly: GCA_963855925.1. Taxonomy (NCBI): domain Eukaryota; kingdom Viridiplantae; phylum Streptophyta; class Magnoliopsida; order Fabales; family Fabaceae; genus Inga; species Inga laurina. Next base: position 13,783,182 of record OY979712.1, on the reverse strand, counting down.
CTTTAAATGGCATGAAACATAGATAGAAAGATTGGTTTCACATACCTCTTCAACTTCTCCAAAAACGCTCTTTGATTCTCCAACAATCAGATTTTTGTGTGATCACAAACCACAGCCAATGGACAAGCTACAACCATCAAAATGAAGCTCTCATTCCATGGAACAACATTAATAAATGAAGTTAAGGCAATGGAGTCCAATTTCTCACCTTAATCACCAGCTTTACTTCCTCTCTCTTGCCCACAAGGTCCCCAGAAATGCAGAAGAGAAGAGAGAGAGTGTGGAAGGGTGTTGAGGAAGAAGCAATGATCACACACACATACTCCCATACTCATGTCAGCCGATTGGAGGGAGAGGAAGGAGAAAGAAAAGTGATTATTTTATCAATTGTTGACTTTCTCACATATACACTCTGTCATAACCTCTTTGCCATATGTCCACACCTTATTGGTTCTCACCAAATAAGCCACCGATTAGCTATTTTACTCCCTCCATTATCCATTTAATCACACTTCTCATTTTCCTCTTAGCTAGTAATTAATTCCTCTATTAATCACTAACTCATGGCCAATAATTCCATTCTTCCAACTTTTCACTGATTATGACATATTAATTAATATTTCCATAAAACACATAATAATGCCAATTAAATCATTAATTATCCATAATAATCATGATTAGCCCATAAGCAAAAATTGGGATATTACAATATATCTTGTATATGTAGTTAAGATAAATGGATGAAGCCCAATTTGGTGTAAAAAGGGGACCCTTGGGATGTATTTTATTCCCCAAGGAAAAGGAACGAAATTAGTTTATATGTAATGGGATTTAATGACATAAGTTGGCAAAAGATAAACTTAAGTACAAAGTTAGGTCATAAATCCTATTTTTGTAATAAAGTTATTTGAGGAAAACATGAAGATATTTTAAGCATTTGGGTTATCCTTTTCCTTTCATTTTCACGCCTACACAAAATAATGGAGAGAGAGAGAGCGTTTGAGAAACTAGAGAGAAGGAGGAGCTCAAGGAGGAAAAATTCAAGGTAAAGCTTTGTGATTTCAAATGTTAGGTCTTCTAACTTGTGTAGCCAAGTAAAATCTCAAGGTTGGGAAGAGAGAGTGAGATGTCTAGAGAGAGAAAGTTGGAGGATTAAGAGGTAACCTCAAGAACTTCAATTCCTTTGGCATATTGTTGTTGTTGTGGTGGTTTTTGTCATGACATGTGGTTTGGTTGTTGATTTTGTAAATTTGGAAAGTGGAAACCCTAAGGGGTTATGCTACCCAAATTTCCTCAAATCATGTCTAATGAGTTTTTAAAGGGTTAAACAAGTGGTTTGGAATGTAAAGAAGTAAGCTTTAAAGGTTAAATCTGAAAATCACAATTTCCCTTTTTGCTTGAGCATGTTTTGGCCAGCATCAATTCAGGGGGTTAGGGCAGGAATTTCATTAATCTGATGATTCCATGGTGTTCAGGAGGGAAAATTGTGTAGGGTTGATGTTGATCACTTTGTGAGAAAAGCCCTAGGAAGTGAAATTTTGAAAATACCCCTAAAACCCTAACGAGGGGCTGTCAAGCGTAAAATTGTCATTTGGCAGTAATTTTGTGAAAAATGAGGTAAAAAATGGAATATACACATAAAACTATATAAAAATAGCCTGGGTTAAAATTTCTAGAAAAGTACGGTCGGACCAGGTAAAAAGGGGCTTAGACTGAGTCCCTTGGGGTATTTTGGTAATTTTGCAGTTTTAAACCAATATAACCAACAAAAACAATTTGGAAGAGTCTAAAGTAGTACATGATTGGGGATTAACCTAATTCTTGTAAACTTGAATTTTTAGGACCAGTCTATCGAGCCTTAGCCGAATCAAATTAGGAAACTGATTTGTGTTGCAAAAAGGGATATAAGGTAGTAACTCTATCCTTCATAAACTATTTGAATGTTTTATATGTTTGTGTATGCCATCTTCTATGATATAATTAATTAACATGGTATTGCCGAGGAGGGAAATTTGTGTTTGGAGGCACACTTACTTAGTTATTGAGAAAGAACCCAATCGAGGTATGCGGATAGTGGGGGAATAAGCCTCTAACTCATGTATACATGCCGTGATATGGATATTGTTGTTAATATGTTTCATAACATGGAGTAGGACATATTTAATTTTTTGCATTTTGTATGATTGGATGTACATTACGACTGAGATTCGTTTGAATCTTACCCTTTTTTCTATATTTGAAGATAATCCCGCAGAAGCTAGCGGCTTAGGGGCAAGATGGTAAATACTGGAAATTGAAGTTTACGGGTCCTGAGAGTAGAGCTGTTTGGTTACATTTAGTTTATTTTTGGATATTTTGGAAATTTGTAAATATTCTATCAAACCCGGCGGGGAGACTTTTGTATGTAAACAAGTACATTCTATCAGTATGTTTGTGCTATTTTTGTATGCCTGTGGAATTGCGCCTTTATTACTCTGTGTATACTAACATGTTAAGGGGTTTGACACATAGTTTTGGAGCAACCCAAGGTGATACACTGGGTCAAATAAACCCTTCTTCTAACAAACCTATCCGATGTGGGACTCATTACAATGCACCATCTTTGAGAGTCGACATCCTGATAGCTCTACTTTACGGTTAGACATCACAGCGGCTCTACTCTATGATACTTTACTCAGTCTACTCTAACTGGTCAGCCCCTCTATTCTTAACCCTTTGTAGGTAGCCCTTTCCGATCAGAACCCCCCATAGGTATCTCTCTCCAATTGGCCGTCTCTGAATGGAAGTGCCATTGTAATAGGAAACCCAAATCTTATAAGGTCCCTCTTCTCCAACAATTTTCTACTCAATTTTCCTTAATTTCGCCATCTCATCTCAGGTCATTATATACATAGGCTTTTGATATCATCTCGGCTCTAGGCATAATTCTACTTCTCTTACCGAGGTAATCTACCCACATTGTGTAGGGAATTCATAAGCCACTAGCATAACTTCTATTATCTACCTCAGCCTTGAGACCATAACTCAAGACTTTTCTCAATCTTTCTATTACTTCAATCTGTGAACAAACATCTTAATTGTTCTTATAGGGGAAGATTCTATAATCAAAATCTTTCCCTATGCTAGATCAGCAACTAGCAACCTTAAAAAAATCTCATACACATTTTTTACAAATTCTAATACCTCAAAACATCCGAGTCAATTCAAATGCCTAAAGAATCTATTCAAATTTTGTTTGATTCTTAGGTTACAATTCATTGTGTAATAACTCTCTGAATATTCACCCAATCTTCTAAATTCATAACTAAATCTAGAACCTCAACATAATACAGATCAGAAATCACTGTCCTAAATCATACCCAATAGGTATGCTAAGATCAAAATCAATAGTGCCTAGTCTAACCTTCATGGTATTTGGGTAATATCCTCAAAACATTACTGAAGGTTCAATATTATCTACAAGGTTCACAAGGTTCAATTTTTGTCATGAAAGAAAACCATAGTACAACCTAATTCACATTTTGACCTCAGCACTATTTCAGCTTAGATCTGCTTCAAACCTATCCTTAATTTTCAGTATCATAAGATCATATCCTCTAGGATCGATATACGGTAAAATCATCACTCATCATGCGTTACCGTATATCATATCTACATACCTTTAACACCACGATGTTACCAAGGGTTATTACCTAGCACGAAGAAACCTCAAAACAATCACTATACCTTGATTTTCCATATCCTCATTAAATGAACTTTTCTGGGCAGTACTCACTACAATAGAAATGGTTCAGATCAGGGATCAATACTTACTTCATCATCTCTATGCCTTTAATCATTCTTTAGGCCATTTAAGAACTTTGAGTTAGAATTCCAAACCTTTAAACAAAAGGTTTCATATTTCTAAGGTACTTCCCAGGGGGTCACCCATCCCAGGATTTCTCTCGCCTGAGTACGCTTAACCATGGAGTTATAATAGTATCGGGGGCATTAGTGCTTGTATCGACCCATTTATCTCTAGGCATCAGTATCCCACATATACCTTGATCCCAGTATACCATTCTATCTTGCCCAGAAATGCTAGATACTGTCCCCTCAGGGAACATAAACGCTACCAACTTCTTGGTATAGACCCTCTATTTGTTCTCATAATACAGGGAAAAATCTAGGTCATACTTTAACTAAATATTAAGAGCCCTAAAGTTAGCAACAGAATCTGAATCATGTGCTTTCACTTCTATCCTTAGGGTCTCATTGTCATTGTCTCCAGTAGAGGAATCCTCACTAAGACTGGGCACCGCTAACATCCTTGTCAAGTGAAGCCACTTCCTTTATATAAATCGTTGCCCCTTACCTTCAACAAGCTGATTAATGAACAAGGGTGGTCTAATTCCTTAGGTTCCCTGGCTATTTGTAACTCCCAGTTACAGTAGTACTAATAAGGAATCACTATACTATTCACATGACCAGAGAAAGTAACCAATAGTCAAAACCCTTTGCTCAGACTAAACATGTATCTCTAAGCAGACAATTCAATTTCCAAAATAACTGCTCTGATACTAAAATTGTAACGCCTTATTCTCATAATCGATCGGATGAGCTTGTACACAATAAGTCCGATCTAATATTATAAAATCATTTTAAATTCCCAATCTCTAGACATTATTCGAACTGTAATTGAGTGGGCTTTTCTGAGCTTTTCAAAATCTTGCGGAACTATCTTTTACCAATTCGCAACTTCAATATTACTCCTTGATTCTTATCTTCATTTAATTTAATCATAGTGATTCGCTACTCATTTCTCTGCTCATAATTAAATCATTGATTTATATATTCCCCAAGAACTATTCAACCAGGCATGTTTATACAAGTATTCTCATAAAGTGATAATTTACTCATAACTAATTATCACATACAAATCTTCAATTCACCATCGTTTTTCTTCTTGCACATCTCCCTGCATTCCTCTTCTGAGCTTACCTACATATATGGTTGGTGAGGGAAAGTGAGATTCAATAGAATCCCAATAGCGAACAGTGCTAACAATTGCATACAAGAAATGCTTTGTGCATAACATACTTGCTTACATAAATTCATGCCAACATAATGACTTGTATGCATGTTCAATGTTCAACACATTACAATAATGGCTATAGTATAAGTAAAACAGAACTTCACTCATTCACATATGCTTCATACAATTCATTAAAGCAATTAATTCATCAATACACAAGCACACATAACAAGTTATGCAAGTTAGGAAAGTTCCCTACCTTAAGGCTTTAAGTCCTTCTTTGGTCCCCTTTTCTTCCAACCATTGTAGCTTCTTGGAAATTCTTCCATTTCCTCTTCTTTGACCTCTTATGGCCCTAGATACCCAATCACATAATTAGAGCCATGATAGCAAGTCATTGGAAATGTATAACAATATTCAAGAAGTTGGAAAGGCAAAACAAGTTGATTTTTCTTGGAAAAATATGAAATGTTGGAATTGGAGGTTTTGGCCGTAGCCAAGGAATTATTTGGCCGCAGCCAAAATAGGTCAAAAACGTTTAGGCTACATCCAAGAAGTAGCTCAGGTGCCTAGCTGTAGTCAAAAGGCTTAGACGCAGCCACAAACCTGGATTTCCAAATATCCCTTGTTTCTTGGCTAAAATTTCAAAAATCATAACTTAATCTACAAATATCCAAATAGAGTAGTTCAAATTTCTATGAAAATTTATGTAAGTCCTCTACACAAGAAAAATATGAACCACCACTATATACAATCACAAAATTATAAAATTCCATAAATTCCAACACTATTCAAGAATCAAGTCCAGAAATAGGGCACAAATAACCCTAAAATAATAGCTTGGAAGAAATCATAGGGCAGCCCAAGAAATGCTCAAAGCTCAACAAAACCGCAAATCAATCGGTTCAAATCGAAGCTTATACGTACCTCTACTCGATTCTACAACCGGTTCTCAATTTTGGCAACACTTCCCCTAGGTAGATGGCTCCAAACACCTCTTATCAAGAATCCAAAACCATAGAAATCAAGCTCTCATCGATAGAGCAACGTCAGAGAAGACTTCAGAAGCTAGAAACGTTGAATCAAGGGTGAAATCAGCTCCAGAGCTCAAGAACTTTCACTATTCCTTCTTTCTCTTTCCTCTTCCATTTTCCAACTATTTTTCCCTTCTATTTTAGGTGTTGCACGAAAATTATGAAGAGGAAGGGAGTTTTAATCTTTATCCTTACTTAGCAAAACACTTAGCCCACAATATGCCAAGTGTCATATTCTTGTAGCTCCTTAAAGAGTAAGTGATTAGTTTATCAACTATGGTTAGTTTACTTTGGTCAAACTTTCTGCTCCCTACTTCAGCCAACATTTATCCCAATTAAAGGAAAAAAATAAATGGTTGCTCGCTTTATTGGTCAAATGACCATTTTGTGACTTACATTTATTTCCATTTTTGCATTTATTGGAAAACCGGGCAGAATTTTCATTAAAATTTGAAAATTCATATCTTTATTTATAGAGATCCAATTGGTGTGATTCCAAAGGCTATGTGACCCTTATTAAATATATTTTTAAGGAAAAATCTAGCCTTTAACCAATTGGATGCTCATAATTCCCAGAATTTTTTTTTGACGCTGTCATAGAAGCTAGCCAGTGTTATTGGGCTAACTTGAAAAATTCATAACTCTTTGAGTACAGCTCCAAACAACCTATATGACCTATCAAATTAAAGCTTGATAAGTCCATTTTCATTTAGAAAATATCATAGGCATTGGACATCATTTGCCTATTTAAAAATGTCACACAACAAGATTGCAATGTTGAAAAAAAAACACTGACAGCACATCCTCATTCCTGGGACTCTTGCTAAACTGGGGCTTAGCAATCCATTTGATTCAAGCTTATTCTCAAGCTTCTAATCCCAAAATTTGAGATATTACAATAGATGCCATAAGTATCCACTTACAACATCCCTTTTTTGCAAAAGGGACGCTATAAGTGGCTTTTGACATCGATTTTTTCAAAAATGGACATTGTAAGTGGCGAACTTACAGCGTTTATTTTTCACGTGTCCGTTTTTCATCAGTTTTTTAAATGACGTTGCTCCCGAGTTTATTACGTCGCTCATATATGCATCCTCTATAAAGGGACATTAAAAGGTGTAACCCCCATCATCATAAAGGTCATAATTAGTGTTTAAACATGTTTTATAATTGAATAAGAGATCAAAAATAATTTAAAACTTTCTACAAAACTCGTATAATACGATCTCCATTCATTTTTAAATAATAACATTTGGCTTGTTCGGTTTGTCACATACACAATATCAAAATGCTAGCAAATTTCCTGACATTCACCTGGGATATATTCGATAACGAAAGGGTTTTATAGGGCATCTTTACCCATCTCAGTTTCCCATACCGAGGATTACACAACAACTATAATTCTATGGTCAACATGTTTATACAATTGTCCAAAATGATAACCAAAAACCAAAAGCTAAGACTACCGCTGACAATCCTAGTCGCCCTTGTTCACTTGCTTGTCCCTTGATCCGCTTACCCTGGCTAAAATGGTTAATTGGAAAGAGTGAGATTCAAAAGAATCCTAGTAGTAACATTTTACATATATGATGCATAATTAAACAAAGCATGTAAGTATATATCACAAGTCAGCAATATTAGCATTCAAAGCTGGGCTACCCGCCATGACTCAACCATTCATTCAAGGCCAAGCTAACCGCCACAGACCCAAACAGCAACATTCAAGGTTTATTGTCATGCCCCATAATCCCACCGCCCCGTTGGCACGGTCCTCCACCATGGGTTGATCCCCCCATTTAGTCGCAGGTCACAACTCACAAGGATTCAAGGTTGGGCTACCCGCCACAAACCCAATTAGTAACAGCAACATTCAATGATAAATACACACAAGCAATGCATTAAACATTAAATAGGAGAAAGTGTCACTACCTTGTTCTTTCTGTTCTTATTCAGGTGTAGGCTTTCTACATTTCCGACAAATATCAAATCCTATTATCATAATTAAGGACGATAAGCTATCACTTATCACAATACTCAGATGACTTCAAAAACACTTAGATTTGGTTATCATTAAAGTCCCTTAGGTGGCTACTAGAAGCCCAAACAACTGCCTAAAGGATTGGGAAGTACTATCTCAAAGACCACCTTGCTAGTGTGCCTCATAAAACGTACTGCTTTCGGCTTCTGACTCAGTCCTAAAATATTAAATGTATAAGAAATAGGTAATAACCTATCCAAGTATCATTTTAGACTCTTCCATAGTATTTCTTATGGTTATATTAGTCTATGGTGAAAATTTAGCAAAATGCCCCCCGAGACCCCGACCTAACTCTGTAGTACCCGGCCCGGTGGCACGTTCTCCCAAATTTTTACTAGGCCTATCCTAATGTTTTTTCACCCAAGGAATTCATTTCCTAGCTTAAAATCACCAAATTCAGTATCAAATTATAAAAATACCCTTGACAGCCCCGATTTAGAGTTTTAGAGACGTTTTCATAATTATGTTTTTACGGCCTTTTCCAAAACGTGACCAACTATAACCCTACTAATTTTTCCCTAATGAATCCATGTAACCATCTATTTCATGAAAATCTAGTTCCTACCCCTCAAAACAGAGCTAGCCAAAAGTTTAGGCAAAAATTGAATAAATTATACTTTTGTGTTTTAGCTTCTAAAAATTATAACTAATTTTAGAAAAATCGAATGAGGTGATCCCAAGTCCTACTTAAATAATTTTAATTCCTATTTATAGGAAAAATATGAATCACTGACTTCTATAACTACAAAAATACAGAATTCAACAATTCTTCTTGCTGTTACAGAATTGCTTCCAATTTCAACCCCAAACTTTGGAAAATCATAATTTTTAAGCTTGTAATGTTAACATTAAGACTGAAAAGTTTCAGAATTTTTCATCACCATCTACCCATTCAAAACATCCATGCAAACTGACTGCCTGCATAGGGTTCTCACTAACCAAAACTTGCAACTTTTAAACCTAAGTTTCCAATGGTTCAAAATTCACATCCAACACTACTCCTACACAATTTTTCATAAGGAAACCAATGGAAACATCAAAACAACCAAATTCCCACTTTATCTATATGTTCTGTTTTTGGCATATATTCAAAACAAAATCCAAAATTACCAAACTTAACATTTTAGCTTCAATTCAATTCTATCTATTCAAAATACATCTCAAAGCATCATATCCATGACCACAACAACTCAAACACACCAAGACCCTAATTTTCAAAAATAGGGTAATATTCAAGAATTCCAAAACTTAACCAAATGGCCATAAAACCTATATCAAAGTATTCAACTCACTCACCTCTTTAATTTTCTTAAAGGAGTTCCTTGCTTCTCCAAACTCTAGATTTCCTTGAGTGTTCAAAACACCACCAATGAAAAATCTAAAACCATAGAATCGAAGCTCTCAACACAAGGAACAAGATTGAAGAAGAGAGTTTTTGCATTACAAGTCATTTGGAGGGTTAAAATGCTTATCTTTGATTTCTTCTTCCTTCTTCTCTCTAGCTCTCAAGAGTTCTCCAAGCTCTCTCTCCCCCCCCCCCTCTTCTTTCTCTATGTTGGACAAAATAAGTATGGGAAAGGGAAGAAAAAGTCTTCATAAAAATTGCTCCTTTCATCCTACACCATTGATTTCATCAAGGGGTGTTATGTTGACACTTGTCTCCAACCATACCTCCACCTATACTTCCTTCATAATTACTCCATTGGACTTCCCTTAGTATTGAACTAGTCTTCTTCTCTTGGTTAGCCTCACAAAACCGTGCCTCCCTCATGCTCCAACTAAACCAATTGCTTCTTCCATTTACTCAAGTCAATTGGTACAAGAATTGGCTACCTAACCTTATGACATAAGTAAGGACTTATGACACACAATTATCTCCATCATCTTTTATGTAGTGTTGACACTTGGTCTCATTGGATTTTGACACTTGTCTTCTCCTCCTTCATCCCTTAATTTCTAAAATAATTAGGAGAAAAAGGAAAATTAATTTAGTTCTTCAATTTTCACACAAATAGAAAATATGGGCAGAATTTTCACCAATCTTCGAAAATTCATAACTAATTTTGTAGACATCATGTGGGTATTTTCAATCTTTGACCGCTGCTCCAGAAACTTTTCAAATTTTCTTGACTAACTTCAAAAATTCATAAATCTTTGTACATAGGTTCAATTGATTCATATTACCTATCAAATTAAATTTTAGAATGTTTAATTTCATCCTGTAAAATTTCATAATTGTGTCTCATCATTTGGTCTTCCAAAACCACATGATAATCTCACTGCCTTGCAAGCGATTTCACTGAAAACACGGTTCACCTTTCAATTTTCAATATTTAATTCCTTCAGCCTTAAATATTCACCATTTTATTGAATATATAAAATAATCACAATATATTCTTGGCAAATAAAATTTGGGGTGTTACAAAAGGTTTTTTTTGTGGTAGTGAGAAACAATCATTTGAGAGTTAAATAATCTTGATCTTGAACTTTAAATCTTAAACCTTTGTCCAAATATATATATTTCCCAAGAGCATCACACGAACTTATCAATTTTTCTTGAGTTTGAATCTATGTGAATACAGATAACATTTTTGGGAAAGTTATCCAGATTGGGTTCGGAAATACTTATATATGATATTCCTAGTCAAATAGCCATGTAATAAAAACATATCACTTCTGCTCCAATTGGAAAGTGCTATGGGCTGTTTGATTATAGTTTTTTAAAACTGTTTTTTCCTTAAAAATAAAACAATATTATTCCCAAGGTGCTTTATTTACTTATTATCCTCATATCACAAACAATCCCGTACATTACAACAAACTATTTAGGGGAGGTTGCCTAATAATATCCAACAATTAGACATCATCCACTTGGTTTAGCTACAATAAACACCCAATAATCTTGTAAGTACCAAGTTCATAAAGAGGGGAATGTAGCGGGAGGTCATTGTACGAGTGTCTTCCCCGCGTAGCTGATTCTGTTACTTGAAAATGTAAAAAAGATGAGAGACAGATATCCCAATAATTAGGAAAATAACTTCTAACCTAACCTTAATTATGGTACAATTTTAAATGATTAATTTAAAGATAAAGAGCATGATGATAGGATTAGATATATCTCAAAAACCATAATCCATCAAGCATTATTACAAATCTCTCTATTCCACAATCCATAGCCCTTTCATGGTTTAGTGAAGCTTCCCAATGCCATTTCAATTTCCTTCTATAAACATAGTTTAGGATTTAGATTTAGATGTGTCTTACACATTCTATAATTGTTCCGACTATAGATTAGTGTAAGACCATTATCCAATTAGATGATAATTAGGTTTACAAAAAGTTGGAATATTATGACTATCCCAAACAATATCAACTCTATTTCAATTGGTGAGTGAATAAACTCATTTAATTATCGTTTTTAATCTTTTTTTCTCTTAAGAATAAAAAACTTTTGAACAAAATGTTTTTTATTTATCAACGTGCCTATTTGGATTAGCAGTAGAAGCTGCTTTTCTAACATGATTTATGGTATACGAAGTATGTAACACCCCAAATTTTATTGACCAAGAGGATATTGTGATTATTTTATATATTCATAAAAATGGTGAATATTTAATGCCAAAGGAATAAATATTGAAAATTGAAAGTTGAATAGTATTTTCAGTGAAATCATATGTGAGGCAATGAGTTTGTCATGTGGTTTTGGAAGACCAAATGATGAGAAAAAATTATGAAATTTTACAAGGTAAAATTAGACATCCTAAGCTTTAATTTGATAGCTCATATGAATCAATTGAAGCTATGTATAAAGAGTTATGAATTTTTGAAGTTAGTCTGGAGAATCTGGAAAGTCTCTAGAGCAGTGGACAAATATTGAAAATCTGGGAATGATATGCTTCCAACTAGTAAAAGTCCATATTTTTCCTTAAAACTACTCAATAAGGGTTTCATAGCCTTTGGAATCACTCCGAAATGATGTCTATAAAATTAGTTATGATTTTTCAAATTTAGGGCAGAAAATCTACCAGAATTGGCATTATTCCGAAAATTAAAAATAAAATGTGTTGGAAATTGATTAATGGAATTAAAGATGCCAAGTGTCATTATCCTATGGTGAAGGGGTTAAATTATACTTGATTTGGATGAGTACATGTCTAATTGCAATTGAATATTGCTTCTTAGACAAATAATGATGAAATAGTACACTACCTTGAGTGCAAAGTTGGATTGACTTGAGTGCAAGGTTGAGTGTAAGTTTGGTTTAGTTGGAAGAGCACTCATTTGGTTAGAAGAGCAAGAGGGGGCCGGTTTTATGCTAACTAGAAGAGGAAGAAGTTAGTTCAATTCCAACTAGAAGCCCAATGGTATAGTTGGAAGAAGATGAGATCAATTGCCATGTGTCAACACAAGGTTGCATATTGAAATCAAGGGCTAGAATTAAAAAAGAGAAATTTCATAAAACACATTTCCCTTTCCTCTTCCCTTCACATTTCGGCCAAGAGACAAGAAAGAAGAGAGAGAGAGAGCTTGAAGAAGGCTTGAAGACTTAGAGAAAAGAAGGAGCTTAAGGAGGCTAGAATCAAAGGTAAGGCTTAAGATTCCACATGTTTAGGTCTTCCAAATTGTGTAGAACCTCTTCTAACATCTTGATCTTCATGGAAATCATGTGTAGTAAGCAAATATTCAAGTTTGAAGAGAGAGTGAATAGTAAATTCTAGAGAGAGAAAGTTCAAGAATCAAAGGCAACATCAAGAACATCAAATCTTTTGGTTTATTGTTGTTCTTGGCTTGATTTGGTGATTTTGTCAAGTTTGAAATTTGGAAAAGTTCTAACCCTAAGGGTTATGCTGCCCAAATTTCTTTCAATCATGTTTAAGATGTGTTTAAATGAGTTAATAAGGGATTAGAAGTGGAAAATTATAAGCTTTGGAAGCTAAAACACAAAAGTTCATTTTTCCATTTTTTGACCAAGGTTCGGCCAGAACCAAAACTGGGGGGTAGGAGCTAGATTTTCATGAAATATATGGTTCTATTGGATTCAGTAGGAAAAAATAAGTGGGGTTACAGTTGGTCACTTTTTCAGAAAAGGCCGAAAAAGCGTAATTACAAAAACGCCCCTAAAACCTTAAATCGGGGTTGTCAAGGGTATTTTCGTAATTTGATGCTGAATTTGGTGATTTCAAGCCCGGAATTCGATTTCTTGGGCGAAAATACGTCAAGATAGTCTTAGTTAAAATTTTGGGAAAACATGCTATCAGACTGGGTACGATGAGGCGGGGCCGGGCCGGCGTCCCAGGGGTATTTTGGCAAATTTTCATCATAGACTAATATAACCATAAGTAACACTATAGAAGAGTTTAAAATAATACTTGGATACACTACTACAAAAAACCAAATCTGTGGCGCTTATAATTGCAGTAGCTGTGGCGCTTGCGAAATGCCACCTATCTTAACGCTACTAAAAAAAGCTGTGGCGCTTGGAAGGGCCACAGATTTTTAAATTTTTTTTTTAAAAAAATAACTTCCTGTGGCGCCTAACCGGCCAGGCGCCACAGGAAGCTTACCTCCTGTGGCGCCTAGATGTGAGGGCCTGCTGTGGCGCCTGGCCGGCCAGGCGCCACAGTAGGTCTTTTTTTTTTTCCGTTCTGCTTTATTTTAGCATATTTTTTCCTCATATTTTTTTGGGTTTTTCGTATTGGTTTTTTTTTAGCATATTTTTTCCTCATGCATATATAATTATAGTCTGCAAGGTTTAATAAGAACAATAATAGATAACTTTAAAATGATACCAACAAATGATTGATTAGCTAAAGTAGTAATGAAAATTGTTATACAATATACTGTAAACCTAGCTGAATGAAATATAATACAACAAATTCAACTTGAACAAACATGCATGACACAACAATTATATTGGCAATTAGAAACAACACAAAAAAAACCAGCTAGTGAATTTAATTATAATAGTAAATATAGCTACCTAGAGATTTGCCTAAACACATATTCACACCATTCCTCGATCACTTCATTAACCTGATGGTCTGTCAAAGCGTCACAACGTTGATCTTCATAATACTACAGATATATACAATCAGACACAAGTTAGAACGAATTAAAATCAGTAAAACATAACTGTCAGGCACTAATTCAATTTCATTACAACACAATATGAAGTGCAACTAAATGACTTACTTTTTGAGGAATATATGGTTGATCATGCGTAATAACATCCTTCATAAATTTCATGATATGGTACCCACAATCATTGTCATTAGGTTGGAAAGGGCACTGCAATAATATAATGCAATATTTAACTCTGTTCATGAATAAAAAGTGTTTACTAACAAAGTCTAAGTAAAGTCAAATATCAATACCTGTATCTTCTTCCAAGGATAACTAAGGCGGGGGTCAGTAGCTTTAGAATAGTTTAACATGACAGACGACCGATATGCAGTCAATGCGCTAACAAAAGAATCAGAAAATGATTACTTTTAATTATTCAATCACGTTCGCAAATATTTATACATAGGCATGTATACTTACCTAGTGATCAATAGCATCATATCAAAACGGTCTTGTGGAAGACCATTTTTCAGAGGATCCACATAATAAATGCGAGGGCCTGAAGGTTCCGCTGGATTGATAACGATCAATATCTAATGGCGCCTAAAATATATTTTAAAAATATTTTTTGAACAATCATGTTATGATAGAAGTTAAACAATAAAAACAAAAATTGTATCAATAATAACTTACCCCGCATTATACGGCACTAAAAATAATGTAATTGCTGTCGCTTTTTTGCTAAAGTAATCTTTCAGATCATTAGACTGCGCAGTCACATCTATTTTACCCTCATGATGACCAACGAGAAAAGGGTTGACAAATGCGAATTGGACCCTGTGTGTATCCATTAAAACGTCCTGGTCCAAATGCCTGGTATAAAACATACAGTGTCATGAGAAACAAAAGAAATGGAACGAGATATATTAATAACAGTGATAAACGATGATAGTGAAGTACCTTATCCAGATGTTGATAGCCGAAGCACTAACCCAATCACGAGCACATATTTCCTGCACGACCTCGGCAGTAATATAGTCAACTAGACCACCAACAGTGTAGATATGTCTTGGAATACGTAATGGCACTACTCCCTCACCGATCAAATGTGGTGCAATCGATATTAATTGATCGAGATATGAGGTATGTCTTCTTCTGCTCTGTTGGCTGGCCGATGCTTTTGACTTGGGTTGTGTTGTTGAAGACTTTGAAATCTTACCCTGCGCAAATCAGAAAATTAAATCACAGTTCGAGATGAAAGTTCGAAGGAAAAGTGCAGGGAATTTTGAATGAACGACCTTTCCACATGGCTCGATAAGACCTATTGGCCAAGCAACATAGCCACCTACAACATGTGCCACCTTATTTTGCTCATCCAGAGACGGGATCGGTAAGAGGGCGTCTTCGTTCGTGCAGACGTCAACCCTAACCCGGAGTGTGTTATCGGGCAACGGTGAATTGTGCAGTATGTCCTCACCAGTATTGTAGGCAACACCTACTGCAACCGCGTGCTTGGATGCTTGCTCGACATATAGCTTGCATTGAAATTCGCCCTACGGAAAATAGAGTTAATATGTTAAATTCGCTTAATTATAATTTAACATAAAGTTAAGTAGAAAAGAAATTAATTACCGAAGGAAAAGGGACTTTAGGCATGGAATTGCAGCTATCTCTGAAACTTGGGCTATCACAGAACGGAACATTTGGTGTTGGCCTACCCTGGACCAACTGTTGTATTTGCATTGTTAACAACGCATTCTGTTCTTGCAGCAAACGCATTTGTTCGGTGAATTGTTCTTCTCGTTGTTCCTTGTAGCGCATTTATTGTTGAAGTTCTTGCATTTGATGCTTAAAGCTAGATATCTCGTCACGTAGGTGGGAAACATCACTTCTACTCGAGCGCTTCTGACGTCCGAAGTATGCTGATGGGGTGACTGCAAAACCAGTACCCCGAACACGACCATCATACTCGGGTACTGGTAACGCTCTGCTCAATAAATCGTCCCGACCAACATAGGTCGCCAACGCAGGATCCTCCTGTGTCATTTGTCGCTTTCCCAAAAAGAATTACAATGAAAATTAGTTATTATAAATGGAGTTCATTTAAGTAAAGCCAATTATTTATTGAACGCATAATATAATTGAATACTTACACAATATTCGGCTACTCTTCTTGCTTCCTCACTACGAATTTCACCTTTCTTATTTGTGACACCCTAGACCCACAGCTCATGTCGTGGAACCTGTGTAATATCTGAGCCTGATTCTTGTATCTGCACATCGAAGTTAGTCGAAGTTAAATGATATTCATACAATTTTTATTATGAATGAAATAATCATCAGTTCATACCATTTTTCTTTGTAAAGTTGCGTATGAAACAGGTCCTTGTGTGTACCGGTATGGCATGTTGGTCGCGTTAGCTCGATTTTTCTCGCTCAACTCCTAGTTACAAATATATAAATGTTACTTACAAATACGTACATTACACGTAATAGGGAAAAATAAACAAATCCCCTTACCAGGAAATCAGGAGTTGTATGTGTTTTGATAAACTCATCCCACATTGCTTGAGTGATGATTCCTTCGTACAATGGATAAGGCGGTGTAGTAATGATATCATCATTATCATCCCTCAAGAAATATTTGACGAGATCATAACGAAACTTTCGCATAAGTTTTCCGGCTTTTCTCATTACGAAGTTCTTCCGATCATCATCAATAATAAAAATACTCTGTAAACAAGTCAAAAAACATATATCATATGTAAGATTGAAATGAAGTGAAACAAAGCAAACCGAATAAATATATAATTAAGGTGTTACCTGTATTTCAGCCCAGATCACATCCTCATAACTTTTCTTTACCATTTTCCAATTTTGAACTGTAATAGGGACTCTGTCTCGAACCGTAGTCCTGATGAAGTTATTTAAGGAGGTACTGTTCTCCCCAAACGGGTTTCCATTTTCATTCCACTCCAATTGTAACTTGACTCCGTTACTTCTCAGTCTAATCAACCTCGCCATAATTGTCCTGCCACGTCTGACGTTCGCCTCAAATCTCTGTCTACCAATGTGCCTGGGAACGTCATCAATGTCATCAGGTACGAGACTAGGAACGTCATCAATGTCATCATGTGGTGAGTCCATACTCCTACAAGTGAAACAAACCAAATCAAAACATCAGTGCACAATGGTCTTGTATGTCAATGAAAGCAAATTATTTTGAAATTTATAAAAACATACGTACAAGTAAATGAGTCAAGGCAATCATTATCTTTTCCTTTTTCTTGTCTAATTTAAAATTTTATTCTTCAGAATTCGTGTTGGATTGAGAATTGTGTTCCTCTTGACCCAAGTTCCCTCTTTATGATCATGTCTCACGTATAGGGGTCCATCTCCATCTTCATCTTCATCTGCATCTCCATCTATATCAATCTCTGCTGACCACAAATTCTCAAACGAAGGATCATCATTATTGATGTTCAAATATTCATTACTTTCAAAATCAACTTCTGCTTGACGATTCTTGTTGGATGGAAGTACAATAGACCAATTCTTCTTAGCAGGATCAGGAATGTAAAATGCTTGTTCTGCCTGTGCTGCTAAAATAAAAGGATCATCTTCATACCAAACCTTAGAAAGGTCCACTTGCACAAAGCCTAAGTCATCTATCCGCAATCCACTGTTGTTGTTAACCCACTGACATTTGAAGACAGGGACCCTGAACATAGAGTAATCTAACTCCCATATGCATTCAATGACACCAAAGTATGACATTGATGCATAGACAGGGTGTGTATCTTTAGCACTGGATCTATGCCAAGAATCAGCAATAAGTGTTACCCCACTATTCTGCATTGTGCTCTATTTATCATGGTCTTGTGTATAAAATGTGTAACCGTTGATTGCATAACCATTGTAAGATAATACATGTAAGCTCGGTCCCTTCGACAGGCACTTCAATTTTTCGGAAACTGAATCAGGATTCCTCTCCATCTCATCGTTAATACGATTTTTCAACCAGCCTGCAAATTGTTTATTGTGTTCTATTGTTAATAAATTTTCATTCCCATCACCATGTACCAATCGGAGAGCATCCTTGTGTTCTTCTACATACGGTTCGACCTCATCAGTGTTATGTAGGACATACAAGTGGGCTTGATCCCGTTCAGTCGCTGATATCGTTATTACTTCACTCCCCGTTGTTCCTTTCCCTGATCTTCGGCCATCATGACGGGACTTGGGGATCCCTATAGGGTCAACATTTGATAGAAAATCAGCACAGAAGTCACTTGCTTCTTCAACCATGTAACTTTCAGCGATACAACCCTCTGGACGGTATCTATTTTTCACATACCCCTTTAATATTTTCATGAATCGTTCATGTGGGTACATCCATCTCAAGTACAATGGACCGCACAATTGAGTTTCTTTGACCAAGTGTACAGTTCGATGTACCATAATGTCAAAAAAAGAAGGCGGAAAATACATTTCAAGTTCACACAGAGTACACACAATCAGCCTTTGCAAATCTTGTAACCTGGTTGAATCAACCACTTTACTGCAGATCAACTTGAAAAACACGTAAAGTTTCGTGATAGTGTTCCTTAATTTTTTGGGTAAAATGGATCGTATACCAACCGGTAGGAAATTTTGCATGAGCACATGACAATCATGAGATTTAAGGTTCTTCAACTTCAACTCTTTTACCGATACAAGGTTCTTTATATTTGAAGAGTAGCCCTCGGGAACTTTAATTCCTTGCAGAAACTCACAAAACAATTTCTTCTCTTTCCTCGACAGAGTGTATGCCGCTGGCGGTAGATAGGTACAAGACCCTTGCTCAATCGGTGCCAACTCTTCTCTAATTCCCAAGTTCACTAAATCCAACCTCGAATTGACATTGTCCTTGCTTTTTCCTTGGATATTAAGCAACGTGCCAATTAGACTATCACAGATATTTTTTTCTATGTGCATCACATCAAGAAAATGCCTCACATATAAAGACTTCCAATATGGAAGTTCAAAGAAAATAGACTTTTTCTTCCAACCGCTTGTCTCGATTTGTTTTGCAAAAGGTTTGCCAAAATTGTTCTCCAAGTCTTTTACCTTGGAATACACCTGGGAACCGGTCAACATCTTCGGCGGGCTACCTTCTTCTGCATCACCATTGAAAGGCTTTTTCCACTTCCTCCAACGATGTTGTGATGGTAAGAATCTTCGATGCCCCATGTAAACATTTTTCTTACAATGATGAAGTCGCATTGAATGAGTGTCATCTTCACATATAGGGCATGCACCATATCCTTTGACGTTGTATCCTGACAAATTTCCATAAGCAGGGAAATCATTAATTGTGCCAAACAACATGGCTTTCAAAGTGAAACTTTCTTCCATGTACCCGTCATACACACTAACGCCTTCATCCCAAAGCAGCTTCAAGTCATCAATTAAAGGAGCCAAGTATACATCTATATCATTCCCAGGTTGCCTTGGCCCAGAAATTAACATGGACAACATCATAAACTTGTGTTTCATGATTAAGTGTGGAGGAAGGTTATAAATCATCAATATCACCGGCCACGTGCTATGTGTGCTACTCTAAACACCGTGCGGATTAATTCCATCAGTTGACAGTGCAAGGCGAAGGTTCCTGACTTCATCAGCAAAGTCAGGGTACTCATGATCAATTTTTTTCCATTGAGGAGCGTCTGCAGGGTGCCTAAGCTTCGTGTCTTAAATCCTTTCATCTGCATGCCATGTCAACTGCTTAGCAATCTCTGCATTACTATACAGTCGCCTGAATCTCGGAACAATGGGAAAATACCATAGCACCTTCAAAGGACTTTTTCCTTTCTTCTTCCTATATCGAGATGCGTTGCATTTAGGGCACTTCTCCAACGTTGCATACTGATTTCGAAATAATACGCAATCGTTAGGACATGCATGTATCTTCTCATATCCCATACCGGTTGTAGAGCAAAGAATTCGCTTTGCCTCGTATGTCTTGGTAGGAAGTACATTTTCTTCTGGAAGCATATCTTGCAACAGTTCAAGCAATGCGGTAAAACCCGAATCACTCAATCCGTAGCGAGCTTTAAAGTTATACAACTTCAACACTGCTAGCAATCTTGTGTATTTAGTACTTCCGACATATAATGGTTTCTCTGCATCACCTTTCAACTTCTCATATTCGTTAGGGCAGTTATGAAGCACCCCTTCAACCATATTTACCATTTCTTCAAGACCATCATCTTCATCAAACATGCTTTGATCAAATTCATCCGAGGCACCACCCGTGGTATGCACCCGATCACTATATGAATCGTTGGTCTCACCATGCCTTGTCCATCGTATATATGTTTGATCAATACCATAACACACTAGATGATCTAGCAAATCAAGTTGACTTAACACACTAGATGATCTAGCAAATCAAGTTGACTAATCCGCTTTCCAAAACAACAGGATAAGCAAGGACATAAGATTTTGCCAGGATCTTTTGTGTGCTCAGTTGCAAATGTAATAAAATCCTTCACTCCATCTATATATTCCCTTGAACATCGATTAGATGACATCCATTTACGATCCATCTATGGGCTTCAATCTATTTTTTTTAAAAATTACGTGGTTAGTTGTATAACTATTGCATTTACTAATTACTTTTATATTCTCTTACCAATTTTAATTTAAAATAACATACACCACATGAATCTTCATAATTGAAGCTTTCTAAGTCTTAAACTGAATATTTAAATTGCCATATAATTCATTAATTATTCCCAGGCATTATAATAAAATTTTACAACTCATAACAAAAGAAACCATATTTGCCACAATAATATATCATAGTTAAATTAGAAAACATTACAAGTCAATAATTAAATAAAATACAAGTGTTAAGAATATATAAATAATTATTTTGCTTATGCAATTAATCAATAACAATCATTAGAACACCAAAAAATTATAACTATTAAATTTAACTAAAATCACATTTGTAAGCTCAAAATTTAAAAAACATACCGTAAATAGAAGCTTCAATAGACTGATGAACTGAAACTACAAACACAAATTAAACATAAACAAATCAATAAAATATTTGAGGTTCTAAGTTATTTTTTTAAATAATAATATGTGTAATAAACATCAAAATATAATAAAATCAAATATAATTAGCTTAAATCAAAAAATATGATTCAGAAAAAAAAATAAAGAAAATAAAATAAAATGAAAAAGAAAGCATAATCTCAACATTAATTATCTCCTTATTGTATGTTTTTCCCCTTACGGTTTTAGTTAATATATTTAAAGTTAAACAATATAGACAAATTTTATTTTATTTTATTAAATATTAACATTGATATATTAAAGTTATTTTATCCATATTTTAAAATCCTTAAATAAGTTAATGACTCAATTAACGAATTATTCAATTTATTATCCTGATTTCAATTTTTCCTATTTTCATTAGGTTTATATGGGATTTTCTCTATTATAGTTTAATAAGATAATACAAAAAATTATTTTCTTACCTCTACAAAATAGCACTAACACAAATATATATTAAATACGTGAAATAATATTAATTAAATAAATGCTTTTGATTTTTGCAAAACAAATAATTTGAAGAAGTTTTAAAAGAAATAGCAGTATTATTAAAAGTTAATTTGATTATCTAATTAAGTTTAAAAGTTAATTTCGGCAAGCTAAGTCCTATCATAATTTAATTGGCACTAAACATAATTTAAGGGGCACTCATTTTCTTTAGTCGTCCCTGGCGCAGTCAGACTTAGCTTGAATATGTTCATTATACTATCTATACAAACCGTATTAGAATTTGATTCTTTATTTCTTTTTTTCCTTTTTCAATTAACAAAAGCAATAGGAAGGGGACCCACCCCTATTGATGTATAGAAAGTGAAAGAGAAACTTACTAATGTAAAGTAAAACTAAAGTACATAATTCAAATGAGAAATACACGTAACAGGGAAACAAAAAGCATCGAAATCATTTTCCTTTCTATTGCCTTTTATTTTACTTACATTTTAAATAACCTAATTATTAAAATCCCATGCAAGAGTTTTCTACTCATTACTTCGAAAATTACAGAGTTAACCAACATTAAGTTCATTGATCAACTACTCCTCTAGTCTTTTAATTTATATAAGATGTTTCAGACAATTTTCATGTAGATCATTATTAAGAGAAGCTGTTAGATTGTTTTATTTATTCAAAAAACATCCCAATATCTAAATTATACCTAGCGATATTTCATACTACTTTTTCCAAGTTATAAGAAAATTATTAAAATTATATCAATGTAAAAAATGAAACATCATTTGATATTTTGACAAGGTACGTTATTATAATTTAGAACAATTAACTTTTATTTTTGGAAAGTACCTTATAGAAGATACTAGGAACCTAGATTTCACTATAACATATATAGAATTATGACACATACAGATATGCAACCATAATTTTCATACTAGGAACCCAGATTTCGCTATTCATTTGTTGGGTAAAGGATGCTGATATTAAATTTTTGAAAGATTCAAACTAACATAAACTGGATGATTCAACTTTAATTTAAAATATCTAATGCAGCATAAAAAAATAATCTTTTAACTATCAAATTTTTAAATAGTGATGTTTAACATATAAAAAAAGTTTCAAATTTGAGCCATCGGTTAAAATTGGGTTTAATAATCTTTGGAATGAGAGGGTTCGACCAAAAAAAAAATCTTTTGGAATGAGTGGGGACAGTAGGTGATGATATATCATTTCCAATTCATATCATATCGCAAGCATGCCATAAAAAAAAACAGAACAACCTCAAAAAAATATTAATAAAAAAAAAAGCAAGTTGAACTTACAGGTTGATCAGTGGAGTGGGGGACCACGTAATTGCCGTTGGTGACGCAATCTCAGTGAGGGAAGGAAGAAATTTGAGCACTAGCTACCAAATGGAGTGGGGACCAAAAGAGTTGAAGACAACGGAATAATACGGAAAGAAGTGGGGTTGGCAGTTGGAAAAATACAAAAACGTGTGCGCGTGTGGGTGTAGTTTTAAGATATGAAGAAGAGAAGATGGAGGGACGGGGTGCACGCACAGATGAAAGGAAAAGTGACAGAGGGAATAATTAAAGATAGAGAGAAAGAGATAGGGGGTGGAGGCGGGAAATGAAAGAGATTGGGGGGGTGGGGGCGGGAAAACAAAAGGGGATAAGGGGGGCGGGTTGGCATCTCATTGGTGGGGAAGGGATAGGATATCAAAAATTATTTTTTTTTTTTTTTAAAAAAGAGTCAGGGGTGGCGCCTGACCAGGTAGGCGCCACTCCTGACAATTTTTTTTTTTTTTTTTAAAAGGGTCGGGGGTGGCGCCTGGCCAGGCAGGCGCCACTCCTGACAAATTTTTTTTTTTTTTTTAAAGTGTCACGGGTACTCCAGTTCTGAAAAAAAAAAATTTTTTTAAAAAAGGGTCAAGGGTGGCACTGGCCAGGCAGGCGCCACCTCTGACAAAACTTTTTTTTTTTTAAAAGAAGGGTCAGGGGTGCGCCAGTCCTGACAAAATTTTTTTTTTAAAAAAAAGGGTTTAGGGGTGGCGCCTGGCCAAGCAGGCGCCACCCCTGACAAAAACCTTTTTTTTTTAAGGGTCAGGGGTGGCGCCTGACCAGCCAGGCGCTACACCTGACCATAAACTACGCCAGGCGCCACAGCTGCTGCCACCTTCTCAAGTGTGGCGCCTGCCTAGCCAGGCGCCACACTTGATCATACCAGCTGTGGCACTTACCCTCCCAGGCGCCACAACTGGTTAAAAAAAAACATATAATATAAAAAAAATAATAAATGAGCAGCTGTGGCACTTCATTAAGGAAGGGCCACAATATGTGCGCCACCTTTCAACCTTTTTGTAGTAGTGATAGGTTATAACCTATTTCTTGTACATTTAATATTTTAGGACCGAATTAGAAGCCAGTAGCGACACATTTTACGAGGCACATTAAAAATGGATTAAAAGAATTTTGAGGTAGGAACGTTATCCTTCATACATCATGCCATAGTTTTATGCTTATGTGGATGCCATTGTTTGTAAATGCGCTTTATTAATCAACATGATTTGCCTAGAGAAGAGTAGTTAGTGCCAAAGGTGCACTTGCACTAGGAGTTGGTGACAGTCCAACCAGGTATAGATAGTGGGGCTGGGCCCTACTCATGTAGACATGTTATGATGATGTGTTATATTGTTCATTAATTGGTGTATACCTTGGCACATATCATATTTACTTTCCACATTTTGCCTAGCATATTTCTACTGGGACTCTTCGGAATCTCTTTTTTTTTTTAAATAAACATCTCAGCGGGTGCCAGTGGAACAAAAGGCAAAGGTGCAAATATAGAAAAGTGATTGGCGCGTGTCACGAGGCAAGGTCAAAGTCGGTGGTTATAATTAGTTTATGCTTTAGATATTTTGGGATAACCTATGATTATTAGAACTTCCACTGTATTTTGTGTTTTGTTGATGAACGATGTTGGGATTGTAAACGAATAATTTTATCAGTATAATTGTACTTTTTTGTATGCCTATGAAATTCCATTTTTATGACTCTTTGATTGTCGAAATGGAAATGGGTGTTGATAAAGTAAGTTTGTGAGAGAAGTTTTATCTCAACTTACGTAAACGTGTATTTCCACCACTTTCTCAAACAGACCCATCAACTACTATCTTTCTGCGGTCAACAACCGCCAAACATAGCCAATTGTGATCAACCACCGCTAGCCGCCACTAACTAGCATTCTGCATTGGGGGTGTCCAGCCTATTTTTATTAATTTTTTCAATGATTTTTATTTTTTTTTTATACGTTATTTTCATAATACACACTAATATCAAACAAGGCTAAAATTATTTTGTTGTAAGATGAATTTGAGATTTGACATTCAAGCCTACAAAATTACTCCAACAAATTCATGCTGGCCATGTAACTTATTCTATTTTATTTTTTTGGTGAAAATGTAACTTATTCTAACTTTGTGGAAAACAAGACAACTTATAATCCAAATGGACATTTTTTTGCCCCTTGCTACTTAATCCAAATGGACGTGTTTTACCATAAAATATTCTTGCAGACTGCACAATTAAATTATGTTGCATCTTTTGGGCTTATGGTTTGAGACAGTTTAAATTCTATTGGATATGAACATTTTCACCATTTTCATCACGCCAAGCAAAGATTTAAGAGTTCAATTCATCACAAAGACCAAATGGGTTGGTAGGTGATTATTTTATTTCTCTAATATTTTATGTTGGAATAAAGAAAATAAGTTATCTAAAACCTTTTGTTCATTAATAAACAGAGAGGAATCCTCGGCATCAAAGCCATTATTCTGGTTGTTGGCTTGTGAATAAAGTCATCATTATTCAAAAGAATAATAAATGCAAAAACTAGTCGTCTTTTTTTTTTTAATTATAATTGTGGATAAGTTTTTTTATTTATTTTATTCTTTTAAAATTTCAATCTAACTCCTAACAAATCCTTTGTTATGTGGGGCATACAACCGAATTGAGCGTAGTTGTGAACCTTTAGATTTAATTTTTTTCGAAAAAATCTTTTAATTTTTGTTATGTTGTGCTTTTGAAATCACACCATGTTATTTACAAGCCACAAGAAATGACAATGATTTTAAATTTGGAGTTAGACGACATGACATCATGATAAATGACGCCAAATTAGTCTATAAATCCAATAACTATGATATATTCAAATTTATAGCCACCATGCTGGCTTCTTTTTTTAAAAAAAAAAAAAAATTATTGTACAGTTTCATATAAATAATTAATCATTAAAAGTCCTACAATAATAAGTTAGTATAATGACAAAGACAAATTCGTTGGCAGGCAAAAAACAGGTTATGACATATTGGCAGGCAAAAAACAGGTTATGACATATTGATAAATTAATGAACTTTTTAATGATTAGATTTTTTTTTTTTTTTTTGGTAGAATTCAAGCGGTATCTCCTTGCTGATAGTTATAGACTAATTCTCCTAAAATGTAGATATCACTGAAGTAGGTTTTACCTCTCCCAATAAAGTTTTTTCCATACACATGACCTGACTTGAACGCAAGACATTATGTTTAAAGGATCTAGCTTTCTACTAAATGTGGTGGGCTTTATTGGTTTTTTATAAGGTTATTAAAACAAGATTAAACCAGCCGGTTTGAACTGAAAACTGGCCAACCGATCATCAAACCGGTCCAGTCCAGTCAGTTTGACTAGTTCAGTATTTTATTCAGCATTTCATAACTTCAAAAATTCATATCTAATTCTACATATCCCCAAAAATTACAAATTAAGACTTTATGCAAAGCTTGATATGTCGACTTTTTAATACAACAAAAATCACTCAAAATTATTATCATTTGATCTTATAGATATAATTTTCAATAATTTTCCTTGCTATTTATAAGTCTTAAACATTCAAATTCCACCTCTTGATGCCTCTCATTCTCATCAATAATTAAATCTTACTTAACTCTAACCCTCAATATTAAAATTTGGGATACTACAATTGAGAACTTGAATATTGTAATTAACAACTACTCCATTTTGGCATCATTCAAATTCACTTTCTCACCAGTCTAACTAGGGTTAACTCTTATTTGACTCTGATCTGACCTACTAACCCTTGATCCACTATCCCGACCGTTTCAGTGGCCGATCTGGATTTAATAATCTTGGTTTTTTAATCATTAGATTGTTTATGTGGGATTGAATAGCAATTTTCCCTTTTATTTTTACTCTAAATTTGAACTTAAAACTATTTAGTACTCATCTATTCAAACACCAAAAAGGGAAAACAAAAATCTTGGTTTCGAATTGGAAAAAGAAAAAGACAAAAGGTGATAATGATTTGCGAACTTCATCTAACAGCACCTAGCTAGCATATCACAGAATAATACTTTCAACTTTTATTTTACATTCATGTTGGTTCAATGAACTTGCTTTACCAACAAGCATATATAGTGTTGCACCTGCCAACACTAAGACTTTAAATAATCACCCAAATAGGGAGCAACACACTATTTATTTTGGAAATAATGAACTTTATCATTATACATTGGATAAATGAACAATAAAGAAACATCACCCAACAAACTTCCAACCAAAAAAAAAAAAAAAAAAATTGGAGTTGTTGGCTGTAATTATACATATTTACCTTCACAACCACAATATAAAAAAGTTGGAAATTTTCCCTCATCAAACCCAACTGAAGTACATATAACTGAATCATATAAAAAATGTTTAGATAGAATCACTCTGTGAAAAAATACCAAGTTAAAACACTAAGATCTAAACCAATAGGTGTTGATCCTAGTGGAAGAGACTTTGTCCCCTTAAGCACGAGGACTTGAATCTGAGTCCATGCGAATGTAGAAATGCCTGTAGTATAGCTACTTCCAATTGGACTTGATAATGCTAGAACTTGGCCCGGTCAAATAGCCTTATCAAATCTCATCAATATCTATATCTCTGTTCTTATTGGACTGTACATTAGTTGCAGAAGATTCAAGTTGGTTATTTTATCTACTAACTCTATAAATCATAGTGTTGTTTATAAGTAATTTGTGTGTTAGATATGCCTCCAAGGTCTTTCAGCTAGGCTTACACACTCACTGTGCCTATAACAATCCACAAGGTGGTCAATCGTCAAACCAGCAGCTTGCATGAAAGAGTGAACAATGACGGGGCCCACAAGCCTTAACCCTCTCTTGACCAAGTCCTTGCTTATGGCTTCTGCTTTTGGTGATCTCAGAGGAACATTCCTTGGGTATTTGTATCTGTTAATGTTTGGTTTGTGGTTTACATGCCCCCATATGTAGTTACTGAATGACCCACATTCCCTCACAATCTGATCACAAAACATCAAAATTCATTGATATTAGATTCCTAATTCATCAGCTACCAACAATTTCATGTTATTCAACACTTTACTTAGATCTGTTTGGTACACTATTGTTATCACTTTTACTCCCTTTGTTGCTTTTTATAAATACCCTATTAACTAATTTCCTAAGATTAAGAAAATTAGTATAAGTTAATTTAAAATAAGAAATTTTGAGGAAAATTAATCTTTTTGTCTTTATAATTTTGATTTGGTTGTAACTCATTTCTTATACTTGATTTGGTGGGATTTAGTGCCTATAATTTTGGTTCAGTTGTAATTTAGTGCTTGAATTTTGATTCGATGGAACTTAGTTCCTATAGTTTAACCATTTAAAATATGACTTCCTATATTTTAGAAAATAAATTTGTAAATTTTATGAAGTCAGGGACTAAAGTTTTAAATGATTAAAGCTATGGAGATTGAATTGCAGTGAGTTAAAGTTCAAGGGTAAAGTTTCGATTGAATCAAAACCATAGGAACTGAGTTACATGGAGTCAAAATTTAAGGATTCAGTAATAACCGAGTCAATAATATTATAGATGCCAAAAGATTAATTTTTCCAAAATTTTAACAACTTTCCAATATTACTCTTTGAAATTTTGTAGAGTTTTGCACTAAGAACCAATAGGTAGAACATTATAACTAGGACGAAGGGGGGTATTTTGAGTTAAAGGAATCCACATCCCCTGCTTATCTCCAAACAAAAGGATTTTTTTTTTTAAACAACTCCATGCACTAAAAATTAATTAGGTTAAGATACTGGATATTAAAAAATATTTCAGACATTGGGTGTTACTGAAAAAACATTTCAGGGAACTGATGTTGTAGGAAAAATATTTTTGAATGTAGGATTAGAAATTAATTAATTAAGATATTGGATGGCAAAAATACTTCAAGATACAATATACAATTTAATCCAAATAAATAAAAATACATAAAAAAATTTAAAAAAAAAATGATCCCCAAATAAAAATTGGGGGGACCAGCATGTCATGCTCATCTTTTAGATAAGCACAGCATGCGGACTGGAGTTAAAGTGAGGGTCGAAAAATTCATGGAAGGTCCACAAAAGCAAAGCGGGACCCACTTGCCCCCTTCTCTTCCTAGTGACAATTTAGAAGATTAGCAGTATATTAGTTTGAATACTTGCCTTCACTATGCATTTGGCATTGTCCACTATGCATCTTACTCTGCTTTCTGCTAGGGAAAGAGTTTTGTTTGATTCTATCTCCATTATGTCTTTCTCCTCCATTTTTGCAACTGTGTGAGGATCAAATCCAGCAAAAACTTCTCTGTATGAGGCATATATAATATTATATCAGCTTGCCAGTATGAACTAAGGGTATGATTTATTTTCAAAAAGACAAAAATGTAAGTACCTAAGAATTTCCTTCCTTTTCAGAATCTCTGTCCAGTTATAGTCCATCAACAAGCCAGACATTGCAAGCAGCTCAAACAATTTGCTGTTTCATGATTCAACCGATTAAGAGAGATTATAGCACAATGATTATCTTGATATAAGAGTCCCACATTGACTAATTAAAGAAATGATTAAAGTTATATAATGTTAAGGTATCTAATTCATTAAATTCTAATACTGACTTCTACTTACTTATCATCATAAGCTGGAACCCCCCAGCACTCATCATGAAAGTCTATGTATGCCTTATCTGCACAAGAGTTCTGTCATTTTCATACTCACAATATCTGACTGCAAATAACTAAAAAGCAAAACAGATTCATTGCTACAAGAGTACAACTCAAGTAGGTGAAGCTGTAATAATTGATGACGTTACTAAAATTTTATGTAAAGTAGTTAATTATTTAATAATTATTGTCATCATAAGAAGTATCAGTTAAAAGCTTTTACATATATACTCTTATAATATACTATCTCTAGTCCTTTATATAAGAGCTAGTTGGGTTTAGATTTAGTTCTATAAGATTCCAACCTATTTTGTCTCCCAAATTCCTAAAGTATCCCTATTGATTATATATATTCAGGCGTTTCTATCCAAAGATAATTATAATGAAAGATGGTATTTTAGGAAAACCAACCCATATTTATTAATAACTAACATAACTAATTTTTTTAATCTACCTAAATTAGTGAACTAGCTTTTATATTATGTACCAAAGGAAGTATAAGCTAAATTTGACTTTGGCATTTCAGTTGGAGATCAGAACCTCACTTAAGAACAGCTCAGCAGCTTCAATGCTAGCTGAAGAAGAGAAAATCAAAACATTCCTAAGTGATTAGCAGAAAATATATTGGAACTGAGAAAACTGAAACATACCACTGTTCTTTGTGACCCAATTGCACCTTCTTAATTCCCCAGGCTCAGTAGGACTGTTCTGTTGACTTGGCTGCTGCGAAGTTTTAGTTGCAGAAGGAGGAGGCTCTTTTTTCTCGCGGGGCGAAATCAAACGAAGAGCCAATGAAATCTTCTGGTCCAATGGTGTGAGAGAATCTGCTGTGAGTGAAGAGTCATTTGAGTTCTGTGAGAGAGACAGAGACAAGGAAGATAAGGATAGAGATGAAGTGCTTTTCTGAAGCCCAATTGGGTACACTTTCTTGAAGTATTTGGGGAAAAAGCTCTGGCTTGGTTTCTGTGTCTCTTTGACACTTTTGCTCCTCTCAAGACCATTCTTTCTCACATTTGCTTTATACATACTGAAGAAGAACAACAACAAGAGGAAGAAGAAGAAAAAGAACGATAAGAAGCAGAACAGAGCTAGCGTTATAAATGGAGGACTTAAAAGTGAATTAAGATTCATACAAGTTTGGTTTATAAAAAGAGATGGGAAATTCTCAAGCTGGTTGGTAGAATGTTAGTTTCATAATATATTGAATTCTTATATACTTCTTGCTTTTCAAGCAATATTCATGAATTATTCTTCAGCATGGAGAGGCTCACATTTTTGAAAATGATACTTCTGTGATCGACCCTCTGAAACTCTGTAAAATCAAACAAACTATGTATTGAGAAAAGAAAAGAAAAGCCAAAAAACCTCTCACCAAACCCAATGAATTTCTTCACTTGTTTTCTATATATTACTCACATTAATAATAATAATCAGATGAGGATAGGGCTTCCCATTATTTATAATTGAAACAATCCCATTTTTAGATATTAAAAGGCTGGTGTACTAATTTATAAGTAATATACTAATGAAAGATAAAAGGAGGTTAATGATGGTTGTTATAGCTGTGGGGTTTGTCTCAAAGCAAGGTGTGTGATGGGTCCTATAGTAATTCTTAACTCTTACTCTTAAACCTCAAGTGTGAGGCATACCTGTGGTCTGCACAGACAAAGATATCCCATCCTTCTTTAAAATTTTTTAGGGTTCTTAATTAAACCAATAACTTGAAATTCTTTTTTTTTTTTTTTTTTTTTGGCTTGAAATGATGATACCTTTGATTTGATCTTAGTGTCTTTATTAATGGTTGTTCCTTCTAAAGTGTTGCAGTTGAAAGTGTTCCTTCTTACTGAATCAAAGAATAAAGGATGGTTTTAGATAAGCTGAATCATATTAATTATTTTTAAGAGCACTTTAAAAGTCAAGTTCTAAATGTCTCAAGTCTGTTTTTAATTGAATATTTTCTTAGGATTGTATAGAATTTAATCATGGTAATGTGTAATTAGGGAGGTTTAATGATAAATATATGCAAGACAAAGGGATAAACTTTGTCCAATAATTTGTGTTTTTTTTTAAAGGGAAAGAATAATATTATGTCGGAACTTGATTGACCTTAGCACATAAAGAAATGGGTAGGTTGGTTTAATTAAATATTCGTTTAATTCAATATTTATTTGTTTGAGATTCTTATTCCAAATATTATTTTAGCATGAAGCCTTTTTTTGTTGGCATTCCAATGTCATGTTCATCTATATATTTATTTTTATACCCTTTTTTGAGTCTATGTTTCTCTTTCATTTATTTTAAATTACTTATCAAAGTTGAATCCAACATTTTGGAGGAGCACAGTTACGTGGTTTATATATATTTTTGTTTATATTTGTTTATTTGTATATAAAAGAAAGCAAATGAATTGCCACCAACAAAAAAAAAAAAAAAAGGAAAGCAAATTAATGAATGGTGAATCTTTTTTAATTTATTTATATTAAAATTCCAAAAATTTTGTAATTTTAACTTATTTTTCTTTTTTAACTCTTTAATATAAATTCTTGACATAATATTTTATTTTAATTATAATTTAAAATATTTTTTAGATTAATCCATTAGGAGCAATGTCTACTAGCAATCGACTAATCAGGTTCATGGGAATGTAGGCCCCCCCAAAAAAGAGATCATCACTCCATCAAGTAAGTACCATAACTGGATACCCAAGGTTCAAATATAAAACCACTAGTTAAGTTGGGATTAATAACCCACAATCAGTTGATGCAAGCACTTGGTGGTAATTTGAAATTTTTTTTTGATATTATTTTCAAGGAAAACTTTTTAACAAATATTATTAAAACTTAAAACAATGATAAGCAATTTCATCCTATAAAAAGGAGAACAAAAATTTAAATCTCGGGAAGCATATTTATTAGAAGAGGTAAAAACCCTTATCGTTTCAAGCTAGGCTCGTAAGGGAAAAGCTTTAGTGAAATTAAAAAAAAAAAAAAATTCAAAGGTATCCATGGCAACTATTTTTATATAATATAAGTAATACTTTTTATCTCAAATTTCAATATATTATAATTATTTTTATTAAAATTATTTTCATTAAATAATTTATTAAAAATGTCGATATTCATTCCGCTTTTAAGATGCAAAGCCTTAAGCTATGACTTTGCCGGTAAAGATGATGTCCCTCGGGTCTTAATCCTTACAAGTCACAATTAGAATTAAAGTGTTAATAAAAAGAGACACGTATTACACATTTGATCGATGAACAAAGGTAACTACAGAATCAATGTAATTTTGTACAGCAGTTAACTAATTCAAGAAAAAAACTAAAGAATTATTGTGATATTGTTCAACAACAAAAAAATTAATGGATAAAATTTATGCATAAAAATTCCAAAATATATTAGTATACACTTCCTGCTAATCTCCTATATCTAAACCGTAAGATATGTTTAGCCTGCTTTACAGGGATTAAATTAAAGGAAAGGCCTTAACAGCTTAACTCATCAAATTTGTCAATAAATCACATTATAAAAGTAGGCTTCACATTTAAATATCACATTTAATTTAGGAAAATGGCAAAAAAATATTGTCAAAATATATAAAGACAAATAAGGGTGGTGAATTTCAATAATTCCAAATTGACTAATTTGAAATGCTGACAAATGAGTGAAATTACATAAGTACCCTTATTTTTTATTATTTAAAAAAATCCCTAAAACTCCTTGTTGTCCATTGAAGCTCCGACAGCTGCTGGTGGCATCTCATCACTAGAGCTCCATGTCCTTGCTAGCGACCGGCCGCCAGAGCTCCAACGCTGGCGACCGGTGACCTAATGTATGTTTTTGAATTTCTCAGGTAAAAATTGTTAGTATAGATATTTAGGTTGTTAATAACAATACTAAAATTGTAAACGACGGCCTAATATATTTTTTGAATTTCTTATACTAAAGTTGTCAATGTTGCTATTAACAACTCAAATATCTGTATTGAAAACTTTTGCCTGAGAAATTCAAAAAAAAAAATATTAGACCGTTAGAGCTCCAATGAAAGTTATTAGGAAATATTCAACAAATACCTCATTTACAACTTTAATATTGCTATTAATCACTCAAGTATCAATATTGAAGACTTTTGTTTGAGAAATGGAAAATATATATATATATATATATATATTAGACTGCTAGAGCTCCGATGAAAGTTGTTAGGAAATATTCAACAAATACCCGCTTTACAACTTTAGTATCGCTATTAATAACTCAAGTATCAATATTGACAACTTTTGCTTGAAAAATGTAACACCCCAATTTTTATCATCAATATTCCCTGTATGTAATGAGATATTCAATGGAATAAAATGGTGAATGGTGATATACATAAAAGGATAAATACTCCAATTGGTGGTCACACACAATATGAGTAGGTTTAAAACACAAAGTGTAAACAATTGTATTTGCTGCCAATGAGTTTTCCTGTGTAGCAGTCTTGTTGTATGACTTTTTTAATTAGGCAAATAATGACCAATGCTATGAAATTTTATAGGCTAAAAGTAGAATTATCAAGTTTTAATTTGATAGATTATATGAATTATTTGGAGTTGTACACAAAGAGTTATGTATTTTTGAAGTTTATTAGTGAAACTGACCAATTTCTAGGATAGCGTCCAAAGATTTAAATTCTGGGAATATTGAGCTTCCAGTAGGATAAAGGCTATATTTTTCCTTAAGATTAGACTCAATAAGGGTTTCATAGCCTTTAGAATCACTCCAATTCGATTTCTACAAATAAAGTTATGATTTTTCAAAGTTTAGTTAGAAAATATGCCAAAATTACCAATTATTGCGAAATTGGGAAAAAAATGTAATGATAATTGTGTGAATTGTAGAATTAAGTATAAGCCCATATTTTCCCTTTTATTGGTGAATATTTGTTGACCAAAATATTAAAGGAAAAGGAAATAATTATTTGGATCATGAAAATGCCAAGTGTCATTATCTTAAGGTAAGGGATTAAATTATAATTGTTAAGGATGAGCATGTGCTTAATTAGATTAAAATACTATATATTGTGTACAAGTATTTAAGGCTAATGGGTGAAGCCCAAATTGTGTGTATGAAGGGGGCTTGGGACGTCATTATGGGCCAAGGAATTGGTTCAAATTGAATGGAAACTTATGACTTAGTTAAAAAAGGATAAGCCCAAAGTACAAAAGCCATGTCATAAACCCAATTTTGTAATAAACTTAATAAGGGAAAAGATGAAGATATTTCATTAAGTGGTTGGGTCATCTTTTTCCCTTCATTTGCAACAAGAGAGAGAGAGAGAGAGAGAGGAGGCAGAAACCAAGGTAAGTTTTGAAGTTTCATGTGATTTTAGCTCCCAACTTGTAATATAGCTCCTCTAATCTCTTATTCTTCATGGAAAACATGGTGTAGCAAGCAAAATCTCAAGGTTGAGAGAGAGAGGGACGACGATGTTAGAGAGAGAAAGTCCAAGAATCAAAGGTAACCTCAAGAACTTCAAATCTCTTGGTATGTTGTTGTTGACTTGGTTGGTGGTTTATTGTTGATTTTGTAAATTTGGAAAGTGTAAAACCTAATGGTTTATGCTACCCAAACTTCCTCAAATCTTTTTTAGAATGTGTTTAAATAGTTTAACAAGTGATTAAGAGTGAAGAGGAGTAGGCTTTGGGTGTTGAATTTCAAAAATCACATTTCCCTTTCTTGAGTATAAGTTTTGGCCAGCTGGAGTTAAACGAATTAGGGCTGGAATTTCATAAATATAATGGTTCCATTGTGTTCAAGAGGGAAAATTGTATAGGGTTGATGTTGATCACTTTGTGAAAAAAGCCTTAGAAAGTGAAATTATGAAAATACCCTTAAAACCCTAAATAGGGGCTGTCAAGGGCAAAATTGTCATTTGGAAGTGATTTTGAGAAAATTGGGGTGAAAAATGAATTCTACACATAAAACTGTGTAGGAATAGCCTAAGTCAAAATTTCTGGAAAAGTACGGTCGGACCAGGTACAAAGGGGCTTAGATCGGGTGTCTAAAGGCATTTTAGTAATTTTGCAGAATTGGACTAATATAACCATAAAAAACACTTTTGAAGAGTCTAGAGTGATACATGAATGGGTATTAACCTTATTCTTGTACATTTGAGATTTTAGGACCAGATTGCTAGCCCGAGCCATGGGAACGAAATTCAAGGAACAGTTTTCGAACAAAAGAGGTTTAAAGTAGTAACTCTATCTTTTATACATTATGCCAATGTTTATATGTTTGTGTATGTCATCTTTTGTGATTAATTGATAAATGTGGTTTAGGCTGAGGAGAGCAGTTTGTGTGTGGAGGCACACTTACCTAATTGTGAAGTAAGATCCCAACCGAGGTTTTACGGATAGTGGGGGATTGAGGCCCTAACTCATGTATACATGTTGTGGTATTGTTATTAATTTGTTACATAACATGGAACATGACATGTTTAATTTCATATTTTATATGATCGATTATATGTTACTACTGAGATTCTTTTGAATCTCACCCTTTTTCAAAATTAAAATATTCCAGCAGAAGATAGCGCCTCGATAGGCAAAACAATAAATATCAGTAACTGAGGTATCCGTGTCAAGAAGACTAAGCTGTTGGTTCTTATTAGTTTTTTTGGTCAATTTTGGACAAATTTTGGATATATAGTATCAAACCCTGAGGGGGAAACCTGTAATGTAATCAAGTACCATGTATCAATATATCAGTATATTTACACTATTTCTATTTTGCTCACTAAAATGCGCAAAGGCTACTCTAATTAATATCATTGATAAGTGGAATGTAAGATAGGGTCTTAAAAAATGCAAATATATATATATCCTAGACCGTCGGAGTTCCGGTGAAAGTTATTAGGAAATATTCAACAAATACCCTATTTATAACTTTAG
Organism: Inga laurina; assembly: GCA_963855925.1. Taxonomy (NCBI): domain Eukaryota; kingdom Viridiplantae; phylum Streptophyta; class Magnoliopsida; order Fabales; family Fabaceae; genus Inga; species Inga laurina. The sequence goes on along the minus strand of OY979712.1, from coordinate 13,746,504 downwards.
TATTACTATTATTAACTCAAGTATCCATATTAACAACTTTTGCCTAAGAAATTAAAAAAATATATATATTAGGCTGCCGTTTACAACTTTAGTATTGCTATTAATAACTCAAGTATCTATATTGACAACTTTTGTTTCAGAAATTCGAAAAAAATATATTAGGTCACTAGAGCTCTGGCAGATAGTTGTAAGCAAGGACACCAGAGCTCTGGTGATGGGCTGCCATTGGCAGTCGCTAGCACCGAGGCACCGGCGGCCGGCAACAGATTTTAGGCATTTTAAATAAAATAAAAAGTAAGGGCACTTATGTAATTTCACACATTTGTCAATATTTCAAAATTCCAAATAAGTCAATTTGAAATTATTGAAATTGACCACCCTTATTTGTTTTTTTACATATTTCGATAATATTTTTTTTCATTTTCCCAAAAATTTAATGCCCTAAACGAGACTTCTATATTTTGGAAAAATGATGCTTATAGAACAAGACAAATATTTTGGATTGGAGGAAGTAACCACTAGAGTTTAGTCTTTTATTTCTCGATTTATGATTGTTGACTTTTTTCCCCTCAATGAATTGCGAGATCTATGTAGGATAGAAATGAATGTCTAATTTATGAACATATCCAACTTAAATTATGCATGTATCTTAGAAAGGATTTATGTCACAATTTAGGGAAAAATGCCTCTAAATACATAGGAGAATTAATTTCCCAATGATATCCAAATTTGAGTACAGGTACTTTCTGTGCGTAAAATCCTTTAGAGCATCTGTAATTTCTGAGTATGAAAACATATCACAAACCATGGAGCAATTAATTCTCCCAATAGGTATTTAATTAAGGATAATACTTCCTTTTTTTCCAAACGCAAGTAATTAAATTAAGATTAGTAATGGAAAAGGAACTAGTGGTGAACGAAAATTGAAACTAAAATGCAATACCTAAGGTAAATGACACACGCTACTACAGATTTGTCTATACTTAATTGTTTTTTAAACCGATATTTAACGGGTTTTACCCGTTAAATATCCAAGTGTCAAATATTTATATATAACGGGTTTTAACCGTTAAATATTAGGCACTATATTTTACGGTTTTTTAAATACAACCGTTATGTATAGGGCACTATATCTATCGGTTGTAAGACAATGACTATAAAATATAGCAATCTATATTTAACAGTTTTTTAATAACAATCGTGATATATTATGTACAATAGTTAACAGTTAAAATGATGAATGGTAAAGTATTGGTCACCAGAGGAATGGGTCTATTTGATGGTTATTTGGAAAAACTATTATATATGTGTAATATTTGACAATTATTGGTGAATAACCATTAAATATGTGTGGCAATTTTAAAAAAAAAAATTGGGGAGCTCACTTTCGATAAGCTCCATCTGCATATTACATACATATAAAATTGGTTACAGCACGACTACAAAAAATGCTTTTAACGTCCTTTTTTAAGGCCTTTTAACATCTAAAAAAAGGGGACCTCTATATGAGCAACGTAGTAAAAAATGGCAATAACGTCCGTAAATAAAAGGACGCATAAAGTCTAGACTTTAGACGTCCGTATTTTAAAAAGGGAAGTCTAGAGTGCTACACTGACACTTTAGACGTCTCCAATTTAAAATGGGGACGTCCAAAGTACTTTTTTAAAAAAAAAAATAGTTTATATTACAGATCTGGACTAAAGAGTATTTAAAATCAGAAATTATAGATCTAGTAACTGAACTTCAAATACAAAATCTACATAATAATAACTCCAAAGCTGAAATCTCATAGGTAGAAGATGAAAACAACAAGAGAAATCAGTTGCAAAAAACTTATCTCCTTATATTATTGAAATTCATGTTCTTGTAATAATAAATAGAGAAAAGCGATAGGGAGATATGAACCTCCTTTTCTCGGCGGGAACGTGGCCATGAAGCATGTTTCAGAGTCTCAACCTACAAGCCATAACAACACGAGTTAGAAGATAAAATAGAAGGAAAACCGAAAGAAAAAAGAGAAATAAGATAAAATAATAAAAAATGACAAGAAAACATAATAAATCTAGAGGTGAGAGAGAGAGAGAGAGAAGCACGAGTACAAAGAGCATATAAAGAAGAAAAAACAAGAGTTAAAAGGCATGGTGGTAGTAGCTCTTTTTATATTTGCAGTGATGGTAAGAGAAAGATGAGTATAAGAGTAGTATAAAACTGACAGATAAAAGCTATCAGTATAAATTTGAATTATTTTTGGCTTCCCCAATTTAATTTAGGAACGCCTAAAGTTGTCCAGCTAATTCTTTTTTTTTTTTTACTTTAGACATCCCTCATCCAAATAGGGACGTCTAAAGTCACACTTTAGACGTCCTATATGCATTGGGGACATCTAAAGTTAAAAAAAAAATTAATTTGGGACACCCTTAAGCGTCCCTAATATACATTAGGGACGCCAAAGGGCATCCCTGGTATCATCAGGGATGCCATTTTGGCATCCTTAATGTAACATGAGGGACGCCTTTGTGTATAATCAGGGATGCCAAATATACATTTTGGCGTCCCTAATGATACTCTGGACACCCTTTGGCGTCCCTAATATATATTAGGGACGCCAAAGGGTGTCCCAGATTTTTTTTAAAAAAAATTAACTTTAGACGTCCCCAATGCATATAAGGACGTCTAAAGTGTGACTTTAGATGTCCCTATTTAGATTAGGACATCTAATGTTAAAAAAAAATTACTTTAGACTTCCCCACTCCAAATAGAGATGTCTAAAGTCTCTAAATTCACGCTTTAGACATCCTTATTTGAATTGGGGACGCCTAAAACTATTCAGTTCTCACCTATAATTACAAAAATACCACAGCCTTTTTTTTTACTTCCTTTTTTAAAAAAGGGACGTCCTTTTGGGTTGTAGAATCTATATTCTGTAGTAGTACAGATCCAGCATAAACCATGTAAATATATCTATTCTATACAATCATCAAAAAGTATATATACGTACAAAACTATACATTACAAAAACAAAAAGCTAATCCAAATTAACCACCACCAAAAGAAAATTAGTTAAAGTAAAAAGAGAAAACAAAACAGAAACCAAAAGCAAAAACCAAAACTGTTATAGTCAACTCTATAGCATCCATTGATGATTAAAACTATTACTTTATAGCGAACTTATGCTCCCATCCATTGACTATAAATTGTCATAGCTAATTCTTCTATGACTTCTTCAATTGTCAAGCAAATATTGCTCAAAATAACCATCCTCAAAGTACTGCATGCAAAAATAAAGTATGGTTAGTGAATATATATGATTTTACTTCTAATTTAACTTAAACACACATATATGCATACATATATACACACACACATACATATGTGTATATATATATATGTATATCTATGTATGCATATATGTATATATATGCACACCTGCTCTTCTCCCTTCCCTTTAGATCCTTCCAGGGTCACTCCCCTCCTCTTGGTATCAGAGCCTGATGGGGAAGTAGGGATGTATTAGATAAATTGAAAGTCTGGATGGTTTATGAAGGTAGTATGAATATTACCTGGATAAGTATGCTCCGTGGTTGTAGCTTTGCCTGAACTTCCACATCAAAAAATGCTAATATAAAATCATAAATATGTTTAATAATATTTTCTCTGATAGCACGCATGTTAAGTATTCTTATAGTATCATATGGACTTCATTCATTTTTCAAGGTTATGGCAGTAAAGCCTGTTGTGGAAAGGGTAGTTTGTCCTGAAGCCAGCTTGAATGTTCATATGAGACTATAGTTTACTATTTGTGGTGGTGGCTAAGAGAAGAATATTATTAGCATATTACTGCTTTTATATTGACATACATGGTATTATTGATAATTTTTTTATAAATAAACTAGAAGCTCCAATTTATCTAGCACATTCCTATGGAACTGGATGGTAATGATATCTAGATAAGGGAGATTTTAGATCTTTTTCTTTTCGTTCTCTATCTAGCAGTTCTTCCAACTCTTCCACATCCTCCCTAAACCAAAAAGGAACAATTCCTAACCAAAAAGGAGGAAATCATTCCTCATCAAACAATATTTTTAAGAATGAAATTCATTTTGAAGATACTAACCAAAATTTCAGTGACTGGATGATTCTAAACATTGACAAAGTTGAGCTTTACTTGCCCAACAAAAAGTTTTTCCAGCCTTCTGATTTTATAATCAGATCAGTAGAAGAAGTCATTCCTCTCAACTCTAAAATGAATGATACTCCTTTCCTGTCTGAAGATTCAATAAAACTTCACCAAAAGAAGTACAAATTTTTACACATAGGTTGTGTTCAAGTAGCCTTAAAACCACTAATTAATGTAGGTTTAAATGTTGCCACATTCAGTTGTCTTAGGGATGCTAGACACAACAAATTTTACGATTCTCTTCTGGGAATGGTTGAGGCTAGTCTACATAACAGACCAATTTATTTCAATTGTTTTTCAGATCTGACTATTTACCTACATGATAAACATATCATGATGTCCTTAGGTTAAACATAAAATTACATGGGCTTGACATGAAGCCTGATGCCTCACCTGTAGTATTAATCTATAGGATAAAATACTGAGTTATGAATTCTTGTATCTCTGTGGTTAAGACATACAAGAAAGAACATGAAACATGTCTATTGCTAACATATGCTACACAAGCAAATGTTATGGTTCCAAAAATGATAAAATGGGATGAAGTAGCCCTCCCAGATGGTTATGGAGAAAGCATCCCCCTCTATCCCAAAAGCAACACCAAATTTTTGGCAAATTAGGCAATCTGAAACAGGAGCTGGAGGAATCTCTTTTGATAGAAGGAGATCTTTTAGTGTTTCTAGATCACCTTTAATCTCAGAAAGCTTTAGGACTACCTTAGATCAGCCATCTAGACTTTCCTATAGCTCTTGTATAGAAGCAAAAGAACCATCAATTCCTCCTTCTATTATACACTTGTAAGGACTAGATACATCATCTAGCATTGTAAGACAAGTATATCAAAAGGAAGAAGATGATGAGATTGAGGTTTGAACCAATCAATCTCCAACTTATTCCGATATGACAAGTGTCATAAAGAATCAATTTCACTTAGATAAGAAATTCCTACAAAAAGATTTCTATTCTGACTATAATAAAGGAAAGAGAGAATGGTTTCTTGCAAAATATAAAAATGATAAATCTAGAAAACCAATCCAAGAAAGGTTTTACAAAAGCTTGAAAAATATAAGTTACATATTTCATTCTTTGAATGGTTTGAAGCTTATGCTGAAGAACAAACTATTAAGGACTATCCTTTCAAATCTGCTGAAGAGCTTAACGCTTTATGGAAAACAAAATAAGGAGAAAAGATCGAGTCTGATCTTCCTCCAAAACAATCTTATCAAATTTTTGGTCTAAGGTAAATGAAGCTCCTGTCATTGCTTCTCCCTTCAAGACCAAAGACATCACAAAAGAAACAGATTCTAAAGATATTTTGAGCCTTATGGAACAAAATAATTATACGAATTCATATCTTCAAACTCTAGGAGAACATATCCTAAAAAAAGAATGTAGTTTCCAGAACTAGTGATTTCCCATCTTCTAGCTCTGCAAGCGAACAATTAATTTACAAACCTTGCTCTATCCCAAAACCTATAGTTAGTAACATCAGGGCTAAAACCCTTCAACAAAGGATAGATGAAGAATTGAGAAAACTCGTAGTAGTGAGACTCCTCAAAACTCAACCTCATCCACCTCAAAATTAACCATTGGTGTCATAGGAAAAGATAATCAAACTAGCAGTAGTAAAGATTGTCCTAAGCCTACGAAGCCAAAAATTAATAACATGAATTGGAGAAATCCAAAAAAATTATATTATACTAGAGCTACTCCTCTGGATTTAGCTCTTGAAGAGAGGGACACCAATCTTAAACAATTTAATGCAAATAACATTTATGTTTGGAACATAGATGGAAAAGCATAAACACATATAATGGAAACTCTCTAGCATATGACAATGGTTAGTAATGCCTATTCTATATATAACAATCGTCAAGAGGATGACATTGTTCATATATTGATCTCTAGCTTCACTGGGCAACTCAGAGGCTAGTGGGAATACCATCACACAAGTGAACAAAAGGGCCAAATTCTTTCAGCCATTAAAATCTCTCATAATGGAACTCTAATTACTAGCAATGGTGAAATGGGGCCTGACTCTATTAACTCTCTCATAGTTAATATAGTTGAACACTTTATTGGAGATCCCTCCCTTTGGAGAGACAAATCTGCAGATCTTCTGTCCAATATTAGGTGTAAAACCCTATCAGATTTTAAGTGGTATAAAGATATTTTCCTAACCAGAGTCCCTACTACAGAAGATGGTAACGATCCAATCTAGAAAGAAAAATTCCTCGTTGGTCTTCCTACTTTATTAGGAGATAAGATTAGAGAGAAAATCAGAAACCAGACTGGTGATGGTTAAATTCATTATGAAAATTTAACTTATAGACAGCTCATTGCAATTGTCCAGAAAACAGCTTTAAAACTTTGTCAAGAAGATCGTATCCAACATCAACTTGCTAAAGAAAAGGCCCTCAACAGAAAAGATTTAGGATCTTTCTGTGAGCAATTTGGTTTTCCTGCTTGTAAAAAGTCTAAACCTAAACACAGACAAGAAAACAAAGAAATCCAAATTAAAAAACATCAGGCCAAATGATATTGGAAAAACCATGGAAAAGACCTAGGACTAATCACCCTAGAAAACTTAAAAATGAGTTTAAATCCAAAACTCCATTTGACCTTCCCAAGGAAAAATTATTTGTTTTTGATGTGGGGAAGAAGGTCATATGGCAAAATACTATAGGCTTAATAAAAGAATTAATGCTTTACAAATTGAAGAACCAATTCTTAAGCAATTAAACAATTTGTTAATTGAAACTTCCTCAGATGAAGAATATGAATTATCCTCTTTCGATGAAGTTAATCAACTTCAACAGGATGATAAGTCATCTTCTTCGGATGAAGAGAAAAATAAAGAAGACCTTCAAATAAATGTAATATGTCAGAAAGAAAATTTATTATTCAAAATAATAAATTCTCTTCCAAATAATGAAGATAAAGTAAAATACTTTAACTAACTTAGAGAAGCTTCAGCTTCCTCTTTAAAATTTTTTCCAAAACAAAGTCAATTAAATACCAAATATGATTTCACTGAAATTATTAATCGATTTCATAATAATCTGAAACCAGTCACTATTGGGTTAAAAAAATGCACAGGATCTCCATTCTCTTTTTATTAGCCAAGTTCAAATGGGTAAAACACAAAATTCAGATAAAGATAAAGAAATGACTGAAGATGATGAACAAAATATCTCTATTCCTTTCTTAAATCTCATATCCAACATTTCTACTCAACAAATTTTGATTCAAAAATGGCATGTACTGATCAAACTTATTATTCATGATGAGTTTGTTCTGGAGACAATAGCTCTTTTTGACACTGGTGCAGCTCTCAACTGTATTAAAGAAGGTGTGATTCAGACCAAATGTTTTGAAAAAACCACCATAGGTCTTAGTGGACCAAACAAAACACCATTAAACATCAGTTACACACTTTTCTAACTGTAGTGGAAAATAATGGTTTCAAAATTAACACTCCTTTTATTTTGGTTAAAGTTTTGTCTAATGATATAATATTAGGAGCCCCATTCATCAATCAAATTATGCCTTACAAAGCATCAAAAGAAGGAATTGAAACCCAATTTTTGGGAAAGAAAATTTTCTTCAAATTTACAGATCTTCCTTATACTAAATTTATTAATACAGTTGAGTATAAGGGAAATCAAATTAATTTTCTAAAAGAAGAAGCTTTCCATAAGATTATTAAAACCAATTAGGAAAACCTCTTATTAAATAGAAAATTCAAAATGTTTTAAAAAAATATCCAAGACACAATTTGTTCTGATCTTCCCAATGCTTTCTGGGAAAGAAAAAGACATGTAGTCAATCTCCCTTATAAGAAAGACTTCAATGAAAGAGCTATTCCTACCAAAGCTCACCCAATACAATGAACTAGGAACTCCTAGAACATTGTCAAAATGAAATTAAGGATTTACTTTCAAAGAAGTTAATCCGCAAGAGCCAAAGCACTTGGTCTTGTGCAACTTTTTATTGTGAATAAAATAGTTGAGCTTGAATGAGGTACTCCAAGGCTTGTTATCAATTACAAGCCCCTCAACCAAGCTCTTCAATGGATTAGGTACCCTATTCCTAACAAAAAGGATCTCTTAAATCGCCTTCACCAAGCAAAAATATTTTCAAAATTTGACATGAAGTCAGGATTTTGGCAAATTCAAATCAGTGAAAAAGATCACTACAAAACTGCATTTATTGTTCCTTTTGGATATTATGAATGGAATGTCATGCCTTTTGGTCCAAAAATGCTTCCTCTGAATTCCAGATGATCATGAATGAAATATTTAATCCTTACACTAAATTTATCATTGTTTACATTGATGATGTTTTATTGTATTCAGATTCAATTGACCAATACTTCAAACATATGTGAGTATTCATGGAAATTGCTAGGGACAATGGTCTTGCAGTTTCTAAAACCAAAATTAGTCTGTTTCATATAAAAATTCAGTTTCTTGGTAGTCATATTCATCAAGGAACCATCATTCCAATTAATAGGGCAATTCAGTTTATTGATAAATTTCCAAATCAAATTTTGGACAAAAATCAACTTTAAAGGTTTTTAGGTTGTTTGAATTACGTAGGTAAATTCATCCCAAACCTAAACAATATTATTAAGCCTCTTCATGAGCATCTTAAGAAAAGTCCTCCTCCATGGACAGATGATCATACTAGTATGGTTAAACAAATTAAGACCTAGGTCCAACATCTTCCATGCTTGTATCTTCCCAATCCACAAGCATTCAAAAATGTTGAAACAGATGCCTCTGGCATAGGCTACGGAGGTATTCACAAACAAAAAATTGAGGGTAAAAAGCATTGCATTTACTTCAAAAACATGAATAGAGCACAACAGAACTATTCCACCATTAAAATAGAAATTTTAGCAATCATTTTGTGCATAAACAAGTTTCAAAGTGATTTTAAAAAAAAAAATTAATCAAAGTTGATTGTACATCTGCAAAAGATGTCTTGCAAAAAGATGTTAAAAACTTAGCATCAAAACAAATTTTTGCCATATAGCAAGCAATTTTAAGTGTCTTTGATTTTGAAATCGAATTTCTCAAAGGCACTTCAAACTCTCTTCCTGATTTTCTAACCAGGGAATTTTTGTAGGGGAAATAATGTTAGAAAAAGAGAGAAAAATGAAAGGAAATGGCATAGCCTAGAGTGAAAATGATCCTAAGAGGATCACAAAAGAGAAGTAGTCAAAGGCTACATCAATAGTAGGGTCATCCACCCAGCAATCTTAGTCTTCCAACCAGACCAAAAATCCTGAGCAGTCTACTCCCAAAATTTCAGGTATTGTGATGAACCCAAAAGCTTATGTTTTCCCAATCAAAACTCTTCAGGCGTTAGCCTCAAACCAAACCTTGGCAAAATTGGCAAACAAAAGATGGGATGACATGGCCGAATGAGAAGAATCTAAGGCCCTTGCCTTAGCAATAAAAAATAAATCCCAAGAGATTACTAAAGTTGGTCCTTCGTCAAAAGAACTAGTTTTATCTTCTCAACCAACTCTCCCAAAAACTGTCACGCCCTTATTTCAATTTTACCTTTACCAGAGTATTCACAGAAAATGATATGCGGTTCAGTGGGTAATACAAGAATAGCATAAAAATATTGATAAAAAGTGCTCGTTTACAGAACTTCCCCGTAGGTGTTCGTGCATAATAATTACCATCAATGTAGCCACATAGGGCTACCAAGGTGTTTGAACCCGTCCAAGTGAAACGGAAACATCTTCCCATCTTCATTCCACCACTGCAATCCCTTCGTACGGTTCTTTTCTTTGCTCTTAGCATACATTCTGTCTTCACTTGTCTAAATTGTTGGTAGGGGAGGGTAAGATTCGAGAGAATTTTAGTAGGAAAACAGTACCAATATGCATGTAAGATAAGTGCTTAATGCATGACATGCTTGCATTACATAACTCACGTTCACACAATGACATATCTATGTGCTCAATGTTTCGTGTAATAAAACTATGGCCGCAGTATAAACAGAAACAGAGCTTCAATCATTCATATATGTTTCACATAATCAAGCAAAGCAATAACATGCATCAATACATCATGACAAATATCGAATACACGCAGGAGAGGTAAGTTCCCTACCTCTAGTCTTGTCTCCTCGATTTGTGTGCCAGCAACTCAGGCTCTCAACCCGATCCTACAATTCCAAAGGTACCATTTAGACACTTCTATAGTGTTTCAGGGGCGTTATATGGGTCTATATTTAAAAATTACTAAAATGCCCCCAGGGACTCGGCCCAGCCCCGCCGTACCTGGTCTGACTATACTTTTCCCGAAATTTTAACATAGGCTATTCTAACTTATTTTTGGCCAAGGAATCCATTTCTGGATTCAGAATTATCAAATTCAATGTCAAATTACAGAATTACCCTTGACGGCCCCACTTTAAGGGTTTCAGGAGCGTTTTCGTAATTATGCTTTTTCGGCCTTTTCCGAAAAAATGACCAACTGTAACCCCGCCTAATTTTGCTCCTGAACTCAATGGAACCATCAAATCATTGAAAATCGAACTCTAAGACCTATTTACAGCCCTGGCCTAAATATATGGGTTTTCTGGGGAAAATTGGGGTTTTTTGGTTTCGGCTCTGTAAACACATTTCTTTCTAGTCCTAACCACTTTATTGACTATTCCATTAGGTTACAACTACCATTTAGTACCAATTTGGGATGTATAACCCTAAGGAAACTCATTTCCAAAATTTAAAACCAATGGCAATCCGGGGAAATTTCATCGATTAAATTGCCAACAGCAGCCAGAATAGTTAATATACGAAGGTTTGGAAGTTATCTCAAGCTCCCACTAGCTTTTCCTCTTCTTGGCTGAAACCCTAACCTTCCCTAACACCAAATTTTGAGCTTCACAACCATAAAGAACAAAGAGGAGTAGCTTAGAGTCGGAGTTATACGCGTTAGGAGCTAAATCGTCGGAGGAATCAGCTTACCTTGCGAGTTCTCTTATCCTTCCTCTCTCTAAAAATGTCACACCCTCTCTCTCTATTTCAGACTTGTGTGCATCTGATATGGCTGAGTGTGTGTTTAGATTAGCTTTTGAGAATTGCTTTTACAATTTACGAGGTAAGTATGTGAGAGGAGTTTTGTCTCGTGTTGCGTAAACCTAGGTTTGGGATCTTCCCAAACACTCTTTGAAGGAAGGAGAAGAATGATATTTATTATATGATATTTACTTATTAATTTAATTTCCCAATTTTTGGATTCTTACAAAATTCTTGCAGATTTCTGCCTAAACTTTGAAAAATCATAACTAATTCTAGAAAAATCGAATTAAAGTGATTCCAAAGGCTATGAAACTCTTATTGAGTCTAGTTTCATGGCAAAATATAGACTTTTGCCATTTGGAAGCACACAATTCCTAGAAATTCCATCTTTGGTTGCTGCTCCAAAATCTTTTCAGTTTTTCTAGGCTAATTTCAAAAATTCATTTCTTTTTATATATAGCTTCAAATGATTCATATGACCTATCAAATTAAAGCTTAGGATGTCTACCTTCAGTTTGTAAAATATCATAATTTTTGGACATCATTTGTTCATACAAAATCACATAAAAAGCTCACTACCTCATAGGCGATTTCACCAAAAACATAATTATATTCTTCAAATTCACCATTGTACTTTCTTTAATACTCAAAAAATATAAGAATTATTACGGAATAAATTTGGGGCTCCTACTAAACTGGAGCTTAGTAGTCCACTTATTTCATGTTTATTCCCAAGCCTCCGTTTCCAAAATTCGGGATATTACACAAACCACTTTTGGGGTAAAACCAGAAAAGACCATGAATCTTTTCCACACAGAACCAGGTTTCTATGACAAAAGCCCCTATGCCTTGGCAACAAAAATATTTTCAGAAGGGTTTTTCTTCAGACCATCAGTTTTGACAAAAACTCAAATATTTTATGAACTTATTCTTGTAGATTATGAATCTGTAAAAAGAAGACATTTCCCTAACCCAGATGACCCAAAAGTCCATGGGTATTCAACTTTTCAAATTAAACGAATCCTTTCTCCTAGTGACTAGGGATAAGATTTGATTAAAACAAAAAAAAAAAAATTCTATTGATTTCAATCCGATAGGATATAATTACTAGGATTACATGGCAGCCTTGTATTGTGCTTTTTGGTATCAAAATCCAAAGTTCAGCTATACGTGGCTCTTTATGTTCAAATCTGACTTTAAATACCAGTTTCCACAATGGTTTAACCAATGGTGGGATTTCTTTGGACCATGTCTTGAAATTCTTCAGATCAATATGAAGATTGGTTTTGATTATTTTAAAAGTCGAGTCAATTTAAATGAAGATCCATCCCCAGCAGATCTTCATTATTTTTCAAAATTTTCCTTAGCTTGGGTATTCAAATAGAATCTCAAATATAGGATTTCCAAATATTAGAAGATCTTTCCCATCTTGCAACGAGTTCCTTCTTTCAAATGGTGGCAAAATTTCCTGGTGCCAAAAATGTCTCAGAAACAGGCCCTAAAGTTGCAGCATACATGGCCAAATTTGTAGATGGCAGCGTTTATATGGTAAAAGAAGTAAAGGCTTTTCATCAAACACATAATTTTCTTCTACGAAATGCAATTCTTGGGATGCTTGAATCATCCACACATGTTGTCACCTAAAGGATCTTCCACGAAATAGAAGAGAAAAAATGGATAGTTTGATCTAGGAACTTTGTAAGGGAGTCATCTTGAATTCATTTGGTCGATGACAAAAGAGACAGATAAGTATTTATTTGCTTCTCTTTATTTAAAATGGTCTATAGATTCATGAGGTTTATCCTTGATCAGTTTGATGCAATTATTTTACCTAAAATTATGTGGTTTCTTGAATTGTGAAAATATGGGATATGTATGGTTATGATTAGAAAGTGATAAGAAGCATGATAGATTTTTAATTTACAAAATTGATAATTATCATAAAAAATTCTATAATCAATTAGATGAATTGATAATTATCATGTTGTGTTTCGATTTTAATTTGAAAGATTGATGGAAAAAGTGTTATAGAATTAATGCATGAATTGAATATAGTTTGAATAATTTCAAACAAATAACACGCATGTGGATGAATTTATTATTGTCTCATCAATTATATATAAAACTTATTCCTTCATGGGAAAGACTTAGAAATGTCTTTAATCATAATAATTCTCTCTTGAAAAATTGGGGGGATTATATTTTCTTAGAAAAGGAGTATGCCAAAAGATCTATGATAGAAAAGGCACCAATGCTCAAGAGAAAGTACATGTCCTAAGAGTTTGTGATCATTTTAAAATAGTAGGAGATTATTAGAATATTTTAAAATGAAAAGATGTATTTATTGAAAAGTCATGTCCTTATAAATTAAGAAATTTAAGTGAAGGGTTGTGTAGAAAATTATAATACTAAAGGTCACCAAGGTCATATCTTTTTTAATTTCTAAAGACACCTATGAAAATGTGTAGTAACTACTACTTAATGTAAGATTGTGTTGGTTTTTAAGTAAAGCCTACATACTATAAAAGTGTAATCCTTCATCGAAGAGTTATTTTAAATAACCATTGGTTATTGAAGCCATATTAGTTCATAAGGGTTCATAAATTTAACATGTGATTATATTTTTTATTGAAGAGGTGTTGTTTCAAGAGACACAAGTTCAAAGTATCACTTCATGGCCTATAAATACCATACATCATTACTTCCTTTGTGATATTCAAAACATATACAACATCATAAATCAGACAACAATAAGAGATCAGACTTGTTACCTTTATTCTTGAGTGCATACAAAAATAAAGTCAAATTATCATTTTGTAAAAGCCATTGTTGTCTTACTTAAGTATTGAAAGTGCAATCCATACTCAAGAATCTTTGTTATATTCTGCAGGAAATTCGTCGGTCAATCCAACTTACACCTTATAAGATAGGTATAGATAGGCGAGTTAAGCCTAAAAAAAAGTGTTGCTTACACTTTCAAGACATAGGGTGTGTTTGGGGACTCCCTTTACGCCCAATTGACCACTATAAGCTCAATTGCTAATTGAGAACTCAAATATTGAGTGCTTGGAGAGGCCAATTGGTAATTGAGCTTTTGCCAAAACCCAATTGGTGAAAGCTCAATTGGGAGAAGCTAGAAAATGGAGCTTTTGTTAAAAGCTAATGACATTTTATGCTAGATTAGGTTGTCAAGAAATTAGTTATATGATATTGGTTTTTCCCATAAAATATTTTTTAAATAGTATGTAGTATCAAAAAATATTTTGAGTGTTTTTAACATCTTAAAATATTTTTCTAGTTATACCCACTACCTAGTGTGCTATCAGACTGATTGTAATTTTACCCACCTTCAAGTTGTAACCACTCAAAAAATATTTTTTGAGTGTTTTTAACCACTGAAAATATTTTTTTGGTGTTTTTAACCTCTTAAAATATTTTTTCAACTGTACCCAGTGTGTTATCAGACTGATTGCAATATTACCTTTAATGTATTTTTTCAGATCCAAAAATTACTTTAAAATATTTTTTTGGTGTTTGTAAACCCTTAAAATATTTTTTCAGTTGTACCTAGTGTGTTATCAGACTTATTATAATTTTACCCTTAATGTACTTTTTCAGCTCTAAAAATTACTTTAAAATATTTTTTTGTGCTTTTAACTCTTTAAAATAATTTTTCAGTTATACCCAGTCTTAGGAGACTGATTACAATTTTACCTTTAATGTATTTTTTTAAGTAGCAAAGAGCACCAAAAACTTAGAATATTGATTTATTGATTTTCACCCACTTTAAAATATTTTTCAGTAGCACCTAATATTTTAAAGTAATTTTTAAATATTTACTTGATTTTTTAAATATTTTTCCACCCACTCTCTCATACCATTATCACAAAAACCCTTATGTTTAAGCTAATTCAAACAAGTTTTATTTTTACAAAAGCCCAATTGACAATTGTCAATCCAAACATAAATCACATTACATAATTTGGCTTTTCCCAAAAGTAATATCACAATAAGCCCAATTGAAACAAGTTCAATTATCAATCGCTGTTCCAAACACACACATAGTGTATTACTTTTTTTCTTTATCTCTTATGATTGTACTCCTTAGAGATCCAACTTCTCAAGATATAGTTTTTATATTTGGTAATCTTTTTTTAATTTATCCTTATCATTATTTCCTCAACAATAATCAATAAGTAGAAGAAATGAGGAAATTAGGAAAGATGATTAAGATTCTTTAAAAAATATATATATTATATTAATTAACTGAACTAACTTTTTTAATATAATTAAATTTAGGTAAATATTTGTGATAAATTATAGAGTACTATTTTAGGGAAATTTATGTGCCATCAAAATTGCCGCGAAAACCAACGGAACCTTCTTCTTCCTCACTCAACCATCACCCCCACCATTAAACCCAGCTTAGGCTGGGGAAAGGAACCAACTTCGGCTCCAAAACCTCACAACCTAATGGTCCCCTTTTCTTTTTCTCTTCATTTTCTTGAAAAATTGGAGGGTCCCACCCTTGAACCCTAGCTTCCCTTCCATGCTCAGGCGCGTTCACAAATGGAAACTTCAACATTTTCCTCGAAAATCTCAATGCCTTTGTCCGCTCCCAATCTTCATTTTCACCAAACCCTCAGTTTCTGCTGCGAAGGTTGAAAATGAGCCTGTTACTGCCTCCTCTGTTGATACCAGAGCGGTTTACCTAGTTCGTGAGATTCTCACGGGTTTGAGGAATTTTGGCTTGGGAAATTTCCTTGCCGGTGAATATTTCCGTTCCGTATTTTGGAAGTTGAATCAGCCGCAGGTGGACCAAATTATCGATTCTCTGAGGAGAGAGAATTCAGACGCTGCGTTATTCTTCTTTTATGCCTTGAGGAACGACTACGGGTTTCGGCACTCCAGGGATTCCCAATTTGTTGTTGCGCATGTTTTAGCGAGCAACAGGCGGTTTGGGGACCTCCAGTTGGTCATAAAGCAAATGCTTGAACAGGAAGGTACGACTTTCATGGTCTACTTTGGAAATTATATAAACCTAGCAGCAGGTTGAGATGAGAAATTTTAGTGGAAACCTTAAGCTTACTCGGGTATGCAAGAGCTATACAAGAAAAAATGAGGGCGGAGGGAGGGAACTTAGAGAGTGAGAGAATGCAAAGTTTGTTCCAAATCTAATTACTGATCTAATAGTTGCAGTTTAATGGTATTTATCCAAGCTCACATAGGTACCTGAGAAACTAGTGGTTCACTACGGGGAACTAACTTTGTAACAATGTTATCAATCTACAAACGTCTGTCCTCAAGCATAGGCTAGTTTGCACCTTGGTTTACTCCTCCCCAACCAAATGAAAATTGACGCACAGAACCAGTACCCAAATTTCATCCCAAGTACTTTGGCGCTATATAGTTATGCAGATTTGCTGGAAATAATTGAAGTAGTTGGTAAATTTAAGTCACATGATATAATGTGGTTGATCCTTTTGCCTACATTCATGATCAAAGACAACAGATGGACAGACGGTTTTCAATAAAACGACTGAAAATTTGAAAGTATAAACGGTTTAATGGCACACTTAAATCACGCACCTCAACTACACCTGAAATCCTGACATTATTTCCTCACTGACTTATCCATCACTCGACAAAAAACTACTCACTGCATGAGCATTCTCTGCTCACTCTGCTATGCATTCATTGTCTTGCTAAAGAACCCTGTGTTTAAAGACTAGAGGAAGACAATCAACCAGCAACATTAAAGGGAGAGGTGGTTAAATGATAGACTGAAACTGATTCAAATCCTTATTGCTTGAAGAGAAAAAGTTTGTTGTTTAAGTCTTCAGAATGGTCTTTTCTTGTAGGAAACTATATGCAGCTTGTTGCTTTCCTCAAATCAGTTTTTAAACTGAAATCTGTATCAACTATATAAATTCAATAATTTCAGTTTTAAGATCAACGTAACATATTGGGCAAAAAAAAAAAAAAAAAAGATCAATGTAATATATTATCTGCTTAAAAAATGTTATAGATATTTTCTTCTTTCATTATTATGCATATGCGTTAAATTACTTTTTTTAGTTTTTGGTTCGTGGATCTTTTTTTTTAATCTTTTATATGATATCTGATAGGTTCTGGTTCTGCTCCCTTACTTTGTGAGCTGCTTGTGAGCAATTTCAGGGGTTGGGACTCAAATAGTGTGGTATGGGATGCACTGGCTTTTGCTTATTCAAGATATGAGATGGTTAATGATGCCTTGCTTGTTCTGGCCTATATGAAAGACTTAAATTTTCCGGCTTCTACACCAACCTATAATAGCTTATTACATAATTTAAGGCATACTGACATGTTTTGGGATATCTACAGTAAAATGAGGGACAATGGGGCTTCTGAAAATGAGTATACTAGCTCTATACTCATAGATGGCCTCTGTGAGCAGGCTAGGCTACAAGATGCCATTCTAGTTTTGAGGAATTCTAAGGTAAATGGACTTAGCCCTTCTGTTGTTTCCTTCAATACAACTATGTCAAGATTTTGTAAATCAGGTTTTGTGGATGTAGCAAAATCTTTGTTCTGTATGATACTTAAGCAAGGTCTGTATCCTGATGCATATAGTTACAATATTTTAATTCATGGTTTGTGTATAGCTGGTTTCATAGAGGAAGCTCTAGATTTAATAGACCACATGAAAAGTCACGGGTTAAAGCCTGATACAGTAACCTACAACATTCTGGTCAAAGGGTTTCTCTTACTTGGCTTAATGAATGGGGTTGGGCAGCTCATTCAGGATATGTTGTTGGCTGGGTTAAATCCTAATGTTGTTACATATACAATACTAATTTGTGGGCATTGTCAGATGGGCAATATTGATGAAGGTTTGAAGTTGCTAGAGGAGATGGTTTCTCTTGGATTTCAGTTAAGTCTCATTCCATACAGTGTATTGCTCAGTAGTTTATGCAAATATGGACATGTCGAGGAAGCACTAAGATTGTTCTATGACATGCAAACTACTGGCTTGAAACCAGATCTCATAACTTATTCTATCCTGATTCATGGGCTATGCAAGCTAGGAGAAGTCCAGAGTGCTTTAAAGTTTTATAGGGAGATCTGTTCTAACAAATTCTTCCCAAATTCCTTCATTCACAGTTCTTTTCTGGCAGTTATGTGTGAAAACGGATTGACAACTGAAGCAAGAAAGTATTTTGAAGACCTAACGAGCAATGAACCACATAATATAGTTTTTTATAATATTATGATTGACGGATATGTAAAGAAAGGAAATATTGAGGAAGCTTCACAGTTGTATAAAAGAGTTATTGAGAAAGGAATCACTCCTACTATTGTTACTTTCAACTCTATGATTTATGGATTCTGCAAGGGAAAAAACTTGGGAGAGGCTAGAAAATTGTTTCAACGCATTACATATTATGGCCTATTGCCCAATGCTGTAACTTATACCATTCTTATGAATGCACTGGGTGAAGCTGGATATATGCAAGGCATGATTAAATTACTACAAGAGATGGAAGCAAATAATGTAACTCCAACTCACATTACTTATACTGTAATTATCAAATGTCTTTGCAGACATTGGAGGCTGAATGATTCCCTCCAAGTGCTTAATGATATGCACTTTAAGGGTTTACATCCAGATCAAATTACATATAATACCATAATCCAGTGTTTTTGTAAGGCTCACAACATGGAAAAAGCCTTCCAATTGTTCAATGAGATGTTAAGGCTGAAGCTGGAGCCTACTCCTGCAACATATAATGTTTTGATCAATGGCCTTTGCATTAATGGTGGCCTAGAATATGCTGATAGACTGCTAATTGCTCTTGAAGAACAGAATTTCTGTTTGTCCAAAATTGCTTACACTGTAATGATAAAAGCACATTGTGCAAAAGGCAATGTCCACAGGGCTGTTCTGTTCTTCCATAAAATGATTGAAAAGCAATTTCAAATTTCAATCAGTGATTACAGTGCTGTAATCAATAGATTGTGCAAAAGACGTGTTATTGCTGAAGCAAAGTATTTCTTTTCGATGATGTTATCTAATGGTATTTCTCCTGATGAAAAACTTTGCAAGACAATGCTAAAAGCATTTTCTGAAATTGGTGATCATGGTTCAGCTTCAGAATTACTTGCTGAGATGATTAAAACTGGTTTACTTTCTGGATAGTCAATGAAATGGATGACTGCATTCCTTCTGGCTCTCTAATTGTATCTACTTGTAAAAACGTATGAAGTCCATCTATGCCTTTAGCCCCTGCTGAATTGGCAAACTTGGCGAAGTTTAATCAGATTTCCCACTGGTGAGGAAATTTTTACTTTCAACATGATTAATATTTAATACTAATATACTTGTAAATACCACAGACATTGGAGTATGAATTTCCATGTCTGGAATTTAAGTGGCACTGAAGGACATGCATCATCTTGTTCAATTTATATTCAGTAAATTGGCTCAATTAATTAGAGGGGATTTGCTTGACCTGATATGGTTTCCCATTAGAAACTTTACTATTTTGTTTTCCAGGCAGGAAATTTCAGTTTCAATTCTCTCCCAAAATGTTGATATTATGATCTTTTTTGGGTATTTTTCTTCAGACAATATGTTTTGTTTTATATTATCATCCGGTATCCGGTTTGGGGTTTGTCTCAACACAAATGTCTACTCTAGGACTTGAACTGGAGACCCAGAGGGATCTAGAAGGAGCCTTACACCTCTAGACCATCTTTGTGTTGGTAGACAATTGTGTGATATAGGATTTGATCACCTCTAGACCATCTTTGTGTTGGTAGACAATTGTGTGATATAGGATTTGATCACCATATATTCTAATTTTCTCTTCCTTTTTGGAGAAATTAGTATCTGTGAAATATAGGTTAGATATTTTCGTCTTCATTCCTCCATATTCTGTATTACCATACAAGGTAATGTGGCTATTGTTTATAATTTCCTGATCTATCCTAACATCTATAAATTCATTTAGTTTCAATGGGAACTTCCATTTTCAAAAAATAAAATATAATTTATAAGCTGTTCTGCATAATATAATCAAAGTTTTACCCTTGTTACTGCCACTTGATGAGAGAGTTAAGTTAAATTCATGTTTAGGTGTCATACCTAACTGCTTGATTACGTGTTGGAGGTTTAATATAGATAAATGCTCTTGGAAAATATTTATATTCGATTGGCATATCAAAAAAAATATTTATCTTTGATTTTATGAAATTATTTTTTTCTGGTTTACACGCTGGTTTTATTAGAGCTAAATGCTCATGTCACAGGGATCACCCCGTTCTTGGAAAATTTTATCTCATGGTCTAGATTTTGAAAAGTCTTATGATATGCATAATTTCAGGCGAATCTAATAGCAATGAGTCTGGCTAATCTATTTCCTTAAGTTGTAATATTCATCTTTCCCTCTTAATGCAATGTCGGGGTCACACAAAATGTGTAATTTCGGAGTCTTATGTGTAACATTGCATTGCTCCATATTTTGATGGTAACACAGAACATTAATTTTATATCTTGAATAGGGGTCCATTTTTGTGAATTTTCTTAGAGAACGAGAGATGAAATCCCAGAGAAAAGGGTGAGCCACCTCACGGACAATATTAATGAAAGGCTTAATTCACTGATTATTAGATTAATTCTTAGACTTTACTTGTTCCAATACTATAACCATACAAAGACTCTTATACCTTAGGTGCATTATAAATAGCCATCTTCTTAGCCTATATATACCTCATAGCATGTTACTCTTAATTTACAAGATTCTCAGTATCTCTGCAGAATTCAACTGATCAAAAATATTGCCTCACTGACACTGAGTGCTAGGCATGCACTAAGTGTTTGAGACCCAAAGGCTTGCAAATTGTTGCCTCTTTGAAGCAGCGTTTTACATATATGTCATTTGTGATCTGACTTGGGTGAGCATCAAAGTAAAGGTGAGTGTTTCTGTCTGTGCAGGGAATGATGTTGCGACAGCACCTGAGATCACCGTCAATGATATTATCGCAGCAAGGCTTCCATGTATCCAATATCCCTGCAAAGGCAAGCAGTTAGTCCTCAAATCATTGATAAGTTATGAAAGTGCAATCTTATGAGTTACTGCCTGATGCATTTGACTTTCTATGTACCATATTTGTGTGCAGTTGTCCTCATCTCTACGAGGAACCCATTAAGATCTGCATGTACAAAGATAAAGCCAGGAAGCTGAGACTGCAACTGGTATAGCACCCCCAGGAGCCTCTTATTGTAAAAATTGATCTTCTTATTTATTGTTTCATTGCAATTTCCTTTTGGTGTCATGCGGGCAGCAATTGATGGAGAGCACCCTGCTGGAGGGATGTTGTTCACCAAAAACTTTCTTGCCCCTAATACGTACAGTTCCTGCAATTATTTAAAAAAAAAAAAAAAACTAACAAGTTTTCCTTTTATGTTCATGTAAGCTGACTAATTGAGATATTGGTGTTGAACCATGGATATATTGACTGGGCAGAGGCAGATGCGAACAATAATGAAGATTATCATAATCTAGTAAAGAGAAAATCATCTGTAATTTGTGGTGTTATGAAACTTTTTAGGAACCGATACCATTGATCTAGACAAAAGTTGTAAGCATGTTTTTTTTCCCATCATTAACATGTGATTTTCAAGTTCTGCACATACTTGTTCATTAACAAAAGTGCCAAGGCCAAAAGGAAGAGAAACGGGGAAAAGTGTTATTATTAACTTGAAGAATAACAAATATTACCTGCAGGTGTCTGGAAAATTCTTTTAACAGCAACAGATCAAATGAGCGAGTGGAGGGCAAGGTTTTGTTTATAGTCTGGCCGTAGTCATTGATCCCAGCATTGATAACAAACAAGGATTCGGACAGATGCCTTTGCAATTCTACGTGCTCCTTGAACATCTTTGGTGAGTCATTTTGAACAGTTCTCTTAAAGAGCTTTAGTTGGGTGGGTAATGTCAAATTTGTCTCCTGCAAATAAAGAATATCAAATAGTATGCTAAAAGCAAGAACAAAAACGATCACAGAATAGTGGAGGTGATGAATTAATGAAAAGAGGCAATTGTATAACTTTTACATGGTTAGTTTCTTGTAGGATTCCAGAACCAGCAGATGCATAACTAATCCCCGTAGTGATTTTGCTTCTTTGATGCTTTGAAAGACCCAAGTAGGGACGGGGGAAGGGTAGCCCAAGAAGTATAGCTGCATGACATTTCAAACATAGATTAACTTATAGGCAAATGCAAAATTTTGCATCAGAATAGGTGGATCATAGAGAGGGTGAGCCTTGGCGTAGTGATTAGATTACTGCCACGTGACTTAGTGGTCACGGGTTCAAATTCTGAAAACAGCCTATCTAATTGTGGGAGTAAGGCTACACACATCTATCATTCCCCAAATCCTACCTGACAAAACCTTATACACTGGGCTGCCCTTTGAATGGCTGGATCATAGAATGTTGAGACTTTGGAAAATAGTGAAGTTAGAGGGATGTCTTACCAAGGTAATCAGCCATTGTTTTGCCGTTTGTGCATCGGCCGGTGGGTTTGCCACCAAAATCTATACCATAAGGAAGAAAACATACTTCGTTTGAGGGAAGACCAAGATGGTAGCTGTTCCCATTTTCAACTAGAGAATCACCAATAACATACATAGCCGGAATGTTTTTGGAGCTACGCTTCAAGTGATTGGAATTCAATCCTGATATGCGGGGCAGAAGCAAAGTTAACAGAAAGGAGATGGTGAGATAATTGGTATTCATCTTTGAGGTAATTCCAGTGTGTGAGAAGGGAAGCCAATTGGAGTCGCTTGGGAAGGACGGACCAAAGAGGTTTTTTTCTTCTTCCCTTAGTGGTTATGGAGCTAGAGCAGTGAATTGGGTTTATAAAGCACAAAATCATCAAAACATAGGATAAAGTCAAACTCCTTTGTTCCTATTTAAAAGGCAGAGAGAGAAAAAATATTTTAATCCTATTTATAGGATAAAGAGAGAAATATTTTATATGAATGTATAATTTTAAATTTATTCTTATGGGGTATAATGTATATTATGAGAGAAATGTTTTGGTCCTATTTATAGGTTAGATATTGTATTGACTTTATTCTTATGATGTGTAATTTATATATATTAAATAAGGGTAAAGTTTGAAAGTTGTTAAATTTTAAAGTAGAGTAAATGAAATTTAAGATTTTTTTTAATCTCGCGAAACATGTTAGAAATTACTACTAAAATGGATTAGAAGAGCTTTTGGGTAAGTTACCACACTCTAATCATATTTATAAGTCTTTTTTATCAAAAAAAAATTGGTCCTATTTATAAGTCCAGTTTCAATATAGTAAATAAAATTGTAACAATTTTGCCCCTATTTATTTGTACCAATGAAGTAATAATTTAAAGATAGATAGAAAAGAAAGAGTTGAAAAGTATTCATTCATAAATGAGAGCATAGTTGGAAATTTACCTTATAATCATTGAGTTAACTACCTCTCCCCTTGATATGTGAGATTTGGTTAAAAGAGACATATAAATAAGATCAAAGTGATTTAATTTAACATTTGTGGTTCAATCAAAACTAGCTTGCCTCTTGGGTGAACGTAGTCATTAAAGACTGACGTATCTATTATGTGTGTGTTTGGGATCACTTAATTTTAGAGAATAAGTCCTTATTACACAAGCTGAGATAAAACTCCTCTTACATACTTACCTCGTATATCGTGAATCACGATTTATAAGTACTTATTACCCAAAAATAAGTTATTCCAAACGAGCACTATAATCCGCAGATTGGCCATTTTTGAAACCGCCAAGCACTGCATAACCTTCCCCGTGATCATTTTACCCCCACTAAATTCCAACTTTCCTAACACCTCTTATTATGCCTTGATTAGTTAGAAAATAGAGAAAGAGACTTTTTCCCCACATAAAAATTGAGATAGGTAACTTATTGTCTTTTGAACTCCGGTCCTTTTTGTAAGGAATAAATATCAAAACCATGCATTTTAAAATGTTAATTAAAAATAATAAATATATAAAATATGTACTTTTTTTTTTCAAGTATACCCTTATTTATAATAAGAGTACATGACTGATAATAAGTGAAAATTTATTGTAGAGAAATAATGAGAAGCTTATATTTAATTGGTGAAAAAATAGAAAGACAAGTTTAAATTTTCAGACAAAATGAATTTACTCCTTATATTAATGACTACCCCTGTGAAAAAGAATGTTCTATACAAAAAGGACAAGAGGGGGTAATATGTAGTTACTTCATACAAATGTATCAATTTTACATTCTGAGTCTCATTTATCTCCCTTCATGTTAAGGCATGCCTTGTGTTCGTTGGACTAGGCTTGTTGCTCCATTTTTGTTGAAATTTAGGACAGCTATTATTGGGCATAAATTGAGCTTAGATTTGGATTGTCAAGGTGTAAAATTGGGGAATAAAAACAAGGGATAAGGTGTGTCGCACCATAAAATATGTTCCCAGGTGCATCCAATATCTTAAAATATTTTGTGATTCATTTAACACCCTAAAGTATTTTTCATGTCTGATTAGTACCATAGAGTATTTTATCGTTGATCCAGCTCCCTAAAATATTTTTTAGGCACATTCAGCTTGCTAAAGTTGCTACTAAAAAAAATATTTTAAGTTGATGGATGCATATTCACTTAAATGACTTTTTGAGATTTAATGGCAAGGTTAAAATTGTTCAAAAATACTTTATTGGAAAATTTATCCTAACAAATAATGCTCTAAAGTCAAAATTACACCACAAAATACTCCAACTCCTAGAAAATTACTTTTCAGGTGCTAGATGAACCACAAAATACTTCAAGATGCTAGATGAATCATAAAATACTTTAGGGTGCTGGACGCACATGAGAAAATATTTTAGAACAATGTGTATGAAAATTATCTAGTTGGGAAGGACAAGGCTCACTTTCATTTATTTATTTATTTTTTTTAAGAAAGGTCAATCATCACCAAAGCCGGAGCCCTGTCTAGTGGCTGGTCTGTGGTGCTCTGGCGGCCTCTTGGCACACCTAAAGGAAGGTGACCACCAAGCCATTCAATGTTTTTAATTATATAGTGCAAATAATAATATATGAAGCAAAACAAATGCAAGTATCTAGATCAGCATGAACAAGTGAAATAAAGAATTTTGTAACTAAAATAAAGTCAATTACGAGAAATATAAAGGAATTTACGACTCTTATGAATGCAAGTGTTCAGGTCTGCATAAACAAGTGAAATAAGAGAATTGCATTTATGAAAGTTGTAAATAGATGATGGTAAGGATTAATGCAAACACTAATTTATAGCATTTAAAATTTTTTCTATTCTAAATCTTTTCTAGGTTTTTTTTTTTTTCAAACAAAAGAAATTTGAGTTGCAAAATATGCTTATTCTCTTTGTTGTCTGAGAAGTTTAAAGAGAAACAAGTGAAATTTACATTCAGAATTGGACTATCTTCCTTTCACTTTTTTTAGTATATATAATTGATTTTCCCCCATTCTTTGCTCATCTCTCTCTCTTACCTTCTTAAGATTTAGCTAATTGGCCATCATGTGATGACTTTGATTTTTTTTTTTTTTTTTTTTTTTTTTTTTTTTTTTTGCCATCGATGACTTTGATATATTATAGGGGATGAAATTACTTTCTTTCTTTTTTTCTTTTTTGTAGATTTCTGTTTTAGACTTTCATTCTTTCTTGTTTTGTATTTTTTAGCCCATGCGCTAGGATGCAAATGTAGATGATGGGTTTTGATTATAATGTTGCATTGTTGCTAAACGGGGCATGAGCTTGATTTCTTTTCTTGTTGAAAGGAATACGCTGTTTGTAACCAAAAAAAAAAAAAAAAGTAATGGAGGCTATTGGATAATAAGTTGCTACTGTGGGATGTGGCCATGTGGGGAAGTTTCAAAAATCTGTGGGGCTATTTGATAATAATCATCAATATATAATACAATACTCTTCCACCAAACACTGTTCATAAGGAAGTGGACGGTTAAAATCATAATGAAACACTGTTCACAACAGATGAATGGCTGACGAATTTTGTCTAATAATTTATTCCCTTCTCTACCACCAAACATTGTTCACAACAGATGGGCACTCAAATTTCCCTCCCCTGTTTTCAATATCCGGCCAAGTTTGCTCCCATTTATCTGATTTCAAAATTCAAATTTCAATTTTGAATTTCAAAAAGCTACCTTTTTTAAATCACTCATCGTCATTTCGCCATTTTAGATCATCATTCTCACTACCTTGCCTAACCTTTGTCCAATTGGTCTCCAATCTCCACTTTTCTCCAAAAGTGGACGAACAACAGGCAGATCTGGCGATGATGCTGGCAGAGAACCTACCAGAAGGAAGGCTCTGACTCCTAAAGCTTCTGATGCCCTGCCTCTACCGTTGTATCTTACCAATACTGTTTTCTTCACGCTCTTCTTCTCCGTTGCGTGCTATCTCCACCACCGTTGCCGTTGATTTATAATGCATGAGCGACATTCCCAACATTCTATCTTTTGGGTGCTGTTTCTTTCCTCGACAGAACAAACAAAATCTCATCGAACTCCCTCTCGTCTTCAGGTACATTCCACCAAATGGTTGTTTCATTCCTTCCTCTCCTTTTCATCCTATCGTATGAAACGGCTACTTCATCTCTTTCACTACCGTTTTCTCTCACTTTCCATTGTCATTTTGTGAGGCATGGACCACTTTCCACAAGCTTAGTTGGCCGACGTCTATCCAGGGAAGAATGCGAGGAAGATCAGTTTTTGTATCCATTGGTTGTCTGACGGATGTCTCCCACACTGATGCGGCAAGTCTGGAAAGTGGCCCTCCCATTCCTGAAGTTCTATATATAAAAGGTAGTCGCCAGAGACTGGGAAAATCTTGACGGAAAGAGATGGGACTCGCCGGAAATGGGGGTCGGAAAATTGAAGAACCTCGCCGGAAAAGGAAGGCGTGGTGTTAAGTCTCTCTCCTCTTCAAGCTCTCGGCCCTGTAGTGGTTGGTGTAGACAGAGGAGGTGCTTGAAGATGAGAGTGGGAACGACGATAAAGGTCGCCGGAAATGGGGGCCGGAAAGTTTACCTTAGTGGCGGGAACTGTATCTCCGATGACGATTTATTGTTGCAACGGTGGCGGTTTTGGATGGTGTCTATGAAACTCGTGGCATTGTGATCTCCAGCTTGAGTGTCTCTCGTCGCCTCCTCTATTTAAGCTTCAAACCATAGCTATCTCAGACGACGGTGACTGCAGTAAGATGTTGAGAGGAAAGGGGGTCGCCGATGGAGGTTTGATGTAGCTTTGTGGAGAAGAGAATTCCCCCAGCACCAGGAGTGCCTCGGCGAGTTTGAAGAGATGGATGAAGGTGAGGTGTGGTGTTGGTGAGAGGAAGAAGGTCGCAGGTTCATTCGTCTGAAGGCATTGAGCCAAATATTTTGATTTGAAATGATATCATTATGTAAATCTGCTTTTTTTATGTATTTCCAATTTTATATATAAATTGCTATTAATTATATTTCAAAATTATTAGGTATCCAATGTCAAAAAAGTGAAATGAAATATATAGTTCTACCCAGATCCGTTGAGTTAAGCATTTGGCAAAAAACAAGTCAAAAGATGAAATGAGTAGTTCAACAACTTTGTTGGTAATATAATATGATCACATAGAAATAATCAAATAGAGATAGAATTAAATAGGGAAAATCCTATATAAAGTTATTTGAAATAAGAAAATTTTAAATCAGGTTGATAAATTCAATAAATCATTGATTAAATTGTCAACTTAATTTAAAATTTTAAAATGTAAGTTAAATAATTTTTTTTTCGCCAACAAGTTAAATAATTTTATTACCTTTTTTTAAGTCTCCTCTCTCCTCTTAGATGATTTTTATATTTTTGTAACTTAGTTTTTTAATAAGTCTGTATATATATAGTAATATTAATGTATAATAAAATAAAATATGATTAGCTTAAATTGAAATTTTTTTTTGTGGTTTGGAAGGATCAACAAGAATAATGCAAGCGAGAAAGGAAAAGAATATCTCCAAAAACAATTAAATGATATTTAGTTGAATATTGAGAATAAAAATTTTATTATTATAAAAAAGAATATTGAGAATAAAAATTTTATTATTATAAAAAAGAATATTGAGAATAAACATTTTTATTTTTTATTTGAATTTTTTCAAAAAGAAGAAAATGAAGCTATGTCAATAAAAAAAAAGATCTGACTTGTATGATATATCAAAGATTTTCAGTAATGGAATTCAAAAAGAGAGTCTCATTAACGTAAAAAACCAAACTCCATATCACACCGGTCAGAATTGTAGGATTAATAAATTTTTATTTTCTTTTCATTAACAAAACAAATTTAAGTCTAGATCTTCCAAAAATAAAATTTTTATTAACAGTATTTAAATAAAAATCATTTAATTGATATTGGAATTATGCTTTTCATTTTTTTTCTTTAATTATTCTTTATGATTCTTTCTGAACAAAAAAAAAATCCTATTTACGCAAATTATATTTTATTTTATTAATATTAATGTTACTATATACACTCACTTATTGAAAAACTTAGTTATAGAATAATAAAACCCTTTTAAAAGGAAAGAGGATAGAGGAGATTAGGAGAATGTAATAAAGTCATTTTAATCATATTTTAAAATTCTAAATTGGGTCAATAACTTAATCATGAATTTATTGAGTTTAATAGCTTAATTTAAAATTTTCCTATTTCATTTAGATTTATATAGGATTTTCCCAATTATATATAGGGTAGTAATATTTTCTTTATTGCTTGCTGTCTAACTCTCTCTTTCTTTTATAAAATAAAAAATAAAAAGACAAAAGTTTATAGGAGGGAGGACTTTTTTGGAAAAAAAAAATAAAGAAGAAAGTTGATAGAAGGCACCAAGAATCCATATGTGTTCTAAGCATTTGCAGACATAAATGAAGTTCAGGGAAATGTATAAAAAAAAAAAACTTAAGTTCAGGGAATTGCGTAGAAGAAGAGGTTAGTCATCCAATTATGAAGAGGTTCAATTCATTCAAAATGAACAAAGAGAGAGTTAAGGAGTAGAAGAAGAAAGATCATTTGTCGGCTGGATATCTCAGTAACTATCCCACTAAGCTATAAGTTTATATTGTTAATTGTATTTGTTAACCTTTAGTAGTTTATATGTATAAAGTGGCTAAAGTTGAAACCTTCTTTCATCATTTTGTTTTGTCTAATAGCTTTATTTTTTTAATAAAGCAAAACATCCTTTATTTTTAGCTTTATCCTGGATGGACGTTTTCGTAGGATACAAAAATTTAATATAAAACTCCATCTTGCATGTGACTCTCTACATAAAGCTTCATCTCCTATTATGTAAGCCTAAATTTTTGGTGATTATTAAGAGAAGAAATGACAGTATATTTTCATTTAATTCCTTATTAAATTTAAAAAAATAAGAGAACAAAACATAGTGCAATAAAAGCCCCAAGATTAAAGAATCATATGATGTTGAGATTTCTAATTATCTTTTATTTATAGTTGTAATCTTAGTGTCTCTAATTTATAGTTACCTCCTATTATATAGATGATTAATCCTATTTTGTATCCTACAATATGGGTGATGATTCTTCGTTTTGAGACCGATTCTTTATTGGATACATAAGACCAATTCTTTTTTGATTCCACGTGGTAGAAGTAATGCTTTTTCAATCTCAAATGATATTAAGATTAGTGGGTTATACTTACTTCCTTTCTTTGTAGAATTTTGGATTTCTTTTATCTTTTTTGTTCACTCTCTTGAAAACTACACAATACAACATACTATAAATTAAAACAAATAGCATTGCTATGCATTAATCTTCAAAAAAAAAAAGTACATTTGTACACATATGCAGATATATCAAAATATATACAGATCATTCATGAGTAATGTAAAAAAAAAACTTCCCTCAGCAAATGCTTCTTCTTCCATGATTGTCTTCCATAGTTTTAACCTTCCAATAGATATAATCTATAATAGTGTCACTACTTGACAGGGAGGAGTCAAATCAATACAAGCGAAGCGCCCAGGTTTTGGGTGAGGGTCTGAGGGACTAAAAAAAGGCGGGAAAAATAAAATGCAAAGTCATCAAAGTATGGGTCCGATGAGTTTGTATAGAGCCACGTTTTCTCTTTATTAAAAAAAGGGCGGAAAAAAATTGAAGTAAAAAATCATGCAATTCATTCTTTCTTTATTATCCACATTGTTAATGCATAAAAATCAAATGGGACCCAAAATCACAAGAAGGCAGGGCATGTGTAGGTGAGTGTGCGTGTGAATGTGAATAAGAATGACAGATTATCTTCAATTAATGAGGGAGAAGAAGCTAAAGGCTATTTCTCTTTAATTTGAGATATGGTCTTTTTCATTTTATTTTTTCCAATAAAAGTGGTTGAAGGTGAGATAAATTGTGTAGAAGTAAATATACTTTTGCCATAAGATAGAAGTCTTGGAGAATATATAGAATATGATTTAAAATATAATAAACATGTTGCTATGACCATTTGTCATGTGCCTTCAGAACTTGGTAAAAATCATTATAAGTTTAGGGTGATGCATCTAGGAGAGCAGGAACAAAATTGCATTTTTGTTAGGAGGGTCATGAATAAAGAGACGTCCATTAATTGAATATCATAGCAGCTATGGGAATAACAATTAAGTGCCCTTGATGATATAATGAGGATATGCTATTGTATTGTAGTCATGATGTTTTATTACAGATGTGTTGTAATAATGATCAAGACTTGACAAGGTTATTATTTATCAAACATTAATTTGTGATCATGGATTTGAAATTGTTGCTATAAGAAGGCAAAAGTAGGTGAAGCGTTGATGGTGTATGTGATGCTAAGAGGCTGATTGTTTAATGATAGATTTAGTTTTGTTTGTAAGCCCATTTTGATGGACCAGAGGTTATAGTTGTGGTAGATGATAGTGTGCTTATTTTAGTAGTCATTTTATTTTATAGTTTAATTTTCTTTGTTTAGAATTTTTATTTTTTTGTCCAAGAAGTATGATCTTTACATAACTTGCATGAGTATATCATTTTTGTTAAATGTTTGCTCCCTTTCATTTTTCAAAACTCTTGAACTCCATGTAATTTGCATATCCTCACTATTACTTTTATTCTTGCTTACACACTGGTACTTCAGTGGATGAATTGTTGCATTCCCCGGGTCTTGAGAAGTATCTCATATTGAATGAGTATTCATATATGATCAATTATATGTTGCACTTTTTAGAATTAGAAGTATGAATGGGTTAAAGATATACTTACCCAATAATGGACATGGTGCTCAGAGCACTACAACAAAAATAGTTTAAAAGGAGATTTTTAAGAACTTGAATACCTGATTTGTTTTTGTTGTCCAATTAAATATGTTTTTCATAAGTTGGCAAATATGTAAGGTAATTGGCTTTGATTGTGATCTAATAATATTCAAATAGTGTAAACCGCCAACAGATATTAAACATGTGCAATATCAATTTCTGTAGTAATACAGAATTTATGTTGGAAATACTGCTCCACGCGAAATGCGCGGGGAACGAAATGCTCGTTTGCTATAATGGCGTTTGACTGATATTTCCCCCAAAAAATTTATTTTGGAACATATTTAATGAGAAAAATTTCTAATAAAATACATTTGAATTTATAAAACCCAAAAGATCTTTTAATACTTGTAAATGATAGAGAAGTAACACGGATCAAATTAGGATTTTAAAGCATTGATGATTTTATCATAATGCCCTTCAATTTTTTAAATTAAAACAAAAAGAAAAGAGGACCATTGTCAGAGCTCCGGTAGCCGTTGGCAGCATTCTTTGGCTGTTAGAGCTCTAGCATGGGTGGCTATTTTTATGGGAAAGGGGTTTTTTCCATTCAAAAATGTGGAACCTTAGTGGAAGTAGGATTTAAACTCACCCCACATTGGTTCCTTCCAAAAGCCTTAGCCATTGGGACGCAAAGCTTCCTTTGGTAAATACATGCATAAGAATGTATATGTATAATATATATATATATATATATATAAATAGGGACAATTACAATGAAGTCCCACACAAGAGAAAAAATGAAAAAATGGTCCCTGAAGTTGTTAATGACAAGTCGAGGAGCGTCCATTAACAAGTCGAGGAGCTTACACTGACAACTTCTGGGACCATTTCTTCATTTTTTCTCTTGTATGGGATTTCATTGTAATTGCCCCATATAAATATGTAATGGTATTTGACTAAATAAATAATAGAAATGACTAGAGCGTAATGGTATTGACTAGAGGCGTAAAGGTATTATATAAATGAGTAATGATATTAATTAAAGGTATAAACATATTGACTAAAGGTGTAATGGTACTGACTCAATGAGTAATGGAAATAACTAAAAGCATAATGATATTTAACTAAGGGTATTTAACTAAATGAATAGTGGAAATGACTAGAGCGTAATGGTATTGACTAGGGGCGTAAAGATATTGTATAAATGAGTAATGATATTAATTAAAGGTGTAAACATATTGTTTGGCGGGAGGGAAAGGGAGGGGAGAAAAAATATTTAAGAGTTGGATTTTAAAAAAATGAAGTGGGGTTATAAAATTATAGTAAAGATAAGATGTAAAATAAAAGAGTTAAAAATATTAATTACAAACTTTTTACCCCACTTATCTAATTTTTTAAAATTCAAGTCATAAAAATTTTTCCGCCCCTCCCATCCAATCCCTCATACCGAACAACCCTAAAATGAGTAATGATATTAATTAAAGATGTAAAGATATTGACTAAATAGGTAATGAAAATGATTAAATGCGTAATAATATTGACTAAATAAGTAATGAAAATGGCTAAAGGCATAATGATATTGACTAAAAGCATAATGGTATTGACTAGAGTTTAGGGTTTAGTCAATATCATTATGCTTTTAGTCAATACCTACCATTATGCCTTTAGTCGACACATTGATGTTTTTAGTCAATAGCATTACTTATTTATTCAATATCATTATGTCTTTAGTCAATATGTTTATACCATTAGTTAATATCATTACTCATTTATACAATATCTTTACGCTTATAGTCATTACTATTACACCTTTAGTCATTTTCACTACTCATTTAATCAATATCATTATGCTTTTAGATAGCCTTTAGTCAATATCATTACTTATTTAGTCAATATCATTATTCCTCTTGTCATTATCATTACGCCTTTAATCACTGTTATTACTCATTTAATCAATATCATTACGCATTTAGTTATTTTCATTACTCATTTAGTCAATATCTTTACATCTTTAATCAATATGTTTATGTCTTTACTTAATATCATTACTCATTTAGTTAAATATCATTACGCCTTTAGTCATTTTTATTATTCATTTAATCAATATCATTACATCTTTAATTAATACATTTATACTTTTAGTTAATATATTTACACCTCTAGTCATTTCCACTATTCATTTATTTGAATACCATTACAGATTTATATATATTATACATAAATATTTAATGTTTGCTTGATGTCCTAATGGCCAAGGCTTCTGAAAGGTACCAAGGTGGGGTGGGTTCAAATCCCACCGCCATCAGGCTTCAGATTTTTTAAACAACCCACCCCCCCCCCCCCAAAAAAAAAAAAGGGTCGGTGGCATTAGCTTTGGCAACTAAAAGGTGCCAACCAGCTGCCAGTGGTGCTCCGGTGAGGGTCCCCTTTTCTTTTTCCTTTTTTTAGTTTAAAAAAGTAAGGAGCATTATAGTAAAATCACTAACAATTTAAAATCTTAATTTGATCTGTGTCACTTTTTTGTCATTTATAAGTATTAACAAACTTTTTGGGGTTTTATAAATTCAAATGGTATTTTATTAGAATTTCCCAAAAACTAACTTTAACTAATTTTACTTATATACTATTCCTTGTCTGTTGCACGGGACGATGTGCACTAAGAGCTAATTTATCGAGATTAGGGATGTGGAGTACTGTGTTTTAAGTGTATGTAATTTGATGGACTACATTGTTTAGGACTTCACAAAGTTTGAAGCTTATATTTTGAATTGAATGAATAATTTTTAATAAATAAGTCATAATTATTGATTGGATAAGTTTACTGAGACCGCTGACATTTATAAAGGAATATGAAAGAGCTGAAACCGCAACACTTACACTGAAATATGAAAGGCAACAAACTTAAAAATATGGGCTGTTTTTTTTACAATGGAAGGTGGAAGGTTACAAGCTTAGGTATGAGTTCAACATTTCCAATGGCATAGGAAAGATTAAAAAACGTAAGCAATGTGAAGGAGCACAGAGTCAAATGTTGAGTGGGTCCAAAGTTGGAACGTAAAGATATGGGTCTAATCATAATAAGATGAACCATAACATGCTCATTGGAATATGTGAATTGAGCTAACAGAAGAGAATCAACTGTAAATTGAGTTACTTTCATGCTACTAAATAGATGTTCAATGTTATAATCTTTTATTTTCAACTTTATCTTTGACGATGCCTTTACTTAGCTCACTAGGGAAAGAGTGAGGTTTTCCTTCCTACAAAAATAATGAGGTCAAATATGGGGTAGTTTTCCAGTGTTGGATATTATAGTGCAGTAAAATTGAATACTCACCTCAAAGGGTTTATACTCTCCCCGTGCGATGCACAAGACAGTATTTATTGTTCATGTTATATTCAAAGTATAAATTTATTGATTAAAGATGAATAAAATGATCTTAGTTCAAAGAATATGCTAATAATCATTCACATTCGTTTATAGATACTATGTTCATCTATTGAAGACACTTGTTTCAAAAACAGGATAATAAAAAGGAGAATATGTTCACTTAAAGAATAAAAACAAAGTTTATCAGCACTATGATTCACCGGTTGAATGTTCTTCAGCCTACCTCTCATATAGAGCAATTATGCAAAACAATTATGTTATCGGCTACTTTATCTCTAAGAACGCCGATAATAATATGACCCCTTATACATGAAACGAAATTATATGAAGACAATTTTGTTATGAAACCATATGAAGACAATTAATAGATTTACTATAAATTTGAGAATTGGAATTGTGGTTATCAAAATAAAAATATTGAAACGACAAACCTAACTCGCTATTCCGTAGGAATTTAACAATTGGAATAGTGGTCAATTGTATTTTTAGGAATGTAAATTTCTTATCTAGTTTACTAATATTGTTTCTCCTGTCAAGACATATTAATTAAAATTAAAATAATTAATTATTATTAATTAAGTGATAATAAATCGTGGAGTAAGTTCTCAAAACGGCCATATTTACAAAGGCACATGAAACGTGTAGGGTTAGGCGATAATCACATTTACTATTTCATAATTAACATTCAAGTTACTTGTTTTTTAAAATGTATTTTTTAGGTTTTTTAACAATTTTTTATAGGTTATTTGTAAGATCAATTTGCGTCATATATATTTTATTTCTTGAAAAAATGAATAATCTCTTTGTATTCCAAAGACGTAATTAGTTATTGACTATTGAATGTTGTCTTTAAATTTTATTGTTTTCTTTAATGTTACGTACATTATTACATACATATAGTTGTTCATATATATTCCAAACGTTTTGCAAGCCACAAAATTAGTGAAGTTAGTTTTGAAAGTATTTGCAGAAGGTAATTTGGAATGGATTGGTAAGAGTGAGGACCAAATCTAATGGAAACATGAAAACCCAAAAAAAAAAAAAAAAAGCTTTTAAAGGTTCAAGATCATTTACATGAAAATTAAGTCCTCAACAATTGCTTGGTTTTGGAAATCCAATAGCACAGAAACATGACGAAGGAGAAGTATTACTCTTGATTAGCAAGTGTGAATGAAGTTTAGTCCTTTGCAAATGCCAAAGCCCATTTTTTGGTCTTCTAAGTTGCCGAAACCTTGAAGAAATCCTATCACAGCAATACTTCTTTAGTAATTGGGAAATCTAACTCTTGAAAATATGTTGAGTTGAATTGAGC
Source organism: Inga laurina (assembly GCA_963855925.1). NCBI lineage: Eukaryota > Viridiplantae > Streptophyta > Magnoliopsida > Fabales > Fabaceae > Inga > Inga laurina. Next base: position 13,710,230 of record OY979712.1, on the reverse strand, counting down.
TTCCAAGAGTGTGAAGTGGTTACTTTATATTTGCCATTGTTATTGTTATGAAGTACCTCAAAATTTTCAAAGTGGTAAACTTCACCCTCGATCTCTCTCATGTAGTGTTCTAACAGTCTTCTCTGCATTACAAAATCCTCAATCCCGGTTCTCTGCATATATTTCATATGTTGTCACAATTAATGGAGGCAAAATGCTTTCTATGTAAGAAAACTTCATGATTAAAATAACTACTCATCCATTAAAATTAAGGCAAACTTCCAAGGGGCATATGTAGGAGTTTTCTTGCAATAAACAAACTTCCTTGAAACAAACTTTCATGTGATCATCGATGTGGCTAAAAAGGTTGTGCTGAACATTCTTAATATTAGAATAATTAATTTTAGAGCTAAAATTAATTATGGATGGAAAGTTTGCTTCCAAGTGAGCACAAACAAAAATCACACCACCATTATTTATAAGTTTACAAACCAACAACAATTTTAAAACAAAGTGAAAGATCACAAACGTCAACATTTACAATGAAACATGAAAGGACACAAACCTATATATGGACTCTTTTATGCCTTTTTTAATAAATGAATATGAAGGATCACAAACTGCAATATTTACAATGGAATATGAAAGAGTACAAACTTTTAAAAAGACAAAACCACGAACTGTGTTAGAAAAGCTGGGAGAAACCAAGGCCATCATTACAAGTCCTCAAGATTAACAAAAGGTGTGAAAAAAACCGAAATCCGTCACTATAAGTTTTCAAGATTAACAAAAGGCGTGAAAAAAACCAAAAATCCGTCAGTGCAAGTTTTCAAGACATATAATAAATAGGTGCAGTAAATAATTGTGATTTATATTTATATGCAAGACTAAGGGCTTATTTGGTACACTGGAATTGATTTTAATGGAAATAGATATGAATATAAATATGGATATGGATATGGATATGGAAATGAGGTTAAAAAGTATGTTTTGTATGTCATGGAAACGAGACCTCATTTTCATGTAAAAATACAAAAATGTACTAATTTTTTTTTTTTTAAAAAAAAAAACTCTGCCCAAAGACAGAACCTTTGCTCCTCCATAGAAAAGTCAGATCTCAACATATCTCAAGCCACATCTCAGCAAATCTGTCATGGTCAAAGCACAAATCACCAGTAAATCTGTGAATTTTTCAACAATATTTCACCTTTGGGTTGTACAAAACCTTCGTCTCCTCCATTTCTCATAGATCAAAGCTCTTGCCATCAAAGACAATGCCGCCACTGTCGATCTGCAGTGCTGTCAATTAAATCAAAATGGCGGTGGTTTCTGCTTGTGCTCGCCGGCGTCGTCGATCTGCAGTGCCATCAAAGACGATGTCGCCGTTGTCGATCTGCAGTGCAGTCAATTTAACCAAAATGGCGGTGGTTTTTGCTCGTGCTCGTCGGCGTCGATGATCTGCAGTGCCATCAAACATGATGCCGCCGACAATGGCGGTGGTTTCTGCTCGTGATCACCGGCGGTGGTTAATGGAGTTTTTGTGGATATAGATGAAAAAAGGAGAGGGGTAAAACTAGAATTCCATGGAATTTTTTTTTTCAAATCCTTGGGTCAGGCACATGGAAATCATTTTGATTGAATTGGTTATTTGGCTTTCACATGGAAATGGAATTGAGATCCAATTCCAACATACCAAACAAGCCTCTTCATAGAATTAGGCCCCAATTCCATTTTCATCCTCTCCAATTCCACCATGCCAAACGGACCCTAAAGGTGGTACTTCCAACCAACGACATTATTAGCAAAAAAAGTTCTTTTCTTTTGTTCCTTTACGTCTTCCATTTCATTTAAAATTCATATTTTCATTATTTGGGGAATTCAAAAGACCCCAATGCAAGCAATAAGACAGATTATTAAGTTATAGCCAATATTAGAGATATATCCCTTTAATATATATTTAGATATATTGAAATAAATACAGAATATATAAGAGGAACATAACTGGAAAACAATGGAAACAAAAACAAGAAGAAAAAGGCAATTTGGAAACCCGAAGGGTGCAATGAAATATTTATTAGTAATGTGTTTTTTTTTTTTTTTGCCAAGTCTTCATATTTAACATGCCTAGTCATCCTGACTCGTGACATTAGGTTTGATTAATCCATTTTGAGTGATGAAAATTGAGAAATGAGAAAATGAAAATGAAAGGAATTACACTTTTATTACCTTCGCCCTCCGGTCCTTAATATAAGACTCAATTGAATTTGTTTTGAAGAAATTAAATAAGCTAAATAAGTTAGTTAATCATAGCATATGTTATATATTATTAAATTATATATCAGTTTATAAGTTAGACAAATTAGTTTGGTATAAAAAAAACAAATATAAACAACTACAACAACAACAATAAAACTTAATCGTACTAGATGAGGTCGGCTACATGAATCAAAACGACGCCATTATGTTTTGTCACAAATTAAATCTTTAAATAGATTATAGAAAAAACAAATATAAATACTTTAGAGTAATTTATTTAGCTTCCTTAATCTCTCCAAAAAAAATTAACTGAGTCTTATATTAAGAACAAGAGATATTACAATATCGTGTTCAAAAGAATATTACCAATACGAAACATAACGCTAGAATCATTTTTTTTCTTTTTAAATAATACAATAATTTGACTAATTAATTTAATTGAACCTGACACTGACACGCCTACTTCTAATAGAATTTTTCTCAAAAAAAAAAAAATCAATGAATTATATTTAACTAAATATATAATTTTTCTCAAGTGAAAAATCAATGAAGGATCACAAATGTGAATGCATATTATTCAGAAAAAAGTAGAGAAAATGAATGTAACATCAACTCGTAAATCTCAGGCAATCATATTTTTTTGCCAAGTCATAGTAGTATAGGCAATTGGCAATCTCTAGGGACCTAGCAGCAGATTTTGGCCGGCAAAAGAAAACTTGTGACTGATTCCACCAAAAGAATTTAAAATAAAGGAAAAAAAATCAATTTGCCCCCAATTATTAAACAAAAAGGCAAGTGGTATTTCCATAGCCGGACCTCCCCTAGTTCAAACTGCCAAATGTTTTGAAACGATCCATTGTTCTTTTCTCAAAGTTTGTTTTTTCTTCTAGTCACTAGATTCTTTCATTTCATTAATAAAAACAAAATCTTTGTTTTACCCAACGCTACATTCTTACATGTCTTTTAGAAAAAAAAAAATCAGCAGCCGTGGATCATTCTAGTTTAACCAGTGGTCTCGTATTTAAGCCCTGAATATGCAGCCACAATAATTACTCAAAGGTGGTTCTTCTCATTGTGGGCCCACATTCCTACAAATAGGACTAGCTGGCTGCTAATAGCGCATGATACAGGTGGAAATATCCAAAGGCTGCTAATAGTGAATAATGATACCTGTGGAGATATCCAAAAAAGAATAAAAAAATTCCTCCCCATGCCAATTGTATATTGAAAACCTTGATAGGGACCAAACAATAAAAGATCAAGAAAATAGTAAGCTGGTGGAATTGGTTAGCCTTTTCTTACATGGAATTTATTATCTACTACCTCCGGTCCTAAATATAGGATAAAGTTTGTGGTGCAAATTACATTACAAACTTTGTCTTATATTTAGGACCGGAGGGAGTATTTCCACAATAGCAGATAATATAATCACATCTGCAACCTAAAGGCAGGGTCAAATATTGGACTTGAGAAGGACCTATACATATATGATTAGGATAAGCTAACATTAAGGAATCTTTCACTTTTAGACACATTCAAGCGAAGGATATCACACATCAACCAATAAGTGCAAGAAAAGAATGGCCTCTTTTTCAGTGGAGGATTTCATAGGAAATGGAATTTTGAAGGCGGTGCTTCCAAGGTTACTGGAAGAAGGCTGGGATGATGTGCCAACAATGAAGATGATGAACGCAGAGGATATGAATGCAATACACATGACACAACAGCAAAAGGTCAGTTTCCCAAATCAAATTTCATCATCAATATCCTCCTCAGAAACACAGCCAACAAAGATTTCAACATTGAAGTGCTATTGCTTTCAAAATAAAGATTTCTCATTTATCAGCTTTCATCCACAACAAATCAAGATATTTATACCATCTGAATGATCTGTTAAACTGATTAAATATCATATATATATATATAGCAGTCACTTCAACTTTTGTCCTAACTTTTTTTTTCCACCTCTCACACCTTAGGATGCACTGGGATTGAGGTCATACCTGCATGATCGCGGATTGATGCAATATGCAGAGCAGATGGAGGCATCCGGGAAATGTCTTCCTGAACTCCTTAACTTAAGCTCCATGGATCTTTCAGCCCAGTTCGACATGAAACGAGGCCATATTGCCCGTTTCGTGGACAGAACTAGATATGATGATTCTTCTCAACTGCGTGCAATTCCCATCAGGAAAAGAGCCAGCATGCTTTACAGAGATGAAAGTATTACCAAGAGTCATGCATCTTACAGCTCAAGTAGCATGAAAAGATCTTATGTAAGGAGTAATACACCAGATAAATCACTTGAGCAATCAATGGCTGAACTAACGATTAAAGATGGGTACATCTTTAAAGGGATTGTGGCTGCAGGCCCAGCTGTGCCTAGAGCATGTGGCTGTGTGCAAGCTCCTGTTGTCACTGACCAAGTAGCTCCATATGCAGCTATTGAAAATATATCAGTGCAGAGAGTAACTCCAGAGTATAAGATTGGAATGGAACCATTAGTGAAAGCAAAAACACCTCCGATGAAGGCTTCAGAACTGTGGCGAGATAAACCAGCTGTCATCCTCTGTCTCCGACGACCAGGGTAAATTTGACAACTATAGCAGTAGACTAAAACATGAATGATCTACTCTTGATAGATAAAATTCAATTACAGTAATATGTCACAGTTGTCAAAATCGGATGTTTCACCATTCAAAAATTTTACAATCAGCAACATGTTACAAAGTCAATAATATGAATAGATTACTACATCAAAAACAGTCTTGAATTCATGAGATGCAAGTAAAAAGGTAAAATCACACAATTTTATGATTCAGAAAAGCGTGAAAATAACTAGTTCTTAGGGTATGTTTATTGTTATCAAGTGTTGTTTTGTCTATACCTGCTAAAATAAATAAGAATGTTACACGAGGTTATTTTCAAAAATGATTTACTCACAAATCTATGAATATTGCTCTTACCTATGACTTGTGTTGAAGTACCTTTCGAATCTACTGAGTTAGATTTATTGTCTTAAGTGCTTTGCATATTACAAAAGATGTACAAGCCATATTTTATATGCTGAGCAATTTTTTACTTGTCATTGAATTTTATGACTTGATATGGTTTACATTTTAGGATTTGGATATATACTTTTTGATGGGCAATGCATATATCATAATTTAAAAGCTACAATGACGATGATGACGACAGCAATAAAAAGAGGATTGAAGAACAAGTAATTAAATCAAACCAATTGATTCTACAAACTTCCATGCAAAGTATTCCATTTAAGAGATCAGTTTTGGTTGGATTAGATTAGATTGGTTTGGTCCAATCAAATGGAATAGGTTTCTAACACTTGGTATCATAGGTTTCTGTATACTGACATGAAAGTGAACTCTGTTGCTAAGCATGCTCCTTAAACTTGGGAACAGGTGCATCATGTGTAGAGCTGAGGCACACCAGCTCTTTTCGAGAAAACCCATATTTGATGCACTTGGGGTTAAACTATATGCAGTTCTTCATGAGCACATAGAGTCAGAGGTATTACCAGACTTCAAACAATTGTTATTACTGGAATAAAATCTTCATTGCTTGACTTATTATTGTTGTGGAGCAGGTAAAGGATTTCTGGCCCCGATACTGGGGTGGTGTAGTACTTTTTGATCGAGGTAGGGATTTCTTTAAAGCTCTTGGTGGGGGGAAACTGCTCAAGGACAAGTTCATATCAGGATTTTTACTGAATCCCCGAGCGCTGGCCAATTACAAGCGTGCAAAGGCCAGAGGAATCGACCAGAACTTCAAAGGAGAAGGTGAGATAAAGGGTGGACTCTTTATAGTAGGAAGTGGAAAAACAGGCATTGCTTACCAGTTTATAGAGAGGAACTTTGGTGATTGGGCACCTACCGCTGAAGTCGTCAAGATTTGTACTCAGTTGCAGGTAATTAGTTGTTGGTTTTTCTTGTACCATGTCATTGTTGCTCCTCTTCTAAGACTCTCTTTCACTAAATCTTCTGAACCTGATGCAGAAACAACAAGAAGGTCAAAGTGAATCCATGCAACCTTGAAAGGATTACATTACAAAATTTATAATATGTTGCACGTGCATTCACTTCTTGTACTTCATCTTCAACAGAAGCAAATTCAACTTTGTGTTGATATACAAAAGAATAGTAGCCTATGTTATATATATGGAACAAATATAGTTTGATCCTCAGATATAAGTGATTTCTTTAAGAACCCCTCTGTATTCTTTTGTCGTTAGTTTTATTGTTGCTTTCACATAACTCGTTGGTTGTATTCTTTGATTCTGTCTCACGACATTTTCCTATTGCCAATCACACCCAAAAAAAAAAAACTATTTCTTATTATCCAGTGAAACAATTCCATCCAAATGAGAATAGAAACCTAGAGTAGAGTAGCAAAACATAAAAAACAATGAGAGACAAGAAAAGTAAAAGAATTCTCTAGCATTTGAGAGTTTAGAATCTCTAATAGTCCAGATTAAACTTTTCCTGATATTCCCTCTCCTCTCTCTCCTGTATTCTTTTTGTTCTTACTATGGTGCACCCTATAAGGCCATGGCCCAATGAGCATGGATCTATCCTGTTCCCAGCCAAGGACCCTAATATTTCAAGTAGCTATATGCCTGTGCTGGAAAGTAAGTATTTACTTACGTACATGGATATAACATAAAAAAGAATCATAAATTACGAAATATTGCACAATCATAATGTTCCAGCACGATAAAATTTCAGTAACAATGGCTTAGTCTGTCTCCAACTAAGGAAAGCTTTCAGCAAACAGAATTTTTTTTTAAAAAAAAAATCACATATGAATCGTTTGGGGTCAAAATTAATAAAAAAGTTGCATTTCTTTCTTTTTGTTAGAAGAAGAGGCTGAAAGGGTTACAGCCTATAAATTAAATGACTGCCAACTATACAGAGAAATAGGAGAAATTAAAATTTTGAACATTCTATATTATGGTGATTGAAGAAATAGATGTCAAAAGAGAGGGTAAGCTTTGGAGCAATGGTGAAATTGCTGCCATGTGACCCGGAGGTCACAAGTTCAAATTCTAGAAACAGCCTAACAGATTATAAGGGTAAGGCTGCGTACATTTATCCCTCCTAAAACTCCACCTAATGGGAGCCTTGTGCACTAGGCCGCCCATTGAAGAAATTGATGTCAAACGAAACTGTAAGGGATACTTCATGAGCTAACCGGACCACCAGAGAAACCTTGTCAGCCTTAAAATACCTAAACATATTTGTCCACCTTATTGTTAGCACACCTAAACAATCATTATTACCCCCTAGTCCCCTACGTTATCAACCATGACAAGCACCTGAGTATTTTATATCACAGTCCATGCCAAGTATGGTTACAACTAAATAATATTTCCAGAAAAACGTGCAAAATATACAGCTTCAGAAAACAAGGTATTTACTGTTGAAAGGTGATCTCATATGCCAATTCACAATGACTCTGCAGTTTTCATCACTTTTCAAAATAAAGTGCACTAAATGTTGGGTTAAATAGGTGTAGGAATCAGACCTGTCACCAGAAATCTCCACATGAACAGGTTCCATCTTTAAACAAGTGGAATCGAGCAGCATCTCTTACAAGAATTTCCCGTTGGGTGATCTTAGATATATACTTGGTGGCATTGTGGCAATCCCCACAAACCCTCAGATTTTTAACTACACGTATGGGAAGATCAGGAGGAATAAATATCAACCCAAAGGCAATTGCAAGCCTTTCACTATGGTGACTAAGCATCTTAATTTTCTCTGAATCCTCAACATCATGAAGAACAGAGGTCATATCAGGCACATATCCCTCTTTCAGCATTTTGTAGTTCAGTTTCTCAAGCTCAGAATATATCTGATCTGAAAATGGATTTGACTGGTCATCAGCAGAGAAAATGTGCACCCTGTTCTTATATTTGATCCAGCTACATCCTTGTTCCTTTCTCAGTCCCTTGTCCCTCATTCCTTTTCTCAGTTTGGCAACTTCTTCCCATTTTCCTTTTGCAGCATAGATGCTTGAAAGCAAGATGTAGCTAGCAGTATTATGTGGCTCCAACTCCAGAAGTGATTCAGCCGCCCATTTGCCAATTTCCATGTTCCCATAGAATCTGCAAGAGCTCAATAAGGTTGCCCACCCAATTGCATCAGGAAAGAAAGGCATCTGGTTTATAAAGTTCCGAGCTTCCTCTAACTTCCCAGCTCGACTGTAGAGATCAACCATGCAGCTATAATGATCAAGAATTGGTACAATCCTGTATTCTTTAATCATTGATTGGAATATTTGTTTACCTTTCTCTACTAACCCTGCTCTACTACAAGCAGAAAGAACCCCAATAAAAGTAACCCCATCAGGTTTCAAGCCATAGGCTAACATGCTTTCAAATAACCTGATTGTTTCATCGGCTTTACCAAACTTGGCATATCCAGAAACCAGGGCAGTCCATGAAACTTCATCCCTGACACTCATTTCATTAAAAAGCCTATGGGAGTCCTCAATGCTTCCACACTTGCCATATAATGTAACAAGAGCGTTGGAAACAGTAATAAAGGAAAGTAGACCGGTAACCAGAGCTCTGCCATGAAATTGGGCACCCTCTTCCATGCTTGCGAGGTTGGCACAGGAACTAATTACACTTCCAAGAGTGAAATCATCTGGCTTGACTCCATCTTTTTGCATATCACAGAAAACTTTTACAGCTTCTTCACTGTAACCATTCTGTCCATAACCCACCAACATTGCTGTCCAGGATACAACATTCTTAAAGGCCATCCTCTTAAACACTGTTTCTGCTGATCTTATGCTCTTACACTTGCAATACAGGTCAACAAGAGCACTACCTACAAATATATTATCCTTATAGTCAGTCCTAATTATATAAGCATGAATTTGCTTGCCTTCTTGCAAAGCGAGAAGACTTCCACAAGCAGTTAATACGCTTCCAAATGTGTACTGATCCATCTCTAAAGTTTCCAATCTCATCTCTCTGAATAAATCAATTGCTTCTTTATTCAAACCATTTTGGGTGAAGCCTGTGATCATTGTCGTCCAAGAAATAGAATCTTTTGCCTGCATATCATAAAAGAATTGCCTTGAATCTCCAATCATACCAAATCGTAGCAGCCCTGTTAGCATAGTATTAAACATAACCACATTCTTCTCAGGAATCTCCTCAAAAGTCTTCCTTGCATCAGAAATGAAGCCTGTTTTTGAGTACATATCCACCAAAGGACTTCCAACAAAAACATAGGACTGAAAACCAAACTTCACAATATGTCCATGAATCTGCCTACCCAAATTAACACACCCATGACTCGATGCAAGTATAAGCATGGTGGAAAACGTAATCCGAGTTAAATTGTTGGACCCTTCCATTAACATTAAATTATAAGCCTTCACCGAGTCAAAAATGGAAATGCTAGCATACCCAGAAATAAGCGAATTCCATGAGACAACATCACGGCTTGGCATTCTATTGAAAATAGCTTCCATCTCAGAAATTTTACCTGCTTTGGAATAAGTAGAAAGGACAGAATTCCAAGAGAAGAGATTTGGCTCAGGCATTTGATCAAACACTCGCTGTGCATAGACGATGTTGCCAAGTTTACCATAGGTACTTATGAGATTGTTTAACAGAAAGGTTTCTGGGATTCTCACTGTTTTGATTATATGGCAATGGAGCTTCTTTGCCTGGATGTGGTTCCGGAGTTCGCAACAATGTTTAAGCAATGCGCAGTAGTAGTTAGAAGAAGACGATGACATATTTCTTTTGAACAATTCTGTTGCGGAAAGAAGACTGATATTAACTATTTAAGCGCGATAAAACAAACCAGCTCCAATCCAAAAATAAATCATTTTTATTAACTTCAAAGTGACGGTGGAAGCTTCTGATATTCTACTTAGCTACACCGCCATAAAGAAGACCAGTTAATCAACCATCTGTGTATTAGTTGTAAGTTACAGGCGAAAGATAAGAGCAGTGGCCAGCGAAAACGGTCCTCTGTTCCTCTCCTTTAACTGCGTCGTCCTCCCCTTTGTGGAAAGTAACAGTTCCTCCTCAAGCTTCGTTCCTCTGTTCTGCGTCGTCTCTCCCTCCGTTCAGATTCGAGAATGAAGATTATCACTGGCCTGAAGAAGAAGAATAAGAAGAAGACCGAGCGGGAGAGCTGGCGTTCTTCTCCCCCTCGGCTTCCCTGTTCTTCGTTCCAATCTATGTCACGGCCAGTTGGAGAAGAAACCAGAAGCAGAGACGGCGGGCTCCAGTGCCCCTGCCGCTGCTTCAAAACCAGGCTTTGGTGAAAGAGTACTCAAACAGTTGGAAAAATGTCAAAAGCAATTTTTGATCCCAAACAATGGTATGATTTTAATTTTGTAGATAAATTTATCGGAAAATCTCATACATAAAGTTACCTAAGATGAAAAAATTTAAAATCAAGTAGTTCAACTTAATAAATCTCTAATTAAGTTATTGACTCAATTTAGAATTTTAAAATATGAGTAAAATAATTTTATTGTTCTCTTATAATCTCCTCTATTTTCTTAAAAGAGTTTTATTGCTCCGTAACTAATATTTTAAAAGTTGGACCGGATATCGAGTAGAAAAGGTCAGTGGATCAAAGTTCAACTGGTTGAAATAGTTGAGCCATTTAATCGGGACCGGTGATGTTATAATTAAATTTAAAAATTATATATATATATATATATTATAATAATTAGTAATTAATTTAATTTCATATGAAGTTAGTAAAGTCATAAAACACCATTTAAAAACCTCATCAATTGTCGCCCACCAGGATAAGTGCTTAAAATATCCACCACTCAAGATTTATACAAATCTGATTATATTAATATGTTCTTCTGGTATAAAATTATTAAAATAAAATAACTCAATTGACAAGTTAAGTTTAAAATAAAATAACTCAATTGATATGTCCTTCTTTTTTTAAATAATTATAAACATGTATATCTAACTCTAAGACAAATTTAAAACACGTATCCTACTGCCCAACAAATATATATATATATATATATATATATGAAATAATTAAATTAAAAATAATATTTTATACATATGTACTAACATAAATATAACAAATACGAGAAAAATAATAAGAATAGATCATTAAAATTTTTTAATATATTCATAATAGAAACTTATATATATATATATATATATATATATATATATATATATATATATATATATATATATATATATATATATATATATGTAGGTAAAAAAAACCAAAATATATGTAAATAGAACTTATGGTTCTATTTTATCAAACCCTAAACCAAAATATTTAAATCCTTATATATGTGAATTTCAGAAATATTATTATGAAATAAAAGAAAACCCAGAAATGAAAAGAATAAAATATCTAGAACTTTTTTATAGAAAACAAGTGAAACAGAAGAATCAGAATCAGAAATAGAATATTTAGAAGATTCAGAAGAAGAATTTAAATTATATATGATGAAACGAAAAGAAATAGAAGAATCTAATGAGGAAGATGAATATGAATCATATGAAGAATATAGGAATACGTCTTCTATTTTCCTATTTATAGGTTTTACTCAATCTCTTAATTATCATTCTTAAAAAACTCTTATCATTTTTTGGTATCTTTGTTATATATTCTCTTTTTTTATATGCCCAAAATTCCCCATCTATTATTGATTATATGAAAACATTTAAAGAAAATCCAGAATTATTTCCATATATAGATTCTTTAGGAAGAAGAATAGATTATTTAAGAAATTATTTATCTGAAAAATGTAAACAAGCCTGGAGAAATATGAAATATTACAAACAAAATAAATTAATCTTAAGATGTGCAGAAAATATAAAAAAGGAAAATATAAAGAAAAGAAATGGAAACCAATGAAGAGATATAACAAGTATAGATATAAATTCAAAAAATATCCAAAAGAAAAGTTTTATAAAAAATACAAGCCTAAAAAATATTTTAGGAAATATTTTAAGAAAGGGAATAAAATAGATTATAGTAAAAAACCCAGAAAATGTAGATGTTATAATTGTGGAAAATTAGGTCATATATCAACAAAATGTAAAGAACCTAAAGATAAAAAGTTTATGAACATATTAGAACAGAGAATTGCTCGCACAGGTCAGAGAGACAAGAGAGGGATTTCAGAATTTCTGTATATTGCATTCAAAGATTGCTTACAAGAGGGGTGCTCGACTGAGGAGCTTACAGGGGCTTTTTATAGACTCACGGACTCAACTCTAGGATTACAATTGACTCAAGTAACTATAACTCTAGTTACTTTTACAAGACATTATAGGACATCTGACATACCAAAGGACGATTACAGATAAAATTTGATAAAAGATAAGATTACATGACTCAGCTTTGTCGGCCATCTTCTGATTGTCTGCTTCTGCCGACACTTATACTTGTCTTCTTCTTCTGCCGACACTCCTTCTAGAGTAAACTTGGATCTACAGTGATAGAAGGACTTTTATCATTTCCTCGAAATTCATGGCAATATTCACACTCATGATTCGGATAATCATTGATTATTTGACATATTTTTCTCTTAGTATCTGGGGTATTCTCCATCTTATTCTTCTTTATATTATCATACCATAGTCCAAATTGTTTCTCATTGGATCTATCATTAGATGGCTTCTTCTTTCCGAGGGCATATACACATGTTTTATCAGTGGAATAATATACCCAAGGATATTCTTCTCTTCCAGGTGTCATATTGGCCACCTTTATACGGTACTAACTTGACTACTTAATAGACTCATATTCATTTTAAGAATATTCATCTTCATTATAAGTTGGTTCATCATCGGGGAAGAATCATCTTCCTTATTCGTCTGAGTTATAGGACTTCTTCCTCTTACTGGCTCCATCTGCTTAAATAGTCAGCAATTAAATTATTCTTTCCTTTTATATATTTTTTTTGATCTTTCGATACCCCCGGTATCCGGCGCCTTTTTCTGGGTTCCTGGCCTTCTACTGGACCAAGTAACTCGGGGCAACCGACTAATCCGGAGCGAGGGATATTTGTAGGCACACCCCTATAAGGTGCTTTGCACCAAGGATGGGCTCCCCCTCCCAACAAATGCTTCTCCCAGGTTCGAACTCACGTCCGCCTGGGGGAATGACAGCTGCCTAACCGCTGCACCCCGGCACTTGTTGGTTTTCCTTTTATATATTCAACATCATAATCATAATAAGCTAAATCAGATTGCCATTTAATTAACATTTTACTACTTAACTTATTTTGTTTTATTCCTCTAGACAACCAATGCTTTACTTGTGTATTATCAGTCCTTATTATAAATCTATTATTAACTATAAATAATTCTGGTGGTAATACATTATATTTTGCTACAGTTAAGTTTGCTCCAGTGTCAACCAAAGCATGATATTTTCTAGATCTATACTTTGCATATATGAATTTTATAAGTATATAGTATAATGATCTACTCATATCCTAGATAATACTTCTAAACGTTCTTTTAATGTTTTCTTAATTTCTTTTCTATCTTGTCTTTCTCTCATTACTCTAGCATATTCTTCTTCATACAATAAATAATGATTATCATATATAAAATTCAGTCTTCTATTTTCCCATTTATAGGTTTTACTCAATCTCTTAATTATCATTCTTAAAAAACTCTTATCATTTTTTGGTATCTTTGTTATATATTCTCTTTTTTTATATGCCCAAAATTCCCCATCTATTATTAGTCTATTTTTGTTTCTTAATTCTTCATTTAACATATGAATGTCTCCCATATTAAACTCTAGATAATAAGTCTAATTGTTTCTTTAATTCTTTCTTTATACTTCTTCTTTGTCTTTTCCTAGTTATGACTTCATTTACTAACTGTATGTACATTTGATCATTATGTTGAACTATTTCTAACAATTGGCTTATAACTGTATGTTCTATTTTGTCTGTTTTGTTTGTTTTATTTATTAAATACCTTAATAATCCTATATTACTTTTAGGTATTCTTATATCATTATTTTCTTTATTGTAATACCAATTATTTTTATCATAAAGTGTGATTCTTCTATCCATTAAGCTCTAGATAATACTTTTAATCTTTCTTTTAATACTTTTTTAATATCATTTCTATTCATCATATTATTAACTACTGCATTATAAGCTTCTACAAAATCTTGAGCTCTTGTATGATATACTATTCTTAATTGTCTTTTTTCCTTTTCATTACATTTATTTATTTTATGCACTATGTGATTCATCATTGCCTTATCTGCTTTAGGTATTATTATTTTTTCGTCATCAATATAATAATAATCTTTATTTTCATCTGATAATATTACTCGCATTATTTTTGCTGTTTGGTGTGTATTGATCATCATATTAACTTTTGAATTACAATTGTTTGATGGTTTATGTTAAAGATTATTCTATCTTCTTGATTTCTATAAGGTTTCACTTTATCTAAAAAATCTTTTCCTAATACTACCTTATGTGATTTATTCGAGTCTTGTTCTACCTATAAAGTTAATTGTATTACATCTCTCTTATTAAATCTTATTACTATATTTGTTTTTATTCCTTCATCTGTTTCTTCATATTCATTTTCTATATATCCTAACTCTATCTTACTTTTTTCTTCATTTTCATCTATTAATGTTATTATTTCTTGCCATATTCCTTGCTTTTTTATTTCTATTATTATTTTATCCTTTTTATTTTCTTTTGTTATATCTAAATTTGTTATCTTTTGATTTATTTCAACTAATTCTGTATTTATAGGATTTATTAGAGACATTTCAGCTAACCGACTACTACTTTAAAAGTAAGAATTATAAGAAAAATTTAATAAAATAATAATCATAGAAATTGTTGCAACTTGCAGCTAAGGGTGGAAATAGGCCAGGCAGCCTGTTAGGGGCCTGTAACTTGGCCTGTGATTGACCTGTTCAGGCCTGGCCTGTTATGCTAAAAGGTCAGGCCAAGGCCAAAACAAAAGTCTGTTTTGCTTAATAGGTCAGGCCAAGGCCTATTGACAGGCCTGTTAGGCCTGTCAGGGCGGCCTGAGCCTGTAAAAATATCTTTTTAAGAAAAAAATTAGATAAGGGTTAAAAGATAATTTCGCCTGAGCCTGTAAGTTTTAGCTTGTTTTCGGCCTGTTTAAGGAGGCCTGTTTTCAACCTGTGGCCTGTTAGCCTGTTTTGCAGTGTGGCCTGTAGGCCTATCAGTTTGCTTAAAAAATTTTAAAAATTCAAGCCTCCTTAACAAGCTTCAGGCCAGGCCAGGCCCAAGCCTAAAAATTGGCCTTTAACAGGCCACAGGCCAGGCTCAAGCCAGTTTGTGTCTTAACAGGCCAGGCCTGTTAAGGTAAAAGCCTGGCCTGGCCTGGCCTGTTTCCACCCCTACTTGCAGCCAGTCAGGGGAGACGTGAATTGTTTTTAAATTTAACCAATAAAAAATATATTAATAAAATAAATGAAAATATGATTGAAAAGTGAAAACACTTTTGTTAGTTCCCCCACGTGATATTGCAGCCTTGATGTGATAAAACTAAACCACACTTCCTTCCTTCTTTCTTCTCACTATACGGCAAAAATCAGCATCACACGTCCTCCTAACCTCAGGAATAAGATGGAAGAAGAGAAAGAAATTATGATTGGTATGATTTATTTGTTTGGCTGATCGTCGCTCTCCTTTTTCATTATCTTTATCTCCTTCAACTTTCTTTTCCTCTTTCGTCATCTTTGTCGTCGTCGTGGACTCATTAAGGAAGACAAAGAAGGGGAAAGATCAGGCTGTTTGGTTCTCATATCGCCATTCCGGCTTCCGGCCTAAAAGCAGTTTTTTTCCCGTCCAAAGCGGCTTGAAACACAAAATGGCTTTTACCGAGAAATCGAGCTGGTGCCTACTCCAATCGACGGTTGAACTAGCCGGACCGTCCGGTCCGATCTGGTCTTAAAAACATTGTCCATAACTTAGTTTTTCAATAAATATATATATATCAACACTAATATATAATAAAAAAATATAATTCGCTTAAATTAAAGGAATTTTTATGTTTTAGAAGAATCATTAAGAATAATTAAAACTAAAAAGTGAAAAGAAAATCATAACCCCAAATATTAATTAAATTATTTTCAGTTAATTACTGTGAATAGTAAATTTTATTTTAGAAGAACTTGAATTATTTTTTTTTAAAAATAAAATCGAACTACATTAATCACACAATTTTAAATTGTGTGATATATATGTCGCTTTTTTAAACGATGATGAAACACTTTTGCTATATTGTTAATGAAACTCTTTTTTATTATATGTAATTAATGAGCTCTTCAATATATATTTTGATAAATCACACATATGTCAAATTTTTTTTACTTGGGATTAACATAGCTTGATTTTTTTCTGGTAAAAAAATTCAATTCAAAAACAATTTTTTTTACTCTTAATATTAAACTTAAAATCGTTTAATTGATATTGGGGTTAAAGTTTCCTTTTTTAACTTGAATTGTTCTTGATCATTGATCAACCTTCTGGAACACAAAATTTCTTTGATTCAATTGAGTCATATTTTATTTTATTATATGTTAATATTTATATATGTGTGTATATATATACTTGTTGAAAAAAATAATTTACAAAGCAATGAAACTCTTTTAATAGGAGAGAAGAAATTGAAGAGGGCAGTAAGGTCATTTGATACACATTTTGAAATCCTAAATTTGGTCGATAACTTAATTAAGGATTTATTGAATTTAGCAACCTAATTTAAAATTTTTCTATTTCAGTACACTTTATATGAGATTTTCCCTAAATTTATTTAAATTTTGGTATTTATTATGAAATTTGATGTTAAAAATATTTGAAATGGAATATTATCTTTTATATGTAATTATCACATTAACTAATATCCTTTTTGGTAATTTGAACATGAAAAAAGTTATTTTAATAACAATTATTTAAACGCTATCATTTTATCAACATTACTTTTTTTATTAATATCCTGCTCAGAATCTATTATCTAAAATCATTTATTCTTCAAAATTTATGCACTAAAAACTAATTCAAACACATTCTTAATAAAAAAATTAAGATAATAAAAATTTTATCTTTATTTTTTGGTCTCTTGAGATAATCCAACCATGCTTCTTCCACCTATTTTAAGAAAAATATATGTTGATGATTTACATTCACAGTTTATATTTGTGGCCTATCCTTTGCAAATATATATATATATATATATATATATAGTGATTTGGAAATAGTTGTACATGTGAAGGGTGTATTTGGAATAGCAGTGGTAAAATTGGCTTTTCTTCAATTTGATTTTTGCAAATTTAAGATTGAGTAAAAGTCAGATTGTATAATGTGATTTATATTTGGATTGACAGTGAAAAAAGTAGTTTTTTTCAATCTGACTTTTGAAAACTTGTTTAGATGATATTGAAAAAGCAATTTTATATGAAAAATTGTGTGTTTAGATTATATTTTGAAGAATAGCTTCTAGAGAAAAAGTGATAAAAGTGATTTTAGAAAATAAATTCTGAACATAATAAATTGTAGGAAAAAAGTGATTTTAATAAAATGAGAGTGTTTGGATATTATTATCAGAATAGCTTTTTTATAGTCAAATTACTAAAAAGGACATTAAATTTTATGATAATTGCATATAAAGAATAAGATAATATTTTATGTATTATTTAACATTAAATTTCATAATAAATACCAAAAAGGAAATAAATTTGCCTAAAAAAATTAAAATTATAACATTAGTCAATTATGTAACATAAAAAAATAGGCCAAACATATATATATATATATATTAATAAATTGTATAATTAAAAATCATTTGTAAATAATAAGTATATAAAATAATATCTTTTATACTGAAATACATAATTTATTCTATAAACTAATTTGAATATTCTAATAATCAATTTAAAGATACTACTTTGCAAATTCCATTGCCATATTATACTGTCCAAATTCCATTCCAATCCATCAATATTCTCAACTCTAATCAGACTTTCCACAGCTTCATTCACATAATTTATCAACGAATAAATTCATAACACAAGAATTGTGTAGAGCTTCATTGACAAAATTAATCATAGAAAAATTCCATTGCAATCCATCAGTATTCTCACCTCTAGTCAGGATATATGCCATAAATGTAATAACTCAAAAAGTAATTAAGGGCTAATGACTTCAAAAGTGGGTATAATTATTATTGAATAAACACTTTTGGAGAATGTGTGATGGGAATTTAGATATTTTAATGATTCCAATGGTTTCCTTATGAAAATTCGTGTGGGGAGAGTGTTTATTGTGAAATTGGAACCATTGGGAACAATTGTGCAAAAGTTGAAAACTCTGTCCATGGAAACTCTATAGAGGGCATCCGATTTGTATGGACGTTTTAAATAGGCAAATGGTGTCTAAAAATTCTGAAATTTTCCAGTCTTAACGTACACATGTCAAACTTCAAAATGGAAATATAATTTATATCATTTTGATTTGTGAGCTAAGAGTTATGGATTTTTGAAATTTGCCCAGCGAAATTAATTATTTTCTGGAACAGTATGCAAAGATTGAAATTTTGGGAATTTTGTGATTCCATCCAGAAAACTTCTATATTTTTCCTTAAAACTAGACTCAATAAAGGTTCTATAGGCTTTGGAATCACTCCATTTTGACTTTTCTAGAATTATTTATGATTTTTCAAAGTTTGGGTAGAAATCTGCCAAAATTTCTGAAAAATCCAAAATTATTGGAAATTAATCAATAATTAAATATCATATAATATATGATATTAAATACCATCAGCCTTCTTTCTTCAGCCATTTTCGTGCTGTTCCAGACCAGAAACAAGAAAGCGAAGGTGACAGAGTTTAGAGAGAGAAAGGGAAGAAATCTCACAAGGTAAGCCGATTTCTCCGACGATTTAATTCCTAACGCGTATAACTCCGACTCTAAGCTACTCCTCTTTATTCTTTAAGGTCGTGAAGCTCAAAATTTGGTGTTTCAAGGGTTGGGGTTCAGCCACCTTGAGGAAAAGCTAGTGGGAGCTTAAGGTAACTTCCAAACCTTCGTATATTAATTATTCTAGCTGTTGTGGGCAATTTAATTGGTGAAATTTTTCTGGATTGCCATTGGTTTTAAATTTTGGAAATTGAGTTTCCTAAGGGTTATGCTGCCCAATTTTGGTTCAAATGGTAGTTATAAGCTAATGTAATAGTTAATAAAGTGGTTAGGAGTAGAAAGGAACGCGTTTAAGGAGCCGAAATCATAAAACCACGATTTTCCCTGGAGAACTCATAAATTTCGGTCAGCTCTAGAAATGGGTCTTAGAGTTGGATTTTCAATGATTTGATGGTTCCATTGCGTTCAAGAGCGAAAATTAGGTGGGGTTACAGTTGTCCACTTTTTTTGGAAAAGGCCGAAAAAGCATAATTACGAAAACGCCCCTAAAACCCTTGAAGTAGGGCTGCCAAGGGTAAATTTATAATTTTACATTGAATTTGATAATTCCGAGTCCGGAAATGGATTCCTCGGGCGGAAATATGTTAGGATAGCCCAGATTAGAATTTTGGGAAAAGTGCAACCGGACCGGGTACGACGGGCTCAGGCCGGGTCCCGGGGGCATTTTTGTAAATTTTCATTATAGACTCATATAACCCCAAGAAACACTATGGAAGTGTCTAAATGGTGCATTTGGAATTATAGGATTCGATATTTGCCCTGTTCGTGATCCACCTGTGTTAGAGCACAATCAGAAAGAGTAAGGTAGTAACTCTTTCTCTTATACTGTGTGTGAAACATTGTATGTATGTTTGTCATGCATTGAGAATACTTTGTGAATACATTGTGATGCTTTGAGTTCGCAGCGCAAGCTGACACATAGTGATACTTTGTGATAAATAGAGATCGCAGCGGAAGCTGACACATAGTGATACTTTGTGCTGTCGTTTGTGGCGAAAGCCATGAGACATTGTGATGCTGCTTAACATGATCATATATGCTATGTGTTTATACACTGTATGAGTGATTTGTTACTACAGAGATTCTTTTGAATCTCATTCTTTCCATTGACTAACATTTCAGACAAGGCAAGTGCTCCAAGGAGAAACGAACCACCAGGAGCGACTAGGATCTTGTAGAGATGTGTTGTTAGGTTGTTAGTTATCTATTTTGGACTTGGGATTATTGTTTATTTTTGAAATGTAGATGTTACGTTGATGTTGGTCATGTAATCCCCTAGTTGGAACTTACAACCCTTAGTTTATACATGTATGAAACCCGGGAGTTACCGGAAATTTGGCTATGCACTATAATATGTATGAATGTGATTGAACTGCGCAGAGTAATTAGATTCGGAAGATGAATATGAGACCATGTTGAACGAATTTTAGAAAAGAGATTTGAGAAAAACGTAATCGTCGGTCTCTAATTCCTTTAAATTACGCATTTTCTAATCTTAATTACGGTTATCAAGGTAGGCAATTACATTTTTGGTATCAGAGTTGTAGTTTCTGGCAAGGGTAGAGTTTTCTAGGATAGATCCCTTAGTTGGCTTTAGGGATAGAAGATCATCTGTGGATAATTGTTGTGTATGCACATGTATGTTCTATTGATATGGATATATATATGAGACTTGTGAATATATGTGCATATTATCTCTGTAATATTAATGGGGTAAGTTGTTTGTAGAATGAAGAAAACTAGAAGATGCCCCAATGTTCAGCGTGTAGACCCAGAGGTGGAGGTAGTCAATGACAATCCACCAGATCCAATGCAAGAGCTGATGGGTCTAATTCGGGATCAAAGAGAGGAAAGGGACCTTCAGTTTTGGGTCACCAGATTTTGTAAACATATGCCTCCAGTGTTCAAAGGGAGGTTTGATCCACAAGCAGCTGAAGATTGGTTGAATTGCCTTGAGAAAATCTTTGAAGTCCTAGGTTGCCCGTCCGAGGTGAAGGCATGCCTGGCTGTCTATAAGTTAGAAGGCGATGCAAATCGCTGGTGGAGGAATATCTCCCTCACTCTGAACAACAGAAATGTGCTGTTGACTTGGGAATCGTTCCAGCAAGAATTTAATGAGAAATACTTTCTCAAATCGGAGCGGCTCGAGAAGGAAACAGAATTCCTGAATATCAGCAAGGGGAAACGGAGAGCTTTGATGACTACCTTGTTAGAGCAAGCGTTTCACCCAAGAGGGGGTGAATTGGGTGATACTAAAAATTTCGTTGCAAATATGAAAACTTGACTGTGAATATAATGTAGTAAAGAGTAAGGAGAAATATCATCGAAGTGTACACCGGGAGTTATACTGGTTCGGTCACAACCACTTTGACCTACGTCCAGTCCTCAGAATATTTATGAGAGTTTCACTATAACTTCTAAGATTCAGTGGGTTCTTGGCACCTCAATACAAGCAAGTTCCTTCGCTTGGACACTCGCTCCCTCTTACAAGTTGTAATCCAATCCCAACTCAAGGTTCCATAACCTTAAGTTACCTCAAAAACAAATTTTGAGTTTGAATGAAATATCTCTCTCACAGAGTGAATAAGAATCACTAAAGTATAGAATTACAAGTATATGTAAAACAGAGTGTCGAACGTGAACTTGATAATGCATTCGTGTGTGTGTTCTTGTTGTTGTTCTCTGTTTGGATGTTCCCATAAGTATAGATGTGTTGGTAATGACCGTTGGAACATTATCTTCTCACTCGTTAGAGTGTACGCAGTCACTGTTGACTTTTCCAGTATTTGAAAAATATCCGTTTGCGGTAGGTGGCGGTAGGTAGCGTTTGAACGTTGCATTTGACTTTCCTTATTTGGTAAGATCTCTTCATTGTTTATCTGGGAATATGCTAAGAATACTAATACAATGAAGGGTTAATCACATAGGAAACAAATCAATGAACGTTGGAATGATTTCTGAATTTCTGGACTTGGATACTCGAGTAGTTCCTCGAGTATTCATTAAGTTTACTTGAGTACTTACTCGAGTATCATCGTGAAAATATTGATAAACAGCAAGTTAATAAATGAACATCACATTACTCAGGTAGTGCATAAAGTAAACAAATTTACAAACCTTGAAAATACCTGTTTACTCGGGTACTTACTCGAGTATGGTACAATTTTCTTCATAGGTTACTCGAGTGGCTACTCGAGTAGTCTTTCTAATAACCTTTAGATTACTCGATACTTTACTCCAGTAATGTTGGCAGGTTTTTAGGGCCAAGAGCACTTCAAGTTTGCTTACCTGGTTACTCGAGTACTGCCTCCAGTAAACATCAATTTTATGCATAACTTACTCGGGTAGATACTTCAAGTGTTTTGTAAATAATTATGCAGATTACTCGATTATTAACTCGAGTAATCTTCTTCAAGTCTTTGACATAGAACAATTTAATACCTGCATACTTGAGTAGTGCCTCGAGTGAAGTGTGATAATAACATTTCCAGTTAATCGAGTATTACCTTCAAGTTTTGCTTACCACAGTGAGTTACTCGAGTAGCTCCTCGAGTAACATTGGCAGGATTGAAAATGCCGAGAGCAACATATTTCTTGAAGCAGGGGACTCGAGTACAGACTCGAGTAACATTGGCAAGCCGTAATTTCCCTGATTACTCGAGTACTCACTCGAGTAACATTGGCAGGCCTAGAGCAACTGCAAGTGATTTACCTGGTTACTCGAGTAACGTTGGCAGGCCGAGAGCAATTGGAAGTCTTTTACCTAGTTACTCAAGTACTTACTCGAGTAACGTTGGCAGGTTACTTGAAGGTTGACTCTAGTTACTTCAAGTTTCTGTCTCATTACTCAAGTACTTACTCGAGTAACCCTTTAGAAATTTTACCAGTGATGAAGTTTCTCAGCTTTTTCTCTTGGCCTTTCTTCATTACCCCAGTGCTTACTTCAAGTGATAATTTGCCCTGTTATTACTTTGTTCAAACTTATTTATTTATCAAATCTTTTTCATACCATTCTTTGTTATCATCAAAACATGTGAGATCTAACATACCTATCTTGTTTCATCCGTTTGTCTCGGTATTCCTCCTACCTCTGGTATAAGGATGATGAAGAATGGAGTTCTGACATGCTTATTCGGGGGTTGAGACGTGATATGAAGAAGCGGTTGGTTACTCATATGTTCACTAAATTCAACAAGGCTGTTGAAGAGTATAGGATCACAGAAAATAATTTAAGAGAACTATATCCTACTAAAGCTACTGGCCATCGCAGTGAACCCAATAAGAGTGGTACTTCACATAAGCGAAAGGGACAGGGATCTTCATCTGGGAGTGGTAAAAATCCCTACTAGTCTGGGAGCCGTGATCAACAGAGAACTCCTTTTACACCTTGGATCTGTCCTCGTTGTAATCAGTCACATCATGATAAGACTTGTGAGGGTCAAATAATATGCTTTAATTGTAAACGTGTGGGGCATACTGTTGTCGAATGCAAAGAGCCACGACCAGACCAGAGGCCAAAAACTCAGGGCCGAGTATTCACTATGACCCACGAGGAGGCCCGTAAATCTCCTAAGTTGATACAAGTAAAATTCTTCTTAATGGCTATTTATTGCAAGTTCTGTTTGACTCGGGTGCAAGTCACTCCTTCATTGCCTATGATTGCTTAAAGCGCCTGTGATTGCATGTGCATAAATTACCATTTGATCTGATAGTGTCAACTCCGATGGGTGTTAAGGCCTTGACTACAGAAGCTTGTCTGAATTGTGTCATAACTATAGAAGGGCACCAATCTACTGTGGATTTGATTTGTCTGCCGCTTTACCAATTGGAAGTCATTTTGAGTTTTGATTGGTTAACGGCGAATAATGTGATGCTTGATTGTGGGAACAGGAGGATAGTATATCCTGCTTCTTAGAGGGGTCGAAGTTGTAAATGGTAGTATAAATTTCCTTTCTACGGCTAAAGCTGAAAAATATCTTGAAAAGGGTTGCCAGGGGTATATAGTATTCTTCTCTGTACAAGGGGAGATTAGTGAAACTGTGAGTAGTATACCCGTGGTAAATGAATTCCCTAAGGTATTTTCGGATGATCTTAACGGATTACCTCCAGAAAGGGAAGTTCAGTTTCCCATTGACATTGTGCCTGGAGCTGGTTCTATATCTAAGGCCCCATACCGTATGGCCCCAAATGAAATGGTGGAGTTAAAGAAACAAATAGAAGACTCGCTGGAGAAAGGGTTTATTAGACCCAGTGTGTCACCTTGGAGAGCTCCAGTGTTGTTTGTGAAAAAGAAAGACGGGAGTCTTTGTCTATGTATCGAATATAGAGAACTGAATAAGATTACTATTAAGAACAAGTACCATCTTCCTCAAATCGATGACCTTTTAGATCAACTATCCGGTTCGTGTGTATTCTCAAAAATTGATCTAAGGTCAGGGTATTATCAACTACGAGTGAAAGCAGAAGATGTTCCAAAGACTGCTTTTCAGACCAGGTATGGTCATTATGAGTTCTTGGTGATGCCATTTAGGCTAACCAATGCACCTGCGGTTTTCATGGATTACATGAACCGTATCTTTCGATAATATCTGGATAAATTCGTTGTGGTATTCATTGATGATATTCTGATATACTCTAAGAGTAGAGAAGAGCATGAGCATCATTTGAGAATTGTATTGAATACATTGCGTGAGAAGCAGCTCTATGCCAAATTGAGTAAATGCGAGTTTTGGCTATCGGAAGTAAAATTCCTAGGCCATGTTATCTCGCAAGAAGGGGTCTCTATAGATCCTAATAAAGTGGAAGCAGTACTGGACTAGAAAAGGCAAGAATCTGTGGCAGAGGTACACAATTTTTGGGGCCTTGCTGGTTACTACCGGAGATTCATTTAGAATTTCTCACGTATTGCTTTGTTGATGACCAAGCTCATGAGGAAGGATCAGCCTTTTGTGTGGGATGAACATGTGAAAAATGCTTTATGGAGTTGAAAGAGAGGTTGACTGCGGCACCTGTGTTGATTATACCTGATCCCAGCTTAACCTACATTGTGTATAGTGATGCGAGTAAGCAGGGATTAGGGTGTGTCCTTATGCAGCAGGGACGTGTAGTGGCCTACGCCTCTCGACAGCTCAAATCTCATGAGATGAATTATCCTACACATGATCTGGAGCTTGCGGCCATTGTATTTGCCTTAAAAATTTGGAGGCATTATCTGTATGGTAAGACGATAGAACTGTACTACGACCACAAGAGTCTCAAATATTTGTATGATAAAAAAGAATTGAATATGAGACAGCGAAGATGGATGGAGTTGCTTAAGGACTACAACCTAGAAATCAAATATCATCCGGGTAAAGCAAATGTAGTCGCAAATGCTCTTAGTCGAAAGACAGTATTGGTGGCAGCAATGATGATTCAAGAGGGGAAGTTAATAGCGGATTTTTGTGATTTGAATCTGTCAAATTAGATCCTCTGTGCCAATTATACTATTTCCTAAGAGTAAAGTAACTTGAGAATTGAGATTGAAGAAGCTTAGAGGCAAGATGGCTGGATACAGCGTAATCTAGCTCGGATTAAACGGTGAGAAGCTCAGGGCTATGATCTATCACCTAGTGGATTGGTTCGCTATCAAAAGAGAATCTGTGTTCCACTTAAGGCAGAGTTGAGACAGAAAATTTTGGATGAGGCGCACAAGAGCTGTTATACTCTTCATCCTGGTATGACCAAAATGTACCATAATCTGAAGTCTATGTATTGGTGGCCGGGTTTAAAGAGTGATGTGACGAAATATGTAACGAGGTGTCTCACTTGTCAAAAGGTAAAAATTGAGCACTAAAGACTTCCTGGTTTGCTGCAAAGTTCTGAGATTCCAGAATGGAAATGGGAAAGTGTGACCATAAACTTTGTGGTGGGATTGCCCAGAATCAGGAGTTATGATACGATCTGGGTAATTGTAGACCGGTTAACAAAATCGGCGCATTTCATACCGATCAATGATGGTTACTCTCCAGATAAACTAGCTGAGATTTATATTCGAGAAATAGTGAAACTTCATGGTGTACCAAAGAAAATCATTTCTGACCGAGATCCCTGATTCACTTCAAGATTCTGGAGGGCGTTACATGAGGCCCTAGGTACTCAATTGAGATTTAGCACGGCTTATCAGCCTTAAATGGATGGACAATCAGAAAGGACAATCCAGATGCTGGAAGACATGTTACAGGCCTGTGTTCTAGACTTCAAAAGGAATTGGGATCGCTTTCTTCCACTTGCTGAGTTCGCCTATAACAATAGCTATCATGCGAGCATTCAGATGGCTCCGTATGAAGCATTGTACGGAAGGAGGTGCCAATCGCCTTTGTGTTGGAATGAGTTATCAGAAAGGAAGTTGTATGGACCGGATCTTGTTGATCAAACCTCAGTGCAGATTCGTATCATTCGTAAGAGGCTTCTTGCAGCACAGAGTCGACAGAAAAGCTACGCTGAAAAGAGGAGACGACCTCTAGAGTTTGAGGTTGGTGATCATATATTTCTGAGAGTATCACCGGTCACTAGCATCAGGAGAGCTATCAAGTAAAAAAAGCTAAGCCCAAGGTACATAGGTCCTTTTGAAATCCTTCAGAGGATTGGGCCTATGGCTTATCGAGTAGCCCTACCCCCAAACTTGAGCAGACTCCACGATGTGTTTCGCATTTCTCAACTGAAGAAGTACCAACCGGATCCATCTCACATTGTTGAATATGAAGTAGTTGAGTTACAAAACAACTTCACATATGCGTAGAGCCAGAACAGATCATTGATAGAGAAGAATGACGGCTCAGACACCGAAGCATTCCATTTGTGAAGGTGATCTGGAAGGGAATGACTCAGAGGGAAGCAACTTGGGAAGCAGAAGCATATATGTGAAGACATTATCCAGAGTTTATGGCTCAAGTTGTGAGACAAATTTTAAGGACGAAATTTATTTTACGGGGGGAGAAATGTAATAACCCAAAAAGTGATTAAGGGCTAATGACTTTAATAGTGGATGTAATTATTGTTGAATAAACACTTTTGGAGAATGTGTAATAGGAATTTGGATATTTTAATGATTCCAATAGCTTCCTTGTGAAAATTCGTGTGGGAGAGTGTTTATTGTGAAATTCGAACCATTGGGAACAAATGTGCAAAAGTTGAAAACTCTGTCCATTGAAACTCTATAGAGGGCAGCCAATTTGTATGGACGTTTTAAATAGGCAGATGGTGTCTAAAAATACAGAAATTTTCTAGTCTTAAATTTCACATGTCAAGCTTCAAAATGGAAATATAATTTGTATCATTTTGATTTGTGAGCTAAGAGTTATGGATTTTTGAAGTTTGCCCAGCAAAATTAATTATTTTCTGGAACAGTATGCAAAGATTGAAATTTTGGGAATTTTGTGATTCCATCCAGAAAACTTCTATATTTTACCTTAAAACTAGACTCAATAAGGGTTCTATAGGCTTTGGAATCACTCCATTTTGACTTTTCTAGAATTAGTTACGATTTTTCAAAGTTTTGGCAGAAATCTGCCAGAATTTCTGAAAAATCCGAAATTATTGGAAATTGATCAATAATTAAATATCATATAATAAATGATATTAAATACCATCAGCCTTATTTCTCCAGCCATTTTCATGCTGTTCTTACCTGAAACAAGAGAGGGAAGGTGACAGAGTTTAGAGAGAGAAAGGGAAGAAATATCACAAAGTAAGCCGATTTCTCCGACGATTTAGCTCCTAACGCGTATAACTCCGACTCTAAGCTACTCCTCTTTATTCTTTAAGGTCGTGAAGCTCAAAATTTGGTGTTTCAAGGGTTGGGGTTCAGCCACCTTGAGGAAAAGCTAGTGGGAGCTTAAGGTAACTTCCAAACCTTCGTATATTAATTATTCTGGCTGTTGTGGGCAATTTAATCGGTGAAATTTCGCCGGATTGCCATTGGTTTTAAATTTTGGAAATTGAGTTTCCTAAGGGTTATGCTGCCCAATTTTGGTTCAAATGGTAGTTATAAGCTAATGTAATAGTTAATAAAGTGGTTAGGAGTAGAAAGGAACGCGTTTAAGGAGCCGAAATCGTAAACCCGCGATTTTTCCCGGAGAACTCATAAATTTCGGCCAGCTCTAGAAATGGGTCTTATAGTTGGATTTTCAATGATTTGATGGTTCCATTGATTTCAAGAGTGAAAATTAGGTGGGGTTACAGTTGGCCACTTTTTTTGGAAAAGGCCGAAAAAGCATAATTACGAAAACGCCCCTAAAACCCTTGAAGTAGGGCTGCCAAGGGTAAATTTATAATTTTACATTGAATTTGATAATTCCGAGTCCGGAAATGGATTCCTTGGGCGGAAATATGTTAGGATAGCCCATATTAGAATTTCGGGAAAAGTGCAACCGGACCGGGTACGACGGGCTCGGGCCGGGTCCCGGGGGCATTTTTGTAAATTTTCATTATAGACTCATATAACCCCAAGAAACACTATGGAAGTGTCTAAATGGTGCATTTGGAATTATAGGATTCGATATTTTCCCTGTTCGTGATCCACCTGTGCTAGAGCACAATCGGAAAGAACAAGGTAGTAACTCTTTCTCTTATACTGTGTGTGAAACATTGTATGTATGTTTGTCATGCATTGAGAATACTTTGTGAATACATTGTGATGCTTTGAGTTCGCAGCGCAAGCTGACACATAGTGATACTTTGTGATAAATAGAGATCACAGCGGAAGCTGACACATAGAGATTACAGCCATGAGTGCTGTCGTTTGTGGCGAAAGCCATGAGACATTGTGATGCTGCTTAACATGATCATATATGCTATGTGTTTATACACTGTATGAGTGATTTGTTACTACAGAGATTCTTTTGAATCTCATTCTTTCCATTGACTAACATTTCAGACAAGGCAAGTGCTCCAAGGAGAAACAAACCACCAGGAGCGACTAGGATCTTGTAGAGATGTGTTGTTAGGTTGTTAGTTATCTATTTTGGACTTGGGATTACTGTTTATTTTTGAAATGTAGATGTTACGTTGATGTTGGTCATGTAATCCCCTAGTTGGAACTTACAACCCTTAGTTTATACATGTATGAAACCCGGGAGTTACTGGGAATTTGGCTATGCACTATAATATGTATGAATGTGATTGAACTGCGCAGAGTAATTAGATTCGGAAGATGAATATGAGACCATGTTGAACGAATTTTAGAAAAGAGATTTGAGAAAAACGTAATCATCGGTCTCTAATTCCTTTAAATTACGCATTTTCTAATCTTAATTACGGTTATCAAGGTAGGCGATTACAATACTGTCTAGAGCTTCATTCACAATTTATCAACGAAAAAATTTAAAACACAAGAACTGTGCACAACTTCATTCACAAAAATTTCTCGTATAAAAATTCGATTGCAATCCATCAATTTTCTCAAATGGCATGAAAAACTGGTTTTTCCCCTACTCCTCTTCCATACAAAAGAAATTCATTACTCATATATATTTTTCACTTCTTTACTCATACAAAAAGAAATTCATCTGTCATAGTTTTTGTAATCAGAAGTTGACTCACACAATTGATCATTGCAAAAGAAGAGAACTTTTGAAATGGGGAAGAGAAGAAAGAGAAGCTAGTTGATGGAGATGCCAAAAGAGAGATAAGCTGACAAGATTTTTTGTCGACCGTCAGCTAAGAGCACTGATCACATGACAGGCGAGTAGCCACCAATATCTGAACCACCGGGCTGGGTCACCCCCTTCCGCTCATCGATTAACCTCCACCACAGATGCTCACCACTGGAAATGAAGGTTAGCATTTTTTTATAATAAAGGAAAAGACAAAACAAAAACAGAAAACTATGTTACATCAGACGCTCGAACTCTATCAGCGTCGACCATATCCCTTATTCTATCCGATGGTGAACTTAAAATCTGCATATCCATAACCATCGTTTGTGCTTCAGCTGCTAGTGCATCAGCCACTTAATTTGCCTCTCGTGAACAATGACTAAACTCGACATGCCAATCCCTTCCAAGCAATTGTTGGATCTCGTTGAAGATTCTGAAGTCTGGGTGTTCATCCGGCACTGTATTATTAATGAGATTGATAACCTCCTGACAATCACTCTCCACTATAAGATGCTGGCAGGTTTGATCCTAGGCCAGTTTAAGCGCCTATAAGATACCCCAAGCCTCAGCTGTTAACTTCATTCCTCGACCTACTCGGTATAAGAAACCCTAAATGAATGTGCCCTAATGATTTCGCATGATCCCCCCACACATACAAGATACAATACCTATATCAAACGCCCCATCCACATTATATTTCCAGACATGTGTGGTGGAGGTATCCAAAATGTTCCAGTATCCTTCCTTGCCTATGAGTCAGTCAGATCACCACACCCCCATGCTAGGCAAGCTCTTGCCCGTGCGACAATGCCTATTGGATCCCAAGGCTGTGCATTGAATAATTTATCATTGCGTCTAAGCCAGATGTTCCGGTTAAGCATTACAAACCAGAGCCGAAACTCAAAACCTCCAACTATTGCCCTCTTACTAAGACCCCAATTTATCCAGTTCATAGGATCCAAAAGGCTAAAAAATTGACTAGCCTACTGCACTGGTACTACTACATCCCATACCTGTCAAGCCTATGGGCAATCTCTCAATGTATCGATAAGTGACTCCTGCTCACTACCACAGAATTCGCACAAACCTGTTGGATTAAATGTTGCATGTACTTGGCAAGATTGGTAAGTACACGATTATGACAACATTGCCACATGAACAGACGATTACGCTGGGGAACACGTAGTTTCTATATTTGTCTCCATATCTGATTGCACTGAGGAACATCTTGAGTAGAGAGACCACCATACACTGATTTTATTGTGAATGAGCCCTGTTTTGACCACCGCCAAATGGGAAAATCAGCAGTGTGGGATCTAGCACAGCGTACTCTCTGTATAGCATCAATAACCGAGTTTGGCAGTAAGTTCGCAAATTTAGCAACATCCCATGCACCCGAAGAGGATAGGCAATCGGCCACCGTCCACTCTAAACTCTCATCCGATAGGGCTACAGTAGCTAGATCTTGAAGAGCACCATAGTGAGGAACCCATATATCATTCCTAAAGGATATAGTCTGTCCATTTGATATCGGCCACCCTAATCCTTCCTCCACATGTTCCCACGCAGTCCTATTGCCTTTCCATGTACTAGACTCTGTTCTGGGACGTTCCACCTTCGAAATAATATCCATTCCACATTTATATTTCTCCCGTAGAACCTTGACTCAAAGCAATTCCGTTCAATTTGTAAGTGACCAACCAAGTCTCACCATGTAAGCCTTATTCTGGATCTGGGCGTGACGCAGGTTTAAACCTCCTTCCTCCTTCCGTTTACATACTTGCTCCCATAAGACTAGGTTAAGTCTTTTCCTATTTGAAGTACTCCCCTATAAGAAATTATGACACCGCTTGTTAATAGCCTCGCACGTCGAAACTGGTAGAGGAACTGTTTGTATAGCATACGTAAGCATAGCCGATGTCATATATGCAACCAATGTATGCCAGCCTGCTAATGAAAGTGTATTAGC
The DNA here is from genome assembly GCA_963855925.1 of Inga laurina. Lineage (NCBI taxonomy): Eukaryota > Viridiplantae > Streptophyta > Magnoliopsida > Fabales > Fabaceae > Inga > Inga laurina. The sequence goes on along the minus strand of OY979712.1, from coordinate 13,678,397 downwards.
TTTCCAACTGGCTAAGCGTACATCCATATTGTCGAGAAGGAAGTTATACATAGAACGAGACACCCTTTCATGGTTTAAAGGCATCCCTAAGTACTTCCCTAAGTTAGCATATGGTACAAAATTCAGGAGTTGACTAATCTCCCCTCTCTTCGAATGACTTATATTTCTAGAAAAGAATATTCAAGATTTAGCCGTACTTATTTTTTGGCCCGAAGCCTCACAAAAATCATCTAAAGTAGCCTTCACGATTGCTGCCTACTCCATATCGGCCTCAGCAAACAAAATAAGATCGTCAGCAAAAAATAAGTGGGAGATAGGGGTACCTCTTTTGCTCAAGCGAAAGGGAAACCAATCTCCCTCATTTACTGCATGTTGGATTAAGTGCCCCAACCGCTCTATTACCAATACAAATAAGTATGGCGAAATAGTCCAAACCAATGAGATCTTGAATTTTGTCTCCACATGAGTTCTTCCTATGACAAAACCCCTTCCAACTTGTTCCATAGTTCTCGGCGTAGATCTTCCCAATACACAGTTGAACCCATCAGAGCAATTTTATTGTTCACTCCTTCCAACCTACGGTAAAGTTTATCTTTTTTCCACTTAATATGGTCGAATACCTCCCTGTTCCATTCTGTCACCTTATGTTGGAATTCAGTAACTGAATCACTCCATCCATATTACAGATTCCAATTGGTTCTAACAAATTCTGCAAACTCTTTATGAAGAACCCATGGAGCAAAAAACCGAAAGGGTCCTTCTTTACAGCCTCTTTGAACATCATTCCCAGTATCAAGTAACAAAGGACAGTGATCCGATTTGAACTTAGGAAGATGAAGAACCAATGCATTAGGGAAAGCTTCATACTATTCAGCATTTACCAATACCCGATCTATATGACTATGGCATCCGGAGCGACCCCAGGAGGCCCACTAAAATCTATATCCAACATTCCACCTTCAAGAACCCATTACTTGAATAATCTATCCACCCTATCTCCTCCCCTCCTGTTCCTGCTTCTTTGATCATCCATAAAGAGCACACCATTAAAGTCTCCTGCCACCACCCATCTGCCTTGCTTATTCTGCCACCCCACTATACCCTTGAGCCTCCACCACATGCAAATTCTGCCACCACAACCTTCTACCCAACAACTCTGCTTTTTTCCTTGACTGCCTGGGTTCAAGCAGGGCAAAAATATTCCAACGATATCGCGTCTTTAAATCTTTAAGTAAGCGACAAAAGGAGGCACCACCGGCACCTCTAGTGTTCCAAGTTGTGATAATCATAATACTAAACATGAAGCGAAGATGTGATAGCAACCCTACTCCTACCATCTAGCGTCCCACATGAGAATCCACTGCTCCTGACATTTCAACATCAGTACAGACTTCCTTCATCAAGGGATTCAAGTGAGTAATAAACACCTCTTTACGGATAGCACCTGGGTCCGGAGGGTCCGAGCTTGACGAACTCAGAAGGAGAGGACGATGTTGATTATGTACCGGATCTGCATGGCCCTTATCGTCTCCATATACATTATGTAGCTGAACAATTTTTGAAGTCGACCAAGATACATGAGCTGCCTGATCATATTTTGGGATTCTACTGGGCCCCACCTACAAGGGCATTCTATTATTTTCCATTCTTTCTTTAGCTTTTAAATATTCCTCCATGGGCCCAGCCCCCTGGCCTACGTGGCCCTCTTTAATGTTTTTAATGGGCCTTTGAACGTCAGCTAGCTTTTACTTGCAGATATGCGTCTCTCTTGATTGCATGTGAGATGAAGAATTTTTAACACCCACAATAACGTCTCACTGCTGATTTTTCTCTTCCTCATTAACTGTATTAAGTGTCGAAAATTATGAGCCCCCTGATTTTGATACCCGCTCATTATGCCTATAATCACGGGATTGAGACTCAGCTAGAGATTGGGGTCCTTGTTGCACGCGCCGTCGTCTCGGAGCCACCATCCACTCACTTAGCCCATCTGTTCCTCTTCCCTCGGCTTACTACGCCTTGGTTCTTTATTACCTCAATCTACATGGATAGAATTATTTTGTTGTTTCTCTCCTACTCTACCTTCATTGATTTGACTTGTACAACTTTCAAGGTCATAACCATACTTGCCACACTAGAAGCAAATAAGGTGTAGCCCCTCGTAAACAATATTTTTCTCCCTTCTGTTTATCATGATCGACGGCATAAGTGGTTCATTAAGGTTGACTTCTACACATAAGTGCGCAAATCATCCCTTCACCTGTGCAAGAGTATTTGTATCGACCTTCAATACCTTACCAATTTGGTTACCTACAACGTATAAGAACCCTTTATCGTAGTAATCTATGGGGAGTTTTGGAATCCTCACCCAAGCCGCAATTCTTTTCACTTACTCTGTGTCAGGGTCAAAATCCAGTTTCCATGGTTGGACTGCTAGATAATGCTCCATATATACCTATGGCCCCTTAGTTAACTCAAAATTGTAGTCTTCTATACTACTCATACGTACCAAGAAATAGTCGAATCTGATTTCCATGACTTCGACCTCCCCTCTCCTTCCCCAGAGTATTTGCAGCTTTCTACTCAATTGGTCTTCTCGTACTATTATTCCCAGCAAATGAATAAAAAGACCGAGTTCCCAACGTTTAGCCAACTTCCTGTGATATCCAAGTAGTGCAATCATGTTTGTTCCCTTCTCAGTTTTCTCTACCCTAATGCGTTCCGTCCACCCATCGTCAAACCATCAGTCTTCCTCCACATCATCCTCTAGCCCTGTTGATGAAGTATTGACACACGCCTCCTTATACGACTTAATCGGTCTGCCTATCACCTGGTGCTGATCTGTCTCATCTTTATGCATCCAGTCCTCATCTCTAAGAACCACAGCACGATCATTTGGTATTGTAGCTTCACCCAGCCTAACCTTCTTCATATTCTGCTTTAAGGTGTCTGCCTCCTCCGCCGATACCAGAGCTCTCTCGGAACCCTCGTCGCTCATTTTAGGTATGCCTTCTCTCCTCCTCTCAGAATCGATAAAATGATAGCGTTTTAAGTTCAGCCACAATGAAGGCCGCAATTTTGGCCAAGCTCTCACCACTAGGAAGAAGTAATAGGAAGACACAAAATATGACAGACAAAAGGGAAAGAACAAAGGGAGAGGATATCAACCAAACTTGAACCACCATCTTCGAAAGTCTTCTCATATCTGGAAGAGAAGGAAGCTGCGATGGGAAATTGATGAAGAAGATGCTAAGAAAGGGAAAGAGAAAGGAAAAATGAAAGTGATAGAGAAATAGGATAGGAGAGGGAGAAAAGGGGACAACAATTATTACTGTCCAACAGTCCAAAAATGCTAAAAAAAATAGCTTATACGAAAACCTTGGTATTACACAATAAAACCATGGTTTTGCTCCAAAAAGAGATTATGCCTGTTTTATGAGTGTTTGGGTGAATTCTTGCAAAACCATGGTTTTAGCTCAGAAGCACTTTTTTTGGTTGCATCCAAACACACACTTATAAGGACATGGATCTTATTAAATAATGTGTGTGTGTGTATTGAAAAGAAACTATCTTAGGGTGAAGATACAAATTTAGTAATAAATAATTTCACTATGGGTATCCATAAGACTTAACTATTTTTAGGTACAAAAGTATATATAAACAACTTATTTGGGTGCAGATATAGCAACGCCCTTTAAGCAGACCTAACTTCCATTACTTTTTGGATTGTGGGTTCCATTAGTTTTTTCTCTCTATTATTTTACTTTTTTAATTGGAAAATGTCACTTGACCCCATGGAAACAATTTCATTTCAGTTAACCCCTAAAAGATTATAAAATTTCACTACACCCCTTTGGGTCAAATGAAATTAAGTTTTTAGTGAAAAGACAATAATGTCCTTACTTTATTTTTTTCAAAAGAGCATTTACGAGACAAATATGGGCATTTTTAAGCATGGTTCATGAACCCAGACTGAACCAGCTAGTTTAGACCGAAACCCAGTGAACCGGCCAACTTTTCGGTCTAGTTTAGGCAGGCACCCGTTACTGTTCTGACCCGGTCTAACCCAGTATAACCCAGTACTGACTTGCCGAGTTGTGTGGGTCGGCCAGTTAAATTTTTTTAACTCTCTAGCATCTGAAAAGATTCTATTTTGTATTATTACTATTATTTGTTATAATTCAAAAACCAGTCAGACGCCTCTACCCTCTTCTCTCCCTCTCATTTTGTGTTTGATTTGTACTCTATCTCTCCCAACTCTCACTCATTCTTGACCAACTCTTTCTAATCTGGTTCTTAGACCTGTGCTCTAATCCAACGTTCCGTTGGAATGCATCCTCAAATTCTTTGGTTAAGGTCTCGTGTGGTTTGATGGTGTGACCACGGCTTATGGGAGACATAAAGGCCTCACCTTTGATGGTGGCCACGGTGTTTACGATGGTGGAAGTCGAGTTCAGTTTGCCTCACTTCTCTGGTTCTTTCTTGGTTTCATCGGTTTGCTTTCTTTTTTTCCTGCAACGCTATTTGTATTTTACATTTTTATGCTTACTTTGATCAAATTGTGTTATACACTTGTAATTGTTGGTTTGGTTTGGACTGTTTGTGTTCATATTTTCCTTCCGTCAATCCTAGTTTGACATTCTTGATGGTTTCAATTGATTAAGTTCTTGTGTGGTCCTGGTCACTAGTCTAAGGGTGTGGCTGTCATTGGTGGGAGACACAAAGGCTTCTCCTTTGAATCAACGCGACGGTGTTACAGACTTGAAGTGGTGAAGATCGAGTTCAGTTTGCTTTCTTTATTACCTTCACCTCTATTTGAATTTTATATTTTATGCTCATTACAATTTGATTGTTTTCTTGCTTGTGGGTGGTTGAGACTCTGTTTTTATGTTTTTATTTATAGATTGCTTGTAATCGAATTGGGTGTTGCTTTTTTTCTTTCCTTTGTTGATTGAAAAGACTATGTTTCCTAGTGTGCTTTCTTATTTGCTCATAGATGTCAGAAGTGGTGAAGGAAGTGATAATCGTCCCACCACCACTGCCCTTATAGAAGAGCCTAGCAACCCCCTAACCAGAATGCCTCTAATCCCACAGAGTCAACAGGCAGTGTCAAAAAAATTGATCCTACTTGGCAATATATGTCAATCAAAAAAGAGGAAAAAGTTAAGGTTTTTACTTGCCTCTTATGTGCATCAAGTTACAAGGGAGGTGGAATTAATAGGTTAAAGCAACATCTAGCTGGTTTGAGTGGTCAAGTGTTTTATTGTAAGAAAGTATCTCATGATATAGGTGCTAAAATGAAAGAATCGGTAATAAAGGGTGCAAAGAAAAAATCTATTGCTAATGACAATGTAGAAGACATTGATGATGTGGAAATTGAGGAGCCAATTGCTTCACATCCACTTAGGACATCCAATGAGAGTAGTGGCATAAAGAGGAAAGTAGTTGGGGTTAGGAGGGTTGACAAGTATTTTGCACCTAGAACAACTTTGGGTGCTCAACCAAGCATTAAGAGTGCATGGGCAAGTCAAGAAGCACAATATGCTGCTAAGGTGGTTATTGTTGAATGGGCTTATGCAAGTTGTATTCCATTTAATGCATTGAATTGTCCTTTGTTTCAAAAAGTTGTTGATGTTATTGCTGCCATTGGTCCTGGGTTTAAGGCCCCTAGTGCTTGTGGTTATAGAATTAGCTTGTTGAAAGACTGTAAAAAAGAATGTCAGTTATTGATTGATAGTTATCCAGCTAAGTGGAAAGAAAATGGTTGTACAAAATGGCTTATGGTTAGACTAGTATTCGACAGCATACTTTAATTAATTTCTTAGTATATTCAATGCATGACATGGTGTTTGTGAAATCAGTTGCTACCTCAAATTTAGTTAAAGATGCAAAAACTTTATTCTCTTTGTTCAATGAAGTTATTGAGTGGGTTGGCCTTAAAAATATAGTCTATATGGTGGCTGAAAATGTTGCTAACTATATAGCATGTGGCAGACTGATTAAAGAGAAGTATAAAACCATTTATTGGTCTCCCTATTCAGCTCTTTGTTTGAATCTTGTTTTGAGAGATATTGCTTTCATGCCTCATGTGTGCGATCTTGCAACAAATGCATCTAAAATCACTCTCTTTGCATTTAATCATATGGTCTTCTTGTTGTGGTTATAAAAAAGACCTGGTTGGAAGGAAATTGTACGTCCAGATGCTACAAGGTTTGCCACCATATTTATTACTTTACATAGTATATATTTGCACAAATATGACTTACAAACTCTAGTTGTTGATCAGCATTTTGTGCAGCACAACTTGGCTAATACTAAGCGTGGGAAAACATTTCGTGCAATCATCGTCAATAATCGGTTTGGGAACAACTGTTTTCAAATTGTCAAGATTGTTTCCCCGATTATTAGACTACTGAGGATTGTTGATTTTGACGATAAGCATTTGATGCCTTATGTCTATGAAGGCATGCAAAGGGCTAAAATAGCAATCAAGGAGATGTTTCAGAATAAGGAGGAGATGTACAAGCCATACACTAGCATTATTCAGGCTCACTGGGATAAATATTTAAAGAGTCAACTTCATGCAGCGACTTATCTTTTGAATCCTGCCTTCTTCTATAATGTAGAACTTGCTAAAAAGAACAGATTAATGCAATCTTTGATGGATGTGTTTGAGGCCCACTCATATGATAATATTGATCGTTATGTTACAATGATGCAGTAAATGAGTGTCTATTGTGATTGTAAATATTCCTTTAATAAAGTTTCATGTGCAAAAGCAGTCCAAAAACTAAATCCTTGTAAGAATATTTAATTTTTTATTTTAATGGAAATATCAATACATATTTGATATTTCATACTACATTTAACTAATTTTTTTTTATTTTATGCATATGAGTAGTGGATCTACGATGGTGGTTCAATTCCAAAGTTGCAACAGATTGTTATTCATCTACTAAGCCAAAATTCTTCTTTTTCTGGTTGAGAAAGAAATAGGAGGTTATTTCAACGCATCAACAGAAAAAAAAAAAAAAACCGATTGGAGCATCAAAGGCTCAATGACTTGGTTTTCACAAATTACAATCTAAGGTTAAAGTATAGGTAATCTTAAAACTTATGACTTAATTTGATTTTATAGAACTTATTTAATATGCATTTTACTAATGTTGATCTTCTTTCATTTTGTCATTAAAGGGATACATTGACAAAGAAGAAGGAAAGTTACGATCCGATTGATTATGAATCAATAGATAAAGTGGACTTTTGGGTTGTTGAAGATGGTCCAACTCCTGAGTTGGATAATCTAGATGTGGCACATTTTGAACTTGAAGAAATTATGAGGAATTATGGAGGTTTATAATACTTGAAGAAATTACGAGAAATTATGGAGGTTTATAATAAATTATCTCTTATATTAAGATTATATTTGTAATACCTCGAAATTTAGGATTTGAGGCTTGGGAATAAGCCTAAATTAAGTGAACTGCTAAACCCTAATTTAGCAGGAGCTCAAATTTATACCCTAATGATTCTTATATCTTTGGGGTATTAAGAAAGTAAAATGGTGAATTTTGGAGAATATAATTATGTTTTTGCTGAAATCACCTATGAGGTAGTGATCTTGTCATGTGATTTTGAATGACTAAATGATGAGGAAAAATTATGAAATTTTACAGGATGAAAGTAGACATCCTAAGCTTTAATTTGATAGTTACATATGAATCAATTAGAGATATATACAAAAATTTATGAATTTTTAAACTCAGCATAGAAAAACTGTGAAGTTTCTGGAACAGCATGCACAGATTGAAATTCTGGGAATTTTGTGCTTCCATATATCAAAATTCTATATTTTTTCTTCAAACTAGACTTAATAAGGGTTCCATATCCTTTGAAATCACTCTAATTTGATTTTTCTAGAATTAGTTATGATTTTTCAAAGTTAAGGCAGAAAATCTGCCAAAATTTCTGAAGAATCCGAAAATTTTGGAAATTGAATAAATAATTCAATATCATATAATATATGATATATCCTCCTTCCAGCAGCCATTTCCGTCATGTTTCAGCAGGCCAAAGAGAGAGAAAGCTTAAGAGAGTTTAGAGAGAGAAGGAGAAGAGAACTCAAAAGGTAAGCCGATTTCTACGACGATCTAGTTCCTAACGCGTATAACTCTATTCCTAAGCTTCTCTTCTATGTTATGTAAGGTATTTGAAGCACAAATCTTGGTATTTTGAAGTTAGGGTTTTCAGCCACAAGAAGGAAAAGCCAATGAGAGCTTGAGGTAACTTCCAAACTTTCGTATATTACTTATTCTGGTTGCTGTGGGCAATTTAATCAGTGAAATTTCGCCGGATTGTCATTGGTTTTAAAGTTTGGAAATGATATGGCCTAGGGGTTATGCTGCCCAAATTGGGTCTTAATGTTAGTTGTAACCTAATGTAATGGTTAATAAAGTGATTAGGAGTATAAAGAAACATGTATGCGGAGCCAAAACCGAAAACCCTAATTTTTCTTGGGGAATTGAGAATTTCGGCCAAGGCTAGTTTGGAGGGGTTAGAGATGGATTTTCAATGATTTGATGGTTCCATTGAGTTCAGGAGCGAAAATTAGGTGGGGTTACAGTTGGTCACTTTTTTTGAAAAGGCCGATAAAGCATAATTACGAAAACGCCCCTGAAACCCTTATAGTGGGGCTGCCAAGGGTATTTTTGTAATTTGATAATGAATTTGATAATTCCGAGTCCAAAAATGGATTCCTTTGTTGGAAATATGTAAGAATAGCCCAGGTTTGAATTTCAGGAAAAATGTAGTCGGACAGGGTACGGTAGGGCCGAGTCGGGTCCCTGGGGGAATTTTAGTAAATTTTCATAATAGGCTCATATAACCCCCCAGAAGTACTATGGAAGTGTCTAAATTGTATATTTGGAATTGTAGGACCAATTTGTGAGCCCAATCGTTGGCACGCTTTATGAGGCACACGTTTCAAGGTGTAAAAGGGTTAAGGTATGGAACTTACCTCTCCTGCATGTATATGATACTTGTGTTAGTGTGTTGATGCATGTTATTGCTTTGCTTGATTATGTGAAACATGTATGAATGATTTGAAGCTATGTTTCAATTTATGCTATGCCCATAAGTATATTGTTTGAATCATTGAGCTGACAGATTTGTCATTGTGTGAGCATGAGTTATGTGATGTAAGCATGTCATGCATTAAATATTTATCATACATGCATATTGGTATTATTTTCCTACTGAGATTCTCTCGAATCTCACCCTCCCCTACCAACAATTTAGACATGTGAATACAGACGGTATGCAAGGATCAAAGATGAGCCTATACGAGAGGGAATTACGATAGTGGAACAAAGATGGGAAGATGTCTCCATTTTACTGGGATGGGTTTACATACCCTAGTAGCCTTGTACAACTACATTATTTGAATTTATCAGGTACGGAGCTCTATGGGGAATTTATGTAATCATGCACTTATTATCAGTATATTCATGTTATTCCTGGTTGTCCACCGAACCACATATCGTTTTCCACGAATACTCTAAAAAAATGTTAAAACAAGGTAAGGGCGTGACAATATTCTTATATAATAGTACATAACTATGTTTTCTTCTTCACATAACTATGAAGAATTTAATTCATTTCAATATTTCATATGTAGGTGATGAATATGTGGCCATTCTTGAACCTCCGTACTTGAATGATGATGATGATGTTGGTCCTAGTGCTTTTAGTTTTCCTCCTTTAGCTAAACCTCCTAATGTTGCAATACCTACAGATTTAATGATGTTAAATGGTCCTACTTGTTAATTGATGATTAGTTTAGTGATTAAAGAATTGTAGGTGGAAGGAACCTTTATTGATATTTTGATCTTCTAGTAGGATAATATCATGATAGTAATAGCAAATCATTTTGATCTTTTGGTAGGATAATATTATGATGGCAATAACAATACTCAATGCTGTGAGTGTATTTTGGTTACTGATTTTGGTGTCATTGGATTGCAATATAATACTATGATGCTTATTTGTCAAACAAATTGTAGGCATGTTGGATATATATGATTATTTTGAATGAATATTTACTATTTAGTATATTTAGATAGTATGATTTATCTAGATTTTTTTGACTCCTCAAACAGTCTGACCCCCGGGTTGACTCCGGTCTGATCTACTGACCCTTGACCCGCTACCTCGTCCGGTTCAATGCCAGGTCCATGTTTTAATACCTTGTTTTCAAGACAAGTAAAGACATTTACAAAAAGAATAAAGGGATTCAAAGAAAACAAAAGAGTTGACAAGAACATTTTGGCCAGTCATAAGATAAATAAGAGAATTCACAAGATAAATAAGGGTATTCATAAGATAAATAAATGCATTTACAAGACAAGTAAAAGGATTTAAAAGAGTCCATGAAGCTAAAAAAAATACAAGTCAAATATAGGCATTTATAAGACAAATATGTGAATGACCAAAATTTTTTTATTCTCTGGTCACTCATATGTTTGTCTTATAAATGTCTTTAATTGTTTTGAAAAAACACTTATTTGTCTTATAAATGCTCATATGGAAAAAATAAAATTAGGGTATTATTGTCTTTTTTACTGACAAAACTTAATTTAATTTTTGCAACCCCCTCCGTAATTATTATCCGAAATACGTGATTAAAATGAAATAGAGACCAATAATAATCAAAACTCATTTACATTCCCATCCTTAAGATAGGGTTTTCACAAATACATTTCACAAACACTTTAATTGGTCACACAATCATATTTCGAATACAATTATCTCATGAAGATAAATCACATTCATATAAATATCAGAGTGCACAATAATAATCCCGGCAATCCCGGATTGATACTTTCACTAAAGATTCATAGGGCACATACGCCTTTTACAATTTCTCAAATGGGGATTACACAATACTCATTCTAAATATATATTCCAACTTATCATCAGAACATATACAGTTTTTCCAACATCTAACGATAACCAACTACCAAATCCAAATGCCCATAAGGAATTCTCGTCGCCCCTAATCACTTGCTCCTTCCTCGAGCCACATGTCCTGTCTAAAATGTTGATAGGGGAGGGTGAGATTCTAGAGAATCCTAGTAGGAAACAGATATCAATATGCATGCAAGATAAGTGTTTAATGCATGACATGCTTGCATCACAATAACTCGTACTCACATAATGATATATACGCATGCTCAATGTTTCAACAACATACTCATGGCCATAGCATAAATAGAAACAGAGCTTCAATCATTCATATATGTTTCACATAATCAAGCAAAGTAATAACATGCATCAATACACAAATACAAATATCAATACATGCAGGAGAGGTAAGTTCCCCACACTTATTCTTCCACGTGTGCTCCAGCACAGCTTACTCATGATCAGATGAATATTGAACCATAATTAGGGTGAATATCGAACCCTATAAACAAAAACAAGGACATAGGATTATTCTCTTTTCCAAATTCTCACTTTTATAACACTTATAGTTGGTTATCATTCATGACCTTTAGGTGGCTAATTAAAGCCTAAACACATGCCTAAAGGCTTGAAAAAACACTCGACCAAAGACCATCTTTGTAAGTCCAAAATTTCATTTTTGGGGGTTGGCCGTGGCCAAAAACAGGTCCGAAGAATTTGGGCCACGGCACAGAATCCGCTAACCGAGGCCAAGAAAAATCATGTTTCTTGGCTGAACTTCCAAAAATCATAACTAATTCTAGAAAAATCAAAATGAGGTGATTCTAAAGCCAAATGAAATCTATTTAAGTTTTCTTTATAGGAAAAATATGGACCATTACTAGAAATCACCACAAAATTCCAAAATTACCCAAAACTTAACACTGTTCCAAAACAGAGTCCAATTTTAGTTCCACACTTTGGCAAAGCATAACTCTCAGTTCACAAAACAAAATGACACAAATTATTTGTTTATTTTGAAGCTTGGGATGTGAACTTTAAGACTGAAAAGTTTCAGAATTTTTCAACACCATTTGGTTATTCAAAACTTTCATGCAAATTGACTGCCCAGAACAAAGTTCACACTTGACAGATTTCCAATTTTCTACTAAAGTGTCCAATGATTTCAAAATCAATACCAAAACCTATTCCCATACAATTTCTCACAAGGAACACAATAACTACCTCAAAATGACTAAATTCACATTAATTTCCAAGATATAACCCAAGACAACAACACAATGCCAATTTCCAAAATCCACAAACTTCACATATTAACCTCAAATCAATTATATCTATCTAATACACACAACAACACACCATTTCCATTACCACCACATGTCATACTCTCTAAGACCCTTATTTTCGAAAATAGGGCAGAAATTTCCAGAAAATTCAAACTCAACCAAATGCCACAAAACCTATGTAGAAAGGTTTGCCTTACTCACCTCTACAACTTTTCCAAAGGAGTTCCTTGGTTCTCCAAACTCCAAAATTCCTTGAGAGCTCAAAACACCACCAATGGAAAATCTAAAATCATGAAGATGAAGCTCTCAACACAAGGAACAACTTTATAGAAGAGCTTTTTTTCACTAGAAGCCATTTAGAGGGTCAAAAGCTTGTCTATTTCACCAAGCTTCTTCTTCCTTTTTCTGCAGAAATGGAGGACGAATTTGAGAAAGAAAGAGTGAGAGAAAGAAGCTTGAAGAAGAGAATGATGACACTTCCCATACCCCCATACCCTTTAATTTCGAAAATAGGAAGGGAGAGAGAAGAAAATATTAAACAAAGCCTATTTGACTTTTCCACCAACTACATCATTATTTCTACTTGCAAAGTGTTGTCATCTCATTGGCTCTCACAAAGTAAACCACTAATAGCCACTTTAATCCCTCTATTAGCTATTTAATCTCACATTTCATTTTCTCTTAGTTAGTAATTAATTTCTTCCATTAATTACTAATTTATGGCTATGCTTTCAATTTCTCAATAATTATGGCATATTAATTAAAATTGCCACAAAATACATAATAACTCCAATTTAAATTCACAAATTATTCTCAATAATCATCATTAGCCCTTAATCAAAATTTGAGGCATTACAATTTTGACCCAAGGGGTGTAGTGAAATTTCAGAATCTCTTGAGTGTTAACTGAAATGAAATTGTTTCCATGGAGTCTAAATGATATTTTTCCATTAAAAAGATATTAAAATAATAAAGAGAGAAGAGTAATGAGACCTACAGTGCAAAAGTATGGAACTTAAGTCTTCTTAACAACATTGCTAAATTTGCTCCAAAATAAATTATTGATGTCTACTTTTACACCCGAAAATAGCTAACTCTTATGGGCGCTAATAGTGAAATTTTTCATTGCTAAATTTACACTTTTCTCCCACTATCATTTAGGCAACTATTGTTTTAGGTAGCTATTTATTTTTAGGGTTAAGGTGTAAATTTAGCAACGAATTATTTCACTATAAAAGCCCAACACAATTAACTATTTTGGCGTGCAAAAGTATACATAATCAATTTTTTGGTGGCACATATAGCAACGACATTAAACCTGGTTAACTTTCATTAGGTTTTGTACGGGTCCCACTAATCTTCTCACTCTCTGTTATTTTAATGTATTTTTAGAAAAGCAAAGGTGCAAATTTATAAATAAACTATTTCACTATGAGCACTCAGCACAATTATATTTTGTTGGGTCCACAAGTGGAAATAATCATTTTTTGTCTTATAATGACCATATTTGTATTGTAAATTTCCTTATTTATCTTGTGAATAACCATATTTGTCTTGTAAAGGGATTTAAAAACATTAGTCATTCACATATTTGTCTTATAAATGTCCATATTTGTTTTGTAATTTTTTTTAATTATATGGATTCTTTTAAATCCATTTATTTGTCTTTTAAATGCTCTTATGAAAAAAAAAGTAAGGGCATTATTGTCTTTTTACTAACAAAACTAAATTTCATTCTGATCCAAGACGGTACAATGAAATTTCAGAATCTTTTAGGATTGACTGAAATAAAATTGCTTTCATTGGGTCTAAGTGATATTTTCCCGGCAAATATTTCTAAAAGTATATTAAAATAATACAAAGTGAGAAGACTGGTGAGACCCATAATGCAAAAAGTAACAGAAATTAACCATGGTTAATGGCGTTGCTATATATGCTACAAAAAAAGTTGATTATATCTACTTTTGTACCCCAAACTAGTTAATTGAGTTGGACGCCAATAAGAAAATAGTTTGTTACTAAATTTGCACCTTAGTCCTTATTTTTATTATGAATCTTTATCATTTATTAGATGATTCACAATATAAGTTGTTTAACATTTATTTGTTTATTTTGCCTACATAATTAATACTTAAACATGACTCCTTGTATTTTTTTTTCTTCTCAATAGGTAAAGTTGAAAAGAATTTTCAATTTATGACAGATTTAGTAAGGAAACTATCATTTTTTTTATTCAAATGAATTAGTTGAAGTGGTTTACATTGTTGATTAGAGAAATTCTTATGTGAATCTGGCTTATCACGTCATTTGTAGTCTAACTAATTAAAATACAACAACTAAACTAATATTAATCTCAGTTAGCTACTCATGTAATTTACATTTTTATTTTTCTTTAAAAAAATAAATTCCTTAATTAAGATTTCACAAGTAATAAAAAAGTAAATCTTGTTAAATCTTTTAATTTCATTAATATACCAACTAATATTTATGAGGTGTCAAATCAACTCATGAGTTATTATATTTTAATTGGTTAGACTACAAATGACTTGACAAAACAAGTTCATACAAGAATTTCTCTAATTGACTAAGGGAATAACTGCATGTTAGAATGTTCTATCATTAATTGTCAATCACTCTTTTGGCATATTAAACCCTAAAAAATAACTCTTGTAGCCCTATTTATAACATGGTAATAGAATCCGAATCAGACCGGAAACTGGCTAACAGGCCAGTAGATTGGTTTGGAATGTTTTTTTTTAAAAAAAAAAACTTCAATTTTTTTATAACTTTTTCTTTAGAATTTCTTATTAATATGTCTAAAATTTTCAATTTCTCATCGGTTTGGTTCCGGGTTAGCTCCGGTTTGACTCCAGTCTGACCTACTGACCCTTGACCCAGTACCCGAGCCTGTTCAGTGACCGACGAGTTTAATTACCTAATTTATAAGCCACTTCTAGCATATTTCACACAAACTAAGAAAAACTTTAAACTTCATTTACTTTGCTTTAAAATTCAACAACTTTTCAACTTTACCCTTATTTAATATACATTATACCTCATGAGAACAAAGTCAATACAATAATAAACGAGAGGCAAAATTGTAGATTTATATGAAAATTTTATATCTCTGGCTTGTTTAGAGGAGCAAGGATGTCAAACTCAAGAGTTGAAGCAAACTCATGACAGTAATGTAAACTTGTATCATAAACTCAAATAATAAATCCGTAAGAGTTTACTTTTATCATTAAATAGGTATTTATAGTATATAATTAAATAATTTAAATATAAAAAATGACAAAAAATTTGATTTAAATATATGTTAAATCTAAATAATTGAAATTAAATACATCAACATTCATAATTTATCATATTTAGCAAAGAAATTTAAATATAATTCATATATAAAGTCATTGAGTATGGTTAAATCGAAAAAGTTAACATAGATTTAAGAGTGATTTAACACGATTTTGTAAGTTTGAAACATAAAAACGGTAAACTTGGTGTGTAAATTCGCATGTTTATTTAAGTTTACAACTAACACAAGTTTACCAGTGACTTGACTTGATTTTATAAGGTAGAAACATAAAAACAGTAAACTAGTAGAATCAACTTATGAGTTTGACGCAGTGGAGTATTATAATTGCATACAAGAATGTTTTGTCATTAATTCCTAAGGTTAATAATGGATAATATGGTTCTGATACGTCCGTGCAGGCGAAGTTAATGGATGAAGAGCTCCGTCGGATTGTGGACCGTAAGCCAGGTATTCGTTTGGCACATGTTGATCATGGTATGGATTAGCTAGGCATCACTTTTAATAACGTTTGCCGCATATCAAGGCTCTCAAGAATAGCTTTGACATCTACAGTAAAGGAAAAAATAACTTCATTAATTAATTGGCATTTGAGGAAGAGATGGGTTTGTAATTAACAAATATGTGTGTGTACGCAGTTATTGCATAAGCAATATGCATTGAGGGAGATTTGTGGAGTGGGACAGGAAACAACGGAGCATACCTTATTTTTCTGTCCTTGGGGGAGGGGGTGTGGTTCGGTTGTTCTCTGTTATAGCTTTAAAAAGTGGTACATATATAGATTTATTTCTTGTAAACAAAAACCTAAATGCGTTTGATGTTATGGATATTGCGGCTTGTATATGTGGAAGAGCAGAAATGAGTGCGTTTTTAACCACAAGCAACCTAACCCAATTTCTCTTGTTGACAATACTAATAGCAGGTAATGCGTTAATGATTACTGGGTGGCTAATGAATTTGATTATTACTTTTTACAATCTTCAAGTGTCAAAACTTGGAAGGGAAGGTCAAGTGCAATGGCTCTTTTATGCTTAGTATTCCTTAATCTTTTTTATAAGAGCCCAAAATTTGAATTATTTTGATTTCTTTTACATGAGTCCAATAAGAATTGTACGAACATTTAATGAGTTTTTTTTTTTTTTTTCCATTTTCGCCCACATCAATTATAGGGAAAAAGACATAAAAATACCATCAAAATTGGTAAAAGATAAATAAGTATGTTGGATTTCAATAATTCCAATAGATTTATTTGAAATTTTGAAATATTGCAAAATTTGAGAAATTATCTAACTACCACTATTTTTTTAAAAAAAAAAAAAAAAACAACCCTCAACCTCTTACCGGTCTCCAGAGCTTTGGTGCCGGTGATCGACGATTGCGGCCATCACTAGAGCTTCGATGACCTTGCCGGCAACTACCCACTGGAGCTCTAGCATCGGCGGCCAGTGACTGGAGCTTCGGCGGTCTAATATTTTTTTTTTTTTTTGAATTCTTCAAGTAAAAGTTGTCAATATAGATACTTGAGTTGTTAGTAATGATACTAAAACTCTAAACGACAACCTAATATATTTTGCTTTTGAATTTCTTAGGCAAAAGTCGTCAATATTGATACTTAAGTTGTTAATAGCAATATCAAAGTTGTAAACCGGGTATTTGTTGAATATTTCCTAATAATTTTCACCAGAGCTTCGGTGGGTAATATTGTTTTTTAAAATTTCTCAGGCTAAAGTTATCAATATGGATAACTGAATTGTTAATAGCGATATTAAAGTTGTAAACAAGGTATTTGTTGAATTCAGCAAATACCCCGTTTACAACTTTAATATCGGTATTAACAACCCAGTTATCCATATTGACAACTTTTGCTTGAGAAATTTAAAAGAAAAAAATTAGGTACATTATGTACATAACCTCCTGAATCTAATACCCATAAAAGTATCATTAAGTACATAATGATTTTTCTTTAATAAATGCAAAACAGCAAAAATATTCCACAATCCTTTTAAAACTCCTTACAAATCAAAAAAATTCAAAGAAATAATTTTAAAAAAAAAAAGCAAAAATGATATCTTTTGGGCTATAAAAAATTATTTAAAAAATAGGCAAACCGTGACCAACCGGGTCATCCTGGTTTACCTTGGTTCACCTCGGGTTGCACCGAGTTGGTTGGTTTGCTACAGTATGGTTCATTGACCTCCAATCAAACTTGTTCGACGTCTGGTTCACCGGTTTTCGGTCTGAACCGGCCATTCTGATTTTACATATATTGCTTATAAATAAGAGTATAAGTAAAAAAAATTATTTCAAAGACACTTGTTTTTAAAACAAGGGAATGGAAAAATTCTGGCTCATGAGTACGTTTGGTATGTCATAAAGGAAAAGAAAAATAATAAATTTATGAAAATTACTTAAATCAAGTTGTTTATGCGTGTGTTTGTTTCGGCAATTTGACAGGAAAATCGAACTTGAACAGTGGCCAATTGGACTTGAACAGTGTTTTGATTAAAAATGGGTGTTTCTTTCAGCGATTGGATTTAAGGTGAAAAAAGTCATGATTTGGAAAAAGTCATAAGCCTCAAAATGGAGCTTATTGGAGCTTATGTGCCTGTATGTGTATAAAAAAATTGATGGAAGTATTTTCATATTTTTGGGGATCAATGAGGTACTCAAAATCACTTCTAATCACAAAACTTCTTTCATGAAAAACGTTCTAAATAATTTTCTCTTTCTTTAGATAATAATCTTCTGCTAATTAGAGAATACTTTGAGATAAGAGTTTAGGCAAGTTTTGAGTTTTGTTAATATATGACTGTAGAAATGTAGAGAATAAGTAATAATTAATTTTAATCAATTTAGATTTATTATTTAGTTTTTTAATGATTTTATAATCAATTTTTTTATAAACATGTCATAAATTAGTTTCTATATAGTGTTTTTACCCATTAAATTTAGTTTAAATAATTTATTTAGATTATTGGAGGTATTATTGAGATTTTAATCAGTTTATTTTGTTAGATTTTAAGCTATGTGAAAATATGAGTTAGGATTTAATATTTAAATTAGAGTTTGATATAATTTATAAAATTTAAGCTTGAGGTGCACAGTAGAAAAGACTTTTAGAGTATACCAATTTAAATTAGAGTTTGATATAATTTTATTAAAATTGTACCATTACCAAATTTTTAAAGTTAATTTTTGAGAAAATTGTGAAAAATCCCTCCGTGTGTAGATATCTTCCCAGGTCTCATTGGCAATTAAGTTGCCAATGAGGAGTTTTTTCACAATTATTCATTCATTTTTTCATTTTTCATAATTTTTTCAATTTTTTTCTCTTAATTAATACAAACGTCACTTATGCAAAAGTCAAACCAAACATCCTAACTTTTACATAAGTTACTTTAAGTTACTTATCCAATCGCTAATCCAAACACTCATCATTTTACCCAATCTAACTTTTTTCCAATCTTAAGATTCGATAAGTTTAAGTAAAAATAAGTTACTTATCCAATCGCCAAAACAAACACACCCTTCGTTAAGTTCTTTAATTAATCATATGTGATCATGTATCTTTTTTTTTTTAAATTATTATCAATTAATTATTAAAAATAAATGTAAAAATGAGACACATGGTTATATATGATTGGAGTCCATTTTTAAACCAAAAAAATAAAATAAAATAAAAAAACATAAAATACCCTAAACACCCGTATTTGATCTGGAAAAGAAAGTTTCCTTCTGCTTCCTTTTGCTCCACCATGGATGATACCCAAACCCAGAGCGAGGGTTTAAAAAAACAGAGCACAGTCCTCCTATAATCAGATTTGGCTGCGGTCCGCTACCTAGCGGTTCGCTGCCAGTCCTTTTCTCCCAAACTACATCATTTTGGTGTAGTTTGGGGGTAAATGAGGGATGAGTTTTTTTTTTAAATAGTATATAATACTTTGAAGTATTTTTTTGAATGTATTTAGTGTTTTAAAATATTTTTCAAGTAACATGTAGTATTTTAAAATAATTTTTAATACTTTACTCCTTAAAATATTTTTTCAGTTGTACTCAGTGTGTTAGCAGACTGATTGCAATTTAACCTTTAATGTATTTTTTCAGTTCCAAAAATCGCTTTAAAATATTTTTTGTGTGTTTTTAACCCTTTAAAATATTTTTTGGTGCTTTTAACTCTTTAAAATACATTAAGGGTTAAATTGCAATCAGTCTACTAACACACTGTGTACAACTGAAAAAATATTTTAAGGGGTTAAAGTATTAAAAATTATTTTAAAATACTACATGTTACTTAAAAAAATATTTTAAGACATTAGATACATCCAAAAAAATACTTTAAAATACTATATGCTATTTAAAAAAAACTCATCCCCCCAAACAAACTACTAAAAACGGTATAGTTTGGGAGAAAAGGACTGGCAGCAGACCGCAGCCAGATCCCCTATAATCAATCTGCAAAACTAAGGGCCTGTTTGTTACGCGAACAATGGAGGAGGGAAAGGGAAGATGGCCAAGTTCCATAGGAAAAAACACGTTTGGCTCGCCAAAGTTGCTTCAACCCACATTCCCGCCAACTTCAATCTTCCTTTAAAATGGGAAAATGGGTTCCCACCAAAAGTGGGATCAACTTGAAATTGTTCCCGAGAAGCATAAATTGTCGGACAAAAAAGCCCCTACAAAACATTAAAAATAGCTAAAACATGGATGCAGGAGGCGCGAAACCAGATTGGTGTCTCGAAGCTGTGCCTAGAAAAAGGAAGAGGCGAAGAGCGTGTGAAGGTGAACTCGGAATCAAGGTAATGTTCGTTTGATTATGTTGTGGTCCATTGCATGAAGTGGGCAATATTTGTTCTCTATGCTCTTTTTGCGTTGAACCTGACATAGGAGATGCGAAAAAAGCTAAAGGCTGTGTGTATGTTATAAATTGGTATGTTTATGATGTGGGTCTTCTCTACTGAATAGACGTGAATGAATAGCATAGTTCAAAGCTGAAATGTGCGTGTTTGCTTGCCATGTGACAGTGTGCTCTATTTTTGTCTTGCAATTGGGTTTTAATTTTAAGTAGATGTAATTTATTTCATGAATGCTTAACAGTGAGTGAAGTTGAAAGTTTTGGTGGCTATGGGTAATGTCGAATGAACATAGGTAGATGGAAGCAGTGAAAAGTAGAAAGATAGAATGGGTTAGCTGGTTGATGCATAAGATAAGTGGGTTGTGTTTTTAATGTGTGAAAAGTGTGGGTGTAATTATGTGCATTGGCTCTTAATTTAAAATGTGATTTGTTTAAATGTGTTAGTGTGGTTTGGAAAGAGGAGTTGATAGATTATACTGTAAAATGAATTAGTGTGGGAAAAATTGTGTAGGTATGGAGCTACAATTGGGTCAAATGTTTGCCATGTTGGCTGGGTGCCTAGCTTTGCTTCTTGCAATTAGGAGGTTGCTTTTAACCATGATTGTTGCTGTGGGAGGAGGTAGACCGAGGCACATACAAGATAGGCCTTTTAGATTAGATTTTCATGTAAAGCGAGCAAATTTGAGAGCAATGATATACAGTAATGACACCACTTGCTTTAACCAAATTAGGATGTATCGAGCGATCTTTGATAAATTGTGTCACATGTTAGACACAATTGGTGGATTAAGACCAACAAAACATATGTTAGTTGATGAGCAAGTTGCAATGCTCCTGCACATATTGGGGCATCATGTCAAGAACAGGGTCATTCAGTTTGAGTTTGGTAGGTCGGGTGAAACAATTAGTAGATAATTTAAAACTGTGTTGAATGCAACAATTAGACTGCAATCATTGCTTTTGAAAAGAGCAGAGGCCATTCCAGAAGACTCAAATGATCATCGCTGGAAGTGGTTCAAGGTATAAAACTTTTGTAGTTGTGTCATAAAGTGCACTTACTTTGTAAGCAAAAGTGAAATGTATAGGGTTGACATTCCTCATTGTGTTTACAGGGATGCCTAGGTGCATTAGATGGTACTCACATTCGTGTACAATTCTCGGTAGAGCATAAGGGTAGGTACCGAAACAGAAAAGGAGAGGTGACAACCAATGTCCTAGGTGTATGCTTACCGGATGCGCAGTTCATCTTTGTATTGCCTGGTTGGGAAGGGTTAGCTGCGGATGGGAGGGTGTTGAGGGATGCTATCAGGACACGACATGGCCTACGAGTACCACAAGGTATAAACTTATATTTTCCAATTTTAGTGTAAGTTTGTATGATTCGGGCATGTAATGCACAAGTTAGGAGCATAGCTCATATTAATTTTTTTTTTGGCTTGGGCAGGAAAGTACTACTTGGTTGATGCGGGGTACACGAATTGTCAAGGTTTTTTGGCGCCTTATAGAGGGCAAAGGTACCACTTGAATGAGTGGACGCAGGGACACCAACCCCAAACTCCGAATAAGTGCTTCAACATGCGGCATTTGTCCACCCGAAATGTCATTGAAAGGTGCTTTGGGATACTGAAGTTGCGTTAGGCAATTCTGATGAGTGCTTCTTTTTATCCGGTGAAGATTCAAAACAGATACATTGTGGCATGCTCTCTATTACATAATCTAATTCATCGAGAAAGAATTCAAGATCCATTGGATGAGCAGCTTGAGACCTTGGAACCACCACCACCAACAATTGACAACACACCCATGATGATTATGGAAAGTAGTGATATGTGGACAAACTTTAGGGAAGAGCTGGCAAATGAGATGTTTGCTTCCTTTGTGGCTCATATGGATGACATTTGATGATGTTGTAGAATTATGTTTCAAAAATGATGAACATTGCCTTGCCTATGTTTGTGTGTATGGACAAAGTTTGTGTTATGTGCATTTGAATTTAATTTAAGTGCAAATTGTTGCCTGATGTGCGTATGCTTTATTGTTGGATTTAATTCATGTTAACAACCTTTTATTTTATGCCTAAGTCTTAATAGATGGATTAGACTGAAGAGTCAAACAAGTTAAAGCTTAAAATGTGATCGTCCGAGGATGACAATGACAAGGTCCTGGTGGACTGCCTTGTAACTCTGAGGATGGAGCAAAATTTCATGGCGGACAATGGTTTCAAGCCTGGATTTGCTAATGCTCTACAATCAATGATGGAAGAGAAGATCCCTGGATGTGGGATCAAAGCATGCCCTCATATTACCTCCAGGATCAAGACATTGAAACGTCTGTGGCAGGCCGCTTACGATATGGTTTATGGCACCAACACTTCAAGCTTTGGTTGGGATCCTGATAAAAAAATTGTGACTACTGAAAAAGAAGTCTGGGATGAGTATTTGAAGGTATATGAAATTGGTGAGGAGTTAATTGCATTCAACTGAGTTCAAGAGTCATAGGTGTAGGGATAAGGTACATATGCTTACAAATTTTGCACTTTTAAGTTCACCCCAGGTCAAGACAGTTTAAGACCAAGTCTTTCCCAAACTTTGAAAATGTGTGCTTCGTGTAGGCTAGGGACAAGGCAGTTGGGGAAGAAGGAATATCACCTGCTGCTATGGAAGAGGAAGTCAATGTTGAAGTTGATGTGTAACCCCCTCCGTAATTATATCCGAAATACGCGATTAAAATGAAATAGAGACCAATAATAATCAAATAACATTTACTAACCCATCACATGATGGGGTTTTCATGAATACTTTTTGAAATCATTTATAAACATGGTCTCATATTCACATTTCGAATATAATTACTACGCGAAGATAAATCACATTCATATAAATATCAGAGTGCACAACTTAATCATCCCGGCAATCCCCGGGTACATACCTTCGCTAAAGATACACAGGGTACAATTGCCCATTACAATTCTTCAAATGGGGATTACACAATCTCATCTCGAAGGAGTCCTAGCCGCTCCCTCCACGAGCCACTTGCCCTGTCTAAATTTTTGGTAGGGGAGAGTGAGATTCGAGAGAATCTCAGTAGGAAACAGATACCATAATGCATGCATGATAGATGCTATGTGTATGACATGTTAGCTTTATCTATTTGCATGCCCCATAATGATATTTCTGCATGCTCAATATTTCATGTAACAAAACTATGGCCACAGTAAAACAGAAACAGAGCTTCATTTATTCAAATATGCTCTACACAATCAAGTAAAGCAATCACATACATCACTACACAAGCAAAGATATCAAATACATGCAAGTAAGGTAAGTCCTCTACCTCTAGTCTTTTCTCCTCGATTTGTGTGCCAGCAACTCGGGGCTTCACATTCGATCCTACAATGTCAAATATACCATTTAGACACTTCCATAGTGTTTCTGGGGGTTATATGAGGCTATATTGAAAATTTACTAAAATACCCCTGGGGACCCGGCCCGGCCCTGCCGTACCCGATCCGGCTATACTTTTCTTGAAACTTTGACATGGGCTATTCTTACATATTTTAGCCCAAGGAATCCATTTCCCGACTCGGAATTATCAAATTCAATGTCAATTTACAAATTTACCCTTGGCAGCCCCACTTTAAGGGTTTCAGGGGCGTTTTCGTAATTATGCTTTTTCGGCCTTTTCCGAAAAAGTGACCAACTGTAACCCCACCTAATTTCTGCTCCTGAACTCAATGGAATCATCAAATAATTTAAAATCCATCTCTAAGACCCATTTATAGCCATAACCGAAATATACAAGTACTCCGAGGAAAATTGGGGTTTTTCGGTTTCGGCTCCGTAAACGTGTTTCTTTCTACTCCTAACCACTTTATTAACCATTACATTAGGTTACAACTAACATTAAGACCCAATTTGGGCAGCATAACCCCTAGGCCATGTCATTTCCAAACATTAAAACCAATGACAATCCGGCGAAATTTCACCGATTAAATTGCCCACAACGCCAGAATAAGCAATATACGAAAGTTTGGAAGTTACCTCAAGCTCCTAATAGCTTCTCCTTGACTTGGCTGAAAACCCTAGCCTCTTGAACACCAAATTTGCTTCTCAAACACCTTAAATAACATAGAAGAGAAGTTTAGGAACAAGGTTATACGCGTTAAGAGCTAGATCGTCGGAGAAATCGGTTTACCTTGTGAGATTTCTCCTCTTTCTCTCTCTAAGAGCTCTCAAACGTCTCTCTCTCTTTTCAGCTGAAACTCACGACAGAAAATGAGAGCTGAAGAAGATGAGAAGATATTTAATTCCATGATGATGTCATCTTTTAATGAGATGATGTCATAATTCCCATTTTCGGATTTTCTGGCAGATTTTCTGCCCAAACTTTGAAAAATCATAACTAATTCTAGAAAAATCAAAATGAGTTGATTCCAAATCCAAATGAAATTTATTTAAGTCCTCTTAAGTGGAAAAATATGAACCATTACCAGAAATTACCACAAAATTCCAGAATTACACAAATTTCATCACTGCCCCAAAACAGAGTCCATTTTCGACCTCAAACTTTGGACAGTCATATCTCCCAGTTCTCAAAAAGAAATGGCACAAATTATATGTCCATTTTTAAGCTTGAGATGTGAAATTTAAGACTGGAAAGTTTCATAATTTTCTGACGTCATTTGCCTAGTCAAAACATCCACACGAGAAGACTGCCCAGAATAGAGTTTCACTGGACAGAATTTCAGATTTTGCACTTTGCTTCCAATGGTTCCATTTTCATACCAACCATCATTCCCACATAAATTTTCACAAGGAGTCCATTGGAAACACCAAATAAATCAAATTCACATCTCATTGACATGTTTTCACAACAATCTCAACATGTCAACACAATTCACATTTCAAAACCTAACATTGCAACATTTCTATTCCAAAGTTCCAAACCAATTTCAATGACATCAAAACACACTATGACACCATTTCCAACACAATAACGTATTCAATTCTTCCCTCTATTTTAAGTCAATTTAGATATTAATCCATAATTGAACTTAAATATTGGGTTTTGCAGCTGCTCACAACGTATACGCATCACAGTTCATATCATAATCTCTAAAAGGGTCCATTTATCACTAACCACATCAACTTTTGGAGTCATTAACCCTTAATCACAATTTGGGATCTTGCTAAACCGGGGCTTAGCAATCCACTAATTTCAGGCTTATTCTCTAGCCTTGAGTCTCAAAATTCGGGGTATTACATGATGACCTTCCAGATTCACCTCAAATTGTTGGGGCTGAAGTAGACTTATCACAAACCATGGGAGAAACTCCTCCAAACACTACCCACATCAATGATAAATCTTCCTGTCCAAGGAAGAAGCGCAAAGTTAACAACTCAGAGGTTATTGCTAAAGTTTTGCGCAAAACAGTGACATCGTTGGACAAAACCATCGTTCATGTGTTTGAGAAACTAGGCAACCAACTGTCAGGTCAAGAAAGACAAGCACAACTAGATGCAAAAAGTGTTGATCTGTTCATGGAAATTGTTCAGCTTGAAAGCTTGTCACAGTCAGAAAAAAATGCAACTCATATCAAGATTGTGGGTTCTGAGCAACTATCGAATGCATTTGGAAAAATACCAACAATGTACAAAGCCTCATGGATCTGTAACTTACTGGAAAAGTAGTTAGGTTATGCAGCCATTCCTTTTGTGGACTAGTATGTATGTAGTGCCTATAGAGTATATTTTGGTGTAACATAGTGCATGAACACAATTGGCTGTCTCTTTTGGTGTAATATAGTGCATAGGCACAAGTGTGTATATGTTTTAGGGCATAAAATGGTCTGTAAACTTTGGACCATGTTAAATCAAGGAATTGTAAACATGGCACAAAGTTTGTATAATGACGATATGTAAACGTTTGATATGTAATTATGCTACACAAAGTCTGATGTGTGACAACTTGTCACTTTTTTTGGATGAAATATAATGTTCCAAACTTTGTTGTCAGTCTAAAAAATTATGTTGTTGCACATGCCTATTGTCTTGTTGAATGTAAGTGCTTGAAGCTGAAATTAGCAAATTGCAGGTTCGCATAGCAGGTGTTGCTGATGTAGTACCTGACAAGTTTGTTCGAATTTCTTGATTTACATAGATATCAAGTTTGAATTCTTTATGTAAGTTCGAACATACAAAAGTCATTACCAATTTCAACATGACATGATGTATGTCCCTTCCGACCATGTGTGATATCTGGTTATGTGTCTGCTAAATTGGCAAATGTAATGCACAATTAGAACTTCAACATGCACTGGTTTCCATTTACTATCTGATAAGTTGGTTCGAATTGTTTGTATAAATTGTAAATGAAGTTTGAATTTGACATTTAAGTTCAAACTTCTCCAAGGGTAATTTGAACCTATCCAACACAGTTGATATACAAGTTCGAACTTAGGTATATGGTTTGAACTACTGATAATGTCCAAGTGAAATAGTTACAGCAAAATTAATTAAAAAATTTAAAGATGCCACGTGTGTCGATCTGAGTGGAGTAGCGGTTTTAATTTTAGGTCAACCGTTCCAAAGACAGTTCGCATTCTATGTTTAATGACCACACCAACCTTTGCCCTGTGTACACAAATCTCTGTTTCTCCATCACTCTCTGCTTCTCCCTGTCTCGCATTGCTCTGATTGTGAGTTGTAATGGCTAGGATCAAGAAGGCAGACGCTCGACTGCAGGAAATGGGTATCACAATGGAAGATGTTGAGAATTTTAAAAGGCACAGGGCACAAGTACGCCGTTGCAATCGGTCTGGGCGTTTAAAGTACAAAACCCAAGAAGGAAACTTGAATGACGACTATGAGGCAGCTGCAAAGTGGAAACGCGATAATGATGCAAAGGAAGCGAAGAAGAGACAACGGGAAGAGAAATTGCAACGTAAGGGAAAAGTGAGAGGTCAGAGGAAGCATCAGTTGGAAGAGGAGGCGGAGGAGGATTCATCGGCAAAGTCCTCTGACTCTGATAAACGGCATAAGACAGAGGGAACGAGGCTAGGGAAAAAGGTTATAGTTGAGAGTGGGGGGTTGTCCTCCTCTGAAAAAGAACCATCTATCTATGGCTCAGATGAAGAGGCTTCATCGGCCGCAGATACTGAAGACGACGACAATGTGGTGCTTGATGTCGTGAGAGGCAAGTTGATGAAAAAGCTCTGGTTGAAAAAGAGGAGTAATGTTGCACCTGAGGCAAAAGAGGACTACAACAAGTCAGCCCTGGAAGAATACAATATCAGGTTAGTTGGCCGCACATGCTGCAAAATGAGTAGGATAAAATTGGACACTTTTGACTATGAATTTAGGTTTCGATTGGGAACAATATTGTAGCCTTTCAAAGGCCTTTTAGAATTGTCATTGCCTTATTCTGAATCAGTGGTGAAGGTTTTCTACACCAACCTGAAAATGTCTAGAAAGGGAGTAGTGTCTACTTGTGTTAGAGGCCAGACCATAGCAATCACTGAAGAAAACATTCTGGCCTGGTTAGATGTCACCTACCCACAGTCCACAGATACTGATTTATCACAGGCACAAATTGATGCAACACTACTTGAGAGGAACAAACTTGGTGACACTCCTCTGTGTAGATCAAAGCAGTAGGTTTCGGGTATTACATTACTTATATAGTAGGAACTTTGTTAACAAAGGCAAGCACTACACTTCACTTACCCCTGAAGATAAACACATCCTCACATGTTTGATCAAGGGCTTGCCTTTTCATATGGGCAAGAGGATTGTAGATAAAATGTTAAGGGCTGCAACTCTAGGAACGAAGAATTCAGAACTGCCATATCCCTCCCTTGTGTCTCTAATACTACAAAAGAACAAAGTTTGGTATTTACAGAAATGGGAAGCACCTATTTGGACTGAGGAGTTTGGTGAGCAGGCCTTGAACCGAATGCAAATACCCATAGATAATGAAGCAAGGACAAAGGCAGCACATGACATAAAAAAAGCTGCTGCTAGTACCCCTTTAGATGATGTGGCAGCTACTTCTTCCCATACTCAGAGATCAACTCCTTTATATCAGCATGAAGCGTTCATAGAAGCCATGGAAAAAATTGTTGCCCAAACAATGATGAAGTTGGAAGCACAGTTGGATGTAAGGATTGGTCAACATGAGCAACTGTAGTGAAGTTACAAAACTATGTGAAAGAGCTGTTTGAGGAACATGTGGTCAAGTTGCACAGTTATGTTAAGGACAAACATGAGGAATTTGGTGCACAAATTCGACACATGGATTCAACCATTGCTCACATGGACTCACGCATGTCTGAGCTTGCACTAGATGTCAAGGACCTATGCGAATTCATTCACCTCTACTCTACTGAGTTCAAGGAGTTTGCCGCATACAAGGCTTCACATCATGAGGAAGCAGGCCCTTCTACCCATCCTGGAAATGAATCCCATTCCCCTGCACACGACAATGTTCCATCTCCAAACCAAGGTGAAGCTCATGAAGAAGGTGGCTCATTTTGTGATACTGCTGACTTGTCTACAGAGTCCCCCACAACTGATGTCCCTCCTGACCCCAACGTGCCTGAACCAAGCAGGCCATTTGACACACATGATGCTGATTCAGTAACCCCACTGTCAATCGTGCCTCTGCCTAAAGCTGCCAACCCTCTTCATGCGCCCTCAAGACCAATACTTGACCCTCAGCCATTGCGTTTCATACCAGCACAGGCTTTCATGTCTGGCCTTGCTGCTGAGAATATGCCCCATTTGTTCACAGCTGCCGCATCCTCTCCTCCTCAACCTCAAACATATGGTGGCCCCAAGTTCATCCCTGTCAACCTCCTTGGTTCGCGGTCACCATCCCAACCCAGGTCCCAATCCAAAAGGTCCCCAGCTAAGAGGAAGAAGAAGAATTAGGGCTGCATTGCTTATTTTTTATCTTTCTATTTTGTTATGCTACTGCTAGGACATCTGTGTGCATGCGTTTTTTTGCTGTTCCATTTTGTTATCACAGATTAACCGAGTTCGAACTTATCTGTTTAGTTCGAATTTTAACTACTGTCATTTTGAAACAACTGATGTCATTATGTTGTGTTCGAACTTATATGTTTAGTTCGAACCTTTCTATTTCTAATTATATCTGTCAGTGCTTAATGGAAGTGGCAAATGTGCAACCAAGTCAGAAAAAGAAACATCTTGTTTTCTCCATGTACTGCCGCAACCATTTTGTTGTTGCTGTTTAAATTTTTTTTTTGGGCCAATTGAATTATGTTCCGTTTTTTATTCCCCATGCTCTTTAAGCACACTTTAAAACATCATTGTTGTCCTTTATGGGAAACACAATTTTAAACAAATTTTTAGAAGCAATGACATTAGCAAATGTCAAAAAACTGTTTGGTAGTAGTTTTACAACTGATGCTTCAATTTCAACACCAGCATATTGAATGCATTATAAGCAATTAGCAGCCAAGACTAATATACAAAAGCTACTTATAATTTTCTTCCCCACAAAAGTTGATTGCAAATATTCAAAAACTTGTTTGCATTGCTGTTGCTGTCCTAATCCTTCATGTCAATAATCAACCCCAGCTGAAAAATGAAGATAAGCCGCCAAATGAGGAGGAAAAGAAATAAAGTTGTGGGTCATCTTGTCCATGTCAGCCTTTATATGTTGTTCCTTTGACAGACAAGTTTATTAGCATGATGGACAGTAGTTTAAAATATAGCACTATTATTAACTGATGTTTGATCTTATGCCGAAGTTCACAGATACATAATGAAAAAAAAAAAAAACATTGTTCGCAAGTAGCCATGGAACATACATAAAGCAACACTTCTACATTGAAGAGATAATTATATATGTTATAGATCAACTTACATCATTACATAAAAAGTCCTATATATGATTACCCATATGGTTAGCAAGCTTAACCAGTCCTACATATGAATAGACAGACAAAATTAAATAAGACAAGTTGCAATGTTCCTCAGGTCACATTTTCAGTCTTGGCTCGTAATTCGCCTCTGGATATCAGTCTTGGCCTTCAACCCACACCCTGGCAACCTCTCCTCCATCCTCCACTCCAAATGCATTAGATATGCTCCCAACCACGCTTATTTAGCCATGTTATGCCCTGACGCCGATGTTATGCCCTGCTTTTCTTCTCTTCTTCACTTATCCACACATGTTCAGTCTTTCCTGACTCCAAACAAAAAATTATGACATTGACCCAAATTACCAACACACGCACACATCATTTTCCCCCTCCATCATCCTTTCCCCACTAACCTGTGTCTTTATACAATATCCTGCTATATCCATAACCTCTCCCATCTGCGTCTTCGGTCTCATCTCCAGCTCCCCTCCTGCTCCTCATCGTCACAGATACCATCCACACCACCTTCGATTTCCCTTCACCCCCAACACACACACCCACTTCGGTCGAGCCTTTATTTCTCACGGATGACATTTTTGTCACATTTTACAGCTTATTTTATTATTTTTTGCCTGGGGTATTATGGTCCCCCCCCCCCCCCCACTCAACCCAATTTGTTTTCTTCCTACCAAACACTTTATTTTCCCTCAATCTATATTCCGTTCCCATGTCTACCAAACAGCTCACTCTTTTAAGTTCCCTCCCAATCTTCCCTTCCTTTCCATTCACTTTCTTTCTTTTCTATTCCCTCCTAAAATATTCCTAGTACCAAATAGGCCCTAAATTCAACTCTTGTCCCAAGTGTCGCCATGTGTCTTCAATGTTGGGAACTCTGTTTAATCTCTTCGCAAGAACCACACCGCGAAATTTTGACGGTGGCTTCACCAACGATGAAGGAGACCGGAACAATGACGATGCCTCCCATATTCTGTCGTCGTGGGTTGGCGTCGAGATCAGGTAGGTGTGGACCTGCGATTGAGGTCGGAATGGAAATTCAAAGTGATGGAAGGAGGTCGGAATGGAAACTTGGACGGCGGTGCTCAAGGGAGGCGGCAAAAGTGGACAATGCAGGCTGGTGGAGAAGAATCAGAGACCCAATGAGCGAACGAATATGGTGAAGGAAGAAGATGCGGGGGCTATTTAGGAATTTGGTACGCAGGAAAATTGGATCCTGCCTAAAGGAAAATCTTGGGTCGCTGGAGAATACTCGCCTGGAAACTATGTGCTACTTGGGATGGAAAATGGGAATTTTCCTTTTCCATTGGCTAATTTTCCTTGTACCAAACAGGCTCTATCTTTTTCATATTCTATTTCTACGGCGATTCCTTATATTTAATAAAGGCTCCGGAGAAACCGTCATATGATACTACGCCTTCCTCACTGTCATCTCTCTAAAGGTTTGACTTCTCTAAGTTTCTCTATCCTCTTATTCTGATCGTCTCTCTAATATGCTCAGTTGATCAGTGCTTCAAGGTGGATCGGCTCAATATCTTTGCTTTTGCTCTAGCCTCTGAAAAGCTTCGCCCTGTTTTGGCTTTTGTTTTTGTCTTTGAACGTCTCTTAACATGTACAAGTTCTGTTGCAAAAAGATATAGCTTTCTTCATTTGCTTGTCTTCTATTTGACATATTTCGTTGGTCATCAAGATTATCATGTTGCTTACATCTTTCCCCTTTTTTGTAATGGTTAACGTATGTTTTAGGTTTTAGCACTCGATGATCGTCAGTCTAGATGGGTAATCGAGTTTCCTTTGGATCAACTTCAGCTTATTTGTGAACCAATTGTTTAAAAGAATATCCTTCTGCTACCCTATTTTTAGAAATATTCATAATGATTTACAATCACTGTTTATATTTGTAGCCTATTCTTGCAAATTTTAGAGATCTCTAAACAGTTGTATCTGTGAAGTGTAAAGACTATTTGTTTATCCCGAGTGGAAGCTGATAAACCTTAATGATTCTTTATTAGTTGTGAGTCCTGTTTATTATTTAACAGCTATCATAATTGTTGCTAGCTTTTTATTAGTATATTTTGTGTTGATTTCCAAGTGAGCTATCTTGGTAACTCTGCTCTTCCTGCATTGCATTTCAGTTATTCTATTACTTTTCTTACTCTGTAATTTTCATGCTTTTTTCAGTTTCACAGTAGTTTAACTAGTCACATTTTGCGTTGGAATATAAAGACAAGAAAAGATGGTGAGTTAATAAAAATGACTCCTGGCATTTCAAGTTAGTGAATTCATGGACTCTGCATAATTTATTTTTAATGTTGTTTTAACACATGCAGGTGAAGTTCACAGCTGAAGAGCTCCGTCGCATTATGGACTTTAAGCATAATATTCGTAATATGTCTGTTATTGCACATGTTGATCATGGTATGGAGTAGCCAGCACATATAATCTTTGCTCTTTTTTTTTTTTTTTTTCCTGTTTCTGCTGCACAGTATTTAGACCTGTGATAGTTCTATCTTATTTATTGTGATAGAAAAGGCATAGTTATTTAGCTGTGATAGTTCAAGGGTAAGGCATTTGAGCGGTCACGTTTGCTGCATAAGTCTTTCAAGAATATCTTTGATATCTAAAGGCAAAAATAACTTCATTGGCATTTAAGGAAAAGGGGGGGTTTTTTAACGTGTGTAGTTATTGCATAAGCAATATGCAATGTCATGAAATTGCTTTTCTTACATGGTCTGATCCCACATTATTGTCTCAATTTCCAATTGCAGGAAAATCTACCCTCACCGACTCTCTTGTGGCAGCTGCTGGTATTATTGCACAAGAAGTGGCAGGTGATGTCCGGATGACTGATACCCGTCAAGATGAAGCAGAGCGTGGTATCACAATCAAGTCTACTGGCATTTCTCTCTACTATGAAATGGCTGATGAGGCTCTCAAGAGCTTCAAAGGTGAACGCATCGGCAATGAGTATCTTATAAATCTGATTGACTCCCCTGGGCACGTGGACTTTTCATCTGAGGTCACAGCTGCACTCCGTATAACTGATGGAGCTCTAGTGGTGGTAGATTGTATTGAAGGTGTTTGTGTTCAAACTGAAACTGTGCTTCGACAGGCACTTGGAGAAAGAATTAGACCTGTTTTGACTGTTAATAAAATGGACAGGTGCTTCCTTGAGCTCCAGGTGGATGGAGAGGAGGCTTACCAGACCTTTCAAAGGGTTATTGAAAATGCCAACGTGATCATGGCTACCTATGAAGATCCCCTCCTTGGTGATTGTCAGGTTTACCCAGAGAAAGGAACAGTTGCTTTTTCAGCTGGTTTGCATGGTTGGGCTTTCACCTTGACCAACTTTGCTAAAATGTATGCCTCTAAATTTGGAGTTGATGAGTCAAAGATGATGAAAAGGCTGTGGGGTGAGAACTTCTTTGATCCAGCAACCAAGAAATGGACCAGCAAGAACACTGGTTCACCTACTTGCAAGCGTGGGTTTGTTCAGTTATGCTATGAGCCTATAAGGCAGATAATTTCCACTTGTATGAATGATCAAAAGGATAAGTTGTGGCCTGTGTTGCAAAAGCTTGGAGTCACCATGAAATCTGAAGAAAAGGACCTAATGGGTAAAGCATTGATGAAACGTGTCATGCAAACGTGGCTCCCAGCAAGCAGTGCACTTTTGGAAATGATGATATTCCATCTTCCATCCCCATCAAAAGCCCAAAAATATCGTGTTGAAAACTTGTATGAGGGACCTCTTGATGATCAATATGCCACAGCGATCAGGAATTGTGATCCCAATGGACCCCTAATGCTTTATGTCTCAAAAATGATTCCTGCATCCGATAAGGGTAGGTTTTTTGCTTTTGGCCGTGTCTTCTCTGGTAAGGTTTCCACAGGTTTGAAGGTCAGAATCATGGGACCAAACTATGTCCCTGGGGAGAAGAAGGACTTGTATGTTAAGAATGTACAAAGAACTGTAATTTGGATGGGAAAGAAGCAAGAAACTGTTGAGGATGTGCCTTGTGGTAACACAGTTGCTATGGTTGGTCTGGATCAATTTATTACCAAAAATGCTACATTAACAAATGAAAAGGAAGTGGATGCCCATCCTATCCGAGCAATGAAGTTTTCTGTTTCACCTGTGGTACGTGTTGCTGTTCAGTGCAAGGTTGCATCTGATCTTCCAAAGCTTGTTGAAGGTCTCAAACGATTGGCCAAATCGGATCCTATGGTTGTGTGTACTATGGCAGAGTCTGGAGAGCACATTGTTGCTGGTGCAGGAGAACTTCACCTTGAGATTTGTTTGAAGGACTTGCAAGAAGATTTTATGGGCGGAGCGGAGATTATAAAGTCTGACCCTGTTGTGTCCTTCCGTGAAACTGTTCTGGAGAGATCTTGCCGTACTGTGATGAGCAAATCACCCAACAAGCACAACCGTCTGTACATGGAGGCAAGGCCCATGGAGGAAGGGCTTGCAGAGGCAATTGATGAAGGTAAGATTGGACCCAGAGATGACCCCAAGGTTCGTTCTAAAATATTATCTGAAGATTTTGGTTGGGACAAGGATCTTGCCAAGAAAATTTGGTGTTTTGGACCTGAGACCATGGGACCTAACATGGTAGTAGATATGTGTAAGGGAGTGCAGTACCTGAACGAAATCAAGGATTCTGTTGTTGCTGGATTCCAGTGGGCATCAAGAGAAGGTGCAATGGCTGAAGAGAACATGAGGGGCGTTTGTTTTGAAGTTTGTGATGTTGTTCTTCACGCCGATGCTATCCACAGAGGAGGCGGTCAGATCATTCCAACTGCAAGAAGAGTCTTTTATGCTTCACAATTGACTGCTAAGCCCAGGCTTCTTGAGCCTGTTTACCTGGTGGAAATCCAAGCTCCCGAGCAGGCTCTTGGCGGAATCTACAGTGTTCTTAACCAGAAACGCGGACATGTCTTTGAGGAAATGCAGAGGCCGGGCACTCCACTTTATAACATTAAAGCATACCTCCCTGTCATTGAGTCTTTTGGGTTCTCAAGCACATTGAGGGCTGCAACATCAGGGCAGGCTTTCCCACAGTTGATATTTGATCACTGGGATATGATGTCGTCGGATCCACTTGAGCCTGGAACACAAGCTGCACAGCATATTGCAGACATTCGCAAGAGGAAGGGCTTGAAGGAGCAGATGACTCCACTTTCAGAATACGAGGACAAGCTCTAAATTTATGAATCTCATTTTCTCCTTCAATGTACTACTCTGTGTCTAAATGGAAGTCACTTGTACCCCATTCTCATGTACCAAGAAATGGATTAAATTGACAAAATTTTCTACATTTGTCCTTATTAAATTTTTTGGTCTCTCTCTACTTTACAATTGATATTTTTGTCAACTAAGTTTGGTTCTGCAGCATTTTGTCATTCACTGGCCATACTGTATAGTGATAGTGATAATGCCCCTGCTGTATTCTCTTCGGTGGATGTTCTCCTTTAGGTGTGGATCTTGAAGATGAGTAACTGATCACATCGATGTATTTGGTACACAACAATTCATGGATGTTAGATTGACCTGTTTATGTTGATTTTGGTTAATGATGCTGTTACCAATAATGAAGTGTACGTTGCTTCCTGGTCGTTTTATTATCCAGTTTTTGCACAACCGAGATGATCTTTTTCTACCAGGAAGTTGTGCTGAGATTGCATTTGGCCATATTTTTGTATTTCCAGTCATGATTAAAATTAGGGAGAATGACAGAAAAATATTATTTGAATTTTAAAACCCCAAATGAGTTCTTTGACAAAGATTTGCGTTATTAATCCTATTACTATTCTTATCAATCTTATTACTCTTCTTATCAACGGGATTTTGAAATTCAAATGGTATTTTTCTGTCATTCTCTCTTAAATTAATTCTAGGCGCTGATGGCAACCGACTTACCTATGTCGTTTTATCATACTTTCTGAGAATTTTTTACCAACACATGTTTGAATTTTCGCGGTGAAGTGTCAGTATTTACTGTCTGATTGTATCTTAAATGAGATCATTTCCATATGAGAATGCCTATGCCAGATAAAGTCTGTAGGGCTTGAAGTTGTTATTTTGGCGTCCCATTGTATTTTTTCTTTTGGGCGTATGGCTTCATCAAATTAATTACCGAACAAAAAAGTTAGGTAAGGAAAGGCTTGTCATTGACATTGCAAATCAAGATTAGGCACATACAATAACATAGAAAGCGCTCTCGCATTGACCTGAAATTGTCCACACTCTATTATAAGTTATGAATTACTGCTTTTGGTCTTTAATACAAGACTTAATTGAAATTTTTTGGAGAAATTAAAAAAATAAATAAATTACTTTAAATTATTTGTATTTATTATTTTTCTTTAAATTAATTTATTTAGACTTACAAATTGATATATAATCTAATAATATATAACATATATTATAATTAAATAATTTATTTAAATTCTTTAATTTCTAAAAAAAACAATCAACCGCTTTTTATACTAAGCATCAATTTGAGTATGATATCATTAGATCCCATGGAGCTAGAGTACCACAATCTATATCGGCTGCAAGCCGGAAACGCGTGGTCATTGCCTAAAAGCACAGTGTGGGTGAAAAAATCTTGTTTGGGTTCACGTTTTGCTCCATCGAGCTTCTCCACCAAAAGTGGCTTCTGTAAGAAGCCCACAAAAGATGCTTTTTCTCCGCGGTGCGGCTTCACAATGAAGCAGGGAAGCGACCGTTACTGCTCTGCCTTGTTCGGTTATCTAGTGTTGAGATCTGTCAAGCTTAGCGTTTTTTGGGCACGAGGCGGATCGTGAGTCGTCGGCGTTGTTGCATGTCGCCGTTTTCAGTAACCTAAGGGTGAAACTCGTCTGCGGGTTGTCTCGGGCGGCAAAGCACCGTTGCAGCAGTCGGCTAAAGTATCGAAGGAACGGAGAGCGAAGTAGGGCCCATAATTGAGGATACAGGAAGCAAGAAGATTGCAGAGAAAGCGGGAGGGGACAAGGATGATAGGCGGTGGAAGGAGAGAGAGAGAGGCGATATTATGAGATGATTATATAATTTAATATTTAAAAAATAACAGATATCATCAAATTTTTTTATTGTTCATTATTAATAAAATATAAAATTTCAATAGTAATAATTTAATGAATATAATGATATAATTGCATATCAAACAAACCACATCATTAGTTCATTACTGGCGACAATTACATGTTTTTTTTTTTTTGAAAAATACAAATCTAAGCTTGTTAATATCTATAAATAATATCAATTGGGACAATTACATGTTTTTCAAAAATACAGATCTAAGCCTTTTTTTTTTTTGCCAGTAAATATAAGCATGTTAATATCTGCAAATAATAGCACCACATTTCTTATTACTATTTTATTAATATTTTTTATATTTGGAAACAATTTAAGCTTCCTCATGCTTTTAAGAGAGATTAGCATCCTCATCAAATACCCGTAGATTATCTTCAACACAAATATATCATGTTTGTAACAAAATTAGAGACTAACTTGTTACGGACAGGTAATCCAATAATGATTCACTTGATGTATACATTTTAATTTATATACAATTTTATCCATTTTAAATTAAGTTCTTTAGTGTCTTTTTACTTTTTTTTTCCAATAATAATTTAACTTTTTTTATTTTATCCACTTTTTATTTTAATTTTTCCCTTCACTTATCACAATATATATAAATAATACATATATATATATATATATATATGTAGTGTTCAATAACATTCATGCTCTTTTCAGTAATTTTCTATTTAAACGGGCTTTTCAAATAATAATCTAAACGAATTTAAGGTTAGAAAAAAAAGTCACTTCTACCATTGACAATCAAAATACAAATCACATTTACAATATAACTTTTATCCTATCTAACTGTTACAAAAGTCAGATTATAAAAAATATTACTTTTCCACTGCTAATTCAAACATGTACCTAGTTCTAATGACTTCTTTTAATTGAGGTAAGAAAAACTGGCTTCTTTTAGGAAAATCTTAAAAAAGTACTTTAAAAATCTTAAAAGATAAAAAAATATTTCCAATATTTATAATATCATATAAGTGTTATGTCTGATTTGTCCTTTTTAAAAGTAAAATGAAATGACATAAATACCCTTATATATGTATTAAAAAGAATTGTCTCCCCCGTGCTAGCCACTGGCAGTCAAGCGTTAGACACCAATGATAAGCTAAGGTATTACCAATGACTAAACTGTTGAAAGACCATGCAGATATCATCACAAAAGCTAACTACCATGGTGCTCATGATTTTTTTTTTTTGGATACGTAAAGTTTTAGGTAGGTTCGGTATCAGTCCCCTACCAAGGTTAGGGTACGGCCCCAAGGCTCTTCGAGTACTTACAAGGGACTTACGAGATTGCCTGCCAACAAGGTCTCCCCATCAGTCAGAGGATTCGAACACACTCCCTTATGATTGGGGTGATAAGACCTTAACCAACTGTACCAAACCTTATTGGCCTATGGTGCTCATGATAACCATAAGCACTGACACTGTAACCAGTGGGCCTGTATGTGTACACGGAATGCTCCAGAAGAACAAAAGCAGAAGGCAACGGGACAGACTACATTTGTTCACTATTTGATACCCGTGATAATAAGATATTGGCCAAGTCAACATTTGCTGGCCCCTTTCGTTCTTAGTTCACACTAGACTTTAGAAGGTGGGTCCAAAGCTTATAATTTAATTTAATATTAATGAAATTGTATCTTCTTTAAATGGGCCCACAAAAGAATGACTTTAGGCCCACACAACTTATACTCTTATTAAATGGATCCTGCGATTCGGATCCCTTGAGCAATGAGTCCCCAGAAACCTGACGAGGAGCGGCGGGAATACTGTGTTAAGAGATGAAGAGAAGTTTCTCTATAAATTTTACTGAGGAAACCCTTCGCATCTTCAAGCTTTTAAGTTGCAAAAGTAACCTCAAAACTTTTGTCTTCCCATGAACACTTGTGAATATCATCTGCAATCGTTTTTTTGCTCAAGGTCTTCAAACAAGTTTTGATGTTACCGTTTTAGAATCGTTTCATGCTTTGTGCAGAAATTGTTTCTTCTTTCCTTCTTTCTTATCTTCAAAGTTCTTTAAATGCTTTGATGTAGAATCTAACTGGGTGATCTATTATGCTTGGTTTCTTCTTTGTTCTCTAAGTTCTAAATAACTGTATTGCATGTTTGAGATCTTGTTCTTCTTTATGGTGACTGCTTAATGTGATAAATTTATTAGTTGGATAAACACTGGCATGGAGCTTCTGGGCTTTTTTGTTCTTATTGTTTCTTTTGTAGCAGAGTACTCAGTATTCTGGAAGGACAAGAATGATCTCATAGAGGAACATGGGGCTTTTTTTTTTTTTTTTTTTTTTTTTTTAATTTCCCGGATTGACTTGTGAGTTTTTCAATCTCAAGATTTTGTTGCAGCATAAGGCTAAGCAAAATGATGAGGATTTTAATGTCTGAAAATGTCATGTGGAATACTTCATCCATATGCCTTCAAAGTTCTCTGATTGCTTTGCTGCTGCCATTTGTTGTTCTAACTAGTAATAGATGTATTTTCACACAGCTTATGGAACTCAGGAACTATAAAATGGATTAAGATGTGATATTATGGATGAAATTGAACCATAACTAGCTCTTATATTGAAAACCGGTCTTAGCCTAGATTTCCTTTGTGACATTTTTCCCAAACAAAAGGAATACTTCTCGCTTCTATGCTATTTGATTCACTCATGAAAAGGGAATGGCATTGGCAGGGATAAAAGGACCTCTTAAGTTTTCAATTTTTCCTTAATATTATATAGTCAGTCTCCAAAATTTATTCAAATTTTGTTTATATATGCTTTTTAGATATAAGCTCCTTTAGCATTTTTTTCCCTCAGTGATAAATGCGTGAGGTAATCATGTAGGATCTTATTTGTAAGTCTATCATCAAGTCAGGGCTATTGGGCTTTTAATGTTCTGTACTTGGATTCCTTGCATGTCTCATATAGGAGAAGCTAATTATATGTGAAAGCACCAAATTTTCATAATCTAATAAGCTTTAATCTGTTAGATTATACGAGCATGGTGCAACAAAAATGTAGATCGTCCATGGTTCCTTTCTATGCTTTGTGTCTGTTTCAGATGACTGGTAAAGCAGAACCAGGGCTGGACATGCAGAATTATATAGTTCAGTTTTAGCTTGTGTCTTTCAAGCTGCATTTAACTATTTTGGATTAGGATCTTAAAATTTGGGGGAAATTAGTAAAAAGTCTTTGTTTGTGAAAATTCTATGGTCCAGAAGACTAGAATTGTAGTATTGGTACTTTCCTGCGACTTTGTATAAAAACATGTCACGTTTAGTCTTTCCAGACAATAAAACTTGCAAACAGGGACGCAACATGAAAGCTTTTTTAATAATATCCCTCTTAAGATCAAAACATTTATCAACTTGGATCATATTGTTATCTATTTGTCTATTAGTGGTGTACATGGGCAGGGCGAAGCCGTGCCTGATGCCCTACCCGAAAAATCATTGGGCTGCATTTTACAGCCCGATGTCCAGCCCTGCCCGTAAAAGCCCAGACATTTTTGGGTTGGGCGAGGATGGGCTTCGCCCTGCCCAACATTTATCAACCCAACTTTGAAGTTACTCTTCAAGGGAGCACAAACATGTTCACAACTAAAGATGCCCTAAGCACACCTTATGTGGGAAAAAAAAAACAGCTTCCATGACAATAACCAATATGGAGAGCTCATAAAAAAAAAAAAACCTCTTTCAATCACCATTAGCCAACCATACCCATTACATTCTTCCTTCTCCAACTGCTGAAAACAAAACCCTTGACCTTAACAGAACCAAGTTCAGGAAAAGAAAAAGAAAATCATATGGAGAGAAATCACAAGCTTTACACAACAAATAAATGCTGAAAACAAAACCTTCGATCTTCTGTTGTCCAAAAAAAAAAAAAAAAACAGAACCAAGCTCAGGAAAAAAAAAAAAAAAGAAAAGAAAAGAAAACGAGCACTAAGTTCTAAAACTATCCCAGATAGAACCCTCGAACCCTAAAGATCTAGACCAAGCTGAGAAAGAAAGGATCTAGACAAAGAGAGAAAAACAAAATCATAAATAATATATAATACCAAAGGAGCCTAATAAAACAAAACATATAATATAATATAATTATATAAAGTTATAAACTGTTATACAAAAAAATATTTACCTAACATATTTTAATATATATAATTATATACCTACTGGGTAGGGCCAAATGGGCAGGGCGGCACACCCTGCCTGATGCCTGATCCTGCCCGCTAAAATGCCCAGCCCGATTGTGCCCAATTTTTTTCGGGCTGGGCTGGGCAATATTTTATTGGGTCGGGGTGGGCGTATCGGGCTCTGGGCTTCATGAACACCCCTATTGTCTATATTACACACTCTCTATGATCCTAATTATGAGACAAAATTAATTTTTTTGAAGAAATTTTATTTTAGAGTATTTATATTTATATTTTTTCTTTAAACTAATTAGTTCAACTAATAAATTAATATATAATCTAAGGATACATAATATATGATATGATTAAGTAATTTATTTAACTTCCTTAAACTTTCCAAATTTTTAAATTTTCCCCTCCCTTCCCTCAAAACCTTTCCCCCCAAATTGGGGGGATTTGGGGGAGGGTAAAAATGATCTTGTCTATGGACTAAAATGCCCATAGAATTTTGTCATTAACCCAAAATTAGCCTTTGTCATTTTTGACTAATATATATATAACTAAAATTATAAAATATAATTTTAAATGTATATATATAATTTAGGGCATAACAATGTTCTTTATAATTAAATTTTATTATACATCAAATAGAGTTGGGAAAAAAATCATTTATAACATAATGATAAAGTTGTCCATATGAAAATAGGTTCCCTCCTCTCTTGAACTAAACAAGGTAATATTAAAATCCCTTCTCTTATTCCTTTTGATCAATCCAAATAAGGATATATTAAAATCTCTCCTATCCCCTCTCTTCCCTTTCCCTCCATTAAAATCTCTCTCACCCCATTTCCTCCGTTGAACCAAATGGACCCTAAAGGACTTAAAATACTTTGGAAGTTTTTGTGTATGTGCATTGGGTATCTAAAAGTGTTTTATGTGCCCTAGAAGTTTCACAAACAAGGCAAATCTGTCCCTCCATTAATGGTCAATGTTTGTTGACCAATTCACAAAGGCATGTTATATTTGTATATTTGATCAACAAACATTGACCGTTAGGGTTTGTTAATTGAGGGGCAAAATTGCCCATTTTTGAAATTTTTAGGACATATTTGCCCCTTAAAAATTTTCAGGTAACCAATACTCGGCACACAAAAATTTACACTCCTTTAAACCCTTTAATCCCGGAGAAAATGAAGTCTGCTTCAACGCCGCTAACAGTAACATCAAGTCATCCGTCTTATTACTAGTCAAAAAATAGGGCATCCCCTTAAACACGTGATCAGAGAAGACTTGTTAAAAATGTATTAAAAAATATTTATTCATTAGACTGGAGTTTCGACCAAAAAAAAATTAGACTGGAGATTCTTTCTTCATTTATTCCTTTTATAAGATATGAATAACTGAATTAAGTTGATAAAAATGTTAGTTAAAAGTGATTAAAGATTATATATATATATATAAAGCAACTTATTTTTCAAAAACACCCTTATTTGTAAAGAAGGTGGGTGGAATAGAGAATGAGTAGAAAAAATGACAAGAGAGAATGTATGGAAAAAAGTGAGAGAGAGATATATAATTAATTGAGAGTAAAAATAAAAAAAATGTATTAAATGTTTAGATATCTCTAAAGTATATCTTATAAAAAAGAATGTACTCATTCAAACAATTGTATCTTATAAATATGAACTAAGGGAGTATTAAACTACATATAAGTGCAATGACTAACATTTTAGAATTTAGACCTAAAGAAATTTGCATGACTTAAACTTATTATTTAAAATTATAGGGCTAAAACTAAAATAAGGACAAAATGTGAATGCTAAGCATTGTATTAACCTAATAATATATTTTTAACAAAATAAATATTTTCAATATATTTTTACAATCATTTCTCCTAGCATGTGTTTTAGGGGTGGGCATGGGCAGGGCTGGGCAGGGCGAGACCCTTGCCCGATGCCCTACCCGAAGGATGAACAGGCTGCATTTTGCAACCTGATGCCCGGCCCTGCCCATTAAAAGCCCTAACCATTTTGGGCTGGGCAAATGTGGGCTGGGCAGGGTGGGCTTCCCTGCCCAAGCAATAATACCTTGTTTTGTTCACATATGAAAAAATAATTCCTTGTAAATTTTATAAACATTTTTGTAGTTATCAATCCCATATGTCTTAACTTCGCCCTAAGTAATATAAACTTCAAATACATTCGATGATTCCACTCTTGGGATATTTCAAAATAAGTCTACAACTTGAGTCTTGAAATTTAAAAAATACCATATGTCTTAACAAATATCCATACTTTAAAAATTAAACAACATCCATAATCCATTATAAATAAGGAAACAAAACGATTATAATTAAAGCCGTGAAGTCAAAGTAGTTTACATCAATTCAATGTCTCAAAAGTTGATCAAATGATTAAGCATCTGGAAAAAAAAAATAAAAAGCAAATATAATTTAATACATCACAAAGTAAAGAAGAAATGAAGAAATCTAGTTGTAAATAGTGTTTAGTGGCTAGGGTAAAAAAGAGAGGATCAGAAGAGTATTATACAATAAACAATATATATTTTAAATAAAAATATATATATGAAATAATATTTAATTGATATGAAATTTTATATTTTAAATAAATGAAAATAATTTTCAGGGCAGGGCCAAATGGGCAGGGCAGCACCCCTTGCTCGATGCCTGGCCCTGCCCGGTTATTAGCCCGCCCAAAGCTGCCCAAAATTTTTTCGGGCCACTTTTTTAGGGCTGGGCTGAGCAATTTTTTGCAGGGTCAGGGTGGGCACACCGGGCCACTGGGCACCATGCTCACCCCTAATGTGTTTAAGTCCAGGAGGGATTTTATTTTATTTTTTGGACATGTAAGAAGGACGTGGATTACTGGATGGTAGCACGTAGCAGGGTTAGCAGATTTTATTTCCTCTGCGAAATTATGTCACATTCATTCCATAACATTATTTCCCAATTACATCTTAGGACGCAGTTGACTGGATGTTAGCACTTAGCAGCGTTAGCCGATTTTATTTCCTCCCTGAGATTGTCACTTTCATTCCATAACATTATTTCTTAGTTACATCCTAGTTTAATTTAGTGGATCTTATATTAAAGATATTTATAATACATCTAGCACATTGAACTATAAATAAAATTATGGTGTTGGATGTAATTAGACAATAACAATAGGGATGCAGGATGCACTAGGAAAATATAACATTAGGTGTTAGATGCACCATATAATATTAAAGTACTAGATGTTCTTGG
The DNA here is from genome assembly GCA_963855925.1 of Inga laurina. Taxonomy (NCBI): domain Eukaryota; kingdom Viridiplantae; phylum Streptophyta; class Magnoliopsida; order Fabales; family Fabaceae; genus Inga; species Inga laurina. The sequence continues at coordinate 13,633,582 of OY979712.1, read as the reverse complement.
CAAAAAAAAAAAAAAAAAAAAAAGTACTAGATGTTATTGTGAAATGCTAAATCCGATCCCTTTTATAAGATATTTTTAACTGAATTACATGATTAAATAAATTAATTTAAATTAGCTAAAAATAATAAATATGTAAGAAATGAGCCTTTTTTTTTTAATTATGTCCTTATTTATAAGGAAACAAGTTAGAGACAGAAATAATGACATGAAAAAGAATATACTCCCTTTGTCCTTAAATATAAGCTTTAAGTTTATGAATGACTTTGTTCTAAAATATAAACATCATTTTAGTTTTGTCAAAGTCTTTATTGTGTATTTTACTACTTTACCCTTTAATTATACTTGTTGTATTTATTGTCCCCTCATTTATTTTTTATATAAATAAGAGCATATTTAAAAAAAATATTTATTGTTCTTCACTAATTTCAACTATATTTTTAATAAATATAAATAATTTATTTAAAACTTATATTTAGAGACTGATGGAGTATTAGAGAAAGACGCGTAAGACGATAGAATTAATTATGGAGAAAATCGGTAGAAATCACATTTAATGTTCAGACTTCAGAAAGCTGCAGGCTGAATTATATATATATATATATAAAGAACAAAACAATTCAATCAAATTTGAAAACGACAGTAGGAAGGGAAATTAGGGTGCTGCCGTGTTGGGTCCCGATCTTCCTTCCATATTTTTATTTCACCCGCAAATGTCACTTTCATCATAGGCCAAAAAAAAAAAAAAAAAAAACAAGAACAAAAAAGTCCACCGAAGGCGCTTTCCGCGAAGTTTCCTTTGATTTGATCCACACAGTCGCTTTACTTTCCTAGAAGGATCGTTGCACTTACCCTGAAATTGCCCTTGAACAAGCAATTGGCTTCAGTCCGCTGCACAATTCAACAACTTTCTCTTTATATATGTATATATATGAGCGGTTGCTCCCATCTCCAAACATACAAATTCCAATCGCGCCCAGCGATAGCGACAGCATCAACAATCTCTTGAGAGATTCTCATGCATCAAAATGATCATTCATCATGAACGCGTCTTTTACGTCACTCCATTCGGTAAAATCCCTCGTATCACAGTAGTAGAATGTGTCATCGGACTTTGCCTCACGGTGATGCTCGGACTTGTTCAACTCCCTTATGAGTACATCGGAGAAAACCCTGTTCCGACGATCGTTTTCAGGGGACGCCCTCATACTTTTCATGCCTTTGTGCTTTTTGTTCTCGCCGCTTTTATGACCGCCACTCGGGCTATTCACGCTCCGCCTAATTCCTCCGGCAAATTTGAGAGCTACTGTGTTGTCTTCTCTGTAGTCTCCATCTCCTCTGCTTTTCTTGTTTTCTTATGGGCTCTCCTCTGCTCTGTTATATGTTAGTCATTAAAAAAATAAAATAAAAAATAAGTATATTTGTGGTGTGGCTTGGGTGAGTTATATAAACTCATCCATACTTATGCTTCCCTATGTGACGTCATAATACTTTTGTAATAATATTTGGATATTGCCAATAAGACACTTAGTTTGTATCAAAAAACTTTTTAACAACGGGCTAAACTCACTATTATACTAACTAGTTTTAATTTTAGCCTCTATGTATTTTTAATGAGCAAGACACATTGATACTAATAACAAGTCCATATTAGTTTTATTAACATCACGTCAGCAAAATTAATACTGTTACACCCATCACATAAGTCTACTCTTTTGTGGGCTCTCCCCTGCTCTCTCCGTTGGAAAATGCCTGATTCACCGGGACTTAAACTCAGTTCACTTGAAACTTTTATATAATTATGGAAAATATGGGTTTAAATAAGGAATTTTATTTTTATGATTTAAAATTTAAATAAAAGTAACTCTCCTACATGATATATGGAGTAACAGATCAGATTGTGGTAAGTTGGGGAAAACACAGAAGACTTTCATAAAAACTTTTCTCTCTATTTCTCTTCTCTTCCAATCGTGAACCTGTTATATGAATGTGATCAGAGTCCATATCCGATGTCATATAGATACTTAGCGAGTCAACAGATATGCCCGAAATCCTTCACTCTCATTTCTTAATCATTATAAAAAAAAAAAAAGATGTATGAAATATGTGTGTGTGTGTGTATATGGTTGCAACTTTAATGACCTCCCCCAAGTTCGAAAGAAGAATGTCACTGACCACTGTTTGTTTAGCTGCAGTGAGGAAGAAATAAAGAATCACTGCAACACATTTTCTTTACCTGTCCTTATTCAAGAGCTTTGTGTTTTGGGTCTTTTCACATTACAATCGTTGCATTGGATTTTCAAGCCTTAAAAGGTTCGCTTAAAAACGTGTTAACTCTTCATCAACAAAATCATATATTCTGTGGAATTATTTGTTTACTAAATGTGATTTGGAAGAAAAGAACTTTTGCCCTCCAACAAGGGAAATTTGACAGCTCTCAATCTACAGAGAAGGAAATTAATGGCCTGATCTCTTGCTTAGAGTTGGCATTCGCAAACAAAGTCCTTCAAATAAAATTCCCACCCAATGCCCTTTATCTTCTCAAATATAATCCTATATTCAAGATGGATAAAGCATCTTTTTACACAGATTTAAAATATCCAGGACTCACTTTTGACAAGGACACATTAGCTTACATGGAGCCCCGCTTACTAAGTTTCTTTGGATGAATATTAATACCACGAGTCCTCAATTTCTATCTAGCTCCTTGAGAGCATTATTATTATGGATTTCCAACTCTAATCTTCTTGAACGCAAAATTTGTCAAGCTTTGCCAATCGTGTGTGTTGGAAAATGTTTCATCAATATTTCCACAGGCCCTGAACTTCAATTGTCCTTCACGTGGCAAGAAATACTAACACTAGCTCTCGGTATATGATTCCACCCTATCTCTGATTCAAGTTTTTGCATATAAGTATTTCTCTAAGTATTTTGATAATTATGTATTTTCTCTTCTCTTTGGAACTTTATAGGACATAATCATTTTGTCTTTTTATATATATTTAAAAAAGAATTCGGCTTCACTTACACGGCAAAGTATTGTGTAAGTTTGGGAGCAATTCTTCCAAGGAATGCTTGACCCTGGTTTGCTATATTGACTTGGAATGCTTGGCACTCAAGCTTTTAGTCAAACATTTTTTCCTTCTTGCCCAATGGTGAATGGGATATTGTAGCTAAATTGTACAAGAGTTCTTTCCTAAGAAATTGTGTAGAAAAATTCTTTGTACCAGCATAATTAACAGGCAAATTAATGAAGACTACTATTGCTGGAGAAATTACTAGTGGAAAAATGGCTTTTTAGACCGGTTATGGATTCAGTCTTGATACAGCCGGTCTTAAAAGTATGTTACTTTTAAGACCGGTTTGGTAATTGGTCTTAAAATTCTCACTTTTAAGACCGGTAGTCATAAGCACCGGTTTTAAAAGACATCTTTTGTAAGGAAATTACAAGACATTTTTAAGACCGGTTATTATTATAACCGGTCTTAAATTTTATATTAAGACCGGTTTCATATATAACCGGTCTTAAAAATTTTAATTTTAAGACCGGTTATAAAATAACAGGTCTTAAAAGTATTATAATTTTTTTTAATTGTGTGTGATTAGGTTAGTTATCAGAACGCATCCTAGAATTGCTACTTTTAATGCCATACTTATTAAGTGCCATAAGGTGTTCAGTCTGCTTCCTCTTACCATTTCTTTTTTCTTTAACATTCTCATTGGGAACTTGTAACATAACATGTCATATATCCTCATGTAATGTGTTGTTCAAAACCATCTATATATGCATAATTGTTTAAAACACATGCAGGCCAATGACATAGCTCAACAAAATTCACATGTATAAATGCATGGTTGCACATAATCACAAAAACAACAAACATGTCAAATCATGCAACCAAAAATATTTGCAACGAACCAGGCCAACATGTCAATTCATCAATATATACAAAAAGTTTCTTAGTATTACAAGAACTCACTGTTATAAAAGTTCATAAATGAATTCAGCACAACAATTGCGAATGTGATTAATATCTTCTTCTGGAAAGGGGTTAGCAAGTTCAAACATTTGAAACACCAAAGTCAGGCAAAATATTAACTTTATTTAAAAAAATAAAAGTAATACAAAATTTTTGAAATATATATACATTTACCTCTTCAGTAAATTTTGTCGTGCCTAGGGTAATAATATTAATAATGTGCCTCATAATATACAACTCACACAAGTTGGACCCCGGTGGTTGCCTACAGGTTTGAAAAATAATTATATCATTAAAACAAGTATAAAATCAAAGCATGACTTATTATTGAATACATTCCTAAAACAAACCAACATGTAACTAATCTTTGGCAAGATCCATGTAGGGTCTTTTAGTTCATGAATAGGCCTACCACAACAGTGTGTAGGAATGTCGGCATAGCCCTATATTATCAAAATCACAAATGTTACTTATAGATGGTTAATAATGCAAGAAAACTTACGAGTTCAAGGACTTCTTCAATTCACTAGTTGGCTTGCTGAGTGGAGGGAGCATAAGAGTATGACAGAATAACTCTTCTTGCACAAAATAACCTATTGCCAATGATCACTGAAAAAAGGGAAGATTTTTGAGCAAATATAAAACATTATGTATATTATGAAATATAAATTTGTTTCTTACCCATGCAAATATGGAGCCAAGAAACACTCAATTGGGGTTTCACTAAGCCTGTGCGATAAGTATGTGTGTCTGATAGCAGCAGTGGTCCCTTTGTTGTAGAGTTGAAGTGGGCATAGGAGTCCAAATTTATTGGTTTTGCTAGAGTCAACCAACCTACAATTCATGTACCTACAATAATGCAAGCACACAAATCAAATTTTAATGGCATAATTTGTAAAATATTAACTTCCAATTTGAGAAAATACTTACATTAAAAAGAGTTGGACAATCGAAATTGTAAGCTGGGTTAGAGGAGCTACCAAGGACATTAAATCATTCCTCTCAAGATAGCTTTGCGCCCCTGACTTGCCAATAGTTGACTCAGTAGGCCAATCTCTTGTTCAAAAGGACGTATCTTATGCTATCAGAATCACTTGCTGCATGACATTCAATGGAGGCCGTGAAACATCTTGAGTAGAGGGAGGTGGAGGTGGAGATGGAGGTGGCGAGGATTCCTCAGCTCGATCAAAAACAAGGTTCTTTGGCCACAAGATGAAAGAGTTGAGGACATCGCCCGCAACCTTGAAGTCATCAACAGGGATAGGGAAAGGTGCATATGCAACGATCACCTCTTCAACTGCCACTCTAACTTGATTATCTTTTATTTCTTGGTGGTAGACAGTTGATCCCAAGTTGTGCATGCTCCCCCGTGCAACTAATCGTCTTAGAGGATCATCCACAAACAAGTCACAAGGATCACCAATTTCTTTTCTAGGACCCTCTAATGACTGACCAATACAACACCCTTTAGTGCTTTATTTAGGGTTTAGGGAATGAGCCTGGGGAGCACTGGTATCTGCTTGTCTTGTGCTTGTCATGATCATCCATTCCTCCTTCATCTTGCTGAACCTTTCTTCAAATCGTGCATCAAATGATGCTTCTGCCTCTGCCCTAGCTTCCGCCCTCACAGTGGCCAATATATGCTCCATCTCCTCCCTAGTCATCATACTACTTGAGGAATGGCGTGGGGGTGCTCCAAAGTAATCCCTTATGCCTACCCCTCCTCCAACCCCCCTGATACGGTCGGGATGCTCACGTTTTCCTGTAGCTAAGGTCAGGATGTCATTCCTCCCATCCACCTAAACGATCCCTCGGCTTGCTTTTTTTGAAGCTCCTCCTATAAGACACATATGAAAAATGTTAGTAATAAAATTTGTTTACTAAATAATTAATAACAACAAGTCAACAACAATACTTACAATTTTCTCACTAACTATACGATATTGTTCACTCGTATAAGACCTACTCCTCTTTTGGTGAGCGAACAACCACTTCTCTTCGCGACGTATAGGAGATGGTGGAGAAAGAAGAACAGAAGGATCGGATTGAGATGCTTCTTCCAATCTCTTCCGTTTGGCCACCAACAAGTCATTTTTGGCCTTCGCATAACCCCCACGAGATATTGTATGGGGGCAATCATTCTTTCTACTACTCTCTTAGGCCTTTTGCCTTTTTTCCTGCGAATAAGAAATCAAAATTAAGGTATAATCAATAAAGACAATTCACAATTCATAAGTAAATCAAATGCAAAATAAGTCAACTCACCAATGCTTCTGGAGTGGTCCAAAGCTGTCTAAATTCTTGCCAAGTGTGTTCGTCAATATAAGAATATTGGTCGCACGGATTAGGACAAGGCTGACCTTCTTCCACCTCGATATGCATATAATTGTTGGCTAGACTTGTCTTAAACTTCCTCCAGCGGTCATCACAATACATCATTGTCTTGTTATACAGGGCTTTATTCTCAGGAATGTCGTAAGTGAGCTGGATAGTTTCCCAAATATGTCACTTCACATTTTTATCCACATTTCTCCACTGCTCTATCAAGATGTTAGGCTTGTTGCGTGCTAGGAGGCCAACAAAACTCCTATATTGTTGGACATTAGGCCTGATTGGTTTCCAATATCTATCGAACTCAATCGGAATCTTTTCCCCGGTATTCCGATTAAGAGGAATGTCTCTCAATCGGGTGGCTCTCCTACCCCTTCATCTAGGCCGATTATGTGGATCACTATGTTTCTGGCTCAGAGCATTGCTAGGCTCTCTTTGATTAACATTAGTTGGATCTGGAGTACCCTCACTAGGACGACTCATTATCCTCACTTTAAGGACACTATTTAAGGATAGCTAGTGATGGTTTAAGAAAATTTTGCTACACGATGCTTATTGCTATAGCACGGCACTACATACAAAGGCATCGTTCAAAAACAATTCCCAAGTTATGTAAACGTAAACAAATAATTAATTGCAACGCACAAGTTGATAACCAATATCAAGCGATATTAGCACTATGAATCCAGAGTTTTACTATATTGAACATACATGCAAAAATACAGAATTAGTATTGAAACCAAGCCATCCAGTTAGGCAATATGAACATAAGTAAGTTTTCATTCATCAAAATGTTCCTGCAAGAGTTTATATAGTATGAAGCATCATGAACACGTAGACAGTCATAAATGCACTAGGAGGCAGACTCAGAACCCTTCTCATACACAACCAAAATAAACCAGGTCCACAGAAGCATAAGGACATTAACCTCAGACACATGCATATAGTAAAACTCTTCAAAATAATTAACGGTACCTTTAACCTTTACTTGAGGATCCTCTTCTTTCTCTGGATTTGAACAATCTTTGGCCACTTTACGAATTGAGTAAGGTCTTTCTTAGGAGGCAATGGATGCTTCTGAAAAGCGGGTTGACGACTTGCTGCAAGAATCGAACAAAGAAAATGGAGGCTAAGACATATCACAAATTCAATAAAATACCCAAAAATGAAACCAATAATTTAATTGAACGCGTGGCGATTGAAATACAAACCTGACAATGAAAACGAGGTTGAGAACGAAGCCAATCGGAGAGAACGAAGCCACGCCCTTATTTTAATTTCACATTTATTAGAGTATTTACGAAAAATGATATGCGGTTCGATAGGCAACACAGGAATAGCATAACTATATTGATAATATGTGCATGATTACATAAATTCCCCATAAGAGTTTGTACATGATACTTACGATTAAGGTAGCCGCACAAGGCTACTAGGGTGTCTAAACTCATCCCAGTGAAACGGAGACTTCTTCCCATCTTCGTTCCACTACTGTAATCCCCTTGTACGGTACTCTGTATTGTTGTTTACATATCTTCTGTCGTCTCCTGTTTAAATTGTTGGTAAGGGAAGGTGCGATTCAAGAGAATCTCAGTAGGAAACAGATACCATAATGCATGCATGATTGATGCTATGTGTATGACATGTTAGCTTTATCTAGATATATGCCCCATAATGACATTTCTGCATGCTCAATGTTTCATATAACAAGACTATGGCCACAGCGAAAACAGAAACAGAGCTTCATTTATTCAAATATGCTCTACACAATCAAGTAAAGCAATCACATACATCATTACACAAGCAAAGATATCAAATACATGCAAGTAAGGTAAGTCCCCTACTTGACCCTTTTCCGCCTCGAAACGTGTGCCTCGTAATGCGTGCCGACAGCTCGAGCTCTCAGCTCGGTCCTACAATTCCAAATATACCATTTAGACACTTCCATAGTGTTTCTGGGGGTTATATGAGTTTATCTTGAAAAATTACTAAAATACCCCCAGGGACCCGGCCCGGCCTCGCTGTACCCGGTCCAACTGTACTTTTCTCGAAATTTTGACATGGGCTACTCTTACATATTTTCACCCAAGGAATCCATTTCTTAACTCGGAATTATCAAATTCAATGTCAAATTATAAAATTGCCCTTGGCAACCCTACTTTTAGGGTTTTAGGGGCGTTTTCGTAATTATGCTTTCTCGGCCTTTTCTGAAAATGTGCCCAACTGTAGCCCCACCTAATTTTCCCTCATGAACTCAATGGAATCATCAAATCATTGAAAATCCAACTCTAAGACCCATTTGTAGCCCTGACCGAATTATATGGGTTTTCCAGGAAAAATCGAGGTTTTGCGATTTCGGCTCCGTAAACGCATTACTTTATACTCCTGACCACTTTATTGACTATTTCATTAGGTTACAACTACCATTAAGACCCAATTTTGGTAGCATAACCCCTATATCATCACATTTCCAAACTTTAAAACCAATGACAATCTGGCGAAATTTCACCTATTAAATTGTCCACAGCAGCTAGAATAGTCAATACACAAGAGTTTGGAAATTACCTCAAGCTCCCAATAGCTTTTCCTTGACTTAAATGGAAACCCTAGGTGTTTTAACACCAAAAGAGGAGCTTCCAAACCTTAAAGAACAAAAAGGAGTAGCTTAGGATCGGAGTTATACGCGTTAGGAGCTAGATCGTCGGAGAAATCAGCTTACCTTGCGAGTTCTCTTCTCCATTTCTCCCAAAACCCTCTCAACTCTTTTTCTTTATTTTGGTTGCAGAATGGCGTCGAAATGCTGTAGGAGGAAGATGATGTTTCTTTAATAATCTTATGTCCATGTCATTGCTTTTGTCATCACAATTAGCAAATTTCCAAAAATATTGACTTTATGCACACACCTCCTATCTACATGAAAGCCCATACAATGCAACCAATATTTCTCTCTTCAAGTCAGCCATATTCACGTCAGGGGTCTACGTTTGTGCCAAAATGGGCTGATAATAATTTATCTCATAATTACAAAGTTACCATCACAAATTTTCCATTTATAGATTTTTCAGAAATTCTGGCAGATTTCTGCCCAAACTTAAAAATCATAACTAATTTTTGAAAAATAAAATTGGAGTGATTCTAAAGCCTATAGAACCTTTATTGAGTCTAGTTTCAAGAAAAATATATACTTTTGCTGAATGGAATTATAAAATTCCTAGAATTTCAATCTTTGCATACTGTTCAAGAAATTTCACATTTTTTTTGTGCTGACTTCAAAAATTAATATCTTTTTGTATATAGCTCTATTTGATTCATATGACCTATCAAATTAAAACTTATGATGTCTACTTTCATCCTGTAAAATCTCATAATTTTTTCTCATCATTTGATCATCCAAATGAACATGACAAGCTGACTACTTCATAAGCGATTTCACCAAAAATATAATTACTTTCTCCAAAATTCATCATTTTACTTTCTTAATACCCCAAAGATATAAGAATCATTAGGGGATAAATTTGGGCTCCTGCTAAATTGGGGCTTAGCAGTCCACTTAATTTAGGCTTATTCCCAAGCCTCAAATCTCAAAATTCGGGGTATTACAACAAACAACGATAACTTTACGGCAATGTATTCAATCGTAGATCTACGTTGACGACAATGAAGGTTAAGGATGGAGGAGAGAAGGGGAAAGGATGAGTTGCCACGAACCGACGGAGGGGTTTTGCTGATGTGCTTGAGTATCGAATTTCAGAGTTAAAATTAGGCACAATTTGAAATTTAGGTCAGTTTTAAGACCAGTTGTAATTAAAAACCGGTTTTAAAAGAAATATTTAAGACCGGTTATTAATAAATAACCGGTTTTAAAAATATAAAAACTTTTTAAGACCAGTTATTAATAATAACTAGTCTTAAAGTTTTAATATTTAAGACCGGTTATTATTTACAACCGGTCTTAAAAAAAATAAATATTTTTTTAATTGTCTTTAATTCAGATAATATTTTCTATACCGGTTACATATAGAACATGTCTAGAAAATATATTGCATATTTTTATTTTTTTAATTGTATATATTTTAAGACCGGTTTTTATTATAATCGGTCTTAAAATTATTTTTAAGACCGATTTTTATTATAACCGGTCTTAAAATTATTTTTAATACCAGTTTTAAAGATAACCAGTCTTAAAATGTGATTATAATTACAAAAATGCCATCGGTCATATTTTTAAGACCTTATTTGATATAACCGGTCTAAATGTTCTGGTCTAAAAACCCTTTTCTGTACTAGTGAATGCTACTGATGGTAATTCCTCAATCAAAGTGGCCTATCATTTCATTAAACAAAACTCTCAAGCAAATTAATTGCTACCTTTGGTCTTAAATAAATACTCAATCGACTTTTTATGGAAAGATTAAGAAAGCTAAATAAATTACTTAATCATAGTATATATTGTGTTTCATTAGATTATACATTAGTTTATAAGTCATACAAAATAGTTAAAAGAAAAAGGATAAACATAAATACTCTTAAGTAATTTATTTAACTTCCTTAATTTCTCTTATAAAGTCAACTGGGTGTTATACTTAGGATTCGAGTTAGTATCCAATATGGAAGAGATTGTAGAAGTGCTTAGGAGTGGAAATAAGAGCCTGGTTAGGTTAGAGCCTGCTAAGGCTTGACATTTTTGCTAAAGAGGCCAGACTTAAGGCCTATTTAAAGGCTTAATTGCTTAAATAGACCAAGCTATTTTTTTAAAAGCCTAGCGGGTAAAAAGGGCCAGCCGCCTTTAGGCTTGGCTAAAGGAAAACATTCATTTTTTGAGGGGTTCGGCCTTGCAGGGCTGAAGCCCTTTTAACCATTGTTATTAGAATCTCATGAATCTCGAGTTGTATCTCACGGTTTGATTCAAAAATAGGTGGGAAAGATACGAATCTGTTGATGTATCTTACTTATGCATGTGTCTTGTGATTCTAAGAGTGATATAAGTCAAAATTGTAGGAATCACGTGATGCTAGCGATTCCTGCGATTTTAGGTGAACTAGGTTGCACACAGATCAGGTCAGATTTGGTGTTACTGCTTTAGAAAATCCCTTTTTTAGTTTTATCTTTTGATTTTGTCCAGATTTATTTAAGAATTTCCTATTACTTCTATGATTACCCCTAATTCCCTCTCATTTATCCCAATCAAAACCCTATTTTTTATTTCTTTTACTTCATAAAGTGATATTTGCCTTTAAAATGCTAGTATGTACAAAATTTTGAGGTTCTCTTATGTGAAAAATTATATTAATATCATTCTTAAAATTAATCATGAATCTTACAATTCACGATACATTCCAATTCATGATTCCAAAAATAGGTTTTCTGATTCATAATTTGTATCCTGATTTGATAACCTTGCTTTTAACAATCTTTTATTATTTTTTTAAAGAGATAAAATTATAACAATGAAAATCCTAATTTAATACATAAATATTGTCAAAATTAAGGTGTAAACGATATGTATTATGCAACAAATAAACACAATAACTAAGTCATAATTAAAGGTAAACTATTATTCATATACCACAATTACAAATAATTAATGAGAAGATTGAATAAAATAAAATAAAAACTTCTTATCATATGTCTTGAAAAGTGTAAGTAGTTAACAAAATAAATAACACAAGATATGAACAAAACAATCACTAGAAAAAAAGTCAAAAAATACAACATTAATAAGAATATTTATGAAATAAGAAATATCTTTCATAAGTTTTAAATTTTCACGATTCTTAATACAAGATGTTCTTATGAACCTTAGTTCTTAAAAAGATAATAACTAAATATTTGCAACATCATTAACAAAACCAATGTTATGTAACCTGGACCGAACCGGCCGGTCCGGCCCAAAAACCGGCGAACCGGCAGGTAGACCGGTCCGGGTTACAATTTTAATTTTGTTTTTAAAAATTTTTCCTTTAGAATTTCATACTATAAGTTTAAAATCTTCAATTTCTCACCGGTTTGGTCCCGGTTTAGCTCCGTTTTGGCCCTGATCTGACCCACTGACCCTTAACTCAGTACCTCGACCGGTTCAATACCCGGTTCGGGTTTTAATACCTTGGACAAAACATCAAAAATCAATAATATTAGTATCATATAAATAATTTTAAAATATAAAAAAACATATAGGCCTAAACGGGCAGGCCCTTTTAGGCCTTCAGCCCTATAGGGCTAGCTATTTTAAATCCGTTTTCACTTTTAAGATGAAAATCTCAAGCTTAGCCCTAGCAAATTTAGGGCCTAAATGGGTTGGCCCGACATGCTCGGCTGGTTTTCTCGGCTCTCCCTGGCCTACAAGCCTGCAGGCCTAGCCTGTCTAATGTTTTTTTAACATACACACACAGATACGTATATTTGTTATTTAATTCAATTAACATGTTAATTTGAGATTTATTAGGTTTGAGTAGATTTACACATTGTCAACCCCCTCTGATTCTTTGGTTCTTTGACCTAGCCGCTCAAATGCACATTTGCCTTGCTCTACTTTCACAATCGCCGTCTCTACTCAATGGTGGTCTCTGCATCAATCTCTCATTCATGTTTCTCTCTTTTGCTCGGCTGACTATCTCTATTTAAGGGGTGAGTGTATGGATGAAAAAAGTCATTTCACAAGTTCCTCTTTCTTTCTTGCATCTTCAATTCCTATTCCTTCAACCCCAACCTTTTGTTGAATGTCCTCTATCGATCATCTCCCCAGAGATAGGCGAAACTTATTGTTTCACGAAATCTTTTATTCACTTGTATAATGTCTATTTCGTGCCTCTCCTTCCAAGCCTTTTTTGTGTGCTTTGAGAACTCTTCTTCCTTCCCAACACTGAAAATATTATGTATTGTTCATTTTAGGGTGATTTAGTCATTTTATACCTGCCGTTGTTTTTTTTCTTCGGGGTTACATATGCAGACTGTTGTATTTTTGTGTTATTATAGCGGGATCATTGTTTGGAGACTCTAATTTTAGATCCATCCAGTAATTCTTTAAAATAATTTATAATAAAAATCAGTTTTTGTTTTAATTTTACTTAACTTTCAAGCCTAAATTTATATATAAGTGGGCTTTGAATCTTCCAAAAACTACCAAAAGCCTATATTTATGTAGTCTTTAGTAGGCTCACAGCCTACTTATGGTCTTGAAGGCTTGAAACATAAGGCATCTTTAAGGACCTGTTTGGTTGCCCAGGTTTTGTTTGAAATTTTAGAAGGGAAAGGACTCATTTTATAAGTAGGCTCACAGCCTACTAATGGCCTTGAAGGCTTGAAATATTAGGCATCTTTAAGGACCTGTTCGGTTAGAGTGGAGAAAAAATGAGTCCCTTCCCACGTTTGGTTTGAAATTTTAGAAGGGGAGGGAGCCAAAATCTGCCATCTCATCCCCTTCACTCTGTTTTATTTTGGTTCCCTCCAAATTGGGGCTTTTTTGGAGGGAGCCAAATATCTTGATCGGTTTGCCCCCATGAACGTTGTGATATTCCCATTAGCGCCCTTGGGAAAAAGATAAAAACGCTAGCTTTCTCCCACACTTCTCATCACAAGTCGCTACACCATTTCGAAAGTTAACCCTTCCCAACAAAACAATAAATAACAACTCCATTAGTTATTGTGTGCTCGGCTCATGTCGAGTTGCTCAAGTCTACCGCAATGGCTCTCTGTATCGCTGGGTAAGAAGGCCCTTTGTAATTCCTGTTTGCTAATTGCTATGTTGGGTAATTCACGTTGTAAATTAAAAATAAGTGAATGTCAGTTCTTGGATGGGTTGGTTTATAGAAAGGAAATATTGGTTTCTCTTGATCGGTGTTTACAAGTATCGCATATGTTTCAAGAGATTGCCGAAGATGAGGCCATCATTGAAGTGATAATATTAAAATAGTTTATTCTTGAGTGATTATGTTGACGCAGCCAATGATGCTTTAGATTGTTTTTGTTGTGAGAAGAGAATGAACTTTGCGCTGGATTTCTAAGGCAACCAAGGTTTTGCTCATAGACGCGTAGATTTTCAAAATTTTGGAGCCTCGTCCTGGGCAAGAAGAATGCCTGTTTTGATAACAGCAGCATTTAGGAGTAAATAAATTTAGTCAATAACCCATGATGATGGGATTTCTATGGCATAAAGTGAGAAAGATGAAAAATACTTGTTTCTTTTGCCTAGCTAGTAATTTCTTTAACTTTAATCACTCATTCATTCTGGTATTGGGTATCATTTCCTTCTCAAGTGATCTCGGACCAGTGCTTTCTAAAGAAGAAACTTTTATATTTCATTTTCATAGTTTTGTATGGGTTAAGATGCAAATTTAGCAATTAAGTTTTATCTGAGGGACGTCTATCATAAATATGCTTTAAAAGGGGGAAAAATAACAATGGACAATTAAAAAGGATGCAAATTTAACAGAACTGTTAAGTTTGACCTAATGGTGTTAAATTATAAGAGAAGAAAACCTCTAACGGCGTTAGGTCAAATTTAACGGTTTTGTTAAATTTGCACCCTTTTTAATTGTTTATTGTTATTTGTGCTCCTTCTAAAACATATTTGTGCTAGATGCCCCTCAGACAAAACTTCATTGCTAAATTTGCAACTTAACCCGTTTTTTATTAGTTTCATATCATATACACATGTCTGAAGTTAAGTATCCAAGTCACTGGGCAAGATGGCGGTATAGCTGCTTATCTCAGAAAGAGTATCCATGATATGGTGCCAATTATAATGGTGACAAGTGGACTAAATACGGAAGGATTATCAATCCTGCCTTCAATGTAGATCAATAGAAGGTTACTACTTCACTTTCCCTTTAGTCGCTCAAGCTTTGGTAATATATCAACTTGAGAGTTTTCTTTACTTTCTATTCTATTTTATAAGTTCTTCAACAGATACTTTATAGGCAGACATACCATATCTCTTTGCGGTACAAGTTCATGTTATTAGTTTGAGGTTGAAAATTTAATGGTCCCTTCCCATTACATTATTCTGCCAAAGGTTGATCACTACTACATATTTATCTATATTTAACCGTTTTTAACCGTTAAATATCCGAGTGTCAAATATTTATATATGAGTGTTTAACTGTTAAATATTAGGCACTATATTTTATGATTTTTCAGAAATAATTGCTATGCATAGGGCACTATATTTAACGGTTGTAAGACAATGACTGTTAAATGTAGCAATATTATTTAGGGAAAATGACACCTAGGTCCTAAGCAACAGAAAAAATAACAAAAAAGTCTCTTTGAAAAGTCAATGGTCAGAAAAGTCCCTAACTCCCTAGGGACTTTTCTGACATGAATTCTCAATGTTCATTTACACAAATAACCCCCAAGCAATTTAACCACTGTCATTGTTTACAACATGCTATGCTATTTTTACAACATCGTAAATCATATTAACAATATAGTCAGTTACGTTTACAACATGTTATGCTATATTTAATGAGTTGTAAACACTACTACAGAATACATATTTTACGTCCCTAAAGGACATCCCTTTTTAAAAAAGGGAGGTAAAAAATAAAGACGGTGACATTTTTGTAATTATAGATAAGAACTGAATAGCTTTAGACGTCCCCAATTTAAATAGGGATATTTAAAATGTGACTTTATAAATTTTAGACGTCCCTATTTGAATTAGGGATGCCTAAAGTAAAAAAAAAAATTTCTTTTACTTTAGACGTCTCCAATTCAGATTAGGGACATCTAAAGTCTGACTTTAGACGTCCCCATATACATTGGGGACGTCTAAAGTTTTTAAAATTTTTTTTTGAATGAATGGCGTCCCTCATATATAAAGGGACGCCAAACGGCGTCCCTGATACTATTATTAGGGACGCCAAAATGGCGTCCCTGATGATACATCAGGGACGCCGTTTGGCGTCCCTATACATTCAAAAAAAAAAAAATTTTAAAAACTTTAGACGTCCCCAATGTATATGGGGATGTCTAAAGTATGACTTTAGACGTCCCTAATCTGAATTGGGGACGTCTAAAGTAAAAAAAAATTAAAAAGAAAAACTAAACAACTTTAGACGTCCCTAAATTAAATTGGGGACGTAAAAAACAATTCAAATTTTTACTGACAGTCTTTATTTGTCAGTCTTATACTACTTTTACACTCATCTTTCTTTTCCCATCGCCGCAAACATAAGAAAAGCCATTACCACCACGTGTTTTAACTCTTGCTTCTTCTTCTTTATATGCTCATTTTACTCTTGCTTCTTTCTTTCTCTCTCTTTTTTTCACCTCCAGATCTGTTATGCTTTCTTACTATTGTTTATTATTTTATCCTCTTTCTCTCTTTTTTTTTTTGGGTTTTCCTTCTATTTTATTTTCTAACTCGTGTTGTTATGGTTTGTAGATCATGACTCTGAAACATGCTTCATGGCTACGTTCTGCTGAGAAAACAAGGTTCATATCTCCTTGTCGCTCTTCTTTATTCATTATTACGAGAAAATGAATTTCAATAATAGAAGGAGATAAGTTTTTTGCAACTGATTCCTCTTATTGTTTTCATCTTCTCCCTATGAGATTTCAGCTTTGGAGTTATTATTGTGTAGATTTGGATTTCAGACACTAGATCTATAATTTTATTGACGATGATCTGTAATTTCTGGTTTTAAATACTGTTTAGTTCAGATCTGTAATATAAACGATTTTTTTTTTTTAAAAAAAGCACTTTAGATGTCCCCATTTTAAATTGGGGACGTTTAAAGTCCCCTTTAGACGTCCCCATTTTAAAATAGGGACGTCTAAAGTGTCATTATAGCACTTTAGACGTCCCTTCTTAAAATGGGGATGTCTAAAGTCTAGACTTTAGATGTCCTTTTATCTACAAACGTTATTGAGATTTTTTACTACGTCGCTCACATAGACGTCCCCTTATTTTCAGACGTTAAAAGGCCTAAAAAAGGGACGTTAAAAATGTTTTTTGTAGTAGTGAAACATAACTAAAGAGGTTGTAAACGCGACACAATCATGCATTTTATGTACATGTTGTAAATGTAACTGACTATGTTGTTAATATGACTTACGATGTTGTAAACATAACATAACATGTTGTAAACAATGACAGTGGTTAAATTGCTTGGGGGTTATTTTTGTGAATGAACATTAGGAATTCATGTCAGAAAAGTCCCCAGGGACTTTTCTAACCATTGACTTTTCAAAGAGACTTTTTGGGTATTTTTTCTGTTGCTTGGGACCTAGGTGTCATTTTCCCTATAATTTAATGGTTGTTTAATGACAATCATGATATATTATGTACAATACTTAATAGTTAAAATGATTAACGGTAAAATATTAGTCACCAGTGGAATTGATTTATTTGATGGTTATTTGAAATAACCGTTATATATGTGTAAATATTTGATGGTTATTGGCGAATAACCGTTAAGTACGTGTGACAATTTTTTTTTTTTAAATTGAGGGGTTCACTTTCGATAAAGCCCCCATCTGCATATTACATTCATATAAAATTAATTACATATCCAACAGAAACCAATTAAACATATCCATTCAATGCCATCATCAAAAAGTACATATACAAAATAGTACATTACAAAAATCAAAAGCTAATCAAATTACCAACTACCAAAAGCAAATCAGTTTGAGCAAAAATAGAAAACAAAATAGAAACCTAAAGAAGGAACCAAAACTGTCATAGCCAACTTTGACAACTGTAACACAAAATTGCAAGTATCGGTGAATTACCACTACTCTCTTCCATTTGTAAGCAAATGCAATGCCTTTGTCTTTTAAAGAGGAGCAAGCGAAGCCTTCATTTGTGACGTAATAGCAAACAACTTTGACAAGATATATCATAATAAGAAATTAAAGCACAAAATTCATAATAAATTAACTCTGAATAGAAGTACCAAATTTAAATTCATCAACTTTTTTTATTGAAAACCTTGATCATATGTGGTTGATTTTTTACATCCCCATGAATTGAATCAAAGTACCAAATCCTTTGCTTGAAGGGATTTAGTATGATGAGCATCCAATGACCTATAAGTATATTAAACATAATGAGAACAAAGTTAAGAAACAAACATAATGTGGATCCAATTTAGTGATGTAGTATACTTACCCTCGGCAGTATGACACTAAGAAAAAATTATCCTTATTCTTTGGTGCCCTTTTAATGACCAAATCAGCCAGTTCCCTTGCTTTTCTCCACAAAATCTGGCTTATTGCCTTCATCAAACATTCCTGAATAGATGTGGGGGTTGAGGAACAGAAGCATGTCATGTAGTCTATTGCTGGCTACGTGTACCTTACATGCAAAAATTGTTAGATATGATTAGTTTTGATGATGTCAAATATTAAGAGCAAAAATTTTATATCATGTATTTATTTTATACTTTGACTAACTACTACGTTAATGTGAAATATATTGTAGATTATTCAAGAAAAGAAAGAAGATATCAAGTTGAATTATGGAGAATGATCAAGAGGAAGAACAAGAAGATATTGGAGAATGAAATTATCAAATATGGGAAAATGAAGTCAAGAAAACAAAGAAGTGATTAAATTGATGATCAAGAGGAAGAAGAAGAAGAAAGAGATTATAGACATTAGTCAAGAAAGCATGGAGTTATCAAAAGGATTTTGGAGAATAATCAATAAGAAGAGATTAAAGAAAGAAGAACTTACAAAATATAATAGGAATATCAATGTTCAAGTTCTTAGATTTGATATTGGAGGTCTCTATGATTAAAATTGAAGTTGGAATGGCTTAATTGGAAGTTAAAGTGCCTTATATCGGAGTCATATCAACTCACTCGAGTGATACTTCATTATCACTCGAGTGACATTGCCAGAGATGATTACTCGATTGATTTTCTTCATCACTTACAGCATCCCTCGAGTGATGTTCATAGTGATGTCCACTCTATTGTGCTATGTTTTGTTCAACATGATAGAGGTTAGGTAATTGGGTTATATCTCTCAAACCACAAATCTGATTGAGATAAAACTTATTTTATATTAAACTAGACTTCAAATAGGACACATAGACACCGAGATCAAGTTCAAAGGACTTTAGATGAAAGCGATATGAATTTTGAAAGTTGACACTCAAAATCAACATTGTATTTGAAAATAGGTTCAGTAATTTGGACATATCTCCTATATCATAACTCCGATTGAGCTAAAACTTGTTTTATATAAATGTAGACTTCAAGTAAGACACATAGACACTAAGATCAAGTTCAAAGGAGCTCAGATGAAAGAGATATGAGTTTTGGAAGATGACATTCAAAATCAATGCTGTATTCCAAAATAGGTTCAGTAATTTGGACATATCTCCTATACCACAACTCCGATTGAGCTAAAACTTATTTCATATGAAAATTGACTTTTAATATAGTTTATGGACATTTATTTTGTGCTTAAATAGTTTTAGATGAAAGGGATATGAACTCTGAAATTTGGTGATCAAAATCAACATTGTGTTGTAGACCAGACATTACAAATTGGATCATAACTTTTGGAATATAATGTATTTGGGATCAATTCCAGTTGTTGTGAAAAGTAAACTTCAAGAAATTTCTAGGAATAGGTCATTTGCTAAATTTGGAGTTATATTCAAAGAGTCATGCCCACTGAAAGTTGATCTTTATGCCAAATTATTAATCTAGAAGTATTCATCGAAAATCCTTTTTTATCACTCAAGTGATTTGGGAATCAATCAAGTGATTCATGATCACTTGCAGTGCACTTGCAAGTGATCTGAAAGTGCTGAAATATCCTAAGTAAAGATCACTTGAGTGATTACTTATGCACTAGTGTGATTGTTCATTAGAGCTTTTGAATCACCATCTTGGATTTTTCAATATGCTTTCAGACTCATTTACATCTTGATTATGTTGTTCCTAACCATTCATAATCATCACTAATCAAGTTTACATGAGGATTATATGTGATTAAACTTGGATTAGAGCTCAAAGGCTACTTTGTGTCAGAAGCTTCAAAGGCTACTTCCAATATACTTCCAACGGACATATTATAAGTAACCTAATGGGAAGAACAAAAAGCTCAACAGTCATATACATATCAACTATAAATAAGAAGAGCACTTAAAGCCGAATAGCTTAACTTGCACCTTCATCATCGAAATGCCAATACTCTGACTCTAATGTTCATCTCACATAGTCTCTGTTTTTTGTTTTCTCAGTTCTTATATTATTTACTTTAAGGGAGACATTATTTGTATTATGCTTCAGTTATTATCATTATCTACTTCATATAGAGAGAAGTATGCTTTCATTGTAATCATTTTATCTGTATGAGAGTTCCTTAAGATTGGGGGATCTTGAGTGGGAAACAGATTGTATCCTTACAGTGTGTGAGGGGGAGTCCTTATCTTAGTGTGAGAATTGTAAAGGCTTCACAAGTGCCCAGATCAAACTTGATGGAGATAGTTGATTGAAATCTCAGGAAGAGCCTAGGGATTGGACGTAGGTCATCGTCGATTGGATTGAACCAGCGTAAATCACAGTTTGTATCTTCTCTTCCCTAAGCTCTTATATTTCCAGCATATATGATTTAAATAACTGATTATAGTTTTATAATTCATCACTTTCATACTTCATAAGATAAAAAAAGATTTTCAAAGTTCTTAAATTTTTATCATACACCCAATTCACCCCTCTCTTGGGTATTAGCCAGTTATAACATTTGGTATCAGAGCAGGTCTCTTGTTTAAAGACCTTAATCGTCTCGAGTTTATAATGGTTGATCTAGGATGTTCTATGCTTTCAGAAGGTTTTGCTTATACAATCCCCCTTTTTTTAAAAGATATCAATTTTTGGTTTTGGAAAGCTAGAATGACATCATTTATAAAAGCCCTTGATTTTGATATGTGGGATGTTTTTACAGATGTTTCTGATTTCAATCCGAGAAGCGATTGGAGTGAAAAAGAAAAGAAAATGTTTTGTTTGAACATTAGAGTATTGAAAATCCTATACAGTGCATTAACTAAAAATGGTTTTGAGAAAATCAAATTCTGCTCCTGTGCTAAAGATATATGGGATACTCTTGATTCTATTTATACTTCTAACACCTATGTTGAAGTTGAAAGTGTTGATAGTTCATCTGAAACTAGTTGCATATCCACAATTGATGAACAACTGGAAGTTGAGAATAAAGAAGGAGAAATTATAGAACACTTCCATGATCTAGTCAACATAGAAGAATAAGTGGAAGACAATTCTCCAAAAAAGCTTAGCACGAACGAATTTGATGAATCTTTATCAGAAGCTCAAGATGTTTCTATGGTAAAAAGTTCCAATTCTTCTTGTGCATTTAAGAAAAATGATTTTGAAAGATTGCATAAAATTTTCTTTCAACCAATAAGTGATTTTATTGTAAAAAGCAAAAATGTTTTTAATCATGCTGGAAATTTACAAAGGAAGAAAATTTTTTCAAATATAGATTATGTAAAACCTCTTCCACTTGACTAACATAATAATTGCAGAAAGATTCATAAAGGTCATCATCCTATCATATGCAATTATTGTGGAAAATCAGGTCATATTTTTCACACATGCTAATTAGAAGAAATTCTAAATATGATGGTATAACTTCTTTTGTCTTCCTAGGTATGACAATAAGGCGATTTGGCCACGCAACAAAGCCAAGTATAACTCCTTCCACTGTATATGCATCTGGGGTGGGTATCAAAAGGGCATACTTAGGATTGATGGCCATCTTCAGCTTTATCCTAATATGCATGGGAGAGGCAAGTTGTGAATTGTGGTCTCCCTTGGTAAGTTGTACATGTAGCCCGTAGTAACCCTATGCCGCTTGGGCCTAATGGCCATACACTCAACCTCTACCTTTTCCTGAATAAAGAGAAAATACAATTAGTGTAAAGCAAAAATAAATAAAGCATAGACCTTTGGCATAAGGCATGCTACCCCAAGTAGAGTCTGAAAGGGGAATGTGCAGCTATCTTTGGCACTTGAGGTGTGAGCCACTCCCTGCTTCCTCACGGTCTCTCGACTCATTAATTGATCAATAACAACTTGTTGTGATTCAACCTTCTACTTCAACATCTCGGTCATCTCCATATAATATTGAAGCTTTTGATTAGACACCCTTATCAGCCTCTTCCTCTTCCCAAAGTATTCTTTTTTGTTGACTCTATAGCCGACACCCCTCAAAAGACCACTATGGCTAGGACCCAGAGCCTTTTCCTAGACATCCTCATCCCTAAGAATATCGCCTTGCTTTAATCCTTGACTCAAGGTCTCCTGTAACAAAATGAAAGGTTAAAAACTCTTTTAGAAAGTACAAACATAATTGAATCAAAATCATAAGTACTTACTATTCTTGAGATAACCTCTTGGATGTGAGGATTGTCAATATTGCCCTCTTTATTTTGCCTCGCAGCAGCCCACAACACTCCACGGTTGATAGTTACATTCGATCTTGACCCCTACTTCTCTATCAACCGCTGTTCGATATTCGCATACCTCGTGTGGCCTCACGGTATGGGTAGTCATTGTTTTTCACCCTCTCACGGTTTGCTGTGCTTAATGCTTGTGGATAGAAATAACAAAGATGTCAGAGGTACACATTACATTAATGTAGAAGTCTTATATCTAGAGCTACACATTATATTACATTTAATTTACCTTGAATACTAGAGAGCATTGTGACTATTCAAAAGCAGCCTATTCGAGCTATTTGACAACTTCCTTTAGTAGCATCGGAATCACTAACTCATCTACAAAATTGGGTTCCGACAAATATTTCTTCATCACAAACCCTCAGAACGAGCATATAATCCTGCCAGCCTTCTCGAGCACATAATCCTTCTTCTCCTCATGAATGTGGAGTCCAGACTACAAAACATAGAAATTATTATTAGTGTTAGGCATACCGATTAACAAGTTACTATTAACTAAGTAGCATATTATCTTATCGATATTTCATCCCAGATATTCTTTTTCATTGTATCGGTTGCCTTCTTCCAGTTGTTCAAAGTGATAGGCACGTTAGTTTTTGTCGCATACCCAAGGTAGCTAACAAACTTGTCAGATTTCACAACTTTCCCTTTCTTGTTCCATCCCACATTAAGTTTCCTCCTCTCTGTCTTTGCTTTTTGGACCCTCCTTCATCACAACAAGGCCCTTCCTCAGTGTTCTTCCTTCTTGTGCTATAAGTAGTGCATCATCATCCTACTGGGCACTAGGGGGTTGGCAGAGGAGTTAGGACCCTCAGTACTTGAGCCACTATCGGATGCCAACATATTAATGTAACAAATCTGAAATCATCATTCTAACTATTCCCACCATAAAAACCATGTAAAAAGACTAAACACACTAAGTTATAACACAAACCATCTAGATTGTTAGTGAAACATATAAAAGGAATCAACAAACATGCATAAAAACACACTAAGTCATAACAAAAACGTCAAACTTAATCATCTAAAAAGACATCATACACCTAAACTTTATTTCAGCATCTTTGTGAAATTGTAAAATTTCTAAATTTTCCTCTCAACAAGATTTAAATGATAATAAAGCCAAACTAAGATCTAAATATTGCCATTGTTCAAAATACAATAAAGACACATATGCAACTGAACCTTTTTTCCTTTAGAACATTCTATCAAATACCTTGTGGTCACTAAAAGTTTAGTTCATAAAACAAACATCTCCAATTCATGACTACCAATCAATAAAAAGCTTGTTGATAATATTAACATGTTCGCATATAAGTAATTATAATGAACACCATGATGTTTAAATTATATAACAACTCTAGAAACTGGAGCTTATATATAAAACATCAATAATTTTAAGGTGCATTCTTTTATTAAAAAAAACTACCACTTTTAACATGCCACTTAGCCAGGCTAATGAAAGCCATATATAGATCAAACCACAAACAATAACCTACCAACCAACCAATCATCCTATACTTACATGAGATATTAGACAAGTATCATAAATTCACAATTTGATGATGATGATGAACATGACCCTAATTCCTAAAATGAATTTACAAGCTTGAGCCAACAACCATTAACTCAGCCTTTTAGAGCATCAAAATTAACATGTTTTTAAATGATACACTAGAATTCCTCATAACAAATGAAAGGACAACTCCTCAATTTCAATTCCTCATAATAGAACCAAATGGCTACTCCGAACCTTTTACCTAGAATCTAGAACGGAATTATAAGTACTTTAACTGAACAAATTATCTAGAAATAGAAATTTAGATTGAGCATTTCAAATTTATAATGAATTAAGATTTAAGACCATAAAAAACTCTCCTTTATAAACACATGACTGAAAAATGGAGATTTGAAGAACGACAAATGCCTTCATGGACTACTATGAACATTCAATAGAGAAGAACGACAAGTCTAGGAATAACAGAGAGCAAAATAGTGGTGGGGATACCGGAAAGAGTTGTTGGAGTTGTTTCAATCATGTGGAGAAATGGTGGGCATTTTGAAATCGTGACAGAATAAGGATCAGAATGGGATTTTTATGACATATATTTGATGGTTTATCAAAATAAACCATAAAATATATAAGTCTCACAATATTTTGATAACACAACCGTCATATATTGATAGCCTATATTTAACAATATTTTATATACAACTGTCAAGTAAATGATACCTCATTTTCAACAAAAACATAGTTATATATCACGGTGGTCATATACAACTGTCAAATATTATCTCATATACTTAACGATTATTTTAAATAACTGTTATATATTTCTTTTCCATAATTCCAACTCTTTATATTTAACGGTTTCATGAAAGCTGTTAAGTATGGAGCATCAAATATATGCGATTCTATAGGATGTTGGTAAAGGCTCCCAGCTTTATGCCTCTGCCATTATCTCTTGCCATGATTAAAAAAATGAAAAAAGTAAATTTTTCTTTGAACTGACATATATGAGATGAGAGTGGATTTTAATAAATTATGTAGTTTAAATTAAGGTATAAATTAATTGGTATAGCATAAAAATATTAAAGTTATGAACTAACATATAGGGGCATAATGGTAAATTAGTTAATACCTCCCCTCCCTACCCCTTCTGAACCAAACAGAGGATTATTAAAAACTCATTCCCTTCCCTTCATTCCATTTTAAACAAACAAGGTAATATTTAAACCTATCACTACTACAAAAAATACAAGTTGTGGCGCTTTATTTATTTATTTTAAATATAAAGCCATGGTGCTTTTATGAGGAAGCGTCATAGGAAAGTGTCACTTCATACGACGCTTCTCCAAGAAGGTGTCATAGTGTTCTTTAAATTAGCTTGCTAATCTTAAAAAATTTAATTTTTTTTTTCAAAAAAGGGCCTATTGGCCTTGGATGGCGCTTTTTTTTACTAAGCGCCATCCAAGACTCTTGCAAATTCAAGGCACCATCAGGTGCCTTGAATATAAGCACTACGTGGTGCCATTCAAGGGTACCTGGCGCCTTGAATATTACCAGGCTCCTTGGATGGTGCTCGTCCAAGGTCCCCTTGAACGGCTCTTCGTCTATCAAGCGCCCACTAGTGGAAAACTCATTTTTAATACCGGTTAAAAAAGATATTTTAGACCGGTTCTGGATCCGGTCTTGATACAGCTGATCTTAAAAGCCTGCTACTTTTTAGACCGGTTATGGAACCAGTTTGAAATTTTTTTTAAGATCGGTTATTATAAAACTGGTCTAAAAATAAATATATTTAAACCGGTTATAAGAGGAACCGGTCTAAAAGGTTCAAATTTTAGACCGGTTTTCTGAAAAACCGGTCTTAAAAGTTAAAATTTTAAGACCAGTTTTCTACAAAACCGATCTTAAAGTAATACTTTTAAGACTAGTTTAGTAGAAAACCGGTCTTAAAATTTCAACTTTAAGACCGGTTCTCTACAAAACCGGTCTTAAATGTAATTTTCAGACTGGTTTTGGAGAGAACCGGTCTTAAAGTTGAAATTTTAAGACCGGTTTTCTACTAAACTGGTCTTAAAAGTACTACTAAACTGGGATGGAATGGATAGTAGAGTGTTGTAAATTTGTCCATTGATATCTCATTTTTTGATATAGCTATTAGCTAACACCATTTAATGAGTTTTGAAGACATGTGTTTAAAATTTTATTTGATGGTAGAGGGTGCATTGCACTATTGTTTAAGGGATACATTGCACCATTTAATAGTTTAGGCATTTAGAATTTTGAGTTGATTTGTAATTATTATGGAAAGGAAACGAAACTATTCATTGCATGTAAGTGAAAATCATCCCGTGAGCGTCGCGCGTGGAATCTATGCTTGTTTTTCATATACATCTTTTGAAGAAACACTCTTCAATTCTTAAGAATTATTTCATTATATATATATTTTATATAACTACACTACCAAAAAAAATACTGAATTTCCAACGGAATTGATTCCGTCGGTAATAATAATGTGACAAACAAATTTTCGACGGAATTTAGATTCTATCGGAAATTTCCGACGGAATTTATTTTTGTCGCAAATTCCCTTGCAACTTTTGACAGAATATTCGGTTGGAAATTCCCTCCCAACTTCCGACGGAATTGAATTGTGTCGGAAATTCCATCACAAACTTATTTTTTTATCTTTCAAATTTAAAAAACCACGTGGCAACTTAGGCGACCTCCCCTTCATTGCCGGTGACGGCGCGTGGGAGCTCTGGCGGCTTCTACCTTGTCGCTGGCACCCAGATTCGCCACGTGTTGCAACCTTGCTTGCCATGTGTCGTAACCTCCTTCCACCACGTGTCGCAACCTCTTTATTCTTGGAAATGCAACTCCCCTTCTTTGATTTGAACCCACATTCTCGTCCGTATGCGTGTGATGCCTTACCAGATGGGCTTAATTGCTTTGGCGTTCTATTATTATACAGTTATATATATAATTTTAATGTACATTATTAATTTTTTATTAACATTAATTAATAACTAATAAATAATTATTAACTAATATTTTTTTTACTAATATTAATGAATAAATAATAAATTTTACTTTTCATAAATAAATTTTTATATGACCATTTTGCCCCCACAGGGACCAAAGCCTATGATTGAAAATTAAAAATATTTTAGAAGTTAGAAAATAATAATTAAAAAATAAATTTAAAATTAAACAAGAAATATTAATTAATAAATAATAAATTAATTTTTTTTAAATTTAATTTAATTAAAAAATAATAATTTTAAAATTTTTCGAAGGAATTGAATTCCATTGAAAATTGCAAGGGAATTTCTTACGGAATTCAATTATGTTAGAAATTGAATTCCGTCGCAAATTTTCGTCGAAAATTTCATCAGAAATTTGCGACGGAATTATTCTATCAGAATTTTCATGGCAAAAGATGGAATTTGCCACAGAAAAAAATTCCGTTGGAAACTTTTCCGACAGATTTCTACTGGAATTTGCGTCAAAAAATTTTTCGGTGGCAAATCCGTCGGAAATTTCATGTTTGTTTGTAGTGCTATTTGATTGGGTCATATTCGAACATTATATTATTGGGTCTAATTATGACCAACTTCCCTAGAGGTAAATTTTGCACTCATACGGACTCAAACTCAAGATATCATATTTATGTGATATTTCCCCTTTCACTATGGCCAAGACCGGTTGGTATAATATTATTATATATATTATAAATATGCAATACTTTCTTAGGATAAGAAATATCCTTCTATTATGATTTATGAATATTGTCATGTTTTATGGATATTCATGATATCTCTAATATTAGAAAAAAAAATATCCTTATAATTACTTTCATGAATCATTCGCTCTGAAATTTTCTCCTATTCAATGAATCAAGTAATTAATGTCATTAACGTAACTATAAGAATATTCACATGTATCAAATCCAATAAGATTCATTGACTTTCGAAAATGTACATTATAATGTCAGCATATATATATATATATATATATATATATATATATATAATGCATGTACTAAATGATGGCAGGAAAATTCATTTATGGAAATTTCTGGAAGCTTGTAAAATAAAAATAAAGGCTCACCCCGAAGTTTTGGACAAAAAAGTAATCGAAGGAAAATGGAAATAACTCTCCAGCTACTATCAAAAAGGAAAAAACAGTCCCCTCAAACCGTAATTAATACAGTACATAGATTAATTACATTTATTACATATATAATCACACACTTCCAGATGAACCGCAGTACTCTAGATACATGAAACACACAATACTAAAAGTCTCACATAAATGTATAAAATCATTAAAATGTCTACATATTAGGAGTCATGTATATATCTACATTAATTGGATTAATTAAATTAATTAGATTCATAATGATGAAGGAGAGTCAACACTTTCACTACTTATGATTTTTAGAAATGTGAGCTCTCAGCACTTCCTATAAGAACTCTCTTACCATCTGAACTCAATGTCTCTCATCACACATCACAATAATGGAGAAGGGCTTCCTTAAATTGGTCTCAGCAGTTCTCATGCTCACTGTAGCAATAGCACGTATGAATTATTCCACTCTTCATCACTATCTTTTTCTTTAGTTAACACTGCACAACTTTACACTTTTCTCGTTTAATTTTATAAAGTGCCTCTTCGGTCAATTAATTCTAATTCCGTTAAAAAAATAATGTTGACATTAAAATTTTAAATGTTGGCATATTAAGCTTTATTCTCAAAATAATAATATTGTTACAAAAAAATAATCATATGATACTAACCGTATTAGGATTAAAGAACGGAAAAGATACTTCATAAAATTAAAAGAGCCAACTGAAAAACCTACGTAGACTTGACGGATCAAATATGCACTTTTATATTTTACTATTTATATATTCCTTCTTTTGTCTTTTTTTAATTATATTGATATATATATATATATAGATATAAATGAAAGTAATATTATGTGATACATGTGCAGTGGTATCAGTGTCAAGAGTGGATGGATGCGATAATGACAAACAATGTGAGGAATTGTGTGGGGGACCTGGTTTTTGTGTAGGCGGTAATTGTATATGTGGCAACCTAAATTCCCCTCAACAACAACCACAACAATACTGTCTTCATACACAACAGTGCAGTCAAATCTCATGTTCTTCCTCATCTTGCTCCAAGATTTGCCTTAAACGAAAGTGCATTTGTCATTGTTAATCAAATCAATTAGCCTAAAAACTACCTAATTACTTTATATTTTTATGTTGCCGCATGATGTTGTGACAATAATTGTTAATCCTTTGTTCTGGTGTTAGTTAATAAGAGTATTGAAAAATTAATTATTTGGCATCTTTATATTTTTAATTCGGTTATAATTCAATTCCTAAATTTTAACTCTATGTATGTAACTTTAATTTGTTACTATAGTTTTGACTCGGCTTAAACTTGTTCCCTAAATATTGACTAGATGAAACTGAGCCCCCCATGGTTTTAACCATTTTCATCTACATTTTAGAAAACAAAATTAATTGTAAGGAGTAAAGTTATTTTGTTAAAAAACTTAGTGAATAATTTTTTTTTTTAAATAGTTAAAACGATGGGAACTAAAAATGATAGTACATTTTATTTAGTCATACAATATACCCCTATTTTATAAGGAGTTTCCAACATGTTTTAAACTTCATTAATCGTGCTTTGAAAGTCAAATTTATCACTATTTAACTACACAGTTTCTAAAAAAATAGCAATGTGTACGTAGGTAAAATTGAACGTTCATGTAATGACATGGCTTATAAATAGGATAAAAAAAATGGGAAAATTTTATTAAAGGACCACATGACCTAATTTATTTCAGTCAATGACAAAAAAATCCTGAAATTTCACTATAGGACCAAAGACCAAAATGAAAATAAGTTTTATAAGTGAAATAATAATAATACCTCTTGCTTTATTTTTTCGAAAAAAGATTTGATTGTTGCCGGAGCTTTGGCGACCAATTACCGGCTGCCGCCAAACCAACCATAGTGGCTACCACTGGCTAGCCATCAAAGCTCCGGCACTGATCGGCCAGAGCTACAACTACCAAAAATTAATATGTTGTCTATATGAGGATCCATTTATTTATGAAGAGTTGCAAACTTATTCATGAAGAGTAAAATCATGAACAAATGTACATAAATCAAATTGAGTTCCATCGACCCAATATATAGATAATTAATTAATAACCAAGATTCCCAAGAAAGAGTTCATTTTAATCAAAAAAGGAATTATTTAATTCATTACTAGCACCAAACAAATTCTGGCAAAAAAGAAAAAAGATACAAAAAAAATCAAGGAAGAGGAAAGGGAATAAAAAACTGATTTCTCGGATAATCCCCGTTGGTTCTCCAATAATCCTCGCTGGTAAAGAAGTATAAGCCGACGGCACGGCCAGCAACAGCCACCAAAGGCAAAGATACATAGGAATTGAAAAACCTGATGGCCGACCCTCCCAACCAATAGTGGATGGCCTTGACGGTGAATGCGAGGCAATGACCAAAGCTGGCAGGCTGGTGGCGGCGGCTTGAACTGGGCTTGAGGGGGAAGCAGTAATGGTTGAGCCAATCCACGAGAATGCCCATGAAAAATATAAGGAGCATGGAGAAGATGAACATGACAGCCTTGTCACTACTAGGCCGATCGGCGAAGAGAACTTCAGCCCTGCTAGTGCAGGAAAAGAGCATTTGCATCATCATCATGTGTAGCATACAGGCGGTGCCATTCGTGGAGGCTGCTGCCGTTGCCGCTGCCGGTGGAGACAGAGACGGAGGTGGTGTCATTGGCATACCTTCCATTTTGGTATTGAGGCCAGGGGTGCGTGACTGAAGAGGATGTGCTTTGAAAAAAAAAAAAATATATATATATATAACTGAATTGCGTATTAATTTTATAGATTTTGTGGTCTCTCTGACTTAGTTTAATTTTTATTATTATCATTTGCAGTTAGGGGTGGAAACAGGCCAGGTCAGGTCAAGCTTTTGCCTTAACAGGCCAGGCCTATTAAGGCACAAACTGGCTTGAGCTTGGCTTGTGGCCTGTTAAAGGCCAGTTTTTAGGCCTGGGCCTGGCCTGTTCACAGGCCTGAAGCCTGTTAAGGAGGCTTGAATTTTTAAAATTTTTTAAACAAACCGACAGGCCTACAGGCCACACTGTAAAACAGGCCAACAGACCTCCTTAAACAGGTCGAAAACAGGCTAAAACTTACAGGCTCAAGCGAAATTATCCTTTAATCCTTATCTAATTTTTTTAAAAAAATATTTTTACAGGCTCAGGCTGGCCTGACAAGCCTGTCAATAGGCCTTGGCCTGGCCTATTAAGCAAAACAGGCTTTTATTTTGGCCTTGGCCTGGCCTTTTAGCCTGACAGGCCAGGCTTGAATAGGCCAATCACAGGCCAGGCTACAGGCCTCTGACAGGCTGTCTGGCCTGTTTCCACCCCTATTTGCAGTTGCATGAGATGGATATATCACGAAAGGAGTTTCTCTACTCCCCTTATTACGCATTTCCCTCCGGAAGAGGGGCATCTTTATTTCCCTTATTTGCTTACTTCCCTCCACTTTTTTATTCACATCATTAGATTAACTTTAAATGGTTGAGATTCAATATCATATAAAAAGTAAAAGTTTAAAAGTATAAAAATTTGAACTAGTTATATCAAATTTTAATGATTTAAATTTATTTATATACATTTTTTGTTATTTAATATAATGATAACATTTTTATAGGATATTGAATCTCAATCATTTAGAATTAATCTAACCATAAGAATAAAGAAGTGGAGGGAAGTGAATGATAAGGGAAATGGAGAGGCCCCTCTCCCATTTCGCTCCGCTTCTTCATTAGGAATGTTTCCATTGATCACTGTCTCCATTTCCTCTCCATTAAATGTCTCCACTATTGGATTAAGTTTCACTGGTTGATATTTAATGCCATATAAAAATATTAATATAACATTAAATCTTAACAATTGAAACTTAATCCAATGGTGGAGACATTTAATAAAGAAAAAATGGAGAGAGATATCAACAGAGACATTCTTTTTTGTTGTTATATCAACTATGAATAATAGTTGAGATTTAACATCCTTTACGAAGTATATACGAATTGTTTCAGTCAAATTTTAACGATTTAAATTTATTTATACACATTTTTTATTATTTGACATTATAATAATATTTTTATATAATATTAAATCTCAATCATTTAAAATTAGTCTAATTATGAGAATAAAGAGGTGGAGGTGGGGTGGAGTGGAGAGGTTGAGTCCCTATCCCATCTTATATACCCTATCATCTTTCGTGATACAAGCGACTTTTGTTTTCATCATGAACTGCCTCTGGGTTGTTCTTGGATTTGTTTAGGGTTAAAGCTATATTTATGTTTTTTTTTCCTTTCATTTATATTGATCAATATCATCCTCTAATTAATTTTTAAACATAATTGTTTTGGACCAAAATTTTTTAAACATAATTATTTGCTAGTATTTTTATAAAAGGAATTTAATCATTTCACATTCATAATATAAACATTATATTAACCGAATCTCACGGTAGATCCGTAGATTATGAAGAGTAATTAACCGAATCTTTGGTGCTCTCGTTGACTATGATATTCTACAAGTCATAGTATAAATAATAAATAATAGATGAAAAATATCCACAAAGAGTATAAAACACTATTTCAAAAATAGGAAATAGTGGCACACGTTTTGTGGTACTTTAACTTCTTCTAATTTTTTTTTATTTTTTTTTAAAATTGGTATGTTGTGGCCCTTTCTTAGGAAAGTGCTACAGTTGCTAGGTGGCCTTATGTGCCGTGCTTGACTAAGCACCACATAAGGTGTTTTTTTTTTTAAAAAAATTGAAGTAGTAGCTGTGACGCTTGCTCAATGAATTAGTGTCACAGTTGTTGTAAGACCCTTATGTTATTTCTCCATTTTTTAGAGTGTTTGCGTGTAGTTCGGTGGACACACCACTACTACAGAATATAGATTCTACTACCCTAAAAGATGTCCCTTTTAAAAAAAGAGAAGTAAAAAAGAAAGACAATGGCATTTTTGTAATTATGGGTGAGAACTGAATAGTTTTAGGCATCTCCAATTCAAATAAGGACATCTAAAACGTGACTTTAGAGACTTTAGACATCTCTATTTAAATTGGGGGGTTTTTTTTTTTTTTGCTTTAGACGTCCCCAATCCAAATAGGTGCGTCTAAAGTCACATTTTAGATGTCCCCATATGCATTGGAGACTTCTAAAGTAAAAACAAAAATTCCCTTAAAATTAGGGACACCCTTTGGTGTCCCTAATATATATTAGGGACGCTAAAGGCTGTCCCTGGTATCATTAGGGACGCCAAAATAACATTAGGAGGCGTCCCTAATGTTACATTAATGGTGTCCTTGATGTAAATTTTTTTTTTTAAAACTTTAGATGTCCCCAATCCTATTTGGATTGGGGATGTCTGTAGTAAAAAATTTAACCGAACAACTTTAGGCGTCCCTAAATTAATTTGGAGATGCCAAAAACAATTTAAATTTATACTGACAGCCTTTATTTGTTAGTTTTATACTACTCTTACACTCATCTTTCTCTTTCTATCGCTGCAAACACAAGAAGAGTCACTACACTACTACAGAATTGAGATATAACCACCCCCAAGGACGTCCCAAATTGAAAATTGGGTGGTTAAAAAGGGAGGCGGTGGCATTTTCATAATTATATATATGCAGGGGAACTTTTAGGCGTCCCAAATTTGAATTTGGGACGTCTAAAGTGCTTCCTGGCGCGAAATATAAATTTTGTAAATTTTTTTTAGCTCCTGGAGCTGGGATGTCCCAAAATGATTTTGGGACGCCTAAACCCAGACCTTAGGCGTCCCCTAGGCACATGTCAGACACTTGTCTGACATGCGTCTTCTCATATAACCCCTCTCCTCACATGTCTTCTCTCATCTAACTTTACTCTTCTTCAACCTCCCCCACCCACACCGTCGGCAGGCACTCTTGCTCTCTTCAACTCATCCCTCCTCCTTTCTTCACTTCAACTCGTCCCTCCTCCCTTCTTCTTCGTCTTTAATTTGTTTCTTTGTATGGGACATTACCAAGTGTCTGTGTGGTTGTGGCAAGAAAGAAGCTGATTATATTCTTAATTTGGAAGAGAATTTGCAGTCACTGAAAGATAAATGGGAAGATCGATCTCTAAAGCATGAAAGAGGACTTGAAGACAAGAGTTGATGAAGTTGAGAACACAGAAGGGATGCAAACATTCAACAGGTATTGTGCATCTAAGCTATTCTTTCTTTTTAAAATTTTCGTATTAGTTAAATTTTGAACTGTTTTTTACATTATGAGCAGCTTAGTCATCAATCAACGTGTGCAGAAAATTTCAGAAAGTATAGTATGGACATTAGAGAAAGGAAACAAGAAAAATTGTATATGTGAAAAAGTGTATGGACATTAGAAAAAGTGTTTTTTACGATTGTAGATTGACTATCATTTTACTTCTTTAATGAAAATTGTTACTTATCAATAAAAATAAAATAAAAACTAACTTTTGGTTGGATAGATGAAAATTGAACATCAAATATATGAGGAAGGTTTGCTTAACATATATTTTAATTTCAATTAAGATTTATATAGTACATTTTTAAAATAGAGGGAAAGTTACTATAATTTATGTAAAACGGAAGGTGGTAATTAACGTATTTTATTCAATTTTTTAATGTTTAAACTCATATACAAAGAAACTAATGAGTTAGGAATTTAATAAAAAAAGGGATAAATTGAAAAATATAATTTGTTAATTTTTATTCTATATTTTTATTTTGTTTTAAAGTTAAGGTGTAATTTTAGCAAGAAAGTTTTCACTATGACGTCTGATATAACTTAGTTTTGAATGGTGTAAAAGTAAACACAATCTTTTAAAAATAAAGAAATTTTAGCAATTACATTAAAATGACTCAAACATCCGTTATAAAGTTTAAGGGAGAACAAGTGGGTCCCACATAAAAAAAGAGACATAATTGCTAAAATTGCTCCTTTTTTAAAATATTGTGTCTATTTTGACACCTTCAAAACTTAATTGTACCATAAGCTTATAGCAAAAAACTTTATTACTAAAATTGCACCTTAACCCTATATTTTTAATATGATACTTGTAAACATATTTTTTTAAATATTTTTATATCTATTTTTAAACAGTGTGTAGATTTTTGCTCTCCTCCACCTCCTTCCTTCTATTGTCGTGTACACCACCGTGGTTCTTTGCTTTCTCCACCTCCCCACCGTGCATACACCTCTGATCTCCAACGTCTTCTCTACCTCTCCAGCATACTAGTGGGCGCCCCCTGATCAGGTTAGTTTATTTTCTTCTTGTTTTTTTTTGTAACAGAATGGTATATTTTCTTTTTCATTCCTTAAAATTTACTTGAAATGGTTGAGATTGTGCTTATATATTGCTTATATTGAGATGGTTGAGATTATAGCCTGGTGTGTTTGGTGTGCTTATATTGCTTAAATTGCATGTATTCAGGAACTCCAGTGCAATGGTCTATTTTCTTGTTTATATATAAATTTACTTGTGTATATTACCATTAATTAGTATATATAATAAAATAAAATATGATTTGTTTAAATTAAAGAAATTCTTGTATTCGAAACGAATTATGAATGTTATTGGGTTGATAACTTAATAGGCAATCCTATCATATGTCATTGACAATTGTACTAAACGTGTGAATGTTATTGGGAATGCCCCTAGGTAACAAAATGGATCATAGTTGGATGAATGCTTTGAGAACTAGTGAAGAATATGAGAAAGGGGTGGAAGCATTTATTGAATTCGCTAAAAAGAATGCTCCTACAAAAAATGGGAAGTATTTTTGTCCTTGTGTCAATTGTTTGAATGAGAGTCGACGGGATGTTGATGTCATAAAGGATCACCTACTTTGTGATGGAATAAATCTGCGATACACAAGGTGGATATGGCATGGTGAGGAAGTAACGGATTGTCCGTCGCACAAGAAGGAAGATGTAGATATCGTAGGTGAAGATAGAATGGAGAAAATGATTAACGATGTTGAGGCATAATCCTTTGCATAGTCGTAGGAGTATGACAGCCTGCGGAGTGATGCAGAGACACCATTGTACAGTGGGAGTAAGTACACGCGGCTGACGGGAACATTACATTTGGTTAACTTAAAGGCAACTTGTGGGTGGACCGATAGTAGTTTCACATTGTTGTTTGAACTATTGTGTGATATGTTTCTAGAGGATAATGTACTTCCAAATCGTATGTATGAGGCCAAGAAAATCCTGTCTACGATGGGTATGGAGTATAAAAAGATACATGCTTGCCCTAATGACTGCGTACTGTACAGAAATGAGTATGGTGGTCTTAGTGATTGTCCTAAGTGTAAAACTGCATGATACAAAGTGAAAAAAGATGGTGGTTGTGGTGATGTGACAAGTAAAAGGCAACCTTTAAAGGTTATGTGGTATCTTCCAATAATACCACGTTTTAAACGTTTGTTTGCGACTGCAACAAAAGCGAAGAAGTTGAGATGGCACTCTGATGAGAGAATATCTTATGGGAAATATCTTCGGCACCCAGCTAACTCTCCACAATGGAAAAAATAGATGAAATGTTCCCTCAATTTGGCAGCGAGCCGAGAAACCTACGGCTTGGGCTTTGTACAGACGGCATCAATCCGTATAGAACTCTTACTAGCACACATAGTGCTGGCCGATTCTCCTTGTAATATACAACTTGTCTCCCTGGCTATGTATGAAACGTAAGTATATGATGCTATTTAAGATGATTTCTGGACCAAAACAGCCAGGGAACGATATTGATGTCTATTTGGCGCCTTTGATTGAGGACTTGAAGAAGTTGTGGGAGGAAGGCGTAGATGTGTTTGATGCTTATAAGAATGAGTCTTTCAAGCTACGTGCAATGATTTTCACAACGATAAATGACTTCCCTGCGTACGGAAACTTGTCAAGGTACAGCGTGAAGGGTCACAAAGCATGCCCAATATGTGAAGCAGACACACACTTCTAACAACTAAAGCATGGAAGAAAAATTGTCTACCTTGGCCACAGGAGGTTTCTTCATCGGTTCCACCCGTATCGTAGGCTAAGAAAGCGGTTTAACGGCTTACCGGAACATGGAATGGCTCCAAAGTCATTAACCGGAGAGGAAGTCTACAGTCGAGTGGAACGTATCAATGTCACTTTTGGTAAGAATCAGAGGGTTGTGGGTGAGAAGAACATATGGAAGAAGAGATATATTTTCTTTGATCTTCCATATTGGCGTTCGCTTGACGTGAGACACAGTGTTGATGTGATGCATGTGGAGAAGAATGTTTGTGATAGCCTTATCAGTACGCTTTTACACATACCAGGGAAGACTAAGGATGGGATTAATGCGAGATTAGACCTTGTCGAAATGGGAATAAGAGAACGGTTACATCCACAACTAAGAGATGATGGTAGGAGGGCATACATGGAGCCAGCAGCGCATACACTATCAAAAGCAGAGAAAAGAAGTTTGTGTGGGTGTTTGCATGAAATTAAGGTGCCGTAAGGGTATTCCTCGAATGTGAGAAGATGTGTCTCAATGGACGATTTAAAGTTAGTGGGAATGAAGTCCCATGATTATCATGTGTTGATGCAACAACTATTACCGGTAGCTATTAGAGGCATAATGAAAGATAAAGTACGAACCACTGTGACAAGATTGTGTGTTTTCTTCAATGCTATCTGTAACAAATTCATTGACACTGAAAAGTTGGATGAACTAGAAAATGAGGGTTACATTATTTTGTCACAACTAAAGATGCATTTTCCTCCTTCATTTTTTGATATAATGGTGCATTTGGTAGTTCATTTGGTAAGGGAGGTAAGGCTATGCGATTCAGTTTACCTGAGGTGGATGTACCCTTTCGAGCGATACATGAAGATCTTAAAAGGGTATTCTAAAAATCCTTATCGACCAGAAGCCTCAATAGTAGAAAGATATGTAGTTGAGGAGGCTATGGAGTTTTGCAAAGATTATATGTCAGGGAAGAAGGAACAATCTCGGCATGAAGAAGGGAGAAGCAAGGGAACACAAGGACTGAAAGTAAAGAATGTTCCTTGTGAAGAGGTGTTGCAAGCCCACTTGTATATCCTGAATAATATGGAAGAAGTTCAACCTTACATAGATGAACACAGAAAGACTTTGAAGAACAAGAATCCAAGCTAACAGCACGGTAAGAAATGACCATGGTGAAGGACTATGGGAAACAATATAGAATAAGACCTTAATTTATAAAAGAGAACTGTGTGTTTTTTCTATTTTACTTCCTGATTTGTTTATTTCTGTTTTATTGCAATTTATTTACGTTTCTGATTATGCTTTTTGTGTTAACAGGAATATAGACAACTCTAGTGATGACGAGAGGCGTAGAGATGATGAAAGCTCTAGCAACGACGAAAGGCCTAGAGATGAACCCCCTGCAAGAAGGAGGGTTAGAGGCTGTACAAAGATGGGAGCATTGGTTACACGTCATGAACATCAACAGGAGAGGCTGCATATAGACTTCGATGACAATCTGAATCCAGTTGGTCCTGAGGAAGACCACTTCATTAGCTACGTAGGGTTTTTGGCTCGAAGCAAAGTGTTCATTACCTACGATAATTGGAGATTGGTTCCCCCAAAAACGAAAGACATGATTTGGCAGCAACTTTTGGTATGTAAGTTTTGATGCATTGTAGCTTTGTTCTTATTGTTTCAAATATAATAATCTTGTGTTTTACCTTGCAGCAAACATACGATGTCCTAGACACCAAGCAGATGTATAAGCACTGGATGGTTGAGGTTCGTGTACGATGGAAAGGTTTCAAAAACAAGCTAACAGCACGGTACATTTGAGGGGCCCTTAGGGGTAAGGATCCATGTGCACAGTATACATATTTGTCTCCAGAGGACTGGAGGTTGTTTGCGGCATCACGAGCAGATCCTGAGTTTTTGGTAAGGTTTCTGTCATCATGATATAGAACTTGTAATTTTCATATACTTTATATCGTTGATTTATTTTTTGTTTTTTTTTCATTCATAGAAATTAAGTGCAGTAAATGCACAGAGGCAAGCAGAAAATAAATATCAACATTTCATGTCTCG
This sequence comes from Inga laurina, assembly GCA_963855925.1. Classification (NCBI taxonomy): domain Eukaryota; kingdom Viridiplantae; phylum Streptophyta; class Magnoliopsida; order Fabales; family Fabaceae; genus Inga; species Inga laurina. The sequence continues at coordinate 13,594,111 of OY979712.1, read as the reverse complement.
CGGTGGATATCGGAAGCTTGAGCGGCAAATGATGTAAGAAGAGTTAGAGAAAATGAAGGAAGCAGCGGAATCTGATCCTAGCGTTGTTATCCAGGCCCCTGCACCTCCTCCACGTCACAAAAAATGGAAAGCAGGGAGGATTAAGGCTGGGAAGTACATAAATCCGACTGTTGCTGAGGTTGCTGCGAGGATTGTAAGTAGTTATACCATAAATACCTAATTTTTTTCATATCACGAGTGGTTTCGATACATTTACGATAAACTGTATGCTACAGGATGAACTGGACGAGCAGAGTAGCCAAGGTTCATTCAATCCAAGTAGACGGATAGACATCTTGTCAACGGCTATTGGGAAGGCAGATGACCTTGGTCGTGTTCGAGGAGAGACACGGGGAGTTAGTGCCGTGAGGTATTTTGGACGAGACTCACGTTATTCGTCATAAGATAGACCTAGTAAGGATGTTGTGGCCAAGATTCGAGAGGACCTCGAACGAGAGATCGAGGCCAACCTTCGGGACAAGCTCCGACAAGAGTTGTTGCCAGAGCTTCAACTTGAAATGGCAAAGATGTTTGAAGCACAAAGGGAAAGGGACGAGCATAGAACTCAGGAATCCCCGGCCTTCAATAGCATCAGAGGAAGTTACAACCCTCTGGAGGAACCACTTGGCGACCCTTCTCCCACTCCAGTGTCGGGAGACCCTTGCACCCTCTATTTGGATGATCCACTGTTGCGTGTTGTTGCTGATGCTCTCGTTCACACACATGCTACCACCCACCATCATCAGCAAATTTCAGAGGATTTTCGTAGGGTGAATGTGACGAGTGTTAGAAAGGGGGAAGAAGGTACAACCATCCTTGTTCCTGATCCAGAGGTTGGCACGTTAGGTCAAGCGATAGGATCTTTCATCCTTTGGCCTTGCAATCTTATTGGTTCAGACGCAACACCTCCAATGGTAGGAATTACCTTACTGTTACTGAAAATCTGTTGGCATCCTAATAACAATTTGTTTTCTGATGTTCTAAAAGGATGACGAAGCTGCGAGCAAATGGCCCTACTTAGCACGGCTGCAACAGATCTACAAGGGCATTAAACAGATTGACTTGAAGATGCCTCCAGGGATTGTGGGCCAAGTGGAGTATCCCTACATGATTGACAATACAGATCTCAAGCAGTTTATCAGGTTGGAGGAGATAGATGCAGGCTGGGTGAAATTTGCAGTCCGGTAAGTTGTTTTTTCAATTTTCCCATAGAATACATTTAGTGGTTTTTTGATTTCATACATTCAATAATTGATTCCTTATTTTAATTCTATTATAGCACCTTCCACGATCTCTACACAAACATGGAAAGACGTGATTGGTATGGATTCTTATGTCTTGCGAATACGACAGGGGATACTTGTACTGTGGCGCATAGGACTTACTATGTTGGCTATGCAATGGCACAAACCAAACTTCGTTGTTATCTAGCACCTATTGTCCAACGGTTCGTATTTACATTTTGTCAATTTAAAAAGTTTAATAAATAATTGTCTTCTCATCTAACTTCATTTTAATGTGTACATGTTGTTAAAGTTACCACTGGAGTTTGTGTGTTATATGTCCCCGCCGCAACGTAGTCTATTGGTTTGATCCCTTGAGTAAAAAGCCAGACAAAGATACAAAATCCGTCTTCGACACGTAAGTTATTCTGTTTGTATTTCATTGACTCTTAAAAAAAATGAATGGTTCTAATTTCTGTTCATTTTGCTTTTCATGATAGTGCTTGTCAAACATATAGAGTCCTAGGTGGGTCACGCGAGGGTAAAGTTGTTAAAAAGCTAAAGTGGTTTTATCCGATAGTAAGTACATTCGATCCTACCTAATTGTTTCATTGACGGTCCTTTTAGACATACCTTTATTGATTTTAACAACCAATTGCATCCCTTTGATTTAAAGTGCCCTCAGCAACCTGGCAACACTGAATGCGGATATTATGTTATACTTTATATGTATAACATAACTCAAAGTGGAATTACTAGCGATTTTGAAAAGGTAATCGCTTCTTCATTCTCAAATGATAATATTTTTGGTGTTCTAATCGAAATGCTAATTAATTCATTTGCATGAGATTCATTTCATCAAAGCTTACTTTCTAATTTTCAGATTTTTGATAATGAAGATGCCTACCTACGTGAAGACCTTGATTTGATCAGAGATCTTTTGGCTGGACATCTTCTTCAACATATAGAGTAGTAAACTTTTTATTTCATATCAGTTTGTAGTTGTGTGATGACAGCGTTTTGACACTTTCTGGTTGTTTTTGTTGATATATGTAGTAAAGATTGTAGTGCTGGATGTCCTTACTAGTTTGTAACGGACAGTGTGGTTTATCTTCTATTCTGTTTCTGCAGTTTGAATTCGCTGGGTAATACAGAATGTAAATTATGGTATAAAAAAACTTAACTTTTAGACGTCCCAAATTAAGAATTGGGAGGTCTAAAGTCCCCCCCATGGGACTTTAGACGTCCCTAATATTTGGGACGTCTTTTCCTACAACTTACTATGCCTCCAGTATATACGTCCCCCCGTTTTGGGACGTTAAATGTGCCAAATTTGGGACGTTATAGCCCCTTTTTGTAGTAGTGCTACCACCATGCCTTTTAACTCTTGCTTCTTCTTCTTTATATGCTCTTTTTACTCTTGTTTCTTCCTTTCTCTCTCTTTGTTTCACCTCCAGATCTGTTATGCTTTCTTACGATTTTTTTTATTATTTTAGCTTTTTTCTCTTTTTTCTTTGGGTTTCCCTTCTATTTTATCTTCTAACTCGTGTTGTTTTAACTTGTAGATCAAGACTCTGAAACATGCTTCATGGCCACGTTCCCGCCGAGAAAATGAGGTTCATCGCTCCCTATTGCTCTTCTCTATTTATTGTTATGAGAAAATGAATTTCAATAATAGAAGGAGATAAGTTTTTTGCAACTGATTTCTCTTATTGTTTTCATCTTCTACCAATGAGATTTTAGCTTTGGAGTTATTATTGTGTATATTTTGGATTTGGAGTTCAGATACTAGATCTGTAATATTTTTGACGATGATCTGTAATTTCTGATTTTAAATAATTTTAGTCTAGATCTGTAATATAAACGATTTTTTCAAGAAAAAAGCACTTTAGACATCCCCATTTGAAATTGAGGAAGTCTAAAGTCCCATTTTAAACGTCCCCATTTTGAAATGGGGACATCTAAAGTGTCAGTGTAGCATTTTAGACGTCCTTTTTCAAAATAGGGATGTCTAAAATCCAGACCTTAGGCTTCTTTTTATTTACAGACGTTATTGCTATAAACGTCCCCTTATTTTCAGACGTTAAAATGCCTAAAAAAGGGATGTTAAAAGTGTTTTTTGTAGTAGTGCACAAAGATAGCATAAAATACTGATAAGAAGTACTTGATTACAGTAATTCCCCACAGGGTTGTCTATAACAATTTCAAATAATGTAGCCACATAGGCTACCAGGGTGTCTAGATCCATTCTAATAAAACGTAGGCATCTTCCTATCTTCGTTTCACCAGTGCATTCCTCTCATGCAGTTCTCTTCTTTGCTTACTTATGTCTAAAAGGTTGGTAGGGGAGGGTGAGATTCGAGGGAATTTCAATAGCAAACAATACCAATATGCATGCAAGATAAGTACTTAGTGCTTGACATACTTGCTTTACATAAACTCATTCTAACATAATGACATATCTGCGTGCTCAATGTTTCAAACAACATACTCAGGGCCATAGCATAAATAGAAACAGAGCTTCAATCATTCAAATATGTTTCACATAAGCAAAGCAATCACATACATCAGTACACAAGCACAAATATCAAATACATGCAGGAGAGGTAAGTTCACTTCCTTGTGTCTTTAAATCCTCCTCTTGTACCTTTTTCCCCAACAATTGAAAATGCTTCTTCTTGACTTCTCATGACCCTAAATAAATACCAATATTATTAGAGCCATGAAATTGATTGTCCAATAGGCTACATGGACCTTTAGGACATGTCTTTTTATATTTGGCCCAATATTAATGATACAATTGCCATAAATTCATAGGTTAGCGCAATATTGATGATACAATTGCCATAACTATCAAGTGCACTAGTACACACTGATATTGCCAATTTGGTACTGGTACTGCCTTTATGCGTACTGATAAAATGTTTATTAAAACTATTGATACCAGTATTTTTTGATACTGCTGATACCACTCTGGTACGACTGGCACCATCTTGATACCACTATCATGAGTGCTGGTATCATTACTGTATGCTATAGTACCACCAATACCACCTACTAGGTACTGGTCCTAACTCTACATGCTCTAATACCATTGCTAACTGATACCATTGATACCACTGATACCACAGTTATGAATACTGGTATAATCTCCATGTGTACCAGTACCGCCAACTAAGTATTGGTATCACCTCTGAGTGCACTGATACCATTGCCTCTCGGATACCATCCTCAAACTGATATTATAGTATTGGTTGCCCTCCGGGTATTAACTATTTTATTTAGGGCCTGCCTATTCCTTTCAGGGGGCTTCTCTATGAACTAGCTGAAGTAATTCACTTCATTGTTCTTGTCACTATATAATCAAGATATCAGTATACTATCCTATTATCAGAATTGCTTGGGTTTTGATACCAAAATGTAAGACTCTTATGTTATTTCTCTAGTGTTTGTGCATAGTTCAGTGGAAACACAACAATAGCATAAAAATACTGATAATAAGTGCTTGATTACATTAATTCCCTGTAAGGATTGTTTATAACAATTACAAATAATGTAGCCGCACAAGGCTCCAGGGTGTCTAGACCCGTTCTAATGAAACACAGACATCTTCCTGTCTTCGTTCCACCACTGCATTCCTCTCGTTCAATTCTCTTCTCTGATTACACCTGTCTAATGGTTGGTAGGGGAGGGTGAGATTTGAGGGAATTTTGAACAGCAAACAATATCAATATGCATGCAAGATAAGTGCTTAATGCATGACATGCTTATTTTACATAAACTCATTCAACATAATGACATATCTGTATGCTCAATGTATCAAACAACATACTTAAGGCCATAGCATAAATTGAAACAAAGCTTCAATCATTCAAATATATTTCACATAATCAAGCAAAGCAATCACATACATCAGTACACAAATACAAATATCAAATACATGTAGGAGAGGTAAGTTTACTACCTTGTGTCTTTAAGTCCTCCTCTTGTACCTTTTTCTCCAACAATTGAAAATGCTTCTTCTTGACTTCTCATGACCCTAAATAAATACCGATATTATTAGAGCCATGAAATTGAATGTCTAATGGGTTACATGGACCTTTAGGAGATGTCCTTTATATTTGGCTCAATATTGATGACAATTCAATACAATTGCCATAAATTCATAGGTTTGCCCAATCTGCTAGTTTTATTGACCGAACTTTAGAAATTCATAATTAATTTTGCAAAAATTCAAATGAGTTGGTTCCAGTGGCTAATTAAAGCTTTTTAAGTCTTATTTAAGGAGAAAAATATCATAGAGCATCAATTATAGCCACATAATTGCCAGAAATTCGTCAAACTCAAACTGTCACAGATTTCATTCCAGAATGAAGGTCAAACTTTGAAAAATCATAACTTTCAATCCACTAGTCCAAATGGCTTATAATACCTATCAAATTAAAGCCAAGGATGTATAATTTAATCCTATATAATTTCATAGCATTTGGATTAAGTTTGTCTAATCAAATACACGTTACAAGTTCTCTGCCTTGTGAAAACGAATTCAAACAGATTTGAACACAACTACAAAAATCATCATAAATCATCGTAAAACCTCTTTTGACCTCAAAATCATCATAATATAAACATAAAACTTTAAAAGGCTCCCTCTGTCCAAAATTGAGGGTTCGGATATCTCAAGAAATACTCAACAAAATCACAGAATATTTAGTTCATATCAGAGCTTACACTTATCGGAACTTGAATTTGCGATATGTTCTTGATTCCACAGCACCTCCTCTGAGTAGGCGGAATCAAACACGTTTGATTGAAAATCCAAATCATAGAAATGTTGCTCTTCATGAGAGGAACAATGTTGGAGAAGACTCCGAACACTAGAAATGCCGAATCGGGGGTGAAATTGGCTCCGGAACTCAGAGAATTCCATTATTCACTCTCCTTCTCTCTTCTTTCCATTTTCATATGATTTTCAGATTTCGTTTTCTCTCTCCTAGTGTGTTGGAAAAAATATGAGAGGAGAGAGGGAGTTTTTGGTGTTTATCTTCATCTAACACAAATACTTAGCCCAAATTGTGCCACTTGTCAAGAGATCATGGTTCCTTCAAAAAGTAAGTAACTAATTTGTTACCATAATTGGTTTGGTTAACCATTTTAGTCTCCCTACTTTAGCCAACATTTATCCTAATTAAAGGAAAAAAATAAATGGCTACTTGCTTTATTGGTCAAATGACTATTTTGCGCTTACATTTATTTCTATTTTCGTACTTGCTGGAAAACTGGGCAGAATTTTCATCAAACTTTGAAAATTCATAACTATTTGTACACATGTCCTATTTGTGTAGTTCCAAAGGTTATGTGACCCTTATTAAGTCTATTTTCAAGAAAAAAATATAGCCTTTAGCCAACTGGAAGCTCACAATTCCTAGAATTATTGTTTTTGGACGCTTGCACTTAAAATCACCAGTTTTATTGGGGCTAACTTCAAAAATTCATAACTCTTTGTGTACAACTCCAAATGATCTATATGACCTATTGAATTAAAGCTTGATAAGTCTAATTTCATACTAGAAAATATCATAGGCATTGAACATCATTTGTCTTTTTTAAAAATGTCACACAACTAGACTGCCACGCTGGAAAAATACACTAGTAACAAATCCTCATTCTTAGGATTCTTGCTAAACCAGGGCTTAGCGGTCTACTTGATTATGGATTATTCTCAAGCGTCTAATCTCAAAATTCAAGATATTATAGCTGCAATGCACTTTATGTAGCACTCGACTTAGTAAGCGCCACACAATATAACTTTTTTTTTTTAATTTTGTTTTTCAAACGCTTCTTTCTCTCGTGATTTGCTTCCATCACTTTTATCCTTTTGGTCCCCACTTCTCATTCTACACCTGCCATCACTCCTTATCCTTTTGGTCCCCACATTTCCTCCTTCTCTTTTTGTCACTCATCACCGTTTTCTCTTTGACACTTCCTCCTCATTCCTTTGTTCCATCACTTCTCACATTTTCTCCTCCTCCTCTTTTCATTTTTGGCACTTCCTCCTCATTTCTCGCACTAAACCGACCCCACTCCTCCTCCCTTTTGGTCCCACTTCCTTCTCTTTATAGCTTCATTTCATCCTGTAAGTATGTACCTACTCACTTTTCCTTTTTCTTTTATATTTTAAAACTACATATAACATATTGTCTTCTTAACCATCCCCTTTTTTTAAACATGCATGCAGCTTTGTCTTTCTCTTTTTCCTTTATTAAATTTTTGTTCTAGATATTGTGCTAGAAGTTTTAGCTCACTCTATTCAAACTTCAAATACACCATAATTGTTTTTAATTTTTGAGCTTACAAATATAATTTTATTAGTAGTTAATAGTTTAATTTGCTTGCTATCTTTTATATTTAATTTATTATGAAATCTGAAAAAAAGTATTCTCATTTTTATATGTTGAAAAATAAATGAGATAAAATAAAATGTTATTATATATAGGTTGTATGTGAAGATATGTAGTAGTTATAATTTATAGTTGTTATAGTAATTGTTAACATTGATGAGCTGCATAAATAAAATAATTATTTATTTTTAATATTTGCATTTTATTTAGTAGTGATTTTGTTAATTAGTTATTTCACTACTACAAAAAGGTTGAAAGGTTGCGCACATTTTGTGGCACTTCTTTAAAGAAGTGTCATAGCTGCCTTTTTTTTTCTTTTTCTTTTTCTATTTTATTTTTTTTTAAATTTTGGGTACCAACTGTGGCGCCTGATGGACCAGATGCCATAGCTAGTAGGCCCAACTGTGGCGCCTGCCAAGGCAGACGCCACAGTTGGGCGCATCTTACCAGCTGTGGCGCCTGGTTTGTTGTATAATAAATAAATTAAAAAAAAAATTACCAGCTGTGGCGCTTGGAAAATCAGGCTCCACAGCTTCTTTTATATTTAAAAAAAAATTGGACAAGTTGGCCACCACGTGACCAGCTGGTTATATATACATATATAAAATTTACCAGCTGTGGCGCCTGGATCTGGTTCTATATTTAAAAAAAAAAATTTGTCAAATGTTCAGCTTATATAAAATTTTTTTTTGACCTTTTTAGTGGATTACACTATCCACTTCCCACCAATCACAATTCCCCCCGCTCCCACCCTTATCTTTTTTCCCCTTCCAGCGCAATGGCCCCCTTCCTTCTCTTTTAATTTATTTTGACTTATCCCACTTTAATTATTCCCTCCTCTCTTACTTTCCTTTTTCATCTACACTACAGCTTCTTGCAGTGGACGACCGTCGCCTCCCTCCATCCATTTCCTATCATCTTCACACTTAAAAACATACCCACACACGCACACATCTTCATCATCGAATCTACTTCTTTGTTTTGTTTCAACTGTCATCCCCACTCCTATCCCAATTGTTCTCTTTTCTTTGTACTGTCTTCCACTTTTGGTCCTCACTCCAGTTGGTTCCAACTGCTCAAATTTCCTCCTCCTCCTCACTCAAGATTATGTCACCAATGGGCAACGTGGTCCCCCACTCCACTACACTGATCAATTAAGCTTGTAAGTTCAATATGCTTCTTCCTCTTTTTTTTAATTGGCATATAATTTCTGCAATTATTTTATTTCAAATTGATATCTATATTCTAATCTGTGTTTAAAAAGTGGAGAATATATATAATATTTCAAAAGAAGTTATCCAAAAAAATAATATTTCAAAAGAAAAGAAAAAAAAAACCAAAAGTGGACCATGTCTCGTGATGCCTTTAGCGTGTTGATAAAAGATATCTTTACATATTCGGAGTACTTGATTTCAGATAAGGCTTAAGCAATTTTAACATTTTTTGCCTGAAAAAATTTTTAATTTCAAAAAACCTTATTTTATTAATTAAAAAGAAAATAGTATAGTCCATACGCATGATTAAGAAAAATATAATATTTGTATCATAATATAAGTTTCTTTAGATTAATTTTTTTGCCAACAGTTTCTAGTTTAACACTGGCCTCAATATCTTCAATTTTGAAAATAAATCTGGACAACTAATATTATTTTGTAAATTAAAATAAAACAATTTCTTTAGTTTAACTTTTTAATTTTTTTTTTAAAATTACCCTCCTGTGGCGCTTGTTGGAGGAAGTGCCACAGGAGGGTATTTTTTTTTAAAAAAATAAATGCTATGGCGATTTCAAGTGTCACAGCTTCTTTTAGTGATGTCCAGATATATGGCACTTCTCTAGCGCCACAGCTAATGCAATTATAAGCACCACAACTTTACTTTTTTGTAGTAGTGTTTGTTAATTTGTATCATTTTGGAGTTATTTGATTGTGGTTTGATTTTCTTTATTTTGCTGTGGATATAGAAATGTGTTTAAAATGTGTTGTCAATTGTAACTATTGGGTTCTTAAAGAAATTAAAAAAATTATTTTTTAAAAAAATAATACTTCCTGTGGTACTTTCTTAGAAATGTGCCATAGGAAGCAAAAATTAAAAAGAAAAAAATAGACTTCCTATGGCGCTTCTTTGAGAACACACTTCCTGTGGCACTTTCTCAAGGAAGCGCCACAAGAAGTGTTTTTTTTTTAAAAAAAAAAGAGTATATACATGCTGTGGTGCTTTGTTACATGATGTGGTGTTTTGAAGCGCCACAGCTTCTTTTAGTGGCAATAGGATATGTGAGGCTCCCTAAGCACCATAGTTATTATAAAAAAAAAAAGGGTCATAGTTGCCCTTTTTTTGTAGTAGTGTTGCAAGAACTTACTTTTATAAATAAATATGTATGAATAGTTCAAACTTAAATAATTAAAATATATAAAAGGACAATAATTTGATTTAAATATATTTTAAATACAAATAATTGAAATTAAATCTATTACCATTCATAATTTATCATACTTAAAAAAGAAATTTCTATATAATGCATATATAAAGCCAACGAGCATATAGTCAAATTTGAAAAGTTAATATGAATTTAAGAGTGAGTTAATATGATTTTTAAGCGAAAAATGTAAAAAAGATAAATTTGGTGTGTGAACTAGCAAGTTTAACCAAGTTTATTGCTAGCATGAGTTTAAGAATGACTCGACATGATTTTGTAAGATAAAAACATAACAACAGTAAACTCAGAGAACCAACTCACGAATTTAACAACAATAATTAGAGCTATTAGTTATGAGATAAAAATAAATTACATGAATAAATAAATTACTCTAATCTAAAATTAGAAAATGAAAAGTGCACACTTTTCCATTGAAGTTTTGTTTGAGAAAAGTAATTAATTACAATGTTTTAAACAAGAATTAATTAGCTTCTTATATACCATTAATTGTGCACATATATTTATAGACATAGTTATCACAATTTCATATTAATTTGGGAAACTTCACCATATAGTAATTGCATGAGATTTTTCCCCTGCTTTAATAAATTCTCTTCCCCTCTAAAGGCTTCCCTCAGGCCTCAACAATTAAAAATGGGATATTTTGGCTCAGACATCTCCGAGAAAAACCAATTTCTGTGATATACTATAATCATAATTTCTCCTATTGCAAAAGTGGCAATTACAATGTTTCAAAACAAAAATTGGCTTATTATATACCATTAAAAGTCCACAAAGATATCCTAGTAAAGGACATAACTCTAGACACAAGAAGCACACAATATTAAGGATCTCTCATAAATCTCAAAAAAAAAAAAAGTTTACACATTATGAGCTATATATTATTTGTCATCTGATTTGAATTCATTGGGTTCTTCATACAATAGTTTTAAGAAAGTGTTATTCTAAGAAACTAGCACATAATCCCCCGCGCGTTGCACAGGGAGCATTGAATCCCAAACATGTAAACTCTACTTGATACATTCAATTTCAGCAACTAACATGGATGATTTAAACATAACATCTTCATACTAACATGGAAAACTACATTAAAAGGGGAACAACTCAATTTCAAAGTGTAACCCCCTCACCGTAATTATATCCGGATTACTAAATTTAAGTGAAATAGAGACCAATAAAACAAAATAACCATTTATGATCCCTCGTTCACGAGATGGGATGTTTCAAAATCAGTTCTAAAGCATATTTGATCCTGGTCTCACATTCACGTACGGATATAACTACTATGAGAAATCAAATCACATAACAATATCAGAGTACGGAAACCAAAATCCCGGCAAACCCCGGGTTACTTACATAAATAACTTGGGTTTAAGATTTCCCAACTATGGGGATTACATAACCAAAATAATCATTTACATTCTTATGTACACTTGTCAATCCCACATCCAAAACTATGATAACCAACTACGATCTAGATTTCGGAGTAAGCCTAACTACTCCTGGTTGTCCGCTTCCCTTTCGAGCCACTCGCCCTGTCTGAAATGGTTAGTCATATGGAAGGGGTGAGATTCTAAAGAATCCCAGTAGTAACAACAATTTCATACCACATGCAATCACAGAATATGCACACCAATCATCTCATACAGCAACACAAGTCACTCCACCCTTATCCCCTTTTACCGCCGGGAAGGCATACGACCTTTACCCGAACCGTTGTTAGCGACTTAGGGACTATTGGCGTGGCAGTGCATACAAATAGCCACACGGCTCAAATATAGCCTTTCGGCTTTCACAATGGCCCGTCGGCCTTCACAAATAGCCTTTCGGCTCACAATTAGCCTTTTGGCCCACATATACACATATATCACACCCTAACCTCATCCCCTTTTACCGCCGGGAAGGCATACGACCTTCACCCGAACCGTTGTTAGCGACTCAGGGACTATTGGTATAGCGGTGCTTCCACAGTTTTCACAAAACTTGCAGCATACGATATTCATTTCAAAAAAAATGACATAATATACATACAATGCATCACACAAGGCATAAAGAAAGAGTCACTACCTGTATCCTTCCTGACTGGCTCTGGCACCTTAGCCTCGCGAGAGCGACAGATGTCAAATCCTATACCAATATAGGGACAACCAATCAATCTCTTATCCATATGTATATTTCAACAATACTCTAAGTTGGTTATCATTTAGGACTCTTTAAGTGACTATTAGAGGCCTAAACATATGCCTAAAGGGTTGGAAGACACTACCCAAAAGACCCCTTACTCGAAGGCAAAACACAGATTTTTGGTCATCTCACTCGAGCACAGATGCTCTCACTCGAGCACAAGTACGGACATCACTCGAGCACAAGAGAGAGTGAGACTGCGAGTGAGCACCCGAGAGCATAAAGAAACTTCCAGGAACTGGCTCACTCGAGCACGGAAACCTCACTCGAGCACCTGCGAGTGAAGTTCAGGAAGTGAGGACCCTAGAGCACCCAAAGCTCTCCAAGCACTGGATCACTCGAGCATAGCCATTTGCACTCGAGCACACACCTCACACCCGCGAGTGAGAAGGCACACCCGAGCACCTTACTCGCGAGTGAGAACCCGAAGCACAACTCCCACCTGAAGCACAATCTCACTTGAGCATGACCCCCAGTGCTCGAGTGAGAAGGCTATGCTCGCGAGTGTCAGAGCACACTCGTGGCATCCACCAGCAAGTGAAGACCCGAAAGCAACTCTTCACTCTGGATTTACACCATCACTCGAGCAGGTCCAAGCTCACTCGAGCATGTTCTTCCCTCACTCGAGCATAAAACGATGCACTCGAGCACTACTCATAAGAACCCAGAATAACTCGAAGCACAAAGGGAAAAACTTGCATATCACTCGAGCATGTTCATCCTGTGCTCGAGTGATGTGCATCAGAGACCCAAAAATGCAGAAAACCAGAAAACGCCAGATGGTCAAATGCACTCCCAAATGGTTCCCAAACTCTACCAAAAGCTCACACATACTTGGCACTAACTAGGGAACATATTGGCCACTTCATAAACCCTTTAAAAACCAATTTGACCACAATCATTCATTAAGGTCTCAATGATGCACATTGTCCAAATCTCATTACACTTAATTCCAACATTCTAGATTACATCAAATGATCATATATCTCCAGACTAAATCATTTTCAATCATCAATCATAACAAACTTCACATTTCCAGAAATAGGCATATTTAGGGCAAAAATTCCAGATTTGACCAACTTAGCCAAAAATCACAAACAACATACTAAAATGCTCTAAATGCCTACCTCTTCTCTTTGCTCAATTCAGAACCTTGATTCCTCAACTTTCAATTTCGGCCAAAATTCCAATCAACACCATTCAAGGCTTTACAATCATCACAATGTAGCTCTCATAGAGATGAACAATGTTAGAGAAGAGATTTTGGGCAAAGGAGGATCACAACTTACCAAGATTCAAGCTTTTCTTCTTCCTTTTCCCTTGCTTGCTTCAGCGAAATGGAGAGAGAGAAGAGAGAGAAAATGGTGAGGTATGAAGGAGATGATGATGAGATGTCACTTCCTCCCCTAGTCACACACACACAACCGAAAATGAGAGAGAAGGGAGAGAAAAGTGCTATTTTGTCTCTTAGTGCCATATCCAATGGCTCACACAATGCCACATGTCATCATCCACTCACCCCCTAAAGGAGCTCACATAGGCATAAAGCGTAGGATTCTGACCCATGGTCAAGGAATCACAACCCTTGATCTTAAATACCACATGTATATTTATTCCAATTTCACATTACATAAATTTCCAAAAGTGCTTAATTACACTAATCTCAATGATTATCAGAGTTATCAACCCTAAACACAAATCGTGATATTACACAAAGTCTGACATGAAAAAAACAAACATAACATATGATATAAACCTAAGGGAAACATAATGTAAGAGGACCATAACATGCCAGATGTACAAACCAAGTTTGACATTCAAACATTATGCTCGTGTGCACTTGACTACAACAATAAGTTTAGCTCAGCGAGTTAAGTTCCAAAACACCTCCTTGTAAAGAACATTCCTTGTTGTCTGACTATTTGTATTGCTATTAGTAGGTACATAAATCTTCAATCCATCCATGCTTTTCACTCTAGATAGTACAACGTACAATAGACCATGTGTGAAAATAGGCTTTGATAAATAAAGCCTGGCATGATGAAGTGATTACCCTTGACTTTATTGATTGTCATTGCAAAGCTAAGAATGATAGGTAATTGCCTTCAATGCATATGGAATGGAAACCTACTTTCTGAAGGATTCATGTCCATTTTGTGAATTAAAACCTTCTTATTAGGGTGAGTCCCATTCAATGTGATAGCTTCAATGACATTCCTTCCAAGCTTTGATACGTGCAGCTGTGTCCCATTGCATAAACCGAAAGATTGGTCTATGTTCCTTAACAACATAATAGGTGCACCAACCTTCAATGTAAGTTTATATGGTGGCATTCTAGAGCTATTAATTATGTTAAGGAATTCATCCATGTAGAGGTTGTTGAAGCTATCACTATCTTGCATAGACTTGCAAACCGAAGAAAACATGTGCTTTTGCAGGCAACAATGAGCACATATAATTGTTAATCTCTCCCACCATCTCTATGGTTGGTGCTAGTATTGCTCTATCATTGAAGTAATCATTGTTGGATAGATTTTGTTCTAAATTGATATATGTAGCTACCACCACTACAACTATTGGGTTGGTAGATTTTGGTACTAACAAATTTATAAGGATTTTGATTTTAGAAACACCATCTTCAGATGAACCTAACTTACTATCACTGACGTCTAGAAGCCATTGACTAAACCACTCTAAATTTCTAATTTCTTGTGTTGAACGTCCATCAGTTAGCCTCATGTTTTTTGTTAGGTTGAATATGATGCAATAATCTCATAAGGATGATGAGCTTATACATGCATTAACAATTGTAGCTCTACTTCCTTTTGGTACAATTGGAAGAATTTAATGGAAATCACCACTCATTAGAGTACATTTACCACCAAATATCCTCTCTGAATGCATAATATCCTTTAGAGTCCGATCAAAAGCTTCAATATAATATCTCTGAATTATGGGAGCTTTATCCCATATGATTAACTTTTTACCAATAATCAAGCTTGCAAGGGTTGAATTTTGTTTAATTGAGCACATAGAATATTCATTAACCTGAATTGGAATTGTAAAGTGTGAATGAGCTGTTCTACCTGAAGGGAGTAAAGTAGCTGCAATGCCACTTGATGCAACAGTTAAGACAATATCCCCTCTAGCACCAAAGTAGACGTTAATGCATTCCACAAGAATGTCAAGCCATGTACAAGAAAGAACCTAGATGAAGTTGAGTCTAGTGATGACATTACATTATTGAATATCATCCTCTACTCAAGATTAAGAGAGCCAACCAATGATGTTGATTATTGATGAAGGGCATCTTGTCATAACTTATCTCCTGTAGGATTAGATTGTTTGTAACATCGAGGCTCATTGATGATAAAGGGATTGGACGGCTAGGATAATCTTTGAGCATCTTCCCATTTAAATTCAGTAAATGATCAATCTCTTTAAGTAAAGCATCCTCCTTGGTATCATCTGATTTATGGACACCTGTTAAAAGCAAAAAATTAGGAAATCTATACTTATAGTGATTTATGAAAGAGAAATAAATATGACATGTGTAGATGCATTAGTTGTGCTTACTCGAATATTGTGGATGAGAACGTGGTATGTACAATAAATCTTCAGATAAGATCTTAGAAAACTACTTCTACACGTTGTCAAGTCATTGCAAACAATTCAATACATGCTAACAAATATTTTCCTTAAAGTAATCCCTAAACCCCATGATGATGCTTCCTTTATAGGATTTATATATTCTTGATCATCGTCTAAGAGGCCAAGAGCATCACATGCAACTCTAAATGATTCATGAATTACTCTATCAATAGTTTTAATCTCATCAAATGATTTAGGCCTCCTTACTTTTGTCAGAAGAATTCGTAGATAATACAATTCACTAGAGCTTGGGTGTTGCATTTGCAATTCTACCTACTGAAAACCCCTTCTACCTTCTCTTCTACTTACGCTTATCTTTTTTGTAGACATAATGATGTGGGAACTCAGCATATGTAAGAGTAGTAGCAAAGCCATCATCAGCATTTTGTTGCATCCATGACAAGAATTGTGATTCACATACATGTGGCTTGTCCAACAACTCAACCATATCATCAGTGTTAGCATATCACAAACTATTGATTTGGTAAATGAAAACTTAACCTCTCAACTGATAGGGATATGTAGTGGATGTCAAATCCAAATAATCACCATGAACCTTCGCAGCCAGAGATATACCTATAATTATAATATTACTGGATCTCATCAAGCAAAGCCTGACCATTTTTCTTATTGTTGTTGTTGTCAAAAATACCAGCAACTACTTTATCATTCCCTTTGCTAATGTACTTGAATAAGTACTTAATCGCAATGGATTGATTACATCTCTCAACATTAATATGAGCTTGAAAAAGCAAGGTAGGATTGTAAGGAACAACATAATGATTGTCCAACTCTATGCCTTTAATAACTATAATTGATCTACCATCATCTATTCTTTAGTAAGTAGGGTAACTATCTTCATCAATTGTTGTTTTACCATTGAATTTCTAAATGCTTACCGCACTTCTTATCTTTCATGCATGGTGATTTAGGATTGCCTACATCGCATGGACCATGACTTATAAATTTCTTAACCAAATCATACAATGCATATGAGGACTCTTTGTCAAGAATTTTAGTACTAATGACATTGTTAATAGCTTCTAGAGATGAGATCTTATCATGGAGCTGAAGAAACAATAATATATAAGCATACGTCAACCCACATTTTTGGAATTCAATGGTATACACCTTTGCAATAATGAAAAACTATATTGTGTTAGGTAACAACATAATTATATTTCAATAAAAGAAACTTTAGGACATAATTATACCTGCGCTATAGTTCCAAAAATCTTTTTTTCTTTGATGGTCTTCTTATGCCTTTGCAATTTAATCTTGAAAATCCTGGAAAGCATTTCAGGTCTGTCAGAAAGGTTAAAAGAGTGTCTTTTACAAAATCTTGTAATCTCAGGCCATGCAAGAGTGAAAGTGAAAGTGAGGAAGATATTTGAATATTTAACCTATTGACATATTGCCATTACATCTTGGTAGTTTTACAACATATACCTAGCTCTACCTGTGAATGTGGCAGGTAGTATTTTTCATTTCCTAGTTGATGAAGTATCTGTTTCTCCACGTATAACTACATCAGATAGACCTTGGGACAAATCAACCTTTAGTTCCTTTTGGTGGGTTTGAACCTAATGTAATCTTTGAGCTTCGATCAATGTATAACCATCAACAATGAATTATTGTAGCAACCTATTCACATGAAGTAACATTAAAATTTTATTTTCCTTTGTCATCAACCTGAATGCAAAGAATTCCATGATGCTTAGCTTCTTCCTTGTTTTTGTTATTGAAAGGGTTTCCTCCTGGTGTTCAATATCATCTCTGTAACCATCCTCACTATTAAGAAATAGAATAGGAAATTGCAGAGGTAGATATGAAGCATGCAATTCATTAATTCTCTTAAGGTAGCCATCTTGTGGTTCAATAATTATATCTCTTACATTGAAAGACATGTCTATGTCACCAACAATCAATGCAACTACTTCTAATATAGTTAGTACATTATACGTGCGGCCATCATGTTGTCTTGTGCCTTTCAAGCATAGCTTCATTTCTTTCCTCCCTTGGTTCATTAAATGTGCAGATGCAAAGTGTTTTTTTTCACGAAGGGATTCACTCCTTCCAACACCTTCTTGATTTCATCAATAATTTTAGCATTGGGAGTAGAGTCTTGTTCATGTTTATTGTTATTAATAAAGTGGCTAGTAAATCTTGCTAAGTGTAAAACTCTAACATATAAATATGAGAATAAAAAATGCATCAATTAATTAATCACCTGACTGCTTCAATCATATTCTTCACTTCATATTCTGTGTAATACACATAGAGTTGAGAGTATACTGGGCGAGAACCTTTTAGTGGTAGTAAACTGCCAATTCAGTGATAATTCATTCCTGAGAGTACAAATAAATATGGCCCTCTACCAGAGTTTGTTGAGTGATCAATTTTCCCTCCTATTGAAGTAAAAGAGAACATGTTATTTTATTGCCTTATATTAGCATGGAAATATTTTGAGCTCAAGCTATTCTTTTTGTAGAATAACTTATGCAGTACAAATGGTGGTTCTTTCAATGTTCATAATTGAACCTTCCCTTTAAGGCAGCACATTGAGAAGGTTATTTGATTCTTTTCTTTGAATCTTTCTTATCTCTTTCATTATACTAGAATAGTGCACCGTAATATTTGTATACATGAATAGGATTAGCTTCATCTAAATATTCTGCAAAACGATGTCAGTGTATATAATGTATCAATTATAATTTCATATATTATCACATTTGAATTAAAAGTTAGATTGAACATATATCATTTTTCAAAGTGAGAACCTTTAGTTATGGAATTAACCAAGGAGTCATTACTCTCAACTTCTACTGCATAACTATAGAGGCAAAATGATCTGCATAAGAATTAAATTGTAGTTCCATTAATGGCTAGAATTATAACATGGATGACATGAATAATTATATTACTGCTAGTACTAGATATTTAAGTACCTTGATCTTCATCTTCATATTATGACATCACCTCGTTGTAGTTCCTTTCATCGAAGTCCAAATTGAATTCTTTATCAAAATTGTTCACTCCATGCACTTCCATTTGGAATAAGAAAAATCAAACCTCTGATTGTGTGGATACAGTAATGGAGTTATAAAGTGGGCAAATATCTGGATGATAGAAAATAAAACTCAATAAATCTATATATCTTTTGTACCTAGATTGAAAGGTTCTGAAGTATTTCTGGGGGCATTTAGATTCATGTTATAAGCCTAACTTCATTAAGATGTTTTTGTTACAAAAGTCCTCATTGGTGCCATAGAACTAACTGATAGGGTCTCTCTTCCTTGTTCTTTCATACAATCCAGCCTTTTCCTTTTAACTAAGCATGGGATCGAAAACTTAAGAGGTATAATGAGAAACAATTTTAGTCCAGTATAATATAAAGAAGGATACCTGGTTTTCTACTTGTAGAGAGTTGCTGCTTTGTTGATCCAGGGTTAATACCATCTTTCTTGCAGATTTTTTTTATAGGAGTTGTTGCAGATTCATCACTAACTAATAGACCCTTCAATCTAGCTTTTTTTTTCTTTTCCAGATGTGTTCAAGTGATGGCACAGATTAACTTGATTACAGAAGTGAGGTTAGAGGTTTGTTTAGAGCTTCAACTGGTAGGCAATAGATGTTCAGTCTAATGAGGTAGAAATAAGTTTAGTAATTAATTAATTTATATTTACTTGATGATAAGCAACATGTAGATTGAGTTGATAAATTAGAGGCAACATTGGTAACGTTCTACAAGACCCTTCTTTTCCTTGGTTGTTTGCATGTAGCTGTTGGTTCTAGTGAAGTTATAACTTGAGATGGTTGAGTGGAAACTTCAACCGATGTCTAATGTTGTTTTAAGGTGAAAGGTATGTGAGCATTTTCTTTGTCACATGAAACAGGTGAAGGAAACATCTTAAACATTATTTCTTGGCTGGTTATTTGTGTAGCTGGTTATTTGTTTTAGGTTTAGAAGTCTTGCTACACAGATGAAAAGTGCAGAGAACATGGTCCTTTAGTTTCCAGCAACTTGAACTGCAGAAATGAGTGTTTACGGCATTTACCTCATATCTTAGACATTCTTTATCGCCTGCTTTGTTGATTTCCAGCAATGTGAACTGAAGGAATGACATGTTTTTGAATTGTTGTATTGGTTGATGCTTAATTATAGACATGAGATAAAGGGATGAAGCAAACAAACTAATATACCTGTTGTGGCATACAAAAAATGGTGTTGTTACATTAAAAGCAGAAGAATGTAGAGCACCATTTCATGTATGATTTGGAAGAACTTTAAAGAGACATATCCTGCATAATTCCAATATGTTCGTGGTACAGTAAAGCTTGGAGAAACTCTGTCTTTGCATAGAAGGAGCTGCAATATGTTTATTTCTACATTTTTTAATTGGACGTGGACATGATAGAATTTACCTAGAAAGTCAAGAAGATATTTTTCATCAATGAAAACCTTGTGAATCTTTTATGATTTTATAACTTATGACTTCATAATATTACAACGATAGTTTTCCCCCCGAGCTAGTGAATAGTTTATAGTTTTGTTCACTGTTTATGGCTTGTTTTTTTGGTTCAGTACATCATAAGTGTTCTTTTTTTACTTGATAAAAATATGACAATATATGAATCTAATGGTGTTCAAGGAATGGATGAAGGTAAAATGGATCTAAAAAGGTTTGTTAACATGATAATTGCATCATATAAGACTAAAAGCATATGAATTTTAGGTAACTCATGATTTCATAGGTTTAATCTTCATTACTTGAACATTGGTAAGTTTTGGAAGTTTAGAATGCCAAATTATCATAGGTTAGATGAGAATGTCCATCTTTAATATATGGATCCAAATGATTGAGTTTTCAAAATTAGAATATGATTTATGTTGTATTTTGGGTTCCTTAGAATACCTTTATCCTTGTTAGTAGCTACTTAAATGTCTCAATTGCTTTTATTCTGGATAGTTATATATTAATCATATAATTTTGACTTCTGCAGTCTAGTGAAACTAAATAATAATGAAACATCTGTAAGACTGTTATAGTGCAAGGAACTATGATTTCATTGGAATAAACCCCTAGAAATTAAAGTACATTGACAATGCAACAAAGTAAACCTACAACTGGAATGAAAGTACTTTGAATTGAAACATAATGAAAAGTGTGGTTGTGAATTCAGGTATTCACAACCATTACATGTTATAGTAGTTTGAACAGCTAGCAGATGAAATTAAACCGATAGATGTAACTGAAGCATTTTCACTTCTCTTACTTTACCATTTTAAGCAACCTGCTGTTCAAAATTGAGGTAGAACATATTTGTGCCTCACATGAACTTCCTATATCACTAACATTCCTTTTCAAGGCCAGCTTTCTTTTACCTTTAGCAGGAGGAGGATTTGAATTATGAGAAAGCTGCAGCAATGTTATATCTTTAGGCTCAGTTGAGGATCCATTAGCAGGGCTTTGATGAACAGATGAGTCATCTTGTTGAAGGGCAAAAGTATGTGCAGTAGTATTAGTGCCAGTCTTAGTTTTTGTTTCAGTAGATGCTTTATCAAATTATTTAGTCAAATCTTCACGCATTTTGTATTATTGTACACTATGCCCGCCCCAACATACTTCCTGTTGAAGTCATTACATTTCAGTTTCAAAAGCATTCTCTTCCCCATGACCAAGTCATATTGGTTGGGGAATCATACTCATGGTCCTCCTATAACATAAAACATAATAGATGGTAAAGTTATCATTTCCCCTAGCAGACATTTGTTAGAGATGAAGATACAATAGTAATTGGTAATAGTAATTAAATGCATACTAATTGTTATTATTAGTAGATTCAACATCCAACAATAAATAATATGAATGGCCCTCAGACACTTTTTAGCATCTGTTTAAGTTCAGAAGTGTACTTGTCAAGCAATTGGGAAGCAAGCGTGTCCAAGAATATAACAGAAGCTGATCCACTCTCATCCAAAATAGTGTAATGAATCTTAAGCCTGTTTACGAAGGACAATGTGTGAATCTTTATGCATAAGTGTGTGTCTAAACTTGTGCATTCTATTCAACTCGAAATGAACTTACTTGGCCTGAATGCAATTAGGCTACCTCTTACAAGTTGGGCAGACCAGCTTGTTGCCTTCATCTCTAGGCTTGGATGCACACTTAGCACAACCATCATAAGTTTAGCCATTGCAAGTCTCTAGCTTCTTGATAAGTCCATTCATAACAAAGCTTTCTCCCTAGTAAGAAGTAAAATATAAGTAGTTGTGATTCATTATGAATTAAATATTAAATGAAGTAGGAAGACCGTATAAAAGATAGGTTCGATAAAGTGTTTGTACAATTTTCTGTTGTGGTATCTCAGAATTAGGAATCCTATAATTGCTACGTAATATGCTAGATGATGATTGTTGTGTTGATTGACTTGGCATGACCTAGCTCAAACTGGTGGTGATAGGTAAAGCTCTATCTTTGGCATTGTATTAGTAAATAACATTAGCAGCCATAATTATACTTTAAGAAATACACATTTAGGTATAAATTATCAATAGTAATTATAGCTTGACACCTTTCAACAAAGTATTTAACCTCGGGTATTGGGGGATTGAATGTAACTCTAGTAGCATTGTATGAACTACAAACTTATGGGATTCCTATTGATGATGAGAAATTAGTATAGCTTCTACATAATTATAATTGAACTTGAAATGGTTTAATTATGTTAGGCATAACAAACTAACTATCATTAAACCAACCAATCCTTGTAAGGTTTATCAACACCACAAATGAACTCTCTATGTTTTCAAGTTGAGCAATATAAGCATTGGTTAAGCATTCATTAAAGAGAACATACTCCACTATATTTTCACTAAAAATGAGGCAAGCATTAACTGATTAGGTTGTTGAAGTTTAACAATGAATAAGCAAGTGTTTGATAATTGAGTATATTGCAATAGTATAATAAGTAAATCTGGATAAGTATGGATGGCTAGGTAAAATACTTGATGTCTGTTAGTTGTATCCTTAACTTGTTCTTCATTTCATTGTCTCGATGATAATGCTCTAGAGGACCTATTGTTTTGACAAAAGCGATGATATCTAAGAAAGAAGTTAGAACAAGGCATGCACATATTACTGTTATATTATTGAGATAACTAATATAATATATTAGGTAAAGACTAAAACTAACAATTGACATACCTCCTTATCTACTAAGATCATAGTAATACAAAATAATTCAGTAGGAGTAGTCTTTTGATAAACATTCCATTTCCTTAATACACGAACAATAACTGACCAACAGTCACTACCATCATGAAGGTCTTTTAGGAGAGAACAACGAGACATAATGAAGCTTGATTTGGAATGAAAGAAGAGAACTTGAGGAAACTAAAGAAGAACTTGCAATGTTGATGATATGATGATGGCATAGCTAAAGAACAATAGTGTCTTTATAGATGAGCAAGTGAGTAAGAATGGTTGGGAAGTGAAATGGTAAGGATGTTGCTAAAAATTGAAAATCAAAATTTCAAATTTGAATTTGTAAGTTGGAATGGAGGGATTGAAGGTTGAATTTCATATGTTGATATTGAATGTGATTGGTTGGGAGCAATTACAACTATTGCTAGCAATATGATGACCTAGGCTATTAGAGTTCCGACAGTAGAAGGATAGCCTAGTTTGCAATGTGTATAGTAATAAAGTTAGGAATAGATAGATGCCCTGAGTAAGATGAATATTGATAAGAATAAGAAAAAGAAAGCTGTAATTTATATGGAAAAGAAGAATGATGACATGAAGAGGGCATACCTGCATTGATATTTTGTAAGTGTTGATAAGGTCATACATGCAATACAGTAGATGTAACTCAGCAATAAATGAAGGAAAAAGGTAAATAAAAGATGGCTTCATATGGACCTTGAGTAAAGTAAAATAAGTATAGTCAACAAACAGAATAAATACCTTGGAATGAAGAATTGTCTGCTTTTTCTTGTAATGAGAACTACAAAGGCAAATAGAAAATGACAGCAATATGTTTGCTTGTTAGGGATTTCAAGCAGTATGGTAAAGGAGCATTATAATGACAGAATTTCATGTTTAAGGAAAGTTAAAACCTAAACTGAGTAAGAGACAGTAGTAGATGTATCATGAAATTGTTAAAAGATGTAATTGTAATGAGACAAATAAAGCATAAAGAGGATAAACTATGAATTAGCTATTTGCAAGGGACGATTTGACAGAAAGGTCAAAGGTGAGTAACACCATATGAGGTTAGACACGCTTACATACATGAAAAAGTATGAAAAATATGTTGCTTTTAGAAATTAAGTAGTGAGAGTATCACAAAATTGATAAAACCTTATAAATGATATACTTTATAGACCTTGAAGAAAGAAAGAAAATTAATGTTCATGCCTAAACAGAATGACAAATTGACTGATTTTGATTTATGAAATGAACACATAACAAAAGTCCCATAAATCCCACAAACTGATTTGAATTTGAATTCTGCTCTTAAACTTGTACAATGACCTAGATAACTGTAATGAACATGTCACATAAATGAAGGAAAAAGGTAAACAAAAGATGGCTTCATATGGACCTTAAGTAAAGCAAAATAAGCATGGTCAAGCCAAACCGAATGAATACCTTGGAATGAAGAATTGTTTTCTTCACATTGTAATGAGAACTATAAAGGCAAATAGAAAATGACAACAATATGTTTGTTTGGCAGGGATTTTGAGCAGTGTGGCAAAGGAGACATGAGGATGACAAAATTTCATGTTTAAGGCAAGTCAAAACCTAAACTGTGTAAAAGACAGCAGCAGCTGTATCATGAACTTGTTAAAAGATGTAATTGTCTTGAGACAAATAAAGGATAAAGAGGATAAACTATGAATTAGCTGTCTGCAAGGGACAATTTGATAGAAAGGTCAAAGGTAAGTAACACCACATGAGGTTAGACACACTTACATATATGAAAAAGGTGTGAAAAATATGTTGCTTGCAGAAATTAAGTAGCGAGGGTATCACAAAACTAATAAAACCCTAAAAGTGATATACATATAGACATTGAAGAAAGCAAGATCATTAATGTTCATGCCCAAATAGAATGACAAATTGACTACTTTTGATTTATAAAATAAACACATCCCATAAATCCTACAAACTAATTTGAATTTGAATTTCACTCTTAAACTTCTACAATAACATGGATAACTGCAATGAACTCGTCACATAAATGGTATATTGTGCACAAGCCAAACACCATCAAAATATTGTGACATTGATAAACCCATGTTGTGTGAGTTCACAAAATAAAACTAGGTTTAAAAATGTAGTGTAGTAGCTCAACCTAGGTCGTTCTTGTGAGGAGATTAATTTCCAATTTTCTAAGTAGTAAAGTGATAAAAAGCCTTAAAGTTGTGAGAAATCATTTTTGAGAAATTGCATTTGTAAACTAATGAAGTAAACTAAGCTAAAGCAATATTTTTGTATTTTTGGGTTTTCAAAACAAAGAAGCAAAAGGAATTGAAATTAACACTAACAACAAGATAAATTCAATTAACTAATATAATGATAAAATGGGATTCCCTTGAGTTGAGGTTTTAGTCTTCCTTGCTTGCTAATAATATGAATTCCATAATAAGTCAAGAAAATGGAACTAAGATACCACTAGCTCCATACTTGCAATAATCATTTAATTTATTCTACCGAAGCAATTAAAAGAATATCACCAAATAATTCAAACTCAAGGAGATGAATAATCAACTTCCAATTCTAAATTGTAATTACCATTACAACAATTCAAAATATTCAGTTTAATCATTTAAATCCACTTAACCAAGTTGGAATAAACAATTCAGCCTACTCCTAATATGAATCATACAAAACTTAATTAATTAACTCCTAGCTCAACCACCAAGTTTATTCACTTGGCATAGAACAATCTAGATCACAATTACATACTTAACCAAGCTACATAATCATGAACTAAAAAGAGAGCTTAAAGGAATTCCATTGAAGTTTATAAGCTCAAACCATTACCCAACTCAAGGAAATCACCAACACTTTAGCTACTCATGGAAGAAGAGGAAGATAAAGCTTGATTGAAAGAGAAAGAATCATCCATGGAGAATTAAGATGCAGCACCAAACAGCCTCCTTATTCAATTATTCTTTACATTCGGTCAAGCATCTCCTTTCACACTATCGTCTTACCTCCTCTTCAAGTGGCGGCCCCCTCATGCTTTTTCTTTCATTCCGGATCTCTCATTCGCTACCCCTTTTCACACTCTTCAGCCCTTAATTTATCTCGGTCTTTTTCCCCTCTCTCCACGTGGTCAGCCTTCTTTCTTCACTTAAGCCCTTCGGTTCATCATTTCAAATCGGTTTGGTCAAGAATTTTGGCTGCCTCTTCTCCTCTTTATTCTATCGGTCTAGCTTGCTTTCTTTAATCCATTTCAATTCTCATTTTCAATTGCTTTAGCTTGGTCAACAATGTTGGCTCAACATCCTTTTCTTTCCAATTCAATTCGTTGCTCTCATCTTCTATTCTTCAAACAGCTGCAATTCGGTTCAATAATGCCATTTCGGTCCAGCTTGGTTCAGCTCCTCTTTCTCTTTTATTCCCAATCGGTCTAGCAGCTATTTTCATGCTTTAATTCAGTTTGGTCCAGCTGCTCATCTATTTCTTCCCATCTTCAATTTCGGTCCAGCTCTTCTCCTCTTATTTCCTTCACAGCCGCCACACATAAAATAGACAATGGTCCCCACTTCAATATTTCTTCAATTATCTCCAGGTTAAATAGGTAAGTTGTGCCTTGTTTGGATAAAGTGGTGAAAATATGTTTTATGATAGGTACAAAATTACAACCACCAAACAAGGTCCTTACTTATTTATCTCCTCTTAGAGAAAATGTGAAAATAAATTCTGCACTTGTGATGTTCCACTCTTGTCCCTTATTAAGCTCCAAAATAACATCTTTGACCTTGACCACTTAAATTGTGCCGCAACATCACCTACAAAATTAAATTCCCAAAGTAATATTTTGCTCACAATTAAAGAATAGTGGGAATAACAAATATTAATTAAAAATATAACAATTTAACATCTTTAATTCCAAAATTATTCTTTCACTAAAGTCTCACATTAACACTTGATTATGCTCAAAATATTCAATTAAGCCCACAAAGCCTAAGATTATTTAATAAAAATATATAAATATTAAGCTCTATCAATTCCCCCACACTTAAGCTTTTGCACTCCCGAGCTAAAACATTAAACTCACAATAGGAGGAGAGGGATGAAAGTTGAAAGAATAGGCAAGAACAAGTTTCAAGGATCACACTTAGTCAAATAACAATGTATCCACCAATCCAAAGTCAATGAACATACCAAAAATTGAAGTAGTTAAAGCAATGCAATGTTTAATTACAATGAGCTTAATTGGAAACCTTAACTAAGATAAGTGTTTACACTCTTCTCTCATATAAGGTAGTGTTTCACTTATATCCACATTGACCACACTCTACCATAGGCTTGTAATATTTCTAGGCTCTCCACTACTTGCAACAATGGCATAAATAAATCAAAAGGACTTTGTAGGGTTGTAATGTTGAATAGGCCAAATGATGGAAAATGCAATAAACACTATGCTTGCATCAAATAATTTGCTAGATCTCTTGGCACTATAGAACTAACTTAATGCACATATTTCACCATTGTGACTTTATTTCTTTCTTTGATTTTTTTTCTTTACACTTTTTATCTTTTTTTTTTCTATTTTCTTTCTTTTGACTATTCACATGGTATATTTTTTTTCTTTTCCTTTTCTAATATATAATAGTACTCTTGTTTTTTTCAATAGTGCTAATAAAAACTTGATAAAGGATAAAAACATAGCATTTGTATAATGAAATGGAAATGAAAGTGAAGGGTTCAAGGGGCTAAACAAAGGTAAATGGTAAATGGTT
This sequence comes from Inga laurina, assembly GCA_963855925.1. Lineage (NCBI taxonomy): Eukaryota > Viridiplantae > Streptophyta > Magnoliopsida > Fabales > Fabaceae > Inga > Inga laurina. Next base: position 13,566,193 of record OY979712.1, on the reverse strand, counting down.
GGTGTTGGGTAAATGGGTGATGAAATGAATGCCAATGTCATCTCTATCTATACCATTGCAAAATGTAGCCTCAAGCAAGAAATAAAACTAGTTCTAGAGAGCAATAATCTAAGTAGATGAATCACACAATGAAATGAACAATTATGCCCAAAATACCTTCCAACTAGGCTTTTTGTTTCCTAACAAATTCATCAAAATTAAACCATGCATCATTAAAACACTTGAATTTTATGACAATTCACTAATTCAAAGCAAGTTTCAACCACGATTCCAACTAAGAGTAATCAAGATACTTGATCATGACTAAAGGCTTCAAAAATTTCAATGAATTGGACCAAAAACAACAGAGGACACAAGTAGGAGACAGAGGCATATGATATCACAGTGAATTCTCATGAGAATAACATACACTCCCCCACACTCAATCCTTACATTGCCCTCAATTCAAGATTGAAGCACAACACATCATCATCACAAGGAGAGAGAGAGAGGACAAGACATAAGTGGAAATAGTTCTCAGAAATTAGGCATAAAGATAAGAGAAAAGGGTAGTGTAGGATAAGGTTAAGCACAAGAGTATGGTTCAAAATAGAGTTTATTCAATTGGAAAATGCAAAACAAACAGACTACTTTTTACTATTGGTAAGTCCTTCCCCCACACTTGTTCAATAGCATATATCATAAAAAAAACAAGAAACAAGGTAAGGAAAGAGACTACCGTGTGCATCATGGTGGTTGATGACTAGCATGGTAGTGCTTCAACAAGTGACCATTCACTTGAAACTTTGCATCACTTGCAAGATCTTCGAGCTCTATTAATCCAAAGCTATGCACCTTGACCTCTTTGTAGGGACCTTGCCATTTAGTTTTAAGCTTCCCATTTTCTAGCTTGAATCTTGCCTTGAACATAAGCACATGCTCTCCTTCATGAAACTGCTTCTGTAAGATGCCTTGATCATGAATCAATTTGGATTTTTCCTTATAGATACGGGAGCTTTCATATGCATCCAACCTTAACTCTTCAAGCTCTTGTATCTCAAGCATCCTTTCCTCAGCAGAACCTTAAAGATCCATATTACAAGTCTTCACAGCCCAGTAAGCTCTATGCTCTAGCTCAACAGGTAGATGGCAACCCTTACCAAAGACTAACCAAAAAGGAGACATGCCAATGGGAGTTTTAAAAGCTTTACGATATGCCCAAAGAGCATCATCCAACCGGAGACTCCAATCTTTCCTACTTGGCTTGACAATTCGCTCCAAGATATACTTGATTTCCCTATTAGACACCTCAGCTTACCCATTTGTCTGTGGATGGTATGGGGTAGAAGTCTTATGGAGAACACCATATTTGGATAGTAAGTTGTCCATCAATTTGTTGCAAAAATGTGAGCCACGATTACTTACAATTGCTCTTGCTACACTAAACCTACAAAAGATATGAGTACGTAGGAATTTTATAACAGTAGAGGCATCATCCTTCCTTATAGGAATGGCCTCAATCCACCTTGTAAGGTAATCAACAGCCAACAAAATGTACAAATATCCATGAGATACAGGAAATGGACCCATAAAATCAATGCCCCAAACATCAAAAAACTTGACAAAACAACATGGGTTGTTGCGGCATTTTATCCTTTCTAGATAAACCCCCAAAACGCTGGCATGCATCACAAGTTTTACAAAAAGCATAACAATCCCTAAAGAGGCTAGGCCAATATAAACCACAATCTAAGATTTTTCTAGCAGTTCTCTTTGCCTAAAGTGACCACCACACAACAAAGAATGACAAGATGTTATAACAGAATAAATTTCATCATTCGGTACACATCTCCTAATGACTTGATCACTACAATGCCGCCACAAGTAAGGAGGATCCCACAAATAGTATTGAGATTCATGTTTTAGCTTCTGTTTCTGAAAACGAGACAAAGAATCAGGTAACACTCCAGCATCAAGATAATTCACAATATGAGCAAACCATAGGTCATGAAGTGTAATAGCAAGGAGATGGGCATCAGGAAAACCATCCCAAGTAACTTCAGCATCAACTACTCCTTGTGTATCAAGGGGCAAGCGGCTTAGATGGTCAGCAACAAGATTTTCTGCACCTGCCTTGTCCCTAAACTCTATGTTAAATTCTTGAAGTAGTAGCATCCACCTTAGTAACCAAGGCTTAGTACGTGTCTTCCTAGATAAGAACTTGACAGCAGAATGATCAGAATAGATAATCACTTTAGAATTCACTAGATAAGACCTAAACTTCTCAAGTGCAAAAACAATGGAAAAGAGCTCTTTCTCAGTGGTAGTGTAATTGATTTGAGCCTTATCGAATGTTTTCGAAGCATAAGCAATAACACGAGAGGTCTTACCAATTTTCTGACCTAGAACTGCACCAACAGCACTATTGGAAGCATCACAACAAAGCTCAAAATCAAGATCCCAATTAGGAGCAATGAGTATAGGTGGAGAAATGAGTCTAGACTTAATTTCATCAAAAGCCAATTTGCATGCATCATCAAAGATGAAATCCACATCCTTTTTGGAGAAGCTTAGATAGGGGACAAGCTATTTTACTAAAATCCTTAATGAATCTTCTATAAAACCCAGCATGCCCCAAGAAAGATCTAAGTTCTCTTAAGTTAGAGGGATAAGGAAGAGATGAAATTACTTTAATTTTATATTTGTCAACTTCTATACCCCTCTTACTTATCAAGTGGCCTAATACTATTCCTTGATCTACCATGAAGTGGCATTTCTCAAAATTTAGCACAAGGTTCTTTTGCACACATTTTTCTAATGCTCTCTCCAAATTCAGCAAATATTCCTCAAAAGAATTCCCATATATAGAAAAATCATCCATGAATACCTCAATACCTTGTTCAAGTAAGTCACTAAAGATGGAGAGCATTCATCTTTGAAATGCCCTTGGAGCGTTGCATAACCCAAAAGGCATCCTTCGGTATGCAAACGTCCCAAATGGACATGTAAATATTGTCTTTTCCTGATCCTCCGGTGCAATAGGAACATGAAAATAACCAGAAAAACCATCAAGGAAACAATAATGTGATTTACATGCCAATCTTTCTAGCATCTGATCTATAAAGGGGAGGGGAAAGTGGTCCTTTCTAGTTGTTTCATTCAACTTTCTAAAGTCTATACAAACTCTCCAAGAGTTTTGGACTCTTGTTGGAATGAGTTCGTTCTTCTTGTTTCACACAACAGTTATTCCACTCTTTTTGGAACAACTTGGACCGGACTGACCCACTCACTATCTGAAATAGGATATATGATCCCTGCACTCAAGAGTTTGGTGACCTCCTTCTTAACTACATCTAAGATGAGAGGGTTGAGTCTATGTTAGGGTTGTCTCACAAGTTTAGAACCCTCATTCAAAAGTATTTTGTAGGTGCACACAGTTGGGTTAATACCTGGAATGTCACCTAAAGTCCACTCTATTGCCCTCTTGTGTTTCTTCAACACATATAGTAAACTTAACTCCTCAGATGTACTTAAGGAACTAGAGATAATGACAGTTAATTGATCATGTTCAACAAGAAAAGCATACTTTAAGTTAGGGGGAAGGGGTTTCAAATCAAGTTCAGGGGGTTGCACAATTGAAGGTAAAAGTTCTTTCAACTCAAGTGCACCAAGAAACTTCCCTTTCTTATGAGAATCCCTAATAATTGTTGGATTGGAAATATGTCCCCCTTGTTCAGATGTGGATTGAGATTGTGGCTCATTCACAAAGCAACCTGGACTACCACCTACATCATTTAAAGAGTGAAATATATGAGAAGTAACGTCATGAAATGGTATGCAATATTGTAGTAATTGATTAGAACTGAGTTTCTCCCCTGTTGCAGTCTTGACATGTGGTTGTCCATTATTTCCAAAATTTTCAGCAAAGAAATTTATGACTTTTGACCTGCTAAGTTCATCACCAAAAGGAGAATGTAAGTATGTAAGTATTTCAATAATTGGAAAGAGGTGAGGTTACCCATACAATCATCCTTGAGGTTAGGAGAAGTCTGAAACTTGTAAGATGGAGGAATGTGAAGCTTAAACCCATGAATTGCAGTCGTGCCATCAGTAGCACATTGATTTCTTTCCTCATCTTCAACAATGACTCTACTTGTGTCCATAGGAGCAGATTCAGTGCTAATGGATGTTGCTTCACTTCCAAAAGTGGAATCCACTACACTAACATTCTCAAATTCTGTAAAGCTACACAATAATTCTTTCCCAACACCATGATAACTATCAAATAAAGATATAGTACTACCAAGGTTAGAAAAAATAAATAAAAGGATTGGAAGTGGAAAGTGAGCTATCAATTGACATGCAATCAATACTGCACACATTATCATCACAATCAATAGGGGGAGAAGAATTTGAACTAATGGTAGCACATACATCATCATAACAATCATTTTTCACACACAATGAGAAAGCAGACTCATCAATTGCTTCTTCCAAGGCCAAATCATTCTTATTCAAGCCAAGAAGGGTGTAGTCCTCAAATGGGTGATTCATAGCTTAATAAACATTGAACCGAATGACATGATCACCTACTTCCATAGTTATGTACCCATCCTTTATGCTAATGATAGTATTAGCTGTGCGCATGAAAGGCCTACCCAAAATCAATGGTTCCTCAACTGAGACCTCAATAGACATGTCTAAGACATAAAAATCAGCAGGAAATACTAAGTCTTTGACCTTGACTAAGATGTCTTCTAATAAGCCATGAGGTTTCCTAGTAGTGCGATCAGCTAGTTGTAGGATAACACTAGTGGATTTGATGTTTGTGAGGCCAAGAGAGGTGTAAACAGAGTAGGGCATGACATTTACAGCAGCTCCTAGATAAAGAAGAGCATTACTAAAAGGCATGGTACCTATAGTGCATGGAACAGTGAATGAGCCAGGGTCTTTACACTTAATTGGAAGATGGGGTTTAAACATAGCAAACATACTAGGACTCAACTGAACACACTCATTGGGTTTACACCTACGCTTTTGGGTGCACAAATCTTTCAAGAATTTAGCACAAGCAGGCATTCCTTTCAATATATCAAGCAAAGGCAAATTAACTTCAATCTTACTGAAAATGTCCATCATATCAAGAAATTTCTTTTCATTTGAAACCTTTTTGCAAAGCACATATGAATTAGGAAATGGAATTTCAGAGAGATTTACCTTTTTACCTTCTCCTTTGCTTGAAGAAGAAGTTGAAGGGTCAAGTACCTTAGTATTTGTTGAAGTTGACACTCCTTGCTTGCTATCCATATTTGAGTTTGGAGAAGAATGCCTTTGTAGAAGCTTCTTTTTAACCATACTCTTAGATTTTCCAATAGCAAGGTGAGTGCTTTGATCAGAATCATCACTACCATCAATATCTTCCACTTGTGGTTGCAATAGAACCTCAAGTTCTTCATTGTGCCTATCACTAGAATGCATTCCAGATTTGAAACTCTCAACATTTTCTTTAAATCAGACTTGTTTACCCACTTGTTTACCACTTCTCAAGGAGATAGCATGTACATCCTTACGATTGATCACAGTGTTAGAAGGCAATCCTTGTCCACTTTTAGCTTGTTGCTCATTGAGGCTATCAGACATTTGAGTGACAAATAAAGTAAGGCTAGAATTCTTAGAATCCAACAACTCCAACTTGTTAAAGATTATATCAAACTTAGCCCCAATGTCAGAAAATTTAGAATTGGTTTGAGCTCTCTCTTCATCAAATCTCGAGGCTAAGTTACCCATTGAAGATGACACATTGTTCATACATTTGAGAAGTTGAGAGATGTCATCTTTAGTAGCATAGGATTTAGGTGTAGCAACCACTATTTGTTGGGGATTAGATTGGTTTAAAGGTCCTTGAGTTGGAGCTTGATTTGAAGAACTCCCTTGAAATTGATTCTGGTTCCTCTGACCAAAGTTGGGATGGGACCTCAAACCCTTATTGTATATATTAGAGTAGGGATTCCAAGGCCTTTTGATTCTGTCCTTGTTCCCTTAAAAAACAGTCGAGGCCTCCCCAAGTTGGTGTGGGCAATTAGGAGCAATATGCATGTGAGAGCTACATATGTCACAGCTAGGAGCCACTAGAGCTTGAGAATATGACCCATGAATGTTCACATTGTTTAGATGGGCCATGAGCTTATTGCGGTTAGTTCTCATATCTGTCATTTGGGATGACAAATTATCATACTCCCTTGAAGATCTTGAAGCATGTGAGACCTCATGGACTTGTCTAGCATCCAACCCTTCAAATTGTTTATCATTACTAGCTATCTTCTTAATTAAAGCCCAAGCTTCTTCAGGTGTAAGCAATTGAATAGTGCCTCCAGAAGATGAATCCAAACTCTTCCTATCTTGAGGAAGCAACCCACTATGAAAATATTGCACCAATCGAGCTTCTGGGATTTGGTGATGTGGACACTTGGCTAGAAGTTCTTGAAAACGACACCAATACTCATAAAAAGATTCATGGAGGCCTTGTTTAGCATCGAAGATTTCCTTAGTAAGAGATGTTATCTTTGAAGAAGGGAAGTATTTTTCCAAAAAGGCACTCTTCAAGTTGTCCCAGGATGCTAAAGCATTAGGATTGTGGTGAGGTAACATCAAGAACCACTCCTTAGCTTTATTTTCTAATGTGAAATGAAAGACTTTCCAGCACATCTCATCTAGATCAACTCCCATTGGTTTCATGGAGGTGCACACAATGTACATATTCCTCAAGTGCCTGTTAGGGTCTTCTGCAAGTAAACCATGAAATTTTGGTAAGTGACTCAACAAAGGACCTTTCAACACAAAATTAATATTAAATTCAGGACAAGAGAGAAAAGGATCAATAATATCAGTAGAAGAGGTAAGATCTTTGATAGTTCTACGCTCCCCAATAGGTAAAGGTACGTCTTCTGGAGGAGGAACTGGATCCATGGCAAGATGGTGATCTACAATGAACGAAGAGCCAATATGAGAAGAATTATCACAAGTATGTGTAACAACTTCAGTGTCAATGACTTGTCCAAGCCCTACACTAGATGATTCAGCTTTCTTACCTTTCTTAAGTAACCTAATTGTCTTGTTAATATCTTTATCTAAAGGCACAAGTTCAGTTTTCTGAGATCTAGTCATGCACTGTAAGAAGACTCAGAGAGACACACAAATTACAGCAAAGTAATTGGTCAAATGGTCAATTGAAGAAGGGTTGTATAAAGCAAAAATTAGCAACTTGTAGGAAACCAAGTTAACTAATCCTTGACAACCAAAAGAGTTAACCACAATCAACAAAATTCAAGTGTCTAAAGAGTAAAACCAGTTTCAGCAATAACAAGACAAGTGCAACACAATGTGACAAGAGGCAAATATGAGTTGCAAGGTAAGACTTCACCTTTTAGGGGAATAAGTTGGTATAGCAATGAAGTAGTACCTCAAACCGCAAGTATATAAGTAGAGTCACTCAAAGCACAACTTACAGAATGTGAAAGCTACCTGAAATCTCAAGTTGCAACCAACAAATTTCCAAGGATAAAGAATGTAAAGTTGCTCACCACAAAACAATAATGAACCACATAATAGCCACTAAGAACATGATAGCAAAGCAACAAAATGCAAATTTCTTTTTATTTTTTTTCTAATTGCAAATGGAATGCAAAACAACTATGAAAATGAAAATTAACCTAAACCACTACCAAACACTTCAACAACTAGCAACTAACTAAGACAAACTCAAAAACACACTAGCAACCAAGAAAAATCAAAGAAAACCCTAAGAACAAACTAAATCAAAAACTTAGAAAAATACCAAAAAGAAAGAAAGAAAATTCAGAAAAGTATAGCAAACCTTTGAATTTGGCTAAAATCTAGCATACCTAATAGCTTATGCTATTAGTCTTGCTTAGAATGCTGAAAAACTTTAACCTGTCAAATTTCAGAATTTTCTGGGCACAAATATTTCAGTTCCAGCAAGACAGTGCTAATCAAAAATCAGAATTTCACCAAAATTCAAATGAGTGCTACACACTTCCTACCAAACTAAGACACACTATGGCAATAGAAAAGAACACTTAACTACTTAAAACCTTGGCATTCATCCTCCCCGGCAACGACACCAATTTTGATGAACCCATGTCGTGTGAGTTCACAAAATAAAACTAGGTTTAAAAATGTAGCGTAGAAGCTCAACCTAGATCGTTCTTGTGAGGAGATTAATTTCCAATTTTCTAAGTAGTAAAGTGATAAAAAGCCTTAAAGTTGTGAGAAATCATTTTTGAGAAATTGCATTTGTAAACTAATGAAGTAAACTAAGCTAAAGCAATATTTTTGTATTTTTGGGTTTTCAAAACAAAAAAGCAAAAGGAATTGAAATTAACACTAATAACAAGATAAATTCAATTAACTAATATAATGATAAAATGGGATTCCCTTGAGTTGAGGTTTTAGTCGTCCTTGCTTGCTAATAATATAAATTCCATAATGAGTCAAGAGGATGGAACTAAGATACCACTAGCTCCATACTTGCAATAATCATTTAATTTATTCTACCGAAGCAATTAAATGAATATCACCAAATAATTCAGACTCAAGGAGATGATTAATCAACTTCGAATTCTAAATTGTAATTACCATTACAACAATTCAAAATATTCAGTTTAATCATTTAAATCCACTTAACCAAGTTGGAATAAACAATTCAACCTACTCCTAATATGAATCATACAAAACTTAATTAATTAACTCCTAGCTCAACCACTAAGTTTATTCACTTGGCATAGAACAATCTAGATCACAATTACATACTTAACCAAGCTACATAATCATGAACTAAAAAGAGAGCTTAAAGGAATTCCATTGAAGTTTATAAGCTCAAACCATTACCCAACTCAAGGAAATCACCAACACTTTAGCTACTCATGGAAGAAGAGGAAGATAAAGCTTGATTGAAAGAGAAAGAATCATCCATGGAGAATTAAGATGCAGCACCGAACAGCCTCCTTATTCAATTATTCTTTACATTCGGTCAAGCATCTCCTTTCACACTATCGTCTTACCTCCTCTTCAAGTGGCGGCCCCCTCATGCTTTTTCTTTCATTCCGGATCTCTCATTCGCTACCCCTTTTCACACTCTTCAGCCCTCAATTTATCTCGGTCTTTTTCCCCTCTCTCCACGTGGTCAGCCTTCTTTCTTCACTTAAGCCCTTCGGTTCATCATTTCAAATCGGTTTGGTCAAGAATTTTGGCTGCCTCTTCTCCTCTTTATTCTATCGGTCTAGCTTGCTTTCTTTAATCCATTTCAATTCTCATTTTCAATTGCTTTATCTTGGTCAACAATGTCAGCTCAACATCCTCTTCTTTCCAATTCAATTCATTGCTCTCATCTTCTATTCTTCAAACAGCTGCAATTTGGTTCAATAATGCCATTTCGGTCCAGCTTGGTTCAGCTCCTCTTTCTCTTTTATTCCCAATCGGTCTAGCAGCTATTTTCATGCTTTAATTCAGTTTGGTCCAGCTGCTCATCTATTTCTTCCCATCTTCAATTTCGGTCCAGCTCTTCTCCTCTTATTTCCTTTATAGCCGCCACACACAAAATAGACAATGGTCCCCACTTCAATCTTTCTTCAATTATCTCCAGGTTAAATAGGTAAGTTGTGCCTTGTTTGGATAAAGTGGTGAAAATATGTTTTATGATAGGTACAAAATTACAACCACCAAACAAGGTCCTTTCTCATTTAATCTCCTCTTAGAGAAAATGTGAAAATAAATTCTGCACTTGTGATGTTCCACTCTTGTCCCTTATTAAGCTCTAAAATAACATCTTTGACCTTGACCACTTAAGTTGTGCCACAAAATCACCTACAAAATTAAATTCACAAAGTAATATTTTGCTCACAATTAAAGAATAGTGGGAATAACAAATATTAATTAAAAATATAACAATTTAACCACTTTAATTCCAAAATTATTCTTTCACTAAAGTCTCACATTAACACTTGATTATGCTCAAAATATTCAATTAAGCCCCACAAAAGCCTAAGATTATTTAATAAAAATATATAAATATTGAGTTCTATCAGGAATAAACTTGTTTTCATGAATATGAGTATTAAAAATGCAACACAGTGATTGATAAAATCATGTGAATTTGAAATTAAGAATAGAAGAGAGAGACAAAATAATACAAGTTCATATATTCATGCATGCTTCTGAACAGAATAATAACAATGGGAGCATGCATTTATTCAGAATAGTAGTGGAAGAAAAGAAAATAATATTTTAACATGCGTAAGGAGGAAATAACAAAATATGCATGGGAGAATGTTTTTTTCATATATATATATATATATACATATATAATATCATAGCAAAATACACATACAAGACACAGTCACAAGATCAAGTATGCTCTGATACCAATGAAGGATAAATATGAGTGGATAGAGATAAGAGACACGTACTGAGTTTAGGTCGAATCCGGGTGGTAAGAGCTCATGCAAATATTAGACTATTAGAGCTTAATTGGGATTGGCACAGCCATACACCAAAACAAGCAAGATGGTAGGAGAGAAGAGAGATTGCCGAATGATTCAATGGTAGGGATGGATTGTAATTGATGGTGGCATACCCTATTTATAGTGGTTTAGGGTGGCCACTAATTAGGAAGTTGTGTGCACTTCTTCTTACCTTCAAAGTTAGTAATCAGGAAAATTAATTCTCAATTAATTTCCTAATATATGGTGACTTGTCTCTCAATTAACAATCATATAATTAATACTAACTTGTTTTCCAATCTATAATTAATGCTGATTTATTTCTTATTTGACAAGGCTACTTGTTTTTTAATCAAATAGTCCAGCCCATCAAGGTGAACTTGGACCCAAAGTTCAACATTAATAAAAGAGTCAACACCAATAATAGAGATTAGCAACCTATAAGTGAAATCCTCAACCCCAATACTTTAATTGATTGTTAGATTCTTAGAATTGCTCTTCTTCTTACTCAAATACTCTGGGATTATTATTGTTAGAGCAAGCGTTTCACCCAAGAGGGGGGCTGAATTAGGTGATCTTAAAAATTTCATTGCAAATATAAAATTTGACGTTGAAATTAAAACAGGAAAGAGTAAGGAGAAATATCACCGAAGTGTACACTGGGAGTTATACTGGTTCGGCCACAACCACTTTGACCTACGACCAGTCCTCGGAGCTTCTCTAAGAGTTTCACTATAACTACCAAGATTCAGTGGGTTCTTGGCACCTCAGTACAAGCAAGTTCCTTTGCCTGGACACTCACTCCCCCTTACAAGTTGTAATCCAATCCCAACTCAAGGTTCCACAACCTTAAGTTACCTCAATAACAAATATTGAGTTTGAATGAAATATCTTTCTCACAGAGTGAATAAGAATCACTGAAGCATAGAATTATAAGTATAATGTAAAATAGAGTAATGAACTTGATGATTCGTTCGTGAGTGTGTTCTTGTTTTTTTCTCTGTTTGGATGTTCCCATATATATAGATACGTTGGTAATGATTGCTGGAACATATTTCTTCATGCCCGTTGGAGCGTGCGCAGCCACTATTGACTTTTCTAGTATTTGAAAAACATACGTTTGCGGCAGGTGGCGGTCGGTGACATTAGAGCGTTGCATTTGACTTTTCTTATTTGGTAAGATCTCTTCATTGTTTATTTGTGGATATGCTAAGAATACTAATATAATGAAAGGTTAATCAAATAGGAAACAAAACAATGAACGTTGGAATGATTTCTGAATTTCTGGGTTTGCATACTCGAGTAGCTACTCGAGTATTCATTAAAGTTTACTCGAGTACTTACTCGAGTATCATCAGGAAATCTTTGATGGACTGCAAGTCAACAAACAACTATAAGATTACTCGGGTAGTGCATGGAATAAACAAAATATCAAACCTTTGGAAATGGTTGTTTACTCGGGTACCTACTCGAGTAATGCACTCTTTTCTTCATAGGTTACTCGGGTACCAACTCGAGTAAACCTTTAAATAAACTTATGTTACTCGATGCTTTACTCCAGTAATGTTGGCAGGATTTCAAGGCCGAGAGCACTTCAAGTTTGATTACCTTGTTACTTGAGTACATACTCGAGTAAACTCAATCTATGTTTATAACTTACTCGGGTAATGACTAGAAGTTTTCCTTTAAAAAATAACTCTGCATACTCGAGTACATACTCGAGTAATCCACTTAAAATGAGTTAATAAATACCTGCAAACTTGAGTAGCACCTCGAGTGAAGTATGATAAAAATAGATAAAGTTATTCGAGTACTACCTTGAGGTTTTGGCTTAACACAGTGAGTTACTCGAGTACATACTCGAGTAACGTTGGCAGGGTACAAAATGCTGAGAGCAACACATTTTCTGAAACAGAGTAACTCGAGTATCATTGGCAGGCCGAGAGTAACTTGAAAACTTTTACCTGGTTACTCGAGTAGCTACTCGAGTAACGTTGGCAGGCCGAGAGCAACTTGAAAACTTTTACACTATTACTCGAGTACTTACTCGAGTAACATTGGCAAGTTACTGGAAGGTATCTCTGGTAACTTCAAGTTTTGTCTCATTACTCGAGTACATACTCGAGTAATGCCTTAGAAAACTTACTTCTCATCAAGTTTCTTAGCTTTTTCTCTTGACCTTTCTTCATTACTCCAATGCTTACTTCAAGTGATGCTTTTCCCTGTTATTACTTTGTTCAAACTTATTTATTCATTAAATATTTTTCATAATATTCTTTGTTATCATCAAAACATGAGATCTAACATTCTCCCCTTTTTTTATGATGACAAAACTTGGTGATTTTGAACAAGATTTTTGAAAGTAAGTTCTCAAATATACACATCTTGAATTCAATGATATAATTTGAAAACCTTGTTAAGTTTATATTCAAAATGATTTGAAAAAGATTGAGATTATAACATATTCACCTTGCATACATAATAAACTTCATTAGTCCAACAATGTATCATAATTTAAAGCTTAAATGGACTTGAAATGAAATCATAACTCAAATTAACTTGCATTAATCTTAAAGTTACACTACAAGATGAAAAGCTTAACAAATTCAAAAACTCCCTAAAACCCATATACACCCAAATACCCAAAAATAAGCACAGTCATTCAGACACTTCCATAAAATCACTCTCAATTTCTTCTCCCCCTTTTTGTCTTCATCATTCAAGAGGAGGATTGGAAGGCTTGACCATGGAAATAGGCTTCACTGGAAGAACTAAGCCTTCATCTGAACTAGAAGAGTCAAAAGAGCTAGAAGACACTAGTTCAGGAAGATGAAGTGGAGGGATGTGGATATCATCTTTGGGAGGAATAGGAGGAGACTGGTAGACAACCATAGTGGTCTCAACCTCTGGAGTGTGATGATCAGAGGATGAGGAGGGAGATATTTCCTCAGTATGGGTAGGAGATGGAATAGGTTTAGGAGCGGGTTCAGTCTGAGGTTTGGGAGGAGAATCATCAATGATGATATGAATGGTCTCATTCGTTTCGGGGTTATCCACTGAGTACAAGATATCTTTAGGTTGTGCCTCAGGTGGACTAGAGACCGGAGGGATAGAAGGCTCAGCCTCAGTGTGAGGAATATCAGAGGGAGTGTGCTCTGGAGGTGGTGGTGGTGCAGAAGATGGTATATGCTCTGGAGAAGAAGAGGATGGACCGGCAGAAGGTCTGGGACCCAAGGAATCCAGTCATGCCAGAATCAATCTCAGTGTCTCACCCTGGGCACGTTGCTCAGCTAGCAACTCCTCATGCCTCTTATCCATTTTCTCAACCAACTCCACCATCTTGTAATTCATGTTGGTTAACAATTCAGCATTTGTGTTGGCGATATCAACATGGAATCCTTGGAGCATATTCTCCATGAAATGCTAAAGTGTGGCATTGAGGAAAGAGGGTGATGATGTGGTGGCAGCTGGAGCCGATGACTGAGTGTCATCCATCTTGCTCGTCTTGGTCTCAGTCTTCTTCTTCGACCCAGACTCCAGAGGGCCCTTGAGAGGTATATCAATGTTGAGCTTGCCTATCTGATTTCTCCCAACCGGAGTCATCCTCTCAATAGGCTCCTTGCTATCCAGATACCATATCTTATTCTCCTTCAGAATGAGTGACACAATATGAGGATATGGCATTGGTGTGGTAGCCTTCCCATCCACTCTGTATCTTTTCATCTTAGAAAAGATATACTCCCCCAAGTCCTTCTGTTCCTTCAGGAGAAGTAAAGCAAACCACTTAAAGTCCTTATCCGAGAAGTGGGTATAGTTGTTGGCTTTGTTCACAAGGGATCTAGAGTAGATGTACCATAGGACCCTGTGATGATCACACATATTGCTCGGTTTGAAATTCAAAGGGCCAACTAACTCACCAGGTTTAAGGACATAAAATATTTGGTTGGGTTCAAGTTGGGAGTAAATGTCATCTGGGGGGTTCTCTATCCCTAACCACAAGTTTATCCTAGAGGGTGAAATAAGGATCTTTTGGCCTCTCACTATGGTGGTTATCTCTTCCTCAGCTGAGGTTCTTCTGTTTGGCTCATCTAGGATCTCAAGATTACAGTAAAAGTGTGTGATCACTTTTGTGCAAAACGGTAATCTAATGGAAAGCCAAGGCATAAAAGGATCTAAATAGGAACTAAGATCATACTTCACTACCTCCTGAAGTAACTTGAGGTCCACATAGTGTGTCTTGCACACTTTCCTCTTTGAAAATTAAGATAGATACTTTGGGGACTCCACCAGCTGGTTGACATTGAACCCCTTCGGAGGGTTGGTGATTTCCTCTTCTGGCAATTTAGATTTCTTTGAAGATTGCCCCTTCTCCATTTGATCTATGATGCTTGCCATAGCCTTAGCCAAATTCTTGTCATACTTGGGCTTTTTAGGAGGCTTTGGTGTAAAGGAGGGAGTAGAGGAATCAGAGGGTGGAGGAGAGGGAGATTTGGCACTCTTGCCTTTCCCGGTAGAGGTACTCTTTTTGGATTGAGCCCTTGTAACTATAGGCTCTTTGATCACAACCCTTTTTGGTTTTGGTTGAGGTTGAGGTTGGGGTTGGATTTTGGCTTTTGATCTTGGGGTAAGTTTTCTTCTCTTTCTGGGAGGAGAAGAAAGAGGATCAGGATGTTGTTGGGATTCAAAGGAATCCGTGAGAGTAAGATTCTTGGTTATAACCATCTTGAAACACAGAAATTTGAAAATCTCAAAAAAACAGGGTCACAGTCGCGAGTTTAGGGCACTGAGAATCTGAGCAAAATATGAGGTTTTTGGGGTTGAAATCTGTTAGGTTTTGACGGAAATGATGCAAGGAATCGATTGTGAAAATTTTTTGAGAGTGTATAGTGATTTACTTGAGGAGATTTTGTGAAAATGACCGAGTTTGCAACAGATAAAGACCTAAAACCCGACGTTACTCGAGGCCTTACTCGAGTAATGTTCAAGGTTACTCGAGTGATCATACAGAAAATCTCTAAAATAATTCATTTAAATTGCGTACCTGGCATGAATAATATTGTAATTATCAATTATTGTTCCCCCGTTCATTTATAACCAATTTGAAGCAGATTTGGATCGTTTTTCATCAATTTGGAAATCTGGACTTGCAATTACTCGAGTCTTTACTCGAGTAAGGTTCAAGTTTACTCGAGGCTCACCTCGGGTAACCTGTCTTTTCACTTTTGACTGTTCATTTCTTAGTAACTGAACCGTTTGATTTAAATTTCAGGTAACTTGATCCGTTACTTCCAGTTTTGGGGAACCATTACTCGAGTAGTTACTCGAGTAAAGTGCTTCTTTACTTCAAGTTGTTCCTCGGGTAATGCTTCTCTGTTAGTCATAACTTCAAGTTGGTACTCCAGTAAAGGTGTCCTCTGATCACCTCTATTTTTGTTTCTCAAAACAGAGTTTCAATCTTCCTGCAAAACAAGTTTCTATATACTCTGATGCTTAAGTTAGTAATCATCAAAACTTTAACAAATGACTTCATATAATATTATGAGAAACTGAAATAACTTACAACTCATTGGGGTTTACCATTCCCAATTCTCTTCTAATGTATAGAAATTGATCTTTTGCAAGGGGTTTTGTGAAAATATCAGCTAGTTGAAGATGAGTAGGAATGAATATCACTTTCACATCTTTCTTTTGAACATGATCTCTGATAAAGTGATGTCTGACATCGATATGCTTGGTTCTAGAGTGTTGAATTAGATTCTTTGCCAAGCTTATCGTACTGGTATTATCACAATAGATTGGTATTTCTTTGAGATAAATACCAAGATCTTGTAGTTGTTGTTTTAACCATATTACTTGTGCACTACAACTTGAGACTGCAATATATTCGGCTTCTGTTGACGAAAGAGACACTGTATTTTGTTTCTTGCTGAACCATGATACAAGAGATCCTCCAAGAAATTGTCCTTGTCCACTGGTGCTCTTTCTGTCTGTTTTGTATCCTCCATGATCTGAATCTGAATATGCAACAAGATATTCACTTCTTCCTTTGGGATACCACAGACCCAATTCGGGTGTGTCAGCAAGGTATCTAAAGATTCGT
The DNA here is from genome assembly GCA_963855925.1 of Inga laurina. NCBI lineage: Eukaryota > Viridiplantae > Streptophyta > Magnoliopsida > Fabales > Fabaceae > Inga > Inga laurina. The sequence continues at coordinate 13,549,597 of OY979712.1, read as the reverse complement.
TTGACCGTTTCAGCATGTGATTCTTTTGGTGCCGATTGATATCTTGCACATATGCCAACACTAAATTGGATGTCCGGTCTACTTATCGTGAGATAGAGTAATGATCCAATCATTCCTCTATACTTTGTGATGTTGTAGTCCTTTCCTTTGACATCAGCATCAAGCAACGTAGTTGAGCTCATAGGAGTGTCCGTGCCATTTGCTTCATCCATTCCATTCTTCTTCAACAACTCTTTCAAATACTTTGTTTGAGATATGAAGATTCCATTCTTTCTTTGTTTGATTTTCAAACCAAGAAAGAAATTCAATTCTCCCATCATTGACATCTCAAATTCTCCCTGCATTATCTCAGAAAATTCCTTACACAGAGATTCATTAGTAGCACCGAAAACAATGTCATCAACATATATTTGAACAATTAAAATCTCATCACATTTTCGTTTTATAAAAAGTATTGTATAAACTTTTCCTCGTACAAAACCTTGATCAATGAGAAATTTACTGAGCCTTTCATACCATGCTCTAGGAGCTTGTTTTAAACCATATAAAGCCTTTTTGAGTTTGAAAACATGGTCAGGTTTGGTAACATCCTCAAAACCTGGAGGTTTTTCTACATATACTTCTTCCATGATGTAACCATTTAGAAAAGCACTCTTTATATCCATTTGATAGAGTTTGAATCCTTTGATGCATGCAAAGGCTAAGAGTACGCGTATAGCTTCCAATCTAGCCACTGCAGCATACGTTTCCTCATAATCAATTCCTTCTTCCTGATTATAGCCTTTAGCCACCAACCTTGCCTTGTTTCTGACAATAATTGAGGATTCATCGAGTTTGTTCTTGAATACTCATTTAGTTCCAATGATTGGATGATCCTTGGGTTGAGGTACCAAATCCCAAACTTGATTTCTCTCAAATTGATTTAGTTCTTCTTGCATTGCTATAACCCAATCATTGTCTGATAGGGCTTCATCAATGTTAGAAGGTTCAATTTCAGAAATGAATGCAGAAAAACTTACTTCATTGAAAATTCTATTTCTAGTTTTGATCCCTTCATTCACATCTCCTATGACTTGATCTAAGGGATGACTTTTATTGTATTTCTAGACTTTAGGTTGCCCTAGAGATTGCTCTTCTTCCTTGGTTTCATCAACCTCTGGAATAAGAGTTTTAGAAATAGATTGACCATTTTTTTGATTTAAAACAACTTCCTGTTCTTCATCAATGGTTTTGTCAGAGGATTCAAATTCATCTAATACAACGTGAATTGATTCTTCAACAACACATGTTTGTTTATTAAATACTCTATATGCTTTACTTCGGTTAGAGTATCCTAGGAAAATTCCTTCATCAGTTCTAGAATCAAATTTTCCTAAGTTATCCTTACCATTATTATGAATAAAACACTTACAACCGAAAATGTGTAGATGAGCAATATTTGGCTTTCTTCCTTTGTACAGCTCGTATGGTGTCTTTCCAAGTTTTGTTATGATATAGGCTCTATTTGCAATATAGCATGCTGTACTCATAGCATCAGCCCAGAACACTTGAGACACGTTCTTTTCATTCAACATTGCTCTAGCCATTTCAGTGAGTACTCTATTCTTGCGTTCCACAACTCCATTTTGTTGAGGCGTCCTTGGAGCAGAGAAATTGTGATCAATGCCATTAGTATCACAATATTCTTCAAAGGCTTGATTTTCAAATTCTCCACCATGATCGGTCCTAATACCTGCAATGGACATACCTTTCTTATTTTGCACTTTCTTGGAAAAAACAATAAATTCTTCAAAGGTTTCATCTTTTGATGATAGAAAAATAACCATGTAAATCTAGAGAAATCATCAACAATGACCAATGAATATAAGTTGTCACCAAGATTCTTTACTCTTGCTGGGCCAACTAAATCCATATGCAATAATTGTAGTGGTCTATTTGTTGAAATCTCATTTTTCAATTTGAAAGATAATTTAGTTTGTTTACCCTTTTGACATGCATCACAAATCAAGTCATTTTTTAAAGTTACTTTGGGTAATCCAAGAACTAAATCCTTTTTTAGTAGTTTTCCTAATTGATGCATATTGACATGAGTCAATCTCTTATGCCATAGCCAACTTTCATCAGTATTACTTAAAAAACAGTTTTCATACTCATTTCTACTAATATCTAGAGTATAGCAGTTACCTTCCCTTTTTACTCTGAGCTTAGCCTTGATATTCTTCTTATCAAGTTGTAAGTCATTCTTGTTGATAATTAAACATTCTTCTGAGTCAAATATTACCCAGTTGTCTTTATCTGCACTTTGACTTACACTCAGCAAATTGTGACACAAGCCTTCAACATAATATACATCTTTGACTTGTATTCCTTTGTCATTTTCTATTTCACCAATTCCTGCTATCTTTCCGGATTGATTTCCTCTAAATTTTACCTTTCCACCTTCCTTAGGTTGCAATGTGGTAAAACTTTCGAAATCTTCGGTCATATGTCTAGAGCATCCACGATCTATGTACCACTTGCTATTTTTGGATGCTTTGAGACATACCTACAATCAAATGACTAGGTCTTAGGTACCCACATCTTTTTGGGTCCTGTTGGGTTAGTACAAATAATTTTCTGAACATATGAGCCTTTAGGTACCCATTTGTAGGTTCCTATTGTTCCTTTCTTCTTATAAATGCATGAAGATGTATAATGACCTTTTCTATTACAGTAATTACAAAATGTAAACAGATTCAATGTATGCATAGAATGCTGGAAATAATTCAAATATGACTTACCTCCTACTTTCTTTCTACCTTTCCTTTTGTCTGATTTTGGATCATATCCAATCCCAGATTGGTCATTTACAAATCGTTGAGCTTTTAAAATAACATTTAGCATCTCACTTCCTTGAGTAAATTTTTCAAGAGTTTTTATAAGATCAGTGTTTTTCTTTTTCAAAGAAGAACAATTTTCACAATCCTTTTCTGAACTTTCTTTAAGTTCAATTTCAAGAGCTTTGTTTTTCTTTTTGAAAACAATTAATTCTTTAACTACTTTGACGAATTCAGAATGTAAAGCATTATATTTAGAGAGTAATTCATCATAGGTAGGATAAGAATCATTTACCTCCTCTTCTGTTTCTTCTTGAGCGACGAGACATATATTAGCTACTTCTTCCTCATCACTTTCTTCGTCAGAGAAACTATCACCCCATATAGCAGATATGAAGGCCTTCTTTTTGTTGAAGAATTTTCCTTTTCTCTTTTCTTTACTCTTTTAATTCAGTTTTGGACATTCTGATTTGATATGTCCTGGTTTTCCACATTCGTAGCAAATGATATGATCTTTGCTGCTAGTTCCTCCTTTTTGAAAGTGTTTGAATCCTTGTCCTTTCTTGTAGAACTTTCTGAATCGTTTTATGATTAGGCCCATTTCACCATCGTCAAACTCCTTATCCTCATCTTGATTCTCTTCTTTTACTTTTAGTGCTAGACCTTTCTTTTTCTTGTCACCAATGTCATCTAGTTCCCGTTTGAACTTTAGTTTTCTTTCATATTCAGAAATACTTCCAAATAGAGAAGCAACTGATCTCATTGATTCTCCTTTTGCTTCTTCTATCGCAGTGACTTTGGCCTCCCATTCTTTAGAAAGAATATTTAGAATCTTTCGTACTTGGGTATGCTGATCATAGACTTTCGTAAGAGCTGCAAGTTGATTAACAAGATGAGTATATCTAAGTTCAAATTCAGATATTGATTCACCTTATTTCATTCGAAGTAAATCGAATTCAGTGACCAAGGTGTTAATCCGATTCTCCTTTATTCCCGAAGTTCCTTCGTGAGCTATTTCCAGAGCTTCCCATATTTCCTTTGCTGTTGGAAGTGTACAAATTCTGAAATATTCACTTTAACTCATGGTACTTTGTAACATCAGAATTGCTTTGCTGTTGAGAGTGATAAGTTTCTTGTCATTCTCATCATATTTCGCAGGCGTCTTTGGAATTTTCTGAGAATCTACAATCTTTGTAGGTTGATAATTTCCACTCTCAATTACATCCCATAGCCCATATTCAGTAGCCATTATGAACACTCTAAATTTTGCTTTCCAGAAAGAAAAGTGTTCTCCACTGAAACCGGGAGGTCTAGTGATGGATGCACCGTCGAGAAGAATTCCTTCACCTATGCTTGCCATTGGATCCTTCTTAGGTTGTTATACCTTAACAAGAAGACATACACTCTGATACCAAATGTTAGAGCAAGCGTTTCACCCAAGAGGGGGGGTGAATTGGGTGATCTTAAAAATTTCATTTCGAATATAAAATTTGACATTGAAATTAAAACAGGAAAGAGTAAGGAGAAATATCACCGAAGTGTACACCGAGAGTTATACTGGTTCGGCCACAACCACTTTGACCTACGTCCAGTCCTCAGAGCTTCTCTGAGAGTTTCACTATAACTTCCAAGATTCAGTGGGTTCTTGGCACCTCAGTACAAGCAAGTTCCTTCGCCTGGACACTCACTCCCCCTTACAAGTTGTAATCCAATCCCAACTCAAGGTTCCACAACCTTAAGTAACCTCAATAACAAATATTGAGTTTGAATGAAATATCTCTCTCACAGAGTGAATAAGAATCACTGAAGCATAGAATTATAAGTATAATGTAAAACAGAGTAATGAACTTGATGATTCGTTCGTGAGTGTGTTCTTATTTTTTTTCTCTGTTTGGATGTTCCCATATATATAAATACGTTGGTAATGATTGCTAGAACATATTTCTTCATGCCCGTTGGAGCGTGCGCAGCCACTATTGACTTTTCCAGTATTTGAAAAACGTACATTTGCTGTAGGTGGCAGTCGGTGACATTTGAGTGTTGCATTTGACTTTTCTTATTTTGTAAGATCTCTTCATTGTTTATCTGTGGATATGCTAAGCATACTAATATAATGAAAGGTTAATCAAATAGGAAACAAAACAATGAACGTTGGAATGATTTCTGAATTTCTGGTTTTGCATACTCGAGTAGCTACTCGAGTATTCATTAAAGTTTACTCGAGTACTTACTCGAGTATCATCGTGAAATCTTTGATGGACTACAAGTCAACAAACAACTATAAGATTACTCGGGTAGTGCATGGAATAAACAAAATATCAAACCTTTGGAAATGCTTGTTTACTCGGGTACCTACTCGAGTAATGCACTCTTTTCTTCATAGGTTACTCGGGTACCAACTCGAGTAAACCTTTAAATAAACTTATGTTACTCGATGCTTTACTCCAGTAATGTTGGCATGATTTCAAGGCCGAGAGCACTTCAAGTTTGATTACCTTGTTACTTGAGTACATACTCGAGTAAACTTAATTTATGTTTATAACTTACTCGGGTAATGACTTGAAGTTTTCCTTCAAAAAATAACTCTGCATACTCGAGTGCATACTCGAGTAATCCACTTAAAATGAGTTAATAAATACCTGTAAACTTGAGTAGCACCTCGAGTGAAGTATGATAAAAATAGATAAAGTTATTCGAGTACTACCTTGAGGTTTTGGCTTAACACAGTGAGTTACTCGAGTACATACTCGAGTAACGTTGGCAGGGTACAAAATGCTGAGAGCAACACATTTTCCGAAACAGAGTAACTCGAGTATCATTGGCAGGCCGAGAGTAACTTGAAAACTTTTACCTGGTTACTCGAGTAGCTACTCGAGTAACGTTGGCAGGCCGAGAGCAACTTGAAAACTTTTACACTAGTACTCGAGTAACATTGAGAAGTTACTGGAAGGTATCTCTGGTAACTTCAAGTTTTGTCTCATTACTCGAGTACATACTCGAGTAATGCCTTAGAAAACTTATCATCAAGTTTCTTAGCTTTTTCTCTTGGCCTTTCTTCATTACTCCAATGCTTACTTCAAGTGATGCTTTTCCCTATTATTACTTTGTTCAAACTTATTTATTCATTAAATCTTTTTCATAATATTCTTTGTTATCATCAAAACATGAGATCTAACAATTATTACATCAATTTGTACACTAGCGGGAGCAATCAATAGCATGTAAGAAATCTGTTACTCAATTTCCCTTATTTATTTTGTAAAACTATATGATATTCAATACCATCAAATAATCTATATATATTTGGAGATATCAAATGTTTAATTTTCACAAGTAACCAAAAAATGTTTAATTTTCACTGAAACCATTTACTATTTATTTTATAAATAAAATATTTGTATCAACACCAGTTGAATTGAAAAAGAGATAAATACTATTCGGTCCATCATTTTTCAATTATATTTTCAAATAATTTGAATACTTCTAGTACAATGGACAAACGACTATTTTCAAGTCCTTCTTATTTCAACTAGTTTTTAATAAGATCCCTATATATATGTTATCATGTCCTTATAGTTTCACCTATTTTAAATCAAGCACTCGTAATGTTTTCTTATTACCATGTTATTATAGTTTCACCTATTTTAATTAAGTCCTTGTAGTTTGGATGACTAATAAAAAGAAAACAAATGAAAAAAAGTAACTTACAAGGATCTGCTTAAAAAACAAGTGAAACTATAAAGACCTTATAAAAAAATAATGAGGATCTTATTAAAAGTCAGATGAAACTCTATTGGAACATGCAAATTAATTACCCTAATTATATTCTAGTTCTATCTAAAAATAAGTTAAATTAATTCGTGTAATAATGTCTATATGTAGTGGCATCATTGCAAGGTGCTGATGGAATACCATGCCAAACCAATGAAGATTGTGAAGTTAAGTGTGGGAAAGGATGTAACACCATACTTTCTTATGGTTCAAAATAGTTTAAAACATGTCATGGAGTATAATCGAAGACCAGAAACAGTTTTTAACCCATTTGGGATCCCAACTTCAGAACAGAGTTCGGTCCTATATTTAAATGGGTTTTCAAAAAATTTTCAAACATTAGTACAGTGGTCTCATTTTCAATTTTCAAATCTGTTTGATTCATTTGATTATGTTTTCATTTATTAATATCAGAGTACTTAATGCAGTTCTCAGCAGACGTACTAGTTAGGTTTGTTAACTTAAGGGTCTACATTTCAAAGACAAACCATTCTAGTTTATTTACAGCCTTAACATACAATATATATAAGCACAGTTACTACTTCTATGGTTTAGGCTAGTATCTGACTATCTGAGGTTACATGTACATCATATACAATTTTCCAAAAAGAAACATATAACAATAGAGAATAGACTCTAAGTCTTCAACTCTAATCATCCGTGGCTACCTTCTTCATGTATGTACTACTTACCGGTGCTACAGATTAGTTATTGGAAAGGAGTGAGATTCAAAAGAATCCTAGTAGTAACAGATAACACTCAAATAAAATGCATACAAAGAAACATGGCTTATCAACCATCACATATTAGACAATTTAATATTCATTCAACATTTAGTGATATGCATTGCAAGAAACAATACTATTTAAGGACTTACTGTCTCTTCCTACAACACTGGATATTCTATTGGTCGAAAGCTCTTCTCAACTGAATGCTTAATAGGCAATTCTGCCCAATACAAATTCACATATGAAGTATTCATAATGGTAAACATATGCATGAAATAAAACACATAGAATCTGAGGGTAAAGTTGCTACCTTAACTTTTCCAGTCCCAAACCGGTTCTGGTTCTAGTGCCCAGGCAAATATCGTATCCTATAATTAGAATTACTGACGACAGGATATTACTTAATCTGATTCTTACTTCACTCGAGGTTCTACTCAAGTATGCAGGTATTTAATGACTCTTCTTAAGTGGATTACTCGAGTATGTACTCGAGTATGCAGAGTTATTTTTTGAAGAAAAACTTCAAGTCATTACTCGAGTAAGCTATGAACATAGATTGAGTTTACTCGAGTATGTACTCGAGTAACAAGTTAATCAAACTTGAAGTGCTCTCGGCCTTGAAATCCTGCCAACATTACTGGAGTAAAGCATCGAGTAACATAAGTTTATTTGAAGGTTTACTCGAGTTGGTACTCGAGTAACGTATGAAGAAAAGAGTGCATTACTCGAGTAGGTACCCGAGTAAACATGCATTTCCAAAGGTTTTATATTTTGTTTATTCCATGCACTACCCGAGTAATCTTATAGTTGTTTGTTGACTTGCAGTTTATCAAAGCTTTCCCGATGATACTCGAGTAAGTACTCGAGTAAACTTTAATGAATACTCGAGTAGATACTCGAGTATACAAATCCAGAAATTCAGAAATCATCCCAACGTTCATTGTTTTATTTCCTATATGATTAACCTTTCATTATATTAGTATTCTTAGCATTTCCACAGATAAACAATGAAGAGATCTTACCAAATAAGGAAAGTCAAATGCAACGTTCAAATGTCACCGACCGCCACCTACCGCAAACATATATCTTTCAAATACTGGAAAAGTCAATAGTGGCTGCGCACGTTCCAATGGGCATGAAGAAATATGTTCCAGCAATCATTACCAACCTATCTATATATATAGGAACATCCAAACAGAGAAGATAACAAGAACACACACACAAACGTATCATCAAGTTCAATACTCTGTTTTATATTATACTTGTAATTCTATGCTTCAGTGATTCTTATTCACTTTGTGAGAGAGATATTTCATTCAAACTCAATATTTGTTATTGAGGTAACTTAAGGTTGTGGAACCTTGAGTTGGGATTGGATTACAACTTGTAAGGGGGAGCAAGTGTCCAGGAGAAGGAACTTGCTTGTACTAAGGTGCCAAAAACCCACTGAATCTTGGAAGTTATAGTGAAACTCTCAGAGAAGCTCTGAGGACTGGATGTAGGTCAAAGTGGTTGTGGCTGAACTAGTATAACTCCCGGTGTACACTTCGGTGATATTTCTCCTTACTCTTTCCTGTTTTAATTTCACCGTCAAATTTTATATTTGCAACGAAATTTTTAATATCACCCAATTCAGCCCCCTCTTGGGTGAAACGCTTGCTCTAACAGTAGGATCAAAGTGTTGGTGCAGATGTGCACATGACACATATACATTGCTATTGGGTTGGTTAAAAGGTGCTAGCTAGCTATGTCATAAGGTAAGGGATGGAGTAGTCGGGCAGACATGTGTACCCTGCGTTTTTGAAGTACACACAGGTATGTGGCACATGTGGGGCCCACACACACATACCCTGACTTTGTATCACTTTTGGGCCTTGATATGTGTGCCATATTCCTGAGTAGAATCCCGAGTAAGCACTGATAAAGTAACTTTATTAAACTAATGTTAATAAAGTACGCAATGATGACTCATGATGGCACACCTTTTTTTGTTGGCTAAACAAGAGCTTGACATGTGTCCCTTAATGATGATAAAGTCTCCCTTATCATTACACCACCTTTATGCCTTTTGTGTTGGCATCCCTGGAGCGTGCCACCTAGCACCTGAGTCTAGGGAATCCATCGGTCTTTGGTCCGGTCAAGTACTTAACTTTCTTGAATACCGAGCTGAGAATCTGGGAAATTGTCAGGCCCCTTCCTTCCCCTAACCATCTTGGGGCCACCTAAGAGAGAGAAAGAGGATATGTGAGGCTTGGATGACACATGGCAACCTTACACCTTAATCTTATGACACTTGGCACAACATAAAGAGATCATTTTACAAGATTAAATCTCAACTATTCCCTTCCCTTTTAAGTGACATTTTCGGCCAAATATGGGAAGAGAAGGGAAAATCTGAATTTAATCACTCAAAATAGATAGAAGATAGAGGAGGTGTGAATAGTAACATTTCTTAAACATCAGAGCCGATTCTGACTCCGAAACGTCATCATCGTCTAGTAAGTCCTTCGGGAAACTTCTTCTACTCACTATAAGCTTTAATTATATGGTCTTAGATTTCTCATATATGGTGTTTTATGTCATTTAGTTAGCCGGAGTGCCATCGGAATACCAAACCACTTGTAGAAATGCGAAGAGGCAAGCCTTAAGTTTTCCTCAGCTTCATTTTGAACTGATTACTTCGTGTTTTTTTTAGTTCTTTTTGACTCTTGAACCACCCTTAAGTTTCGGCCAAGGGGAGGTTTTCAAGCAAGATGATGTTTTTAATCATGTACAAGGTGATATATGATGCTTATTGATGTATTAGACTTGTTGGCGGTTAAAAACACAAACTTGATTTTTTGTTATTTTCGGGGAGCAGTTTCAGTCAGGAGTAGATCAACCTATGTCGTGTGAACCCATGTCGTGTGAGTTCACAAAATAAAAATAGGTTTAAAAATGTAGCGTAGTAGCTCAACCTAGGTCGTTCTTGTGAGGAGATTAATTTCCAAGTTCCAATGTAGTAAAGTGATAAAAAACCTTAAAGTTGTGAGAAATCATTTTGAGAATTTGACTTTTGTAAACTAATGAAGTAAACTAAGCTAAAGCAATATTTTTGTATTTTTTGGATTTTAAAACAAAGAAGTAAATGGAATTGAATTTAATACTAATAACAAAGTAAATTTAATAAACTAGAATAATGATGAAATGAGATTCCCTTGAGTTGAGGTTTTAGCACTACTACAGGAAGAAGATTCCACGACACCAAACAACGTCCGTTTCCAAGAAAATAGTAGTAGAAAGAAGAGAGGGGCAATGGCGCGCAACTGGGCAGCTTTTCAACAACCGTTTATATGAAAACAGTCGTTGATTACATCAGATACAACGACCATTCTTCAGAACGATCGTTGATTATATCAGATACAATGACCGTTCTTCAGAACGGTCATTGTAACCACTTACAACGACCGTTACCTATTAACGGTCGTTGTAAATCATGAATCAATGACGTTCCTTAAGAACGATCGTTGTATCTCTCCCCTGTCACTTTACCTTTTGTGTTTTAGCTTTCATTTCGCGCCTTATTCTCCCGCTGCTCTCTGTTCTTATTTTTTTAGTTTGCTTTTGCTCTTCATTCGTGCGTCCTTCTCCCTGTTGCCCACTCTTCTTGGTCCCTCACTTGTTCTTCCCAAGTCGCGACAGTGTCACTCTTCTTTGTCCATCCGCCCATCCGCCTCTTAGCTACGGTGTGCCGTCGACCTATAGCTCTTCAACGTGCTTCCTGCATTTTCCAGGTAAAAGACAAATCCCTTTGTTTTTCAATCTTTGGGTAGCTGTTATTTCTTCGTTTTCCTAGTTTCTCTGTGACTATATATTGTTGAGGTTCAATTTATGACTACCAAGATGATTCTCTGAGATTTGTTGTGTTCGGACCCATATTATTAAAGATAATTATGTTAGAGACACTAAATTTAATATCTCTTTCAGCAGAAATTTAAACATTAATTTATAACGTGGTGAATAACTAGCCATTTCCAATTGAAAATCCAGTCTGTATGGAAAACAAAACAAATATTAGTCTTCAAACAAAACCACCCAAATGCCCTTCATTCTATGTGTCCTTATATATAGGGGTTGATGTTTTATAAACAAAATATCTTACCATGTGGCTGCTACTGTGGCATGAGGAATCTAAATCAAACAAATTATTGTATGCGACTGATTTAATATTTCTTGTATATATGTGAGTTCAAGTTCTCATATGCAATCACCGAACAAGAATAAGAGATATTCTTGATCTGGGAAACAGGAGAATACTTTATTGTTAAAATATTTTTATTTCCGTTGATGGCCTTTTATAAGCTTTGATTATAATTGATTATTCTTGTAGTAACTTCCTTTTTAATACAATTAATTGATTTATGTAATCTGATTATTTGAAATTTTTAGAGAGAATTTGTGGCATTCTGTTGATCGGGATGTATATCATGTATTGAATATTGATATTTAGTGTTTTCAAATAATTTAGTATTTGAAATTATGGTTTATTATGTGTATGGTGTAGTGACAAAATATTATGAAAGAAATTCTAATTTAATTAGAATGAAAGGGGATATGTGGTAACATTCTAATTTAATTAGAATTATTATTGTAAAGCAGTACTCCATTTTCTACTTTTTAATCAACTCACAAGAGTTTATTTCGATTATGATTGATAGGTTAAAAAATAAACAAACTAACTACAGTATCTTTTTAAACTCTAGGCATCTTATAAATTCTTCTTTTTAGCACTCCAAAATTTGGAATAAAGTAAATGCTAGAAAAGGTTCCGGGGAAATGACATGTATTGTTCTATTACATATTTATAATATATAACAATATGTAATAAAATTTAATATGGGGGCTTGAATAATGACATTTTTTTAGGTAATGAATAATGAGATATTTGATTCAGTATTAAAGAATTTTTATTTACCTTTGACCAACTCAAAAAATAAATATTTCTTCGTTTTCCTAGTTTCTCTGTGACTATATATTGTTGAGGTTCAATTTATGACTACCAAGATGATTCTCTGAGATTAGTTGTGTTCGGATCCATATTAGCTTTTCCAACTCCTGATGCTCTACTTAACTTACTAATAAACCCAATGTACTACATCCCCTTTTCAAGCAATCCTAGTAATCCTAGCAATCAACGTTCTTCCTGCATTTTCCAGGTAAATGAAAAATCCCCATAATAGCTTCTTATATATTTAGAATGGTTGTGATTGTCTGTTAATGACTTTTTTTGTATATAACCACTGTTGAAATCCTCTATGGTATGTCAAATTTCTGTTATTGTTATTTGGGTTATTGTTCAAAGTTTTGGATGTCTTACATTTAAGGGGAAATGCTGCTGAAATTTTTAAAAAATGAGTAAGCCATGCCCTGTCTTGACCTATATTCATATTATAATGACAATGGGTCTAAAAGTGAGTACTGTTGAAAATGGAATAGGTCTGGAGTAGTAAAATGGATCACAGTTGGATGAATGCATTGAGAACTAGTGAAGAATATGAGAAAGGGGTGGAAGAGTTTATTGAATTTGCTAAAATGAATGCCCCTAGTAAAAATGGAAAGTATTTTTGTCCATGTGTGAAGTGTTTAAATGAGATTCGACGGGATATTGATGATATAAGAGATCACTTAGTTTGTGATGGAATAAATCTTCGGTACACAAGGTGGATATGGCATGGTGAGGAAGTAACCGCTTGTGGGTCCCGCGAGAAGGAAGTCTTGGAGGTTGGAGATGACGATAGAATGGAGAAAATGATTCATGATGTGGAGGTAGAATGTTTTGCGCATTTGCCTGTATATGATAGCGTTAGAAGTGATGCAGAGACACCTTTGTACCCTGGGTGTACTAAGTATACACGCTTGTCAGGTATTTTGCACTTGGTCAACTTAAAGGCAACTTGTGGGTGGACTAACAGTAGTTTCACATTGTTACTTGAACTGTTGTGTGATATGTTTCCAGAGGATAATGTACTTCCAAATCGTATGTATGAGGCTAAGAAAATCTTGTCTGCGATGGGTATGGAGTATAAAAAGATACATGCTTGCCCTAATGATTGTGTATTGTACAGAAATGAGTATGAAGGATTGAGTGAGTATCCAAAATGTAAAACTTTGAGATACAAAGTGAAGAAAGGTGCTGGGTGTGGTGATGAGACAAGTAAGAAGCAACCTTTAAAGGTTTTATGGTATCTTCCAATCATTCCTCGGTTTAAACGAATGTTTGCTAATGCGAAAGAAGCGAAAAAGTTGAGATGGCATTGTGATGACAGAATATGTGATGGAAAATACCTTCGGCACCCTGCTGACTCTCCACAATGGAAGAAAATAGATGAAATGTATCTCGGATTTGGCAGCGAACCAAGAAACCTTCGGCTTGGACTTTGCATAGACGGAATCAATCCTTATGGTACTTTTAGTAGCACATATAGTGCATGGCCGGTTCTGCTGGTGATTTACAACTTACCTCCCTGTATATGAAACGCAAGTACATGATGCTTTCTATGATGATTTCGGGGCCAAAGCAGCCGGGGAACGATATCAATGTCTACTTGACACCTTTGATAGAGGACTTAAAGAAGTTGTGGGAGGATGGCGTAGATGTGTTTGATGCATATAGCCAAGAGTCTTTAAGCTACGTGTAATGATTTTCACCACGATTAACGACTTCCCTGTATACGGGAACTTGTCTGGTTATAGTGTGAAGGGTTATAAAGCATGTCTGATATGCGAAGAAAGCACACACTTCCATCAACTGAAGCACGGTAGAGTTTGAATCTTGACGACTCACCACCTTTCACTACAAATCTGCCTATGCCATCTGAAGTGGAATTGGTAGATAATGATGAATATGCAGCTAGAGTTGATCATTGTGAAGGAATCTGGGAAAACACTTAAAGTAAGATTTGGAATTGTTTAAAGTATGTATGTAATTTGAATTTACTTATCATATGTTACATTTATTTCTTAGTAAGATTTTGAATTATTGAAAGTGTGCATGTCTTTTCAATTTACTTATCATATGTCACATTTATTTCTTAGCAGGGTCATGTCACGTTCAGATTCAGGCGACTCTGTTGGCTCACCTGTTAAGAAAAAGGGTAGAGGAAGCACGAAGTTGTGGTCGTTGGTGGCACGTCATGAGGAACAACAGGCGAGCAGGGTTCACGTGGAATTTGATGCTAATATGAAGCCACTCAGCCCTGACAGAGACACGTTCAATAGCTACCTTGGCTTTTTGGGTCGGAGCAAAGTTAGCGTTATAATTCCTACCTGAAGGGAAGTTTCAAAGGACACGAAGCGTATGATTTGGGAACAAATTTTGGTATGTAAAGTTGTTCTTGTATCTATATTTTTATTTCTATCTGTTCATATATAACGACTACTATATATTTTGTTTTGTAGCAAACCTACGATGTTCCCAATACGTTGGAGATGTACAAGCATTGGATGGAGGAAGTTTGTCAGCGGTGGAAAGATTTCAAGTCCACGCTCACAACCAAGTATGTTTGAGGGCCAAAGAGTCATGAGGATCCTTGTAAAGAGTATGTGTTTCTTTCTCCAAATGACTGGAGGTTGTTTGTCGCATCACGGCAGGATCCCAATTTCTTGGTACATTGTGTTCATTTTAGTGTTAAACATTCGAGTTGAACTTACTTGACATCGCTAACTCAGTTATCATTATTCTTTATTGATATAGAAATTAAGTCAAGTAAATCAAGCGAGGCGATCGAAAAACAATTATCCTCATTACATGTTTCGTGGGGGTTATCGGAAGCTTGAAAAGAAGATGAAGCGGCTGAATTATAAAAATTGGAGGAAGTAGCCCGAGCAGATCCTAGTATAGTCGTGCAGGCGCCACCTCCTCCCCCGCGTCACAAAAAATGGAAAGCAGTGAGGATAAAGGGAGAGAAATATATAAATCCAGTCGTTGCTGATGTCGCTAAAAGGATTGTGAGTATTTAATAACAAGTATATTTAAATGTGTTTCATTTTTCTAACGTTGGTGGCATGTAATTACTTTCTATTTATCCATTGTATGCCACAGGATGAACTTGAAGAGCAGAGTAGCCAGGGTTCCTTCACTCTAACTGGAAGGATGGACATCTTAGCCACGGCCCTTGGTAATCTAGAACACCCTGGTCAAGTTAGAGGGGAGTTAAGGGGAGTTGGTCTCTCTAAATACTTTGGACGAGGTTCACAAGCTTATGGATGAGGTGAAATGAGTCAGGAGTTTGTGGCCAGGGTTCGAGAGGAAATCCGAGCAGAGCTACATCACTCACTTCGAGACAAGCTTAAGAAGAGTTGTTGAGTGAGCTACGTGGTGAGATGAGTACGATGGTGTTGTCTCACATGCAAGGCGGGATGTGTAATGTGGAGCCTAGATCTGAGGTTTGTAACTAATTTCATTTAACATTATATTGAGTTTTCCCTTACGTTATTTTAATTAATTCTTTCATTTCTCTTACTCAGGAATCCCCGGCCTTTCCCAGCACCAAAGGCAGTTACAATCCGCCAGAGGTTGGACATGGCGACCCTGGTCCTTCACTAGAGCCTGGAGAACCCTGCACTCTGTATTTGGAAGTCCCATACCTGCATTCTGTTGCTGATGCTGTTGTATACAGCCATGCCACCACCCACCATAATAACCAAATCCGGGACGATCAACTGAAGGTCAATGTGACAAGTGTTCGACTGGGGGAGGAAGGTGTAGATGTCCCATTCCCCTATGGTGAGGTTGCCAATCTAGGTCAGGCAACAAGATCTTTTCATCTTGTGGCCTAGACATCTTGTTCAAACTGTGCCAATCCCTCCAATGGTAGGAAACACCTTATTGTTACTTGATCCTTGACATTCTACTTATAATCTTTATTTTGTGTTACTAGGAACAAGATGATGCGATAAAATTTCCCTTTTTAGCACGACTACAAAATATTCATCAAGACATAAACAAGGTCGACATGTAGATGCCTTGTGAGATTGTGGGTCGCAGAATCTCGTATAATTATGGACTTGATAACAAAGATATTAGAGAGTTCCTATCTTTCGAGGAGATTGACGTAGGATGGGTCACATTTGCAATCATGTGAGTTTAGTTATAATTTTTAATTGTAATTAATGCATTGATATTTAGGGGTTTTATATTTTTACATTTACTGTGTCATTTTTCATTTCATTTATGTGGTAGCTGCTTCCACAAACTGTGCGCCGAACGAGGGCTCGGCAGTACATATGGCTTCTTATGTCCTGGCACTATGTCACGGCGTAATAGCTAGAGGTTGGAAGATCGGATGAGCTATGTAGGCTATACAATAGGCGAGACTCAGCTACCTTGTTATCTGGCACCAATTGTTGAAGGGCAAGTAACTTTATTTGATATATTTATACACGTTCACTTTGCTAAATAGTATCATGTTATCTAACCTCAATTTAATCTATATATGCATGTGATTATAGTTATCATTGGGGTCTCTGTGTTCCTTGTCCCTCGATCAACGTCATCTTTTGGTTTGACTCATTGGGTCACAAGCCAGATGCAGATATCAAAAACATTTTTAACACGTAAGTAAATTTATTTGTTCGTCATTTATTTTTTATTTTACTCAATTGTTTTAATGTCTTTTGTTTATCATTTTAATTATTACAGTGCACTGAAGACATATTATATAATGGGTGGGAAGCGTGAAGGTAAAGGTGGTCATACAAAGTGGTTCCAGCCAAACGTAAGTTCTTTATATTCAAGTTCCTCAATTGACTATTGCTTTACATAGGCATTTATTCTTTTTGACCATTTGCTTTTTATGTATAGTGTCCTCGGCAAGCAGGGAAAACTGAGTACGGCTTTTATGTTATACTATATATGTATAACATCATATTCTTTGGCCTTACTACAAATTTTGAACAGGTGATCATTTCTTAATTCTCAATTGAATTTCAGTTCTTTTCATGTGATTGAATTGTTAGTTATTTCATTCAATTTATTTATTTATGTTAACATATTCTCCATTTTGCGCACAAATTTTTGGTAATCAGGACCCCTACACAATCGAAGACATTAATTTGATCCGAGACCTGTTGTCAGGACATCTTCTACAATACATAGAGGGGTGATGATGTGTAGAGGTTTTTTCACATATTGCAGTGGTTTTGTACAGTGCATAATTGTCTTTTTGTTCCATATTACCAGTTGAATACTGAAATCCCCAATTCAACTCAAAGGAAAGGCATTTAATGAGCAGAAACATGATTACCCATGTTGTGACTTAAGCCCTGCTTTTAGATTCATCAAATTCACTTAAAAGAGCATGAACATTTAATGACTGAAGGTAGATTTTAGTCACAGTAATATTCCCTTCCTGCTGTTTGATCTTTTCTTACTCAATATATATTAGGTTGTTCAGTTTTCTTTCAAAGATAGATATATAGTTTAGCTGATAGTTTGTAGATTTTTGGTGACATTTTGTCCAGGTAATATAGCAATGATTTTTAAATACAACGATTTATGCAAATAGTTTTCCTCCTTACAAGAGGTTGTGTGCCTTTAGATCATTAGTGGATTAGAAGAATAGTTGCTGAGTTTTTTTGGGAAGCTCATCAGAGTACAAAGTCTCTATTAGTTTTTTTGCCAAATCCTTTCAATCTCATTCATCATAGGATATTATTTTACACAAGGATCTTGTCTAAATGTCCTTCTTACCCATATGTTTTGGATCATGACAAGGAATTTCATGGAAACATGTCATCTCTTTGGCTATATGATTGTCATGATTTAGTTTGAAAGTTTAAGTTTGAAAATTAACTGATGATGACGCATAGGAATTTCATGGAAGCATAGGTATTTCTGGGTTAAGTTAGTGCTTTTCCAATAGCATTATATTGGTGGTTATATCCTGTAAAACGTGAATTCAAAAAAAAATATAGATACAACGACTATTTTTTGAAAAACAGTTGTTGTATCTCTTTAAAAAACAGATACAATGACTATTCAGGAAAAAACAGTCGTTGTATTTCTAACACATAGAGATACAACGACTGTTTTTCATAAAACAGTCGTTGTATCTATTTTTTTAACAAAAAAATTAGAGATACAACAACTGTTTTATTATAAACAGTCGTTGTATCTCATGTACAACGACTGTTTAATAACAGTCATCGTTTCTTGAACTTTCAACGACACTAACATACACGTCCCCTTGAACACAGTTGTCTAAAGGGTATAAAAACGGTCATTAAAAGTGTCCCCTGCAGTAGTGTAGTCTTCTTTGCTTGCTAATAATATGAATTCCATAATGAGTCAAGAGGATGGAACTAAGATATTACTAGCTCCATACTTGCAATTAAATGAATACTACCAATTAATAGTGACTCAAGGAGATGAATAACTAACTTCCAATTCTAAATTGTCATTACCATTACAACAATTCAAAATATTCAGTTTAGTCATTTAAATCCACTTAACCAAGTTGGAATAAACAATTCAACCTACTCCTAATATGAATCATACAAAGCTTAATTAATCAACTCCTAGCTCAACCACCAAGTTTATTCACTTGGCATAGAACAATCTAAATCATAATCACATACTTTACCAAGCCATACAATTATGAAATAGAAAGAGAGCTTAAGGAATTCCCTTGAAGTTTAGAAGCTCAAACCATTACCCAACTCAAGGAAATCACCAACACTTTAGCTACTCATGAAAGAAGAGGATGAAGCTTGATGGATGAAGAGATAATTGGCCATGGAATTACAGCAAGCACCCAATCAAAATAGCTCTTTCTTTTTCAATTCTGCACAGCACCCCTTTTACACAGCCGCCGCACACTCTCTATTATCTTCAATTTTGGTGCTGCTCCCCCTTTCCTCGTCTCAAAGTCATAACCCTCTTCTCTTCAATTCCATCGTGTCATCTTCCCTTTTACAGCCGCCACAACTGACTTTTCTCTCTTCCCTTTTCACACCAAGCCGTCACCCTCCTTTTATTCCATCATGTTTCCCTTTTTCCCCCCAGCCTCCATTCGGTTCAGCAATATATAAAGTCAATAAATTCAGTCCAATAAGCTCACGCCTTTCATTCTTCATTCTCTCAAATCGGTCCAAAACAGTGGCTCTCTCTTTATCAATTCAATTTGATGCTTTTAGTCAACAAATTTGGCTCAACTTACCCCTTCAATTTCGGTTCAGCTGCTATTTTAATTCTGTCAACATTCCTTTCTTTATTCAACTCCTCTTTTCTTTATCCTTCCTCTTTGTCCAGCTAGCCAATTTCGGTCCACTCATCCTTTCATTAATCAATTCGGCTCACTCCCTTGTTGTCTTCAATTCTCTAACTCGGTCAAGGTCTCCTTTTGGTTTGGTCCAGCTTGCTTCTCTTCTCCAATTCGGTTCAACATCTCTCAATTCAGCCAACCACCACTCTATTGCAAAACAATGACCTCCTCTTCTCTTCCCTTATTCTTTAGGTTAAAAGTGAGTTGTGCATTGTTTGGATAAGAGGTGAAAATCTATTTTGACATTAAACACAAAATTGCAACTATCAAACAAGGCCCTTACTTACTTAACCTCCTCTTAGAAAAAATGTGAAAATAAATTCTGCACTTATGACGTTCCACTTTTGTCCTTCATTAAGCTCCAAAATAACATCTTTGACATTAACCACTCCAGTTGTGCCACATTACCTACAAAATTATATTCACAAAGGTAATATCTTTTGTTCACAATTAAAGAATAATGGGAATAACAAATATTAATTAAAAATATAACAATTTAAACCACTTTAGTTCCCAAATTATTCTTTCACTAGAATATCATTTTAATACTTGATTATGCCCAAAATATTTAATTAAGTCTCACAAAAGCCTAAGATTAATTAATAAAAATATATAAATATTGAGCTCTATCAGAGGAGGAGTTTGATTTTAGTATTTTTGAGGTTTTCATTGGATTCTACACACAAAAAATTGTGTATGAATAGGTTTTGGTTATAATTTTTGACAGACTGGTTTAAAAACTCAAAGACTGGAAATTAAGTTTGCTTGTGTAACAAAGCTGCCAGTTTGTGTTTTTTACTGGTAGATTTATTGTCATGAAAATTTCTCTATACAAACTTTATTTGTTAATGATGAAATTTTCCAGATTTAAAATACACATAAAGACTTTTAATTGGATAGGAATTATGAACGATTTAGATAAGTACACTAGGAGTTATGAGTGTTTGAAGTTAGACCATTAAATCAAGTCAGATTTTCTGGTAGCAGAGGTCGAAAGGGAAACTAGGATATGTGCGTGGTCATATGGCTGCTGGAAGTATTTTTCACTTAACATAGACTAAATAAGTGAGACAGAATTTTGAAACCACCTCCTCAATCGGAGTTTCCTAGAAAAAGATATGAATTTTCAAAGTTAACAGAAAATTTTGTCAGCTTTTGGGTAATTTTGTGAAATTGAAAAAGTAATGTCATTTAGTAATAAGTTAGCTTCCAATGGTTAAGCAAAGCTCATGAAGTTAGTGTGGGCCCATTAAATACCCATTGGCCCTAATGTATTAACTATAAGGTTAACCAACCAAGGTGTCTTGGGTTATTAAAATTTGGGAAAAGTATGGGCTCAAAGAATAAAGACAAGTCCTAGAGGCTAAAGTAGCCCATTGGACATTTATTTGTCATGGCTCTAATAATATATCCATTTATCTAGGGCCATGAGATGACAAAGAAGAGGCAATGGAAGCAACTTCAATGGTTGGAAGAAAAGGTACAAAAAAGGGACTCGAAGACAAAAGGTTTTGAATTTACTTACTTGCATGTATGTGATATTTATGCGGTGTATTGATTTGCTATATTGCTTTACTTGATTATATGAAGCACGTATGAATGAATGAAGCCCTATTTCTGTTTTTGTTGTGGCCATAAGTATGTTGCACAAAACATTGAGCATGCAGAATATCATTATAATGTGAGCCTATATAAGGCTAGCATTCATCTTACATGTATTGTCTGTAATGTTTGCTACTGAGATTTCTCCGAATCTCACCCTCCCCCACTAACCATATAGGCAGCTGAGCACAGAAGAGGAGTGCAGGACGCTGTACTAGGAAAGAAGTTGCAATGAAGAAGAGAAGAATTATTCATGCACTTGTTCATATGTAAATTAATACATTTGCAATGGTTAACTATATAATCCGCATGACCAATAAATTAATTATCCATGCATGATCATTGAATTAAAAATAGGTCATTGCACAATATGAGCCCATTAGTTAAGAAACCTTCTACACATAAATATGAGCAAAAAATCACTTTGATAATGAAGGAAAGATTAGTCACAATGAGTAGGGAACCATGGTGAATAATCTTTAAAAATTTTTAAGTTATTCAAAAAACCTGCTTCAGGTTCGAATCCTATATTGGAGTCGGGATTTGAAATTGTTTACCAAAAATTATCACTTACTGGTTCAGATTTACTACAAAAAACTCATCTGAACGATATTGTAACTAAGGTGTTACAAGTTGAACGCACATCATTCCCATAATTTTCATTTATTGCGCACTGTTGGAATTCATTCCAATTTTCATGGCTAAGCTTCACAATGCAGAACTCCCAGTGTATAAGTTCAAATGACATGATTGACCTATCAAAGTAAAGCTTGATATATCTATTTTCATTTTAGAAAATTTCACATTCATTGGACATCATTTGGTTATCCAAAAACACAACACAAACAGGGTACCTCGCAGGAACCCTTCACTAGCAGAAATTCTAGTTTTGTTTTTTGAGTTTCAATGATCCAAAATTTACAACCTAGGGCTATTCCCACACAATTTTTCTAGTAGAACATAATGGTAACATCAAAATGAACAAATTCCCACTCTTTCCCCATATTCTGTTTTGGCAGAAAATCAACAAAAATTCCAAAAATTACTAAACTCCCAATTTGAGCATCAAACTTGTACCATATGGCTTCTAATCTTCATAAAACACCAATAACTTGACCAAAACACTATGAAATCTCCAAACTCTTTGTTTGGCCAAAATCAGGGCAGGTTCGCACGTGCAAAATATTCATTCAACTATTACAACCAATAGCTCAAATTGGAGCCTTTACTCACCTCTTGGTCCTCCTTAGCTCTTTTCTTTGATCCTTCAGCTTTTGTTCTTGGATGATGGCTCAAAACACCTCCTCTTAAAATTCTAAAACCATATAAATGAAGCTCTCATCAAGAGGAACAATGTTTATGAAAAGTGTTTTTGCCATAGATGAGGTTAAGAAGGTAAAAATTCAAGATCAAACTCACCTTCAACCTTGGTTCTTCAAATTCTACGTTTTTGCAGCTAGAAAACTTACTTGAAGAAAGAGAAAGTGAATGGTGAAATGATCAGATTTTTGGCTTCTCTTAGCCCTTAATCACCAGCCAAAATATTGGACAAAGAGTGGTAAAAGTTATGGTTGAAATTAATTTACTTTAGACATATCCTTATAGTAACTTAACTAGGTGCAATTACTACAAGTTATGCAAAATTTTCTCTTTCCTTCTTCTTCCTTTTTGTGGCTGAAATTTTGACTTAAGAAAGAGAAATAATTGTTATCCAATTCATTCCTTAATGTCTTACATTTGGTCAATTTTTCTCCAAGTGGTAAAAGTTGAAGAAGCTTTGACTTTTCTTACCTTCTTCACTTCTTTTACTTTTGACTCTTCAAATGGATATGAGATGGCTTCTAATTAATTTTCTCTCTTCCTTTCCTTGCCTTAACCGTAGGAATTTATATGAAAGGGAAAGAAAAAATTGATTGAATCTTATATCCAAATTATGGTTTCAGTCATTTCTAACTTTAGGCGAAAAGACTAGGTAGTTATCTCTAGCTAATTGGAACTAAAGTCATAGCAAAAATTTTCAGGGGTAATTCTGTCATTAATCCTACTATCTATTTTATACATTTAGCCCTTGAGTACATTTTGGGATATTACAAAGGATATAGAAATTGCATTGACGGTACTTGTTATTGTTTTCTTTTTCCCAACTAGCAGCTTCTTCAACAACAAGACTCTGTTAATATAGATTACTGCACTTAAACTCTATGTCCTTCCTCATTTTGCTCCATGGAATGCCTCAGTGGAAAGTGTACTTGTCACTGTTAATTATATCATGTTAACAGTATTGCATTAAAATAAAATAAAGTGTTAGCACATGGTTTCGTATTATTATACTTGTCACCCACATTATGTTAGATTATGTTATATTTCGGTTTATATGGATTGTAGCCTTTTCTAGTTTCTAAGTTCTTATAAGAGGTGTTGAAGGAAGTGATTTGATATAAACTATAAAGTGACTGAGAAGTGGACATAACTAAGGTCGTCTAAGGTTATCCAAAACTAGATTTTACTCTACGTGGCATGTTTCTAATAATTCTTTAAATTCCTTTTTGAGGTAATTTTCTCCTTTGTACCTCCATTAAACTTCAAATATAGTCTAAGGAATTATTTTCTACCTTAGTTTTCTATGCCTTTGGGGACTTTTCTAAAATCCTAGCCCTAGTTTCCAAAATTGCCCTTGCATACTCGTATTTCAAAAATTACACTCTTGTCCAACCTGGGACGATGGATATTTAATTTTACCATTGTCTATCTTTTCAAGTCACTTAGAAAATTTGAGTTCACGTGGGCTTAGTAGTTTACTTATTTAAAACTAATTATTGAATTTCCACGCCCAATATATAGGATATGACAGTTCCTATCCCTTCCTTACCATTTTTCTCCTACTAAACAAGTATTAAAAATTAGGGAAAATTATTGTGTAGTCTCATATAAGCAATCTAAGTACTAAAAAGTCTGATAGTAAGTAAGCAGGTTGGAACCTATTATCATTTCTTGTTGTCATGCAATCTAATTACTAAAAGTCTCAGTACACCGAGCTGTTCTGTCCAATCCCATCTTGCTTCAAAATTTGCCTTAATGGAAAGTGCTCAAGTCAATGTTAATATATATATATATATATATATATATATATATATATATATATGACCACATTTTTCATCCCAATATTCTGGTATTAATAATACTAGCTCTGATCTTTAATATAAAAGCTAGTTAACTAATTTGGATAGATTAAGGAAATTAGTTATGTTAGTTATTTGTAACAAATAAAGGTTAGGTTTTCTAAAATACCATATTTCATCATGGCTACCATTGAAAAGAAATTCCTTAATGTGCCTAATCAAAGGGATACTTTAGGAAAAATTGTAAATTTGGGAGACAAAGTAGAGTGGGTTCTTATAAAAAATTGTCAAACTCACGAGTTTAATCAGTTCACTACTACAGAAAGCACTTTACACTAGTGCAAAATATGTATTTAAGACCAGCACATTTAGACCGATTATACAGGGATAAGGTCTAAAATGTATGAACGGTGGTATTTTTGTAATTATAGAGAACTTCTGAGACTAGTTCCCTAGATATAAGGTCTAAAATAAATTATTTAGATCTCATTTATGAGAAACTGGTATAAAAAGGATAAAAATAATTAAAAATATATATCTTTTTCAGACCACTTATCTCCATAACCGGTCTAAATAAAAGACTGAATTTAACAATACTTTTTTTTTACTTTTTATATATAACCTGTCTAAAAGTTGAAACATTTTAAACTGGTTATTTTCATAACATGTCTAAAATATACATTTAAGACCGGTTATTTTGAACAATCGGTCTCAAATATGGCGCGCCCTAATTAAAATTTCATTCTTTTCTTCCTCCTACTGAATCTGAGCTTGATCTCTAAACTCATTTTTTCTTGAAATTTCTCTGATGATGTTCTTGTTTCCAACTCTGCCAACCTCTTTCTCTCTACATCTGGAGCAATCTTTCTCTCTGAACCTAATATCACAATCTGACCAGTGGTATTCTTGTTCACAAGCTTAGGGAAGGCATTGGGCTGGGTTTATATTAGCTGAGGAAGAGTCACAGTAGTTACTACCCATACCTTGCCAGCAGTCGACCTTCTTTTAGTCATCAATCGACAATATTCTACCACCAACTCCTCCTCTCTTAAAAGCCTTACCGATCGTTCTTCTTCCAAATAGGAGCACAAGGGGCAACTCTAACTTGTGAAGCAACTGTCCAGGTTTATTTTGATTTATGTTAATAATTTGAACTTGATCCTTTTGATATTGTTTCAGGTTGGTTTAGCCATGTTTGGCATCTTATCCTAATATGCTTGAAGTGGGAAATAGAGGTGTTCTGTTTATGATTATGGCTTTGTTTGAATATGCCCAATGTTGCTCTTTATCTTACTCTCGCCATTGAACTCAGTGATGATAACTTTAGATACTAGCTACAACCTCATAAATGTAATTGGAACATGTGGGTTTGGGTCTACTTACAAGGGTGAATTGTCTTGTTGTTTTATTATTGTCATTCATTGTCTTATTTGTGGCAAAGTTTGAACTTGAAATTGGTTGGGGGTTTCAAATTTTTTAATTGATGGAAGATTTTTTAAGCTCTCATTAATGATCATAGAGATTATTTTATTTATACTTTCTTGTCTTGGATTGTCACATTATGATATTTGCTATGCGGGTTTGAATTAAATATAAAGTTATGAAAATTTTGAATAACTTTGCAATGCAAGTTTTGAAACTTGTATCTATATACCCTTATTATGAAAAATTAGATCCAGTTGATGTATGTACCTTGATAATGCATATAGGATTCAACTTTCCTTCATTGAAGGATTATATGCAAACTTTCTAATTATGTTGATATTGGGTTCTAGATTTACTATTTGTTCATAATTTCAAGAGTTTGTAACTTCTCTTACTCTAAGTGGTTGCATATCCAATATGAAACTCCATTTTGCTTCCCATTGGGTTTGAAACTTTGTACCATTATGCTCATGAATGTACATCAAACTTACCCATAGCAATTGATTTACATGAAAATAAAGTTTCATTTTTTATGAAAAAAATGGTTTTTAGTGAATGTTTGCCTTGTAAACTAGTGCCATTTGCACAAGTTATTACTCTTTTGATCCTTTGTTGTCCCATATTTTTCACTTTATTCAATGCTTTCATAACTCAGTTGTATACAATCTCTATATATTCCTTGTATGCTTCGTTGTCTTAAGTTATATGCTAATAAGTCTGCAAGAGTCAAGCAAAGTAATTGATTTAGGATTTTGATATATTCTCATATTGTTTGTTGAATTTTTTGAGTTAGAAATGCTGCTTGGTTCTTATCATGCCATAATTTATTGGTATATCGCTATAAGTGTAGATTGTCTCCTGGTATGCATCTTAATTTCGTTGAAATCTCTATTCTGTTGTTTTTTGTCTATTCTTTTGCTGTTGGATAGGGTGCTACAGTTTTGACTTGGCATACGCACGTGTGCCATTATAGCTACATTATTTGTTATTATTGAAAAAGAAAAAGTTAATTCACTCTTGCGTGAGAGGAAAGATGGGCAAAGTTAATGGGAACAGAATTTTGAGACAGAGGAAGGGTTTCAATTGCATATTCTATTTGTGACTAGTCAAATTTATTTTAAAGTTCTCTATTTGATTTTGATATAAAGATTTAGTTTTTGCCTTGACTCTAAGAAAGTTCATATTGAATTTCTACTGTGCTTCTTAAATTGTTTGATTTGTCTTTTAGCAGTCAAATCTAAGTTAAAAAATACAAATTAGGCATATAATGAGATTTTCCTTTCAGAGTTGCTGTCGAGGCCTATTTTGCATTTGGTTATTGCTATGTAGTTTATGGTCTTCAAAGCCTTTCTTCTAGCTTGCAAAGCACCCCATCAAACCAAACTGATCTTTGCTGTGTAGTTTCCAGTCTTCAAAGCCTTTCTTCGAGTGATTGATAGGTAATTTAATTAATCTTTTCCATTAATTAATTGAAATAATTCTTAGTAGACTGATCTTTACTATATATTTGCATTATAATATACAATTTGATATGTATTTGTTCACTATTATTTAGTAGTTAAACTAGGTACTTGATGAGTGTAATGATTGCATGCTCTCATCATACTCCTACCTTTTCCAAGCAAAAAAATAGAAAAGAAAAAAGAAAAATGTGTTGAAATATATGGATCGTAGTTGGATAAAAGCTAAACAGATGAGTGTTGAATATGATAATGGGGTGAGGGGTTTTTTAGACTTTGCTAGAAGAAATGTCAATGATGATAATGGGATGTTTGATTGCCCTTGTGTAGAATGTTTGAATAAGAAGCAACTAAGTAGTGCATATATATACACATTTAATTTATGAAAGATTTTGTAAGAGTTATACAGTATAGGTATGGCATGGTGAAGAATTAGAAATGCCAAGTGCATCTTAATAAGGGGAGTGGTCTTTGATGATAATGACATTTATCTGCATAAATGGATGGAGGATATTATTTGTGATGTAAGAGAAAAGGCTCTTAAGCAATCACATGCATATGGTAATATGTGCAGTGATACGGAGAAGCTACTGTACCTGGGGTGTAAAAGATACCAATTGTTGAAAGCTATATTGAAATTGTTAAGCTTAAAGCATAGCATGGATGGAGCAACAAGAGCTTTTTAGAAACGCTTGAGGCTTTCCAGGACATGCTTCCAGATGATAATGTGTTGCCTTGTCGATACTATGATACTAAGAAAGTATTGTGTCCACTAGGCATGAAATATAAAAAGATCCATGGATGCCCTAATGATTACATATTGTATAGAAAAGAGCATGAAGAGAAGCAACAATGTTCGATATGTGAAACCACGAGGAACAAATAAAAAAAGGCCCCTACAAAAGTGTTATGGTATCTTCCAATCATACCAAGGTTCAAGCGCTTGTTTGCTAACAAAAATGATACAAAACATTTGAGATGGCATTTGGATGAAAGGATTTCTGATGGAAAGCTTCAACATCCAGATAATTCTTCTCAATGGAAGAAAATTGATCAATTATTTCATAGCTTTGGTGAAGAACCTAGGAACCTTAGGCATGGGCTTAACACAGATGGCATGAATCCTTATGGTAGTCTAAGCAATATACATAGTTCATGGCCTGTTCTGTTGGTTTTTTATGTTGATTTTAGGACTAAAACAACCCAAAAATGACATAGATGTTTACCTAAAACCCTTGATTGAAGACTTGAAAGAATTATGGGACAAAGGTGTCCATGTTTTTTATGCGAACAAGAAGGAGATTTTTAACATGTGAGCCATGATATTTTGTACTATAAATTACTGTCCTACATATGGAAACTTATCAAGATAAAGTGTTAAAGGCCATAAAGCATGTCCAATTTGTGAAGAAGGAACATGTCACCATCAACTTCAACATGGAAGAAAGATGGTTTATCTTGGCTCTAGGAGATTTCTTAGACGGGTCCACCTATATCGTAGATTAAAGAAAGCTTTTTTTAGTGGCCAAGAGTTTAAAGTTGCTTCGGAGGCATTGACTGGGGAGCAAGTTTATGAAAGGTAAAAAATTTCAATGTTATATATATGGTAAGACTACAAAGAGTATAAATGAAAAAAATATATGGAAAAAGAGGTATAGCTTTTTCAATCTTCCATATTGGCGCAATCTTGATGTGAGACACTATATTGATTTCATGCATGTGGAGAAAAATGTACGTGATAGTATTGTTGGGACACTGCTCAAAATACAAGATAGTTCTAAGGATGGTGTAAAGGCAAGATTAAATTTGTAAGAAATGGGCATATGAGAAGACTTACACCTAAAGCCAAATGGTAAGAGAACTTATTGTCATCCAGCTTCTCATACTTTATCTAAGGATGAGAAAAAGAAGTTTTTGTGAGTATTTATATGGCATCAAAGTGCCCTTAAGGTATTCTTCAAATTTTAAGAAGCTTGTGTCAATGAAAGACTTGAAATTAGTAGGGCTGAAGTCTCATGACCATTATGTCTTAATGCAACAACTAATCCCAGTAGCTATTCAAGGTATTGTCGAATATGATCTTCAACACATTTTGACTAGACTTTGTTTCTTCTTCAATGCTATTTGTTTTAAAGTCATTAAGATGGAAAGATTGGATGAATTAAAAAATGAAGGATATATGATCTTGTGCCATTTTGAGAAGCTTTTTCTTCCTACTTTTTTTTACATCATAGTACATCTAATTGTTCATCTAGTCAGGGAGATCAAGTATGTGGCCTTATCTATTTACAATGGATATACCCAATTGAAAGAATGATAAAAATCCTAAAAGGGTATATGAAGAACTCTAACCAGCCTGAAGCATCTATTGTTCAAAAATATGTTTCTGAAGAAGCCATGTGATTTTGTCAACATTATTTGTCAAATGTAAGACACATTGGGCTTCATAAACGTTCTGATGAAGAAGGGGGTAGATGAGGGTCTTCAGTAAAGAGTATAGATCCTGATGAATTGCAATAAGTCCACTTGTATATCTTGAATAATGTTGATGAAGTTCAAGATTACATTAATCCTCATAAGGAAATTGTGCATAAAGAAAATAGTCAAATGACTGAGCAAAGCTTAATTTTGGAGCATAACAAAACCTTTACACATTGGTTCAGACAAAAGGTTGATGGAGAAGAATGTGTTTATGATACAATTAAATAGTTAGCACGTGGTCTTGAGGTTGATGTCATAAGTTGGACTTCATATGTGACTAATGGTTATACCTTTTACATGAAGTCCCTAGATGATAGGAGCACCGTCTATAACAATGGTGTGCTGTTAGTGGCTGAATCTATATACTTTACTAGTTTGAAAGATAAGAACCCTAAATTGGCAGTTATACCTTATTATGGGGTTATTGAAGAGATTTGGGTGGTTGACTATGTTAAAATAAATTTCTCATTTTCAAATGCAAGTAGGTTGATGTCAATAATGGCATAATGATCGATCAGTTAAGATTTACATTAGTAGATCTGAATAGTAGAAATTTTAGAGATAAACCTTTTATTAGGGATGATCAGGAAAAACAAGTGTTCTATATTACCGATCAGGAAAATAAAATGTTGTCCATAGCTCTCCAAGGAAAAATAGTCGTTGATATTAATGAGGACAGTCGTTCAATGAATGATTTTCTTAAGACTCCTTCTCTTTCTAGGGGCCTACCATAATTAAATGAAGAAGATAAAGCAGATAATGAACACAGTACAAGAAACGATCATCATAAAGGGATATGGGAGGATATCCCTTGATAAAACTATTTTGAAAGTTAGCTAGCTAAAGTAATTATCATTATGAATTATATTTGAATTATGTATATAGTTAGCTTCTAAAAAAACTACAATTTTTTGTTGTCGTCACAGGAAAATGAAGGATCTTCAGTGTCCTAGTGTAGATGCTTCGGAGCCACTTGGTGTTCAGCAGAGTGATCCAGCTAGTATTAATCATAGCTAGCCTAGCAATGCTCTGATCCAATCGAGACGAAAGGGGTACAAGAGGCACACGTTTGAGAGACATTTCCCTTAATTGGAGTACTAAGGAAAAGATTCTGATTGAGTTTAATAGATATTGAAACCAATCGGACCTAATGCAAGTCGGTATAGGTGTTTTGTTGGCCTACTAGCACGCAACATGCCTAGATCTTGATAGAGGAGTGGAGAAAAGTCTATGAACATGTGAAGCAATGTATTTGGGACACTATCCAGGTATAAAATGGTCATTTTTATGGTTGAATTATCAAATTTGTCACTAACGACTTCAATGCATACATTACAGCTCACTTACGACATTCCTCAGAGTGACATCTTGTATAACAGGACAATGACGTATTGTGATGAACACAGGAGAAAGTTTAAGACAAATCTTTCCAATAATTACTTGCATATTTAGGTAAAAGATGGTGAGCCTCATTCTAATCCGTGCGACAAGTATTCTTATATTGACAAACACATTTGGCAAGAATTTAGATGGCTTCGGACTACTCTAGAAGCTTTAGTGAGTTGACTTAATTTGCATTTTATTTACTTATGAATTGTCTTTATTTATTGTGACCCTTTTTTTGATATCTTATTGGCAGGAAAAAAGGAAAAAAGCACAAGAGAGTGGTAGAAAGAATAATTGCCCTTATTAAATGTCTCGTGGGGGTTATGTAACGACCGAAAAAGACTTGTTGGGGGCTAAATGGAAGAGATTTGAAGAAGCAGCCCAATCCAATCCTTCTATTCTTCTTTATCCACCATCTCCGATACATCACAAACAAAAATGGTTGTTACTCACCAAAAGAGGAGAGGATCTTATACAAGTGAAAAATCTCATATAGTTGGTGAAAAAATTGTAAGTATTGTTGTTGTTATTAATTATTTAGTAAACAAATTTCATTACTTATGTTTGTCATTTGTATCTTATAGGAAGAACTTAAAAAAAGCTGAGAGAGTGTTTAAGTTAGATAGGAGGAATGATATCCTGACCATTGCTATAAGAAAACACGAGTATCCCAGCCATGTCAAGGGAGCTGGAGGAGGGGTAGGCATAAGGGATTACTTCAGAGCACCCCCATGCCATTCCTCAAGTATGGTGACAGGGAAGAGATGGAGCAGTTGTTGCCCACTTTGAGGGTGAAAGCAAGGGCTGAGGCAAAAGCATCATTTTGATGCATGATTAGAAGCCCAATTGAGCAAGATGAGGGAGGAGATGATGATCATAGTGAGCATAAGATATGATACTGGTGCTCGCCAGGCAACTTCACATGCAGCTAAGCAAAGCACTAAAGGGAGTTGTTGTAATATTGGTCAGTTGTCAAAGGGTATTAGAAAAGAAATTGTTGAGCCTTTGTGACCTTTTTATGTAGGATCCTCTGAGAAAGTTAGTTACACGAGGGAGTATGCACAATTTGAGTTCAACTATCTACCACCAACAAATAAAAGATGATTAAGTCAGAGTAGCATTAGAAGAGGTGATCGTTGCATATGCACCTCTCCTTATCCCCGTCGATGACTTCAAGATTGTAAGCGGTGTCCTTAATTCTTTCATCTTGTGGCCAAAGAACTTTATTTTTGATCGAGCTAAGGAAACCTTGATCACAGACCCAATTGCACCTCCCTCTACTCAAGAAGTTTCATAGCCTCAATTGAATGTCATGTAACAAATGATTCTGATGACATATGATACATCCTTTAAAACAAGAGATTGGCCTATTGATTCAGCTATTGGCAAGTTAGAGGAGAATGCTATCTTGAGAGGGATGATTTAATGTCCCTAGTAGCTCCTAGACAAAAATTTACAGCTGTGATTGTCCAACTATTTTTAATGTAAGTATTTTCTTCAATTGGAAGTAAATATTTTACAAATTACGCCGTTAAACTTTGATTTGTGTGCTTGCATTGTTTTAAGTACATGAATCGTAGGTTGGTTTCCTCTAGCAAAAGCCATAAATTTGGATTTGTATGCCCAGTTCAAATTCACAACAAAGGGACTACTGCTGCTATCAAACATACATACTTATTGGAAAGGCTTAGTGAAACTGCAACTAAGTGTTTCTTGGCTCCATATGTACATAGGTAAGAAACAAATATATATTTCATAATATATATAATGTTTTATATTTGCTAAATGTTCATTCTTTCTTTTCAAGGATCATTGACATTGGTTCTTTTATACAAGAAGAGTTATACAATCATCCTTTTGTACTACCTTTCACTACAAACTAAGGAATGAATTGAAGAAGATCATGAACTCGTACGTTTTCTTGCATTATTACCTTTTGTGTGCAAAGTTTATGAAATTTGTGTAAAATAAGTAACCTTTGTGATTTTGATGATAGGGCTATTTGGACACTCATTCATACTACTTGTGGTAAGCATGTTTGTGAGTTAAAAGACCCTACATGGGTCATCCTAAAAGTTAGTACATATTGGTTTATTTTAAGAAAGTATTCAATAAGTCATGTTTTAATACTTGTTTTAATGATGTCATGTTCATTTTCAGAGCCGTAACCAACCACTGGAGTTCAGCTTATGTGGTTTGTATGTTTTGAGACACATTTACAATATTATCACCCTAGGACAGACTGATTTTACTAAAGAGTTAAATGTATATTTCAAAAATTTTGTATTATTTTTATTGTTTTTAAGTTAGAAAGGTAATGTTTTGTCTGCTTTGGTGTTACAGATGTTTGATCTTGCTACTCCCTTTCCTGAAGAAGATATTGATTTCATCCGCAAATGTTGTGTTGAATTCATCTATGAGCTTTTACAAAAATAGTGAGTTTTTGAATTCAATGTTACATTGTTCTCATAGGTATTGCTTCTACTGTATGAATAATAAAGTGTTGCTGTAATTACAATTACATTCTTTGTGCTGGATTATTGTGTTGCTGTGTGCAATTCCGTTTCAATGCAATTACATGTTGTTTGCAATTATAAAGTGTTATGGTTTTCATATCTAACTTGGTTTATGTCTCTATGTAAGACAACTTCTAGGATATAGTTGATACAGGTTTGATGTTGATGCAAGCATGGGATTTGAAGGATTGACCCCTGTACTTTTTCTTCCCTTTGTTTTTCTGTAAAATTTAGGAATTTTCTATACATACTAAGGAATTTGTCTTCCCTCTTCTTTTCTTTAAAAGTTTTGGAATTGAAAGTGCACAAAGTTGAGATTTTGCTACTGTTATTGTTAAATTATGGGTCATTGTTATATCGGTAGATTCAAATTGTGTTGTAAAATGCTTGTTGATAATGTGTTGATATTGTTGTTGAGAATGTGGGTAGGAAGAATGATGATAATTATTGACAAATGAAATTGTTGCTTTTAATTGTATGTGACAATGTGTTGATTTTCAATGATTTTTGTAACCCTCTGCCTTAATTAGCGTAATTAAAATTCGATAATGCATAATAAAATGGAATAGAGACCGTCGGATGATTCAAAACTCATTTAAGACTCCCTCCATGTAGTAGGGACTTCACAAAATTTTCCAAGCTTCTCTATCATGGTCTCAAGTTCAAATATTGAATATAATTACCTGTGCAATTATATCACAGTTAAACATATCAGAGTGTATAACTTAATCCTCGGAAACCCCCGGGTTTCATCTATATATATAACTATAGGGTTCCAGTTCCCAATTAGGGGATTACACCACCATGTATTAAAAAACTATTCACAACTCAAAAATATCATACAGTAATCCCTATCCAAAATGAATAACCAATATGACCCGACTCAAATGTCCCTACAAGGTTCTAACCGCTCGGGGTCGTTCGATTCTCCGTGGAGCCACTTGCCCTATCTGAAATGTTAGTCAAAGAAAAGAATGAGATTCAAGAGAATCCCAGTAGTAACAAATCATTCATACCACACATAAGCACACAGCATGTAAGCAAATCATCATACAGCAGCAGCAACACAAATCACACTCTACCCTCATCCCCTTTTATTGTTGGGAAGGCACACTGTCCTAACTCGAACCGTTATTAACGACTCAGGGACTGTTGGCATGGCAGTGATACACATAGCCTTATAGCTCATATAGCCATCCGGCTTTCACAATTGGCCCGTCGGCCTTCACAAATAGCCTTTCAGCTTTTCACATATTCACACATATCACACCCCATCCTCATCCCCTTTTACCACCGGGAAGGCACACCATCCTAACCTGAACTTTTGTTAGCGACTCAGGGACTATTAGCATGGCGGTGCTTACATATGTCCACAAATGTCGCAGCATACAAATTCATCACAAATCAATGATATAACACATACAATGCATTACATATGGTATAAAAGAAAAAATCACAAATAAAAAATTATCACCTCTTCAACTTGGTAAGATCAAATCTCTGTTTCTCCAACTTTCAAGTTTAAGCAAACACCAAATCACCACTTTTCAAAATTCTGAAAACATAGTAAAAAAGCTCTCAACCTCTTGAACAAGTTTAATGAAGAGGCTTCAAGTATAGGGAGACAATTACCTACTCAAAATCAAGCTTTTCTCTTTCTCTTTCTTGCTTAAACTTCAACGAAAATGGAAGGAAGGAGAGAGAAGGTAAGAAATGATGGTGAATGCATAAGGATCATTCTTCTCCACACACACACACACACACACGTAGCCGTCTTAGAGGAGAGACAGAAGAGAAGATGAGTTTGAAATTTTGACTTTGATCCAAGGGTCCTTATGATGACACTTGCCATGATCTCATGTCTCCCTTCATGAATCCATATAACCCATGCACAATTGATTCCACCTCTTGCTTAATAAATCCTAGCCATTCATCTCAAGTTACCTATGAGTTTTCTCTTTGGTAATAGTCCAATTGGTCGGTAAATTTACCATTTTACCCCTGATTGTCATGACACATATATCATCATCAAACACATTTTACATCATAACTCACATTATTTACTTCATAAGTGTTTAATTAACATTAATTACATCACTTTGAAATTATTAGCCCTTAATCAAAATTTAGGATATTACAATTTTCATTGTTATTTCTTTTGTAAAATATGGGGTATAGTAATGTTGTTGTCATTCCTTTTGATTGTGTGTGATAATGTGTTGTTACTTCTGTGGAAACTGGGATGTTGTTGAAATGGCTTGCTAGGTAAAGTTAATTTGTAAGAGGAATATTTTTTTTAAAAATGGAACTTTTTAGACCAGTTGTAGCTACAATCGATCTAAAAAGTAACAAACTTTTTAGACCAACTATATCAAGACCTAATCCAGAACTGGTCTAAAAATTCATTTTTCCACTGGTGTTCAATTCCTTTTTTGGCCCTTTCTACGTCCCTTTTTAGAGGGACACCTATGTGAGTGATGTACTAAAATCTAGGAACAACGTCTATTAAAAAGGGACACCATAAGAGAAGTAAGTTACAAACTTACAACGTCCCTTTTTTAATGGACGTTGAAAGGTTTTTTTTTAAAAAAAAAAAGAAAAAGATGTATATTTTTCACTACCCAACAATTAAACCCTACAGAAACATCATTAAGAAATTCTTCATAAACCAAAATGTCCTTACAAATAGTAAGGAAACATTCAAGACAAGCTAATTAAAGTGTTATTTACTACTACTATATACAACAATCACCACAAAAGTGTCAAAAAGTTGTCTACACAACTACTAACTAATATAAAAATAAACTTTAATCATCTATATGTTGAAGAAAATGTCCAGCCAAAAGGTCTCAAATCAAATTAATGCCTTCATCTAAGTAGGCATCGTCATTACTAAAAATCTGCAAATTGGAAAATAAGCTAAGATAAATCAATTAAGTGAATGAATGAATTAACAATTCAATTACAACACCAAAAATATTATCATTTGAGAATGAAGAAGTGATTACCTATTTAAAATCTATAGTAACTCAGCTTTGAATAATGTTATACATATAAAGTATAACATAGTATTTGCACTTAGTACTCACTGGTTGTCGAGGGCACTATAAATCAAAAGTAAATGGTTAAAATGAATAAAGGCATATCTAAAGCGACTGTCAATGAAAGAACTTGAATTGAAACTACTTACTCTCGAATAAAACTACTTCAGCTCTCTACTATTATCCTCACATGTCCTGCCAAGTAGTCTTTATGTCTTGAGTGGACTATCATTAAAATGAAAATCAATAGCCATTAAAACAATTAATTTAAGTCAAGAATAAATGATTTACAAAAAAATTAACTTGTGTACTAAACATAGATTTTATTTCTTCATTTGACCTGTGACCCAAGGAATCAAACCAATAGAGGGTGTTCCTAATAGGAGAAACAACATACAGACTCTAATGGTAACTATAACAACATATACAAATTAAAATGAAGTTAGATTATAAGGCAATTTATTCTTAAACATCTTAAATAGACAAAACTAAAATACGTAACCTTCAAGAATTGGTGATAGACAACAAGGAAATTTAGTCTCTCCCATTGTGTAGCCTACATAGGTCATCCTTAGTTCCAACTTATTATTCTTGTCTGTCATATTTGCAAGACATAAGAATCCATATAAACCATTTCTTCCCATTTCGATGCATATATTATGGAAGAAGCTATAATAGAATTAAAATGATAAATAAATTATTAAATATATAAATCCAAAAAATCACTGCATTAATTAAAGGAAAAAATGAAGAAAAAAAATTAGAGGATAACAAGTTTAACCTATCCTATATCTATCTTCACCAAATTGATGAACTCTCTGAGATCTTTCCTATCAATCATAAAAGGATACGACAATCTTGAGCCCACAATCCCATAAGGCATCTGCATGTCGATTTGGCCAATGTCCTTATGCAGCTGTGCAGTAGTGCTAAGATGGGAAATTTTGTCACATCTTGTATATCCTATTCAAACATAAAATACATATTATTAGTAGGATGCCAAGAAAACTCAAGTAATAGTAAGATATTTTATACCATTAGAGGTATTGTCGCCATGTGAATATGATATTTTGGTTAAAGTATGAATCCTATCTCCTGACCTAGTGTGGCAACCTCTTCATCAAGAACCTGGACATCTATAGCTTCTCCCCCCTTTCAAACACATGTCACAGTAACCCTACATAAATCATTTGGAATTTGCTTATAATAGTGGGTGGAAGCTTGTGTGTGAACAAGAACATCAATAACAAAACACAGTAGTGGGACATCCAAATAGAGAGTGCAAGGTTCTATAGCCTCTGGAGTGGGAGAAGGGTAGCAAGTGGTACCTTTGGCAGATATAACTTCCTTTGGTATTGGGGAAGGCTAGGGAATCCTTAGTTCTATATTCCTCATTTTCCCTTTCTTATTTAATGATAGATCTCACTTAACCACATAGCTCTTGTCAAAGTAATTCACGAAGATGCACTTCGAGCTCTTGTCGAACTTCCTCTTGGAGTGATTGAAGGACTTTTTCTCAAACCTTGGACACAAGCTCCCCACTGGGTTCACCTTGTGACGAATATTGTGAACCTCATCCAAAATACTTTGCAAGACCAACACCCCTTGACTTCCCTCGAACACAACTGGGGCGATCTGCCTTCCCAATCACAGTTGATAAGATGTTCATTCATCCACTTGGTGTGAAGGAACTTTGGCTACTCTGCTCTTTAAGTTCATCTATAGCATACAATTTATCATAAATGAAAATTAAACACTCCCAATATTAAATAATTTCAAAATTAAATACTTATGTTTTAACTACTTACAATCTACGGCAACCTCAACAACAACTGGATTTATGTATTTTCCACCCTTAAGCCTCCATAATTCCATTTTTTATGACACAGAGGAGGAGCAGGGGCTTGGACAATAATACCAAGATTTGACTTGGCAGCTTGCTTCATTTTCTCCAACTCTTTTTCCATCATCCTCCGTTCAAGCTTCCGATAACCACCATGGGACAAGTAATGCTGATGCTTATTTCCTGCTTGCCTCTCTTTATCTACTTCACTTACTTCCTGTGAAAGGAAAATAAAGAAAACTAAGTCAATAATGTCAAGTATATTCAAATAAAAAGTTCTATAATATGATGAAAGAAAATTTATCAAATATTGAGGATCTTGCATTGATGCCACAAACAACCTCCAGTTGTCTGGAGAAATATTATGAATATCTTTGACATAGATCCCCATCCTCCTTGACCCTCAAATGTACTTTTATGAGAGCTTGTTTTTAAAATCTTTCCATCGTATATGAACTTCCCCCATTCAATACTTGTTTATCGCATTGTTGTCTAGGACATTGTATGTTTGCTGCAAGGTAAAAGATAAGATAATTATATTTGAAGCAATAGGAATAAAGATACAATTACAGATATATCAAAATTTATATACCAAAATTTGTTGCTAAATCATCTCCTTCATTTTTTGTGGGACCAACTTCCAATTAGAGTACATAATACAAACTTTATTTCGAGCCAAATAGTCTAAATAGGTAATAAATATGTCTTCCTCAGCACCAATTGGATTCATATTAGCATCGAAGTCCATATGTAGCCTCTCCCGTTGTTCTTGATGACGTGTGTAATATCCCAAAAAGTGATTAAGGGCTAATGACTTCAAAAGTGGATGTAATTATTGTTGAATAAACACTTTTGAAGAATGTGTGATGGGAATTTGGATATTTTAATGATTCCAATGGCTTCCTTGTGAAAATTTATGTGGGAATGATGTTTGGTATGAAAATGGAACCAATGGAAGCAAAGATGCAAAATCTAAAATTCTGTCCAGTGAAATTCTATTCTAGGCAGTCCGTTTGTGTGAACGTTTTGAATGACCAAATGGTGTCTAAAAATTCTGACACTTTCCAGTCTTATAGTTCACATCTCAAGCTTCAAAATGGACATATAATTTGTTCCATTTCGTTTTGTGAACTAGGAGATATAACTGTCCAAAGTTTGGGATGGAAATTGAACTCTGTTTTGGGGCAGTGATGAGTTTTATGTAATTCTGGAATTGTGTGGTGATTTTTAGTAATGGAAAATATTTTTCCTATGAAGAGGACTTAAATATCTTTCATTTGGCTTTGGAATCACCTCATTTTGAGTTTTCTAGAATTAGTTATGATTTTTCAAAGTTTGGGCAGAAAATCAACCAGAAAATCCGAAAATGGGAATTATGACATCATCTCATTAAAAGATGACATCAGCATGGACTTAAATATCTTCTCATCTTCTTCAGCTTTCATTTTCTGTCGTGATGAACCAGCTGAACAAGAGGAAAAACGTTCGAGAGCTCTTAGAGAGAGAAAGAGGAGAAATCTCACAAGGTAAGCCGATTTCTCCGACGATCTAGCTCCTAACGCGTATAACCTTGTTCCTAAGCTTCTCTTCTATGTTATTTAAGGTGTTGAGAAGAAAATTTGGTGTTCAAGAGGCTAGGGTTTTCAGCCAAGTCAAGGAGAAGCTATTAGGAGCTTGAGGTAACTTCCAAACTTTCGTATATTACTTATTCTGGCTGTTGTGGGCAATTTAATCGGTGAAATTTCGCCGGATTGCCATTGGTTTTAAAGTTTGGAAATGTTATGGCCTAGGGGTTATGCTGCCCAAATTGGGTCTTAATGTTAGTTGTAACCTAATGTAATGGTTAATAAAGTGGTTAGGAGTAGAAAGGAACGCGTTTACGGAGCCGAAATCGTAAAACCCCGATTTTCCCCGGAGAACTCATAAATTTCGGCCAGCTCTAGAAATGGGTCTTAGAGTTGGATTTTCAATGATTTGATGGTTCCATTGAGTTCAGGGGCGAAAATTAGGTGGGGTTACAGTTGGTCACTTTTTCGAAAAAGGCCGAAAAAGCATAATTACGAAAACGCCCCTAAAACCCTTAAAGTGGGGCTGCCAAGGGTAAATTTGTAATTTAACATTGAATTTGATAATTCCGAGTCCAAAAATGGATTCCTTGGGCGGAAATATGTTAGGATAGCCCATATTAGAATTTCGGGAAAAGTGCAACCGGACCGGGTACGGTGGGCCTGGGCCGGGTCCCCGAGGGTAGTTTTATAAATTTTCATTATAGACTCATATAACCCCAAGTAACACTATAGAAGTGTCTAAATGGTGCATTTGGAATTGTAGGATTCGATATTTGCCGCCCTCGGGAGCCAACTGCGCCGAAGGACGTCAGGAAAGGACAAGGTAGTGACTCTCTCTCTCTCTTATACTTTGTGTAATGCACTGTATGTGTGTTGTATCACTGTTTTATGATGATTTCTGATGCTGCTGCGGTTACAGCTGGTGATAGCTGTCGTTTACAGCGCAAGCTGTCGTTTACAGCGCAAGTTGTCGTTTACAGCATAAGCTGTCGTTATTGTGATTACAGCGTAAGCTGTCGTGATGTTGATTACAGCAAGAGGTGTCGTATTGTGTATGCAGCCGTGAGTGCTGTCGTTTGTGGTGAAAACCATGTATCTGTGAATTGCTGCTGCTGTTGCTGTTTGTGATTTATGTACATGCTTTGTGTTTATGCGTTGTGTGAGTGGTTTGTTACTACTGAGATTCTCTCGAATCTCATTCTTTCCTATGACTAACATTTCAGACAGGGCGTGTGGCTCAAAGGAGAAGCGGCCAACCCGGAGCACTTAGGATCTTTAGTTATACTAAGGATTTTTGAGATGTTGGTTATCTATTTTAAACTCGGAATTACTGTATATTTTGAAACATGAAGATCATAATCAATTTTGGATGTGTAATCCCCTAGTAAATACTTATAAATCCTCAGGTTATATATATGTATAGAACCCGAGAGTTGCCAGGGATTTAGCTATCCACTCTGATATTTGAATGTAAATCAACTGCACAGGTAATTAATTATATTCGAATGTTTAAAATGAGACCAGGATAGGGTAAAGATTTTGAAAGATTTTTGTGAAAACCCTACGGTATAGTAGGAAGTTTGAAATGAATTTAAACTATCCGACGGTCTCTAAACCGACTTAATTATGCATTATTGGAATATCATTACGTGTTAAAAGTCAGGGGGTTACATTTTGGTATCAGAGCTGTGTTCCTGGCAAGGGTAGAGGTAGCTAGGATAGATCCCTTAGATAGTAGTAGGGATATCTGTGAATGATTGTTGTGTATGCACATGTATGTTTTATTGACATGGATATATATATGAGTTTTGTGACTATATGTGTATACTATCTCTGCTAAATTAATGGGGCAAGTTGTTTGTAGAATGAAGAAAACTAGAGGACGCCCTAATATTCAGCGTGTAGACCCAGAGGTGGAGGTCATCAATGATAATCCACCAGATCCTATGCAAGAGCTGATGGGTCTAATCCGGGATCAAAGAGATATGATAACTGAGCTGAGAGAAGAGCTCAGACCAGAGAAAGCGAAGAACAAGGAAGGTCCAGTTCAGTCCACTCCGGAGGAAACTCAAGAAGAAACTCGACATGAGGACACTGCAGAAGGATCAGCAAGACCACTAGAATCTCCACCTCATGCTATTCCAAATCAAGAATCATATGGGATGCCACTTAGAGAGGACAGAGACCTTCAGTTTTGGGTCACCAGATTCTGCAAGCATCTGCCTCCACCGTTCAGAGGAAGGTTTGACCCTCAAGCAGCCGAAGATTGGATGAACAAGCTGGAGAAAATATTTGAGGTTCTTGGTTGCCCGGATGAGGTGAAGCCACGACTGGCCGTTTATAAGCTCGAAGGGGATGCAGACCGTTGGTGGCGGAATATCGCCCTAACATTGAAGAGCAAAGAAATGCCATTGACTTGGGAACTATTTCAACAAGAGTTCAACGAGAAGTATTTTCCCAAATCGGTGAGACTCGAGAAGGAGACAGAATTTCTCAAAATTAGACAAGGGGACACAGAGAACTTTGATGATTACTTGTCCCGTTTTGTTCGGTTGGCTCGGTACTCCTCTTACCTTCGGTACAAGGATGACGAAGAATGGAGTTCTGATATGCTCATTCGCGGTCTGAGGCGAGAGTTGAGGAAACGCC
Organism: Inga laurina; assembly: GCA_963855925.1. Classification (NCBI taxonomy): domain Eukaryota; kingdom Viridiplantae; phylum Streptophyta; class Magnoliopsida; order Fabales; family Fabaceae; genus Inga; species Inga laurina. The sequence goes on along the minus strand of OY979712.1, from coordinate 13,506,890 downwards.
TAGCTACTCACCAATTTACTAAGTTCAACAAGACGGTTGAGCAGTGCAGGATTACAGAGAACAACTTGAGAGACCTGTATCCTGCTAAAGCTACTGGCCACCGCAGTGAACCCGGTAAGGTTGCTACCTCACAGAAGCGAAAGGGGCAAGGATCTTCATCTGGAAGTGGTAAGAAGCCCTACCAGTCTGGGAGTCGTGACCAGCAAAGAACATATTTTGCACCGTGATTTGTCCTCGCTGTAATCAACCACACCAGGGTAAAACATGTGATGGTAAAATAATATGTTACAATTGTAAGCATGTGGGTCATACTGCTGCTGACTGCAAAGAGCCACGACCAGACCAGAGACCGAAGACACAGGGCCGAGTATTTGCTATGACCCACGAAGAGACCCGTAAATCTCCTGAGCTGATACAAGGTAATATTCTTCTTAATGGCCATCTGTTGCAAGTTTTGTATGATTCGGGTGCAAGTCACTCCTTCATTGCCTATGATTGCGTGAAGCGCCTGGGAATGCATGTACATAAGTTACCATTTGAATTAGTAGTGTCAACTCCAATGGGTGTTAAGGCCTTAACCACAGAAGCTTGTTTGAGTTGTGTCATAACTGTGGAAGGGCACCAATCTGTTGTAGATCTTATATGTTTTCCACTTTACCAATTGGAAGTTATTTTGGGTTTTGATTGGTTAACGGCAAATAATGTATTACTTAATTGTGGGAACAAGAGGATAGTATATCCTGTTTCTCAGAGGGCTGAAGTTGTGGATTCTAGTATGAATTTCCTTGCTGCAGCCAAAGATGAAAAGTATCTTGAAAAGGGTTGCCAGGGTTATGTGGTGCTTTTCTCTGTACAAGGGGAAACTGGTGAAACCTTGAATAATATACCCGTGGTAAATGAATTTCCTGAGGTGTTTCTGGATGATTTGAGCGGATTACCTCCAGAAAGGGAAGTTCAATTTCCAATCGATATTGTGCCTGGAGCTTGCTCTATATCTAAGGCCCCATATCGGATGGCCCCAAATGAAATGGCGGAGCTAAAGAAACAAATAGAAGACTTGCTTGAAAAAGGGTTCATTAGACCCAGTGTGTCGCCTTGGGGAGCTCCAGTGTTGTTTGTAAAGAAGAAAGACGGGAGTCTTCGATTGTGTATCGACTACAGAGAACTAAATAAAGTTACTATTAAGAACAAGTACGCTCTTCCCCGAATCGATGACCTTTTAGATCAACTATCCGGTTCGTGTGTATTTTCAAAGATTGATCTAAGGTCAGGGTATGATCAGCTACGAGTGAAAGCAGAAGATGTTCCGAAGACTGCTTTTCGGACCAGGTACGGTCACTATGAGTTCTTGGTGATGCCATTTGGGCTAACCAATGCGCCTGCGGTTTTCATGGATTACATGAACCGTATCTTTCGACAATATTTGGATCAGTTTGTTGTTGTGTTTATCGATGACATTCTGATATATTCCAAGAGTATGGAGGAGCATGAGCATCATTTGAGAGTTGTATTGACTACATTGCGTGAGAAACAACTATATGCTAAATTGAGCAAGTGCGAGTTCTGGCTATCAGAAGTGAAATTCTTAGGCCATGTTATCTCGCAAGAAGGGGTCTCTGTGGATCCCAGTAAAGTGGAAGCAGTACTGGACTGGAAGAGGCCAGAATCTGTGGCAGAAATACGCAGTTTTCTGGGTCTTGCTGGTTATTATCGGAGATTTATCCAAAATTTCTCCCGTATTGCGTTGCCGATGACCAAGCTCACAAGAAAGGATCAACCGTTTGTGTGGGATGAGAAATGTGAAAACTGTTTTGTGGAGCTGAAGGAGAGGTTGACGACGGCACCTGTGTTGATTTTACCCGATCCCAGTTTGACATACGTTGTGTATTCTGATGCCAGTGGGCAGGGATTAGGGTGTGTCCTTATGCAGCAGGGACGTGTGGTGGCCTACGCCTCTCGACAGCTCAGACCTCATGAATTGAACTATCCCACTCATGATCTGGAGCTTGCGGCCATTGTATTTGCTTTAAAGATTTGGCGTTATTACCTGTATGGTGTGACTGTGGAATTGTACTGCGACCACAAGAGTCTCAAATATCTGTATGATAAAAAAGAATTGAATATGAGACAGCGCCGCTAGATGGAATTGCTTAAGGACTACGACCTGGAAATAAAATATCATCCGGGTAAGGCAAATGTAGTCGCTGATGCTCTTAGCCGAAAGACTGTGCTCGTTGCAGCTATGATGATATACAAGAAAGGAAATTGATTGAAGATTTCCGTGATTTAAATTTGACAAACCAGATCATCTGTGCCAATTACACTGTTTCTCAAGAGGAGAGTTATCTAAGGGCAGAAATTGAAGAAGCTCAGAGTCAAGATGACTGGATATAGCGCAATCTGACTCGAATCGAACAGGGAGAAGTTTCAGGCTATGACATATCGCCTCGTGGATTGGTTCGTTACCAAAAAAGAGTCTGCGTTCCACTTAAGGCAGTGTTGAGGCAGAAGATTCTGGATGAGGCACACAAGAGCCGATATATTCTTCATCCTGGTATGACCAAGATGTATCAGAATCTGAAATCGGTGTATTGGTGGCCGGGTTTGAAGAGTGACGTGACCAAATATGTTGCAAGGTGTCTCACTTGTCAGAAAGTGAAAATCGAGCACCAGAGACCGCCTGGTTTACTTCAGAGTCCTGAGATTCTGGAATGGAAATGGGAAAGCGTGACCATGGATTTGGTTATGGCATTACCCAGGATCAGAAACTATGATGCGATCTGGGTAATTGTGGATCGGTTAATGAAGTCAGCCCACTTCATACCAATCAATGCTGGTTATTCTCCTGATAAACTAGCAGAGATTTATATCTGAGAGATTGTCAAACTTCATGGTGTTCCGAAAAACATCATTTCCGATCGAGATCCACGATTTACTTCGAAGCTTTGGAAAGCATTGCATGAAGCCTTAGGTACTCAACTGAGATTCAGTACGGCTTATCATCCTCAAACGGATGGACAATCTGAGAGAACAATTCAGACGCTGGAAGATATGTTGCGAGCTTGTGTTCTCGACTTTAAAGGAAGTTGGGATCATTTCCTTCCACTGGCTGAGTTCGCTTACAACAATAGCTATCATGCAAGCATCCAAATGGCTCCGTATGAAGCGTTGTATGGAAGACGGTGTCAATCACCTTTATGCTGGAATGAATTATCCGAAAGGAAGCTTTATAGGCCAGATTTGGTTGATCAAACCTCAGCACAGATTCAGATCATTCGTAAGAGGCTCCTTGCAGCGCAGAGTCAACAGAAAAGTTACGCTGACAAGAGGAAAAGGCCTGTAGAATTTGAGGTTGGTGATCACATATTCCTGAGAGTATCACCAATTACGGGCATTGGGCGAGCCATCAAGAGGAAGAAGCTGAGCCCGAGATATATAGGTCCTTTTGAAATCCTTGAGAGGATTGGGCCTGTTGCTTATCGAGTAGCCCTACCCCCAAACTTGAGCAGACTCCATGATGTGTTTCATGTTTCCCAACTGAAGAAGTATCAACCGGATCCATCTCATATTGTTGAATATGAAGAAGTTGAGTTACAAGACAACTTCACATATGCGATAGAGCCAGAACAGATCATTGATAGAGAAGAACGACGGCTCAGACACCGAAGCATTCCATTTGTGAAGGTGATCTGGAAGGGAATGACTCAGAGGGAAGCAACTTGGGAAGCAGAAGCGGATATGCGAAGACGTTATCCGGAGTTTATGGCTCAAGTTGTGTGACAAATTTTGAGGACGAAATTTATTTTACGGGGGGCGAAATGTAATATCCCAAAAAGTGATTAAGGGCTAATGACTTCAAAAGTGGATGTAATTATTGTTGAATAAACACTTTTGAAGAATGTGTGATGGGAATTTGGATATTTTAATGATTCCAATGGCTTCCTTGTGAAAATTTATGTGGGAATGATGTTTGGTATGAAAATGGAACCAATGGAAGCAAAGATGCAAAATCTAAAATTCTGTCCAGTGAAATTCTATTCTAGGCAGTCCGTTTGTGTGAACGTTTTGAATGACCAAATGGTGTCTAAAAATTCTGAAACTTTCCAATCTTATAGTTCACATCTCAAGCTTCAAAATGGACATATAATTTGTTCCATTTCGTTTTGTGAACTAGGAGATATAACTGTCCAAAATTTGGGATGGAAACTGAACTCTGTTTTGGGGCAGTGATGAGTTTTATGTAATTCTGGAATTGTGTGGTGATTTTTAGTAATGGACAATATTTTTCCTATGAAGAGGACTTAACTATCTTTCATTTGGCTTTGGAATCACCTCATTTTGAGTTTTCTAGAATTAGTTATGATTTTTCAAAGTTTGGGCAGAAAATCAGCCAGAAAATCCGAAAATGGGAATTATGACATCATCTCATTAAAAGATGACATCAGCATGGACTTAAATATCTTCTCATCTTCTTCAGCTTTCATTTTCTGTCGTGATGAACCAGCTGAACAAGAGGAAAAACGTTTGAGAGCTCTTAGAGAGAGAAAGATGAGAAATCTCACAAGGTAAGCCGATTTCTCCGACGATCTAGCTCCTAACGCGTATAACCTTGTTCCTAAGCTTCTCTTCTATGTTATTTAAGGTGTTGAGAAGCAAATTTGGTGTTCAAGAGGCTAGGGTTTTCAGCCAAGTCAAGGAGAAGCTATTAGGAGCTTGAGGTAACTTCCAAACTTTCGTATATTACTTATTCTGGCTGTTGTGGGCAATTTAATCGGTGAAATTTCGCCGGATTGCCATTGGTTTTAAAGTTTGGAAATGTTATGGCCTAGGGGTTATGCTGCCCAAATTGGGTCTTAATGTTAGTTGTAACCTAATGTAATGGTTAATAAAGTGGTTAGGAGTAGAAAGGAACGCGTTTACGGAGCCGAAATCGTAAAACCCCGATTTTCCCCGGAGAACTCATAAATTTCGGCCAGCTCTAGAAATGGGTCTTAGAGTTGGATTTTCAATGATTTGATGGTTCCATTGAGTTCAGGGGCGAAAATTAGGTGGGGTAACAGTTGGTCACTTTTTCGAAAAAGGCCGAAAAAGCATAATTACGAAAACGCCCCTAAAACCCTTAAAGTGGGGCTGTCAAGGGTAAATTTGTAATTTAACATTGAATTTGATAATTCCGAGTCCAAAAATGGATTCCTTGGGCGGAAATATGTTAGGATAGCCCATATTAGAATTTCGGAAAAAGTGCAACCGGACCGGGTATGGCGGGCCCAGGCCGGGTCCCCGGGGGTAGTTTTGTAAATTTTCATTATAGACTCATATAACCCCAAGTAACACTATAGAAGTGTCTAAATGGTGCATTTGGAATTGTAGGATTCGATATTTGCCGCCCTCGGGAGCCAACTGTGCCGAAGGATATCAGGAAAGGACAAGGTAGTGACTCTCTCTCTGTTGTACTTTGTGTAATGCACTGTATGTGTGTTGTATCACTGTTTTATGATGATTTCTGATGCTGCTGCGGTTACAGCTGGTGATAGCTGTCATTTACAGCGCAAGCTGTCGTTTACAGCACAAGCTGTCGTTTACAGCGCAAGCTGTCGTTATTGTGATTACAGCGTAAGCTGTCGTGATGTTGATTACAGCAAGAGCTGTCGTATTGTGTATGCAGCCGTGAGTGCTGTCGTTTGTGGTGAAAACCATGTATCTGTGAATTGCTGCTGCTGTTGCTGTTTGTGATTTATGTACATGCTTTGTGTTTATGCATTGTGTGAGTGGTTTGTTACTACTGAGATTCTCTCGAATCTCATTCTTTCCTATGACTAACATTTCAGACAGGGCGTGTGGCTCAAAGGAGAAGCGGCCAACCCGGAGCACTTAGGATCTTTAGTTATACTAAGGATTTTTGAGATGTTGGTTATCTATTTTAAACTCGGGATTACTGTATATTTTGAAACATGAAGATCATAATCAATTTTGGATGTGTAATCCCCTAGTAAATACTTATAAATCCTCAGGTTATATATATGTATAGAACCCGGGAGTTGCCGGGGATTTAGCTATCCACTCTGATATGTGAATGTAAATCAACTGCACAGGTAATTATATTCGAATGTTTAAAATGAGACCAGGATAGGGTAAAGATTTTGAAAGAATTTTGTGAAAACCCTACGGTATAGTAGGAAGTTTGAAATGAATTTAAACTATTCGACGGTCTCTAAACCGACTTAATTATGCATTATCGGAATATCATTACGTGTTAAAAGTCAGGGGGTTACAACGTGCAACCAATGCTCCTATTTTTGTGCTGTCTCTAACTCGTTTTACAATAGGTTCACCTCTATCCATTTGATACAGTGGTTCGTACTTCATCGTTTATAATGCCTCTAATAGCTATTGGTAATAGTTGTTGCATCAACACATGATAATCATGGGACTTCATTCCTACTAACTTCAAATTGTCTATTGAGACACACCTTCTCACGTTAGAAGAATATCCTTATGCCACCTTAATGTCATACAAAGACCCACATAAACTTTTTTTCTCAGCTTTTGATAGTGTATGAGCTGTTGGCTCCATGTATGCTCTCTTACCATCATCTCTTAGTTATGGATGTAACCGTTCTCTTATTCCCATATCAACCAGATCTAGTCGTGCAGTAATTCCATCTTTAGTCTTCCCTGATATGTGCAAAAGCATACTAACAAGGTTATCACAAACGTTTTATCCACATGCATCACATCAATATTGTATCTCACATCAAGATTATGCTAATATAGAAGATCAAAGAAAATTAATCTCTTCTTCCATATGTTCTTCCCACCCATAATCCTTTAATTCTTATCGAAGATAACATTGATATGTTCCACTCGACTATAAACTTCCTTTTCGATTAATGCCTTTGGAGCCACTCCATGCTTCGAAAAGCCGTTAAAACGCTTTCTTAACCTATTATATCAGTTGAAATGATGAAGAAACCCCCAATGACCAAGGTAGACTATTTTTTTTCATGCTTAAGTTGATAAAAGTGTGTGTTTGCTTCACATATCGAACACGCTTTATGCCCTTCACCTATACCATGACAAATTTTCATACACAAGAAAGTCATTTATCATGGTGAAAATCTTTGCACGTAGCTTAAAAGACTCCTTTGTATATGTATCAAACACATCTACGCCGTTCTCTCATAACTTCATCATGTCCTTAATCAAAGGTGCCAAGTAGACATTGATATCGTTCCCTGGCTGTTTTGGTCTAGAAATCATCATAGAAAGCATCACATGCTTGCGTTTCATACATAGCCAGGAAGGTAAGTTGTATATTATAAGAAGAATCAGCCATACACTATGTGTACTACTAAGAGTTCCATATATACAAAGTCCAAGCTAAAGGTTTCTTGGCTCACTACCAAATTGAGGGAACATTTCATCTATTTTCTTCCATTATAGAGAGTCAATCAGGTGCCGAAGATATTTTCCATCAGATATTCTCTCATCAAAGTGCCATCTCAACTTCTTTACTTTTGTTGCACTTGCAAACAAATGCTTAAACCACGGTATTATTTGAAGATATGACAACACCTTTAAAGGTTACATTTTAGTCATCTCATTACCACAACCACTATCTTTCTTCACTTTGTATCGTGAAGTTTTACACTTCAGAAACTCATTAAGACCCTCATACTCATTTATACACAATACACAGTTATTAGGGCAAACTTGTATCTTTTTATACTCCATACCTATCGTAGACAATATTTTCTTGGCCTTATACACACGATTTGGAAGTACATTATCATTTAGAAACATCTAACACAACAATCAAGCAGCTATGTAAAACTACTATCAATCCACCCACAAGTTGCTTTTAAGTTGACAAAATGCAAGGTGCCCGTCAACCATGTATACATACTCCCATGGTACAATGTGCCTTTGCATCACTCTGTAGGCTGCCACATTCATGCAATTGCACAAAGGATTCTACCTCAACATCAAGAATCATTTTTTCCATTCTATCTTCATCTATGACATCCACAAATTCCTTCTTGTGCAACAAACAAGCAATTACTTACTCATCATGCCATATCTACTTTATGTGTCAAAGATGTATTCCATCACAAAGTAGTTGATCCCTTATATCATCAATATCCCGTTGACTCTTATTTAAATAATTGACACAAGGACAAAAATACATCCCATGTTTTGTAGGCACATTCCTTCTAGCAAATTCAATAAACTCTTCCACCACATTCTCATATGCTTTACTAGTTCTCAAAGCATTCATCCAACTATAATCCCTTTTATTACCACCAAAGCCATTTTCAACAACACTCAAGTTTAGAACAATTGTCAACAAAGGGATTTCCTTTTACTCATATTTTGTTAAAATTTTGGCATTTCAGCTTAATTAAAAAAACTAACTAACTGAGGCAATTTAGGACAATATCATTAAAATTTAGGACAATATCATCAATACGAAATATAAAAAAATTGCCAGTGTTACGAGTGTAAATGGTATATTAGAATGTGCAAGTGTACACTGTCGTAAACAAGTAATATAGAAGTGAGTAGAATATCATTCCCTCGAGAATTGATCACTAAGTACCAACATGAGTAATCTTAACTCTATTTAGTCGATTGATTAGTTGGTGATTGAGAGTACGAAATAAAAGATGAGTAAATATGAATGCAAATGAGATGAAACAATTATGAGAAAAAGTCCTAGGGGTCAGATTTCACTTAACAAATTCTGGATTGAAACACTTATCTACTCTAGCCCAATTTATTCCACATGATTGATAGTCGAGTTTTCCTAATTTAATTACTAGCCTCTTCCAAGGTCAAGCAATTCTATAATTAATTGCTAATCCAATATATTCCTATATGAATTTAAGCAATTAATTATGCATTAAGATTTATAGAACTCAGCAAGACTACACAACTCATATGAATATATTCATATTTCATATGTAAGTCATAATTTTAATTATAGGATCTACATACATGCATCTCCTTCCAGTCTCAACATGCATATTGAAATCATTCAAAAGGTGACCAATCAATCAAAAGCATTAAGAACAATAATTAAAACTTAATCATGAAGGAGAAATTAAAACTAGATTTAATAATCTAATATTCAATCCATCATTAGTAAGCTACGTCATCACCCTAGAAAAATGAGAGTTTAGCGCATGATGAAATTAAAAACAAAAATAAAAAAAATTGAAAACTTCATAAATATTGCAATAAACATAATACAAATACAACCACAAGATGCATGAAAATGGAAAAATCTAGCCTTCCATGTAGGAGGTAAAACCTTCCATGTATGTGGCAACCTATATCATCCATAAAGAATGACTACCTAAGCCTTCCATGTAGGATGCATGCAAGAATTAAATACAATGCATGAAACTACTCTAAGATGGTGTATGTGGAGAAGAGAGGAAAGAAATGGATATGAAATAGTTGTGTAAAATGTGAAGGAGAGGATGACTATATATAGGGAATGATGGAGTAGGGTAGATGAAATGTACTAGATGAAAAGGAAGATGAAGTGGTAGATAAAATGTAGTATATGAAGTAGTAGATGAAAAGGAAAATGAAGTGGTAGAAGAAGTAGTAGGTGAAAAGGAAGATGAAGTGGTAGATGAAATGTGGTAGATGAAAAGGAAGATGAAATGGTAGATGGAATGGTAAATAGTTCCTGCTCTCAACTTCCAAGCAAAATTAAAACCCTTGGAGATAGAACTGGGTTTCAGTCTTAACATAAAAGTTGTAGAGTTCTTTCTTCACTTTTTATCCATATAAAGAATGTCTCAATCCGACATCTAGAGCTCCGGATATTGCTTGAAAACTGAAAGAGTGTCTAATTCAGTATTTTTTTCAAGAAATTCTATTTCATGCCAAAATAATTATTTATTTATTACTTTCATCCAAATTCATTAAATTGAGCTCAAATATCATCCACAAAATCATCATATAAGGGAAAATAAATATGTAAATATTTTACTTATCAAATTCCCCCATACTTAGTTCTTGGACGTCCTCTGACAAGGAGTGACCATTAAGTGCTTCCAACAAAATAAGAAGTGTCAAGTCATAAGCAAGAACACAATTGAAAAATAAAGATATCATAATATTCATGAATCAACAAAAATATAAACTAGTAATTTTATTTGAAAATGAATAAACCAAGTTCGTAATTGTGACTCATTATCCCAATCTCTCAAGTGTTTAAGGGTAAGTGTTTCGCTCGAATTCAACCGAAAAAATTGCACTACTATACTATAGACTTGCTAAAAATCTCAATCTCCACAACCTAATTCACATGCATAATTCAAATAAAAAGAACTTATTAAGGGTTGTAATAGGGTTAAGGTAAAAGGAATGTAAAACATGATATGAAGGGCAAAATTTAAAAAATTAATAGAACAGTTGAAAAATGGGCCAACTTCTGAATAAATCTATTTCATCACAACAACCCACAATTTGAATACTCAAATTTTTTTCTGTTTTTTTCTTTTTCTTTTTTCATCCTTTTTTTTTTGTAACTCTAAAGTTGATGATATATACACCCCCACACTTGTCAAAAGCCTATTTCACAAAAATTTCAAATGCTCTGCTAATCTTCTTTTTTTTTTTTCTGTTCATTCATGTTATAAAATGTCTAAATTCAATTGATTCATACTCAAAACTTATATACTTCTTAAAATCATTACAAAGCACTTAAACAGGGTGATTTTTTTTTTTACTTTTACTCTTTTTTTAAAAAAAATAAAAACATGCAACTAATAAAATGTGTCTCAGGAGTTAAGAATAACTCCTTACTTAGCCATTTTTTTCACACTCCACGTATCTAATGGTTTTACTAACTAACTAAATAATTTTTTCCTCCTCCCCCAACCTAAATCAAACATTTTCCCCAATGTCTTCTAGAGCTTAGAGAAAGTTTGTTTTAAACATAAACACACAATAAAGTGAAACCAAAATGCTAAGAGTAAAACCAAGAGATTAAGGAAAGTTACAACCGAAGAGTGGTATCTGGATCCTGCTTTTGACTACTATATGAAGATTACACACCTATGTGCTTGACTAGTATATCTGGTTTAGGTTCAAAGGTTTGCAATTGATCGAGTAGCTAATCAGTAGTTGGGGCAGAAATTATGGAATGGCGAGTCACTTGGGGTAGGAATCCTGTTTCCACAGCATGATCAAAAAAAGACAACAGATCATCATAAAAACCATTAACATTTAACAATCATAATGCTTTTTGTGAAAGTTTAACTTAGCCTAATAAGTGATGTTGGAAATCCCATTCAGCGTTTCCAAACCACCGGGTAAAGCGATAAAAGCTTCAGCCCTGTAGAACATACGTGTAATATCCCAAATTTTGATTAAGGGTATCAGACTTTAAAAGTGGAAGTGATGAAAATTTGGTTGTTTTAGTAATTTCAATGGCTTCCTTGTGAAAATTTGTGTGGGGAGAGTGTTTGATGTGAAATTGGAACCATTGGGAACAATTGTGCAAAATTTGGAAATTTTGTCCATCAAAACTCTATACAGGGCAGTCAGTTTGTATTGATGGTTTAAAAGGGAAAATGGTGTCTAACAATTCTAAAACTTTCCAATCTTAAATTTCACATGCCAAACTTCAAAATGAACATATAATTTGTGTCATTTAGATTTGTGAGCTAAGAGTTACAATTTTCCAAAGTTTGGGATCGAAACTGGAAGCTGTTTTGGAGCAGTATGGACTTTTGTGCAATTCTGTATTTTTGTGGTTATGAACTTCATTGTTCCATATTTTTGTAGTAACGAGGACTTAAATATATTTCCATTGACTTTGGGATCACAATATTTTGATTTTTCTAGAATTAGTTATGATTTTTCAAAGTTTGGACATTTTCTGCTAAAATTTTGTAAAAATCCGAAATTATTGGAAATTTAGTAAATAATTAGAAAATAATATTATATCATATTAAATCATCATCCACCTCCTCCATAAGCCCCAAAACCATGCCTAGTGCTGCAACAAGAGAGAGAAAGAGTTAAGAGCTTTTAGAGAGAGAAACAGAAGAAATCTCACAAAGTAGGTCGATTTCTTCAGTGAATTCGTACCTAACGCGTATAACCTTATTCTTAAGCTTCTCTTTCATGCATTGTAAGGTGTTGGAAGCACAAATTTGGGTGTTCTAAGGCTAGGGTTTTCAGTCATTTTGAGAAAAGCCAGAGGGAGCTTGAGGTAACTTTCAAACCTTCATATATTGACTATTCTAGCTGCTGTAGACAATTTAATCGGTGAAATTTCACCGGATTGTCTTTGGTTTGAATTTTTGGAAATGACATGTCCTAGGGGTTATGCCTCCAAAATTGGGTCTAAATGGTAGTTGTAACCTAATTAAATAGTTAATAAAGTGGTTAGGAGTAGAAAAGAACACGTATGTGGAGTTGAATTTGAAAAACCCAATTTTTCCCAGAGTTTATCAGATTTTGGCCAGTACTAGAAATTGGGCTTAGAGTTGGATTTTTAATTATTTGATGGTTCTATTAAGTTCAGGATGGAAAATTAGGTGGGGTTACACTTGGTCACTTTTTCAGAAAAGCCCGAAAAAGCATAATTACGAAAATGCCCCTGAAACCCTAGAATAAGGGCTTTCAAGGGTATTTTTTGTAATTTGACAATAAATTCAATAATTCCAAGTCTAGAAATGGATTCCTTGGGTAAAAATATGTAAGAATAGCCCATGTCAAAATTTCAGGTAAAGTACAGCCAGACCGGGTACGAAGGGGTCGAGCTAGTCCCAGGGGTATTTTAGTAATTTTTCAATATAGACTCATATAACCCCCAGAAAAACTATGAAAGTGTCTAAACGGTAAATTTGGAATTGTAGGATTGAATATGGAGCCCAAGCTATTTGCACGTAGATCGAGGAACTATGCCTGTTTAGCAAAAGGTCTAAGGTAGGGAACTTACCTCTCCTGCATGTATTTGATATTTGTGCTAGTGTATTGATGCATGTTATTGGTTTGCTTGGTTTTGTGAAATATATATGAATGATTGAAGCTTTGTTTCTAATTACGTTATGGCCATATGAATGTGTTTGAAACATTGAGCACACAGATATATCATTATGTTAGCATGAGTTATGTATTGCAAGCATGTCATACATTAAGCACTTATCCTGCATGCATATCGCTATCTGTTTCCTACTAAGATTCTCTCGAATCTCACCCTCCCCTACCAATAATTTAGACAGGAGAAGACAGAAGATATGCTGAGAACAAAGAAGAGAACTATATGAGGGGAATGCCGTGGTGGAACAAGACGGGAAGGTGTCAGCGTTCCACTGGGACGGGTTAGACACCCTAGTAGCCCTGTGCGGCTACATTGATTGTAATTCTCAAGTACGAACCCCTATGGGGAATTTTAGTAATCATGCACATAATATCAGTATATTTATGTTATTCCTATGTACTCACTGAACCGCATATCATTTTCCGTTAATACTCTGGTAAAGGTGAAATTAAAATAAGGGTGTGACAATACGTCCTATACATTTCGGCAAGTTGGAAACCTATAACTCTTGTCCTAAGGAAAAAGTGTAACCATCTAACTCCTTTACCTTTATACTAAAATATTTGCTTCCATTAATAGTTGCAGCAATGGCTATACTTCCCCTTAGGCCCTAGATGCCTCCCACGTATATAATCGATCGTTCGAGCAGCTAATACATTTCCTAGTTCTTGTGCTGCTGTTAGAAACTCTCCATTCTTTCCCTTATCAATTTCACCAAAAATGCAAATAGATTTAAACCTATATTTTAGTGTGATACCCTTTTTTTCTTCTTTTCTCTCGAACCATTTGTGCTTACAAGTAGAAGACTGTATATTTACAAATGAAAGGGTGCATATATATAATACTAAAATAGTGACAACAAGATCATGCAAATCAGGTATTTCTCAAAGAAGTTTGAAAATTTTCCAACACGAATAGCCAGCATAAATTGAGTGAAGAAATTAACAAAAAGAGGAAAGAAAGTCAAAAGTTGTTGAAAAGATAAAACAGACTAGACAAAAGCTACTGAAAAGATAAGACATATTAGATAAAAGCATGATTATATACAATAGTTGTGATTTTGACTCACATCTTCCTCTGGTTTTAAGTCCAGTATCGGCTTAAACGCTTTCTATGAATCGAGGACTGCTTCCCATCCAATTTTCTTATAAACTAGCAAATAGGATCTTTTAACGTTAGATTCCCAAGACAGTAGCGCTCTTTTTCTTTATTGAATATGTTCGCTAAATCAAGAAGAATATGATGAACATCACCACTCGGATGCATCTCAAGAGTTTGAATGATATTATCCAGTGACTTCTTGCTTTGTTCATCCTTTATAAATTTAATTTTATCTTCTCAATTTATAGAAATCATACCTTTGTTCCTACAGCGCTGATCACATATCCACCTGCACATTTATAGCAGAAATTCATTCTTTTAGCTCTTTTCTTTTTAGAGTAAGAACTTCTTCCCATTCCTGGTCAAGGTTTAACAAATAATTTATGAATCTCACCTGATAAACGTACCTTAGCTTCAATAATCCAGCGTATGTCCATAGGAAGGAATAAACACTTGAATATCTTCATCCTTTTAAGTCGATAGTTAAAGAACTTCCTAAGCACATCTTTGAGAAAAGTAAGGAACCTGTTCTTAAGCTTTACAAGAGATTCTTCTATGTTAACTTGTAATGAAAGAGATGAAAACTAAAATCTCTAACACAGTGCAATGTGTTTCGGTGAGTAGGAAAGAAAAATGAGAGTGTATGAAGGAAAAATGAGAGAGTAAGAAAGAAGTTTTAGGTTGCCTCCCAAATAACCGCAATTCTTTAACGGCTTTAGCTAAACAAAGGTCAAACCGCTTACTCTCCTTTTTTTATTTTTTTTTTATTTTTTATTTTTTACTTTTTTAAAATTTTTATGAGAAGGAGTACTTACCTATTGTTTCCTTAAACGTGATGATAATTTTCAAAGTGTTGAGTGCACCGTCATTATACTCCTTTAAATGTTCTTGATTGTAACAACCAAAATGAAATACATCATCAGGGACTACAAGAAGTCCTATAAAATCACAACAAAACATCCAAATAAACCTTGGGTTGCCTCCCAAGTAGTGCTAAATTTATAGTCTTCAGCCAAACTTTCCAAATCACAAATTACTAATCAAAAGTATCAAACACCATTATTACCTTGTCTTCATTTATTTTCAAGCAACAATGGTTCAGACACCAACAATGATCATTCAAGGTAATTAATTGTACTTCAATCCTAGACAATTTTAGAGTATATTTATTTACTAAATTCAAATAAAGCACAACATGCATGTATTGGCAAACAGATTTAGGAATTTTCAAAAATTTAGAGCATCCCACAAAATCCACTTGACTCTCATCAGTAAGAGTCAACACTTCAATAAGAGAGACATGAACAATAGTTGTTGGAACATCCACATTAGTTTCAACATCAAAATGATAGGAATTAGGTTCCACAACTAGAACCTCTTCTAGACTACACCCACTATCCTCTCCAAAAGTGATTTCAAGTTCCTTATCACATTCCACAAGAGCTAAAGTTTCATTCAATTCCACATCCTCAACTTCCTCACAATAATCATCAACACAAGAAGTGGTCATCATGCTTAAAGAATTATCTTGCCTCATAGTCTCAAGTGATGAAATAATTTGACTCACATATATTCCAATATTTTGGACACTTGACTCGACACAAGTGACAAGTTTCTTTTGCTCTCTACTAAACTCCTCACATAATCTTTCTAAATCAATATTTTCCTTATACTCAAGAGTGTGTTCTTTAATATATGGATAAGATTAGAGAGGAGGATTAGGACAATACCTGATATATGGCTCCAAAGACTCATATTGAAATCATCTCTCACATAATGACTAGTAGTGTTATATGGATAATGCTCATAAGAATGACACCCTCCATAATAAGCACCAAAAAAACAATTATAAGGAGAAGAATTTTCAATCCAACTAGCATTTATATTTTCTTGTCTCATTCCATCCACATGCATTCCTGAAAAAGAACTACGATGTGATAATTTATCACTGATTAAATAAAATGAATGTTGTGAATAATCCATTTTTTCAAAATTTTTTTTTAATTTCTCTTAAATATTTTTTTTGAAATTTTTACATGAAGACTAAATTAGTATTAAAACTACTTGGTATTAATATTAATGATAACAATCCCTGACAATGGCACCAAAAACTTGTTACGAGTGTAAATGGTCTATTAGAAAGTATGAGTGTACACCATCTATCGTAAATAAGTAATATAGAAGTAAGTAAAGTATCGTTCCCTCGAGGATTGATCACTAAGTACCAAATGAGTAATTTTAACTCTATTTAGTTGATCGATTAATTCGTGATTGAGAGTACGAAATAAAAGATGAGTAAATATGAATGCAAATGATATGAAACAATTATGAGAAAAAGCCCTAAAGGTTAGACTTCACTTAAGAGAAATTCTGGATTTAATCACTTATCTATTCTAGCCCAATTTATTCCATATAATTGATAGTCGAGTTTTCCTAATTTAATTACTAGCCTCTTCCAAGGTCAAGCAATTCTATAATTAATTGCTAATCCAATATATTCCTATATGAATTTAAGCAATTAATTATGCATTAATATTTATGGAACTCAGTAAGACTACACAACTCATATGAATATATTCCTATTTCATATGCCAGTCATGGTTTTAATTATAGGATCTATACACATGCATCTCCTTCCAGTCTCAACATGCATATTGAAATCATTCAAAAGGTGGCCAATCAATCAAAAGCATTAAGAACAATAATTAAAACTTAATCATGAAGGAGAAATTCAAACTAGATTTAATAAGTTAATATTCAATGTATCATTAGTAAGCTACATCATCACCCTAGAAAAATGAGAGTTTAGCGCATGATGAAATTAAAAACAAAAATAAAATAAAAAATTGAAAACTTCATAAATATTGCAATAAACATAATACAAATACAACCACAACATGCATGAAAATGGAAAAATCTAACCTTTCATGTAGGAGGTAAAACCTTCCATGTAGGTGGCAACCTATATCATCCATAAAGGAGGACTACTTAAGACTTCCATATAGGAAGCATGCAAAAATTAAATACAATGCATGAAACTATTCTAAGATGGTGTATGTGGAGAAGAGAGGAAAGAAATGGATATGAAATGGTTGTGTAAAATGTGAAGGAGAGAATGGCTGTATATAGGGAAGGATGGAGTAGGGTAGATGAAATGTGGTAGATGAAATGTACTAGATGAAAAGGAAGATGAAGTGGTAGATGAAGTAGTAAGTGAAAAGGAAGATGAAGTGGTAGATGAAATGTAGTAGATGGAATGGTTGGTGGAATTGTAGATGATTCCCACTCT
The DNA here is from genome assembly GCA_963855925.1 of Inga laurina. Lineage (NCBI taxonomy): Eukaryota > Viridiplantae > Streptophyta > Magnoliopsida > Fabales > Fabaceae > Inga > Inga laurina. The sequence continues at coordinate 13,489,428 of OY979712.1, read as the reverse complement.
CAACTTCCAAAAAACAAAAAATCAAAACCCTTGGAGATAGAACTGGGTTTTGGTCTCAACATAAAAGTTATAGAGTTCTTTCTTCGCTTTTTATCCATATAAAGAATGTCTCAATCCGATGTCTAGAGCTCCGGATATTGCTTGAAAACTGAAAGAGGGTTTAATTTAGTATTTTTTCAAGAAATTTTATTTCATACCAAAATCATTATTTATTTATTAGTTACACCCAAATTCATTAAATTGAGCTCAAATATCATCCATAAAATCATCATATAAAGGAAAATAAATATGCAAATATTTTACTTATCAGCCACTAAGCAAGCAAGTTGACAAGCAATCTAAAGAGTCTTTCTTATTCACCTCATCAATATCGGTACCTAAAAAAGTGCCACTTTTTTTATCCTTCTCTTGCTATGATTGCTCCCTCCATTTCCTTTTCTCTCATGCATATTTTTTGGGAAATTATTATAAGGTCCTAAGAAAGAGATTTAATAACATAAAATTCTAATAACAATTGAGGAGTATGCATCAACCACTTCTTTCAGCTTACCAATATCTTAGTCTCATATCACAGTAAGCAGCAATGTAAAAAATAGAAAGCATTGTATTTAAAAGAAACATATTGCTACAATGGAGTGATGGTGTAGAGGGATTGGGAGGGAGGGGCAACGACGGTGGAGAGGGAGAGAAGAGCTCGCGATGACGATGTGACTGTGCTATAAGTGTTGCCCTTTAAGTGTTCCAATTTGCCAAAATCCTACTTTTGGCTTCTCAAATTCAAAAGGGACACCAAAAATAACTTTTGGAATCCAGTTTCATTAAAGAGGCGTCAAAACTCCCGCACATAATTATAAAAATGACATCACCTTTATTTTTCACTTCCCTTTTTGAAAAACGGATGTTTTTTGCGGAATTAAAATCTATGTCTTGCAATAATAAACTCATGATAGTGATGTAAACTCGTATTATGAATTCGAGTAATAAACTCATAAGAGTTTACTTTTAATCAATAAATAGATATTGATAATGTATAATTCAATAATTAAAATATAAAAATGATAACAAGTTTATTTAAATATATTTTAAATCCAAATAATTGAAATTAAATACATCAACATTCATAATTTATCATACTCAACAAAGAAATTACTTTAAAATTCATATATAAAGCCACTGGGTATAATCAGATCGAAAAGGTTAGTACAAGTTTAAGAGCGAGTTAATACAATTTTGTAAGTTGGAAACATAAAAATAGTAAACTTGGTGTGTAAACTCGCAAGTTTGACCGAGTTTATAACTAGCTCGAGTTTAAAAGTGACTTGGGACGATGTTGTAAGCTAGAAACGTAGAAACAGTAAACTTATAGAGTCAACTCTCGAGTTTAACAACAATTGTCTTATATTTAAGACCAACTCCAATTCCCAACCAGCAATTATATTGAGGTCAAGAGATAACAATATTAATGTCTTAAACGACATGCTAATTCTCTTCTCTATCTCTCCCACTTTCTCTATATATCACTACAAAAAAACATCAAATTAGTGATGGAAATTCCGACATTAATCAGTTTAGGGACTGAAATTAGCAACAAAATTTGTTTCGTCGATAAAAATACTATTATTAATTGATTAGTCACAAAAATTTGAATTTCGTCACTAATTTGTGTTGAAAATTTTCTGTCCATAATTATCGACGAAAATTTTTAGTCACTAATCTGTTATAAAGTTGGAATAGGCTATCCCTAAAATCAGCGATGAAAATTTTCCGTCGCTAATTAGTGACATAAACTTTCATCGATAATTCATCACAAAATTAGAATAGGCTATCCCCAAAATTAGTGATAGATTAGGGACGAAATTTTTTGTCACTAATTAGCAACGGAATTTCCGTCCCTAATTCATCGCAAAATATTTTTTTTTATATAATTTAAATTTCCACATGTCCTCACCATGAGCCTCAACATATCCCTCACTGGTGGCCACCACCTCATTCTCAGGCGCCACGTGTACCCAACGTCGGCCGTGTGTCCTCGTCAGCCACCGTCATGTGTCCCGGTCAACCACTGGGTGTCACCCTCCATGTCCATTAATTGGTTGCATTTTGTGACCAAGTTGGGATTCAAAACGTGACCTCTCAGGCATGTGCCGGTGCTTTTGCTAGTTGATCTAAGAAGAACTTGTGTAATTTAAATGCAAAATCATATATATGTATATATATATTTCAATTTATAAAAAAAATAGAAATATTAATTTTAATATATTATTAAATATTTCAATTTATTTTTCTTATTTTATTTTACGTAAATATTCTACCTAAATTTTTATTATTAATATATTTTTTATTCATTTTATTATATATTTTTTATTTATAATTTTTTTGTTTGTATATAATATATTATTAAAAATTCATATATATTATATTATAATTTCAATTTCAATAATAAATATGAATTAATAATTTTTGTTTATTTATATTAATATTTATATTATAATTTTATAATAATTTAAAATTTAAATTATTTAACAGATTTATAATTATGAAAAATAATATAATTATTGAAAAAGTTAACTATCATAAAATTTAATTGTTTTATTTAACAAAATCAAATAATTTGGAGAGATTATAAAAAAAATTAATTATTCTATATTGTGAGTGAGCAATGGAGTTTTTTGTCACAAAATATTTGTTATGGAAATTAGTGACGTATTAATGTCAGAATTTTTCCAATACTAATTTTGGTTATAAAATAGTTTGTGACAGAATTAACGACGAAAATTAGGGACTGAAAAATTTGATCCCTAACTCGGTTGCAAATTATTTTGTGACGGATTAGCGACGGAATTTTTTCCTTTGCAAAGTTCCATCACAAATCAGTTTGCGATGAAATTAGCAACAAAAATTACAGAAATTAGTGACAAAAAACTTCTATCTCTAATTCCATCACAAAATGCTTAGTGATGGAAATTAGGGGCATATTAGTGACGGAAATTAGTGACAAAAAATTTCATTCACTAATTCCGTCACAAAATATTTTTGACAAAAATTAGTGACGGATTAGAGACGAAATTTGTCCGTAACTAATTTTCTTCACTAATTTTTTTATGGCAGATTCACTACTACAAAATATAGATTTCATAACCCTAAAGGACATCTCTTTTTAAAAAAGAGAAGTAAAAAAGTAAAAACAGTGGTATTTTTGTGATTTTGAGTGAGTATTTAATAGCTTTAGGCGTCTCCAATTCAAATAGGGACGTCTAAAGTGTAACTTTTAGAGACTTTAGACGTCTCTATTTGAATTGGGGACTCCTAAAGTAAAAAGAACCTCTTTTTTTTCTACTTTAGACGTCCTTATTTAAATTGGGGATGTCTAAAGTTAATTTTTTTTTAATCAGGGACGCCAAAATGGCTCCCTGAAAATATATTATCATTGGGACGCCAAAAATGGAGTCCCTAATAATATTAAGGACGCCAAAATGGCGTCCCTGATTTAAAAAAAAATAAATTCAATTTTAGACATCCCCAATTTAAATAGGGACATCTAAAGTGTGATTTTAGAAACTTTAGACGTCCCTATTTAAATTGAGGATGTCTAAAGTAACGAAAAAAGTTAACTAAACAACTTTAGGCGTCCCAAATTAAATTGAGGAGGCCAAAAACAATTCAAATATGCACTGACAATATTTATTTGTCAGTTTTATAAACCCACACTCATCTTTCTCATTGTCGCAACCATAAGAAGAACCACTACCACCACGCTTTTTAACTCTTACTTCTTCTCTTTATATACTGTTTTTACTTTTGCTTCTTCTTTTCTCTCTCTTTTTTTCACCTCCAGATCTGTTATGCTTTCTTAGTATTTTTTATTATTTTATCTTCTTTCTTTTTTTTTCTTTGGATTTCCCTTCTATTTCATCTTCTAACTCGTGTTATTATGGCTTGTAGATCGAGACTCTGAAATATGCTTCATGGCCACACTCCCGCTAAGAAAATGAGGTTCATCTCTCCTTTTTGCTCTTCTCTATTCGTTATTATGAGAAAATGAATTTCAATAATAGATGGAGATAAGTTTTTTGTAATTAATTTCTCTTATTGTTATCATCTTCTACCTATGAGATTTCAGCTCTGGAGTTATTATTGTGTGGATTTTGGATTTAGAGTTCAAATATTAGATCTATAATTTTATTGACAATGATCTATAATTTCTTGTTTTAAATATTGTTTAATCCAGATCTGTAATATAAACGATTTAAAAAAAAAAAAAAAAAGCAGTCCCCAGTTTAAAATGGGGACATCTAAAGTGTCACACTGACACTTTAGACATCCCCAATTTAAAATGGGGACGTCTAAAGTGTCAGTATATATGGCACTTTAGACGTCTTTATTTTATATTGGGGACGTCTAAAGTCCAGACTTTAGGCGTCCTTTTATTTACGGACGTTATTGCCATTTTTTACTACATCACTTACATAAACGTCCCCTTGTTTTCAGACATTAAAAGGCCTAAAAAAGATACGTTACAATCTTTTTTTGTAGTAGTGATTAGTGATGGAATTTATTCCATCCCTAATCTATCACTAATTTAGTGACGGAAAAATTCCGTCACTAAATTCCTATCGTTAATTTTAGTGACAAAACTTATATGGAAATTGGTAACGGATTAGCGATGGAATGAAATTCTGTCATTAATTCCATCACTAATTCTCTATTTTTCTTTGTAGTGATATGATGTAGTTATTAAATAGCGTTTAAGTCCAATTTTGTCTTAAATATTGTCATAAAAGAGTAATGTTACCCTAGCTAGAACTGTTTTTTGGTGCAGCATCATCCTGGAAGTGTTCAAGATGGATCATAAAAAAGGTTAATTTTGACTATTAGTCTAGCAGACATAGCTCACCACCACCTTATTAATTATTTAGATAACTCTCTCTCTCTCTCTCTCTCTCTCTCTCTCTCTCTCTCTCTCTCTCTCTCCCCCCCCCCCCCTCCGTACTGTGTGACTCATGGCCAGATCAGCCTTGTCGTCATGTTTAGAGGCGTCTTGTTTCTGGTGGAAGTTTCTAGACAAAATTCTGAAGATACAGATAAAGAGAAATGGAAGAGTATATATGAAAGAATAAGCACAATAAAAAAAAAATAATCCAAATGCCTCCTCGCTGCTGATTCAATGTTGTGATCTGGAAAAGAAAATTTAAGCTGTCAAAGTGTATAAGTAAATAATTAAAATATGAAAAAAATCACAACAATTTGATTTAAATATATTTTAAATCTAAATAATTGAAATTAAATATATCAATATTCATAATTTATCATACTCAAAAAAAATTACTATGAAATTCATATTAAAATTCATTGAGCATGATCAAATAAAAAAAGTTAGCATAAATTTAAAAGCAAGTTAACACAATTTTGTAAGATAGAAACATAAAAATGGTAACTCAGTGTGAGAACTCGCGAGTTTAACTAAGTTTTTTGTTAACATGAGTTTGTGAGTTGATACGATTTTTTAGGCTATACATGTAAAAATGGTAAACAGGGAGAATGACTGCATTAGATTTTTTCCCATTTTTTCTCATGTAATAACTCTCGTCCCATCTAACGGCTGCCGTCAGCAAGCATAAATTGGATATTTTGGCTTAGACATCTCCCACAGAAAAAGAAAAACAATTTCTCCGGTAAACTGTGATCACAATGGCGAAAGGCTCCTTCAAAGTGGTTTCAGTGGTACTCATCTTCATTGTCACAGTAGCCTGTAAGAAATCTGTTTCTAAGTTCTCCTTTCTTTATTTATATTTAAAAGTATATGATATTCAATACCATCAACTAATCTATTTTTTATAACAATAGACCTTTCTGCACTCACATACCGCTGATCTTACTTTTAATTAAGAGATATCAAATGTTAATTTTCACTCAAACCGATTACTGTTAATTTTATGAATAAAATATGATTGTATTAACACCAGTTGAATTGAGGAGAGATCAATAATATTCGGTCTTGCATTTGTTTCGATTATTATTACTTTTTCAAATAATATGAATACTTCTGGTATAATGGACAAAAGATTATTTGCAAGTCCTTCTGATTTCAACACTTTTTTAGTAAGATCCCTATATTTTTGTCATCTGCTCCTTATTATTTAACCTATTTTTAATCAAGTTCTTGCATGTATTTTTTTCTTATTATCATGTCATTATAGTTTCACATATTTTAATATGATCCCTATAATTTGGATGACTAATAAAAAGAAAAAAATGGAAAAAAAAAACCTTACAGGCGTCAGATTAAAAATTAAACGAAACTATAAAGACCTCATAAAAAAGAAAAAATTTACAAGGATAAGATTAAAAATCAAAATATACTGGGCGTTGCAAATTAATTATCCCTAATTATATTATAATTTTATATTAAAAAAATTAGTGAATATAATTTTGGGTAATAATGTCTATGTGCAGTGGTATCATTGCAAGGTGCTGATGGAATACCATGCCAAAAGAATGAAGACTGCGAAGTTAAGTGTGGGAAAGGATATGGAAATTGCATAAACGGTGTTTGTTATTGCAGTGTTCTTCACAACCAGCAACCTCTTCAACAAGAAGACTGTGTTGTTGTAGATGACTGCAGTGAAACTCTGTGTCCTTTATCATTTTGCTCCCTGAAATGCCTCAATGGAAAGTGTACTTGTCACTTTAATTAAATCATGTTAACAGTAGTAAAATGAAATAAAATAAAAGTGTTACCACATGGTTTCACGTTACTACTGGTCACCCATATTGTTATATATTAACAATAATTTTCGGTTTACGTGGACTGTGCAGTGATCTTTTTAGGTTTTCTAGTTTTGAAGAACGATTTATTTTTATTTTTTGGGTGAAAGTTGATGAACAATTTGTATAAGGTGACTGTGAAGTGGACATAACTAGGGTCGGGAAAGAATGTCTCCATTTACATTTTTCCCCATTTCCTCTTCATTTATTATTAGATCAATTTTAAGTGATAGAGGTTTAATATATTATAATAATAGCATTATAATATCAAATTTGAAGGAAGTTATAATGACCTCCATATTAATTTTCCCTTTTAAAAACACATAATTAGAAATAGAATGAGTTGTGACATATATAATAAAACAAAGGTTAAAATTGTATAAGATCGCACTGCCGTTTTGCAGTGCTACATGACATAATTTACAAAATATAAAGATTTAATTATTATTACGCATGCATGTTAACAATATAAAGAACAATTTGTTATTGTAGCGTGTGTTATCCTATCCACACATGAATTAAAATTTTAAAGAAAAATGCATTCTATTTTAGAACTAATTACCTTCTTTCTATTAAATTACAAACAGATTATTTTATTTTAAAATTTCATACCCTATGAATATTGAAGATATAATAATTTATTTTACTTCTTGGGGATAAATTACTGTGACAAAGAAAGCATCAATAACGATATTTTCATTTTTCATGCACATTTTCCTCTAGAAATAACTTTTTTTTTTTTCATTTTAGAGTTTATTATTCTTCAGCACATTAAAAATATAAATAAAAATTTATTTTATTTCAAAATATTTTACCATGTGAAAATTACCATATTCATAATATTAATTTATTATATTTTATAATTTGTTAACCTGTGTGCATATTAGAAGGTTAAATTGTATAATTTATTGAAGAAATTATTACCGACGTGTCCTGTGTATTAAAAGTTATTTTTAATAACAACTCGTTATTTTTGCCTTCTGCACAGTAAAAATATATACTATTTATTTTATTTATAGGCCACCAACCATTAAATTTTAATACATGAATTACATTACATATATGCTAACATTATAAAATACATTTCCCCAAGTTGATGAATCTTAATGTATTAGATGTATGTGAATATTTTTCTATTTAATGACTTGATTCATGGATAGGGGAAGAGTTAAGATTGAATTATTCATGAATGTAATGATCATATTCTTTGAATATTGGGAGATCATAAGAATTCACAAAATTTGATCATATTTTTAACATAAGGAAATGTTTTATCCCAGAACGATGCTTGTATTTTCTAATTTGATAGTTGTTATTAAGTTCATAACTTTTATTCCTCTATTTCCTAATTTGATTATAACTATAAAAATACAAACATTTAGTTTCAAATTTGCTTAAGACATCTCTTCATTGGAGAGAGAAATGCACACATCAAGAGATGGTGAGCAAGCAAAATGAAAAGCCACCAAAGAACAAAAGGGAACTAAGTAGAGAGGGAAGGAGAAGCATCATACTCAAATTGGAAACATAAGCATACAAAAGTTTAATTTCCATAATCACAACCAATGAATAACTCCCAACTTTCGAGAATTTTAAGAACTCAATCCAATTAGCAGAAAAGTTTCGAGGATACCCACACATATAGTGCCACCTGCTGCCAAACATCACACAACACACAAGAGAAAGCGTAGAAACTCCGAGATGGATTCATTAATCAAAAGTAGAGGAAGATAAAAGAGACATTTTTGTCTCTCCTCCTCCTCGTCGGTGGAAGGAAAACGGACCGGCGGATATCCTTCTGCTCTTTGTCAGCGATTCTTCCTCTCTTCGCTCCGTCTCGCCTCCGTGACCTATAAACAAATTATGGATTGAATAATGAGAAGTAGAAGATAAAGGAGACTGTGAAAATGACAAGAAATAAAACTCAAAAATACAAAAGGAGGACATAGGAAAAAATATTATTATAATTAAAAATCAAATTGTTATAAAATTAATTGGAAATAAAATATAGTATTATAAATAGGCTAGTATTTGAAAGACTAAAATGGTTACGTCCTAGAAAACCATATTCTCTTACGTTTTTTTCCTGTTTTTTAATTTTTCATATTTGCTATCTCCCCAGTAATAAGCAATAGTAATGCATTTATTTTGAACAATAATTTGTCCGTCAAAAATGTATTTTCAAATCTAAATGCACAAATAACTATCAATTTATTAAGTATCAGGCGTCAATCATAGTGAAATATGCTTTATCTATTTAAGCACAAACTCTTGTGTGAACATAGAAAGCGCCTTTAGAAGAGCAACTTCAAATTAGGTTATACCATTTTCAAATATAACCTAGTCATATAGTTATATAAAAAACTATCAATTCATGTATTTAATTTCCAGATATCTTCTAAATAAGATATTCTTATTTCATTTAATCATTTTAATTTCAGTAACAACAAACTATATCTCCCCGTGCATTGCACGAAGGGTGCTGCTCGACGTGAAATATACCATAACATTATTTATTTGATTTAGATGTATAAAAACAAAATTTAGTAAGAATCTCTATTCATTTGAAAAATTATGGATTTATTCTTTAAAAATCCAATTGAAAGTAAAGCTAAAGTGAACTTTAAGTGCTTTTAACTTAGTGATAAAGAAAAGGGTAGTAAGTCTTTTTTCATAAAGCGGTAGGTCTTGTTAATAACAAAAGTGAAGCCTAATTTTTTTTTTTTAAAAAAAATCTTACTTTATCAACATGTTGTTGATTGGGGTAGTAAGAGGCCTCACCCTCATAAGAAGAAGAACGCAAGTTCAAATGTCAGAAAGAGCACTTATTAGAAGAGATGACAACTCTTTACGCTCTAAGGCTTGAGGAGAAAATCATTGATCTAATAATAAAATCACAAAAGAATCTTACTTTTCTATATTTTTGTGTTCAGGTTCAATTTTGTTGGGAAAGTTTTTGCTTAAAAGCTCTAGGTATCTAAAAGCTTTTTTTGGTTTAATATTATTCAAAAAATATTAAAAAGGAATAATATTGCCCTTAACTGTTAAAAATATTAACTATCAATATTAGTTTTTGTATCAAAAACTAGCATTTTTTAAAGGATAGTTTCTTTAGGGTTGTTAGAGTGATTTTGTTCATTTTTAAACATTTCCTTGATGATATTAATCCAACAAAAATTTTCGGATACATATGCCTCTTGCGCAAAAACTTCCTGATCAAATTACACCTTAACCCTAATTCATATTGTTCTTATTACGATTCACGCACTCCTATAAATACCACGCAGGCTTCATTCTCAGAGTCTTACACACAGGCATAAACCTTGTCCAATTCTCAGCATATATCTCAGTGGTAAATTTGCATATAGATGGACATGGCCCCAAATGAAACTACAGACACCAACAATGAAACTATCCATAACCTTATTGTTAACACCAATACTCTCCGTGCAACAACTTCTCCTTCTCATCATCCTCAGGAACTCAACCTTGTTGCTTCCTCCACATCCACTGATGAAAAAGAGACCAATACGAAGAAACGGAAGCAACAAGATCAGTCGGCTCCACGGGGGAGGCGGAGGTGGCAGAAGCACATGGACGATCTGACTCGGTTGGTTGACAGTCTAAGATCGGAGAACTACAAGCTTTATGGTGCGTCACGGTGTGAGAGGGAAATTTGGTGAAAATGGCTATGGGTCCTACAAATAATACTTCTCTTGATGCCCCCTTGAACATAGCCACTTCCCCATTTTTGTCTTATTATTCTTGGATACAAAATGAGAGATCAATTATCATTGAACTTTAAGAAAAAATATAATATAAAGCTTTAAAAAAATTTAGTTTTTATTTTAGTTATATATGATTAGTAATATATATATATATATATATATCAAATATTTTAATTAAGTGCTTTATAAATAATACATTGATTTTTTATTTTTATAATTTTATTTTTAATTTTAATAATATATTTCTCTTAAACTTATCAAATTATATACATCTCTTTTGTATAAAAATTATATATATATATATATATATAAAGCAGGTTTAGATATAAAATGATTGAAAATATATGGTTTTATAATATTGAAAAGCAGGTTTATATATATAATATTACAAAACCATATCTTTTCAATCATTTTACATCTAAACCTATTTTTTAATTATATCATCCAAATAAGTTTCATTTTTTCAAACTAATTTTTTTTACAAAAGTTTATCCAAATGTAAATCAGATTATACTAAACTTTTAATTCAATTTCAATTTGTAAAAGTCAATAAAGATAAAATTCATTTTTGCACACAATAATCTACAGAACCCCTATAGCTTAAGAGGTTCCGCTTGATTTCAACATAGAAAGTAAAAAACAAATTGTATAGAGCAAATAAAAGCAACATAATGATATATACAAAATATATTCACAATGGGACCCTCAAATATAATTAAAGTCTACAAATACCCCAGCTGCTGTACGTGCAATTTGAAGATATTTACTTTTTTTATATGTAAAAGCATATTGGATCATCGCCATACGCATGTAACTTTACACGCACAGTACAGCTTAATTTTATCACATCCAAATTGAATTGGCTTAAATATTTTATAGAATAAAAAAATAGAGAAAAGTAAAAGAATGACACGGAGAATTAAAAAGGGTGGGTTTGTGTGTTCACTTTAGTTAGTCGAAAAGAATCACCGTTTTCTTGTTCACTAAGGCAAACAGCAAGTGGCCCCTAGTATCTTTTGATTATTTATATATATATATATATATTGATTGATAATATTATGACAAAACTTTAATTTGGCTAAGTTCATTATATCCACTATCCACAATATCAATTTATTTAATTACATATGCCTACATGTTCTATTTTTAAAATATTATCATTTCAGTTTAACTACATCTTTACATGAAAAAAATAGGATATAACGAAGTGTAATTGAAAATTTTGACATAATAAATATAAGGAAATTGACTTAATTATTTTGTCCTTATTAAAAATAAAATTAGAATATATTAGTCAATTAAAATTAATCTGATCACAGTTCATTTATTGGAGCTTAAACTAATGTCTTGTCCGGGGTAATGCATTATATCCAATTCTAAAAACTTTAAGAGAGTTGAGGCACATGTCACCTAGAGGCAAGTATAATTGATCATGACATGGTTATGCTATAAAATACCATATTCTCCTTATCTTATTTTCCCCCTTTTTTTAAAATTTCTTCTTTTTTGTCTTCTTTACCTCGCCAATAATAAACAATATTAAAATATTCCTCTCAACCAACCAAACTTAAACACACAACTTCTTAGTTCTAAGAACTTACATGTCATTAGGTTATAAGGCTATGGGCATAATATATTTATTTCGATCAATATTTTATCCACAAAAAGTAGGAAAAACTGGTTAAAAGTCCTCATTTAAAATTTTTATTGGTTACAAGGACTTTTTTTTTTTTTTTTTTTTTTTGCCTGCGGGTTACAAGGACTTGAATATTGGAGCATTGTTATGTTTTCTCAATGTCGTTCCAACATGTGATCATATAAGAAGGAAAATATTCCTCTCAGTCAACCAATATGACACTCAAATATTGACTAGTTCTTCTTTTTTCCCTGTATAAAATTTTATAGAGTATCAATACTTCGTATATAAAAAACATATAACTATCTTTTGATCAATAACATTTTCAAACGGAAACTTCTCTGATTTTCCTAAAAATATGAATTTTGAAAAATTGAATGATTAATAATTCATTATTAGTCTGTTGTTATAGTATCCTTCAATATAAAATATGATTATTTTAAATTTCAGTTTTTTCCCCGAAAATATGAAATCGAAGGTGCACACTAGAAACCGTAGTGATGAAGAAAATGGTAGGTCCGGGGCACTATAAATCAAACCCAGCTTTCATTCTCACTGGTTCACACAAAGCAACCTTCTTCAACCATCATCATCATCGCAACTCTGCAGATCGACATGGACCCAAATGAAGAAATTACAGAATCCAACAGCGAAATCATCCAGAACCTAACCTCGGACGAAGCCAACGAGAGGAAGCGGAGGCGAATGAAGTCCAACAGAGAGTTAGTTCGAAGGTCGAGGATGAGGAAAACGAGGAACATGGAAAACCTGAGATCGATGGTGATGAGACTCAGAACAGAGAAAGACGAACTTGTTCAGAGACTGAAACTTGTGATAGAATCCCATGTTAGGGTTCTTGAGGAGAATGCTAAGCTAAGGGAAGAAGCTTCCCGTTTTCGCCTAATGGCCACGTTGGACCCTATGCAACAACTCATCATCACCATCATCATCAGGAACCTAATAACGTTCTTCTTTCTTCCTCCACTTCCTATGAGAGAGGAGGATGAGGAAGACAGAGGTGTCAGTTGAAGTGACTCATGTCGGAGATCCGCCAGCTTAATCATACAGTGAAGTTGTGAACAAACCACTTTTCAGAGTCCAACACCGTAGGGTTCTTCAAGAGAAAGCTACTCTCTCAGGGAAGAGTTTTAGACGAGGCAATTGGGTTGAATTTTAAATCTTTTTTCCCTTATTGGGTTGGAAAGGACGTGTTTTGTGTCTTAAAACAATAGTTGTGGTTATATGTGCTATTTACTTACATATTAATGCCTTTTTTATTTACATATTACTATTATATATTGATTGTTTTTGTATATTTTAATGAAATTATATTATGTTTAATTGTGATTAGGTTTGGGACCTATGAACCATTGTCTCGATATGCTTAACAACTGATCCAATTTCCGATAACTTCAAGATTAATTAAAATAAATGTGTAGCACCTGTAGAATCAAGCAAAATACTATATATAGCAACTATATAATACACGTATATTCAAACAAAGCTCAGATTAATTTGTGGGTTAAAGGTCATTTTTGCCTCCAAAATATTAGTTCAAGGGCAACTTCGCCCCATAAATCTTATCTGGGGCAATTTTGCCCTGAAAGTTTCAAATATGGGGCAATTTCGCCCTAATTGTTATCCTAATTAAGTTTGTCCATTAGTTGACCAAATTTCAAGGCAAATTTGCTCCTAAGTGAAAATTGCCAAGGCATATTTGCGCCTAAGTTGAAACTTTCAAGGCAATTTTGTCGTTATCTTTGAGGCAAAGTTGCCTTGGAAGTTTTCACTTTGAAGCAAATTTGTCTCTAAATTTGGTTAACTAACGATCAACTTAACTATAATAACAGTCAGGGTGAAATTGTCCCATATTTGAAACTTTCGGGACAAAATTGCCCCTGAGGCAATACGTACAAAGCAAAAAAGACCTCTAACACTTACTTTATTTCAAATCTAATTATTAAGAAATATTCGTGCATTACATGGTGAGTACTGAATTACTCCCTTCATTGCTTATTATAAGATCTAAATACTAGAATTGTATAGTTGTAAAAGAATTGTTAAAATTAGTTAAAGTAATAAATATGTAGAAAATCTATTTTTTCTAAATACCCTTATTTATAAGTGGCACTACAAAAAAAAAAAACATGAAATTTCTTATGGAATTTTTTCTGTAACAAATTCCATCTTTTGCCACAGAATTTTCAACGGAAAAATTCCGTCGGAAATTTCCAACGGAATTTTTCCATAGGAAATTGTGAGGGAATTTCCAATAGAATTAAATTCCATTGTAATTTCTAACGGAATTGAATTCCGTCGGAAATTCTCTCGCAATCCGTCAGAAATTACATGGAAAACTTTAAAAATTATTATTTTTAATTAAATTTAATTTTAAAAATTTAATTTTATAAAATTTATTATTTATTAATTAATATTTTAAATTTATTTTTAATTATTATTTTGCTAATTTCTAAAATATTTTTAATTTCCTAGCATAGGTTTTGGTGTCTGTAGGGGCAAAATGGTCATATAAAAATTTATTTATAAAAAATAAAATTTCTTAGTTATTAATTAATATTATTAAATAAAATATTAGTTAATAATTATTTATTAGTTATTAATTAATGTTAAAAAATTAATTTTAAAAATTAGAAAAAATATAGTCATATGAAATTTATTTAAGATGTAAAATTTTTTAATTTGAAGTTAATGTATATTAAAAATTATAAGAATATATAAAATTATTTTATATTACTATTACATTTATATATAAGAAAAAAATAAATATTTATAAATAATTGATTATGTATAATAAGATTATATATATATAATTATGTAGTAATAAAACGTCAATGCAGTCGAACCCATCTAGTAAGGCATCGCACGTGTACGGACGAAGTCGTGAGTTCGAACCAAAGGAGGGCAAGTTGAGTTGTATTTCTAAGAAAAAGGAGGTTGCGACATGTGGTGGAAGGAGGTTGCGACACATGGCAGTTTTTAAAGTTTAAAAAAAATAAAAAATAATTTTGAGACGGAATTTCCAAAGGATAAAAAATAAAAAAATTTTGCTACGGAATTTCCGAAAGAATTGAATTCCATCAGAAATTTGCAATGGAATCTGAATTCCGTCAGAAATTTGTTTGTCACGCTATTATTAGCGACGGAATCCATTCCATCAAAAATTTCGTCAAAAACTCTGAATTTCATCAGAAATTCAATGTTTTTTTTTTTTTTTTGTACTATGGGTAAATGAGAAAGAGTAGTAATAAGAAAAATGATGAAAAAATGTATGGGGTAGAAGATATTGTGAGGGAATAAAGGCAAGGAGAGAGAAATATATAGAATTAATTAAGGGCAAAAGGGGTCAGAATGTATTTTATGTTCATATAAACTCAAAGTGTACGTATGCGTATCTTATAAAAAGAAATAGGTCATCAATTTAAAATTTTGGATCTTATAAGTAGGTGGGGAGGGACTATTACTTACCCTTTCCTCTCCCTATTATAAGTTACATCTAATGACCTTACTAGAATTAATAAAATGTGGTTAAGCCATTACATTTGTTTGAAAATGAAAAAAAATTCAAATTTACTCATTTTAAAAATCATGAATTATATTTTGATGAGAAGCATATAAGACAGTGCACCGAAGTTTAAAGGAAGAATCATTGAGGTTCAAGGAATGAATATAATCACACAAAAAAAAAAAAAAAATCTCATTATGAGCGAGCATCATGTAATGGCAAATTTTAGTACAGAAAACGATAATAAGTTCTTGTTGTATGGCATTTTAGTAATTATAAACCTTCCTTTGGACTTTATAATAATTTTTGCAGCTATAAATAGAGAGAATTTTTTAAAAAATTTAATTAATATCATACTTGATGAGTTTTAATAAAGATCACTTATCATTCTAAAAAGCAATTGGAGAGTATGGAACGTCACAACAAAGTTTAGGTGAATTATGTCTCAAGGGATCACCAGGGTTAAGGCATACTTTTGGGCTCAAAAAATGCTTATAGATATACTTACAGATTGCTCATCAATAAGGCTCTCTCATTAGCATCAAGATTTAAACCCACAACCTTTTGAGCTATAAGCCAACTCCTTACCAACTTGATCAATCTTTGTTGGCTATAAAAAGTAACTTTATAAAAGCTTCCCAGAACTTAAATGTAGGTAATTTAAGCTTAGAGAAATTATTGTATGAACCCGGTTTGCCACGTCATTTGTGATCTAAGCAACTAAAATAAACCACCTCAAAAGCTGATTTGGCACCTCTTAAATATTAGCTGGCATATTAATAAAATTCAAAGATTTCACAACTAATATTAATCTTAGGAGTGTTGGAAATGAAAAAGTAAATCTTATGAAATCCTTTAACTTTATTAATATGCCAGCTAATATTTAAGAGATGCCAAATTAAATCAACTCATGAGATATTGTATTTTAAATAATTAGACAATAAATGACGTGACAAATCGGGTTTATATAAGAATTTCTCTTAAGCTCGTACCTGTTCTTTACATGGGCTTTCTTTAATTTTGGCCCAAAAAAAAAAAGCCTAGCTATTTAAGGGGTGTGAGAGGTTTAATTGGGCCCAACTTGCTGAAGAATTTCATTTAATATATAAGCTGATTTCCTTTTAGTGGTGAGTCTAAATTTTTAATCCCAGTAAATCCGACTTAAAATATTTAGATGTAGCAGCATTTTAAGTCAAAGAAGGATAATTAAAATTTTGATGAAGTGATATATCACTTGTGACTTATTAGTTCGTATGGTTCGATGTACCAAATGGAATCGCAATCATTATGTGAAAACTGGGCGCTATTTGATAATAAAATATCTCTCACACACAGACAATTGGAGGGCATTTTCGTGCCTTAAATATTTTTTATTGCTGGCAAAAAAAAAAAAACTATTTTTTAAGAACACTGGTCTCCGTAATATTCAAGTCCGAACAATATTGCCCCCTAAGTATGGAAATCATAGCAATGTCACCTCTCTGTCAAACTCATCTAGTCATCATACTTTGAAATGTGAATATTAGTGGGATATGGGAAAAATTACATATAATGCCCCCACAACATTACAAATAAGTTCTCTTTAGAAAAAGTAATGCCATTACCAATCAGATCTTTGATTAACTATATAGATAAATGCCAAGGAATTCGTGTCATTTTTTTTTACTCATGTAAAATATTAAAATATTATTTAAACGAATTCCCTTTAACAAAATTTGATTGGATACTAAGTAATTATCGGATCACCATCACTAACTCCACCATTTGTAAAGTAATTAAAAAAATATTTGGATCAATATTGGGGTAATGAATAACTCATGACCTTTAGCCTATATCACTTTCTTTGTTAACTCTCTTTCTACCATTTCCATTCTCATTCTTTGGAAGATTCCTATACTACATATTAAAATGGGTAAACATGCATTCCTCACACATCATGAAATATATTTCAAGTAGCATTCAGTATTGTAAACTACTTTTGTCATGACCCAAAATCCAAGTTGTGATGGGCATGTAGGCTAAGCCAAGTAATTCTACTTAGCCTAGGAAGTTTTAAACAAAGTACACTTACTCTCCGACGGCAAACATTCACACAACAATAACCATACGTATTGAACATCCATATTAAAATCACAATGAGAGGATAAATCTACAACAATTAACTTTAGGAATACACATGCTATCCCATTTACTACATAACATAATGATTATGGCACTATCATAGTAGTCATGACATCATGAAATTCCCCGAGGTTCACCAATACATTACAATATATTCCATAATTTTATGGAGCATATCAATCAAAATCAACCTCACTAGTTGAATTATCTAAATAATATAGAGAGGAATTAGTCTACCACTAACTCAGTAAGAACATAAATAACAAAGTGCGAAAAAGGAAAGCAAAGGCACACTGAGTTTTTCGCACACGATTTTCCTCAAAATAAATAAATGTAAAAAAAATTCAAATATTGAGTTGAAAACTAAAAAACTGAGGGTAAAGGTTCAATAAACCCTTATCTCAATAAATAAATAAAATAGAATATTCAACCACAATCTTTGAATCAACATAATCACTCAATATCAATCCTGGTGGAAATAATCGTCCCACCTACATCCTATTCCATATTCATATAACTCATGGTGGACAATAACTGTTCAACCTATATTTTATTTTTTATGCCATATACTCTAGTGAGAAATAATTGTCTCACTAACACACACACACGTAACCTTTGGTGGGGAATAACCGTCCCACTTATATTTATATATCCATCTATCTCATATACCAATTATAACATAAATCATGCCGAGGAATAACCGTTTCAACCATATATATCACACACAGATAGATATATAAACATTCTCAATATATATATATATCATGTACCTCCCAAAAATATATTTTCCTTCATAAAAACAAATTAGTCAACTTTTTGAAAACATAAAGATAGTTTGAAATCAAATTAATTAATCAAAAGGAGAGATTGAAAGAAGGTAAATATAAATAAATAAATAACTGGAAAAACATTTTTCTTTTTTCAAAAAAATCAATTTAATATTTTACATGAAGATGAGTTGAAAACAATGCTAATAAGCAAGACAAAAGTAAGAAAATATATGTCAACATAAATTTATTATAAACAGTATAGGAAAGTGGAACATAAAAGTATGAATGGAAATAAGCACACTAACAAATATCATCACGATAATTGTCTCCAAGAAATTATGAAGTTCTCAAACAAAACAAAACAAATACAAAAGATGCACTAAAAACATAGCAAAGGTGAAATGATGGTGCCACCTTATTATTCATGCTCTCACCTAGTATGAACGATTGTAGAGTTCCCCTTTAGTCACACTAGAACTGAACACCAGCTAAGGAGTCCTCACTAGTATCACATAGTTTATTTACTATAGTTAAATTTATGCCATTAGCGAACTTAACAACAACTTATAGGATTTATTAGTGTCTAATTAATAAGAACAAATATATTCCCATGATTCCCATATAGTCTTATATATTAATTAAGGATGGATGGAGAATACCTTCTCAACACCAATGTAATTGGCAAGAGGCAAGCCCTCATTGTATACTTGGATGTGGAGCAAACTATTTTGTCCTTGAATTTGGAGAGAAGATGTATGCAATAGTGTGGTGGCAGTAAATTGTTGGATGGAAGGAAGTTATTGAGATTGGCCACCATTCGGATAATGGAATGGAGAAGGAAGCTATAAAAACTTAGTGCTTTGTAGAAATTTAAATTTCAAAATTTATTGTTGTTTAAATGGATCTCCTAGATGATCATATAAGATAATTTATGATATGACAAGCTTAGGACTAAAAAGGATGGCGAGCTTGAAAGAAAACCGGAGAGGAAGTGAGGTGAGTGGCGGGACGGCCGGAGACACTGATGGTAGAGATTGTATTAGTGTATATAATAGTTAGAGTAATTTGTTAGAATTAGTTACAGTAACTGTTTTTAGTTAGGAAAATAGTTAGACTAGCGTTAACACTGTACACCAGATATTATTTATGTCTATAAATAGACATGTGTACCTTTACTTGATTCAATGAATAATATTCAGCATTTTTCATTTCTCTTCCTCCTTATTCTCAATATGGTATCAGAGCGGGAAACTCTTTCACTTCTTGTTTTCTTCTAAATTTTTTTTCTTTCCAATTCCAGTTACATCTCAATTCTTGATCATGAGACTCTCTTATTTTTTGTCTTTTCTTGGCTATTACCCATAAGATATTTCCCTTTTCGTCTTAATATCTAGTTATTTCCCATCACTCTCTCTTTTGTCTTCCAGATTACTCACTATTCTCAAATGGCGCCTCAATCTCAGTCCTCTCACTCCGAAGTTTCAATCGGTGCTCTTTCTTCATCTCAACTTGAATACTCCAAAACATAGCCAATCTGTACTATCTTCATCCCAATGAAAACCCTTCGTTGATCCTAGTATCACCAATTCTTATAGGATCAAACTACCATTCATGGGCTCAAGCCATGAAAATGGTGTTGCTGTCAAAAAATAAAATTTGCTTAATAGATTGAATGATTTTCATGTCGAATGTCATAGATCTGTTGTATTCTGCCTGGCAACGATGCAATATGATGGTCCTCTCGTGGCTGACCAGATCAATTTCTCCATCGCTCGCACAAAGCATATTATGGATCAACTGTGCTTGCAACATCTGGGATAACCTTCGTGCAAGATTCTCACAGAATGATATCTTTAGACTTGTAGACCTGCAAGAGGAAATACAGAGTTTGAAATAGGGTGAGCTTCTAGTTAGTGATTATTTCACAAAATTAAAAATACTTTGGGATGAGTTTCTCACATTGAGGCCATTGATTTCTTGTTCTTGTAATCCTATTTGTTCTTGTGGTGTGATTGATGTTTATAAGAAGCATGCGGAACAAGATTGTGTCATTCACTTTCTGAAAGGCTTGAGTGACAGTTTTTAATTAGTTAAGTCCCGGATTATATGCTCATAGATCCTTTACCAAATATAAATAGGGTTTTTTGCTTTAGTTCAACAACAAGAGAGAGAAATGGGATATCAAATCTCTGAAGTAACTGTGTTGCTTTCTAAATCCTTTGGTTCTGTTAAGAATTTTGGTTTGCAGTCTTCTTCCACAGGACAATATAAGTCCAATACTTCTGGCACTTTTAAACAGTGCACATATTGTGGTAGATATAAACACACAGAGGCTACTTGTTATAGGAAACATGGTTTTCCTCCAGGATTTAAATTTTGAAATGCTAATGTCAATGCTACTTTATCTGAGACTGTTTCTGGTAAAACTCCTTTTGACTCTCCTCGGGTAGCTAATCGGGTAGTGAATGAAGCCTACAGTTTTATGCCTAAGCAATACCACAAATTGTTGGCACTTGTTCAATCTAATACACCAGCCATGTCTTGACCCTCAGCTTCTGTTACTTCTGTTAACAGTTTCACTGCTACTAGTACTTCCTTAATTTGTTCTTTTCGGTCTTTTTATGATTCCTGGATCACTGATTTAGGGCTACTGATCATGTGTGTTCTAATTTTGCTTTGTTTTCCTCCTTTAAGTCTATTACACCAATTTCTGTTAATCTCCCTGATGGCACAAGGGTATTGTCTACTTGTAGTGGTATAGTCCATTTCTCTAATTCCTTTATAATTCAGGATGTTTTGTATGTCTAGAGTTTCCATTTTAATTTGATTGCAGTATCTAAACTTACTGCTTATCTTCCTTGTGATATTTCTTTTCAGACCTCCCAGTGCCAAATCAAACTCCAACCTTCAAAGAAGATGATTGGTTCAGCTGATGTTCTTGAAGGGTTATACATCATGAAAAGTGTAGATATAGTTCTAGCTCCTCTAGTTGGTAACATTTCCACCACAAATATGACTTCCCCACCTTTTGATCTTTGACATTTTCGATTAGGCCATTTGTCTCCACATACACTGTATTCCATACATAGACAATGTCCTACTGTTTCCTATAATTCTTCATTTTCATGTTGTGATGTTTGCCATTATGCTAAGCAACGAAAGTTGCCTTTTCCTGTAAGCAACACTACATCTAATAAAATATTTGGCTTGGTTCATATGGATATTTGGGTCCCTATCATTTACCTTCTATGCATGGTCATAAATATTTTTTGACAATTGTTGATGACTATTCTTGTTATACATTGATCTATTTGCTTAAAACAAAATTTGAGGTACAGTCTTGTATTTCTACTTTTGTCAATTTAGTTTCTACTCAATTTCAAACTTCTGTTCAGATCATGTGAACTAACAATGGTTTGGAGTTGCAAATGACTAATTTTTATGCTCAACATGGCATCATTCATCAAACTTCCTGTATTGAAACTCCTGAACAAAATAGCAAAGTAGAACGTAAACATCAACATATCTTGAATGTCACTAGGGCACTTTCATTTCAAGCTCATGTACCTAAGGTTTTTTTGGTCTTATGCCATCACTCATGCTATTTACATAATCAATCGACTCCTTTCTCCTCTTTTACACCATAAGAGTCCTTTTGAAATGCTTTTTGCTAAGCCATATGATTTCTCTATGTTACATGTTTTTTGGTGTCTTTGTTTTTCTTCTACTTTGTCTCAACATAGAACTAAACTTGATAAATATGCCCACAAATGTGTTTTCTTAGGTTATAAATCTGTTACTAAAGGCTTTATTACCTTAGATATGCATACTAGGCAGATTTCTATTTCCCGTAATGTTCATTTTTATGAGTCTACATTTCCATTATGTCAATCTGTCACTACCATTGCACCTGATTCTCTTCCCTCGATTTTCCAGAACATCTTCCTTCCTTTTCCTTGGCTGATCCTTCTCCCACTATTTCCACACCTAATTCTCCCTTGGTTTTACCACGACGTTCTACTCGACCTCACCATCCACCCAATTATCTGCATGCCTATCATTTTGCCCTTCAGTGTACATCGACCATACTACATTCTTTGGAGGAAGATATTGTTCATCCTCTTTCTCATGTTCTTTCTTATCATCACTTATCTCCTTCTCAGTTTCATTTTGTTTGTTCCATTTCTACTGATGACATTCCTAAAACATATTCTAAAGCTATCCAAAATGAGGGTTGGCGTCATGCTATTCAAGCTGAACTTGATGCCTTACAACAAAATATACTTGGGTGTTAGCTGATTTGCCTCCTGGTAAGCATCCTATAGGGTGTAAGTGTGTTTTTGCCAAGAAATATAACTCGAATGGTAGCTTGAATCACTATAAAGGTCGCTTAGTTGCACAAGGTTACACATAGGTTGAAGGCATAGATTATAATGAAACTTTTTCTCCTATTGCTAAGCTAACTACTGTGCGGTTATTACTTGCTCTTGCAACAGCTTATAATTGGTATTTGAAGCAATTAGATGTAAACAATGCTTTTATGCATGGTGACCTTGATGAGGAGGTGTACATGTTACCTCCCCTTGGCTTGTCTGTTTCTTCTCTTACCCAAGTTTGTAAATTGCAGCGGTCTGTTTATGGTCCTAAACAGGCTAGTCGCCATTGATTTTTTAAGTTGTCTCATGCCTTGGTTTCTTTTGGCTATGTCCAATCTTTTGCTGATCATTCTTTATTTCTCAAGAACACTGCCACTTCCTTTATTGCATTACTTGTCTATGTCGATGACATTATCATTGGTGGTACTAATTTAGCTTAGGTTGATCATATTAGGACCTATCTTGATGATTGTTTTAAGATCAAAGATCTTAGTGATGTTAAGTATTTTCTGGGTTTAGAAATTGCTCGTAATTCTGCTGGAATTTCTTTATGCCAACGAAAGTTTGCTCTAGATCTTTTATCTGATGCTAGATTTTTGGATTGTAAATCTACCAATATTCTAATGGTCCATAACTTGAAATTATCTAAGGATTCTGGCACTCCTCTCCCTGATTCTTCTCAGTACAAAACTTTGGTTGGTCATTTATTGTATCATACTAATACACGACTAGGCTTGTCTTTTGCTGTCTAGTAACTCAGTCAGTTTGTTCAGCAGCCTACTGATGTGCATGTAAGGGCTCTTCATCAGGTTTTGAAGTATCTCAAAGGTGCTCCTAGTCGTGGTCTATTTTTCCCTATTTCTTCCCTTCTTAAGCTTCATGCTTGTAGTGGTTCTGATTAGGCTGGTTGTCTTGATACCTGTAGATTTATTATTGGTTTTTGTGGTTTTTTGGATCAGGCCTTGATTACTTGGCGCTCTAAAAAGCAACCAACTGAATCCACTTCTTCTTCTGAAGCTGAGTATAATGCATTGGCTGCCACTACTTGTGAATTACAATGGCTTTCTTATTTGTTATGAGATTTTAGGCTTCCCCTTTGTCTTGCTTCTCTGTATTGTGATAATCAATCTGCTCGCCATATTGCTGCAAATCATACTTTTCATGAACGTACTAAGTATTTGGATATTGATTGTCATATCGTACGTGAAAAACTCCAACAGGGACTGATTCATCTTCTTCATATTAAGTCGCAAGACCAATTGGCTGATATTTTTACTAAGGCTTTACCTCCTTCCGTTTTTTGTGCACTCCTTACCAAGCTGGGAATGATCAACATACATTCTCTAGCTTGAGGGGATATTAGTGTATATAATAGTTAGAGTAATTTATTAGAATTTAGTTACAGTAATTGTTTTTAGTTAAGAGAATAGTTAGACAAGCGTTAACACTATATAGCAAATATTATTTATGTCTATAAATAGACATGTGTACCTTTACTTGATTCAATGAATAATATTGAGCATTTTTCATTTCTCTTCCTCCTTATTCTCAATAGATTGTGGGGTCGATAGAGAGAAAGATAAAGTGAATATGCCAGGTGAGTGTGGCATATTTGTCTTTAGAGGTCTGGAGGGCTAGAAGAAGATAGGAGGGGGCATGAATGCAAATGAGGCTGAGACATCCCTTAGGAGGACAATTCCCTTCTCTTATAGGGATAAACTTATGTTGTCTGGTCTTGGGGGTTTCTTGGTGAAGCATGATGAGGTGGATGACATTATGAAAGGGTGGAAGACCTATTTTCATAAGATGAATGAAAAGAAGATTGAAAAGGGGGGAGGAGTTTGAGCAGTCTGAGAGCAAAGAGGGTGAAGTAAATGGTGTTTAGGTGAGGAAAATTGTGTTAAAAATGACAGCAAAAGAGTACACTAAGTGGTGTACAGGCCATAGATGAATTCTCTTATTATTAAGGTGCAGTCACGTGGGTTCCAAAGAATGTTATAAGGGATCGTATTAATTGGATGTGGAAACCACAGGAGCAGTTAAAGTTGATACCATTGCGTAATGGATACTTTATTGTGTCCTTTTCAATGAAAGAGGATAGAGACTATGCATTCTAGGAGGGGCTGTGGATGATTGATGATCATTATTTGCTTGTGCAAAGGTGGAGACCAAATTTCAATCTTTGGAAAGCAAATCATCAATGGAGAATAGCGACTTGGGTTCAACTTACTGATATCCCAATGGATTTTTATAATGTGGAGTCTTTCCACAAGATTGGGAATATGATTGGGAAGACTTTAAAGTTGATCACTCAACATCAATTTATGATAAAGGGGGCTTTGCACGTATATGTGTTGAGATTAATCTCCAACAACCCTTATTGCCTACTTTCTACGCATTCGAAGAGGATAGACCAATTATCTATGAAGGATTACATCTTGTGTGCTTCTACTATGGTCAATATGTAATAACCAGCATAATATTTCAATCACCCAAACAGGGCACAAGAGGACAATTCATCAGATGCAAAAAGGATGAGAATCTAGAATAATCTTTTATGTGTATACGTGTATGGCCTAGATGAATTGTAATAGCTTATATATAGCCATTACTGTACCAAAGGCAAATCACTGAAATACAATTGCAGATTTCTAATATCTTTCTGTTATTGCTTTATTGATTTCATTTACATTTTCTTATTGTTGAAATGGTATCAGAGCGTTGAAACTGACTACGTAGTGTCAGTATGACGGAAACGTCGCCTAATTCTGGCACGATCACACCGTCTTCAACCTCCATCTCGCAACAATACACATCTCCTTCTAATTTTCCACATTTTGTTACTGTTAAGCTGAATGATGAAAATTATTTGGTGTGGAAAACTCAGATGCTTCCTTATCTTCATGGACAGTGTCTTTTTGGGTATATTGATGGTACCTATGCTGCTCCTCCATCTAAGTTGCCCAATAGCCAATCTAATCCGGAGTACCTAACATGGTTTGATAAGGATCAATTAGTTCTATCAATTCTGATTGCTTCTTTAAATGAAAAGCTTATTCCTAGAGTTATGCGTCACAAAACTTCTCAGGCTATGTGGTTTGCTTTAGAAATCATGTTTCCACAACACTCCCAGGCCCGATATGTGCAGTTACATCAGCAATTGACTAACTTAAAGAAAAAGAAAGGAGGAGAATCTATTAGTGAATATCACCAACGAGCTATTTTAATCACTGATTCATTAGCAGCTGCTGGAAATCCTATAAGTGTTCTTGATTTTACTACCTATTTACTTGCTAGCCTTGGTTCTGATTTTGATCCTATTGTTACTTCCTTGACAACACATCGTGGTACTCGTACCATTGAAGAAATTTTAAGTCACTTATTGATTTTTGAAAATTGCCAGCATCAACAGAATACTGTTCCTGAAACCTCTGAAATTGTTGCTAACACAGTTCAAACATCATCTGGTTCCTTTCCACATACCTCTCATGGTGGTTGCTCTTTTTTTTAGAATCGAGGAAATTTTCGTGGCAATTCTGGATATTATAGAGGTAGAAAAGGAGGCCGTTTTTCTTATGGTGGATATGGTGGAGGTCGTTTTAATGGTTCTGGTCGGAGTTCTACTTCATCTTCTTTTACTGATCCTACTGATATACTGTGTCAAATATGCAAAAAATTTGGCCATGAAGCTTGCGTTTGCTACAATCACTATAATCATGCTTATCAAGCTCCAGCACCTCCTTCCATATCTGCCAATTACTCTAACTTTGATTTTGCTGATGATGCTCTCTGGTATCCTGACACAGGGGCTACTCATCATATGACATCTGATTTGTCCAACCTGAATCTTCAATCAGAAATCTATGTTGGCTCATATCCTGTGAAAATTGGTGATGGCACTCCACTTCAGATTCAACACCAAGGCTCTGGCTCCCTTTCTACGAATGGTGGCAATTTCTTCCTTTCTAATTTGCTTCATGTCCCTCGTCTTACTAAGAATTTGCTTTCTGTTTTTCAGTTTTGTAATGATAATAATGTCTTTTTTGAATTTCATCCTGATCATTTCTCTATGAAAGACTCCAAAACAAAGGCTCTTCTTCTTCAAGGTCCACCTAGAGGACGTCTCTATCCACTCATGGACTCTGTTCAACCTCATGCTTTCTATGGTGTCAAAACTTCCTTTCCTCAGTGGCATAGTCGTCTTGGTCATCCTGCTTTTCAAGTCATTCAACAAGTGCTCTCCACAAATAATCTTCCATTGTCATCCAAGTCTGACCATCGTCAATGTTCTGCATGTCGAGTCTCCAAGAGTCATGTTCTACCATCCCCTGTCTCCCCTCATCGATCCTCTGTTCCTTTTGAATTAATTTTTTGTGATGTCTGGGGTCCTGCCCCATTAGTGTCCTCAGATGGTTTTCGTTATTATGTCTCCTTTGTAGATGATTTCTTTCATTACATTTGGTTGTATCCAATTAAGCAAAAGAATGAAGTTGTCTCTGTTTTTCATCTTTTTAATAAAATGGTCTCTGTTCATTACAATTCTTCTATTCGTTCTTTTCAATCTAATTGGGGTGGGGAGTTTCGACCTCTTCATAATATTCTTACTTCTCTTGGTATTTTTCATCGTATCACATGTCCTCACACACATACACAAAATGGCACTGTTGAACGCCGTCATCGCTCCATTGTTGAAACTGGTTTAGCCTTGATGTCTCATGCTCATATTCCTAAATCCTACTGGTCTTACTCCTTTACTACTGCTTGCTATTTGTTGAATCGGTTGCCAAGCCTGGTGTTGCAGTCTCGAAGTCCTTTTGAGGTTCTTTACAATTATAAGCCTGATTACACATTTTTGAAGGTCTTTGGGTGTACTTGTTGGCCTCATTTACGACCTTATGCTTCCTCTAAATTGGATCATCGGTCTAAATATTGTGTGTTTCTTGGCTATGCTAACCACTATTTGGGCTATTTATGTTTGGACTTGTCCACAGGCAGGATCTATATCACACGAAACGTTGTGTTTGATGAATTATATTTTCCCTTTATGGATCTTCATCAGCCCACTATTCATTCATCTCAAGAGCGTGCCCCATTGCCTCTTCTCTACTATGGGCCTCCAACTATTATTCAGACCGAGCCCAATATTGAAGGCCCGCCTTCTTCAACTACTCCTAATATCCTTAGCAGCTCATCTCGCGAATCTTCTTTCACAGCAGCTCCTGGGTCTTCGTCCTCGTCTGACACGCTCTCACCGCCGGTCCCTACTTCCTCTCCACCTCGATCGTCTCATCCGATGGTGACTCGATCTAAGAATCTTATCTCTAAGCCTAAATCTCTGGGGGACAGTATGATCTCTTGGCCCCCTCGTGCTCACACGGCCTCATTTTCTGAGCCATCTGTTCCACACACAGTCTCCAAGGCTCTGAAACACGATGGATGGCGTTCCGCCATGTACGATGAGTTCAAAGCCTTAATGGATACTCAAACCTGGTCTCTTGTTCCTCCTTCAGCTGCTCAAAATGTTATCGGCTGTAAATGGGTCTTTCGGCGCAAGCTTAATGCGGATCATTCTCTTGATAAGCTCAAAGCCAGACTTGTGGCCAAGGGTTTTCATCAGCAAGCAGGTATTGATTTCTCAGAAACTTTTTCCCCTGTTATGAAGCCTATCACTGTCGGCACCATTCTTGCTCTTGCTGTTTCTCGTGGCTGGTCTGCTAAACAAATTGACAATCAAAATGCTTTTCTTCATGGTTTTTTGGATGATGAAGTATATATGTCTCAACCTCCTGGATTTATTCATCCTGAGTATCCATCTTTTGTTTGCAAATTAAACCGCGCCCTTTATGGCTTGAAACAAGCCCCTCGTGCTTGGTTTGCTCGATTAAGCTCTAAATTACATGAACTTGGGTTTGTCTCATCAAAGTCTGATTCATCGTTATTTATCTGTAATTCCACTAAGTGTACTATCTATGTTCTGGTCTATGTTGATGACATCTTAATTACTGGCTCCTCCCCTTCTGCTGTCTCTGAGCTTATTACTGCCTTGGGTACTACTTTTCCAGTTAAGGATCTTGGACATTTACACTATTTTTTGGGTATTGAGGTTCATTCTTCTCCATCTGGTTTAATTCTTTCTCAGCGCAAATATATTACTGATTTACTTGAAAAGGCTCATATGGCTAGAGCAAAACCTGTGTCTACTCCAATTGCTGCTTCTCCTATTTCTGCTGACTCTCAAAGTTCAGATTTCTATGATCCTAGTTTTTATCGTAGTATTGTTGGTAGTCTACAGTATCTTAGCTTCACACGTCCTGATTTGGCTTTTGCTGTTAATCGTGTATGTTAGTATATGCATTGTCCTAAAGACTCCTATTGGACTGCTGTTAAGCGCATTCTTCGATATTTAAAGGGTACCGGTCATTTCTCTCTTTTAATTAAACCTTCTTCATCCAATGAACTTGTTGCATTTTGTGATGCTGATTTGGGAGGTGATCTCAATGCTAGTCGTTCTACTGCTGGTTCTGCTGTGTTTTTTGGTCCCAATTTAATTGCTTGGGGTTCTAAAAAGCAACCCTCTGTTTCTCGCTCCAGTACTGAAGCTGAATATAAAGCTCTTGCCACAACTGCTGCTGATCTTATTTGAGTTCAAAATCTTCTTCAGGAACTTGGTCTATTTTTATCTATTCCTCCACTGTGATGTTGTGATAATTTGGGTGCTACTTATCTTGCTGCAAATCCTGTCTTTCATTCAAGAGCTAAACATATTGCTCTTGATTATCATTTTGTTCGTGAACGTTTGGCTGCTAAATTACTTCGTATCACTCACATCTCAGCCCGTGATCAGTTTGCTTATGTATTTACCAAGCCTCAATCTACCTCTCAATTTGCTCGCTTTCGTACGAGTCTCACTGTCCATCCTGTTCAGTTTGACTCGCAGGGGGGTAATAACCAGCATAATATTTCAATCACCCAAACAGGGCACAAGAGGACAATTCATCAAATGCAAAAAGGATGAGAATCTAGAATAATATTTTATGTGTACACATGTATAGCCTAGATGAATTGTAATAGCCTACATATAGCCATTACTGTACCAAAGGCCAATCACTGAAATACAATTGCAGATTTCCAATATCTTTCTGTTATTGCTTTATTGATTTCGTTTACATTTTCTTATTGTTGAAAATATGTCATCAAAATGAGATGAGCCCTGAGTTATGCTATGAACATGAGAAGACGAGAGTTGTGGGGGAGGATAAGGTAGTAGAGAATGATAAAGGTTCAGGGAAGAAGAAAGATACTCCTACAGTGATAGCAAAGGAAGCTGTCATGACGGATGCATAGGCGCACATAGGGAAAGGCAAGGCCGACGACACCGAATAGAACGTGCTCTCTGTTAAACCAAGCACAGAATCCCCATATGGAAAGTTGAAACTGTTGAGGCAAAGCTAAGAATCAGTGTTAACAAAAATTAAGAATCTAAATAATGGATTAACAAGGATCAAGGCAGAAGCCAAGAATAAGGATGTAAAAAAGGAGAGATACTCGGTTGATGGATAAAGAGAAGAGCAAGGAAGTTAATAAGCATGATGCTAGGGATATTGTGCGAAAGTCAAACCAATCAAGTCTAATTATTAAGAAATTAGAGTGGGTCCAGTGGGATCTAAAAGGAAAACTAAGAATAAAGGGCGATTGAGAGGGAAAGAAAATAAAGTAACAGATGGGGTCGAACTAAGAGGACTGGTCCATCGGCCTTGGAGAAATGGCCCATTGGTGTTACTAATTCTTTTCAGTGCTTCAAAAAAACCCAGATGAAAAGCACATGAGGGATGATAACGTGGCACATCAGAGCATGCAGGCAACCTCACAAGAGAGATAATATTATTGCATTAGAAGAAGCTCCTCCTGATGACCGAATGGCTATCGCGGATCTTGCCAAAACGCAGGATGATGAGTTGTTGGATAATGTGTTGATGGATGGAATGGCCACTAACATCAAAGAAGAGATTGATGTCAGGATATCTGACAAGGATGAAGTTCAGTGGAGAACTTTGAGAACCACCAGTCTTCAATAGTTTTCCCACGAATGTTATGATTTGGAATTCTAGAGGCATTAGGGCTCAGAGTTTTCTGGGTTTGGTGCAAGATCTAAAGAAACACTTTAAATTGGATTTTTTGGCTATAGTAGAAACTCCATGCGACAAGAATAAAACAAGTAAGCAAATTGAAAGCTTTGGTTTTGCTCACTCGGCTATTGTCGATGCCGAAGATTATAGTAGTGGGATATGGTGCCATAGGGATGCGCATAGGCACAAAATATCAGTCCTTGAATGTCACCCTCAATTTATCCATCTGCAGGTTGCTAATGGTAAAAGCTCAAGCTAGGTTTTAACTTTGGTGTATGTAAGTCCTAATAGTACAAAACGAAGAGGTCTTTGGGATGAGCTTCAGCAAATAGAACAATCAATACAGGGTGAGTGGGTGGTAGAAGGAGACTTCAATGCAACTTTGTTTGATTATGAAAGGGCTTCTGAGGCTGCTTTCCACAAGCAGCATGATCGTGAGTTTAGTGCATGGGTGGATGATATGCGCTTGGTGGATTGTGGCTACATTGGTCCTAAATTTACATGGCAGAAGGGAAAAACCAAAGCTAGGTTTGATTGAGTGCTTGCAAATGATCAGTGGCCACTTGCTTTTCCGAATGCGTCTGTCTCTTATCTTTTGTTTTATAAGTCTGACCACCAACCTTTGCTATTGTGCATGAATATCGAGGATAGTAGCAAGAGAATGGATCATCCGTTTAGATTCATAGTTTCATGGTCCTTCATGAAC
Source organism: Inga laurina (assembly GCA_963855925.1). NCBI lineage: Eukaryota > Viridiplantae > Streptophyta > Magnoliopsida > Fabales > Fabaceae > Inga > Inga laurina. Next base: position 13,457,677 of record OY979712.1, on the reverse strand, counting down.
AATTTGATGATTTTGTGAAGCAAGCATGGAATGTGGAGCTAGACTAGTCTAAAAACACTAAAAAGTTTGCATAAGCTTGCAGTACTTGGAATAGAATGTTTTTTGACATACCGAAGCTTGCAAAAAGAAACTTCTCAGAAGATTGGATGGTGTTAATAAAGTTGTGGCTAGAAGAGGAAGTGTTCCCTACCTAAATGAGCTGCACTTTTGCCTTTGGAAAGAATTGGAAGATGTTCTACATCAAGATTCTCTCCTTTGGGCACAAAAAACGAGAATGGATTGGTCTGCCTTTTGGCGATGGGAATACTAAATATTTCCATACTCGTACTAATAGTAGGAAGAAAATTAACCGTATAGCCTCTATTCGTAATAATAATGGAGATTGGTTGTATGATGTTGAGGAGATCAAGAAGGTAGCCACTGCGTATTTTCATGAGTTGTTTAATAAGAAGAGCATGAACGTCCTGACCTTGATTGCCATATTTCATTTCCAGCAATTGAGGAAGAGTGCATTCATTGATGTGGTAGGAATGTGACCGAAGAGGAGATCAAAGCTGCTTTGTTTAGCATGGGACCTATAAAGTCCCGAGGATTTGATGGTTTGAACGATCTCTTCTATCAGAACTAACGGACCATGGTGCGTACTTCTCTAGTTAATTTTATAAAGCATCTTTTTGCTAACCCACAGGATATTAAGGATGTAAAAGGAACTCTTATTGTTTTGCTTCCGAAGAAGAATCCTCTTGAAACACTTGAGATCTTCGTCCAATTAGCCTATGTAATGTGATTTATAAAACTTTGACTAAGGTGACTGTGGGAAGATTGAAGTCATTCCTACCTAAAATCATACCTCCAAATTAGAGCAGTTTTGTTCTAGGACGGCATTGTAGATATTATTGTGGCTCAAGAAGTCTTCCATTCAATGCAGATCGAATATGACAGGAAAGAAAGGCTTATGGCTATAAAGATTGACCTAGAAAAAGCCTATGGTCATATTAATTAGGGTTCTCTTATTGCATGAAAGAGCTGAATCTCCCCCCAACACTTCGTGGAAATAATTATGAGTTGTGTTTCTTCCTCATGCATGCAACTATTATGGAATGGTGACAAGGTAGAGTCTTTTATATCCTCTTGAGGGGTTCGACAAGGGAATCCTATTTCCCCCTATCTTTTTGTTATATGTATGGAAAAACTTGCCCATCTAATTTAAGAAGAGATTGGGAGCGAGGAATGGAGGCCAATCCGCCTTACAAGAAGAGGTCCTCCCATTTCTCCCCTCTTCTTTACGGATGACATTTTGATTTTTTACGGAAGCTTTGTTGACTCAGGCTCAGTGTATCCACAATTGCTTAATGAGATTTTGTAACAGCTCAGGATTGAAGATCAATGCTGCAAAGATCCGTATTTTCTTTTTAAAAATTGTTAACCATAATAGAAGTTGAGAAATCAACCCTCTTCTTGGCTTTACTCAAATGGGTGATTTAGGGAAGTATTTGGGAGTGCCTCTCCATCATGCGAGGGTTGCCAAAGATACGTTTAAAGAAGTTGTTGATCGTGTGAAGAGTCGCTTGGTAACATGGAAGGTGAACTCATTACCTCGGTCATTCCCTCTCATGTGATGCAACCATCATTATTGCCGCCAGGTTTATGCGATGATCTTGATAAGCTTAACCAAGGTTTTCTTTGGGGCTGTACAGAAGGGCATAAGAAAATCCCTTTGGTAGCCTGGGATGAAGTTTGTGAGCCTAAAAAGACTGAGGTTTAGGTGTGAGACATACTAAACACGAAAATCATGCGCGGCTTATAAAGCTTGGTTGGAACTTAGTAAAGAGAAGGGATGACCTCTGGGTGCTTGTGAGTGATTAGACACAAATATAAATATGGGTCAGACTTGCTCCCAAACATTGACCTAAATAGAGCCGGTTCGAACATTTGGTCAGGGATTAAGAAGCCTTGGGGCAAAGTTCATGCTGGGATTGAAGTTACTACTGCAGGGGAGGCGACATGGCGCTATTAGAAGAGTGGTTCATTCACGGTGAAATCTGCTTTTGAGTCTCTTACAGATCACCAAAATGTTCAAGACCCTAAGTGGTCTAAAATTTGGAAATTGAGAATTCCTGAGAGGTGATGAAAATATTTCTTATGGCTGACTGCACGCAAACGTCTCTTGACAAATGCATCCAGGTGCAAGAGGGGGCTTAGCAACGATGAGACATGTCCGGCGTGGGGCTCTGAGAGGGAGGATCTCCTGCATGTTCTCCGGGATTGCTCGGAAACAAGGAAGTTGTGGTCAGAAATGTTAAACCGGCAAATCGAAGAAGGTTCTTCTCTTTGGATTTTCCTAGCTGGTTCCGATGCAAATTGGTCTCTACTGGTAAGGGTGTTCCAGGAGGTTGGCAGGAAACTTTTGTTGTTATCTCTGCAAGTGGACTTGGCAACGAAGGAACTCTTTTGTGTTTGAACAGAAGAAGATAGAGAATAATGTCGTCAAAGCCAGTATCACGTGCCTAGTTTGCAGTTTGAAGAAGGCACGCGCCAGATTCTCAAAAGAAGGCTCACGCCAAATTCTCAAAGGGTCCTCTTCCAAGTCAGACAACCACTGAAAGGTTCGCTGCATGGGAACAACCAAAACATGGCTTCACTAAGATCAATGTTGATTGTGCTTTCTCGCACCTCACACGACATGCAGATGTGGAGGAGTGTTACGAGACGTCAATGCTAACTCTGTTTGAGGATTTATGTTCAGACTAGACGATGGTGATGCTTTGTCCTCGGAGCTTTGGGGGTGAATGCATGAACTATTTAAGGATTGATTGGGAATTGGGCTTTCAAAAAATCATACTGGAAACTCATTCCTTCGATGCAGCCTCGCTGTTGTTAGCGGATATGGAGGAACTGCATACTGATAACAGTATAATCTCGGAAGCCAAGAACCTGTTGAGTAGAGACTGGCACGTCAAAGTGTATCATGTGATTCGGCTTGCAAATTCAGTAGCGGACTAGCTTGCAAAGAAAGGACTTGACGCTTTTTCGGGTATCCATATGGTTGCTCAGACTACCCCGGAGATTGACTGTCTTGTGAGGATAGACAAGGGGTAGTCCTCGTATGTTTACTCACTTGTCTAAAAAAAAAATTAAATTTGAAAATTTATTGTTGTTTAAATAGGTCTCCTAGATAATCATATAAGAAAATTTATGATATAATGAGATTCATTAATATTAATATTTACTGAATATCTGCTAATGCGTATTAAATTATTTTAAACTTTTAGATTTCAAAATATTTTATGAATTCTATGACTTATTAAGTAATCAACTAAAAGATACATTAAATAAAAATTTAAGTTATATTATTAAAAGAGTTCGTTGGAGTACTAGAAAAATCTTATGGGATATATATCGTAATGAATTTAAAAGATTACTCTATTTTATTATTTTTTTATAATTTAGCCTTTTTTCTATTTGGGAAACAACTTTATGGCTCAACCAAGATCTTAAAATATTTTTTAGCAGCACCCAGTATCCTAAAGTTTTTTTTTTCTTTGCAATCTTTTCCTCAATTTATTTTTCTTAGTAGCAATAACATCTTAAATATAGGATATTAAATGCTACTGAGAATACTTTATGGTGTTGAATGTAGCAAAAATTATTGAAAAAGTACTTTAGTATACTAAGTATTAATGAAAAAATATTTTAAGATGCTGAATGAACTATAAATTAGTTTATGTTACTTAGTGCTATATGAACTTAATCCTATAAAAGTGGGGAGGCTAAAAAGGTCTTCGCCCCGCTTCTAATTAAAGAGCTTAAAAATTCCAATTAACAAAAGGAAAAGAAGTCTATGTGCATTCATGTGCCACCTCATATATTCATTACTTTAATAAAACAAGGAAGCACCATTAGAATCTACATTTCAAGCGGATTATGCCCTTAATAATGGAAGCACCACGCGTTGCAAAGGCACTATATAATTAAAAATATATCATATATGCGGTGCCTATAGTCCATTAATATATTGACAAGGCATGTGAGAAGATTTGGGAGATGTTAATATTAAATTCTCATTAATTAGTTTCTAAAAAGCAATTAGCGAAATCTGATTAAACAAGTGAAGATTTGGTTAAAGAATTAAGGATGACAATCCATAGAGCTTATCCTGTTTGTTACCATCACTGAAAAATTTGGTTACCTAACCCAATACTTGAATAGATTAAAACATTCAATAATTTGGCTACTTGAGCTAGCACAAATAACTATTCTCTTTGGTCTTATTATAAGAACCTTCAACATATTTTATAATATAGTAATATATTTTTGTTCAAAACATTAATTTATTTTTTCCCAATATCCCTAACTAACGATAAAATTTCTTAACTAATGATTAAAAATTCTCCTGGCTGATGACTTTTTTTAAGGTAATTTTGATAGTTTATAAGAAATAAGTAATTTTAACTAACTTCATTAACTTACGTAAAATTATTATTAGTTACTTATAATAAGGATGAGAATGGGTGTTAAATTAGCTATTTTTATTTGTCTTGGGGCTTGGTTTATATGAATCTTCCCACTTGGGTAACTTTCAGTTGCTCTCTATGCATACCTATATATTATTAATTTTATAACAATGATTTTATGACTTTGTAGTATGAAAGTTCTCATAAGCATATAAGCGGGAGACAACAGGTTCGATCTTATTTGTAACCCTCAAGCTCCTTGTTGTATGCTTCTTTAAATAGAAAAATGAATGCTAAAGTTTTGGGTTAAAGAATAAAGCTCTCTCTCTCTCTCTCTCGGCAAACGAATAAAGCTCTCAACTTAAAAGAAGATTATGTAACATTTTTTTCTTATGAGAGCTTCTCAGCTTAATAAATATATGGTAATACCAGGATGCTTTCCCAATTGATTTTGACCCTTTTTGAAAGTAAATTTAGTACACAAAAGGAAAACGGAAATTTAACTCATCTTAAGAATGAGGATACGATGCCAATCATTAACAGGGATAAAATCATAAAATCCATATGGTCTAGAACTTTTTTATGTTTTTAATTAATTGTTTACAATAAATACATTTATTTAAATTAAAGATTGGAAGTTGGAAAATATAGTATATTATTTTAAATCATACTCCTATTTAAATAATATTTTGTAAAATAAAAAATAAAATGACGTTTGACAAAAAAATAAAAATATGGACCATGCTTATTTAATTTAGGTTAAAGTATACATTTAATCTTTTATATTACATCAAATTTCAGTTTAATCCTTTAAAGTTATTAATGTGAAATGGGTAGAGCCAGTAATACGGGTCCAATCCGCGGGTTGGGACAGGGTTAGGGTTGGGAAAATCCTAACCCGCAAAAATGCAGGCCGCACAGGCCCACACCGCTCAACCTGCGGGTTGATGCAAGCGAGCCCGCGGGTTGGCGGGTTGGCCCGCATATTTTTTTTTTTTAACATAGATGCTTTGCTTGGTTGGATAGTTGGACTTTGGGTTGTTGCCTATTAGGTGTTGGGCTTTGACAGTTAAGATTAGGTTGTTTAGGGTGGATAGTTTTTTTTTTCCTTGGTTAACAATGAGCCCATGACCTCACAATCTTCACTCAATCATTCATCATTGGATCCAACTTCTAAGTCCAACTCTCAAAACTCATGGGAAGGTAAAAAAAAAAATTATGCGGGTTGTGGGCTAGCCCGCGAACCCGCACTTGCAAGTTAGGGTTGATGTTTTTCTAGCCCGCGAAAGTGCGGGCCTGTGCACAACCCGCAAGCCGATGCGAGCCAGCTCGCAACCCTCAGGCTGGCCTGTATTACCAGCTCTAGATATGGGATAAGGAAAAATAGGGTTTAGTTAGGAAATCTAGGATTTTCCATTATAATTATTAAATAAAGATATTTATCTAGACTTGAATTTGAATTTTAAATTTATCATTTAGATTTGAATTTGAATTTTAAATTTAGGATTTAGATTTGAATTTTGAATTGTCATTTTATTATTTCTAGGCTCAAATAGAGGTTAGGGTTCTCAGTTATAGACAACTTTGATTGATTAATTGAATAAAAATTCATTTTCCCTATGAATACTCCTCCCTCTGTTCGTCTGATTTTCCCTCCTTCTTGCTATCCTCTCTCCTTTAGTCTCTCCTCTCCTCTTCCCAACCCATTTCATGTCAGTTATAAAGTGCATTTTTAGTTCCTTAATTTTATCATTAGTCTCATTTAACAAAAAAATGCTTACTTATAAAATTCAAATAGTGACTTTGTTATTAGATAATGCTGCCAAAGTATAGATTATTTTAAAGGGTTACAATTAAAATAAACTTGTTGTATGTATGTTTATTTTAATTTTAAATTTTAAAAATGAATATATAAAAGGATTAAAATTAAAATAAATCTGCTCATATGTAGACTTAATTAAGGGAAAATTGGGGACAAATACATATTTGAAAATGTATTTGAGAAATGGGACCTCAAATCATGTAAAGTTGTAAGGTACTTAAATATAAATAAGTCATAAGAGAAAGACTAAAATAGCCTTAAAGTTGAAAAGATGAGAAAGAGGGAAGCTATTGGCACATTATCGGAAGATAATTCCATATGACGAAAGCTAATGCATGTGGGTTATTGCATATGACAAACGCTAATTAGTAATTAATTGTATACGACAGAAGCTTATTGCATAGAGGTTCTTCTTACATACGACAGAAGCTAATTTCATATTGTAGGGAATGTATTACTGAAGCTCAAATGAATTCCCTTGTAACACCCCAAATTTTATATTCGCCAAATATATTGTAATTATTTAATAAATTCAATAAAATGGTGAATATTCATGAATTTGGAATTTATGAATTTTATAAATGTTCATTTTCATGAGAAATTGGGCAAAAGTAATTATGGAATTAATTTGGGTAATTTAAAAAGTCCAATATTAAGATCCAAAATTGGAGGAATATTGGAAACATATTTGGTCCAAAAATGGGTGGAAATCGGTCAAAGAAAAATAATAAAAGAAATTGGATCAAAAAGGTAATGACAAAATCGTAATTTTGCCAATTTATCACAAAATAAATTATTTTTCAATTAGTTGAAGTTAATTTCAATTAATTAAGGGGAATAAAGGTGAAAAATATATTTAGAATATTTTGGTCAATTAAATATGAATTTATAGAAAATTTGAATAAAAAGTGCAATTTTGACCAAAATTGAAACTTTACGTATATACGTAACTTGGACAAGTTGTGAAGCCAGTTGAGATCATAGGGAGGAACCTCTAGGTGTCTCCTACATGTGGCACAAATAAGGAAATATTGGTTGGACATGATGGCATGGTTACATGAATGTAGGAACTTATGTCATAAAAATTAGTTTTGGAATTTTTGGAAAATTCCATAAATCATTAAAATAATATATGATATTAGAATATATCATCATCACCTTCTTCCTTCAGCATTTCATGCACCATAACAGACCTGAAATAGAGAGAAAATGTGTGGAAATCTTAGAGAGATAAAGGATAAGAAATCTCGCAAGGTAAGCCAATTCCTCCAACGATTTAGCTCCTAACGCACATAACTTTGACCCTAAGCTACTCCTCTTTGTTCTTTAAGGTTTGGAGGCTCAAAAATCTGTTGTGGAACACCTAGGGTTTCATCCATATTGAGGAAAAGCTAGTGAGAGTTTGAGGTAACTTCCAAACATTTGTATATTAACTATTATGGCTGCTGTGGGCAATTTAATCAGTGAAATTTCGCCGGATTGCCATTGATTTTAAATTTTGGAAATGTGTATTCTTATGTGTTATGCTGCTCAAATTGGTATTAAATGGTAGTTGTAACCTAATAGAATGGTTAATAAAGTGGTTAGGAGTATAAAGGAACATGTTTACAGAACCAAAATCGTAAAATCCCGATTTTTCTCGAATGATACTATGTCCTAGAAATGGGTCTTAGAGTTGGGTTTTCAATGATTTGATAGTTCCATTGCATTCAAGATGAAAAATTAGGTGGGGTTACAGCTAGTAACTTTTTCATAAAAGGCCGAAAAAGCATAATTACCAAAACACCCTTGAAACCCTTATACCCCGTTTGGTACAAAGGAATTAGGGGTCAGAGAAGTGGAAGTGGAAGCGGAATCCAATTTTAGGCTATTTGGTGTGTGAGAATTCACTTCCATGTGGAAGTCACTTCCATCAAAAATGATGGAAGTGAGTTCCATGGGTTGACCCATGGAACCAATCTCAATTCTCTGGAAGTGAAAATCATGGACTATTATACCCTCTTATATTTTATTTATTGACAACTTTGTCCACGTTATTCCTTTCTTTGCTCCCCTGCTCCATGCCTCCCATCTACCCCTCACAAGTCACATGTCCTTCTATCGTGGCAATGGCAATAGCAGATGGCGGACGGCGGACGGGCACAGACAATGGCAATAGAGGAGGGAGGACGACACTGTGCTTACGATCTCGTGAGCTCTCCTTTCAGATCCGTCGTGCACAGCGTTGACGGTGGCAAGTCTCTGACCAGTTTGTCCTTTCTTCTCCTCCCCTCCATGGCAACCATGATCTCCTTCTCTGATCTTCGTTAAGGAGTACCAACTTCTTCTCTGCGATGATGGTGGACGAATATTCTTCAAAACATGACGGCAATGAGAACGGTGTTGTCTCTAGATCCTTCTGTGAGCAATTCTTCCTCAAGCTTTGATCTCTGTAAACTTTAATTTCCATACCCAATCTTCGATCTGCAAGCTCAAATCTCTTGCTTTGATCTCCATCTTTTTGAATCTCTTCGGTGAAAACGCCGTCAAGTTCAGTTCTTACTGGAGGCGCGGCCATTATTTGGCTTTTAGTCCTCACTTCTTGATCTTTGTTTTTTTTGTTTCGGTTTATTTTTTATATTTGTTTGGATTTGATTTATACTCTGTATTGTTAAGATTAATTTATGGTTTAATTTGTACATGATTTCTTCAGTAACAGTGGTGGATAATTTCCGGTGAGATCCGGTCGCATGGATTTCTGTTGGTTTAGGGGGAGATATTTTTTTGTTTGAGGGTATTTTCGTATTATTAATATAAATTTCAATTAAAATTTATATCTCACTTCCAAGGTCATATCAAACACACTTTAAAACACAATTCCACCTCCACATCCACTTTCATTTCCACATTCATTTCCACTTCAAATTCCATTAAAAACTCCAAACGAGGCATTAAAGTAGGGCTGCCAAGGGCAATTTCATAATTTGACACTGAATTTGGTACTTTTGAGTCTAGAAATGGATTCCTTTGATGAAATACATCAGAACAGCTCATGTCAAAATTTTAAGATAAGTGCAGTCGAGCCGGGGTCTGAGGGCATTTAGGTAAGTTTGCACCATAGGCTGATATAACCACAATAAACACTATGAAAGTGTCTAAAATGATACATGGATAGGTTACAACCTATTTCTTGTATATTTGATGTTTTAGGACTAAGTTGGTTCCGCCTATAGTTGACACGTTTTATAAGGTGGACCCTTTGAGACAGGAAAGAGGTTAAGGTAGAGACTATTTGTATGATATGTGTTATTGTATAATGATAATAAGCTGTTCTGACATTATCATAATGGTATACTGATATGGTTTTGTTTGCATAGTGACAAGACATCATGAGCAGTTCAAGTGAGCCTATGATCATTCGCAGCAGTACCAGTGAGTCATTCGAGAGTGAGACAAAGGTGAATTAAAGTCCACCGGAGCAGAGGATATCAGATGGATAGCGGTATGGAGAGTATTACCTACCTAGAGGTCTGCTCATTAGGTGTACGACATGAAAGAGTATGCCAGTACTACTTGTATATAGAATGAAACCTAGACCAGCATCTCCTGGGCAGTTTCCAGTAGGAGAGACTGACGAGTATCCCGAGGAGGACTCTGAGAAGTATCCAGAGTGGGATCCTAATAATGATCTAAAGGAGATCCCTGAGGACTAGTCAAGCGACCGTGAGTCTCAGGCAGAGCCTGTGCAGATGTTGTATAACTTATAGCTGAACCTTAAGTTTTGTCATTATCTATAGGGCTGATATATCCAAGCGGTACTGGAACATGACACTCCCTACAGTCAGTATATCTTACGTTCTTGGTAGGTGTGGGAACGATGTATTGGCTTTTGAAGGATATGGGGGTGAGGTTCACAAATGAGGTTTAAGCATATACTACCATGGGCTTCTTTCCTGATACAGTGTACTGGAACAGACAGAAGAATAATATTGTAGAGAGGGGTCCGAGTAAGAACTTTTGGGAGTTCCTAGATCATGTGAACACCCTCGTAGGGAAATATATGTATATAGGTTGACGTGGGACCCACGTGGTATATTTTGGGTGACCAAAGACGACCGGCACATATTACAAGACAAGGGCGGAAAGGCGGAAACGACGGATAAAAAAATATTAGCTAGAGTTGGTGTTTTGGGGAGGGTATAGACAGGGAAATGTAATGTAACAAGGAATGATATGTTATGTATAGTAGTTTATAAGTTATCTGATGTTTTTGTTTCTCTGTAGCTTCTGTAAATAGTTGTGTATGCTATGTATGACATATTTGTGTACCCTAACTTTTATGAAATGACGAAAATGTCATTTGCTCTTATATCAAAATTTACTCTTCTCTAATTTCATGTAGAGAGAATTATGGAGATGATACAAATAGGAGAAGGTGGTAAAGGCTGAGGTAGAGGTCGAGGCCAAGGATGTGGTAAACATGGTAACAACAAGGAAGATCCAAGGCCTGACCCTATCTAGCAGCAAATACTGGATATGTTAGAACAACAACAAACTACATTGAATGAAATAAGAGGTGACCTTCAGGGAGTACAGCAAAGGTAGGACCACTTGGAGAATCGTCTGGATGAATTTATGTGGAGAAATTATGAAGAAATATCGGAAGAACCCCAACTAGAGGATTTACCACCAGAGCCTAAGGTGGATATTCAAACTTAGCTAAGCAAGTTCAGTAAACAACAGCCACCTATGTTCAGAGGGAAGTTCGATCCTCCACTAGCAAAAGATTGGTTGGCTCGTTTGGACAAGATTTTTTATATGTTGCAATGCCCAGATTAGATGAAAGCCCGGTTAGCTATATATAAGCTGGAAGGTGATGCTGATCGTTGGTAGAAGGGCACCGATCTTACCTTGAAGGGAAGGAATATTCCTATTACATAGGAATTATTCTAAGAAAAGTTCAACGAGAAGTACTTTCCCCCAACTATCAGAAGGGAAAAGGAAAAAAGAGTTCCTGTGCATTAAACAACAAGACCGGGAGAGCTTTGACGATTACTAAGCCTGGTATATTTGACTGTCACAATACCTATCTTACCACAAACTAAATGATAATGAAGAGTAGAACATAGATATGATGATTGAAGGGTTGAGACCCGAATTCAAGGAGAAACTGATTTCTCAACATTTTACCGAGTTTAGCAAAGCGGCAGAAGAAGGTCGATACATTGAAAAGCGTATGTCGAGCTTGACAACCCATACTAGTAATAAAGGTGCTTCAGGGAGTGGAAATTCATCACAAAAACAAAAAGAACAGGGTAGACCTTCTAGGGGCGATAATAAGAGGCCGAATCAAGCTGGAGGCCGTAGAGGCTAGGGTTTACCAAGAGGCAGAACATGTTGGCATTGCTGCAAGCCATTTCATCCTAGCAAGATGTGTAGTGGAGCCCCGTTGAGGATGAATCCTAACAAACCACTCACTTGTTATAATTGCAGTAAGCCGAGGCACTTTTTGAAAGATTGTCCATAGAAGCGGAAACCAGAGGAGACTAGACCTAGGGTTCTAGGCAAGGTCTACACACTGACATAGGAAGAAGCTCGAAAATCTCCGGAGCTAATTCAAGGTATGATTTCTCTCAACAGCAGTTTAGTGCATGTTATGTATGATTTTAGTACTAGCCATTTATTTATTGCATATGACTGCATGAGATGATTGAATTTACATGTGTATAAATCCCCATATGATTTGATTGTATCTACGACCACAGGTACACAAATTGTGACGAATGATGTTTGTTTGACTTGCGGGACAAATGCTGAAGGGCATGAGTTAATTGTAAATCTGATTTGTTTGCCACTGCAAGAGTTGGAAGTAATTTTGGGGATTTATTAGTTGACAGCGAACAATGCGTTGCTAGATTGTAAACAGAAAAAAGTTATATATCTGAATCCACAACCACAAGCTAACATAGAAATCACTCTTAACCTTCTCTCCGCGGCTAAGGTTGAGAGATATTTGCAGAAAGGTTTTTAGGGGTACATGGTATTTTGCTCTATGCAATTAGAGGCTGGTTTAGCCTTGGAAAGTATCCCTGTAATGAGTGAGTTTCCTGATGTATTTCCAGAGAATATCGGTGGATTATCTCCAGATAAAGAAGTGGAGTTCTCAATTGATCTGAAGCGTAGAGCAGGTCCAATTTCCAAAACCATATATCGTATGGCTCTAAGTGGAATGGCGGAGCTAAAGAAGAAGATCAAGGAACTACTTGAGAAAGGGTTTATATGACCCAGCATATCACCCTGGGGTGCTCTAGTGCTCTTAGTCAAGAAGAAAGATGGAAACATGCGTCTCTGTATCGATTATCGAGAGCTGAACAAGGTGATCGTTAAGAAGAAGAATCCACTCCCTAGCATTGATGATTTGCTCGATCAGTTTTTTGGTTCCTATGTATTCTCAAATATCTATTTGCGATTGGCATACCATCAGTTGAAGGTAAAAGCAGAAGATGTATTGAAGACTGCTTTCAGGACCAAATATGGGCATTACGAGCTCCTAATGATGCCATTCAAGCTGACCAATGCACTTACTATGTTCATGGACTTGGCCATGAATCAAATCTTTCATCCGTTCTTGGACCAGTTCATTGTAGTCTTCATTGATGATATATTGGTGTATTCAAGAAGTAAAGCTGAATATGAGCAGCATCTGAGAACTATGTTGAACATATTACGAGATAGGAAACTCTATACCAAGCTGAGCAAGTATGAATTCTGACTTTCAAAGGTAAAGTTTCGGGGCCATGTTGTCTCACAGCAAGGGGTCTCTGTTGATCCTAGCAAGGTGGAAGCAGTACTGAGCTAGAAGAGACCAGAGACAGTATTTGAAGTGCGTAATTTTCTGGGTCTAGCTGGCTATTATCGAAGGTTTATACATAATTTCTCCAGAATTGCATTACCGTTGATGAAATTGGTGCAAAAAGCTCAACACTTTGTGTGGGACAAGAATTATGAGAAAAGCTTCTTGGAGTTGAAGCATAGGTTAACTACAGCACTAGTGCTGACGATCCCATATCCACAGTTTACATATGTTATACAGATGCTAGTGGGCAGGGATTGGGATGCGTGTTGATACAGTATGGCTGAGTGGTGGCATATGCATCTCGTCAGCTAAAACCTCATGAATTGAACTATCCCACTCACGAACTTGAGTTAACGGCAATTGTGTTTGCTTTGAAAAACTAGAGATATTATCTCTATGGTGAGACTGTAGAGTTGTATTGCAATCACAAGAGCTTGAAGTACTTGTATGATCAGAAAGAGCTCAATATGAGACGGCGCAGATAGATGGAGTTGCTGAAAGACTACAATCTAGAAATCAAGTAACATCCCGGTAAGGCTAATGTCATCGCTGATGCATTAAGCCAGAAATCAATGCATGTGGCAGCCATGATGATCTATGAATAGAAATTGATCAAGGATTTCAAAGATTTAACTTTGTCTAGTCAGATTCTGTTGAACAATGGTGTTAGCCAAATATATAATGATCTGAGGGGAGTAAATGAAGTAGCCTAACTGCATGATGATCAAGTACTATCTATCAAAGGTATGATTGATAGGGGTGAAACTCAGGAATACGACTTGTCACCCGGCAAACTAGTAAAGTACAAGAAGCGGATTTATGTTCCATCGCAACTAGAACTGAAACGACAAATCCTGGAGGAGGTGTAACCCCCTTCGATAATCAGGCCGGGATTAGTGTTTAATCACATTTAATAATCGAATGAGAAATCCGGAACAATTAAAAATTTTTTGCGGAAATTGTACAACTGGATCTCCATTCATTTCATTCATTAAAACAAATGGTCTGTTTGGTCTGTTACATATACAATATCAGAGTATCAGCACAATTCCCGACGTTCACCCGAGATAATAACATTTAATCCAAAATATTGTTCAGGACATCATCGCCCATCTCAGAATCCATACCGCGGATTACACAAAACTATAGTACTATGATCTACACAATATATTTACATTAATCCAAAATGATAACCAATTCGATATACAATCAAAATATCTAACTACGACTACCGCTGGCAGCCCTAATCACCCTTATCCACTTGCTTGCTTTTCGATCCACTTGCCCTGTCTAAAAATGTTATTTGGAAAGAATGAGATTCTAGAGAATCCCAGTAGCAACAGTTTATTTATATGATGCATATATACAAAGCAAGTCACATATATCACAATGTAGCAATCAATATTCGAGACCGGGCTTTCGCCACGTTCCCTTCACTATATACGAGGTCGGGCTTACGCCACGCCCCCTTCACTTTATCTATATTCAAGTCAGGAGTTTTGCCACGTCCCCTTCACTTTCACTGTAATCGAGTTCAAGCTTTTGCCACGTCTCCTTCACTTTCACTGTAATAAATGACTAATGCAAACAAGCAATGTAATACACATGATATAGGATAAAGTGTTACTACCTTTGTCTTTCCTTCCTTGAGCAGGCACAGGCCTTCTATGCTTCGGGCAGATATCAAATCCTAAAGTCATAATTAAGGACGAAGCATTATTCTCTATTCCAATACTCAATTGACTCTTCAACACTTAGATTTGGTTATCAATAATGACCCTTAAGAAGCTACAATTGGCTCTAATAAAGACCCTAAAGGATTGGGAAACACCGAGTTGGAAACCACTTTTCAAAATCCAAATGTGCTAAAAACAGGGCATTGGCTACAGCCAAAAAACCTTTGGCTGCGGCCAAAACACGCATAGAAGGTTTCTGGCTGCGGCCAAAACACGCACAGAAACTTTTGTGCTGCAGCCAAGACTTTTCTACTGTAGCCAAGGCAACTTTAGAAATTCATAACTAATTATAGAAAAATCAAAATGAGGTAATCCCAAAGCTCATTAAAATCTATTTTAGTCCTCTTCATAGGAAAAATATGAACCAATACTGGAAATCACCATACAAATCCCAGAATTACACAAAATGCATCACTACCCCAAAACAGAGTTCTATTTCAATCCCAAACTTTGGACAACCATAACTCACAGAATACTAAACGAAATGACACAAAATATATGTCCATTTTGAAGCTTGGGATGTGAACTTTAAGACTAGAAAGTTTTACAATTTTATGAAATCATTTGGTCATTCAAAACGCCAATACAAACAGACTGTCTAGAATAGACTTTCAATGGCAGCATTTCCAATTTTCTACCCAAGTGACCAATGGCTCCAAAATCAACAATCAAGCATATTCCTTACACTAAAACACTCAAGGAATCCAATAAAACCATTTAAACAACTTAATTTCCACTACATTAGCATGCTTTGGTCCATGGCCACACTAAACACTAACTTTCCAAACTTTCCAATCTCACTCATTTCTTTCTCAATCAATCCTATCTATCCATACACATTCCAAATATACCATTTCTATACCTTTAACATGCCAAATGACCAATGACACTCATTTTTGAAAATGGCCAATAAATCCCAGAAATTCAAAGCTACCTCAAATGGCACAAAACTTAGATGGGTAGATAGGTTTCACTTACCTCTTTAACTTTCTCAAAGTGACTTTTCAATTCTCCAACTTTCACAATCTCTTGAGGTCACAAACTAACACCAATGAACACATTACAACCATCACAATGAAGCTCTTCATTCAAGGATCAATATTAGAGAAGGAAGTTTGAGCATTTAGAGACATTTCCCTTACATTTTTGAAGCTTTTCTTCCTTCCCTTTGGCCTTCAATGGCTGACAAAAATGAGGAGAGAAGAGAGAGAGATGAGAGTGATAGAGTGAAGAGGAGTGAAGAAGAAGAGAAATGATGATCCTATCCCTCCCCCCATACCATGTCTAGCGCACAAAGAGGGAAGAGAGGAGAGAGAAACACTAAAATATTCACTTTGACTTTACTCCCTTCACACACACCCACAACCTTGACACATGTCATTCTCCTATTGGCTCTCCCACACTTAGTCACCATTTAACTTATCTAATCCTTCCATTAGCAATTTAATCCCACTTCTCATTTTTCTCTTAGTTAGTAATTAATTTCCCATTATCACTAACTTAAACCAATAATTCCATTCTTTAAATTTTCCATCAATTATGACATATAAATTAATATTGTCACCAATATACATTAATTCCATTTTAATCCGATAATTATCCTCAATAATTATCATTATGCCTTAATCAAAAATTGGGGCGTTACAGGAGGCACACAAGAGTAAGTATACTCTACATCTATGGGCTACAAAGATGTACCATGACATGAAGGCTCAATACTATTGGCCAGGAATGAAAATAGAGGTGACTGAGTTTGTCACTGTTGCTTAACATGTCAGAAAGTGAAAGTTGAACATCATCGACCATTAGGGCTTTTGACAAACCCTGAGATTCCTAAGTAGAAGTGGGAAAGCGTTACTATGAATTTTATGACACTATGTGGGTGATAATTGACAGATTTACAAAGACAGCCCACTTCCTACCTATTAGTATTCACTATTCTCCTGACAAACTGGCGGAAATCTATATTAAGGAGACCGTGAGGTTACATGGTATTCCAAAGAACATCATCTCTGATAGAGATTCATAGTTCACTTCCAAGTTTTGGATGGTGATACATGAAGCTTTAGGTACCAAGCTCCAATTCAGCATGGCATATCATCCTCGAACTGATGGGCAGATAGAACGAATGATTCAAATCCTTGAGAATATGCTGAGGGCGTGTGCACTAGATTTCAAAGGTAGTTGGGGAAAATTCCTTCATTGGCAGAGTTTGCCTATAATAACAGTTGCCATTCGAGCATCCAAATGGCTCCATATGACGTACTCTATGGGAGGAAGTGTCAATCGCCCTTATGCTGGACTGAGTTGTCTGAGAGGGAATTGCCGGGGCCAGATCTTGTTGACCAGATAACGGAGTAGATAAAATTGATTAAGTGGAGGTTGCTAACTGCTCAGAGACGACAAAAAAGTTATGCAGATAAGAGGCGAAAACCTCTAGAATTTGAAGTTGGTGACCATGTATTTTTTAAAGTATCACCTGTTATGGGTATTGGCAGAGCATTGAAAGTAAGGAAGCCGTAACCAAGGTATATTGGTCCATTCGAGATCCTGGAGAAGATTGGGCCAGTAGCGTACCACATCGCTTTGCCATCAAATCTGAGCAGGCTACATGATGTTTTTCATGTGTCCCAGTTGAAAAAATATCAGCCTGATCCAGAACATGTAATAGAGTATGAAGATGTGGAAATGCGCGACGATTTGACTTACAAAGTCACACCTGACCTAATCATCGATCGGCAGGAGAAGCAGCTCAGGAGCAAGAGCATTTCATTCGTTGAGATTATCTGGAAAGGGTTATCACCCAAAGAGGCTATGTGGGAAACAGAGGAAAGTGTAAGGAAGCGTTGCCCTGAATTTATGGTTATATAGGTGTACCAAATTTTGGGGACGAAATTTATTTAAATGGGGGAGAACTGTAACACCCCAAATTTTATATTCACCAAATATATTTTAATTATTTGGGAAATTCAATAAAATGGTAAATATTCATGAATTTGAAATTTATGAATTTTATAAATGTTCATTTTCATGAGAAATTGGGAAAAATATATATATGGGATTAATTTGGGTAATTTAAAAATTCCAATATTAAAGTCTAAAAATGGAGGAATATTGGAGAAAATATTTGGTCCAAAAATGGGTGGAAATCAACCAAAGAAAAATATTAAAAGAAATCGATTAAAAAGGTAATGGCAACATCATAATTTTGCCAATTTCGTACAAAATAAATTATTTTTCAATTAATTGAATTTAATTTCAATTAATTAAGGGAAATAAAGGTGAAAAATATATTTAGAATATTTTGGTCAATTAAATATGAATTTACAAAAAATTTGAGTAAAAAGTGCAATTTTGACCAAAATTGAGACTTTACGTATATACGTAACTTGGACAAGTTGTGAAGCCAATTGAGACCATAGGAAGGGACCTCTAGGTGTCTCCTACATATGGCATAAATAAGGAAATATCGGTTGGATATGATGGCATGGTTACATGAATGTAGAAAGTTATGTCATAAAAATTAGTTTTGGAATTTTTTGAAAATTCCATAAATCATTAAAATAATATATGATATTAGAATATATCATCATCACCTTCTTCCTTCATCATTTCACGCACCATAACAGACTTGAAATAGAGAGAGAAAGGATAAGAAATCTGGAAAAGTAAGCCGATTTATCCGACGATTTAGCTCCTAACACATATAACTCTGACCCTAAGCTACTCCTCTTTGTTCTTTAAGATTTGGAGGCTCAAAAATCTGTTGTGGAACACCTAGGGTTTCAGCCATATTGAGGAAAAGCTAGTAGGAGCTTGAGGTAACTTCCAAACCTTTGTATATTAACTATCTGGCTGATGTGGGCAATTTAATCAGTGAAATTTAGCTGGACTGCCATTGGTTTTACATTTTGGAAATGTGTATGCCTAGGTGTTATGCTACCCAAATTGGTACTAAATGGTAGTTGTAACCTAATAGAATGGTTAATAAAGTGGTTAAGAGTAAAAAGGAACACGTTTACGGAGCCGAAATCGCAAAACCCCGATTTTTCTCGGAGGATACTATAATTTCGGCTAGCTCTAGAAATGGGTTTCATAGTTAGATTTTCAATGGTTTGATGGTTCCATTGCATTCAGAATGGAAAATTAGGTGGGGTTACAGTTAGTAACTTTTTCGGAAAAGGCTGAAAAAGCATAATTATGAAAACGCCCCTAAAACCCTTAAAGTGGAGCTGCCAAGGGCAATTTCATAATTTGACACTGAATTTGATAATTTTGACTGGGTTAGTTGCCCCTAAATTTTGTGTACACACACGGATTATATGAATTTTCATTTTACTTAATATGGTGCATTGCATATATAATTTTCGTATTTTATATGTTGATCATATGTTTCTACTAAAATTCCTTAGAATGTCACCCCTTTTTCTAAACTAAATGTCTCAACAGGTGCCTATAGCTTGAAAGCCAAGGACGTAGAGAAGGGAAACTGACGGGAACATTTCCCAAGATGAATACAGTGGTTGTATATAGTCTGTATTTGTAATAGTTTTAGGACATTCTGTACATATTTGTAATTATTATCGATTTCTGCTCCGTTAATAACTATCTGTAAACAAATACTTATTATCAATATAACTATACTTTTCTGTTTGCCTATGGAACTTGTTCATTATTACCCTGCGCATATCAAAATAGAAACGGGAGTTGACATTCCTTCCCTCTTTCTCATCTATTAAACTTTTAAGCGTATTTTGGTCTTTCTTCTATTCCACTTATTTAGATTGAAGTACATTACACCTTCTCATGATATCAAGCCCCATTCCTCATATATATTTCCATATACGGGTTTATCACCAATATTCCCTCTATAATTAATATAAAAATGATTATATTAAAAATAAAAAATAAAAATTAGCAGCTTTATTTTAATTTAAAATTTAAAATATAAAAATGATTATTAGTTTGCTTTGTCAGAACTTAGCTATAGAGTTACCACCTAAACTTGTTGAGTCAACATTTTCTATCAAATGAAACTAATAATGCTAAAATTAAGGGACTAAAATGAAACTCAATGTAAATTTAAAGACTAAATGTATACTTTAACTTTTAATTTATATCTTAAAAATTCATTTATATATAATTTGATGTTTAAATTTTTATTATTATTTCAGTTACGTGCTTAAAGCTCTTGCTAGCTTGCTTTGAACATAATAATAATTATAATCATTCAAAAAATAATAATTATAAGGGAAAATTCCAAAAAACTACATTGAAAATTATAAAAGGATAATTCAGTACATTGAAAATGGGAAAGGACAGATCAGTCGGGTGTCAGACGGGTGTCAGACGAGCAGAGGAATTTGGGATTTTGAAATCTCGGCCAACTGACGAAAATACCCTTTAGCCCTCAGTCGAAATAACAACATGGGAGTTGTTAATGGCGAATCCGGAGTTGTTAATTAAGAGATAGGTGTTGTTATTGGCTCTGAAACTTGTTAATTGTGAAAGAAGAAATTGGAGTTGTTAATTTCGAATCCAGAGTTGTTAATTAAGATATGGGTGTTGTTATTGGCCCTGAAACTTGTTAAATGTGAAAGAAGAAATTGGAGTTATTAATATCAAATCTGGAGTTGTTAATTAATAGATAGGTGTTGTTATTGGCCCTAAAACTTATAAAGTATGAAAGAAGACACTACTACAAAAAAGTAAAGTTGTGGCGCTTATAATTGCATTAGCTGTGGTGCTAGAAAAGTGCCACATATCTGGATGCCACTAAAAGAAGCTGTGGCGCTTGAAAGCGCCACAGCATTTAAATATTTTTTTAAAAAAATACCCTCCTGTAGCACTTCCTCCAACAAGCGCCAGCGGAGGGTAATATTTTTTAAACAAAAATTTTAAAAATTTTAGCTAAAGAAATTGTTTTATTTTAATTTACAAAATAATATTAATTGTCCAGATTTATTTTCAAAATTGAAGATATTAAGGCCAGTGTTAAACTAGAAACTGTTGACAAAAAAGTTAAACTAAAGAAACTTATATTATGATACAAATATTATATTTTTCTTAATCATGCTTATGGACTAGACTATTTTCTTTTAAATTACTAAAATAAGGTTTATTGAAATTAAAAAAATTTTCAGGCAAAAAATGTTAAAATTGCTTAAACCTAATCTGAAATCAAGTACTCCGGATATGTAAAGATATCTTTTATCAACATGCTAAAGGCATCACGAGACATGGTCCACTTTTGGTTTTTCTTTTCTTTTGAAATATTATTTTTTTGGATAACTTCTTTTGAAATATTATATATATTCTCCACTTTTTAAACACAGATTAGAACATAGATATCAATTTGAAATAAAAAATTGCAGAAATTATATGCCAATTAAAAAAAAAGGAAGAAGCACGTTGAACTTACAAGCTTAATTGATCAGTGCAGTGAAGTGGGGGACCACGTTGCCCGTTGGTGTTGCAATCTTGAGTGAGGAGGAGGAGAAGTGGGGATGGCAGTTGAAACAAAACAAAGAAGTAAATTTGATGATGAAGACGTGTGTGCATGTGGGTATGTTTTTAAGTGTGAAGATGATAGGAAATGGAGGGAGGGGGCGACGGTCATCCACTGCAAGAAACTGTAGTGTAGATGAAAAGGGAAAGTGGGAGAGGAGGGAATAATTAAAGTGGGATGAGTCAAAATAAATTAAAAGAGAAGGAAGGGGGCCACTGCGCGGGAAGGGGAAAAAAGATAAGGGTGGGAGCGGGGGGAATTGTGATTGGTGGGAAGTGGATAGTGTAATCCATTAAAAAGGTCAAAAAAAATTTTATATAAGCTGAACATTTGACAAATTTTTTTTTATTTAATAGAACCAGCTGTGGCTCCTGGATTTTGGCCAGCTGTGGCTCCTGGATTTCCAAAATCCAGGAGCCACAGCTGGTCCCTTTTTTTTTTGGGGAATAAATGCGCCAAAATTTTTTTTTTATTTAATAGAACTAGCTGTGGCACCTGGAAATCTGGTCCCTTTTTGTTTTGGGAATACATGAGCCAAATTTTTTTTTTATTTAATAGAACCAGCTGTGGCACCTGGATTTCCAGGTGCCACAGCTGGTCCATTTTATTTTTATTTTTATTTTTATTTTTTAGGGAATACCTGCGCCTAAAACTACAAGGCTTTAGAACCATAAAGGCAAGAGGCAACTAGCCTTCTTTTTTTTCTTTTTTTTTTTAATATAGAAGAAGCTGTGGCGCCTGGTTTTCCAAGCACCACAACTGGTAAGATGCACCCACTTGTGGCATCTGCCTTGGCAGGCGCCACAGTTGGGCCTACCAGCTGTGGCATTTGGTCCACCAGGTGCCACAGTTGGTACCCAAAATTTAAAAAAAAAATAAAATAGAAAAAGAAAAAGAAAAAAAAATGCAGTTGTGGCACTTCTTTAAAGAAGTGCCACAAAATGTGCGCCACCTTCCAACCTTTTTATAGTAGTGAGAAATTGGAGTTGTTAATATCGAATCAGGAGTTGTTAATTAAGAGATAAGTGTTGTTATTAGCCCTGTAACTTGTTAATTGTGAAAGAAGAAATTGAAGTTGTTAATGTCAAATCCTAAGTTGTTAATTAAGAGATATGTGTTATTATTGGCCTTAAAACTTGTTAATTGTAAAAGAAGAATTGCAATTGTTAATGTCAAATCCAGAGTTGTTAATTACAAGAATCATGTTGTTATTCTGAAGTGGGGGGATGGAGGGCTGAAGGGCATTTTCGTCATTTAGCCAAGATTTCAAAATCTCAGATTCCTCTGCCCGTCTGACACCCAACTGATCTGTCCTTTCCCATTTTCAATATACTGAATTGTCCTTTTACAATTTCCAATATAGTTTTTTGAAATTTTTTCTAATTATAAAGTTGCGGCGAGTAAGAAAATTCACTACAAAATTCAGCACATGGGTATGTTTAATTAGAGGAGAAGATGAGAACGGGAGGGGAAGAGAGATGTGCCACTGTCCTCGTTTGGTTGAAAATTTTGGAGGGCAGTGACCTAAACCTCCCCTTCCCTACTCCCATTTATTTGGAGGGAAGCTAGATTTCTAAACTATTTTATCTTCATAATTTTTATGATATTCTATTAATGTTCATAAAAAATAAAAATAAACTTTTCACTTGTTCCAAACATTGAGAGAAAATTAATTTAAAATAAAACTTTCTTTATTATTTTCTCCTCATAATTTTTGTGACATTGTATTAATCCCATGAGAAAAAATAAACCCTTCACTTGTTCCAAACACGGAGGGCAAATTAATTGAAAATAAAATAAAAATAAAATGTTATTAACTAATTTTCGCCTGTAAAGGTTCTAATTTTCGCTTTTAAAATATGTTGTTATATTAATTAGAAATAAAGAAAAAAAATTGTATCAACTTTTCTACACATATTAACATGTTGAGATGAGAATGAATTTTAATAAATTAAACCATTTGATTTGAGATATAAATTAATTCATATAACATAGACAAAAAAAAAATACAAACTAATATGTAAAGATTGGATGGTAAATTAATTATCACCGCACCTCCCCTCCCCTTAGACCAAACACATCCTAACTTTAGGGAAGTATTTTTGCCATAACTCATGCACCCAACATATCTAATTATCTATAGAGGATCGTACTCAACATTATGTTTAAGAAAGTCCCAAGGAAGGTGTTTTGTGTCATTGAGCTACATAGTCCTAACAAATTCTTTTTGTTTTATATATTCTTTGTAAATACATGTTATTATATATATATATATATATATATATATATTGGGATTAAGGTTCAATTTTACCTTGAAAGTTGTCTCATAGAAAAGGAGTTTTTTTTCTCTTTAGTTCATGTGTCATTGTAGCACTTTCAAATATGTTGAACTGGCTGGTCCATGTGTCATTTACATTATTTTGATTTAGATTAAGGTGCAAACTTGTCCTAGAAATTTTCACTCAGGAGCACTTTGTATCCACATATTTCCAAATTGTAGTAATTTCACCCAGCTGTTATTGAGGTTAAGTTTGATGCTTAGTTAACCAAATATGTTAATTTGACAAGTTCACACATGTCATCTACTTCATTTTTTCCATGTAATAGATATAAATAAGGGGAAAATCTTAAAAAAAATGCATCCCGCATGAAGGATGCAAGAAATCAAAGAGATGGAAGCATCTTGTGCGGTGAAGAGAAAATCAAATAGGTTGCCGTCTCCCTCGATGTCCCTCAGGCATGGCGGCACAAGGTTTTTAACAACCTTATTCTCAACAATCTCCCTTAGTATGTCTTGCATTTAGTAATCGAATCTTTTTCTTTATTACTCTCTAGTGAATGTGAGCTCCTCCTCCATCTATGATTTCTTCTTCTTCACTATTGTTCACTCTTTGAGCTCAATATATTTAGTCAACTAACAATCAAACTTAACATGTAAAATGACTAGGGTAATATTGCTACAATTTTGAAACTTCTAAGGCAATATTGAACCAAAAAGCTTTCGGGATAACATTGCTCTTTAACAAAAACTTTCAAGTAAATTTACACATTAACAAAAATGACATGGATGATATGTGAACTTGCCTAGTCAACATATTAGGTCAAATAAGGATTAAACTTAACCTAAATTATAATTAAGATAGAATTGCTATGATTTGAAAACTTTTAGGATGACATTGAACCCAAAAAAAAGAAGAAAAAAACTTTTGGGGCAATATTACTTTTACACGACAACTTCTAGGACAAAATTCTATATATTAGGATCACAAACACAACAAGGATCTTCCATATATATTAGCATGACAAGCATAACATATATCATGTAGGAATCTTCTTTTCTTTGATCATCTTTCGAAATCATGGCCACTACATCTAAGTGGATATATTTTATTCTTTATTTACCTATACATAGTATACCTTGTACATTAATTCAACCTTGTCTCATTAACTTTTTTCTATAGTGGATAACTACCTAACGTCATTTTGCTATACTGCAACAATTAATTAAGTACTTAACCATTCCCTGAAGAACCAGAAAAATAATCAACAAAATCTTGGATTTAAATTTTAATTTATCTGATTTTGAAACGTTTATAGTTTTTAATATTTCAGGTTAAAATATATCATATGTAAAATAAAAATAATATTTTTAAGTAATAACATAAAGGAATAATAAGTAACAATATTATATGAAATATAAAATTAAATTATTAAAATTATGTATTTTATGGTTCGTCTCAACTCCATCCCAAGCATCTTATAGTTAATTATATGCTGCATATGACGCCTGAGATTTAAAAGTATTTTCAAATATTTTCATTCTAGAACGATTGTGTAATCAAAGTTGAGATTAAATGTGTTAATAGACCTCAGTTATCATTTAAAACATATGGCCATTTGTATGAATTGTTTTTACAACTAATGTAATTTACACGTGTCCATACGTGTGTTGTGCGTGTGAAAGACGTCTTCCATGATTTTTCAACACCACTTAGATCTAGCCAATCTTTGTGATTTACTTTTTTCTAATTAAATCTAATTAGTTTGGGTGGAATCAGAGATTATATATTGTGTTAAGGAGGACAAAATTCTTTCTATACCTAATTCTTTTATATAGTATTTACTTCTTACAAAACTTCCAACCGTGTGTTTCACTTAATTATTTACTCCTTTAATCCTTAATATAAGAAATATTTACCTAATTTGATTAGATTAAGAAAATATTTTAAGTTAATTAATATGACATATATTTTCTAGAACACTTCAGTCACCTTCCTTAATTCACTCATTCCCTTTCCTTTATAATTGTTGTTGAGGAAGTATCCATAGAAAAAGATTGACAAACATGAAAATTTTATCTTATATTTAAGACTAAGATCAACTATCTAAATATGTCTTATGTCAAAGACAGTAGGGAGTATTTTTTTTTACTTCAACTAGCCATCATCACAGTCCTATATAAATCCCACCCCAGCTTAAATTATCACATCACCAAGCTAAATCCCATTATACAATCACTGATCTTCTTCAACAATAATATTTCTTAGCATCTTATTCTTGTAAGTTTGCAGGGATCAAAACATGCTGGTCCCATATGAATCAAAAGAAATCTACACCCTAATCCCCCAGGAACTTGTCCAGAATCTTAACATAAATACTCTCTCAGCTGGTAAAACTCATCCTCATCATCATCAACATCAAGAAGAACTTAACGTTGTTGCTTCTTCGCCAACCTCGGATGAAACCGACGAGAAGAAGAAGCGGAGAATGATGTCCAACCGAGAGTCAGCTCGAAGGTCGAGGATGAAGAAAAAGAGGCACACGGAGGAGCTGACGTGGCTGGTGATGAGACTCAGAAAAGAGAAACACGACCTTATTCAGAGACTGAAACATGTTATAGAGTCACATGATAGGGTTCTGGAGGAGAATGCTAAGCTAAAGGAAGAAGCTTCCCATCTCCGCCAAATGCTTGAGACCTCTGTTGCAATCGCCTTCATTGATTTCGATGAGCCTCACTGCAGCTTTTATTGATTCCAACGTACCACCGTCCTCGTCTCATCTTCAGCTTTTTGCAGTTGCAGAATTTCCGAAGAAGAGGAAGAAATTAAACTACAGAATGGTTTTGTGGACATGATTTGCCTTCCAAGTTTTGTTTTTCTATTTTCAAATTTAATATCCTATCTATGTAAACACAAAGTTCCTTTTTTTTTTTTTTTTCTGGCTAAACACACGTATCCTCCTATTAGAGAAAATTCTATTCGAGGTACTGTCGGATACTAAATGTAGGTATTTCTTCTAACGGGAATTCAAATATTGGTTCGTCATGTTGTGAAGAACTAATCCTTCCCACTAAACCCAACCGGCATTGGTAAACACAGTAAGTTCTTGAATTCATTTGAACATCCAGCCTTGTAAAGTTGTACGCAGCATCGTCATTAGTGCTGTTTAATTTTAGGCACAATGATTCTAAATGTAATTAGACTTAGATAACTAGTTTATATAGATTAAGAAAGTTAGTCAAGTTAATTATATATTCAGATAAGGAATTGTGTGTTTGTTTTCTTAAAATACATCTTTAATCATTTAGATTGAAAATTACCCTAATGAAAACATTCTTAATAAATGACACTGATAGTGATAATGTGACAAAATGGTTTATAATGATAATGATAAAGACGCACTTACATATGTTTTTCCCCTTAAAAAATGTTTCATAGGATCAAAATATGTTATATCAGTTATATCTTTTATTATCATTATTTAAGTGATTATTTTTTGAGGCGGTAAGGGTGGTATATAAATATTAGTCAAATGTTTAAATCTCCAGACATAATAAAAAAAAAGAAAGTATTTTCTATTTTTATATATTCAAAATAAAAAATAACATTTTTACTTATAAAATCGTTAATTTTTTCATTTGATTTTGTGTGATGACTCCTAAATCTCTATTTTATTTTTTTTCAAAAAAAAAATCTAAAAAGAAAGATAAATGGATAGGAAGATAAACAAGTTGTTTTCCATATGCCATAGTCAATATAAATCTATATGAAAATAAAGGGCAAATGTGCAATTTTAACAACAAACTTTTTGGACAGGGACATCTAGTACTATTAAGTTTTTTTGGGTATTAAAATGTATATAAACTTTATAAAATGGGGCAAATTTAACAAATCCGTTGAGTGGGTGCAGATGGCATTAGCTCAGTCAATGTGAGGAGAAGTCGATGGGAAGGAAAAAGAGAGAGAGAAAACGGCACTGTACATTGTGTGGGTCTGCACCCACTTAATGGATTTGTTAAAATTGTCACATTTTGTAAAGTTTATGTACATTTTACCACAAAGAAAAAAACTTAATGGTGCTAGATGTCCCTGTCAAAAAAGTTTATTGTTAAAATTGTATCTTTGCCCTAAAATAAACTATAAGATTTACATCAAGCTCTTTCAGAAGTTATTAACAATATAACTTACCTCATGCAATGCAGCACAAACATATAGTTTTATATGTAGTCACCTTTTTTTTTTTTTTTTTTGACCTGATATATGTAGTCAACTTGTCACACCCAAATTGTTATATATCTAATTGTGATTATGATCATGTTCGCCTGTATAAAGCAGGTAGATAAATTTATAATTAGTTTACTCTAATAAAAAACACTAATTATTGACCAAATAATATTAGTGTCCGTGTGTGTGTGTGTGTGTGTGTGTGTGTGTGTGTGTGTGTGTGTGTGTGTGTGTGTGTGTGTTTAACGAAAATTATTTACATATAGATAGTTACTAGTCAGTAACTAGTTTGATCTAATAATCAGTTTCTTTCTCACTATTAATTAAGTTTAGATATATAGCGTTATTAAATCCGCCAAATTAAAGCAAGTTGGATGGAAAACTTTGTAGTGAGAGAAAAAAAAAATTTAAAATACCACTTATAGTGAATCTCGTGCATTTGATTGTAATCCAAAATGAGCTGCTGCATTGTTAATTATTGCATGTAAACAGTCAAAATATGAGAAAAATTATCTATATATAATAGATTTAATTAGCAGACCTGACCACGTAGCCAACTAGCTAATTGAGATTAGTTTAAGAAATTAATCGTTAACCAAATCATTACATACATATACACACATAAACACATTAAAATCTATTAAAAAAACTACACTTCTTAAGTTTTAAATAGCGTAACTCATCTCAAATAATTTTATACAGAACATGAACTCACCACAATTTAGTTATTGATAAAATAAAAAAGTTTATGGGTATGTAATATGTATAGCTTGATCATAATATATTTATTGCAGTTTATGATACACAAAAGATTTG
Organism: Inga laurina; assembly: GCA_963855925.1. Lineage (NCBI taxonomy): Eukaryota > Viridiplantae > Streptophyta > Magnoliopsida > Fabales > Fabaceae > Inga > Inga laurina. The sequence continues at coordinate 13,429,003 of OY979712.1, read as the reverse complement.
AATATATTGGATATAATTCAAAACCAACCCAAAAGAGTTAACAGGAATGTGACCCCACCACCCCCCCCCCCCCCCAAAAAAAAAACACACCACACCCACACGCACCCCCAAAAAAGAAAACACACCCACACACACAATTATCTATTTTAAAAAATTTTGATTTACCAAACACAATTTAAAAAAAAAAGTACTTTTTCTCTCTTCATCAAATCTCCATAATCCATGTGTCAAACACAACCTATCCCGAAAAAATAGTCGACTCCAATTTGTCAACAATTTATGATGAGGATATATATAGTCTCAAAATCTGAGGGTCAATTTATTAAATCAGTGTGAACACTTCATGTTTTAATAATCTTTTCTGATATATCTCTCGTCCTAACTTTCTTTTTTAAATTATTAATGATTCTAAAGTCTAATTTCTAATTGGGAAAGCATGCAGCGTGAAGGGCATAAGTGGAGACTCCAAAAACATCGAAGTTGACATGCTTACGCCACTTATTCTTTTTATGCAAAGAAAATAATTATGACAATCTTAATTACCAATAAACATGGATTGCCAATTGGAAACTCCATCCTTCTTCTTTTTCTTTTAATAATTTTTAAATTTAAATGGTTCGTGTGGAATGCACTGGATAATTTAAATTTAACATTTTTTTAATTCTAACATCAAAATATTATTGAGAAAATTGGTGAAAAGTCCCTATTTGAAAATTTACTAGTCAAAATGACCTGATATATTTTGTCTGTCTTAAATTTTAGTCCCTTTAATTTTATAAAGAACTCATGATTAACAATGTTAAATTTAATGATATGATTGTAACACCGTTAAATTTGCTTATGTGAATTGTTAATCAAGCAAGCGGGGAAAAAAATTGCTTGTGTTTTTCCATGCTTTGTTGTTTTTCTTATTGGCTTTTGTAACTACTCTAGCGTCCGATTCCCTAACCCTTTTCCCTTTATTTTTCATTTAGCTTTGCTTGATCGACAGTCAACTAAACTCCTTCTCTTTTCTTCCTATTCTCTTCTCTCCTCTTCCTTTTTCTAACTATTAGATCAATATTCATGGATGCTTCAGATTTAATCTCTTATAAAATCATTATTAAAATGTTAAATTTAAAAAGGAAAATAATTAATTAAATATAGGTTGCTAGATTTTGATATGAATAATTCAATAGTATAATAAAAAAAATTAAAAATAATATTTCACATAAAACTAAATCTAAATTGTTGAAATGTTGGCCTAGTTGTTAGAAACAGAAGAGGAGGGAAAAGAAGGGGATGAGAAGAGGAGTTCACATAAACAAATTTAACAGTATTACTGCCACATCATCAAATTTAACACCATTTTTTTAACCCCAGCTCTAAGTCCTTATAAAAATATTGGGACTAATGTTTCAGATGGACAAAACTTGAGGTAAGAGAAACCATGATTTGAAATTATAGGGACTAAATCTAGAACATGATGAGATTATAAGGACTAACAGTGATATTAATCCTTAAAAATAATATTTGTATGAGCTAATATTACATGTGAATAGATTGCATTAATATGGTTCATAGCCAGTGATGTGTTTCGAAATCACTCGTGAGTTATCATTAATTCATATTTGTTCCGTATTTGAAAGTATAGTCGCGTCTTAATATCTTGATTAACTGATTATTATGAAAACATTATTTTAATCACGGCGATACGTGCTATTGAGTTGGCCACCCCATTATTTCTTCGCAAAGATCATATATGAGTTTTTTTCGATCCAATGGCGCTAAACAGCTTCTTTCTTCAACGTAACAATTTTAATATTATATATATTAAAAAACTTGTGGTCCTCGATTTTTTGACGGTATATTTATTTATCAGAGAAGAGAAAAAAGATTTATGATGAGAGTGCATGTCTCACGTCTATTCGATGAAACTAGTTGAGTAGGTTTAAGTTTGGCACTTGATTAAGGTTTGGTACTATAATTTATAATGTAAAATTAACCTACTTAATCAGACTTAAAGCAATGGAAGGTCGAAGTTTGGGGTCTAATTAATTAATTAATAAAACTTCAAACATTTTTTTTTATTTTAATCATTATGAAACTTATGTTATTATTACTTATAATGGATGAATCATGCATGCTTCGTATATAAAGAAACATTCAAACTTGCGTGAATCATGACTGTCATACTCTTATGGTTATCGTGTTAGTCCTATTTATAAGTTGTTTTTAACATATTTTTCCCAAATTTATAAAACCTTAAGCCTTATTAACTTTGTTTGAAAATTTAAAAATTTTCCAATTTTACCCTATTTAATACATATACACACTTTCTAAGAAAATACTAACAATGCACACAATAATAAATAAAGGGTGAAATAGTTTGTGCATGCTAAAAATTTACTAATGCTACTTATAAATATGACAAAAAAAGACATTATCTCTACCTTATGAATAGGACCAAAGGAGTAATCATTTAGCTTTAAAATGTTTCCATTTTCTTGTTTTTGAAACCAAAAAATGAGAATAGTTTTGGAGATCATTTAAATTTAATACATTTACGTACTTAAATGAGTTCTTTTCGTTTTTCATATCAAAGAGACCCTAAAAAACTATGTGTACGCGGCCAGCGGAATATGACCTTAATAAGCATGGCAAAATAGGATTCCGTGTAGAGTTATTCCACCGGGCACCGTGCGACATAACCTATATATAGACTTTGATAATTATTATAATTATAAATGGAAAGCAAGAGGTGACTAATTAACGATTGCAATTAAATATTGTGAATATTAAATTAATAAAATGTGGGGATTTGTCAAAGGAAACATTTTATATGGGTAGGTAGGACGTCGATCTCTAAGAACATATAGAGCTTATCATGTTTGAGCCAATGACATCGAACATTGGTGAGCTCAGCTGTTTAAGAAAACAAAATCAAGAAATTAAATTAAGTAATCACAGAAAGAAGAGACAGAGAAGTTAGGGGTTGCCATATGCACGGTGGGGGATGTAGTGCAGACAAATTATTAGGTATCCAACATCATAAAAGTCTCACTTAAACTTTTATGGACATAAGGTTGTAAGTTCAAATTCTCTATAAGTAGGCATATAATAGGTGCATAAGCTATAGTAAAATGGACTGCTATTTGGTATTAAATAGATTAAAATATTATATGCGTAAAATCATAAGATTGTTAATATTTTAAATAATATAAATAAATAAATATAATAAATATCACGTACACTAAATTTTATGCTATCATAAAATGAATTTTACCTTTGAAGCAATGGATTTTGAGGGATTTGTTTTATTGAGTTGGAAGCAATGGTTACTGAGTCGAGCAGATAATAAGGATAATCTATGTAATTGAAAGAATCTCCCTCATTTACTCCCTTTGATCCCCATTATAAGGGACCACTAAATATTTGCTGAAACTAAGTAAATGTGGTTAAATCGTTAACTTTGTTTGAAAATAGAATAAATTTTCGGTTTTACTCATGTTTAAATAACAAAAATGTTTAAATATGCATTATATTCTCTCTCATATTATATTCTCTCATAGTGACTTTAAGTAAGGATAATATTGAGAAAACTTAATTAAAACTGTATCAAATTACTTTTAATAAGGACTGTCCACGTCTTCTAAAACATTTCTTGTAAAAAGGGTTAGAGGGAATAACTTTTCTTTTTATAACACTTAACCTTAACCCATATTCCTTCCGGGTTGAAATTAAGGAATAGCAATTAACTCATTAAATTGTCTTTAAATTGAAAAATAAATAACTTTATCCCCATTAAATATGATATTTTGAAGAAGGAAAAAAAATGATGGGCCACATTTAAGCATTAATTATAATGAAAATATTGACAAATAAACTTAATTACTCTCCAAATGATTCATATTATGGATCAAAGAATTCTCCTACATGAGTATATTTTGGATTAGAGGGAGCATATTTGAAAACCATTGAAAATAGTTTTTTTTTTAACTTACAAGATAAACAACTCTCACATTTCGTAACCATCACTAACAACAAGGTTATGGGCTAAGCTCATCAAATATTTCTTAAAAAAAGTATTATCACTCAATCCAATTGGTTGCATATAGTGCATATGTGGTATACGGAAGCAGGCTTGTGAGATCAGAAGGAATGATTAGAGTGGGAGTCATTATTTAATTGACGTTTGAATTGATGGACTGTGCAATTGAATGGGAGGGTTGTGCCCTATGATTTCAACCCACCAAATATTATAACCTCTTAATTTGTAAGCCAATTATATATTAACTTTCTCTTTTGTTTTTGTTTTTGTTTTTGTTTTCGTTTTCGTTTCTTTTTTTTTTTTTTTTTCCTTTTTGCCAACAGCAATTATATTAACTTTTTCGATCATTCTATTTACTTCAATTTAATTACTTCTCCTTTGGCCTTATTTATAAGTCAGAAGTAAAGCTTTTTTAATCCTATTTATAAATCATAATATTAAATTTTCAATATAAATGTACTATTTTACCTTTCATATATTGTTAGGTATATTATTATTTTCTAAAAATGTGTATATATTAAATAGGGGTATACTTGGAAAGTTAGTAAATTTTAAGGCATACTTAATGACTTTAAAATTTTCCTGGTTTTAATGAAATATATTGGAAGTACCTTATAAATAAGACCAAAGGAGAATTAGATGATTTCTAGAGGAATCTCCAAAATATTAAACTACTAATTTTAGTATAAATAATACTATATTATTTAAGTTATTTGACTTATATTAAACTTTTTTTTTTTTATAACCTAACTAGTATGATTCATATATGGAGTATGAAAAATGTGTTACAATACTTATGCATAATTTATAAATAGTACTCCCACAACTCATTAAAACTTTATGTTATATATATATATATATATATAGCTTTGATGAGCATATAATTTGTTTAATTTTTCGGAAGTCTCGTATAATATTAGTGCACGCGTACTAGCCTAGTTCTGTTTAATTAATATATTTTATGTTATAAATCATTCTGTGATATATATATATATATAGTCAAATACTTCAATTTTTGAAGTGCTGCAATAACAAAAGAATTTATTTATATATTTTAAATTAAAAAAAGTTAGTTGCACTATCCATTAAGTGGGATTCTTCTGGATTTAACAAATAAACAACTTGGGTTGGGAGGATATGCTCATAATCGAAGCCCCCTTGAATTCTATAAGTATTCTATAAATGTTCTTACCACTACGGTAGATTTTTACCAAATTTTACAAATATATTAATCACATAGCATGATGCACATAATAAAAAAAAGCACATATATTTCCTGAAAGAAATATTCCTACACATCAATTGATTGACTTTTTACGTAAAATATATAAATGTTCTTCAATAGCACTTCACCATTATATACTTTTTATTTTTTAAAAAATTTATATGGTATCTGGAGTTTCACCCTTATCTATTAATTTTTATGTAGTGGAGATCCCCCAAGTTCACATTATGTTATAATAACAAAACTAAAGGGAGCCTTATAAAGGAGATACGTCATTTACAGTACTATATATATATAAGAGACAAACTGGCATTGGTAACTTTAAATATTTTTTAACATTTAGAGGGACAAGCCATTTGCAAAATAGCAATTGTACTTAGCAACTTTCAGGGACAATTGATAATAATAACAAGAAACCTCCACTTTTGAGTAATTGGTATTTGGTAGTGAACAAGATAGAGATGACAAGGTATATATGTCATACGCACCTAGAAAGAAAAGGAAAAGGAATCATCATAGAAAAAGGAAAGAAAATTGTTTTACACATTTATTTATTTGTGTGTTATACCATAAACTAGTTTCATAGAACAAAAGGCTAGCTATGATTGAGTTCTCATTCATATATAGATATAATTAACATAGAAATGGGGAAAAGCATGTTGAAAGCAGCATGATCCTTGATTACTTGTCAACAAAATGGGTTCAAAATACAATCATTATTCAATCTAGCTAGTACAATAGAGAGGATTTAAAAAAAGATAGATATATAAATGTTCTATTTATCCAAAAAAATTTAGTTGTTGCTGATATAAAGAGTTTTCAATTGTAAATTACTCCCTCATACTTTTTATAAGGAACAACAACCAAAATTACGTGGTTTAAAATGTTAGTTAAAAATAATAAATGTGTAAGATATATATTTGTCTTTTCAATTATACCCTTGTTTACAAAGAAAGTATATGAGAAATAATAAGTGGAAATTTATTACAAATATAATAAATGGCATATATTTAATGAGAGTTAAAACAGAAAGACCAGTTAAATATTTCAAACCAAAAAATATTTATTTATTATATTAAGGACCACCTCTATGAAAGAAATTGTACGTATAAAATAATTTTAGGCAAAAAGTGACCTAAACTCTTAGATGTCTTATTTGTAAATGAGATTTTTCTCATTATCTGCAATTTTTTGAATTGGCAGCTATAGTTCATTGGGAAGATGACACAAAAAAGAATTTTATAAATAGTAAAATAAAATGATATTTTGAATATTCATAATATTAGAGAAGTGTTAGGCCTGATTTGTCCTTTTTGAAATTAAAAGGAAAAGACACAAGTTCCCTCAAATATATTATATTGTTTTAGAAAAAATGTAACCTCCACCCCACCCCCGTTAGCCACTGATAACAAAATAATAAGATTTGTTAAGAAATTCACAACATTTCATTAGGTTTTATAACAACTTTCATTTACCAAGTAACAGATCTACACTATCAGGTTTTTCACAAGTTTTGTTAAGGAATTCACAACATTTCATTAGATTTTAACAACTTTCGTCTACCAAGTAAAAAATCTAAACTATTAAGTATTTCATAAGTTTTGTTAATGAATTCACGACGTTTCATTAAGTTTTAACAACTGTTGTTTATCAAATAACAAACTTACCCTATCAAATTTTTCATAAGTTTTTTTAATAAATTCACAAAATTTTATTAGATTTTAACAACTTTCATTTACCAAGTAATAAATTTAAATGAAAATTGTCAAAACATAATAGAATGTCGTGAATTCCTTAATAAACTTATAAAAAACATGATAGTGTAGATTTGTTATTTGAAAAATAAAAATTGTTAAATTCTAATAAAATGTTGTAAATTCCTTAACAAATCTTATTAATTTGCCAATAATTATTCAAGCCGGAGCTCCGATGCCTGCGACAAGCTAGCTGAAGCTCCAACTCTGACATAGGTATGTCACCGATGAGGTGGGGGTGGGGGTTACTTTTTTACTTTTTTAAAAAAAAAAAAAGTATGAGGGCATTTGTATCATTTTCTTTTAACTTCAAAATAGACAAATTAGGCCTAACACTTCTCTGATATTATGAGTATTGGATGCACCTTTTTGTCTTTTCTTATTTTTAAAGTCCTTTTTCTATCTTTTTTTTCCTTAATTCATTTTTCATCTGAGTTTATCATATAGACACAAGGGTCTGTGTGTAAAATGTTCAATAGGATGGATTCTTTTCTTATGAGCATGGATATATCCTCCTATTAAAAGTGATTGTATTTGAAACACTGTCATGGGCCAAATGTAGGCGTCCATCTCAATGAATACTCGAGCCCTAGATCATCACGTTGTGAATAACTAACTATTTCTATTAAACCCAACTAGTGATATGATAGGATGCATTTAGACTTTATGTACTATGTGTCTATTTGGGTTAGCGGTATAAACTGCTTTTTTAATATGTTTTATGATATACGAAATAAGTATCTGAGAAGAGTTTTGTCTCACCTTATATGAACACACTTTTATAATACTAATTCAAACAGGCCCAAATATATGTAGCACCCTATTCATCTCTTGGTACAACAGGATTTTTTTGGTCTGTTATAAGTTATGGTTGTTGTTGTTCCACATCATTTATTACATTAACCTAAAAATGGCATTGTTTCATTTCCACTAATATTTTATTCAAAACTTATGTAGAGCATTGAATCCATTCCGCAGTGAAACTTATCCATTAGCGCCCGAACTCTCATGTCTCTTCTCTCTCCCACCAAATTATTTTGGTATAATTAAGAAGATAACCTCAACTTATCATATATCCGAGTATCTGATGTTACGTCGCTTTTTAGAATTAAGCTAAGAAAAAAATTAAATTGTTCAAAAGCTTATCATCTACCAATTCTAATTGGAGTATTGTCGCTTGTAATGGCTAAATATGAAAGTAACTCTTATATCTTATCTTATAGGATATTGACCTTTTTTTTATGCCTATAGTCTCCCTTTCCCATTCTTAATATAGAAGTTAGACAGCTAATTAATTTATAAAGAGTAAAAAAAATTAGTTATTAGTTATCTATAAAAAAAATGTGTGTTGTTTTCCCTAAAATACTTTTTAAATCATTTATAATACAATTACCCTGTTGTATTTATAATACAACTACCCTGTTGTAAGAACTCCACTAAAAATAATTTAAGAAAAATTATAAATTTAAAAGACAAAATAAATTGAAATACTATATTTAATACTTGAAAAAAAAAAAAAAAACTCTCTGACTAGCTCATACATATAATTATATTCTCTCCTCTGTCTTTTTTAAAGCTGGAAGGGCGATTTACTTGCTTTTCACCGAATGAACAAGAAAGAAGAGAGTCGTTTTCAAAATCAGTATGTGTATAATTGGGCTGTGAAGATATAAATAATAAAAAGGGGCAAAGATTTAGGTACAAGATGTTAACAACTTGAAACAAAATGATTATGCTTAAATGGTCCCCTAATTAATAATCCATAATATATTCCTTGTAGTATTTAAGTGAGTGGCGCATGACTCATCAGAATTGCAAAATAAACTATGAATTACATTAAACAAAATTATAAAACTTTATAATTCTCATAGATTCCCTTTTAAACTGGACTTCAGTACGTCATCAGTCACGAGGCATTATGTTTTTTATTTTATTGGCCTCAATAGAGTTTTCATTTAGTCAGAATTGCCTTCTGAATTTGGATAGGGTCCTCTCTATCTCACTATCTCATAATACATCTGCGTCTATTTGCTTCTTCTCTGCGATTATTATATCCTTTCTTTAATTTAATTTCAACTACACCTTTCTCACCAGCCATATATGCCATTTACAGCACTATTCATGTAGAAAATTTGGGATACCCAAAATGCAAGTCAAGCATTAAATAAATGTGTTTTTTTAAAAAAAAAAAACTTGAAGTCTATTTATATATTAGAGATATTAAGATTTGAGAGATAATTAAAGGTAATTTTAGAAGGTTTAATAATTTTGAGTGATATATACACTTTTTTTACGATGAGATATATATACTAATTAGATCAATATAATCTTTACTTCCCTGTATTGTTTGCATATATTTCTATAATTAATTAGAATAGAGTATAATCAAGACCCTAAATAAAAAGTAAAAGGGTTAAAGGGATATTTTGCCCTAGAAGTTGTCAAGGTTGTCACACAGAGAGAGGTAACTTTACCCTCGAAATATCAAATCTAGAGCAATTTTACCCTGACTGTTATCTCAGTTAAGTTTGACCAATAGTTGACCAAATATGCTGAACTGACATTCTACATGTCATCCATGTCATTTTTGTTTTAAGTGTAGGTGCAAATTAGCTCCAAAAGTTTTCAATTAAGAGTAATGTTGCCCTGAAAGTTTCTAAATCATAGTAATTTCACCCTAACTGTTGTTTTGGTTAAATTTATCCGTTAGTTGACCATATATGTTTATTTGGTAAGTCCATGTGTCATTCACTTCATTTTTTTTTCAAAGTTAGATTTAAAAATAAGTAATTTTTTCAAAAAAAGAAATGCATCCCATCAAAAGGATTAGAAACAATCAAGGAGGGGAAAACATGTTGTGCGGTGAAGAGAAAATTAAAGAGGTACTTGCCTAACTCAGTATCATTAGGGCACGATAGCAAACAGTTTTCGATAGCCTTATTTTTGGTAATCTTTCTTAGTGTGCTATGCATCTAGTGTTTGAATCTTTTTGTTTTTTTTTATATATGTAACTTCTCTTCTTCAATGTTGTTCACCTGTTAGCTCAACATATTTGGTCAACTCATGATCAAACTTAACCTAGATAATTGTTAGGTTGACATTGCTACGATTTGAAAATTTTTGGGACAAATTTGCACCTTGACAAAAATAACGTGGAAGACATGTGAATGATATGTGGACTGCCAGCTCAGCATATTTGGTTAACTGACTGTCAAACTTAACTAAGTCGGGCAAAATTGCCCCTCGAAAAACTTCAATAACAAAATTACCCCTCCATGACAACATTTGGGACAAAATAGCTCTTTAACCGAAAGTAAAATCATGTAATTCATTTACTCATAAACCTAAACATGGTTAATGATCGTAGAAGAAACTTGATTCCTAAAATGAGTAATTAAAATAGGGTTAATGAAAAAATTTGCTCTGGAAGTTTTTCCTCAGAAGCAATATTGTCTTGGAAGGTTTTTTGGGTGTTCAATATCACCCTAAAAGTTTTAAAATGTAGCAATATTACCTCAAACCGTCAAAAAACTAACATTGACTCATAAAAAGTTGACATCAACCATTGGCATTTTTAATGGTAAGGGTAATATTGCTCCTTTTCAACACTTTCAGAACAACATTGAATCCAAAAAAATTCTAAGGAATAACATTGCTCTTGAGTGAAAACTTTCTAAACAAATTTGCACCTTAACTCATTAAAATATTATGGATGGGGAAAAAATTTTTGTTGGAAAAAAATTTACAATGAAACAATTACGACATTACTTAATTTTTTTTGTTTTTTTGGTTTTTGCCACACTCTACTTGGATTTGATTGTATGGTACCCAAAACTGTATAGTTTTATTTAAGGGGAAAGAAAAATAAGATAAATCCCTATTTAAAAATTTTATTAGGCAAAAAGATTAAATATCTTAGCAAGGATAATAATATATTACTCCGTCCAGCTCTTAATTTAAGATATATTTGTGGAATTAATTTTGATTTTAAATATATTACATAATTTTCAAATTTTTAGTCTTTACTTAATTTACCCCTATTGATGCTCCTTCAACAATAAGCAATGAGAACGATGAAGGAGGAAATTAAGGAAGACGATTATGATTATTTTAGAAAATACATATATCAAATTAACTAATTTAACTAATTTTTTTAATCTAATTAAATTAAGTAAATATGTATTATATTAAAGACAAAATAAGATAGTTTTACTGATTTTCCAAAAAGCATCTAAACTCTCGTGAACATTTCCACCTTTTAGCCATTAACCTCCTATAAATCCCACCCCCTCCTCACAACATCATATCCCATTATTTCGTGAGGCTTCTCATAGATAATCATATCCACAAACACTAAATCACTCTTTGTCTTCAACAATCACCATCTTCCTGTAAATTTTGCAGCCATGATTCCTAGTGATGATATCAGAGGAAACAACCCATTCCTATTAATCCCACAAAACATCAACACCTTTCTTCCCGACACAAACCTTTTCACAAACCTCGACATAACCAACGACCACCTTGGGACAATCCATCCTCATCATCTTCTTCTTCTTCAAAGTGACCTTCATAGTAATAACGGTGTTGCTTCTTCTTCAACCTCTGATGAAGCTGAAGATCAGAAGCAGACAAGCATGTTCGACGAGAGGAAACAGAGACGAATGATATCGAACAGAGAGTCAGCTCGAAGGTCGAGGATGAGGAAGCAGAAACACATGGACGAGTTGTGGTCGCAGGTTGTTAGGCTCAGAACAGAGAATAACAACCTTATTCATAGGCTTAACCATGTTTCAGAGTCCCATGATAGGGTTGTTCAGGAGAATGTTAAGCTCAGAGAAGAAGCTTCTGATCTTCGCCAAATGGTCGCTGATTTGCAGATTGGCTCTCCTTTTGCCAACGCCCTATCGGATTTTGATGACTTCTGAGATTTCTATGAACATTATTAACATGAACACCACACAGACAAAAACATACATCAAAGTTTCGTATTTTTTGTTTGTGTCGTATGTATGATGCTCTGTCTCTCTGTTTCTTAACTCTTTATGATCTGAATGAGTTTTAAAAACAGGTTATCCAATAACCGCTCTGTGTGTTCTGTTTTTATCCCTTTTTTTTTTTCTGGGTTTCTCAATGATACTATCAAATTTTGGTTATGTTTACCACTTAATGATATATTCCCTAATGTAAGAGCTTGGTCATAACTATAATATGACGATCCTCTTTGTTCCCTTATTTATCATTTTTTCTAAATTATTCTTATTAATTGCATATATTAAAGGAGTTTGCATTAAAGGGTAGTTTTAATGCAAATTATTTAAGAAGGTATTTCAAGGAAATCAGCCTTTTCTTTTCTTTTCTTTTTTTCACAAATAACTAATTTAATTAATTTTTTCATTCTACTCAAATTAGTTAAATAGATCTTATATTAAAGTATAAAATTAATACAGAAAATAATAATTTATTATTGCGTAAGCATATCGCCGCATATGATTTATGTTAATGTGTGTTTGATGTATCATTTTCACAGTGCTCCAACTTTTGGCAGTGATGAAATACAATGGAAATTGAACACTACAACATAAAAAAGGAATATTATATATCTATAGGAAGTAACAACTAACAAGTTGAGTTAGATAATTGTTTGACACTGTTACAAAAGTGTTTGAATACTGAATAAATTGTGTATTTTCTATTCACAGGAAGGTACTATGTATATACAAAAGTGAGAAACCTAAATATTAATTGCTCCTAAATGAGGGGATCGTAACGGTCAATCAATCCCATTTATTATGTTAATTGATCTAATAATAATGATAGAATAATTCTAATAATGATAGAATATTTCCTTAACACTCCCCCTCAAGTTGGAGCATATATGTTAATAATGCTCAACTTGTTACAAAGATACTCAACCCGTATCCCAGTCAATGGCTCAATGCTTTCTCAGAAGGTTTGCTAGCTAGTCATTCGATCGCACATGTCCTATAGATACAACATTTTCTTTGATCTTGTCCCGAATGAAGTGACGATCGATCTCAATGTACTTCGTTCGCTCATGGAACACAGAATTCGATGCTATATGAAGCACTGCTTTATTATCACACCAAAGCTTCACAGGTAATGTCGTGACAATGCCAATTTCCTTCATGAGCTGAAGTATCCATACAACTTCTTGTACGGATTGCGACATAGCTCTGTATTCTGCCTCTGCGCTTGATTTAGATGCAACCCCCCTATTTCTTACTTCTCCAAGATATCAGGTTGCCACCAACAAACACACAATAACCCGTAGTAGATCATCTCGTGGCCTTAGATCCTGCATGATCCGCATCACAAAAACACTCAACTTTAGTGTGTCCAAAATCTGAATAGAGAATGCCCCGACCTGGGGAGCCTTTTAGATAGTGCAAGATATGTTCTAAGGCTTCCCACTATGCCACTGTCGGAGTTGCCATGAATTGACTAAGTACACTAACCGAGAAAGTTATATCAGGACGAGTCATTGTCAGATAATTCAGCTTTCCAACTAATCTTCTATATCTCTTAAGATATGCAAATGGCTTTAGTTTCTCTAGATCAATCTTCTTTTTCAAATCATCAGGAAGTTCATCAAACATACTATCATTCAAGTCCAGAAATGGGTTTGGAATCATAGGAAGGCTACTTGGTGTAGCTCCAAGCTTCCTAGTTTCCTTCAAAAGGTCGAGAACATACTTCCTCTGAGTCAACAGAATGCCTTTCTTGTTTCTCATAACTTCAATACCTAGAAAGTACTTCAATGGTCCTAAATCTTTCGTCTGGAAGTGAAGGTTGAGAAAGACTTTAAGCGTGAAAATTTCAGAAGTGTTACTCCCTATAATCACAATGTTGTCAACATATACAACCAGAAGAATCATACCTGCATCGGTCTACTGATATAACATAGAATGATCACTCTTGCTTTGGCGCAATTCGAACTTCTAAACCACATTACAAAATCTATCAAACCAGGCACGTGGACTTTGTTTCAGACCATACAATGACTTTCTGAGATAGCATACTTTCCCATACTCCCCCTGAGCAACAAAACTAGGAGGTTACTCCATATAAACTTCCTCAAGAAGGTCACCATTCAAAAAGGCATTCTTAACATCCAACTGATGTAAATCCCAACGATAGGTGGCAGCGAGAGAGACAAGAAGACGGACAGAAGTGAGCTTAGCGACCAGGGAGAAAGTCTCAGAGTAATCAATGCCATAAGTTTGAGCATACCCTTTAGCAACATGACGAGCTTTTAGCCGTTCCAAGGAACCATCAGCCTTAGTCTTAACTACAAATACCCATTTACACCCAATGGCCTTCTTCCTAGAAGGCATATCAACAAGAGTCCAAGTACCAACCTTTTCAAGGGCCATCATTTCTTCTTCCATCGCAGCACACCAACCAGGATGGGCTAAGGCTTGGTGAAGAGTGGTAGGGGTGGTGATGGACTCAAGGGTGGCCACAAGGAAAAAGGAAACAGGAGACAAGTATTGGTAAGACACAAAGTTTGATATAGGATACGTGCAGTCAGCATAGAGTTTAGGAGGACAATAGGGGCGGATACCTTTTCTGAGGGCAATAGGGAGGTCATTGGACGGGTCAATAGCAGAATCATGCACAACAGTATCAGGGGCAGGAGTAGGAGGGTCTAGGGTTACAGGAACAGAATCTGACAGTGAAGCATCTACTGACAGAGGCGCAGAGTTGGCTGGAGCAGTCTCAGTGATAATAGTAGGAACTAAAACAGCAGCCTGAACTGGTGGGACAAGATAAACTAAGAAATCATCTATCGTGTCAATGACTGAGGGAGACACAGAGAACATTGGAAACTTGAAGAAAGAAGAGGACTCATGGAACTCATGGAAGGTTACATTACCACACAAGATAACGACAAAGGTTAGGAGACTAACACCGATAACTTTTCTGGACGCGAGAATAACCAAGGAAGACACATTTTAAAGATTTGGGATCAAGCTTACTGACACTCGGACGAACATCCCAAACAAAACAAATGCAACCAAAGATTTTCTGATCAACAGGGAAGAGCTTAATGGTGGGAAGCAAAACAGAATAGGGAATATCACCACTAAGAACAGCCGAAGGCATGCGATTAATAAGAAAACATGTAGTAGACACGGCATCAGCCCAAAATGGTGAAAGAACACTAGAATGAAACATAAGAGCTCGAGCAGTTTCTAAAAGGTGGCGATTTTTTCTTTCGGCAACACTATTTTGAGCAGGGGTATCGACACAGGAGGACTGATGAAGAATACCATGGCTTTGCATGTAATCAGTGGAAGGGGCGGAAAAATATTCTTTCACATTATCACTTCAAAGGATTTTGACATGAGTATTGAACTGAGTTTGAATTTCAGCATAGAAGATTTGAAAATGAGTAAACAATTTAGAGCGTTGTTTCATTAAATAAAGCCAAGTCGTTCGGAAAAAATCATCAACAAAAGTGACAAAATAACGATAACCAGTCTGAGATAAAATTGAAAAAGGACCCCAAACATCAGAATGTACTAACTCAAAGGGGGATGCAGCCCGTTTATTGACTCGAGGTGCCAAATGAACACAATAGTGTTTGGAAAACTGACACGACTCACAATCCAAAGCAAACACAGAAGAAAATTGAGGATATAACCTCTTTAGAGACAAAATTGACACATGACCGAGACGACAATGAACTTCAAAGGGAGACGATCCACCAGAGTAGGCAACAAAATGCAGCACTTGATCATCCATAATGTAATGCCCACCAGATTCATAGCCTCTACCAATAATGCACTTCGTCGACAAATCCTAGATCAAACAATGGTCAGGGAACATTGAAATGAAGCAATTCAAATGACGAGTGAGTTTACTGGGAGACAGAAGATTAAATGTGAGATTAGGAATATTAAGGACAGATGATAATGTAATAGAGGAAGTGGGATTAATAATACCTAATCTAACGACATGGATAGGGGAACCATTGGCAACATAGATGGAGGATGAGTTAGCATAGGGGGCATACGATGAAAATAAGCGATGGTTACCTGTCATGTGGTCGGTAGCACCAGAATCAATGACCCACTTTGAGGAAGTAGTAGCAAGACCAGAGGGCAGAGTACCTGTAGATAAGGCCGCAGCAGAGGGCGAACCAAGGTCAAGTGGATCAGAGGTCTGGACAACATGAGCAAAGCCATGCTGCTGATCACGCTGCTATTTATTTTACAATTTTCGACAATTTTTCTTGATATGGCCAGGTTCCTTGCAATAATTGCAGATAATACTGCCAGAAGTCGTGTGCGGGGTACTAGAACCCTGTTTTGAGCCATAGTTCTTGAGGTCAAAGGGACCCCGACCTACCAAAGCACTTGCATTTAGATCCACAGACGGACAGGTCACACCATCAGCGCGAAGAACACGTGCAAACACATCGTCAAGAGATGGGAGTTCTTGACTAGACAGAATCTGAGAGCGAATGGTCTCAAAAGATGGATCAAGAGCTTCGAGAAAACCAATGATGGCTTGTAGTTCTAAATTCTTAATACGAGTTTTAAGATCTGCTTGTGGAGACATGAGGACTTTCATTTCCTCATACAACCGCTTATAGTCCAAAAAGAAGTCCTTCAATGGACAACCCTGCTGCTGAGAGCAATAAAAACCTTTACAAACTTCGTGAATCCGGGTGAGGCTCCCTTTACTAGAGAACATAAATTCCAGATAACTCATTATTTCCTTAACCGTAGTACAATGACTCACTGAAGACAAGATCCGAGGTTCAATAGAATTTCTAATTTGAAACAAGATTCTAGCATCAGCCCTTTTCTAAGCAACCAGTTTGTCTTTATCACTAGGGGGTTCATCGGTTAAATGTTCTTCCTTCTCAATACCCATAATATAGATTTTAACAATGGTGCTCCAATCACTATAATTAGTCCAGTTCAATTGGGAGAAAGTAATCTTAGCAGACATGGGTAACATTTCAGGAGTCTTAGAATCAGGCATGGAATCCATAAGCAAAGAACAATAATAAAGAAGTCCAATCCAATGAGAAAAATCTCCAAATTTGGGCATAAAATCGAACACAAAATAAGAGACTATGGACAGTACCCGAACAGAACAAAAATAGCACCAAACAACACCCCAAACAGTGCCAAATAGCACCCTAAACAACGCCAAACAGTGTCGCTACAGTACCGATGAATAGTTCCGAACAGTGACCGCTACAGTGCACCAAACAGTGACGCAGTGCTCTGAACAGTGATCGCACAGTAGGATGAAGAGCTCCGAACAGTGATCGCACAGTAGGATGAAGAGCTCCGAACAGTGATCGCTACAGTGCCCGAACAGTGATTGCACAGTAGGATGAACAACTTCGAACAGTGATCGCTATAGTACGACAAATAGTGACGCTACAGTGCTCCGAACAGTGCCCGAAAGAAAAAAGGAAAATTTAGAAAACCCTACGCTCTGATACCATGTTACAAAAGTGTTTGAATACTGAATGAATTGTATATTTTCTATTCACAGGAAGGTACTATATATATACAAAACTAAGGAGCCTAAATATTAATTGCTCCTAAATGAGGGGATCGTAACAGTCAATCAATCCTGCTAATTACACTAATTGATCTAATAATAATGATAGAATAATTCTAATAATAATAGAATATTTTCTTAACAGACACTATATGGAAGGTGATATGATATTTGAAGTCATATTTAAATAATTTTTGGATTTGTCTTGTTATGTGATTATTTTACAACAGTGAGAAATGAGGTATGCAAGTGGAATGGGAAAACAAGCCATAGCTCATAGGAAATTCAACAATCAATAAGGAAAAATGGTGGTGTTAATAGTGTCTCATTGTATGTAACACCCCCAATTTTATTTATCAAAATGTATTGTAATTATTTGGAAATATTCAATAAAATGGTGAATATTCATGAGCTTGAAATTTATGAAGTTAGTAAATTTTCATTTCCATAAGAATTGGGTTAGAATAAATTATGAAATTAATTTTTGGTTTTTTCAAAAAAGCCCAATATTGAGGCCCAAAGTAGAGAAACACAAGAGAATAACACTTGGCCTAATATTAATGTCAATTTTGGCCAAGGAAAAGAAGAAAAGGAGAAAAGGAATTTATTCCAAAATGTAGTGGCAAAATCGTAATTTTTCCAATAAAGCACAACATTAATTATTTTTCAATTAATTGAAGTTAATATCGATTGATTAAGGAAAGTAAAGGGGAAATAATTATTTTAAATCCTAAATGTGCCAAGTGTCAATATTTGAAGGCAAGGGATTTAATTTTAATTATTAAAATTGGAGCACATGTGGAATTGAATTAAAATATGATTACTTTGTACATGTAATTTGAGTAATGAAATGAAAGCCCAATTGTGGGCATGGAGGGAGGAGCTAGGAGTCATTTTTATGGGCCAAGAGAGGAAAAATTAGTTCCATTTTAGTTGGAATGTATGACACAAGTTACATGTAGATAAGCTTAAGTAATTTTGTGACACAAAAGTCAAATTTTTGGGATTTTTGGAATAAAGTTAATTAGAGAAAATAGGTGAATATTTTTATGAAGCCTTGCTTCATCTCTCTCCTTTCCAATTCACGCATAAACAACAATAGAGAGAGAGAGAGAGAGAGAGCGCTCAAGAATTCTAGAGAGAAGGAGGAAAAACCTTAAGGTAAGCTTGTTGTTCCTTATGATTTCGCTTCTAAATTGCGTAGTTCTTTTCTTAAGCTTCTCTTCTCTATGGATTCATATGTTTAGCAAGCAAAATTTCAAGGTTTTTGAGGATGGAGAGATTTCGCCTAGAGAGAGAGAGAAGAAGGGAAATTCAAAGGTAACTTCATAAATCTCAAATCCTTATTGTAGCAGTTGTTGTTGTGAATATTGGTTGGATTGGTGGTTTATTTCTTGGATTTGTAGGTTTGGGAAGTGTTAATCCTAAGGGCTTATACTGCCCAAATTTCCTTAAATCTTGGGGGTATTAAGTGTTTAAATGGTTAATCAAGTGATTAGGAGTAGAAAGGAACAATGATTTGAAGTTATAAATCAAAAACCACACTTTCCTCTTTTCCTACCAAGAGTTTCGAGCAGGGGCTGATTGGAGGGGTTAGAGTTAGAATTTCAACAATCTGATGATTCCATTATGTTTAGGAGGGAAAATTAGGTGGTGTTGATGTTGAACACTTTTTCAGAAAAGCCTTGCAAGCGAAAATGACCAAAACACCCCCGAAACCCTAAATAGGGGCTGTCAAGGGCAAAACTGTCGTTTGCCAGTGATTTTGTGAAAATTGAGGTCAAAAATGTATTCCTTGGGAAAAAATACATTAGAATAGCTTGAGTCAAATTTTTGGGATAGTACGGTCGGATTGA
Organism: Inga laurina; assembly: GCA_963855925.1. Classification (NCBI taxonomy): domain Eukaryota; kingdom Viridiplantae; phylum Streptophyta; class Magnoliopsida; order Fabales; family Fabaceae; genus Inga; species Inga laurina. The sequence goes on along the minus strand of OY979712.1, from coordinate 13,409,584 downwards.
GTACGGTGGGGCTGGGACTGGGTCCCCGAGGGCATTTTGGTAATTTTACAGTTTAGACTAATATAACAAAAAAAAACACTTTGGAAGTGTCAGAGTAGTACATGAATGCGTTTTAACCTGATTCTTGTACATTTGGAATTTTAGGATCGAATTATTAGCCTGAGCCGTTGCACGAGGATCGAGGAACATCACACAAGTTAAAAAGGGGGTTAAGGTAGTAATTCTATCTTTTATATACTATGTGAATGTTTATATGCTTTGTATATGCCATCTTCTGTAATATGTATGATACACAGTGCCTACAGGTACATTGATATACTCAGTTGAGGACTGTGGAACGGAACTTGTAAGGGTTGCAACAGTGGTTGGCTTTGAACACATTTCCGATTGAACTGAGTTATGTGTTAACATAATATTGCATTATCTGGTATTTGACATATTTACTTGTCACATTCTCTATGAATGATTGTATGTTACTATTGAGATTCATTTGAATCTTACTCTTTTTCAAAATTAAAAAATTCCAGCAGAAGGTGGAAGCTCAAAGGACAAGGATGTGAGTACCGACAACTCAAGGTTCCGGCACAATTCAGGTGTTAGTGTTGGTTATCTACAGGTTTTATATTATTTTAAGGTCTATAAATATTATATACAAGCCCCTGGGGAAATCCTGTAATGTAATTATATACATATCAGTATATTTATGCTATTCCTATATTGCCCACCGAACTACGCTTAATATCAATGGTAAGTGGTATGTAAGGCAGGGCCTTACGTTGTACAACTTATTAATTTGACGAGAATATTATTTTTAAATATTTTTGAAGTGTTAATTGTGGAAAATGTAACTCAAATAAGTTCATTTCTTATATTCTTACCTTTATTTGAGTTTAATGACTAATCTCAATACTTTTAACGAGTTTTTGTTTTGGTCTATATACTTAAACTCAGATCAAGTCCTTATAAAACTATAAAACCCAAAACCAATTATTTAAAACCACATGGACCAAAACCTTATTTCTATCAAATTGTAATGACCAACAATGATATTAACCCATTTTTTAATGCAAAGAAACGGTATCATTTTAGTGGGTGTATGGAAACCTGTTAGTCTTGGTCCGAAAGCAATGTGAAAGTAGTTTTATCTAAGAAGTTGCAAAAAAAAAAAAAAAACATTTCCATCATGTTTTGAAACATAATCTTACCTTAATAGTTATCAAAAGCAGCAAGTTTTTCTTTCCAAATAAAATGGTCTAGTACTTCCTCTGTTCCTTTTAATAAGGAGCACTTAACCAAATATGGCAATTCAAAATGTTGATTAAAAATAATAAATATGTTAAAATTGTAACCATTTTAGACTAAAATACCTTTACTTATGAGGATATAGGGAATAAGAGAGAGAATATAGAAATTATTATAATAAAAAAGATTGTAGAAAAGAGAGAATAAGAACATAAATATTGTAAAAATAATAGCCTTTTGGGTGCAGTCAAAATTTATTATATTGACATTAAATACGGTAATTAAATAAAGGTAAATTGACAAATAACAATAAAAAAAAAAAAAGACATTATCCGAATGTTTCTTATAAAAACGAATAGAGGGAGTAATTCAGAAGCATGGAGGGGAGTATCTATAGAAAGGATTAGGTTGTGTTGAAATATGGCAGCAAAACATAGATCACACAAGAGGGTTGATCATGTAGGAGGAAAGGAAGGTGTGTGAGAAGCATCATGATTGTATTGCTGACAAAAACATGATATCTTTAAATTGAGAGAGAATTATCAAATTGGATTACAATGCCTGCCTAACTTTTGAAATAAAGGTCAAAACCCCACAAGGCAACACCTTCAAGGAAGTTTCTGTTGATGCATCATGTTTCCATGAATTCATGAAGATCAGTGTATAAAATGCGAGTAACTGGCATAAAGATGTTGAGATAGTTATGTGGTCACATAAGATAAAATTCATGATGCACAAATACGAGGAAGAGTTGGAGTGATATATATAGGAAAGAAAATGTAAAAAAAAAAAAATCGTTTGCAGTAATTCAAAGATGTTCAAAGAAGGCCATCGGATGCATTAATAAGAGGGTAAATCAAGCAGTATGGAGAGTTCTCTTAAAAGGGGTAGAGGAAGAATGAAGAACACGCTTACTGAAGTTATTGAATAGGGACCTTTTATTTTAACAATGTATCCAAAGATTTTGTTATTGATAAAGCATAATATTGTTATGCAATTCATCTAGCCGACCCCACTTCATTGAAAGATCAATGAATATCTTATGAGAATACTCCAACTTTAAACTGAAGGTTTGACATGCCAATGTACCACAGATAAATTATTAATTCTTTTTCCTCCTAGTTTCCTTCTATGTTAACCCAAGTTTGAAAATTTTGGAGAGTTTGATCTAAGCATAAAATAATGCAAGCTTTTTAAGAATTTGAGCTTATATTGATATTACAGTCTGAAATTCCAAAAGGTCAAAGAAGCCGAACTACAAGTAAATCTGTTTCTGCATAGGCTCAATGAATTCACCAAGGGTTATCTGCAAAAAAAAGTCAATCATTTCCAATAGATAGTGAATATGTACTGTGAAAATACAGAAAATTTTGTGACCAAATTGAATTGAAATTGGTGCTCATAGGACAAGGAACTTAAACAAAACTAATACTAAACTATAGTGACAACTTGAAACCTCATCAATTCTTTTTCTATGGGGTGAGTTACAGTTTTCTGAGGCAAATAAAATGTAAGAAAGCAACAAAAACTGTTCAAACTAAATTACTCTTATCAAATGGTTTTATTAGAAGAACTGTACATGACATCAAAATCTCATAAAAAAGGTTTGTGAAATTATTTTCCCCTGTTCGTATGTCTGTTTTAACCAGAGCTTGCTGATGAATCTTCTTTGGATATTCTTGCATTGTGCTCATATGCAATTTGCTTGGTTGAATCAAGTGGAACCCAAAGTTTACTTTTCTCCCATTTTCAGCAAAACAGTTGAATGAATAAAATATAACCACAATGATCACATTTCATTTTAACTTTTGAGGATTCATTAATGAGTCACTCCTGATAGAGAGATGAATGCATTTTTTTTAAATTTTTATTTTGTTCCCTTATGATTAGGTTGTTTTACTTCTTAACTCCTGGGGATCTCTAACAGAAACATTTTTTTTAATGCATCTTTCTAATTATCTTTCCCAAAGAAAAAGAACTGAAAAAGTCTTCATATGGGGGTTTCTATTGGTATGGTGGATAGTATTCAGAAGGTTATGTAAAAGTATGAGCATGCCATGCTTATATTTTGCTTTTAAATATTTTTTATCTCAGTTGTGTTTTTATTTTTTATTTATTTTGAAAGATGCAAAACAGAGGATGAAAGCCATCTTAAGACTTATTTCAAACAAAAATAAATTCATGTTGTTTTAATCAGAATTAAGCTTATATTCACCATGCTTTAGCTTCCTTCAAAATAAAAAGAAAAGAAAAAGAAAATTCACTTTGAAGTTGTCTAGATCAAATTATGAATAATAAATATTGATCTAAAGGAAGCATCACAGGGGATCTGCTACTGCACAATGTGCTTTAGGTAAGAAAGTGACATGAAAGAAAATCAGTATATAAAACAAGTATTAAACAGATAAAAGTTGATCACATTGAAGACGTTGGAATCTCACATCAAATTTGATATTTTTTTAATCTGATTCTAGATCATGTCTAGAGAAATATGAAAAAATCAACACACAGTTCAACCCAGCAAGTCAAAGAAGATAACACATACAGATTCTGAATGTATAATACATTTTTCTCATACTACACCTCTACATCAAGTCTAAATTAGTACATTTACAAATCTGAATGTTGCATTTTGTAAAATAGTCCAACGATTTGATTACCAAATCTCCATCTTGAGCACAAAATCTATTTAATTAGACATTCGGATTCTTGATACATACACATTTGACAAAGAGGATAATGCTTCATAGTCTATCCATTGTTTTTGTCCTAACCACTAAAATTTACTGAGCTTGAAGGTCTCTGTCAAATTATTCTCCAGTATTATGAACCACATTAGTCAAAATCAGATAAGAAAAAGAGCAGTTTCTTTCCCACTTCCCTTTTTTTGCTTTTCTTCTTATCATAAACTTGACCCTATTTGGACTTGTGGCTATGATTTCACTGACTGGTCTTGTATACCATTCTCAGATCACTACACAAAACTTCAATGAATTATTATGATTTTCTCAAGGTCTTACAACCACCTCCACAGGGGGAGAAAATTCTCAGGGACACTAGAAAGATATAAAAAAGAGGCGGCTTAGTAAACAACGCTTCCATCAGGTGAGGTCTAGGGGGGAATAGATATACGCAGTCTTATCCCCGTGAATAGAAATGTTGTTTCTAGGATTTACACCTGTGACCTCAAGATCACATGATGGCAACTTTGTCATTACCCTTGTTCATGTATATTTTAACCAGAGATTTTCTGATGAACCTTCCTTGGATTTTCTGCCTAGTGCTCAATTGCTATTTCTTAGACGGACCAAGTGGAATCCAAAATTTACTTTTCTGCTATAAAAATGTAATCACAGTGATTACATGTCATTTTAACTTTAGAGGACTCATACATGAATCACTCTTGAAATTGACATGCATGCACATCACTGTTTTTTTTTTCCTTTTCCTTTTTTGAATATTTCAAGTTAGGATTAGGTGTTTTCACTTCTTCCATCCTAAGGTTCTCTTTCAAAACATGTTTTTTTCATTGCGTCACTCCTTTCCTCTATTACAAGGGTTAGTGTATATGCCTGTGGATATTCTCTAGTGCTCTACAATATGCATTTAGAAAGAAAGTGACATATAAAGTAAGTACCCCCTCCAATCTTTGATAAAGAAGGTAGATAACTAATTTATAAATATTAAGAAAATTAGTTAAGTTAGTTATTTATAAAAAAATAAGTGTTGGTTTTCTTAAGCTATAACTCCCTTCGTCCCTATATATAAAAGCTTTTTTTCTTAACAGACTTGTCCCTAAATTTAATATCCTTTTTGAGTTTGTTTCAATAATAAATATATTTTTTTTATTTTGCCCTTAATTAATTATTTTACTACATACATTCACTTTCATCCTTTTTTTCATTATCTCTCTCTCTCTCTCTCTCACTCTCTCTCACCCATTCATAAATAGCGGCATTGTTGGAAAAACAATTAAATTTCCTACATAATTATTGCATTTAACTCTTTTAACTATCATTTAGAATCTCACAATTTGGTTGAAAGGCTTTTATATATAGGGATGGAGGGAGTATCTTTAATCATTTGTTTTAGCACTACCTCTTAAGAAAAACCCTTTTAGCATGTGCAACTAGTAGGAATGGTTTGGAAAACAATTTCAACCTCCGTTCCTAAATATAGAGCCTAGATATAGAGTTTACTTTTATATTAAATATAAGACATCAATCTACTTTATTTCCCAAATTTATATTTTTTTTCTTAAAGTATTCCTATTGACTGCACATATTAAAAGAGTTTTTATCAAGAATAGTTCTATTGCACGCGATTAAAGAGGATATTTTAAGAAAACCAATACAAATTTATTACAAATGACTAGTCTAACTAATTTCATTAACATTCACAAATTAATTATCTACTTCCTAAATTAAGGACAGGAGGGAGTAAAAATTTGGATGAGAGAGTGTATTGAGATTTCATATTTAATCCCAACTTATCAAAGTAAAACCCCCACTATTTTCCATATTTAGGACCAAATGGAGTATTATCTTTGAAGACAAATAAGTATCCTTGGCATATTACTTTTCAATGTGGAAATAATAAAAGTTAATCAGATAGAATATCACAAAGAAGGAACACAAACTTCAAAATTGGTTCTTGAAAATTCAACACACAATTGAACCCAACACATTTTGTCAAAGAAGATAATACATACACATTTGTCAAAGAAGATAAAAGTCCAACTACCTTTCCTTTATGTTTTATCTCAGCCACACAACATACTTAGCTTGATTGCCTCTATCAGATAATTCTTCAGTCTCATGCTTATGCTTAATTATCCAGTGCTTTTAATCATGCCCAGATGATCCAAATCCACCTTTACTTAATGACTCGTTGGAAGCAAGTCTTGATTTGGATTTCAAATTAGTCAAAACCAGATAAGCAAATCACCAATGTGTCCGTCCCACTTCTCTTTTCCTTTTCTTCGTTTCATATTCTTACTCAGATTAGGACTTTTGATTACTTCTGATCATGTCTACTACTTTCAGATTACCATACAACAACACTTCAATACTTGATAATGTCTTGCCCAATGAAAGAAGATCAAAATAAAAGATATAATTTGAGTCAACCAATAATAAATGAATACGTAATAAACATGTGATGCTCATCTTCCCGTGGTTTGATCTGCCTATCGTTTTCTGTAAATTGAATCTATATGTGCAATAATCTTCAGTGAAATGCTAATGTTTTATATTGGGTTAAGTCTAATTTTGTTTCAGAAATTTTCACATAAAAATTGTGGGGATTTGGAAATTTTCATTGGATTAAAATTACCTCGAAAGTGTTACAGTAGGAGCAATGTCACCTTGGCCGTTAAAAATGTTAACGGTCAATGTTTTTAGGACAATTTTACTCTTTTTAATTTCCAAATAACCACAGCTTCTAAGCCAAAAAAACCCTTTTACATTTATGCCTTATGCCATCAACAATCAATGGCTTTCAATCTCTATTTTGTGAAGTATAGCTTTTTGTAGCCATCAAACAGCTTATAGATAGCCAGAGCATCAATTTCAAGCTTAATAGCAGACCCAGTGAATTTGACAGTCTAATAGAAATAAATTAAAGCAGATTTAATTGCAGGCACAGAATAAGACCCATATTTACAAATTGTTCATATTATTATATTCAAGACTGGTTACACTTTACAGTATGCTAGTTAAGAATCCAAACGAAGTAAAAGACCGAAAAAAAAAAAAAAAAAAAAAAAAAAAAAAAAAAAAAAAACAGGAAGCAAATAACAACAGTGCAGTTCAAGTTCATGGTCCATTAGTATCTTGTGTATATATATAATCCGTATGCGCAGCCACAGTTTTTCTAACCAAACACTGTTCCCTGCCAAGTCCTTTACATAACTGATCATCAAAATCGTTATGCCTTGACTGTTCCTACATACACAGTCACAGACAAAAACACAAACAGGTACTGTGCATTAGTTCAAGCTCCAAACTCCAAAGTGACACAAACACAAATTAAGACTTTAAAAAAGTATATAACCATATAACCCACTTACAGGTGATGATGCTGCAAGATGGGGAGGATTATGAACTGATCTGTGAGGATCAGAATCTGGACTAATGACTCTGCCAGTGCCTTCTGCAACACAGAGTACAACAAGAGAGATGATGAAGATAAGCAACGACTTGGCCATTTTTGTTAGCTCTTAAGTAGGCATATACATATAGTTTTCAGTATATAGAAATTGAATCTGAGAAGAAGCTGAAAGTATAGGAGTAGGAGGAGGAGGGCAGGTTTTGGAATGATATGAGAGAAGTGGGGTTGTGGGTATTGAAGCCTTTTTCTTTGGGATGAAGAGTAAACATGAAGTTTACAATAATGGGGCTTTGAAATGAATGCGACCAGAAAGTCAAAACATATTCAATGTCCTCTATTATTATAATGTAAAAGCATCTATGCTCCCTGGCTTTTCTAGGAAACAACAACGTTTAATTAGGGAGACATTATTGAGGAGTTCGTCCTTTTGTTTTCGTGAGGTTATTTTTTTAATTGTTCAGTTTGTGTGTGTGTGTGTGTGTGTGTGTGTGTGTGATAATGAGAAACTCGCAGTACTAGGGGCAGATTGTAAAATAGTACTCCCAAGTCCCAACATCCTCACATGCAAGCGGTGGACACCTGTTGATGTTATGGGGTGTCTTGGTGGTGGGCCATAACTTGCGTAAGTTCCATCTTTCCCTAACTATTTACACTCCCCCCACTGTCACACTGGTATAATAAAAATGGACATATAAGGGAGTTGATTGTACCGCAGGGGATAAATCATTTGATGAATTAAGATTTGAATTCTGTTGAAAAGAGATATTATATTTATATGTTTGTTTGGGATAGTTTAATTTTAGGTAATAAGTGTTTATAAATCATGATTTATAATATATGAGGTAAGTATGTGAGAGGAGTTTTATCTCGACTTCGTAATAAGTACTTATTAACCCCCAATAAGCAATACCAAACACACACTTAATGTCCGATAATATCTTAAACAAAATTATATTAAGTAGAAGGATACTTAATTCTAGCAAAAAAATGGATATTTAAACCAGTTAAAAATGACTCTTAGGACATTTAGACTAGTTAAAAATGGCTCTTAGATCTTATCTAAAACTGATTTAGACTAGGCTAGTTCAAGGAGTCAAACACTTCTTTGATAGTTGTTCACTCAGTCTAGAATTGGTCCTATTTATAAATTAGAGAGCAGAAATTTTTTTGTCCTATTTTTATAGTATACAGGAGAGAGAAATCTTCCAATGAATGTATAAATTTAACCTTTATTTATTATTATTTTGAATATATTCTGATGTGGTATCATATATAATAAATAGGGGTAAAGTTAAGAGTTATTTGAATTTTATGACAGAATTAATGAGATTAAATTTTTTTTTTAAATTTATGTGAAAAATGTTAAAAAAAAATGTTAGAAGAGTCCTAGAAATAAGATGAAAGGAATAGTTTCTAAATTGATTCGAGTCTAGAAAGTCACATCTTTTAAATTTGATGGGGTCACAAAACCACACCCGTTCTAGAAAGTCGACTCCAGCTTTTAGACATAATGGACATTTGTACTAGTGCCATCTCATTAATAACATACGTATGTTTTTGTTTGTTATCTTTGATATTCAATGTATATCACTAATAAATACTCCATGAGTGAAATTGAAAAATGGCAATTAAATAAATTTAATGAGTTTTTCAGAAGGTGCGTTATTATTTTAATAAAGGGAGAACTTGTGTGTATAATACATGCGAAGCATGTAATATTTGGGTAAAAGTGGCGTTTAAGATAAAGCTAAGATGAAACGGCACGCTTCATTAATTATTAAATAAAACATATGGCGCGTCTGTGTGTTTCATGCATCGATTATGTTATCGAGGCTCATTGACTGTCGCTTGAAATTGCATTTCATTTTTTTTGTTTAATTTATAAATCATGTGATTAAATTTTTATATAAATTTAATAATTTTATCTTTGATTTACTCCCTCTGGTCTTATTTATAAACAACTTTCTCTCTCATGAAGCTATTCGTTTTTATAAATAACTTTCACTTTTTATCTGAAAATGTAATTTTTTTTTCTTATTTTACCTTTATTAAATACTTATTCTTTCTTATATCTTATACTCATTATCTTTCATACTTTTTATCTATTATCTCTTTTATACTCTTTTCATAAATAGGGGCATATATGGAAAAAAAATATGGTATTTTAGACACACTTATTATTTTTAATTACCAATTCGTTTTGAGTAATCAAAAAGAAAGTTTCTTATAAATAAAACCGGAGGAAGTATTATTGAATAAACTTTATTTCTATGGGGTCATTATATATTAAATAGGGGTAAAGTTAGATAGTTGTTCAATTTTACAGTAAAGGTAATAAGGTTTAAAATTTTCCTTGATTCTGGTAAAACATGTTAGAAGTAATTTATATATAGGGTATTACAAGCTCTAGAAGTAGTGGCTTATAGCATTCCTTAGTAAATTTCTCCCTCCATCCCTACACCATTTTGGTCTTACTTTCTCTGATCCTTATTATAAGGCACCAACTAACAATTCTCATAAATCAATAAAAACAGTTAAAAACATTAAATTTATCCTAAAATTCAAATGAATTACAATATCACCCTTACTAATTACACTAAATTCTAATATCATCTTAATTATCATTCTCTCCCACTACCTTTATTAAATATGCGTACATATGAAAAAAAATATTTAATGCTCCTTGGAAACTAACAAGTGCCTTATAAAAAGAGCACTTGTTAATTGGTATCTTATAATAAGAATAAGAGAGAGTATTTATAAATATATTTTGACTAAAAAAATTTGTCCTTATTATAAATCCAGTTTCATAATAATAAATGCATTTTTTACAATTTCGCCCCTATTAATTGCAATAAATAAAAAGAATCTATTAGTGTTGATTTTTGGAATCAATCATAAATAAAGGTAAAATTGAAAATTTAGCTTATAATTAATAAGTTAACTAACTCTCTTTGATATGTAAGAATTAGTTATTTTTAACTTATAAATATGATCAGAATAGTATATAAGATCCCTTCAACTGAATCGCGGTGTCATGCCCTAATCTTATTTTTATCTTTTTTAGAGTATTTGCGGAAAACAAAATGCGGTTCGGTAGGCAACACAAGAATAGCAGAAATATATTGATAATAAGTGCATGATTATAGAAATTCCTCATAGTTGTTCGTACATGATAATTATAATCAATATAGCTACATAAAGCTACTTGGGTGTCTAAACTTGTCCCAGTGAAATGCAAACATTTTCCCGTCTTTGTTCCACCACGGCATTCCCCTTGTACGATTCTCTTCTTTATTCTCAGCATATCTTCTGTCTTCACCTGTCTAAATTGTTGGCAAGGGAGGGTGAGAATCTCAATAGAAAAACAGTACCAATATGCACGTAGGATAAATGCTTAATGCATGACATGCTTGCATTACATAACTCATATTCAGATAATGACATATCTGCATGCTCAATGTTTCATGCAACAAAACTATGGCCACAATATAAACAAAAACAGAGCTTCAATCATTCATATATGTTTCACATGATCAAGCAAAGCAATAACATACTTCAATACACTAGTACAAAAATTAAATACATGCAGGAGAGGTAAGTTCCCTACTTTAAATCTTTTTCCACCTCGAATTATGTGCCTCATAAAGAATGACGCAGCTTGGCTCTCTACTCTGTCATACAATTCCAAATGTATCATTTAGATACTTCCATAGTGTTTCTGGTGGTAATATGAGCCTATTATGAAATTTTACCAAAATACCCCCGGGGACCCAGCTTGGCCCCGCCGTACCCAGTTCGACTATAATTTTCCTGGAAATTTGACTTGGGGGCTATTCTGACATATTTTCACCCAAGGAATCCACTTCCGGACTTAGAATTACCAAATTCACTATCAAAAGACAAGAATGCCCTTGACAGGCTCGCTTTAAGGGTCTCAGAGGTGTTTTCATAATTATACTTTTTCGGGCTTTTTCAAAAAAGTAACCAATTGTGACCCCACCTTATTTTCCCTCTAAACTCAATGGAATCATCAAATCATTGAAAATCCAAATCTAAGGCCCTCTAACAGCTCTAGCCGAAATTCATAAGTACTCTAGGAAAAATTAGGGTTTTTCGATTTCGGCTTCGCTGACGTGTTTCTTTCTATTCCTAACCACTTTATTAACTATTTGATTAGGTTACAACTATCATTTAGTACCAATTTGGGCAGTATAACAACCCCACACACCCATTTCCCATTTTTACAAATGAAGACAATCCGGCTAAATTTCACCGATTAAATTATCTACAGCAATCAGAACAAGCAATATACGAAGGTTTGAGAGTTACCTGTCACTTCCTTCTGGCTTTTCCAAGAATGGCTGTAAAACCCTAACTCTCAACACAAATTTGAGGTGCAAAGTCTGTGAAAGACCAAGAAGAGTGCTTAGGAGTAGAGTTATACGTGTTAAGATCTAAATCGTCAGAGGAATCAACTTACTTTGTGAGTTTTCTTCTCCTCTCTCTCTAAAATTCTCTCAACTCTCTCTCTCTTATGGCTACTGTGTGCATCTGATATGATTGAAGGAAGGAGGAGGATGATGTTTTATATTATATATTATATATTATATAATATTTAATTATTAATTTAATTTCCAACAATTTCATATTTAAGTAATTTCTGGCAGATTTTCTGTCCAAACTTTGGAAAATTATAACTAAATTTGTAGATATTGTATTAGAGTGATTCCAAAGGCTATAGAACCCTTATTAAGTGTAGTTTCAAGGAAAAATATAATCTTTAGTCAAATGGAAGCACACAATTCTCAGAATTTCAATATTTGCATGATGTTCCAGAAAATAATCAATTTCACTGGGTAAACTTCAAAAATTCATAACCTTTTGTATACAACTCCAAAAATTACCTATTACCTATCAAATTGAATCTTAGGATATCTACTTTCACTCTGTAAAATTTCATAATTGTTTCTCATCATTTGATTAATGAAATGCATTACAAAACAACACTGCCTCATTAGAAGCAAAGAAACGACAAGCATTTGCAACTTCAATAAAATTTCATTTTTGTATACAAATTTTCCACACTTTATAATTCACCATTTTATTCTCTTTAATGCCTCAAATATATAAAAACATTATGGAATAAATTTGAGACACCTGCTAAATCGGAGCTTAGCAGTCTACTTAATTTAGGCTTATTCTCAAGCCTCCAATCCCAAAATTCGGGATATTGCACACGGAATTTTAAAAAACAGTTAATGTTAATTAGTTAAAAGTAATAAATATATAAAAAATATAATTTCCTTTTCAAAGATACCCCTATTTATAAATGAGTAAGAGAGAAAAAGTAATGATAATAAAATGAAGAAAGAGTACGTATGGTAAATAAATAATGTGAGAGAATAATGGCAAAATGGGTAAAAGTATTTTTTATCCGGCAAAAAAAAGTGAAATTTGACTTTATAAAAAGGGACAAGCCCATCCAAAAAAGGGACCTTATATATAGGGATGGAGAGAGTAATAAACTAGCATTTTGAATTTTTTGTTGTTTTAATAGTATTTCATGTGCTCTATTACTTCTCTGGTCCTTAATGTAAGACTTACTTACCTAATTTGATTAGATTAAAGAAGTTAGTTAAATTAGTTAATATGACATATTTTCTAAAAAAAACTTAATCATCTTTCTTATTTCTTTTAATCTCTCTCTTATTAGATTATTGTTGGGAATCATCAATAGTGGTAAATTAAAAAAAATACTGACAAATATATAGAAAATATGCCTTACATTCAGGATTAAAATTAACTCTCCAAATAGGTCATACGTTAATAAATATATGAGTAGTATAATATACGACATTCTTAATAAGTCTCATGTATTTAAAGAAGATTTAATTATTATTAAATCAAATAAAAAAATTGACTTATTTTTCCTATTTCGCTCTTATCTATCACTCTTACCTACAATTTCTCTCGCATAATTACTCAATTCAACGGATATTGACCAACAAAGAGGTAAAAATAAAAAGACATTTCTTCCAGCTATAAAATGTCTTGGTTTTGGAAAGGAATTTGTAATATTGTCAGGCATCTTACTTGAAGAGATAGAAATGGGAGCTCTATTCCTCTTAACTACCCTCTATGGTGGCCCATACAACAAAGATTTGCTTCTACTAAACCTCCTCCATGGTATTGCAGATCTTATAATGCATATCTCTTCTTATTGGGATCCTTGAGCTAGAACTCCTCTTTAATTCATAGCATTTACCCCTCTTTCTCTCACTGATTTGTCTAATAAAATTTGAGGGTTTTATATTGTCAGAGATTAATACCGATAGATTATGCTTGAACCCACTTCCTGGAAATCATTTTTGAAAATTTCCGTGATCAATATTTCTTCCTCTAAAATTTGTTATTTATACGAAAAATTCTTCATTAGGCTATTTCATCCTGCGATGTTCTCAAGAAACACCACATCTACACCTCAACTATATGCTCTGATTTGGCTGCCAATGTGAAGAATCTTTGACTTACTTGTTCATCACCTGACCTTATATTCGATCTATCTGGCTTGGAAGTTTTTCTATCAAGCTTACGATTTCTAATTTCGAAGACCGTGTCACACTTGTACATTAGATGACTAATTTCATCTTTTGAAGGGTATTATTATCCTCATCAACAGAGTGGGGCACAAGAGAAGCATAGCCATTAAAAAATGTCAGTTAAACCTCTTCATATAATCATCCAAGAGATCCTTGGTGCTCTGTTTTTCTCATCCATGGCCTTTTTTTTTTTTTTTTTGGAATGAAAACTGGATTACAATACCCGAAAAACAGGGTACCAATAGAACACGTTACACATAGGAAACGCAAAAACAACACAATCATCCCTGATCAACAACCACCCCCTTCATCCATGGCCTTTAAACCCCTTGTCAATACCTCTCGACTTTTTACTTCCCATGCTTCTCATCATCCAGAAAATAAGCCCAAGAGGTTGGATTGTTTTTTCCCCCTACGTACAAATACCATTCTTTTAGAGACAATCCTATTCGAAACATTGTCGGGTACTAAATATGAGCATCTTTTATAGTAAAGATTTGAACCTTAACCCTTTCCACTAGACCCGCAACCCCGGTTGGCTAAGAATTTGTATTGTTGTTTTTTTCATAAACAATGATATTGGGGTTATGTTATATGTCATCTTGTGATAAGCTTACAAGGATAACCAATTTAGTGATTTTCTATGGAAGCAAATTTCACAATCAAACTCCTCTTCTTCCTTAAGGGTGTGTTTGATGTGAGGGATTTGGAGGGGAGGGGAGAGGAGGAAAAATATTTATGAGTTGAATTTTAAAAGATTGAAAAAGTGGGTAATAAAATTTTAATAAAGAGAATATATAAGATAAAAGAGTTAGAAAAAATAATTAAAAATTTTTAACCCCACTTCTCTAATTTTTTTAAATTTAAATTAAAAAAATTTTCCCTCCACCCACTTTCCCTCCCCTCCCCTCAGACCAAACAAGCCCTAAATGTCGTTGTGCTTCACTTAGCTGGATATGTGGTTTAGGCTTAACTCTCTTCAAGTGAGTCCTTGCTCAAAGTTTGTTTCATCTAAAAATAATTCATCCCTCCATCTCTTCCTCTTGGCCCCTTTTGCAAATTAATGTTGTTATTTATAGGATTTATCAGTTTTTTTTATTAGGAACAAGTATTCTCCTATTGGAAGCAATTCATATCGAGACACTACTATTGGTCACTAAATGTGGATACCTCTTCTAACGAGGATTTGAACCTTAGTTCGTCATGTTGTGTGGGACTAACCCCTTCTCTAAAGACTACCTTCAAAATGGCCCAGCATTCATTTCAATTTTTTTTTCTTGGTTAGTGTATTTGTCTTGTTTCTTTTTTCTTTTTATAACTCATGTATCCTTATTTTAAATAAATATAATTTGATCTTTTATGGAAAAAAAGAGTATGTTCATAAGATTGCAAATACTTAAGAAAATTTATTTTTCAAGTTGTTCTTTTTCTTCTTTTTCAAGTTACTCCCTGGTCCTAAATGAGTTGGTCCATTTAAGTCGAGGGTTGGACTCATAATTTGAAGCCTTTAGAAGGAGCCGAGCCTAAAAAAGCCAACCCAGAAGGGTCACGGGCTTGACTTGAAGACTGAGGGATGACCCATTTAAGCTCACCAAATTTTTTTACCTCCTCCCCATTAGGAACAAAAGGATAAAATCCCAAAACCTAGAGAATCCAATGCATGCGCCGCACTTAGAGCTAGGAATGCGGGCTAGCCCGCACCGACCCATAGTTTGGCAAAATGCCAACCCTAACCCACTGTTGCGGGTTGGCAATCCAGCCTGTGGGCTTACATTTTTTTAAAAAATATTTTTTTTCATGTTTTCTTAAGACAGTCAAAAGTCTAAGACATATATGTATGAGTAATCAAATTTGCCTTTCTAACATCAATCATTTCATTTATAAAAATTCAAAAACATAATCCATAATTCAAAAGATAAAGTTATCAAATTTGCTATAGTTTACTGACAAAAAATATCAAATCATCCTCCAGCGATCAAAATATAATAATTTAGTTTAAGAAAGGAGGAAGGAGGCAAAGATTTTTTCACTTTAGGATTGGGTACCAAGTGGAAGTATGGGAATTATGGATTTTGTAAATTTATTATATTTTTTAAAAAAAGCAAAAATGTGAGGGCCAACCCGCCAACCCACGGGTTGGCCCGCATCAACCCACTGGCCATGTAGGTTGGGCCTTTGCGGCCTTCACTTTTTCAGGTTGGGAAATCCCCAACCCTGCCAAAACCCGTGTGCTACAGGTTGAGCCTATTTTACTTGCTTTGCCCTCCCCTTAGTCCTCACACACCCTCAAGCTCATCATGCTCACATTGCAGCTCTGCTCACCCTCTCGGCCTCTCCTTCCTTTAAAATTCTCGATTTGTCTTGTAGCTCACCTCACCTTCTTGTTCTTACCCCCTCGCCCTCTCATCCTCACAGCTGGGCTATCTCTAACTTACTCGTTTCTAGAACTTATTGATCACAAGCCCAATGAAAGCTTCAGAAGGAAGAATTATGAAAGTAGAGTCTTACAACCCAAATTTATAGATTGAAGAAACTATTAGTGACTTGCAATAGATGCTCTTCACAAATTAGGAAACTTAAAAAAAAAAAGGGAATTTTAATAAGATGAAACTCAATAGAAATGGGAAAGTAGTAGTTACCTTAAATTAGGAAACTTACCTTCATTCCATCAATTTCCAAACTTGTAACTCTTTCTTCTTCTTCTTTTTAATTGTAATATTTATTTTTTCTGCTTAGTGTTTTTTTTCCAACACAACACCTTTTTTTAAAACAATTTTCATGATTTTTTTTGTTTTTTTGTTACTCTTTTTTTCAACACAACAACACTCTATTTTTTTTAAGGCATGATTCTTTTTGTTTTTTTCTTGCAACAAGAACAAACAAAGTCACATACAAACACACAACTAAATGGGAGGAAGATGAGAAGGAAATGGGAAAACATGAGAAGGAACAAAGAGGATGGAAACAAGGGAAAAGGAAAGCAACAAGATAGAGAAAAGAACAAAATGATAGAATTTGAACTCTAATACCACTTGATACGATGGGGCAGATTAGCTAGAAAACAAGTTAGAAGACACAAACAGGATAGCTAATCAAAGGTAGAACCTTAAGAGAACCCATCTCTTATAACCCTAGCCATAAAGACACCACAAGGATGATTAGCCCTTGATACAGTCATAGTATTCTCACAAGAAACCAGGGATGCAAGCAAAGCTCACATAAGAAAAATAAAATTTTCTAAGAACAAAGTTCTTATTCATATCATTATAACCTTCCTTTCAAGTACAAAAACCCAGTCTACATATATAGGCAAACATAGGACACTCTAGAACTAAAACCTAGTCATAAATGCATTCAAGCCTAAAGGAATAAGGAAATTACTTAATCTTCAAGACTAAGCCAACTACAAAAATATAAGAAACTAAAAAAACTCTCCTTGAAAAATCTTTGACCAAGATGCCTTATTCAATGAAAATCAAAATGAAAACTAATTGAAAACAAAATTGAATTAGATTTGACACATAAGGATGCCCTCTAGATGTTTCTTGTAGTGTCTTGGGCACAACTTATGATCCTTTTCCAAGAGACCAAGGCACATGCTTGGCACATGGTATTTTAAATGATTTCTTCAATTTGGACTACACACAGGCCTTGTACATTATCTTGTTGGGCATATTGTTTTACGTTTAACCAATTTCATGGACATTCATGCTTTGCCACGTTCTCAAGCTTCTATTGGTTTTGAAAGTGTTGGGAAAAAATATGGGTTGTAAATATATGCATATGGGCCTGAATATGCATGATTAAAGCTTCCTTTGCACCCTTAACATATATACTAACATTACAGGCATAATTGTAACCCCCTACCTTAATGGTCATAATTATAGTTCAAAAATACGTCATTATGTGGAATTAGAGGCCAACGGTTAATTTTAAAACTTACTGGAAGTCTCAACTTTAAGACAGGATGCGACCCTGTGTTAAAGTGGGTTTTTTTTAAAATTTTTCCAAAGCATATTCAATACGGTCTCATATTCACATTTCAAATATATTTGGCCTATGCAATTCGGTTTCATTTATATATATCAGAGTATAACAAAATTCCCGACAACACTTGGATTTCATTCATTCACTGAAGGGTTTACAGGGCATATTTTCCCATTACCATTCTCATACCGGGGATTACATAACACTATTCAAAATTTACATCATATATAATAATCCCAAAAATATGACAACCAACTGCCAAAATTAAAACTCCTAGCTGGGAGCTCTAGCCTCCCTTTATCACTTGTTTCTCCTTCGAACTGCTTGCCCTGGCTATAGGTTAGTCAATGGAAAGAATGAGATTCAAAAGAATCCCAGTAGTAATGATTCACTTATAACATGTACAATCACAAAGCATGTAAGTAAATTACAAAACAGCAACACAACAACGACATTCACAACAACGGTACCACAACTACAGTACAACAACGACAATACAATAACAGCATTCATAACGGCATTGATATGTGTGACTTTCATCAAATTCATAATAGCATTTTACTGTAATCACGGCATGACAGCTTTCGCTGTATTCACACGACACTCTTACGATAGCTTTTGTTACAATCTCACGACATAAATAGCAGCATTCCCGTTCATCTCAATTCAATGATAAGACATGCATACAATGCATCATACATAATATAAGAGAAAATGCCACTACCTTATTCTTTTTGCTCGTGCTCTAGCATCGATTTATCACGTGCAGGGAAAATGTCAAGTCCTATAAACCATAATTAAGGATGAAGATTTATTCCCTATTCCAATACTCAACTACACAACACTTAGGATTGATTATCATTTTGAGACCTTTAAGTGGCTACTAAAAGCCCCAATATATGCCTAAAGGGTTGGAAAAAACTTGATCAAATACCATCTTTCAAAAGTTTAAATAGCAGTTTTTGAGAGGTTGGCCACGACCTATAGATAGTCAGAAAGATTTGAGCTGTGGCCAAAATTTAATGGCCGTGGCCAAAATCAAGTCAGAAACTTTTGGGCTGCGGCCAAAATCTACTGACCAGGGCCAGAACAAGTAAGAAGGTTTTGGGCTGCAGCCAAGAACTGATCACATGCTTTTGGGCCGCGGCCCAAACTCCTAGCCGCAACCAACAACTGGCCTATTTCCTCGCTAATTTTCAAATTACCATAACTTCTTGTACCCTTATCAAAATGACACAAACTTTATACCATTGGAAAATTGCAATGTGAACTACAAAACTGGAAAATTTCATAACATTTAAACACCATTTACTATTTCAAATCACCATGCAAAGTTGGTCCCTTGCATAGCATTTTAGCTTAACAACATTTCCAGAATTTTCAGTTTTTGCATAAATGTTTCCAAAGGTTTAAGATTCACACCAAACACTACTCCCATATAATTTTTCATAAGGGATCCAATGGAAACATCAAAATAGACAAATTCCCATTGTTAGATCCCATATGTTTTGATGATAACAAAGATTGGATGTGTAACGCCCCAAATTTCAATTAAGGGCTAATGATGATTATTGAAGATAATCATTGAATTAAAGTAGAATAATTATGGGTTTTATGACAATATTAATTAATATGCCATGATTAGTAGAAATTGAAAGAATGAAATTGTTAGGCCATTAGTTAGTAATTAATAGAGAAATTAGTTACTAACTAAGAGAAGAATGAGAAGTGTGAGTAAATGGCTAATAGAGGTATTAGAGTAGCTAATTGGTGACTTATTTTGGGAGAGCCAATGACAAGTGGACATGTGGCAAGTTTGGAAGAAGAGACAAAAGTAAAGAAAATTCAAATATCATTTGTTTATTATTTTCTCTTTCTTCTTCTTCCTCCATTTTGGCTGACCAAGCAGGGAGGGAGTAGCTTCATCATTTTCTCTCCTTCCTCAAACACTCTTCTCTCTCTTCTCATATCATTTTTCCGACGCCATTGTTGGGCAAGAGAGAGAAAAGAAAAGCTTGTGATTAAGGTAAACAAATGGCCTCTATTGCTCAAACTCTCTTCTTTAATATTAATCATTGAGTTGAGAGCTTCAATTTGATGGTTGTAGTTTCTCCATTGGTGGTGATTTGAGGAATCACGAAAATCTGGAGGTTGGAGAATTAAATAATCTCTTTGGAAAAGTTGAAGAGGTAGGTGAAACCAATCCTTCTATCTATGTTTCATGCCAAATAATTAAGATTGGAATTTCTGGAAATTATGGCCTATTTTTTTGTTGGAATAGGGTCATTGGTAGTTTGGCATGTTATTGGTATAGAAATGGGTGTTTGGTATGATTTTGGGATAGATAGATTGATTTGGGATTGTAATGGTATGTTTAGTGATTTTGAGAAATTAGTGATTAATGTTGCCCAAAACCAAAGCATGTTAATGGAATGGGATTTTGATTATTCTGTTGATTCCATTGAATTCCTTGGATGTTTTTGTGTGGGAGTAGCTTTGGTAGAAGTTTTGGGTCCATTAGGATAAATTGGGCAAGTGTTGGGAAGTATGGTTAGTTTTTCTACGTTTTCTGGTTTCTGATAGAATCACTCGAGTGATTTAGGGTTCACTCGAGTGGTGATGAGTTTCACTTGAGTGCGGTAGTGCAATTGTCTTTTATGCTCTCAATTTCATGTTGCACTTCTGTGTGTAGAGGCAAGAGTGTTGTCTCACTTGCAAGTGTTGTGAGTTCTCACTCGAGTAAGCCTCCTCTTACTCAAGTGCAGGTGTATTTGACACCATGAACTCTTGTCTCAGGTCCTCACTTTCTGTGCTTCACTTCCTGGTACTAGAGTGAGCATTTGGCTATCACTCGAGTGCGGCATTCTGGACTCGAGTGTTGTAGTCCTTTGAAGGTCCTTGGCTCTCGGGTGTATACTCGATGTTCTTCACTCTCTAGTACCTAAGTGTTGACTGTACCATTACTCGAGTGAGGTCTCCTTTACTCGAGTATCCGTACATTATCACTCGAGTGAGGCCATCTTCACTCGAGTACAGCAGTGAAAAATCATGTCTTGTGCTTCCAAAAGGGGATCTTTGGGATAGTTCTTCCAACCCTTTTAAGACTTGTGATAGAGCCATGTGTGAAGGCTTAAGCAACAGTAATGATAACCAATATTAAGTGTTATGAAAGTGAAAACTTGGAGTAGAGAATAACCCTATGTCCTTGATTTGGTTATAAGGTTAGGTATTCTCCCGGATCATGGTTCGATATCCGCTCGGATTATGAGTAGCCAATATTGGAGCATACTTGGAAAGAACAAGTATAAAGAACTTACCTCTCCTGCTTGTATTTGATAATTGTGTTGGTGTATTGATGCATGTTATTGCTTTGCTTGATTTTGTGAAACATACATAAGTGATTGAAGCTCTATTGCAACTAATGCTATGGCTATGAGTATATTGTTTAAACATTGAGCATGCTGATATGTCATTGTGTGAACATGAATTATGTATTGCAAGTATGTCATGCATTAAACACTTATCTTGCATGCATATTGGTATTATTTTCCTACTAAAATTCCCCAGAATCTCACCTTCCCTTACCAACAATGTAGACAGGGCAAGTGGATCAAGATGGAGCAAGTAACCAAGGGTGGCTAGGTTTCCTTATGGGCAAGTGCATTGGTATTGGTTATTGGTATAGGTTGGTATCATTGTATATGTTTGGATGTATATGTTCAGATGATAGATTGGAATGTATTTGTGGAATAAGTATTGTGTAATCCCCATTTGAGAGATTGTAAAGGGCGCATGTGCCCTATGAATCTTAGTGAAGGTATGAACCCGGGATTGCCAGGATTATTATTGTACACTCTGATATATTATGAATGTGATTTATCTTTATAAGGTAATTGTATTCGAAATGTGAATGTAAGACCAGATTGATTATATTTTTGAACTATTTTTCTTAACACCCCATCTTGAAGATGAGGGATTATAAATGTTGTTTTAGTCTTATTAGTCTTTATTTTACTTGAATTTCATATTTTGGATATAATTACGGAAGGGGGGTTACAGGATGAATATCACAAAAGGTTTTGATAATAAACAAAAAGGTTTCAACAAAGGAACTAAGCTATTTGTGGTGGAAGAAAAACTATTACTCAAGTGACTACTCAAGTAATGAATAAGAGCTGAAAGACAGAGAATATGACAAAACATCACTGGCAGATTTTTGAAGGCATTACTCGAGTAAGCACTCGGGTAATGAACCTCATTACTTGAGGGATCACTTGAGTAATGTATGAGAAATTGTTCCAGAAGCTCTTTGTCAAAAATTGCATTGGATTATTCAAAGGCATTGCTTGAGCAATCTGTAAAGTTATTTAAAACATTACTCGAGGGATTACTCGAGTAATTAGAGCAACAATGATGCAGTAACTCTCAGCCAAGAAATGAATTACATTACTCGAAGGGATCACTCGAGTAATCTGTAAAGTTATTTGAAACATTACCTGAGAGATCACTCAAGTAATCAGGTAAGCAAAGGCGAAGTTATTCTCAGCCAAGATTTTGATGCCTTTACTCGAGGGATGACTCAAGTAATGAGAGAAGAATTGCAAGCATTACTCGAGGGAATACTCAAATAATTAGAGATGAAAAGAAACACTTACTCAAGGGATTACTTGAGTAAGCAAGTCTACAAAGTTTTTATAAAATGAATTACTCGATGGATTACCTGAGTAATCTGGTCAAACACGTTGACTTACTCTCTGGCTTATTTTTAATAAGGTTACACGAGGGACTACTTAAGTAATGAAGTATGATCACTCGAGTAGCCACTCGAGTAATACAGTACAAAAAGTATGATTTTAATCCAATGTTCATCGATTTGTTATCTATATGATTAATCTTTCATTGTATTAGTTTTCTAAGTATATTTGCATAGAAACAATGAAGAGATCATGCATTATGAGAAAAGTCAAACATATCGTCCGCAATGTCCGAAACACTCACCTACAGCAAATGGCTAGTTTTCAAATTCAAAGAACAGTTAAATGAACTTGCATGACTCTAACGGACATGTTTGAAATGGTTCCAATGGAAATCACAATTCATCTATATATATGGAGCATTCAATGAAGAACAGAACACAACAACTGAGAACACGGAAACTCACATCGATCAATATATTCTTAGTGCTCTGTTTTCTTATATTCATTCTTTGTACTTCAGTGATTATATATTTGCTATGTGAGAGAGGTTTTCATTACAAACTCAATATTTGTTATTGAGACAACTTAAGGTTTGGAACCTTGAGTTGGGGAGTAGTTTACAACGTGTAAAGGGGAGTGAGTATCCAATGAAGGAACTTGCTATGTACTGAGGTGCCAAGGACCCACTGAATCTTGGAAGATATAGTAAAACTCTCAGAGAAGCTCTGATAACTAGACGTAGGTCAAAGTGGTTGTGGCCGAACCAATATAACTCCCAGTGTACACTTCGGTGATATTTCTCCTAGCCCTTAACTGTTTAAAATTTACAGTCAATTTTTATATACGCAACGAACTTTTTAGTATCACCCAATTCACCCTCTCTTGGGTGAAATGCTTACACTAACATTTGGTATCAGAGCGTGGGTCTTCTTTTTCATGTACAACAACCTAAGAAGGACCCAATGGCAAGTATGGGTGAAGGAATTCTTCCCGACGGAGCCTCTATCACTAGACCACCGGGTTTCAGTGGCGAACACTTCTCTTTCTGGAAAGCCAAGTTCAGAGTATACGTAATGGCTACAGAAACTTTGGGACGTTATTGAGAGTGGAAACTATGAGCCTGAGAAAATTGTAGATTTATATAAGGTTCCTAAGACACCAATAGAATATGATAAGAATGACAAGAAACTCATAACACTTAACAACAAGGCAATTCTAATGATTCAAAGTGCCTTGAGTCAAAATGAGTACTTTAGGATCTACACACTTTCAACAACTAAAGAAATATGGGAAGCTCTGGAAATAGCTTACAAGGAACTTCAAGAATAAAGGAAAATTGGATCAACACTCTAGTTACTAAATTTGATTTTCTTCGAATGAAATCAGGTGAGTTAATAGCTGAATTCAAACTTAGATATACTTATCTTGTTAATCAATTTATAGCACTTGGGAAAGTCTGTGATCAACATACCCAAATACAAAAGATTCTGAATATTCTTTCTAAAGATTGGGAGGCAAAAGTCACTGCTATTGAGGAAGCAAAAGGCGAATCAATACGATCGGTTGCTTCTTTATTCGGAAGTCTTTCTGAATATGAAGGTAAATTGAAGTTCAAACGAGAGCTAGAAGATATTGGTGATAAGAAGAAGAAAGGCCTAGCACTAAAAGCAAAAGAAGAAAATCAAGATGAGGATGAAGAATCTGACAATGATGAAATGGGTCTAATGATAAAACGATTTAGAAAGTTTTATAAGAAAGGCCAAGGATTCAAATACTTTCAAAAAGGAGGAACAAGCAGTAAAGAACACATCATCTGTTATGATGTGGGAAGCCAGGACATATCAAATCATAATGTCAAGAACTAGCTTAAAAGAATAAAGAAAAGAGAAAAGACAAGTTCTACAATAAGAAAAAAAGCCTTGGTATCTGCCATAGGGGAGACAGTTCATCTGACAAAGATAGCGATAATGAGGAAGTAGCCAATATTTATTTAGTCGCTCAAGAAGAGTAAGAAGAAGAAGAGGTAACTGATTCTGATCCTATATATGATGAATTAATTACTTTCTGAATAAAATGCTTTACATTTTTAAATCATCACAGTAGTTAAGGAATTAGTTGTTTTCAAAAAGAAAAAAAAATCTTGAAGAAAAACTCAAAGATGGTTTAGAAAAGGATTGTGAAAATTATTTGTCTTTGAAAAAGAAAAACAATGATGTCACGAAAACTCTTGAAAAATTTACTAAAGGAAGTGAGATGCTAAATGTAATTTTAAATGACTGATATGTTATTGGATATGATCCAGAATCAGATAAAATGAAAGGAAGGAAGAAAGCAGGAGGTAAGACATACTTGAGTTATTTTTAGCATTCTATACATACATCAAATACTTTCGCAAATTGCAATTATTGTAATAGAAAGGGTCATTATACTTTATCATGCATTCATAAAAAGAAAATAAAAATAGGAACCTACAAATGAGTACCTAAAGGTTCATATGTTTAGAAAATATTTTGTACCAACTTAAAAGGACCCAAAAAGATGTGGATACCTAAGACTAAATCATATTTGATTGCAGATATGTCTTAAAGCATCCAAAAACAAGTGGTACATAGACAGTGGATGCTCCAGATATATGACCGGTGATTTCGAAAGTTTTACCATGATACAACCTGAAGAAGGTGGGAAGGTAAAATTTGAAGGAAATTAATCTGGAAAGATAGCAGGAATTGGTGAAATAAAAAAAGATAAAAGCACACAAGTCAAAGACATATATTACGTTGAAGGATCATGCCATAATTTTCTGAGTGTAAGTCAAAGTACATATAAAGACAACTGGGTAATATATGACTCAGAGGAATGTCTAATTGTAAACATGAAAGACTTACAATTAGATAAGAAGAATCTCAAGGCAAAGCTTAGAGCAAAAAGGGAAGGTAACTGTTATACTCTTGATATCAATAGAAATGATTTTGAAAACTGCTTTTTAAGTAATGCCCATGAAAGTTGGTTATGGCATAAGAGGCTACTTCATGTCAACATGCACCAACTAAGAAAACTTCTCAAAAAGGATTTAGTACTTGGATTACCCAAAATAAATTTCAAAAATGATTTGATTTGTGATGCAGGTCAGAAGGGTAAACAAACTAAATCATCTTTCAAATAAAAAAATGAGATCACAACCAACAGACCACTTTAATTATTACACATGGATTTAGTTGGACCAGTAAGAGTTAAAAGTCTTGGTAGCAACTTATATTCATTGGTTATTGTTGATGATTTCTCTATATTTACATAGACTATTTTTCTATCATCAAAGGATGAAAACTTTAGAGAATTTATTGTTTTTGCCAATAAAGTGCAAAATGAGAAAGGTAAGTCCATTGCAGATATCAGGACAGATCACGGTGGAGAATTTGAAAATCAAGCCTTTGAAGAATATTGTAATACTAATGGTATTGATCGCAATTTCTCCGCTCCAAGGACACCTCAACAAAATAGAGTTGTGGAACAAAAGAACAGAGTACTCACTGAAATAGCTAGAGCAATGCTGAATGAAAAGAATGTATCTCAAGTTTTCTGGGTTGATGAAATGAGCACAACATGCTATACTTCAAATAGAGCCTATATCAGAACAAAACTTGGAAAAACACCTACGAACTATACAAAGGAAGGAAGCCAAATCTTGCTCATCTACATATCTTCAATTGTAAGTGTTTCATTCATAATAATGGTAAAGATAACTTAGGAAAATTTGATTCTAAACTAGATGAAGGAATTTTCCTACGCTATTCTAACCAGAGCAAAGCATACAGAGTTTTCAATAAACGAATATGTGTTGTTGAAGAATCAATTCATATTGTATTCGATGAATTTGAATCCTATGACAAAACCATTGAAGATAAGCAGCAAGTTGTTTAAATCAAGAGAATGGTCAACCTAATACTAAATCTTTCATCCCAGAATTTGATCAAACCAAGGAAGAAAATTAGTCACTAGGACAACCTAGAGCCTGGAAATACAATAAAAGTCATCCCCTAGAGCAAGTCATAGAAGATGTAAATAAAGTAGTCAAAACTAGGAATAAAATTTTCAATGAAGTTAGTTTTTCTGCCTTTATTTTTGAAATTGAACTTTCTAACATTGAAGAAGCCCTATTAGACAATGATTGAGTAATAGCAATACAAGAAGAACTAAACCAATTTGAAAAAAATCAAGTTTGGGATTTGGTACCCCGACTTAAGAATCATCCGATCCTTGGTACTAAATGGGTATTCAAGAACAAACTTGATGAATCCGTAATCATTATTAGAAACAAGGCAAGATTGGTGGCCAAAGGCTATAATCAGGAAGAATGAATTGATTATGAGGAAATATATGCTCCAATGGCTAGATTGGAAGCTATACGAGTACTCTTAGCTTTGCATGCATCAAAGGATTTAAACTCTATCAAATGGATGTAAAAAGTTCATTTCTAAATGGCTACATCATGGAAAAAGTATATGTAGATCAACCTATTGGTTTTGAAGATGTAACCAAACCTAACCATGTTTTTAAATTGAGAAAAGCTTTATAACAAGCTCCTGGAGTATGGTACGAAAGGCTCAGTAAATTTCTCATTGATCAAGGTTTTGTACGAGAAAAATTTGATACAACACTCTTTACAAAGTGAAAACGAGATGATATTTTAATTGTACAAATATATGTTGATGATATAGTTTTCGGTGCTACTAATAAAACCTTATATAAGGAATTTTCTGAGATAATATAGGGGGAGTTTGAGATGTCAATTATAGGAGAATTGAATTTCTTTATTGGTTTGCAAATCAAACAAAGAAAGAATGGAATTTTCATATCTCAAACGAAGTATTTGAAAAAGCTATTGAAGAAGTATGGAATGAATGAAGCAAATGGAATGGACACGCCTATGAGCTCAACTATGTTGCTTGATGCTGATGTCAAGGGAAAAGATTACAACATCACAAGATATAGAGGAATGATTGGATCATTACTCTATCTCACTACTAGTAGACCTAACATCCAATTCAGAAAGAAATGGAAAAACGGTTGAAAGTGGACAGTCAAGAGCTGAAACGACTGATAACTCGAGTAGCTACTCGAGTGATGTCTCATAGTCACTCGAGTAAGCCCTCGAGTGATCATGACAGCAGATTACAAATCAACCTTGTTTTTAAATCAATTCTGCCTTATAGTACCATCAAATTATCAAGGGAATATACATGAATAATTACAATATTATTCATGCCAAGTACGCATTTAAATTCTCTTAATTTTTATATTTTTGGTAGGATTACTCTAGTAGCCCCTCGAGTGATATTGGGCACTAGGACTTTATTTGTTACAACTCAATCATTTTTCTCAGAATCTCCTCTAGTGATTCTCCTAGTGCTCTCTTAAAAACTTTTCAAAAAAACTTTTGCATCTCATTTTCGGTAAAACCCAGTGATTTTTACCTCTTAAAACCTCTCAAATCTCTCAAAATTTTCAACCCTAGACCTTCGACCTCTGAGAGATAATTTCCATAAAATTTTAATTCTCTCAATCACAATAGTCAGAACTAAATCTCTTAATCCTAATACTCCTTCTGAGTCTTCTGAACCATATCAACCCTTTGATTCACCTCCATCTCCTTTAGCCAAAAAGACAAAAGCTCACTCCTAGATCAAAAGAAAAAATCAAGTTGCAAGCCAAGCCTAAGGTCAAGGGGGTTATGATCAAGGAACCCATTGATATAAGAGCTCAATCTAAGAAAGCAATTCCTCCTGGTAGAGGCAAAGAGTCTAAGGCACCACCTCCACCTCCTTCTGATTCATCTGACACTTCTTGCTTCTTTGAAAAACCATCCAAAAAGGCCAAGTTTGACAGAAAACTTGCTCAAACTATGACAAGTATACTAGATGAAGCTTACAAGTCTAGAGGAGGGAAGCAAGGCTAATCTCCAAAGGAAATAGAAGAAGAAGAAATCACATTTCCTCTAAAAGAATTCAATGTGATAAAGCTTGAGGAATCACAAAAATTCGAAGATCACTTTTCAAAAAGAAAAGTGTGCAAGATGCACTTTATTGACCTCAATGTTTTACAAGAAGTATTGAAGTTCAACCTCAATTCTTATCTTGAGTGCTATATACCTTGGCTTTCAATTAAACTTCCATTTTGCTTCAAGATAGTAAGGCATTTCTATTGCAACTTAGAGCCTGTCAATGATCCCCTTTGTGATACTTTAGAAGAAGAAATGGTTTCTAAGGTTAGAGGTTAAGAAATCTTAATCTCACCCTCAAAAATAAACACCTGGTTAAGGATAGAGGACCCCCTGAAGACATTTATCCTACATTTGACTCGAGCCAGTTGTTTTCCATTCTAAGACATGGTGAGATAGTGGGACCTCTAAGTTTTAACTTGAGTGATATGTGTGATCTTCATTGAGTACTTTTAACCTGAGTGATATGTGTGATCTTTATCGAGTACTATGGTATATCTATTCTAGAGTCATAGTAAACAAATCAAACAACTTCACTCATTTCATAGAGAGGGATTAGAAAATTTTCCTCATTCCTTCTCAAAGAGAAAAAGGACTGGGGATACTATATTTTTGCTAAAATTAAAAGATATAGAATTTGAAGGAAAATTTACCACTCCTAAGCCTTATCCTCAGCTTATATCCCTGTTTTTCAAAAAGAACAAGATTTGGTACTTGGAGAAGAATGACCAATTGAGATGCTAACTCCAGTGGGACGAAATCAGATTAGGAAATTGCACATTGATATTCCCTTGAAGACTCCTCTTGAATCTAGTCCCAAGAAGAAAAAGACTGAGGCTGAATCCAGTAGGTTGGATGATACTCAGTCATTTGCTCCTACTTCTACTTCTGCTCCATCATTCCTTAGCTCAACATTATAGACATTTATGGAAAATATTCTTAGGGGTTTTCATATTGACATTGCAAATACAAATGTTGAGTTGATAACCAATATGAATGTGAATATAGAAGAGCTTGTGGAGAAAATGGATAAGAGGCATGCAGAGATATTGGTAGAATAGAGGGCCTAGGGTGAGCTTGTGAGATCACTTCATGCCAGACTTGATGCTATGGCACCTGGTTCATCCACTTCTGGTCCATCTATGCCTGCATCAGTCTCTGAGCCTGTACCATCTGAGTCAATACCTACTTCTGTGCCTTCTTTTATTCCTGAGCCAGTATCACCTTCTGAGCCTGGACCTTCTTCTATCCCTCTTCCTACTTTACCTATCACCATCCCCAGAAACCTCTTATTCTCTATACCTGGCCCAAACACTTCTGAGACCATTCATATCACCATTGATGATTCAGTTCCTCCGATCCAACCAGTTCAGCTTGAGCCAGTGCCCATACTTGTTGCTTCACTTGTAGGCACTGAGGACGTAATTGTTTCTTCCAGTGAGCATCAGTCACCTGCTAGAATAGAGGAAGTAGGGGTTAATTCTCTAATTCCATTTACACAAATCCTCTATAGATACCTCCATTGAATCTTCCTAAACCTGAATCATCATCTTCCAGTCACTCATCTTCTAGTTTAAGTGAATCACATGGCTCTGGATTTACACCTCTTTTGTCAATCCCATTTCTACAATCCAGCCATCTAGCCCTACTCCTTCTCTTGATTGATCCTACCCTTGTGATGAAAAGAAAAAGGAAGAGAAGAACTTGGGTGATTTTGTGAAAAAACGTGATGTGATTTTGTAAAAGAATGCATGTGGATATGGGTGAAAAGGGTTTAAGGGAGCTTTATTAGCTTTATTAGTTTTTGTTTGCAGTTTGATTATGTTGGTATGATGAACTCATCCTGTAATTTCAATTGAAGTTATATTTCATTGTGGACTAATGAGTTTTTTGATTGTGTGTGCAAGATGGTCAAATGAAAAATTAGGATTCAGACAAGAACCCATGGGAAGGGCTTATTTGAGAGTGAGTAATTAGCATACTAACTCGCCTTCTTCCTTCCTTTTTTTATTTAGTCCAACGAACAACCCCCTCTTTTTAAGAAAGTTTTGATTTTTAAAAGTGTTGCAAAAAATAGGTATTAGGCAATTGACATAAGACCTGGTATCTAATTCTAACAAGTATCATTTTCTTGTGGGAAATCTTCTTTTTTTGATGAGCAAAAATCTATAGCACTGGAGCCTAAGTCACGAGACTCTCCATACAATCAATCCTCACCAACTCACGAACACAATCTGGAGCATTTGAGAAAAAGCACGGCCCTCCTGCTGTTGACAGAGCAAACTTAGCCAAAGCATCAGTCACTCTGTTGGCTTCCCTCCGAATCCACCTGATGTTGACTTCCCAATTACGATGAAGCATCGCCATAATCTCAGTCACAGTATCCATATCCGGTTCCTCCATGAGTTCTCTGGTACTAATACAATCTACTAAATCAAGGTAGTCCGATTCAACAATGACCCGACGGAAACCTCTGTCCCATGCAGTTTTCAACCCAAGCAGCACCCCCCATGCTTCCGCCTCAAAACTGGTTCCCTCACCGATATTGAAGCAGAAACCGCCGAGAACCACCCCTTGCTCAGTACGAAGAATACCTCCACAGGCCGACTGTCCAAGCTCCTCCACTGCTGCCCCGTCGACATTTACCTTAACAAATCCTACGTCCGGATGGACCCAGGCTTCCACCCCATTATACTTGCTTGCCTCCGCCTGTATCACACCTGGTGCCCATTTGACACAGGACTTGACCTTTGCTATGATCGAAGCTGGTGTCACTTCCTTGTTCTCGAAAACCAGAGCATTTCTTGCCAACCATAATTCCTGACATGTAAGGGCGAACCAGACACCCCAGCCAATCCCTTCAATTTTTAGACGCTGACCCAAACTTCGCCTAAGCCATCGCACACGATCATGAGTGAGGAAGAAAGTAGACACAAGTTCTGGTGGAAGAAGCCGATGCCACACCTCCCTTGCTCTGTTACAGTCCCGCAACACATGCAGGACATCTTCCCTTTTCTCTGAGCAAACACGACATTGATCAGAATGTGCAATTCCTCTATAGAATCTTGACGCATTGGTAAGCAATCTATTACAGGCACATAACCACAAGAAAGTCTTGCAACGCTGGGGCACGCGAAGCTTCCATATTGTTCTCCATAACCATTTGTTGCTGTCATCGCCGGATTTCCTGAGACTCTCATAGGCAGATTTGGTGGTGAACATCTGTGACGCTGATAGTCTCCAAGTAGGAACATCTTCCCTACCTTGATTTGTAGCGACTTGACACACCACACCAATAACATCTGGTGATAAGTACGGACTAAATAATTCTACCCTCTACCCTCTAGAGGGAGAGATAAA
The DNA here is from genome assembly GCA_963855925.1 of Inga laurina. NCBI lineage: Eukaryota > Viridiplantae > Streptophyta > Magnoliopsida > Fabales > Fabaceae > Inga > Inga laurina. The sequence continues at coordinate 13,377,590 of OY979712.1, read as the reverse complement.
GTCAGAAACCGGACGCTCAACCATGTGGGATGGGACGTCTTGCACCACCAGCTGAAGTAAAGGTCCCGTGCCCTTGATCCAAGCGTCCTTCCAAAACCGGACATTAATCCCGTCGCCAATAGTCCAACCAAGGCCATGCTTCACACTCTCCTAATTCTGTTGAATACCGTGCCATGCTCTGGAGCATACTGGGTGATGTTTGGCCATATCCGGTAAGACACCCTCACCACATTTATATTTCTCACGCATAAACTGAACCCAAAGTGCATCCCTTCTATTCACCATCGCCCAACCGAGTTTTATCATGAAGGCATTATTTTGAATTTGTGCCTTCCGTAATCCTAGCCCGCCCTCATCCTTCCTCATGCATACATTATCCCAAGAGAGTAAATGAATTTTCCTATTTCCCAGGGAACCTCCCCACAGGAATTTCCTGCAACGTTTGTCGATATCTGTGCAAATAGAACTGGGCAGAGGACAAGCTTGCATTGCATACAAGGCGGAAGCGGACAGGACCGAGGATACCAACGTGTGTCTAGCCGCTAAGGGGAGGGAATTTACCTTCCACCCTGACAGCTTCTGATCCATCCTCTCCAAAATATAATTGTAAGTGGACTTTGAAACTCGCTTATGATGAATCGGTACACCAAGGTACTCTTGTGGGAAATCTTCTAATTGACCAATTTCATTTAACTAAATTTAAATAAAATCAATATACAATATCTAAATATATTGATATTTCTATTAATATATTCAAAAATTAAATAGTAAAAAATTCAAATAGAATGAATAATGAATATAGAAGGGTTTCCATTTGTTCAAATGAACGAATTAACAACTACTACTATTATATTAACAACAATTTTGTTTTCATATCAGCATTTTCATAGCACCCCACCACTTCAAACTTACCACTTCCTCTGTTTTCTTTCCTAAAAACAAAGCACTATGACACCCAACCTCATTTTTCGTATTAACAACAACTACTGTTATATTAACAACTACTACTGTATGAATTAACAACACTTTATTTTTTTCCCATATCAGCGTTTTCATAGCACCATACCACTTCAAACATATCACTTCCTCTATTTCCTTTCTCAAAAACATAGAACTATGACGTCCAACCTCATTTTCCGTAATAACAACTACTACTATTATATTAACAACTACAGCTGCACGAATTAACAACAATTTAATTTTTTTTCATATCAACATTTTCACAGCCCAATGAGGTTGGAAAAGGGGGATGGGTTAGACAATTCATCATCATCATCATCACCTTCATCCCTTCCTTTTTTAAAAATGGCGGAAGCTTGAAATCAAAAAAATCCCACCACCTTCCTTCCATCTTCTTCTTCCTTCTATCTTACATACCATCCCACAAATTTTTCACCACCTCAAAGCTTTGGCCTTCACCATCGCCACCATTTCTGTAGAGAGAGAGCGCAGGGAGCTAAAAAATAAAGGCCAGATCTGAGAGCCAAAATGCAGAACGAATGAGAGAGAGAAATAATAGAAGAGGGGCATGTGTGTCATTTGACTTTGGAAAATAATATCATAAAAGTCCCTAGGGACTTTTTAGATATTTCAATTTTTTTCAGGGACTTTTCTGGGAATATGTTGCTTCCTTGGAACATAGGAGTGATTTTTCCTTTTAAAAAGTAGATGATGTGTCTCTCTCTGGATGTTTGGATCAATATTGAACGGATATGATATAAAGATATTGAGGGATATTGAGAAAACTTGCCTATGAGAGAATCTACTTCAGTTTAATTAAGATGTTTGATAAATATGTGTTGTTGTTATTGGATGGAGCCTTTATTGCTATGATTTTGTGACAATGGATTTGGACTAAGGGATTAATAAGTTGTGATATGGGCTTGTGGATTGACTATTGTCATGTTGGGCTTCAAGTGCCCGAGGACCAGTTGGCTATCCCTAGCACTTACTTCCGCTATGTTTTGAAATGATTTATTAAACTGTTCTGATTGAAAAGTGTTGTTTGAAACCAAGGTATTCAAACTCGGACAGGTCACTGAACCGGTTGGGGTACTGGGTTAAGGGTCAGTGGGTCAGACCGAAGTCAAACCGGTACTAAACCGGGACTGAACCGATGATAAATGGAAGATTTTAGGATTATTAATATGAAATTCTAAAGAAAAAAATTAAAAAATTGATTTTTTTAAAATAAAAAATAAAAAACTCAGACTGGACTGGGTCACCAGACTGGACTGATCTAGTGTTTGGTTCGGCAGTTTCCGGGCCGAACCGGCCAGTCCGTTTCTGGGAACTCTGTTTGAAACTATTCTATTATGGCATATTCTTTTCTACCATGGTAAACTTTATTGCTTGGGTTTTAATTCTTTATTACCATGATAGATTACTTAACCAACGTGTTAAATATATTTTATAAATCGGGGTGTTACAGTAGGCCTTTATTAAAGCAAATTGAAACCCCAAATGTTTACTTGAGCCTGTTGAACATTTCACTCTTTTTTGGACTTATAGTAATTCGGCTCTTGATATGATGAAGAGGATCTGGGACTTACTTAGAACCTTCTTAGAACATAATCAGCATCTTATTCATTGGAGATGCCACATAAACTGCTATGTAGCACTTTATTACCACCTTGGATGCCAACTTTGTGGCTTTGTTGGATGCCACATAAGATGTCATTGTATTTCTATTACCACATCATTATATTTAACACAGTTAATGTCCTTATTAAATTATAGAGGCTAACATTTTAGATGAAAATAACTTTGAATGACTAAAATCTATGGTTTGAGAGTAGAGCTACGAATCATGGCCGTAAGGCCGGCCCTTAATGGGCCAGGACCTAAAAGGGTTGGCCCTTTTAGGCCCGGGGTCAAAAAACTAGTAGTATTTCAAGGCTCGGTCCGAGAGCATGCGGACCAGGGCCGGCCAGCAGGGCCGAGAAGTCATTTTCACAATATTTAACTATTTTTCTTGCATTTTTTCCCATAGATATATAATTAGTAAATAATAACGATTAAAGTTCTAATTTAATACATAAATGTTGCCAACATTAAGGTTTAAACAACACATCTCATGCAATAAACAAACACAATTAATAATGTATAATCAAAGGTAAAATCATGTCTATAAATAACTCACACAGAGGCCATAGCATAAGAAGGCAAGAAGCTAAACACTCTAACCTCTAAGCAACATGAGTATGGCGACGATCATTTTAATCTTCTTCGCCACTATCATCAATTTCAAGGATATTTGATTATGCTTCACTTTAAATAGTAGGCTCAAGTAGTCAAATAATTATAACATCCATCAAAAATCGTACTCCATTAGGCAGAACAGTATATAATATGATTTTATTATAAATAGAAAGAACAATATACTTAAAAATCACAATATGATTCAATTAGGCAAAATAATATAGTCAAAAATTATAGTCTATATAATATGAGGACAAAGTGACATATAAATTTAATAAGCCAATACAATTTTCCTTCCCAAATAAAAAATAAATAACTAAAAGGGACATAACGGCTAGCCCGAGGCCCAACAGGTTCCCCTTTAGTAACGCCGTCAATCTCGGGAGTCTCCCTGCTAACTTCCCTCGCGTTCCTGCTTCGAAGTTCAGACTTCAGAATGATTGTCGCTTCCCAGTAATCTGTCAGTAACCTTTCTTCCTTTCTACAATCCAAAATCGGCGAATTTTCATGCCTTTATCTATTTAGCGGTTCTGACATTCACCACTCCTTACCTCTTTCTGTCTCGATTCTCTTATCGCATCATTATGTGTTGCAGGCACAGCAAGATCCACCACGTCTCATCCTCAACATTCTCTGTCGTTAAAATTTCTTCGTTTCCTCAATCCAGCTGTCGAAATTTCTTGTTTGACTCGCTGAATCATTCGAGCTCAAGAATAAGAAGCGGATAATCATGATAATGACGGCGATGATGGGATTGAGCGTGCAGGGCATGTTGGATCTCATGGTGGCTGGGGTTTCCCTGTTGATTGGTTTGGGAATTTTTTGTTTCACTGCTTCAATTCTATGTTTTGCTGCATTCTTCCTCAATTCCAAGGACGTATCCTGAATCCTTGCACTATTGGTATGCACTAACATACCCTCAATATAATCTCTTCGTGAATTTTGATATTGTTTTGATTAGAGCTGTAACTTTGATATTGCCAGTTGGAGTTGTCTTATAGCCTTTTCATTGATAGGCTTAGATGATTTATTTAGGGTCCTGTGCATTTGTTACTCATGAATTGATCGCCTCTTTGTTAGGACAGGTGCAATCGTATATTTGAGAGCATGCTTCTGTGTGGATTCTTAGGCGAAGTGCACTTGCAATGAGCTAATTATAGTATATTATTAATCTGAAGGCTAAAGTGATCATCATAACTTAGGTAGTGTCCAGTGAATTTATTGCCATATTTCTGTTTGGACTTCTTATATTCTCTGGCAAAGTGTAGAACTGTTAAGCCATTAATTCAAATATGTTTAATCTGTTATGTATATAATCTTCATGGCTTCTCTTGGTTCCAGTGAACTTATTACCCTCGGCTAGTCATGTTGTAATTATCATATGCTTAGGCAAAGTGCTCTGCAGCTGAACTAAATATATATGGTTAATCTGAAAAGCTTAGTAATCTTCATGATTTTGGGATCCAGTGAGTTCGTCGCCTATGTTTACTTCAGCGTGGAATTCTCATATGCCAAAGTGCACTACTGTTGAGTTAATAATCATATTTTTGATTAATCTGAACAGTGCAGAGATCTTTATGACTAAATATTTTTATTATGAATTTTTTTGATCTGACATGACTTACAATTGAAATCTTATTTTGTGTACAAAGTTTTCACAAAGAGTATGGTTAATCCAACTTTTTTGACCAAAAAAGTTTTGTTTGTGTGATTATGCAAGATAGAAATTCTACAATATGTCTACCATGCTATAAGATCCTCCACTGCCAATGCTAACAATCCTGCTATTCACCCTATGCTGCCATCATATTTTTGCCCAACTTTAAATAATAGTAATATCATAAAGCAGTTTCATTAATGTAACATCCTCCTGTGGTGTACTTTTTAAGGAATACATATGATCATGAGAAGCTGAGAAATAGGTAACTAGAGTTGTATACTTGTATTTTGCCTAAACTCAGCATATTGTCGATCTCACTCCTTAGCAAATTCTTAATGTATAAGTGTCTTTCACGATTCACATGTCATACCCCATCACCTAACTTTTACTGCCCATGTTTGTGCTCTATAACAGAAGTCTTCATCACTGCAAGGATTGCTGTGGTTTTTGAAATTTGTGTTAAACATTTCTGAACCATCAGCTACGTTCAGAAAGAATCAATTTTCCCTTTAGTTGAAAATGCAGGGATGGGATTAGAGTCGTACTGCTCAAAGAAAAAAGTGACTAGATTCCGGGAGGGAAGGACAAGGGTTCTGATGATTCCATCATGGAAGCGCTGATGTTTAGAAGGATGACATCTGGTATTTGAGTCACAAAATGAATGGGGGAGAGATAATCCATTTGCATCATGGAAAAAAAGCACTTCTGAAAGATGTCTTGGAAAGCAACTATATTTTTAAAAGTAAAGCCCACTCTTAAATTTTCACTTAGAAGTCTCATGAAACATTTAGCACACAAAAGAATGTTAGCCGCCTCCTTGTTATTGCCATATTCTTCCACTTTAAGCCAATAAAGGATCACTGGAGTTGCAGAGCTTGATATTTTCTACACTATTAGGATATGCATTCACTCTTTCACACATGATTGGTCCATTCATAGGCTCATAGCCATTCATTTATTATTGTCTGGTTTTTGGAACTGTATCAGAGAATAACCTACAGAGCCTGATCTAAGTTGAAGCTTTGCATTGGTTTCCTTCATTAAATGCAAATGCTTTGGAGTCTGAACTTCTCACAGTTACGTTGTGCCTTTTAATTTTCGATAGCTGCAGGGACTCATACCCTATTCCAAGGTCGTAGGGACTGTGACTAATGACTATAACTTATACTCCTAATCATAGAATTCATATTATTTTTGCTTTTCTGTTTCTGGATATTTGTTTTATTGGAAGATAAGTTTTAGATCTTTTATGAGTTTGTGCAAGTGCAAGACAGTTGCTATCTTTATAGATCTTTTTTGAAAATGTCTACCTTAAATAGCAGACATAAACCCTTGAGGAGATTTTCATATTGCACACATTTCCTCCTCCTAAATGCAGACTAATTACACGGGATTTTCACAATATTTTATTCTGGTTTAATTCTGTGCTTGTTTTCATTACTTCATCTGGCTTTGATATTGCTGTACTATTTATCAGTTTCTCTCGGTGGCCTCTCTAAAAAGGTTTAGTTTCAGATGTTAACTCTTGTATTTGGATCAGATGTGCTTGATCAACGTGCTCAATTTTGTTGCAGGAATTCGTGGCTTATGGAGATTCATTCATCAAAATGGAGCCATGTTGTTGCAAGAATCAGTGTGTTTGAAAAAGTTGAGGATGCAATATTGATTCGTGAAGCAGGAAATAGGAATGTAGCCTCTGTTGAGTATATAGTCAATAAAAGTTCAGTGGTTAGATTTTATTTCTCCCACTCTTGTAAGATCATTCTTTTAAGTTAGTTAAGTCAGGTATTTGTTATGAATGTACATTGATTTTTCTAAAATACTGGTTTTTAATCATGTGTATTGCAACTGCCCTTTGATAGAATCTCCCTTGCTATATGCAATCATTATGGATATTTTAGTGAAAAAATTATAAATTTGGAAATAAAGTAGATTGAGGTATGATAATTAAGGTTAAAGTAAACCTTCTTTATAACTCTTATATTCAGGATCAAATGTATTAACAAATGAGGTGATTCTCTCGCATAACTTGTGGGGAAGTTGAGAAATGAGCTGTGTTATTCATGAATGATGCAACTTATTATAAATTTTATATTAGTTAATGATATTGATATACATTCATCTTCTGGCAAAAAAAAAAAAAAGAAAAAAAAGAAAAAGAAAAAGAAAAAAGAAAAGAAAGAAAGATATACATTCATCTCAGATGGGGATAACTTCAAAATGTATCAAGCTAAACAAAGATTTGTTTTTGGGACAGCTAAGAAACTACTATTCCTCTAGATGAACTAAACATGTTTCTGATCCAACAGTTCTTATGAATACAAATATATTGAGCTAGAATTTACAATTGCATTAGAAATATAGCGAATACAAACTATGAAAAGAAAAGAAAAGAAATATAGCGATTACATTCTAATTTCTATTCCTATTTTCATTTCTATTCTCATTTTCACCTCTCAAATTCATTCCATGTACCCAACGTGGTCTTAGATTCTTTCACTGCATATACGAAGCCCAATTTTTCTTTGTTTTGCCCCCAGAGGATAATCATGCAATTCAAAACTTAAAATAAGCCTAATTCCTTCTTTTTTTTTTTTTTTTTTGTCCCATTGTCATTGTTGTACACTTCAAGGGATTTTATTCTAATACTAATTTTGATGCATTAATATTAATGTAAAATATAAAAAAAAATATAAAGAGTATAGGTCCAAGTTTTGATTAGCAGTGGAGAATTAATTTTAACCTTTATGAAATAAATATATGACGGTAGTTTTATTTTGTAAAGCCTAAACTTATTTTTAAATGTAATCCCAAACAAGCATGCATGTGCATTCAATTGGAAAAAATAAATATGTGGGGTTAGTTTTATTTTGTAGCTGCATCATGAGTGGGGATCCAAAAATAGAAGCAACTTGGCAAATTCTGAAATCTCATTATCTACTTAATTTGCACTAAAGTTACAATTTACAAGGAATAAACAAATCAACAATTTTTATTTTGTTTCATAATTTATGTCTTTATGTAACAGTATTAACTTACAAATTAATTTAGGAGGGAAGAAATTCATCAGGAAAAAAAATTAGTAAAAGAATGTGACTGCTATTTTTTCTTTTTCTGTTTCCTAGAATACACCATTCCTCGGATCCCATCCGGATCCGCCACGAAGCCCAATGGCCGGTAGAATCCGAGAACTCGGGGCTCCGAATAAAGCGCGATGTTACTAATCCCCTTTTCTAACAATTCCTCAATCAGCCTCTCCATCACCGCCTTCCCCAATCCGATGCCTTGGAACGACGGATCCACCACCACGTCCCATATGATCGCGTTGAACACGCCATCTCCGGTCGCTCTCGCAAACGCCACCGGCTTCTTCGTCTTCTTGTACTCCACCCACAGCACCGTCTGTGTGTTATCCAGCGCGATCCGGATCTTTTCCGGGTCACGTTTGGAGAACCCTACAGCTACGAAGATGGCGTTGAGCTGATCAAGGTTGAGGTCGTCCGTGTCGCGGCGGAGGATGAAGCCGCGGGATTCTAGGGTTTCGTTGGAGACCGAGAACTTCGTGGCGGCTGTGGTCGGGAGTTGAGCTGAGACGGTGAGGCTTCTGCGTGGAGGGTGAATTGAGGGTTTGATGTGGAGTGAGGAAGGGACAGGAGTGGAGAATATGGCGCGCAATTTCATTATTGAAGCTTGGGGAATTTGATCCTTGTTCTGTGGTATTGGATGAGGAATAAAGTAAAGCTGTGAATTCGAAGAAGCTAGTGAAGTGTTATTGTGCAATTTGTGGCTGTGAAGGAGCATCTCTGGGGATAATACCGTTGTGTACGTGTACTCTGATTGGCGGGAATTCGGTGGGCCCACTCATTTATTTACTTTTGGATTTTCCTTTGGAACAAATTTTATGTGTATGTTCAAAACTTTTATGGAAAAATCTATATTGAAGATATTAAAAAATCTGTCCAACAATTATATTGACATTAAGTACGGTTTAGCTTTATCTGGGATTGAATCTTAATTTAATCGATAAGTTGTGTGATTGAATACCTCGCTAGTTTCACATTGTGGGCACATATTGTTCAACTTTTCTGACTCAGTTCTTTTTAATCCAATGGCTAATTCCTAGTAGTTGCGAATTGTGTTGAACTTTTCTTGAGCAATAAAGAACCCCCATATTAAGTGAGCTGCTCTGGCAACTCTAATCAAACCCTATTCCAATAACATTTTTAATTGAAGCTCCTGATGTAATGAATGAGTAGAAAAGTTTAGTTATAGTTGAACTACAATAACTTTTTCCTTTACCAAGATAAGTACTAATGTATTTTAAATTAAGAACGAATGATAATGGACAAGGTTTTCGGTAGTTAAATCAGAGAAGCTGCTGCTGAGCTGTCTGTTGGGCCGCCCTGAAAGCATTGACAAAGACTGAGACTTGAAGCTGCAAATGAGTCCAGTTTCCGTAGATATGGTGTTTTCTGTAAAATTGTGGCACGTGAAAGTTTTGCAGTTCATATATTTGAAAACTGCTGACAAACATTCACAAAATTTGACTGTCAAAATATAAACCATAATTGTATCAATTTTTCAGGAAGAGAGTGCAGAAAAGTTGCATTATTGGACCTTTTTGGACTGTGAAGGAAACGAGACTGAAACCTAACATTTCATTTTAAGATTATTGATCGAGAGTTTGCAAGGGAGAGGTAATATTTTCTTCCAGTGTTTACTTTTTTCTTGGGGAAACTATCTAGTATTTTCTCTTCAACTTAAGGAGCGAAATATTTATGGCTAACTTGGTGCCAACTCTCAAGGATTTTGGTGCTCATCTGTAAGAGGGAGTTTTACTACTTAAGGATTCGAAACTTGAGTTTCATGCTTATCTCTTTGTCATGACCTTTTGCCAAACTTTATTATTGTTTTACTTTTTTGACCAATCATGGCATTTTGAACTTCTATTTGATGGTGATCATTCTTTCAGCTTGTCTTTTCTCTAATTTAATACTTAGTAGTTAGGATTTGGGGAAAAAATAAAGAAGTGTTAATGTAACTTTAACCGTCTTGCTTTAGTAATACAATACTTTTTTGTTTTCCATTCTTTTTTCATCCTTTAGAGAAAACCTGTTAAAAGTTAGATATGTTTTCGGTGGGGAGTCTTTGTTTAGCATAGCATTATTGACTTCCTCCCTCATTTCCCTTCCGTCTCTTCGCTAATTTCTTTGTTTACCTACTCTGTTTTCCTATATAAATACTGAATGTAATCTCTATTTTACATATCAATGAAATCTAAGCTCTATGAGCTAATATGGTATCAGAGCGACTTGAGCTTCGGTCCTTTGTCAGAAAATGAGGCAGAACCAGTGAGAAGAGTGTGACGGTGAGGTTGAGAGAGAGAGCACAAATACGTGCTCTTGGGCCATTGATAGGGAGAGCGTGGGACTACACCTCCCACTCCAGGGTGATTGGAAGGCGTCAATCAGCATTTCCCAAAAGTTCGAGCACATCTGACCAGCGAGTGAAGTACACGCGACTTCACAGTCTTAGTGCGTGAACCCACGCACCAGCAACATCTGTAGATTCCGGCGGCGCGTGAACCCCACGCGTCGACATCTCTTGAGCCCTTCGACAATTCCAGATCAATTTTTCACAATTTTCTCACCTAAATTGATGGATCCCTCAATTTCCTCCCTTGTTAGGTCCATGTCAACAGCCCTTATGTCAGGAACTATGGTCAAATTCAAACCACAACCTCTGCCTCCAGCACTACTACTTCCTCTATGTCTTCTCCTACCTCTTTCATCAACACCACTATACCAGGATTCCCAGAAAATCAGATTATGGTCATTAACCATAAACTTAATGGGAAAAACAACCTTCATTGGTCGTGTTGAGATACATTTGTGGAAGGAGAAAAGAAAAATATATCAATGGAGAAGCCCCTCAACCAGCTCCTGAGTTTCGACACATGGTTTGCATAAAATAATCAAGTTATGACTTGGTTATCCAACTCTATGACCTTGGATATTAGTGAAGGATATCTCCTAGCAAACACGACAAAGGAGATATAGGATGCAGCAAAAAGGACATACTCATCACTTGACAACACCGCAGCCTTAATTCATTTGAAGCGTCAACTCCGAGACTTGAGACAAGGAAATATGTCGATGACCTAGTACTATAATGCTTTACTGAAACTCTGGCAACAACAAGATCTATTTGAGGTACATCCATGGAAGGTCATCAAGGATGCTCAATTGTATAGGAAGATAGTGGGAGAAGGAAGAATTCATTATTTTCTTTTTGGACTCAACGATTCCTTTGAAGAAATAAGGGGAAGAATTATGGGTTTAAAACCTCTACCACATTTATTTGATGTAGTTAATCATGTGTAGTTTGAAGAAAGCAGAAAACTCCCGAGTCAAAGCAGTCAGAATTACATTGAGAGCTCAGCTCTAGCGATGAAAGGGCCTCAAGATGAAAAGAAAAATACTAAATGGTGCAATTACTACAAGAAGAAGGGCCACATAAAGGAAGAATGTTGGAAACTACATGGCAAGCCTTCAACTGGAAAACAACATGCCCAACAAAGCCACCTCACTACTGCTGAACAGAAAGTGAAAGATGCTGACTACCTAAGCCAGGAAGAATTACATATGCTTGCCAGATGCTTAACAAGCAAAATAAGTCAAGCTCTGTTCCTAGTATAAATCTAGTACAATCAGGTAATTTTGTTGTACCTCTTAACGTTGTAATGACTAGTGAAGATACGTGGATTATTGACTCCAGAGCTACAGATCACATGACCGGTAACAAAATTTTAGTCCACAACCTTAAATTTTGTAATGAACACCTCAAAGTAAAAGTAGCTAATGGTGCATTCACAAAGGTTGAGGGCACTGGCACGATCACATTATTTGATCACTTGGAAATACAAAATGTTCTATTTATGCTTGCACTCACTTGTAATCTAATATCTGTGAGCAAATTAATCAGAGGTCGAATATGCCGAGTTATCTTTGATGATAATCTTTATGTTTTTCAAGATTTAAAAATGAGGAGGACGATTGGAACTTCTAGAGAATGGGATGGACTATTCTATTTTGAATGATCAAACTTGAAAAACAAAGATGCATGGAAAGCAAGAAGGGCATTAGTTAGCTGCAACTCTCAAAATCATGAAGCATGCTTGTAGCACTGTCGCTCAGGGCACCCTAGTTTTGATTATATGAAACATGTGTTTCCAAATTTATTCAATCAAAATTTTGTTGTTTTTCATTGTGAGACTTGCCAACTTGCAAAACAATCTAGATCTTCATATCTAAAACAGCCCTATACACCTTCCTCGCCATTCACACTAATCCATAGTGACATTTGAGGTTCTGCACAAATTAAAACTCTCACCAATGCTAGATGGTTCATTACTTTCATAGACGATCACACTAGAACCACATGAGTTTATTTAATGAAAGACAAATTCAAAGTAGTCAAAGTATTTCAAGACTTCTATACCTTTGTGCAAACCCAATTCAACGCTCCCATTAAGGTACTACGAAGTGATGATGCCAAGGAATACATGAGCAACACCTTTAAAGAATTTATTGATAAGCAAGGAACTCATCACCAAACTTTCTATACTTACACCCCTCAACAAAATGGAGTGGCCGAACAAAAGAACCGTCACCTGTTAGAAGTAACCCGAACTTTACTAATGGAAGGAAATGTTCCTACCATCTTTTGGGGTGATGCCGTACTTACCGCAGCTTATCTCATTAACTGCATGACATCCAAAGTTTTCAATTATGACACTCCTATCTAAAAACTCCTTGAACACTTCTAACCATAAGGGACACCAATGGAAGAAGGGTGTCACTTAGAGATCAAGCTACAAGGTGTGCCAGTTAACTCAGAAAGATACAGAAGACTTGTGGGAAAACTAATATACTTAACCCACACACGTCCTGATATTAGCTATGCAGTTGGAATAGTAAGTCAATTTATGCATTAGCCACAGGAAGAGCTATGGAGACTATATGTAGAATTCTGAGCTATCTGAAACTTAACCCTGAAAGAGGAATTTTGTTTAAGAAAGGCACTACCAGAAATATTGAAATATACACCGATGCAAACCATGCAAGGGATAGAGAAACTAGAAGATCAACCTCAGGGTATTGCACATATGTGTGGGGAAATCTAGTTACATGGAGAGGCAAGAAATAGATTGCGGTGTCAACAAGTAGTGTGAAAGCCAAACTAAGAAATGTTAACAATGGAGTACGTGAAGGAATTTGGGTCATCAAATTATTGAAGGAGCTGTGAATTCCACATGAGTGGCCAATACAAGTTTGGTGTGACAACAAGGCAAGCATTGAAATGGAAAATAACGTAGTCTGTCACAATCGAACAAAACATATTGAGATAGACAGACACTTCATTAAAGAGAAAATTGTAGACATAATGACAAGACGACTAAGCAGAACTAAATTTGAAGGATTTCGATGCAAACTAGGAATGATGGACATAGACTCTCCAGCTTGAGGGGGAGTGTTAAAAGTCAAATATGCTTTCGGTGTGAAGTCTTTGTTTAGCATAACATTATTGACTTCCTCCCTCATTTCCCTTCTGTCTCTCCACTAATTTCTCTATTTACCTACTCTGTTTTCCTATATAAATACTGAATGTAGTCTCCATTTTACATATCAATGAAATCTGAGCTCTATGAGCTAATATGATCCAATTAAAAATTTGGTCCTATACTCGAGGGAAGGACAGAAATATTTTGTTTTTTAGAAAAAGAAAAACTCATTGATGATTTTTGGGTTTTTAGCTAAACAGTGACAAAATAAATTTAAAGAATTACATGGAACAAATTGAGAGGTTAGTCAGGACTCATGATAACTAAAAGCTAGTACTTTTTTTTTCTCTTGGTAAAAACTCTTGGTGGGCCTGTTACTTGAATTTATTGTGTTACAACCACATCCAAATGTGGTTTTTCGCTTTTGGGGCAAGTTTTGGCTCCCCTCCCCATGCCCCTCACCGTTGTGATTTATCTTTTCCCTCCTTGTGTGAATTAGAAAAGTGCAATAGAGATAGCTTCGCATTTTGTATTTGCCTGCCTGTAAGGATTGAAAATGACTCATGATGACTCGCATTAAACTCCCTGAGCCTCATTTGCCATTAGATCAGTAAATGCTTTTGCTGCTTTCTGCAGGTTCATGTTTATGACACATGCTCTCTGATTAGTCATAACTCATAACTTCAATTCTCCATATATGCAGTTCTCTTTTCTACCTATGGGCATTTGTTTCAATGCATACCATAGAAAGAGAATTATCCACATATGTCTTCAATTTGCTACCTAAAGCAGTTCTTAGTCGAACACTATAAAGAACTGATTGACCTCAGAATTTGTCTTCTTTTGAGAATTCTCTGCAATGACTTTCTGAATTTCTCTCTCCAAATTTTGAAAGGTGGCTTGCTTTAGTGATATCGACGATGTCAGGCTTTAGTTAACAATAATGATAATAAACTAATTCCCTACAGTTGTCTCTTGAAAAGGAATATGATAAGGGGGAAAGAAAAAGACAACCTAATTTACCGTTCTGAGTCTCTGTGATTATGAAGTTATTCAATAAAATTTTCACATGCTAGGATGTCTGTTTGGAAGAACCAACCTAATAAATAAAGTGATTTTTTAAGGGACCAAACAAAAAAAAAAATCTCGTTTGTGAAAGACAAAATGAAGTCTTGCTCATTATTATGTATTTATTTCAGTTGCTTGCAAAATTTTTGTTGCCTTCGGTAGTTGCACCGGGGCTATAGATTCCTTTTCTTTGTCTAGGTTAAAAATTAGTTCACAAAAAATCTTGATATTATCTTCTAGTCGAGTCAACGAGGGATCTGGTTGTTGCGCTTCAGTAAAATTAAAATAGGAGTGATTTGGGTTTTTTTAACTGATAGGAACACAAAGTAAACATTTAAAAGCTATTCTAGACCCAATTATTGGTTCTGTCTAGACCAGGCAATTACTGCACAATTTAACTATGTACCTTTGTTTGTTTCCTTTTAGTCCAGCTTAATATGATTCCAAGAACTACTCTTTTGCAGTTGTCTAATGCAAGTCCAGTTTATACCTCAATGTTATGCCTTCAAACTGGTATTATTATCATCAGAACTGAATTTCAGTATTAAAAAAAGAAAGAATGAAAGAAAGCTCAAGCATATCTGGAATAAAAGAATCAGCATGTGATAAAAGAATCACGGACCCACTCATTTTCTCCCAGGTTCATCTGCTTTTAGAAGGTCTGAGTCGATGCTTTGAGCCTATGGATTTATACTGGAACTGAGCTTTCATTTGAAATCCAAAGGTCGATGCTAAGTCATGACTCTTTGTTTTTATCCTTTTGAAGAATGAAAGTTATAGAACAGTTAATACATGAGCAATTATAGGTATTGAAAAGGTCAGGTGACATGGACCGGTATGGAAAATATTGTGGATGGGGTTAAATTCCTTGCATGTCATGCCCTTCTAGAGCTTAGCAATAAGCCAGAGCAGATAAATAAATAGATTTCTTCTAATTAAAAAAAGGCTAGCCTATCATTATTTTTTGGGGCTAAATTATGTGACAAGACACTGTTAATTTAACAAGTTTCAAAGAGAAAGGAACATTTTTCTTGCCTTTCAAACATGACTACTAGCAGCACTACCAGCGTCAACCAGTGAGTCGTCGTCGTCTTCTTTCTCCTTTTCTTTTACTTCAACATTCCTTCCATATCTTCTCTTGCTTGCTTGCTTGCTAGTCTTCTTGCCTGATAATAGGCTTTTATGATCATCATCTTTATGCTTTGTGAACTGATCAGAGCCATGACTTCCTTCACTGTTTATGCCTAAATATTGCAGGTGACTTGGACCAGAAGATGCATCAGAAGCCATTGAATCATCACTCTCATCATCATCATCATCATCATCATCGTTATGGCCATTATTACCATCGTCCTCTCCGCTTTTCACATCTTCATCATCACTGTGGCTTGTTTCTGTGTGAATGTGAGAACCAATATAAGCAGTCCATCCAGACTCATTATCTCCACTAAATTCCCCAGAAGCTTGGGAAGGCTCCATGGACACGCTTTAGGAACAAGAGCATAATAAGACCCAGCAAGTAAGAAATTTTATGCTTTCAACAAAACATGGGTCTCTGATCTCTCTCTCTCTCTCTGTACTGCCACCTGAACTAATTTTTATCCTCTTCCTCCCTTATTCCTAATCCAACTTTGAGTTTTTATTTATTTATTTAAAATATGGACATACCGAATTTCAGGACATATTGTTTATTGGGGGGATGTACAAATGTGATTGTAAAATTTTAATAACAAGATGTAAGAGGGTAAAAAAGAAAAAATTAATAAAAAAATCAAATTCATTGTAATTTTTCCCTCATTCGCCTCGAACCAAACGAAGGTTTAGGAGCAAGTCCCATTAATGACTTGATATAGATTCTGCTATATATTGATAAATATTTTGATTTTATTCTCAAAATATTCTCTTTAAAGAAATTATATTATTTTCTTTGTTAGTAAGCTGTGTAAATGGTAGTTTTACGACAGGACAAGAGGCCTATCACAACAGTATTGCACGTTTAACCTTCATTATTGAGTCGCCAGTGTACGTCTGGGTTACCTGGCAATCCTAGCGCCATGACTTGCTGTCACTGCTTCTCACTAGAAGACAGGATATTTTTTTGTTATAAATAAAACAAAATTGTCCCCTTTATCTGATATTACGTGAGGTAAAAAAAAATCTGTCTCCCTTGCTTTTAGGAAAGATCGGCTGTTTAGGATCCCACGAGTCAAAAATATTTTGCTCCCTTCACATTCCGGCAATTGTGTAAAAGATTGAAAGACTATAATTAGCAACAGTTGTTCTGTATTATCCTTACCAACTTGAATTATTGTTAGTTACAATGCTAAGGTGTGATTAAAATTTTTCATGAGTTATTTTTTTATTACCCTTTAGGCCACCTAGAATCCAACGCTTTTTCTCAATCATATTATCAGATACCCAAACATACAACTAATCCGCATAAAGGCTTTGCAACCAAGATACCTCTCAAAAATGTTTTTTTAACTTTCTGTAGGGTAGGTAATCCACCAGTAGATCAAGTACTCTTAGGCAAAATTTTTCATGAGTTATTGTTATGATACTTTTGAACAAGTACTTAGCTCATGGTTCTAAAGTGCATGTTTTTTTGTTTCTGCTTTTGTTGTCAATGCAACCTTCCCCGTCAACGGTATATTTAAAGAATGGGTTATTGATAAAGTACATTAGCATGGTGTAATCTATGTTAAGTGGGTTATCAACGCAACCGTTATATCAATGGTGTGTTTAAAGAGTAGGTTGTTGATAGAAGTATATTGGCTTTGTGTAATCTATATCTATGCAGCCAACTCTATCGAATGGAATAAAACTTTTTGTCACAGTATATTGGCTTAGTGTAATCTAACATATTTTGCTCGAGGCTTGTTTAAACCTTTGCTTCATTGAAATGATAGTTCTCTGCAAAAACTAGTTTTAGTTGCTAATAATTAGTAGTTAATGGAGCATCTATTTAGTACATTTCAGCAAAAGATAAAATGGTCAAAATTAAAATGCTTAAGAATGAAAGAAAACAAAAGGTAAGAGGATGTGAGTATTAGCATATTTTGTCATTTAGTACAGCTTTCAAATCTCAGTCATGTCATAAAAAACAAGGACAGTTTTTTGCTGGGCATGAAACAGGGAAGCCAACTGGGGTCATGTGTCGTTTTGCTCTGGGTGTATTAGATGTGATTGCCATTTTGCTGCTCCTTCAAAGTCCTTCCCCACTCCTCCTGGATTTCCCATCTGCCACTGTGTCTTCTCTCTCCCCTTAAAAATTTACTTGTTGATAAATTTGAGGTGAAAATTTTAAAATTTATAGTGTACATAAATATTTATGCAATTTTTCAGATATCGGTTCTGAGAATGTTCAGAACTTGTGGCAAAAATAATTTTTGGGTTTAGATCTGCCCAAAAAGTTTTCGCGTATCGGGAAGTCTTTTAGAAAAATGACAGAAAAAGAACATGAAAATTACAAAATCCCAAATTAGGTAAATGAGTTGTAAATTGCTTATGAAGTATAGTCATTATCAATTCTAGGCAACAAACTTGATTTGGGATTTTTCAATTTTCATGTTCTTTTTCTGTCATTTTTTCAAGCTTCTTTAGATTCAATGTCACTTGGAAAGTATTAAATTACGAGTAATGTCCTTCTAAAAGTATTAAAGTAGGAGCAATGTCACCTTACTCTGGGTAGTCATACGGACATCTGTCATGTTGGACCTTATGCCACATGTGATTCCATGTGGTTACGATTGTAATTTCCGTTTTGGTCAGCACCCCTGGAGTTTTCGTGAAAGAGTATTGTTATCTTGGAAGTATCGAAAAAGGAGTAATGTCATTCAAATTTAAGATTGAAAGGGAAAGAAAGTATATGAAATATTGATGAAAATGCAGAACAAAATAAACAGAAAATTTATGTATTTTGAAATGTGTAATTTTTTTATTTGTCTCGAAATGTTCACTTGTTTCATTGGGTTCTTTCACTTGTGTGATAATTTTTCAAAAACTTTCTTCCAACTTGTTCCATACATTTCAATAGGATTTTGATTTTGATCTCTAAACAAACAAATACTATCTTTTGAGAACTTTAAAATATTATCTATCATATAGGGGAATATATTTTTGTATAATTTCAAGTTGAGTTATGGACAATTTAGCTTTATCTTTAGAATTGATCCCTTTTTATCCTATTTTATGTGACAAACTTTTCGGCTATATCTGTTTCTTTCTGGATGATTGCTTCCCTTCATTTTCAGCATATCGGCAAAACCAACCCAAAATATCATCCTCTCAATAACTTCTATTTCTTTTCACAAGACTATGACTGAATCATATTCGAATATTGTTGAACTTAATTGAGAGGTATTTTTTCTTAAGACATTTATTTTTTGGTTTACATATATTCAAACTTGGGATTTCATACTTAACATTTTGGCATTTTTAGGTTGGCAGACTACCTTCGGAACCTCTAGGGAAGAAGATAAATCTAAATGGCTGATTAGATTCTTCACTTGAGATATTGTGAAAAAATTTATTGAATAGTGTTATTCATGACCTTATAATATTGATTATTGAATGATTCCACTTTCATTTCAAGTATTTATTGTTAGGCTCAATCCATTATCACTAATTCACTAAGCATAGATGTGTTGATAATAGGTTTTTTTTTTTTTTTTTTTTCTTTGCTGGCCACAAGAAGGGAATTTAATGAGTACACCGAACTCTTGGGGACAATAAATATCAGAATTTAAGCTGTTATTAGGTCAAAAATTGTGGATTTTAATCAAACCATCCGTCAATATTTATGTCTGCCTTTTTATGTTTGGGGTTCAAGTGAACAAATCAAAAGAGAAACAAGTAAAAGATTTCCGGAGATGTGAGATTTAACTATGAAGAGAAAATGAGAGATGGGTTTTGCACACTCAAATTTTAAAAAATATAAATTATCTAAAAATAACTATTTTAAAAAAGTTTAAAAAAATTAAGTAAACTCCATGGAGAATTATTGCAAGGGAAACTTTGAAAGGTTTGTTTGATGCGAGGGAGAGGGGGGTGAAAGTTTAATGATTTCAATTTAATAGAAATGAATAAGGGAAAATCTTTGAAAAAGAAATTTAAAAATGTTAAATGGTAAAAAGGTGTTCTGAATATTCTTGTTAGAGAAGTGTGAAAGTCTGATTTGTCATTTTTAAAATTAAATGGAAATAACATATATGTTCCTCTGAGTTTAAAAAATATACTCTCATTTTTTATAAAGGTTTCACAAGTTCATATAAGGTTTTAATAAGTTTTGATAAGATTTTTACAAATTCTAATTCAAAAATCACCATTTGTTACAATGACAATGTATTAATTCATATTTTTGATAAGGGTTTAACAAATTCAAATAAAGTTTTCACAAATTCTGATTCAAAAATCACTACTTGCTACAATGATAAGGTATTTATTCTCACTTATAATAAATTTTGGGTTAAGGGGCAAAACTACCCTTAAACTTTTCTCAAAAGTGCACCCATCATCATAAACTTTTTTTTTGTGCAAAAGTAATCATGAATTTTTAAAAAAGGGGGTAAAAGTGACATTACCATTAACAGCCGTTTATTGAAAAGTTTTTAAAGGGCAAAAATACCCATAAACTTTTCTCAAGAGTGCACTCACCATCATAATTTTTTTTTTTTGTGCAAAAATAGCCATAAACTTTCAAAAACGGGGCAAAAAGTAACGGATATCTTACTGGGTTCAAATGTAATTTTTTAATTATTCTAAATCCAAGAAAAAAACACATCAACTTGTCCACCATGATTTTTCCAAGCCAAAAATTGAAAAACCTATCTTCAATGAAGATGATATCGTTATATTGCTCTAACCAACGTGCAGTAAATGAAATTTTTGAGATGTTTCCCCATCAACAATTTTGGTAACCGCGTTTACGACACCATTGATATCAACAATTTCATTTATGGCATGTCGGTGAGAGCAGGATGACGACGTCATCTTCATTGAAGATCAGTTTTTGAATTTTTGGTTTGGAAAAATCATGGTGGACCAGTCGAGGTGCTGTTTTCTTGGACTTAGAATAATCAAAAGATAATATTTGAACATAGTAAGAGAACCATCACTTTTGCCCCATTTTTGAAAGTTTATGGTTACTTTTGCACCAAAAGAAAAATTTATGGTGGTGAGTGCACTGTTAAGAAAATTTTATGGGTATTTTTGCCCCTTAAAAAATTTTGAATAAACAACCGTTAACGATAGTGTCACTTTTGCCCATTTTTTGAAAGTTCATGATTATATTTGCACCATTTTTAAGAGTTTATGGTTACTTTTGCATAAAAAAAAAACTTATGGTGGTGGATGCACTTTTGAGAAAAAGTTTAAGGTTAGTTTTGTCCCTTAACCCATAAATTTTTATTAAAACTTGTTAAAACCTTATTTGAACTTGTGAAATCCTTATTAGAAGTGGGAATCAATACCTTGTCATTATAGCAAGTAATGAATTTTGAATTGGAATTTGTGAAAATATTATTATAATTTGTTAAAACCTTATCTGAACTTCTAAAACTCTTATGAGAAGTGGAAATCAAGATATTGTCGTTGTAGCTAGTGGTGATCTTTTAATTGGAATTTATAAAAATCTTATCAGAACTTGTTAAAACCTTATTTGAATTTGTTAAATTCTTATAAAAAAATGGAAGTACATTTTCTAAACTTAGAAAGACATTTCTATAATTTTCATTAATTTTGAAAAGGATGAATCAACCCTCACACCTTTCTGGTACTATGAATATTCAGAAAACCCTTTTATTTTTTAGTATTTTTAAAGTTCTTTTTCAGAAATTTTCCCAATGAATAAGTTATAAAATTTTAGTAAAACAATATATAAGATAAAATAATAAAAAAATTAATTAAAACCTTTCAACACAATTCCTGTAATTGGTTTTTAAAAAAATAAAACTTGTTAAAAATTTTCCACCACCACCCCTCATTTCTGTTCTACCAAACAGATCCTGGGGATGAGGATTGGCCAGTTATGGCCTTTGCTTCAGCGCTACCATACAAATCAGATTTTCATGTGCGCTGTGTGTCGCACCTAATGATGCACTGTTCCCTATTCTTCTGCCAATTTCATGTGTCACCTGGTCCCTTTGTCATTTTCTTAGTCTTTTTTGTTTTTACCTTTTGTCCCTTTAAACCAGGAAAATTTTCAAGATCTTCAGGATGCATAATAAAATAAATTTGTGAATGTAAGGGTATACACTTTTGTTTCCAAATAAGGTAATTATAAATTGAATAATAATAATAATAACAACAATAAAAAGATATAATGGGCATTGTAAATTTTATTTTTTCGTATAGCGAAAAACAACGAGAACATCAATATAGAGTTGGTCTAGCGGTGTAAGGCTTCTTTAGATTTTTTAGATCTCGAATTCAAATTCTAAAGGAGCCACTTATGTTAAGAGGAGCAATCAGTCGGTCATGAACTCCGAAAAAAACAATGACAACAATAAGTGATGATCTCTCGACGTGTCACACATGCAATTTTGTCGGGAGGTTTGCAATGATGGATTCTTTTTTTTTTTTTTTGTGGTAGAATTCAAGCGATATCCCCCGACCTATAGTTAAAAACTAATCCTCCCGAGACTTAGAGATCACCAAAATGAGTTTTGCTTCTCATAACAAAACCTTTTTCATGCATACAACCTGGTTCAAACCAAAGATATCATGTTTAAGGTATATAAAAATGATGTTGAACAACAATAATGGATTCATGATGGTGAACAAACGAGAAGTATAGTCAGAACCCATATATAATATTCAGATAATCAAATTATGTAAATAAAAAATTGGTTAAGAATAATAAATATGTAAAATTTTCTTTTAGTTTTTAAAAATATCTTTATACATGGGGAGAGGGAAGGTGACAGAGAGAAAATTAACAGAAAAAAGATGTGTGTGAAATAATTAATGTATCGGTATAACAAGTTATTGGTGGGAAATATTAAAAAAAGTTAGTTAAAATTTTACACTGGCACTCCAAAACACGTATTTTTCATACATAGAGCCAGCTGGAGTATTATTTAGGGAAAAATATAAGAAAATAAAATTTAAAGTTTAAAATCTCAAATCAGTAATTTCTTACTAAAATGAATTGTTAATTACTATACTCTTGTAATTAATACCTATACTTTATAATACTTGTTTGGAATAATGATTGGAGCCTTTAAAAGTAACTTTTCAATCGTGATTTATAGTATACGAAGTAAATATGTGAAAATGAGTTTTTTCTCAATTTAAGTGAATAAACATTTTTTAGCGTCCCAAACATAATCCCAAATAATCACATAGACAACAAGACTGATTTCGAATTTTGAAATTTAATATTGTATTCCATTTTGGGACGCTAGATCTTTGCTTCAAGTAAAATATATTTTTGTCATAACTATGTGTGCTCTATTTAACGTTTGTTTTCTTATAGGCATAAACATACATTTGGCCCTCTAACTTTATTTCAATTTGATCCCTTAACTTTTAGAAGTATCTTTTTTAATCTCTTAATCCTAACACTTTTATATCGAATGATGATTTTTTGCAATATTCATTAATACGTGTATTTTGAAAATTAAACTTTATATATTGGTATTTGACAATGTTTTCTCAACTTTAAAATTTCAATGTCCACATCTTTTATTAATGACTGTTAGGAAGAAAGAACTGAAAAGCCATTTTTTAAAGTTAATGAACGAAACTGAAACCTTGTACAAAATACATTTTTTATTGTAAAGAATTGTTTACAAGAGAATGATGAGAAAATATATCAAAACTTTGAAGTGGAGATTTAAAATTGGGAGAAAGATAAGAAAATATCACTTAAATTTTAAAATTTTAAATCAGTCTTATTACCTATAAGAATATATATATTAATTATACGAATATAACAATTAACAATTAATTTTTATAGAAAATCACTTATTTAAATTTTAAAATTTAAATAATTTTTTTAAAATCTTTTTCACTTTAAATCCTCTAATTAGGGTAGCTTCCAACATTCCACAAAATTCCAAGGTATTAAAACTCGGACCGGGCATTGAACCGGTCGGGGTACTGGGTTAAGGGTCAGTTGGTCAGAGAGGGACCAAACCGGAGCTAAACCGGGACCAAACCGATGAAAAATTGAAAATTTTAGACTTATAGTATGAAATTCTAAAGGAAAAATTAAATTTTTTTTTTTAAAATACCAACCCAGACCGGACCGATTTATCTGCTTGTTCGCCGGTTACTGGACCGGACTGATCGATCCGGTTGGGGTTTAATAACCCTGCAAAATTCTATGCCACCAAGAATATACTCATTTGAATTTCAGGGAAAGTCTAGATACAGAGTTCAAACTAGAGCCTATGGCAAGTCTAGAGTTCAAACTAGAGAGAGAGACGGAGCTTTCGCATTTCTAGGAAGTCACGAAAAGTTGGGAAACAGGACAAGAGAAAAAAGAGGTTACCAACTTGGAAGAGAAATAAATGGACCACATGAAAATATGAATGCAAAGCTTAAAGTTTAGATCTTATCTTCACCTGTGGTCCCTCATCCACTTCCATTACTCATAGGTCCTAATTTAAGAGTACGGTTTCTCTCCATTACCCTTCCGTCTCTTGCCTCTCCATTATCCAAAATACTGCCGTTTTGGGGGGGAAAAAAAACAAAAGGAGAGTTGGGTCTTTTTTTTCTTAAAAGAAAAATATGTAACACCCTAAAATATTTTTTTAATACCATCCAATATCATAAAATAATATTTGCTACGCTTATCTCCCTCAAATATTTTTTTTTAGTAGTAACTACTATATAGAAAACTGCATTCTAAAGTATTATTTCAGTAACACCCAGTATCATAAATAAATTGTTAACTCATTTAGCAACTTAAATGATTTTTCAGTAGTAATTACTGTCTAGCAAACTATACTCTAAAGTATTTTTTTTTGTAATATCCAGTATCATAAAATAATTTTTAATTCATTCAGCACCTTAAAATAAATTTTTCAATAATACTTAATATCCTAAAATAATTTTTTTTATCTAATCCCCTAAAATATTTTTTTATCACCACTCTATATTTTAAGTTTAGGCTATTCGTTGCAATTAAAAAAATATTTTACCTTATTGAATGTAGAAAATATTATTTTATGATACTAAAGAAATACTTCAAGGTGCTATATTTTTTCTTTTTAAGAAAAAGGATCCAATCCTACCCTTTTTTTGACCAAAAATGGTGCTACCTCCGGTCCTAAATATAGGATAAATTTTATAGTATAATTTACACTACAAACTTTATCCTTTATTTAGGATCAAAGGAAGAAATATTTTGAGTATAGGAGAAGCAAGGGGATTCCCATGTGTGTTGCCCTAAATAGCCTCACGGCCTAATATTTCCTTCTCACCCTAGGCAATTTCCCTTTTCTTCGTTAAAACAAAAATTATTGTGCAAGCTCCCTATCTTTCTTTTTATTTGAATGTATAGTTTCACCTTAATTTTAATGCTGTTTTTGTAAATTTTTCAAAAAAAATAGGAAAAAGTTCCTATTGAATATTTTATTGATAAGAATGGATTGAAAATTTTTTTTGCATTAAAAGAATCGATACTCTGCAAAATTTTGTACACAAAGAGTATTGATATTAGGAAAAATGATTCCCTTTTCATAGTAGAAAATATACAGTGTCTATTAATTTTTTCCCCCCACAAAACTACTTATCTCTTTTATATTATCCTTTTTACTTATGATATGCTTGGTATGAGGGAAGTTGAGAGAAAATTTTAATGAGTTCTTATGTAGAGAATATGTTTTGATGAAGAGAATATGTAAGATTAAAAAGTAAGAAAAATTAATTAAAAACTTTTAATTCCACCACAATTTTTTAAAATCAAACTTATTAAAAATTTCCTCTCATATCCCTTCATTAGGCATAAAATAACATTTTTCATTACAAAACCATTTTTTCCCCATTTTCTTGTCCACTCTGTTCCATTCAATGCACCGATTGAACTCTCACATGCGGTATTTTGAATAATAACATTAAAAGCATGTGATTTTGATTATTATAGGATGGATTTTAAAATGGTTAAAATGGATATTTTAAGAAATTAAAACTAATGCCCTTTTTTAAGAATAATTAAATTAATTAGCTTTATTGAGCTTTACAAACTAATTATTTAACCCATAAATTTAGAAAAATTAACACACATTTTTTTATTCGTCTAAAGGAACTTTGGTTAGATATCAAAGTTTAAAAGCAACTATAAATTATGCAAAACTCACCTCCACTTCATATCACACGTAAATGACCTTTTTAACTTTTAAACTTCCGGAAGTTCACGATAAACTTCTTTTAACTTTATGTTTATACATTAACTCTCATACTATTATTTTTGTTCATTATTTATTTTGTAAATGATGTAAATTTTAATGAACTTATTTGTATATAACTCAAAGTTTGAACGGTTATATGCATACAAAAATAAAGTCTAAGGGGCATATATTCGATTGTTTGAGGTTACCTACATAGATTTCAAAATTTAGAGGGTTTATTATTAAGTTTTAAAGGTTAAAGAAGTTTATCTATATATGCTTCTAAGTTTAGAAAATTTTAAGGAATTTAGATTAACATAATATCATGTTAAGAAAAAGAAATAATAAAATATAAAGGTGCAAAAGAATTGAGAAAATATGTGAAAAGTTTCTCTTTAAAAATTTCATTGAATAGAAAAACCTGCATTCAAGTACTACCTTCGATCTTGAATTAAGAACCAATTGATTTTCTTTGAAGAGATTAACGAAGATAAATAAATTTATAATTCATATTATTGTGTATTATTAGATTATATATTAGTTTATAAGTCAGAAAAATTAATTTAGAGAAAAAATAAAAAATATAAATACTTTAAAATAATTTAATTAGTTTCTTTAATCTCTTCAAAAAAAAATAATTGGGTATAAGATATAAGATAGTAATACTTTCTTTATACAAAACCATGTAAAATACATAAAATGTATCACCAATAAAAATTTCAAATAACAGACTCTTAGCCGGTATTTTCAAAAGAAAAGAATGTTGGACACCAAGAGTCCAAGAATAGAATGACAAAAATTACAGGGGCAAAAGAATTTCGGGACACGTGACACGAATGAAGTCTCTCGTACTTTGGTGACTATGAATGCGCCACGATAAGAACAAGACATCCGTTTATCAAAAAAAAAAAAAAAATAGAGAGAGAGAGAGAGAGAGAGAGATAAGAACAAGACATCCGTTTGTGTAAAAAAAAAAAAAAACAGAGAGAGATAAAATCAAGACATCCAGCTCCTCACATATTGGATGTTATTATTTTCCATAGTACATCCAACACATCATATTAGGATGCCATGTGTTTCTTTTCCTTCCTTTATGATCCGAACAAAGCAAGCCAGCTTAAAAAGAGCCATATTTTGTCAAGTCGGTTTGCTTTTGTTATTTTTCCCCCTTTGACCTCGTTTAAGTTGATTTGTTTTTTTGGGCTATATTTAAGTTGCTCTGTTGATAGTTTGTAAATAGTGTTTATATGATATAATAGATTTTTTTAGGGAATATAACTATACATCAATATATTAAAACTCAGACCGGATATTGAATTAGTCGGAGTACTGGGTTAAGGGTCAGTGGGTCAAACTGGGGCCAAACCGGAGCTAAACCAGGACTAAACTGGTAAGAAATTGAAAATTTTAGGTTTATAGTATGAAATTCTAAAGGAAAAATATAAATTTTTTTTTTTAAATTTTAACTCGGACCGGACCGGGAACCAGATCGGTTCACCGGCTGGTTTGCCGATTTCTGGGCCAGACTGGCCGGTTCGATCCGGGTTTCATAACTTTACTACACAATTCAAAAGGATGAAAGATAGTGTATAAAGTATATGAGAATTATACATACATCCATTAATAGATAAGACAAACTCCAGTGGATATTTTTGGTTTTAGTGATAATCTTTATATGAGAACAAATTTGAAGAGTCATATAGTAAGGGTTACCAAATAGAACTAAGCTAACTGCACTATAAGACAACTAACCTAGATCGATATCTACATGGACAAATTAACCAAAGCATACAAGAGAGTGGATTAAGGATAGGACTAAACTATCGTTTACGATTTTCTTGTTTTAATGATGGCATGGTTAATGAATGACAATCTCCTTAATGAATGACATAGCTAATCTTCCTAGTTCCAATTAGTTAAGTAAAATTGCACCTAACTAAGCTAAAGGACTAGTGAAGACACCTTCTCTGAATCAACATCACCAGCCTCCTAGATTCCCTTGGCCACCTAGGTTCCTTTAATTAATTACTAATGTCTTAAGAGGCTTGGCTCATATTAGATTTACAACGGTCCTCTCTCTCTCTCTCTCTCTCTCTCTCTCTCTCTCTCTCAATTACTTCTACAAATCTAATACAAATAACAGAGTTCAGATTACACTAGAAACCTAGTGAGCAATCCTCAAAATAGCTGAATCAACATATACAATGAGTGAAAACTGGAATTAGATACAAATAAACTTCCCTATTAGCTCTAGGAACTCAGATAGTCATATCAAATCATCAAGGAATGGAGTAGGTCACAAGCTTATGACCGAAGAACTACTTCACTGAGCCATAGGTCCTTCATAGGCCATCGCACAGCAATCTAGAGGCAGAGGAGCATCGAACAGTGACGAAGAAGAAGAATGATCGGTGGATGTGGTGGAGGAATGCCGGAGATGGTGGTGGAGGTGGAATCTGGCCGGTGGAGTGAAAGGAGAAGTTCAAAAGAGTGAGATCTTGATCTGGATGAGAAGTCTGAATGTGTGAGTCGAGGAAGAGGATATGATTTTTGGGATTCATAAAAGGTCTAAGGGCGTGTTTGGATTATGAAAATAACCTAGGTTATTTACAAAGGTTTATATTAGATCTCCACTTAGGGTTTCAAACAAGATCCGAAGAGGAATAATTCTGCACTTGCAATTCCATCTTTACCCTTCATTTATCTAAGTGGCGCCACCGCATCCCCTACATAAATGAGATGCACAATGGCAATATCATATATTCACAATTAAGGAATAATGGGAATAACAAATATTAATTAAAATATTACAATTTAGCCAATTAAATTCTCAAATCACTTTTGCACTAAAATTTCTCATTAATAGTTAATTGTGCCCAAAATAGTCAATCAAATCCCACAAAATCCTAAGGCTAATCACTAAAAGGTATATTAATATTTAGCTCTATCAAATTCCTCCACACTTAACTTTTACACTCCTAGGCAAAATCATTTCAAGTCAAGAACCAAGAATAGAAATGAACAAGTATGATCAAGCGTCAAGAATTACATTTGGTAAACAATGAAGTATCCATCTATTCAAGGTCCATGAGCATGCCATATGTTAAAAGAACTAGCAATGGTGCAAAGCTTAATCTAAATGAATGCAATTGGAAACTCTCACTAGGATAAGTGTTTACATTCTACTCTCATGTAAGGTACTTTTCACTCACATTCACTTTAACCACACTCTACCATAGGCTTGTAGTATTCTAAGCTCTCAACTACTTATTAGCAATGGCTAAGTAGATCAAAAGGACTTTATTATGGTTGTAATGTTGGCAAGGATATATATATATATATATATGGAATGGTAAATGAATGAATTGATACAAGTGAGTGAAACACAATGAATAGATAAAACAAAACCCAAGTGCATGCATAGATGAATAGACAAGTGCATAATAATACTATCAAACACCTACACATGACATGAGATCAAAAGTGCTATACAAAGTGCTCCTCTTATTCTTGATCATCTTTATTTTCCCCCTTTCTTTTTCATGATTTTTTCTTTCAATCAATTCTCTTTATTTTCTCTCTCTTTTTTCTTTTCTTGACAGATTTCCTTTTTTTCCTTTGCTTTTCTCATCTCATTTTCTTTTCTTTATTGTCTTCATTTTCCCTACTTTTTTGCTTCTCATTTTTTTAAAAAAATTTCTATTGCTTTTTTTTTCTCTTCTGCATATTTTTTTTTCTTTTGTTCTCTCTCTTGTTTTCTTCTCGTTTTTGTATTTTTTTCCTTTTGGTACAACACTGCACATTTAAGCTTAAATCACAAGTAAATTTCCAATAATGCAATCATGCCTTATCTTGAGATGTAATGTAATGCATTTAAGCCTAGAATATATTGAAATAATGGTTTATGAAATGAAAGTGATGGGTCAGGGGCTTTACAATGAATAAACATGATCAAGGATGGCTATTTGGCTAACTAGCTAATGAAATGAATGCTTATGTCATTTCTACTCATGCCAATGCAAAATGTAGCCTCAAGCAAAAAACAAGACAAGTTCTAGAGAGCAATAACCTAAATGGATGAATCACATAATGAAATGAAACAATAAAGCCCAAAATAGCTTCCAACTAGGCTTTTTGTTTCCTACTAAACTTGTCAAAATTAAACAATGCATCATATTTAAGACTTCAAACATATGGCAACTCACTTCATCTAGACAAGTTTCAACATCAATGGCTGACGACATTCAATTAAGATACTTGATCATTCTTAAACATCTCAAAACTTTGAAAAATTGGGCTCAAAATAGATAGAACAATAGCTAACACAATCCATGATAGCATATTACAGTCCTTAGGAAAAACTGAAACAAAAACACAATCCCTCCCTCCCCCCACACTTAATCCTTGCATTGTTCTCAATGCAAAAATAGACCAATGATACATCAATAGATTTCAAATATGAACAAGGATAAATGTTAGGATAAGATACACACAACTACCTAAGAATACAAAACAATACACACAAGCTACCTTTTACTACTGGTAGTCTCTCCCCCACACTTGTTCAATATAATATGATCAAAAAAATTCAAGAACAAGATAAGGAGGGAAACAACTTTACTATCATGGGAGCTTGTAGCTAGATAGGAAAATCAAGAGGAAACTAAGTCTTTTCCTCCTAGACAGTATAGGCTCAAAGAGAAGAGGTTCCCAAATGGAATTAGCATAGGAATAAGGGCAACCGCCAAGAGAATTAGCTTGCAAAGAATCAACCAAAACAACAGCAGTATCTACTCTAAGTGTGCCACATGAATCAAAATACTTAAATCCATGGAAAGAATTTATGTAAGTAAAGTGGCATAATGGGGTATATGTAATGTGAGAAGACTAGAGTTGGATACATTCGATAACATGTGCTTCTCATAATCAACAAAGTGAACTAGAGGCATGTAGCAAGCAACGCTAGGTATTATAAAGTTAATTTGGATTTTATCAATGGTAGTGTCATAGTCAAGCACTACTCTGTCATTCATAGTGCAATCCAAACCATTACAATCAAATATACGCCATGAACCCTCACATGTAGATATGTATATACAATTATAATATTGTTGAATCTCATCAACAATGGCTCCACCATGCTCATTAGTGGCACCATCAAAAATTGCAGACACAACTCTATAGTTACCTTTGCTAATATACTTGAATAAGTACTTTATAGCACTTGAGTGATTGCATTTCTCAATATTGATATGTGCATGAAACTTCTGTAACAATAATGGATTATATGGGACAACATATCTATTATCTAAAGGGATACCTTTCACTTTAATTATTTTGCCATCATCCTTACGTCTGTATGTTGGATATCCATCTTCATCAATAGTTGTATTTTCATTGAACTTCTTTGGAAAATACTTACTGCACTTTTGTTTCTTCATGCATGGTGCCTTTGTATTACTTGTGCCGTAGGGTCCATGAAGCATAAAATACCTAACCAACTTATACATAAGAGGAGAACTATTCTTGTCAGGTATTTCTGCATAGATGAAGTTGTCGATTACTTATGAATCTTTGATCTTGTCATTTGGATCAAGGAACAACAATATATTTGCAGGAGAAAGTCCTCTCTTTTCAAACTCTACAGTGTATATGTCTGTGAAAAAGAAATAACAAATGAAATTATCAAATAGGAACTATAAAGAAATCATGGAAGATATATGGACCTATCAAAACATATGAAGAACTTGCATTGATATCAATTTAATATTGTACAAAAAAGTTTGGTTAACCTGCACGGATAGTCCCAAAATTTTTTTCCTCCTTTGTATATAGTTTTCATCAAGCAATCTAACTTGATTTTGAATATCCGAACCAAAATGTCAGGCCGATTGCATGACTTTATAGAATGCTTGTGACAAAATCTTTGAATTTCAGGTTAGGTTGGATCGCATGTGAAAGTTAAGAAAAGATCCGGATAACCTTCAGATCTACAAATTGCCATAGCATCTTGGTAATTTTGCATCATATATCTTGTTCCTCCTGTGAATGATGAGGGTAGAATAATCCTCTTACCGATGGTTGCACCATTTCTTTCTCAACTTAGAACTGCATCAGATAATCCTTGACATAAATCAACTTTGACCTCCTTGTGGTGTATTCTAACTCAAAGTAATCTTTGAGATTCTATAATAGTGTACCCATCCATGATGAATTGCTGTAGTTTCCTTTATGCATGCAATAATGTAGATATTTCATGTAATCTAGTCATTAGTCTAAAGCTGAAAAACTCTCGCATACTTAGCCTTTTTTTGGTCTTTATGGCACTAAGTGTTACTTCCTTGTGCTCAATATCATCTCAATAACTATCTTCACCAAATGGAAAAAGTACAGGGTATTGAAGCGGAAGGTAAGACGCATGCAATTCATATTTTCGTTGTGGTTTGTATGAATGTTTCTCTATGATGATGTCCCTGACATTGATGCCATATCTATATCCCCAACAACTAATGTTGCAACTTTAGAAGTACTGGGCATATTGTAAGTGTGACCATCATTCTGTCTTATGCTGAGCAAACACATTTTCAGTATAGCAAGGTTAGGATGATTGAGCAACATTGACGCAACACGATATTATTGAACAAATGGGTTGCCTACATCCAATTGTTGTTTTATTTGATCAATTATAATAGTAACAATTGTTGATTGTTGTTGGACTTTGCTGCAAGAATGTAACAATAACAAATGTTACTACATTAAATAGCAACTGTACTTTTAAGTATGACTTATGTTGACGTGCCTAACTGCAAAAATTTTGTTAGACACTTCATTATCTGTGTCAAACATGTATAGTTGTAAATACATAGGTCTTGAACCTTCTTGTGGTAATAAGTTGCCAATATTGTGATAATTCATTCCATATATGACAAATGAGTACGGTCCACCACCAATATTTTTTGAATGATTTATCTTGCCTCCCATTGATATAAATGAGAACATGTTGTTGTATTGTCTTATATTCTCATAGAAGTTCCTTGAATGAGCTAATTCTTTATCAAAAAATAAGCTCTCAAATAATGGAGGAGGCCTTTTCATAGTTGGCAAGATAACTTTACCTTTCAAACAACATAGAGAGAATCACTGGTAGTTCTTCGCTCCCTGCCCTTTACACTTTGTTCATTAAACCATAGCAGTGCCCTATAAAATTTGCATTCATATATAGGGTTTCCTTCATCGATATATCCTGTGACAATGTTGACAACGATTATGTAGCTTTGGTAAAGTGACATATCACACACACATGTACATGTATGATTAGATGAACTTTGTAAGGGGGTATTAGTTACCTTCAAATTCATCTATGTTGTCTGTAAGTTCAGTGGTCTTAACATGATTAGAGGGGAAGTGATCATGCAGAACTTGTAGAGCTTCATATATAAATATTATCACCAATTATATTAAGAAGAAAGAAATAATAGAAATTGATATAAGGGAATGTTGTGTGTGAAGGTCTTTACCTTCAAATGCGTCAGGAGGAATATTTTGAACTTCATTATCATCATCACTATCGTTAGTATCGAATTGAAATTCAATGTGTCTATTGTATTTTTTTTGTGGTGGACCTTCAATAGAAGATTTACAATCTATTCGTTATAAGACATACAAAATTAGTTAATTATAATTACAACTTCATTGCATTATTACAAACACTAAAATACCGTAATACAATTTCTCAATTTGAATTTAACCAACTCGAGACTAAGCAAACCACCAATGAAGTATGTATAATAAAACAACAAATGCCCATAACTTTGTAATAAGAGGCATGAAAAGTACTAAATTGGCATTTTTAGTTTACAATGGTCATTACCTGACTCAATGACATGTATTGGCTCCTTAGAAGTGTGGGTTTGACAATTTTCATCTACAATGTTGTCGGCACTAATCATAGCTTCGTTTACTATCATAATTAAACAAAGTAAAAGGTTTTGTAGTATATTATGTACCTTTTGTAACAAAATTGGTTTATCTTAGGACATGTTATTAATTAAGAATAAATATAAATGTAAATTATAAATGCAACGATAAATTATAATGGTTGTATTATTGTGAACATGAAAGTCAATAACAAAAAATAAAGCTTTAATACTATCGTAAAACTGTCATGGGAAATATCTGGTTTATTGATATCTATTGGCTCCTTCAACGGTGGTGATGGATAGTTCACATTTTTAGTATTGTCTGCACTAACCGGAGGTTCATTTTATGGCATAATATACATATAGCAATCATTTTTCATTGTATTGTATCACATTATTATGTAAATAATAATAATAATAATAATAATAATTATTATTATTATTATTATAGAAATAATTACAACTTTATCATGGAAATACATACTGAACAATCTACATATAATCATATTAAGTACTCATGGCACAACTATATAACGAACAACTAACCTTTATATGCACTTTGGTGGATTCTCTTCCTGGTGTGTTTTGTCTTCTCATTGTAACTAAAATTCTGATTTTCTAAATATATGAATCTATGACTTATACGTATGAATGGATGTTTTTCTTTTTATTATCTTGACTCTTTTGGGAAACATAATTTAAGCTTATCATGATGATAATCGGTATGACTACCAATAACATACTTGATAGAAAAATAGTAATGTCTCTTTTATGATACTTCAAATAAGCATAACAAACTTCTTAGGAAAAACATATGATAACCCAAATGAAAAGATAAATATAGTAAGAGTTACATGGATAGGTACCACTTGCAAAGCAATTCTCTAAGTTGGAAGCAACGTTTGTTATATCTTCTAAATCAGTTCTTTTTCTCCTTCGTTTCTTTGCCGTTCAAGAGATTTGAGAGGAAAAGACTGCACTTGGCTATGCATTGAGTTCATCTTTTCCAAACAATATTGTAACTGGAGGCACCTAGGTTGGGACTTCCAATATTTGTTTTTCAAATAAGAGGTAAAAGTATCAACTAGAACATGTTTGAATATATTTTGGAGGTGAAAACTTATATTTACAGATAAATATACTTACATGGAGTAGTATGATTTGGGTGAGATGAAGACATCATTCCTACAGTACTCCCTTGATGTTGAATGTCTCATCAGGTCTTTTGTTAAGTTGGAGGACAGTTTTTAACGTTGTGAAGACGACACCCAGAGACAATAAGATATAGCTGGGTGAAGAAGAAAAATTAAATATTTTGGGCTTAATTTATTTATTAATAAAAATGTAAAAAGCTTTTCAAACAAGGACCCAGCTTTTCAAGACATAAGTTTTGTCTGCATTATAGTAGGGTGCAAGTGAGAGACTACAAATTATTGAAGTGTCCATATTTTTTCTTTTTTACTCTCATGGAATATGTTTTGAAGTATTTATTAAAGCATGTGAAACCAATTATTTACTACTTTTGAAGTGATAATTCGAATGTTTTGTCTACTAAGGTGAAGCCAAAGGCAATAATCATTTTTCAACTTTCTGGCCTTACACATATGTAATAATGCTATGTATTCCACTTGGCACAGGATTGGACTTGTTTGACTAGAAGCTTTGAATTCAAACTCTAAAAATATAATTTTTAATTAATTAATGATAAAAATTAAACTTTGCCATATTCTTTTATAAGTTGATATTAATTATTGAAGACATAGGATTCTTTGAGGAAAGAAAAAGTTCCTATACGGTGTAACTTTCATGTAATTTGTCACTTACTCCCAAGAGAGTTAATTAAAAATAAAAATATTTTTAATCTATTATTTATATGAAATTTTTTTGGGACCCAATCACTAAAAGAGTAATAAATTGTTGGTATATTAAAGTCTCTGTGTAAGCCCCTCACCGTAATTACATCCGGATTACGAAATTTAAGTGAAATAGAGACCCATAAAATGAAATCAACAATTTATAATCCCACATCCAAGAGATGGGGTATTTCGAAAATCAATTCAAAACATACTTATTGCTGGTCTCACATTCACAGACGGATATATTTACTTGAGAAATCAAATCACATAAGAAATATCAGAGTGCGGAACTAAAATCCCGGCAAAACCCCGGGTTACTTCATAAATATAATGGGTTTACAGATTCCCAAAATGGGGATTACATATCCAAAATATTCATTTACATTCTCATGTACACTTGGTAATCCCAAAACCAAAATAAGGATAACCAACTACCCTAAGTCTCAGAGTAATCCTAACTACTCCTGGTTGTCCGCTTTCCTTTCGAGCCAGTCGCCCTGTCTGAAAAGGTTAGCCATATGGAAAGGGTGAGATTTTAAAGAATCCCAGTAGTAACAACTTTTTCATACCACATGCAATCACATAATATGTAAACAAATCATCTCATATCAGCAACACAAATCACACTCCACCCTCATCCCCTTTTACCGTCGGGAAGGCACACCGTCCTAACCTGAACCGTTGTTAGCGACTTAGGGACTATTGGCGTGGCAGTGCATACGAATAGCCTTACGGCTCACATATAGCCTTTCGGCTTTCACAAATGGCCCGTCGGCCTTCACAAATAGCCTTTCAGCCCACAATTAGCCTTTCGGCCCACAATTAGCCTTTCGGCCCACATAATCACATATACACACCCTAACCTCATCCCCTTTTACCGCCGGGAGGCACACAACCCTTGCCCGAACCGTTGTTAGCGACTCAGGGACTATTGTTATAGCGGTGCTTCCACAATTTTCACAAACATGCAGCATACGAAACCCATTTCATCTCAATGACATTGAACACATACAATGTATCACATAAGATATAAAGAAAGAGTCACTACCTGTATCTTTCCTGACTGGCTCCGGCACCGTGGCCTCACGAGGGCGACAGATGTCAAATCCTATATCAATTAGGGACAACCAATCAATCTCTTTTTCATATGTATATTTCAATAATACTCTAAGTTGGTTATCATTTAGGACTCTTTAGGTGACTATTAGAGGCCAAACATATGCCTAAAGGGTTGGAAGACACTACCCAAAAGACCCCTTTTTCGAAGGCAACACACAGATTTTTGGCAGTTTCACTCAGCACAGAAGTTCTCACTCAAGCACAAGTACGGACATCACTCGAGCACAAGAGAGTGAGAGACAGCGAGTGAGCACCCGAGAGCACACAAAGCTCTCCAAGATAAGGATCACTCGAGCACACACCTCATACCCGCGAGTGAGAAGGCACACTCGTGCACCTTACCCGCGAGTGACAACCTGAGAGCACCACCCACACCTGAGGCACAAGCTCACTCGAGCATGACCCCCAGTGCTCGGGTGAGACGGCTATGCTCGCGAGTGTCAGAGCACACTCTTGGCATTAACCAGTGAGTGAAGACCCGAAAGAAACCCTTCACTCTGGACTCGCACCATCACTCGAGCAGACCCAAGTTCACTCGAGCATGTTCTTCCCTCACTCGAGCACAAGGCAATGCACTCGAGCATTATTCATAAAACCCAGACGAACTCGAAGCAGAACAGGGAAAAACTCTCACATCACTTGAGCATGATCATCCCGTGCTCGAGTGTTGTGCATCAGAGACCAAAAAACGCAGCAAAAACCAGAAAATACTATATGGTCAAATCCTCACCCAAAGGTTCCCAAACTCTTCCCAATGCTCATACTCTTTAAGCACTAACTAGGGAACACCTTGGCAACTTTAAAAATACTCCAAAACCAATTTGACCACAATCAAACACTAAGGTCTCTATGATACACAATATCCCAATTTCATTCAACTCATTTCCAATATTCCAGATTATATCCAACCATCAAATAACTCATCATTAAACCATTTCCACTATCAAACACCATAAAATCCACATTTCCAACACTTGGCATAACTAGGGCAAATTTTCCAGATTTTACCAAACTTAACAAAAAATCACAAACAATATACCAAAATGCTCTAAATGCCTACCTCTTCTCTTTGCCCAATCAAAAATCTTGATTCTCCAACTTTCAAATTTGACCAAATCACAAATCAACA
Organism: Inga laurina; assembly: GCA_963855925.1. Taxonomy (NCBI): domain Eukaryota; kingdom Viridiplantae; phylum Streptophyta; class Magnoliopsida; order Fabales; family Fabaceae; genus Inga; species Inga laurina. The sequence goes on along the minus strand of OY979712.1, from coordinate 13,339,739 downwards.
CTTCTCAAGATTCTACAATCACCACAATAGATGTAATACCCCGAATTCTGAAACTTGAGATTAGAGAATAAGCCTGAGATTAGTGGACTGCTAAGCCCTGGTTTAGCAAGATCCCAAATTGTGATTAAGGGTTAATGACTCCAAAAGAGAATGTCATTAGTGATATATGGACCCTTTTGGAGATTATGGTGTGATTTGGCACCCGATGTGATTCGTATGTGTTCTGAGTAGCGCCGAAACCCTGTATTTGAGTTCAATTATGGATTAACCTCTAAATTGACTTAAAATAGAGGGAAGGCGCATATTGTGGCTAAATGAAAAGATGTGAAGTGTTGGTGGTGATTCAATGAGAATTACCATAATCAGGGGCAAAACGGTAAAGTTACCAACCAATTGGTCAGTTACCGAAGAGGAAACTCATTGGTAACTTCAAGATCAATGGTTGAGATTGATTTGTGTAGAGATTAAGTGGGTGGAATCCCATGTGTGTGGGTTCATGTGAACTCATAAAGATGGATTAAGGGTGTGACAAGTGTCACAATTTGAGCCCTTGGATTGGGTCAAAGATTCAAACTCTTCCCTTTCTCTTTCATAGTCGGTTAACACATGAGAAAAAAGGGAAAAGATGATCCTCACTTCATCATCTTCATCTCATCATCTCATCTCTCTCTCTTGGTTCTCCATGGCGTCCCAAATAGAGGAAGAAAGAGAAATCAAAAGGTGAGATTTTGGTTGGTTTCTTGTCCTCTAATGCTCTAATCACCTTCTATAAAGTTGTTCATAGTGATGAGAGCTTCATCTCTATGGTTTTAGATTCTTGATTGAAGGTGTTTGATGGCTTGAGGAAATTTGGAAAGATGGAGAATCAAGAAATTGGTTTGGGAAAGAGGAAGAGGTGAGTATTTGAAGCATTTTGACCTAAGTTTTGTGATTATTGGTTAAGCCTTGTAAATTTCGAATTTTGCCCTGATTTTCATGTGATTTTTGATTGGAGAATTGGATTGTGTTTTATGTTGGAAATGGTGCCATGTTGTGGTATTTGATCATTGAAAGTGGTTTTGAATTTGAAATGGAAAGAGATTGTAATGTAGAGTTGGTATTGTGAATTGTGTGACATGTTGCAATTCATTGTGAAACATGTCAATATAATGTGAATTTGGTTGATTTGGTATTTCCAATGGATTCCTTGTGTAAATTTATGTGGAAATGGTATTTGGTGTGAATTTGGGAACCATTGGAATCATTGTTGCAAAACTGGAAATTCTGTCCAGTGTAAGTTCTGTCTGGGCAGTCTTGTTGTGTGGACGTTTTGACTGGGAAAATGATGTTAGAAAATTATGAAACTTTCCAGTCTTAAATTTCACCTCCCAAGGTTCAAAATGGACATATAATGTGTGCCATTTCGTTTTGAGAACTGGGAGTTATAGCTGTCCAAAGTTTGGCATCAAAACTGGACCCTGTTTTGGTACAATGTTAGGTTTTTGGTAAATCTGGACTTTTGTGGTGATTTATAGTTATGGCCAATATTTTTCCTTGAAAGAGAACTTAAATAGCTTTCATTTGGCTTTGGAATCACTCCATTTCGATTTTTCCTGAATTAGTTATGATATTTGGAAGTTCAGCCAGAAACTGGATTTTCTTGGGCCACAGCCCAAATGTTTCTGTGCGTCTCTGGACAGCCTTGGGCCGCAGCCCAAATGTTTCTGGGCAGTTTTGGGCTGCAGCCCAAGGATTGTGGGCCGTGGCCCACCCCCAAAAATCAGCATTTGGACTTTTAAAAGATGATCTTTGGTCAAGTGTTTCCCAAGCCTTTAGGCATATGTTTAGGCTTTGATTAGCCACCTAAAGGTGTTAAATGATAACCAACATCAAGTGTTTGTATGTTGAGGAATTGGAAAAGGGATTGACCCTATGTTCATGATTTTGATTATAGGGTTGATGTTCGCCCTAAACGTGGTTCGGTATTCGTTCGGGTCGTGAGTAAGCTGGAGCTGGAGCATACGTGGAAAGAGGGTAGGGAACTTACCTCTTTTGCATGCTTTGATATTTGTCTTTGTGTTTTGATGCATGTATTGCTTTGCTTGATTATGTGAAACATGTATGAATGATTGTAGCTCTGTTTCTAGTTATGCTATGGCCATGAGTATGTTGTTGAAATATTGAGCACGCAGATATGTCATTATGTGAGCATGAGATATGTATTGCAAGCATGTCATGCATTAAACACATATCATACATGCATATAGGTATCTGTTTCCTACTGAGATCCTTTAGAATCTCACCCTCCCCTATCAACCATTTTAGATAGGGTAGGTGGATCGAGGATGGAGCAAGCAGTCAAGGGCGGCTAGGGCTCCCATTGGAGTTTGGTTGTGATAGTTGGTTATCATAAATAGGATTATTTGTATTCGTATTTGGATAAAGGTTGTATATATATATTGTGGAACATATATTTGAGTATATGTTTGGATGAGAATATTTGATTATGTATTCGGAATGAGTTATTGGATATTTGTATATGTATTTAAGAGGATTTGAGTAATCCCCATATGAGGGTTTGTAATGGACAAAATGTACCCTATAAAGCTTGAGTTCATAAATGGAAACCGGAATTGCCGAGATTATTATAATGCGTACTCTGATATATTTAAATGTGATTTATCTTTGTGTAGTAATTGTATTTGGAATGTGAACGTGAGACCAGGTTATGAATGATTTCGAAAGGTATTTATGAAAACCCCGTCTGGTAGATGGGTTTGTAAAATGTAGTTTTGTTTCTTATTGGTCTCTAATTCACTTTAAATCGCGTATTTTGGATATAATTACGGCAGGGGGTTACAATAGAGCTCTCAATGAGATACACAATATTAGAGAAGAGGTTTTGAGCAAAGGAGGTTCATTTCTTACCAAAGATCAAGCTTTTCTTCTCCCTTTCCCTTGCTTGTGCGCCAGAAATGGAGGAAGAAGAGAGAGAAAATGGTGAGATATGAAGGAGATGATGATGAGATGTCACTTCCTCCCCTAGTCACACACACACAACCAAAAATGAGGGAGAAAGGAGAGAGAAAAGTGCCAATTTGTCCTCTAGTGCCTCATCCCATGGCCACCATCTTGCCACATGTCACAATCTCACACATTCCTTCAATGAGCTCACAAAATCACAACACATAGGATTCCGACCCATAGTCCAAGAATCACAACCCTTGATCTTAAATACCACACGTATGTACACCAAATTCATATTACATAAATTTCCCAAAAGTGTTTAATTACACTAATTACCATAATTATCAGAGTCATTAGCCCTAATCACAAATCGGGATATTACACTCTGATATAGTGTGGAGTTTTAAAAATCATTTCAACTATAAATTTATAAAAAAGGGTCATGTTAACTTGGATAAGTTACAATGTCCTCCTCTATATTTGTTTCACTGATGCTACTTTTCAATAATAGTTTATCAGATCATCATTCACATACATATTTATAAGATATATCTGTTGTGTGGGAGGTGCAATCCCCTGCCTTGATAACTGTAATTAAGATTTGAAAATGCATAATTTAAATGAATTAAAGACCGACGGATACTTTTTTCTCAAATTTCTTTTCTAAAATTCGTTCAACATGGTCTCAGATTCATTTTCTGAATCTAATTACTCTATACAATTCAATCGCATTCATACATATCAGATTGCATAGCCAAATTCCCGGCAACTCCCAGGTTTCATACATGTATAAACTAAGGGTTATAAGTTCCAACTAGGGGATTACATGACTAACATCAACGTAATATCTATATTTCAAAAATAAACAGTAACTCGAAGTCCAAAATAGATAACCAACAACCTAACAATACATCTCTACAAGATCTTAGCTGCTCTTGGTGGTTCGTTTCTCCTTGGAGCCACTTGCCCTGTATGAAATATTATTCAATGGAAAGAATGAGATTCAAAAGAATCTCAGTAGTAACGAATCACTCATACCACATGTAATCACAAAGCATGCAAGAAAATCATCAAGCAGTATCACAGCATAAAGCACAGCACGCAGGCTGCCACATATGCACATAATCACATAATCCCATCCCCCGTATTCCATCGCCCTGAAAGCATGGTCCTCCCACCGTCAACACCGATGGGCCGCGAGTGAAGGTTTCACAAATAGCCTTTCGGCTTTCAAATAGTCTCATCCCTCGGATTCCACCGCCCCAAAGATACAATCCTCCCACCGTCAACACTGATGGGCCGCAGGTGATAGACTCACAAACAATGATCAAATAAACATACCATGTATCACATATAGTATAAGGGAAAAGAGTCACTACCTCGTTCTTTCCTGACTGGTGCCGGCACAGGCTGCTTGCGATCAGGGCAAATGTCGAATCCTACAATTCCAAATGCATCATTTAGAAACTTTCATAGTGTTTCTAGGGGTTATACGAGTTTATAATGAAAATTTACAAAAATGCCCCCGGGGACCCGGGCCTGCCGTACCCGGTCTGGCTGCATCTTTCATGAAATTCTAACCTAGGCTATTCTAGCATGTTTCCACCCAAGGAATCCATTTCCAGACTCAGAATTATCAAATTCAATATTAAATTACAAATTTACCCTTGGCAGCCCCACTTTAAGGGTTTTAGGGGTGTTTTCGTAATTATATTTTTTCGGCCTTTTCAAAAAAAGTGACCAACTGTAACCCCACCTAATTTTCACCCCTAAACTCAATGAAACCATCAAATCATTGAAAATCCAACTCTAAGACCCATTTCTAGAGCTAGCTGAAATTTACGAGTTCTCCGGGGAAAATCGGGGTTTTACGATTTCGACTTAGTAAACACATTCCTTTCTACTCCTAGCCACTTAATTAACTATTACATTAGGTTATAACTACCATTTGAATAAAAATTGGGCATCATAACCCTTAGGCAACTCAATTCCCAAAATTTAAAACCAACGGCAATCTGGTGAAATTTCACCGATTAAATTGCCCACAGTAGCCAGAATAATTAATATACGAAGGTTTAGAAGTTACCTCAAGCTCCCATAAGTTTTTCCCAAATATGGCTGAAAACCCTAGGTGTTCCACAAAAGATTTTGAGCTTCCAAACCTTAAAGAACAAAGAGGGGTGGCTTAGGGTCAGAGTTATATGCGTTAGGAGCTAAATCATCGGAGAAATCGGCTTAATTAATTGAAATAATTAATTTTGTGATAATTTGGCAAAATTACGATTTTGCCATTACCTTTCTAATCCAATTTCTTCTCTTATTTTTCTTTGGCCAATTTCTATCTATTTTTTGACCAAATATTTTCTCCAATATTTCTTCATTTTTGGACCTTAATATTGGGCTTTTTAGATGACCCAAATTAATTTTGTATTCATTTTTGCCTAATTTCCCGTGAAATTGAACATTTATAAAATTCATAAATTCCAAATTCATGAATATTCACCATTTTATTGAGTTTCCACAAATACTTACAATATATTTGGTGAATATAAAATTTAGGGTGTTACAGAAGGGTAGTTTTTAACGTTGTAAATACAACACCCAGAGACAATAAAATATAGCTGGCTGAAGAAGAAAAAGTAAATATTTTGGGCTTAGTTTTGTTATTAATTAAAATGTACAAAGCTTTCAAACATGGAGCCAGCTTGTCTTTTTTCACTTAATAGACCCAGCTTTTCAAGACATAAGTTTTGTCTACCAATTATTTAAGTGTCCATATTTTTTCATCCTCATTCCCATGGAATACGGCTTGAAGTATTTATTAAGCATGTGAAACCAATTATTTAAAACTGGTTTAGTATAAATAGGAATTAACAATAAGTTATCATAAATGCTTAATACTTACACATTACAATTACATTTAGTGCTGGGAAAACGGGCCGGCCCGTGACGGGCTCGGGCCTAAACGGGCCGGCCCGTTTAGGCCCGAGTTCAAATCCGTACACCTTTGAAGTGGCCCGGCCCGTTTAAGGTAGGCCCGCGGGCCGGCCCGACGGGCTTTAGGCCCGTTTATGTTTTTTCCTTTTTTTTTTTGCCATTCCTTTTTTATTTCTTATTCTCATAAAGATTAAAATACCTAATTTAAAACATAAATATCATCAACACTAATTTAAAACATAAATATTATCCAAGTTTAATAGAATACAAACACTAAAACTTATGTCCAAACCATAATTAATATTCATAACCAATTAAATAAGTTCACAATCACAATCAAACAAGCCTACAAGCTTCAAATGTCAGTAATAATATAACACCTAATTTGGATTTTGGCGTATACATGCAAAAAAAGAAAAAAGAAAATCAAAGAAGAGAAGCTTCAAATAAGGTTTAAGTTAGTGTGAGAGTATTTCTAATATGAGGGTTATGTTAGGTTAACTCTACCCTCTGACTAATGAGGTTTAAATTGGTATACATTATTTTTAAAAATCATAAATTTTTAGTTAAAATAATCATCTAATGTCCAAATTAGCCTTTTTTTTTAAGTTTAAATGAATAAAACATTGTAGAAAATAAAATAAATCAAACCAATTAATAAGTGTTTGCCTGTTATTAATACTCTATTAGGAACTTAGGTGTCTCTCATATTGATAATTTGATATAATGATATTATATTTATTAATTTATTTTAAAAAAATATTAAACGGGCCTAAAAGGGCCGGCCCGCAGGGCTTCAGGGCTGGCCCTACAGGGCTTGCGGCCCTACAGGGCCGGCCCTTTTAGGCCCGCTTCCATTTTCAGCCTCTAAATCATAGGCCCGGCCCTTGACGGGCTCGGGCCTAAACGGGCCGGCCCGACGGGCTCGGCCCGAATTCCCGGCTCTAATTACATTACAAACGTTGAATATTAATTAAAACCACAAACACTAAGAACATAGAAGATTAAAAACCACACTGGAAAAGCCACACAACAACCTATTACAGATTGAACACTTCTCTTGCTTTATCACTTTTGAAACTCTTTCCTCAGCAGGACCAGAGAAGGCACATGAGAAGTAGTTGCAAAGTCATCCTTAACAATGTTCCTCTTGTTGGTTATCCTTCTTTTCCCCTTAATAGGAGTAGGGGTGACATGTTGAGAAAGGTTAGATATGGTGTTATCTTCAAGAGGTCTTATGAGTGCAGTAACACCTTCAGCTATAGGTTTAACAATAACATTATGAGCACCGTTTTGAGCTTCAACACTCTCCACTTTTGCCTGAACTTCAGAGTTCCCTTCTAAATGACTCTGTTTTTTCAAACAACCTTAAATGCAACTATTAGCAAAAATATTTAAATTATTTACCACTAGGAAAAATATATATTCGATAAATACATAACATATGAGTAGTTGAGAAGTGAAAAACCTCCGTGTTTGCTTCATTGAACTGATTCAAAAGATCTTCGTATATGGTGTATTGGCTAATGATGATGCTAGAAGTGGGATGCTTCTTGTTGTAGTCATTCATCTTTAGTTTTAGCAGAACATTCTTTCTGATCGGAATGTCTAACTCATCAGGAAAGTCAAACTCACGATCATCCTGGTAATAACAAATGGACCCAATTAATGATTACATTTGATGATATAGTATATCATATTTTATGTAGACAATGTTAACCTCCTTTAGTAGACGTTTCAGTTTAGTTGATGTCTTCTTAACAGACTGAACATCAAGTTTATCCCAGAAAATGACAGAAGCTGACCCAGTTTTATCTTTGACAAGATAATGAATCTTCATCTTGTCACAAATGAACTAAGTTAGAATTGTATAAGACTAATGTAATAATTGACCATTTTCCAGGCAAAAATGGACTTTATTACTTTGGTTCAATTGCCTCTGGTACTTTCTTGCAGAGGGGACAAATCGATAAAGGATCATCGAATTTGGCCTTTGACCCATACTTTGAGCATCCATCATAATTCCTGTCATATTTTCTTTCAAGCTTATGAATTTGACAGTTGATTACAAATGAATCTCCCTATAAAACATGGTGAATCCACAAAAGATCAAGTATACTTTAAGTCTTAGTGAAAAAAAAAACAACTAATAAAATATTACATATAATTGCTTAAGAGGCTATTTGAGAGATAGTGACTTTGGTCTGATTGTGTAAAGAAGCCCTCTTTGAATGCTGACTTAGCTGTGTACTAATGGGTTGAGGTAGTGCAACGATGATAGGGGAATTTTCATCCTTTACACTACATAAATACCTTTATATGAGTTAAGGGCTAAATCAATAGAAATGTAAAATGAAACAAATATTAAATACCTTTTGATGAAATTTGTAACCTCTGTGATAGGATGGTTAAATAGTGCCCTTGTAGCATTGAAGGAGCTACACATTTATGGTGTACCTGCAATGAAGCTTAGTTTAACTTATATCATATGATGTGGTATTAACTATGAAGTACTGAATTGCTTATTATTACCATCCTCAGAAAAGCCAACTCTTGCTAAGTTTAATAACAACACTATAGGACTTTCAGTATTTTGCAAGTAAGCCATATAGGCCTCTGAAGCACAGTTATCAAACAAAGTGCACTCCACTTTATTGTTCTTGAAATTTTCATTCATTACCTACTATGAATATGAATGAAAGAAATCATGTCATTAGGTAAAAAACTCTAAATGTTGTGATATTTGCATTACTCAACATCTACCAGTAACAGACGTAGCCTATTCTTTGTCTCATTGTCTCAGTAGAACTCCTCTAATGTGCCCACTGATATCACAAATGCCAGGACATTTGTGTCCAAATAGATAGATGATGACAATAAAGAAATTGAGTTACAATTCATAAGGAACAAATACTGAATAGACAAAAAATATATATGAAGAATCAAATATATAATATACCAATAAGATAATCCACAGGATGACGAAAATCAATTTTCATGATTTCTAGGATAGGGAAAAATGAGTAAGCATAACTTGGAATTGAAGCAATATCTTCTGCAGAGTACATCTGAGGAGTGAATGTTATCTTAAATGGGTGGGTAGTTGCTCTGTACTGATTAACGTTTAAGGTGACCTCAAATTTAGCAAACTTGTAAATTTGGCCTTATTATTGAGAGGCGAAATTTATCATGGAGGTTCTTGTTTAGCACACTTGCTTGAATTGTCCTAACTACAATAGCCCACTAATCAGTTGAATCATCCTATTCCTTAAGTGAAGCGTGACGCACCATAGTGGAACCTATAGAAATGAGAAATCATGTTAAAAGAATAATAAGAATGTACTATGAAAGGATGCAATATAAATGCAATATAAAAGAAATATGATCAATAATATACTTATGTTGATGATTGATGAAGAACTGATGATGATGATGATAAATCCATATACTGTGGTTGAGTCCTTTTATGAACGATCAAATGTGAAGAATTGGTGGGAATAAATTTGACATCTGACAATGAATTCCTCCATATAAATTCCAATTGGAAATTTCAAATTCAAATTCAGAGACATGCAGCATGTTCCTGAAGTTGTGAGAAAGAAAGTCGATATAAAACAATGTCAGGTTTGCTACAATCATACTCCATATCCTCCTTAGAAAGAAAGTGCATAAATCATGAAGTGAAAAAGTTAAGGAACATGACTAATTTTATTTCTGAAGCTATTAGAAAGAAAGTGAAATTCTGAGCGGGAGTTTTATAGGAATGAATATCATAATAATATGCATGGCCTCATGTATGAATCATAAAGCAAAAAAGTTAAGGCAGTAAGGGTCCCATATTGACTATCAAATTAAGCTTTTTTTTTTGGCTAAATGTGAATTTCTTATTATTTATAGTGATTTTTTTTGCTAAATGTGAATTTCTTATTATTTTTGGCTAATCATGAAACAATAACTTTATAAATGGCTAAAAAGTTAAGACAGTGACGATCAGAATAATAAAGTTTTTTTTTTGCTTTTGCACCTTGTCTGCCATTAGGAAGTTATTTTAAAAATAAATAATGCAATAAGAATTATGCATGCTTTGCTTTTGCATGATTAGTTCCAAATTATAAAGTTATTGTTTTGTTTTGCACCTTGTCTGCCATTATGAAGTTATGCACATGGGAGAGATATAATAAGAGGGAAGAGCAGGAGTCTTGAATTTATCCATGGAACTTAGACTGGTTCGAAAAGTACATGGACAACAGAGAAGAGTAAGTGACTTGGTCTGTTGTGAAAGGAAAGAGAACCTAATTTGGGCTGTTGTGTGATGAAAAGAGAACTTGGTTTCTAAAAGTGCAAAGATGAGGGGCAACATTATAATTATAAATTTGATAATGGAGTTAGCCAGTGATGAGCCTAATGAAAATATTTTTTTTGATTGACATTGGAGTCAACTTAGCTACAGTGTTTTGTTAGTGTAGCCATGCATAAGCTGTGGGAGTGATCAACTTGATGAAATGGGATATTTTATATATATTGATAACATAGGTTATCCAAAGGTTAGATTAGATCTCTACTTAGGCTTCCAAACAAGACCCTAAAGAGGAATAATTCAGCACTTGCAATTCCATCTTTACCCTTCATTTATCCAATTGGCACCATTGCATCACCTACAAAAATGAAATGCATAAAGGCAATATCATATGTTCACATTTAAGGAATATTGAGAATAACAAATATTAATTAAAATATCACAACTTAGCCAATTAAATTCCCAAATTACCTTTGCACTCAAATCTCTCATTAATACTTAATTGTGCCCAAAATAGTCAATCAAATCCCACAAAATCATAAGGTTAATCACTAAAATATATATAAATATTTAGCTTCATCAGAATAATTAACAAGTTTACAATATATTGGATAATGCTGAGGATGCATAACTTGTTCTTGTCTTAGGAGAAAGACCAAAGCTTCTCTGAGCTCAAGTTGTTGCAATTGTAATACTCCAATTCTAGTTTAAGGAACCACATTCCACTCATGTAAAGGGAATTGATTGAAGGTAATTTAGACATGAATGGGACATTGCCTTCATATTGATCTATTGACATTTAGGGAAATATCCCACCAAGGAGAAAATTTCCATTGTGAATGCCACCACAATGCATCATTTGAAAGCTAATCATCCACAATGGTATCAAGTTGATTACGTTGATTCCAAATAGAGGTAGCAACATTTGCCCTAGCTCACGTTGTTTCAATAACTTGATGGGGAGACCATTTATTTTCTGCATGAAAGATGCCATTGCGTGCAAACCACAAAGATTTTAGTAATTGAAAACGTAAGTATGTTATAACGTTACCAAGATCTTTTTGGTTTATCAACCATGTAAGTATGTACTATCTTAAAGACATATCATGTTGGGTATCAATTATAAAACCAGAAGAAAGACAAAACTAGCATGCTCTAGAAAAAGGATAGTATAAGAACTGGTGCTATAGAGGCTCATTATTACTATTATAGAAAGAACATACCTCAAAAGCAATCATATGTCTGCTATGTAACAAATGGGTTGTTGGTAGAATATGTCTAATAATCTTCCATAACAACAAATGAATTCTAGGAGGCAATGAAGATTTCCAAATCAACGCACAAACCGCAACATCTGTAAGCATGGATCAATTGGAGATAGGATGAACAAGTTGAGATTGAAGCAGGCAATATCCATCATGGACTGTGTAGACTTTAGCTTTATTACTAGACCATTTGATCACATTAAGAGCTTTAAATAAAGGAACCGAATAATGTGCAAACTGTTGAACCACCTGTCTAGGGTAAATGGAGGAGATTACTTGAAGATTCCGGCTACCCTTAGAGTGCAGTAGAAGGCCTGACATCTTAAATAAAGGATAAGTCAGACTAGACTACTGCACGGGCCACCAAAGCTGACTATTTAGAGGCATCGAGGAGCCGTCCCCTACTTGGTAGGTAAGATGATTAGTAATTACAGATTTAGATTTAATAATATGCCTCCAAAGAGTTGAGCTATTATATTTAGGTCTAAACAAAAAGACCCAGTCAAGAGGAAGATACTTCTTCAACATTATTTGGCTAAGTGTAATATCCTGAAATGTAACCAAGGATTTATAACTTCAAAGTGATGTAATTAATCTTAATTGAGCACTTTTGAAGTATATATTGTGCATTGTGATAATCAAGGGTAAAACGGTAAATTTACCGATTGATTGGTCAGTTACCGAAGAGGCAACTCATTGGTAAATTGTAGATCAATGGTTGGGATTACATATCAAGAGATTATGAGAGAGTGATCCAATGCTTGCATGAACATGGAAGGAGTGGGGAGGAGGAACAAGAGCTTGACACTTGGCTTCATGTGAACCATAGATCAAGGTCAAAGTGTCAAAATTTACTTTTTCTCTTCCCTCTCTCATTTAGGACGTTGGGCAAGCAATTAGAGCTGAATTTCATATCATCTTCTTTATCTCATCTAATCTCTCTCCTCTCCTTCATTTTCGTTCAACTAGAGAAGCAAAAAAGAAAGAAGAAGGCTTAAAGAAAGGTGAGAATTTGTCCATGAATGCTCAATTTACTTTCATTAATGTTGTTCATGAGGTTGAGGGCTATATTCCTATGGTTTCAGAATTTTGGTTGGTGAATTTTGAGAACTTGTGGAAATTTGGAAGTTGGAGAATTGAAGAATTGGCTTTAGGAAGAAGAAGAGGTAAGAATTAGAAGCATTTTGGTATAGTTGTTGTAATCATTGGTTGAGTAATGGGAATTTATGAATTTGCCCTGATTTTGTGCAATTTTCGAATGGAATGAATTGGCTTATGTGTTGTATAGAATTTGGTCTTTTGTTGAACATTTGGCCATTGGAATTGATTTGAGAACTTGGATTGGAAAGTGTGGCAATGTGTGAATTGTGTTGTGACATTGTGAGACATGTTGTGGTTGTTGTGTAATATGTCAATGGGAGTTGAATTTAGTCATTTTTATGATTCCAATGGTTTTATTGAGCAAAATTGTGTGAGAATGGTGTTTGGGTTGGAATGGGAATTATTTGGGATCAAATGTGAAAATCTGGAAAATCTGTCCAATGTAAGTCTCTTCTAGACAGTCAGATGGTGTGGACGTTTTGACTAGGCAAATGATGTTGAAAAATTATGAAACTTTCTAGTCTTAAAGTTCACATCTCAAGCTTCAAAATGGACATAACGTTTGTGTCATTTCGCTTTTTGAGCTAGGAGTTTGAACTGTCCAAAATTTTGGCATCCAAACTGGACCCTGTTTTGGCACAATGTTAGGTTTTTGGTAAATCTGGACTTTTGTGGTGATTCTTGATAATTTTACATATTTTTCCCATAAAGGGGACTTGAATATATTTCAATGGGCTTTGGAATCACCTTGTTTCAAGTTTTCTAGAGTGAGTTATGAATTTTTGAAGTTCCTTGGCTGCAGCAGAAAATTCTGGCTCCAGCACAAAACTTTCTGTGCACGTTTTGGCCGCAACCAGAAATTTCTGGCTGCAGCGCAAAACTTTTTGCTCACGTTTTGGCCGCAGGCAGAGGAGTCCTAGCTGTAGCCAAAATACTTCTGTGCTGTTTTTGGCCGCAGCCAGAGAATTCCTGGCTGCAGCCAGAACCCAATTTTCAGCACTTTGTGAGTTTGCAAAGCAATTTCCAACCTAGAATTCTCCAATCCTTTTAGGTTCTCTTTGAGTTTGTTATAACCATTTAAGGGACTCATATGGAACCTATTCTAAGTGTTTGAAAGTAGGAATTGGGGGTAAGGAATTAATCCACCATTCTTGATTTTGTTTATAGGCTTTGATATTTGCCGCCCTCGTGAGCCAACTACGCCGAAGAACGTCAGGAAGGAACGAGGTAGTAACTTTTCTTTCGTACCATATGTGATGCATTGTATGTGTGTATTATCATTGATTTATGATAAACTCGTATGCTGCGACATTGTGAATATGTGTAAACACCGTCATACCAATAGTCCCTGAGTAGCTAACAACAGATCGGGCAAGGGTTGTATGCCTTCCCGGTGGAGTAAGGGGATGAGGATGAGGTGTGATATATGTGAATATGTGAGCCGAAAGGCTATTTGTGAGGGCCGACGGGCCATTTGTGAAAGCCAGATAGCTATATGAGCTATAAGGCTATGTGTATGCACTGCCACGCCAATAGTCCCTGAGTAGCTAACAACGGTTCGGGTTAGGACAGTGTACCTTCCCGGCGGAGAAAGGGGATGAGGGTGGAGTGTGATTTGTGCTACTGCTACTGTATGGTGATTTTCTTACATGCTATGTATTTATGTGTGGTATAATTGTTTTGTTACTATTGGGATTCTCTTGAATCTCATTCTTTCCTTCGACTAACATTTCAGACAGGGCAAGTGGCTCCAAGGAAAAGCGGATTACTAGGAGCGGATAGAACCCTGTAGGGACGTTTGTTTTGGATATGTTGATTATTCATTTTGGACAGGGTTCTGTAAATTATTTTTGGATTGTAAATATTAGTGGAATACAATTGTGTAATCCCCTATATGGGAATTATAACTTTATAGTGAATGAATGGAACCCGGGGGTTGCCGGGATTTTTGTTACCTACTCTGATATGTTTAAATGTAAATTAACTGCACAGGTGATTATATTCGATAATTGAATTTGAGACCGGAATAGGAAAGAAGTTTTAAAAATTTTGTAAAGTCCCTATTATAAAAGGGAGTTTTAAATGAATTTTGAACTATTCGACGGCCTCTAAACCAATGTAATTAAGTAATATCGAATTATAATTACGCTAATTAAGGCAGGGGGTTACACTAAGCATGGAAGATTTGGTTGAAATAGCTCACCACAAATGCTTAGCCAATAACGTTGAATTGAAGGTCTCGAGATGAACAATTTGTAGCCCTCTACTAGATTTGGGTAAACATAATTCTTACCATCAGAGAAAATGAGCTTTGTTTGAATTATTAGACCTCCTCCAGAAAATATTTGCCATTTTCATTGCTATAGTATGGCATAGCTGGTGGAGAAACCTCATACATGAGAAGGGATAGACAATCAGGGAAGACATAGTTTTTAATCAACACAAGTCACCTAGCTTGGGAAAGTAATTTACTTTTTGACCCCGCAAGTCTCTTATCTAATTTTTCCAAGACCTCATAATATTTCCGTTTATCATATCTAAGATCATCAATATACATATCCAAATACTTTCCCAAATGCGAGTGAAAATGAATGCTAAGGAGATATGATAATTTCCACTTCAGTTGATGAGAAACCAATGGACTACATACAAAACTAGATTTTTGATAATTAATTTGTTGACCAAAGATGAGTGGATATCACCTTAGTAATGCTTTGACTATACGACAATCAGCTTCTGTGGCATGACAGAAAAGAAGGGTATCATCAGCATACATGAGATGTGTCAAAGACATCACATTGCAAGAAACATTAATACCCCTCCACCAATTATTATTTTTAGCTTGATGAATCATGTAGGATAAGACATTTGCACATAGTAAAAAAAAAGATAGAGTGAGAGAGGATCTACCTGAATAAATACATGTATATGGATAATATGGTTTTTGGTTCTATGAAAAAATATTATGCAAGTCCTTACAATTTTACCTATTTTTAAAAAGGCCTTTATAATTTCCAATGTGATTAAAATCGGACTGGACCGGATCGCCTGGTTCAACTATGGGAAGCGTTGAACTGGCCATCCAACCGGTCCGGTCCGACCAGTTTAATATTTATTAAAATTTTCCTAATTTTAAAAATTCATATCTAATTCTACATATTTTAAAAAATTACAAATTAAAACTCTATGGAAAGCTTGAGATGTCAACTTTCTAATACAAAAATAATCACTCAAAAATATGATCATTTAATGCTAAAAAACTATCAAATTCAAAAACTATTTCAAAAAATATTATCGTTCAAGTTTACTTCCTTATCGATTTAGTCTTGGTTTAGGTCTAGTTTGACTCTGGTCTGATCCACTGACCTTTGACCCTGTACCCTGGCCGGTTTAGTAGTCAGTCCAGGTTTAATTTCCTTGATATTTTCACATGATTTTAATTAAGTTCCAATATTTTTAACTAATTTTTAATCAGGTGCTTATAGTTTTAGGTAAATAATAAAAAGGAAAAAACTGAAACTAGATTAGAAAAACATGAAACTATAAGAACCTGGTAAAAAGATAAAAATTACAAGGACATAATTAAAGACAAGTTAAAGAAGAAATGATTGGCACCTGATTAAAAACCAAGTTAAAAATATAAAGACTTGCCTATTAATTATCCCCTATTTCACTATTTGCATAATGCTCAGGCAGTGGGGCTTATCTCTAATTCATCCAAAAAAATATTACCCCTTCTTGTCCTTTTTTATAAGAGCCTGAAATTTAAATTGCCTTATTCTTTTTTTTTTTTTATAAGAGCCCACTCAGGGTTGTTTGAACATTTAATATGTTTTTATCATTTTTGTCCCTAATTAATTCTATTCTCTCTCCTTATTTTTTCTCATGCCATATTCTATTTCATATTTTCTCTCATTACTATTTTATTTCTTTCTCTTATTTGCCCCTTTATCAATAAGGGTATGCTTGAAAAAATAGTTCATTTCCTATGTACTACTCTATACCTAAATGTAAGTCACTTGTACTTCATTCTTTCATACCAAGGAATGCATTGAATTGATAAAATTTTCTACATTTGCCATTATTAAATTTTCTCTCTCCCTACTTTATAGATAATTTTCACACCCCCGCTCCCCCCTCCCTCCAATAGAAATTAAATCGGATAAAAATTGAGAAAAAGTCATTAATTACCTTATAAGTAACTGTCATTTAGGCATAGAGTGGTATTTATCAATTTTAAATTTTTTTAAACCACATAATTTAGTTATCAAACTCTAATAAAAAAGTATTAGAGGAGTATTTTGTTTTAGGAAATAAAGTACAAATAGATGCTTATTTGTGCTTGTCAAAAAAAAAAATATGCTTATTATTTAGGAAAACTTAGGAGAAATGTATTTTTTTAACGAATTATTATTTGTTTTTGTAAGAAAAATAAATTGATTCAACAAATATAAATGTTATCTTAGGCCAGTTCAGCAGTTCTATTTTGCAAACCATACAGTTCATATATGGAAATTGGAAACATTAATTAAATGAATTGATTGAAAGTGACTTAATTTGTTATTAATCACATCAAAGTGACTTAAATTAATAAATACACACATGTATTAAAAGATGCTCCTTCTATTTTTAATATAAGACATATTTACTTAATTTAATTAGGTTAATACAATTTTTTAAATTAATTAATATAACATATATTTCTAAAACAACTACTCATTTTCCTCAATTCTTTAATTCCCTCTCTTTTTTTTATTATTGTTGAGAGAGTATCAATAGGAGTAAATTATGAAAATATTGAAAAATATAAAAATTATATATCTTATATTTAGGATCAATATTAACTCTCTAAATATATCTTATATTAAGGACATGACAAAATAGCGATTATTAAATTAGCAATCTTTTATACTTATAGGTATAAGGTATTCCTAATTTTACTTGTGCAACAGAATTGCAATAACCATTTCCCTCCTACTTTCTTAGAAAAGATTTATTTATTATTAAATCATTTGATATGCGTTTTGCATTTCCTCATATCTTGGTTGAATTTTCATATGAAAGAACGAATTTTAGCAGTGGCCAAAGTGGAGTGTTTGATGAAGTACCTTATGGTTAAACGGTGGGAGTTCAGATAAGCCCGATTGAATCAAAAAGTACTTATAAATCTTATTTGTCTTGTTTGAGTAATTTTTATAAAATCCCACTTAACCCCGATTAATCGTGTTTTTACCCTCCAACCGCAAGTTAAGTATAAATGACAAGAAAGTTGATTATGCAATTGGAAAATCCGATGAAACTTCTACAACAAAAACTTCTCCAATTTAACCTCTAATCCTTTCTCCTAATATTCTACACATGTATTGTCTATTATTTCTCAATTAAAGTAGTTTAAATAATATTATTTTAAATATTGTTTTGCCCATTACTTAATTATATAATAAAAATAATATTTATATATTCATGTCACTGATTAGATCATATTTGATAAAAATTATTGGGAAAATTCTAGAAAAATATCGTGGAATATGCAAAAAGACAAATTAGAGATTTGAAATTAAAAAATCCCAAGTCAAGTCGGTGTCAATACGGAGGAGGAATCTGGGATTATGAAATTTCAGAGAAAAGATGCATTTGCCCTTCAGCTCTCCCTCTCTTTCTGTCAACACCCGTTTCCATTTTGATATGCGCAGGGCAATAATGAACAAGTTCCATAGGCAAACAGAAAAGTACAGTTATACTGATAATAAGTATTTGTTTACAGACAGTCATTAACAGAGCAGAAGTCGATAATAATGACAAATATGTACAGTATGTTCCCAAAACTATTTCACATACAGACTATACAACCACTGTATTCATCTTTGGAAACGTGTCCGTCAGTTTCCCTTCTCTGCATCCTTGGCTTTCGAGCCACTGGCACCCGCTGAGACATTTTGATTAGAAAAAGGGGTGAGATTCCAAGGAATCTCAGTAGAAACATACGATCAACATATAAAATGTGAAAATTAAATATGCAATACACCGTATCAAGTAAAATGAAAATTCATATCATCTGTGTGTACACAAAATTCAGGGCCAACTAACCCGTTGAAACCCCTGCATGTACCTCAACCGAGTCCTTGACTACAGCTAGGCAAGACCAGTGTACCTCAGCTAGGTCCTAGACCACAGCTAGGTAATGTGCCTCCAGCACGTGTTCAGATCACACAATACAGTAACATGCATCATACAAATAGTCACATAGTATATGAGAGATAGTAGTCCCTACCTTAACCTCTTTCCTGTCTCAAAGGGTCCGCCTCGTAAGACGTGTCAACTATAGGCGTCCAACTCGGTCCTAAAACATCAAATGTACAAGAAATAGGTCATAACCTATTCAAGTATCATTTTAGACACTTCCATAGTGTTTCTTGTGGTTATATTAACCTATAGTGAAAATTTACCAAAATGCCCCCGGGACCCCGGCCCGATGGCACGTTTTTCCAAATTTTTGACTATGGCTATCCTGACATATTTTTATCCAAGGAATCCATTTCCGAACTCAAAATTACCAAATTCAATGTCAAATTACGAAATTGGCCTTGGCAGCCCTACTTTTAGGGTTTTAGGGGCGTTTCCGTAATTATGCTTTCTCAGCCTTTTCTGAAAAAGTGCCCAACTGTAACCCCACCTATTTTCGCCCATTGAATCCAATGGAATCATCAAATCATTGAAAATCCAACTCTAAGACTCATTTACAATGCTGACCGAAATATATAGGTTTTAAGGGGAAAATTGGGGTTTTTCGGTTTCGGCTCCGTAAACACGTTCCTTTCTACTCCTAACCACTTTATTGACTATTCCATTAGGTTACAACTACCATTTAGTACCAATTTGGGCAGCATAACAGCCCCACATACCCATTTCCAAAAATTAAAACCAATGGCAATCCGGCGAAATTTCACCGATTAAATTGCCCACAGCAGCTAGAATAGTCAATACACAAGAGTTTGGAAGTTACCTCAAGCTCCCACTAGCTTTTCTCAAAGATGGCTGAAAACCCTAACTTTCAAAACACCAAATTTGAGCTTTCCAAACCTTAAAGAACAAAGAGGAGTAGTTTAGAGTCGGAGTTATACGCGTTAGGAGCGAAATTGTCGGAGAAGTCGGCTTACCTTGTGATTTTTCTTCTATTTCTCTCTCTAAACTCTCTCAACTCTCTCACACTATGTTCAGGTCTGTTTCTCGTGGTTTAGAAGCTGAATGAGAAAGATGAAGTTTATATTATCATATTTCATAATATTATAATAATTTGTTTAATTTTCTAAAATTACTAAAATCCATTTTTATGTACATAACTTCCTACATTCACGTAACCATGCCATTATGTACAACCAATATTTTCTTCTTTATGCCACATGTAGGAGACACCTAGGGGTCCCTCCCTATGGTCTCAATTAGCTTCACAACTTGTTTCGGTTACGTATACACGTAAAGTCTCAATTTTGGTCAAAATTGCACTTTTTGCTCAAATTTTCCATAAATTCATATTAAATTGACCAAAATATTATAAATATATTTTTAACCTTTATTTTCCTTAATTAATTGAAATTAACTTCAATTAATTGGAAAATAATTTATTTTGTGCTATTTTGGCAAAATTATGATTTTGCCATTACCTTTCTAATCCAATTTCTTCTCTTATTTTTTTCTTTCACCAATTTTCATCTATTTTTGGACCAAATATTTTCTCTAATATTCCTTCATTTTTGGACCTTAATATTGGGCTTTTTAAATTACCCAAATTAATTCCATAATTATTTTTTGCCCAATTTCCCATGAAATTGAACATTTATAAATTCATAAATTCCAAATTCATGAATATTCACCATTTTATTGAATTTCCCAAATAATTACAATATATTTGGTGAATATAAAATTTGGGGTGTTACACTTTCAGCTCAGAATAACAATGCCAGTATCTTTATTAACAACACTGGATTCTACATTAACAACTCGACTTTTTTGATTCATATTAACAACACCAGTCTCTATATTGACAATACCGTATTCTACATTAACAACTCGACTTTCTTGTTTCACAATAACAACACCGGTCTCTATATTAACAATACTGTATTCTATATTAACAACTCAACTTTCTTGTTTCATAACTTCATAATTTAAGTTTCAGGGTCAATAACAACACCTCTCTTTTTTATTAACAACACCATATTTTACATTAATAACACTATATTTGAGATACGAAGATGTGAAAGAATAAAACGGAGTTGTTAATGTAGAATACGGTATTGTTAATAAAGATATCGGTGTTGTTATTCGGAGCTAAGAGAGAGGGACAACTAAAGGGTAGGTTCGTCTTTTCGCCAAGATTTCATAATCCCATATTCCTCCTCCCATACTGACACCGAACTGACTTGGGATTTTCAAATTTCATAGCTCTAATTTATCCTTTTGCATATTCTAAATTATTTTTTTGGAATTTTTCCAAAATTATTAAATATAATTATGAAAACGTAAACAACTTAATTGAAGAAATAAACTTGAGTATATAATATCCTATAATATGCTCATTAAATATACTCCAGCATGTAAATTTTTCTTTTGGTTGTATATATATGCATCTTCTGATGAAGTTTTATGCCTTTTTTACTTTCACAATTTTATTTATTTCTTTCATTAAATATAACTTTATAAAATTCATACATTTTTTTAGTAATTATATATTTATAAGTGCTTTTAATAAATAAAATCTAAAGGGAAAATATTTTTAAAAGACAATTGAATTACCTAAATTTTAAATTAGGTAATTAAATTTAACAAATTATAAATGAGGTCAGATATCCTAAGATAGGATTTTAGAATTTGATAATTTTATCTTAATACCCCTTGTGTGATTCTCTCTCCTCTCCCACACTAGCCACTATTCCTGGAAATCTAGGATGATAAAAAGTCCAGCTCGTCTACTTGGTGATTGTGGATATGCCCATTGCTTTGTTTCAGACTTTGAAAATCTCCATGAAAGTGATGTGCGTGAACCTTTTTCTTTTGTATAATACATATCACATTCATTCATATTTAGATTTAATTACAAGTAATTAACAGCAAACAATAAATAACCTGCATCGTCGTTGGTTGTTTGTAGATGAGGGTGGCCATCAACCGCAAGATTCCAACACACACGACTGTCCATCAAGCAACTCTTGATCTCATCCAATTTCTTGTCGTTCACCACGTCTCTGCAAATAGTTGAGGAAATCCCATGTCTTATACTTCTACAAATAGATGCAAAGAAGTTGATTTAGCTTGCACAAAGAGCCCCTAGCACAAACATGAAAGTGCTGCCGAACAAGAGCGGCAACTGTAGAACCTTCTAAGTCTGAAACAGGGAGATGGCAAATCTGTAGTTACGAAGGAGATGAAACGGTTGCTACAACTTGGATGAGAGCGAATCAAACGAGGGTGGTAAAGTGAAATTATCAAATTATACAACTAAATTTTAGGATATCAGATCCTATTTATAATTTATTGAATTTAATGATCCAATTTAAGATATAGATAATTCAGGGGGAGTTGGGGATAATTTATTTTTGGATAATAAGTACTTATTATGTAAATTAAGATAAAACTTCTTTTACATACTTACCTCATGTATCATAAATCACGATTTATAACTACTTATAAGTCAAAAATAAGTTATCCTAAACCTACAATCAACTGTTTTCAAAGTGATTTTTCCAAATCTATACGTAATCGCAATTTTTAAAATTATTATTTATAAAAAAAGATATTCAAACAGAAATCACGACAGAAGAACGGGACTTTTACACAATGTCAGTTGTTAAATCACAATCACCGACGCCGTTATCGACCGCTCATCCACACGGCCACGAAGAAGGGGAGGGTTCCGCGAAATGAACGCATGACAATGCAAAGAGACCGAGTAATGGTACGATTTCCATTCCAGTATATTCCAAATCAACAAAAATATTCCCGTCTTCTTGGAATTCTCTCTGCATGTTTCCCAATCTTTTGAATTCCAATTTCTTGCTTGTTTCCCGGGAAAATCCCTGAACCATCCGCCAGATTATGCCATGGCTTTGATTCAACTGCTTAACACTCTCGACTGGCAGCAAGAATCGGACCCCTCATTCCATGATTTCGTCGCTATCCCCTTGTTCGCAGTTTTCTTCCCCTCCGTTCGCTATTGTCTCGATAGATATGTTTTCGAGGTACTTAATGAATCATGCTTTTTTTCATCATTTCGCTGCATTTCCTTTCCTGTGTGTTTGATCGGTAGCGAGCTGATTAAGAAACGAATTGTTTCCATTTTTGCTGGTCAGTGAGTTTGCAGTTAGTGATTTGTGTTAAACTATTAGTGGGTTGGTATTGAGTGTCAATTGAATGTAAAGACTGAGGTACATGTGTTAAGCGATTCGTTATCTCTGTTCCTTTCCTGTGCATTTGATAGAACATGAATTAAGAGGAAATATTTGTTTCCCTCTTTGTGCTGCTAGGGCTTGTTTTTTGTACTAGCAAATTTGTTGACCTTTGTGTATCCAATGGAATGTAAACACACCAGCTTTGGTCTCCAATGGTGCTACATCTTCTGTCCCCTACTGTCACATACCTGCCCCATATGATGTAATGGACAAAATAACTTCTATTAATCCGTTATTTTCATGATATTTTCTATTTACAATTATAATTTAGGAATGCTAAAAATAAAAGATTTTAGAATGTTTCTTTATAGTGGGTTTGCTTATGTATGACTCTGAAGCTAAAATTGCTTTTGAATCTTTGTGCAGTCCAGGTTTTATGCCTATCCACTATTTTGTTGGTTAGTAATAGTTAAAGTTTCCGGCAAGCATATTCTTGTAACTTTATTTAAAGCAACTTGTTTTCAGTTTAACTGAGAAAAGGAAAATCTTGATGCTCATTCTGACATTTCTTATGTATGACCAATGTAGTTGGCAGTCTAGTTATTTCCCAGCAATTATTCTAACCCGTAAAACTTCTATATTGAGAGCCAACTTTATATTCTGGTGAAAATTTTTTAAGTTTTTCTTGCTTGCAGCTGTGCCTTGGGCAAGGTTCACCTATTACAATATGCCATGTGATAGAGGATTGTAAACTCTAGTGGATCTCTGCCCCACAAATACCATAATTATTCTCAATATAAGCTTTGATCAGCATTTTTACTCTTTTTGCTCCTGTACAATTGATTGAGCCTGCAACATGAGTTGAGAATGTTAACTTCCTATTTTGCTTTTAAGGCATGATGGCTATGGTAACATGTTGCCAAATACATCTGTTTGTCATAACTCTGTCACTCTCTAGACTATATTTACTCCTTCAAACTTTTTTGCTTATAATCTGCTAATCTGAATTTAGCTTCATTAACAGAAAGTGGCCAGACGATTAATGTATGGAAAGGGGCATGAGATGCTGGATTTTCAGACAGCTGAAAGAAGGAAAAAGATTAAGAAATTCAAAGAATCTGCATGGAAATTTGTATATTTTCTATCAGCGGAGATTCTTGCATTATCTGTAACTTATGATGAGCCTTGGTTTACTAACACAAAATATTTTTGGGTGGGGCCAGGGAATCAAGTCTGGCCAGATCAAAAGATTAAGTAAGATTCGTTATAAAGCCAAATCAATGTTGATATTCAGTTCCAGTGTTTCATCTACTCTTGTACTCATTTCCCCTTTCTATTATGATTTTATGCAAACTTCAAATGTTTGACAGCAATAACTTCTAAACCTTTCAGGTTTAAATTAAAAGGACTCTACATGTATGCCGCTGGGTTTTATACATATTCCATATTTGCTTTAATGTTCTGGGAAACAAGGCGTTCTGATTTTGGGGTGTCCATGAGCCATCATGTGGCTTCTGTCATTCTCATTGTGTTGTCCTACATGTTGAGGTATGCTTTGATTGATTTTTATTTGTCTTGTTATAAAGCATCTCTGCTAAGCATTATGATTTGGGTCATACTTAATTTGTAATTGTCTAGTGTGTCCTAATTTACTTTGTCATTTGTCTCTTGCTCCTATTTTCTAATAATTTTTTATTTCCTTATGTCTTTTGTGTTTGATTTTTCAGGTTTTTTCGTGTGGGATCAGTTGTTTTAGCTCTTCATGATGCTAGTGACATGTTTCTGGAAACAGGGAAAATGTCCAAGTACCGTGGTGCTGAAACAATTGCTAGCATTTCATTTCTTCTCTTTGTTCTATCTTGGGTCCTATTGCGCCTCATTTACTTCCCATTTTGGGTAATTAGGAGTACAAGGTTTGTATTATTTGAGTTCCTTGGTTACAATTTTTCTGGTTCATAACTTTCCATTGTGTCTGCTATTTACTTGTATAGGATGAATACTAATATGATGACACGCTTTTATTGAAACGGAAGTAACTTCAGGTTGTTATATAAGGATTTGTCGATGGTAGTTTTCTGAAAAGCCAATGCTCTTCAGTTTCAGTCATTTGTATTAAAAATAGTCACCCAGATAATGTAATGTTTTCTTCATACATTCTTGACACTGTGCAACTGTATTAAATCAACTTCCATTCAGCTCTACAAGATTGCCAAGTTCCCATGTTAATTTCTGTGGATAACAATAATTTTTTGAAACTGTATCTTTGTGCCTTTCAGAAATGAATTCTTAAAATGGAGAAGCTTTTTGATGAACAATTATGCATTGATGAACAGCTTTGTTTCACTGTCTAATCCTTTTGCAAAGCTGTTATAGTTTAGCAATATTACCTTTAGCCTGACTTGTGCACCACTAAGCTGATGATAAATGTGAAAGAGTTGTTTATACATTGGGCTGACTCAGAATTTGTGTAAAAGAATTTTAGAACTGTCAAGTCTGAGCAGAATCGTCATATATAAGATATCCAGGATGATTTTGTATTTTTGTGCCTAAATTTTACTATGATTATAAAAACGACATAAAATTTCATCCGAGGTAGCTGAAAGTTTAAGTATTGCTTGTTTTCTGGCAGCTATGAAATTCTATTGACATTGGATGAGGAAAAGCATGCGGTGGATGGTCCCATATGTTATTATGTTTTCAATAGCCTTTTGATCTGCTTGCTTGTTATGCACATTTACTGGTGGGTGTTGATGTCCCGGATGCTTGTTAGACAAATCCAAGATAGAGGAAAACTTAGTGAAGATGTTCGATCTGGTGAGTTGAAGCAAGACGAAAACTTGTTTATTCAATATTTTCTCTGGTCCTGAATATAAGATCCATTTTGTAATTTAATTTTTTCATTAAAATAGATACTATATTAAGAACTGGACGTAGTGCTTGATCGTGCATATCATATGTTTTCATTCTGGATTCCGGTCAAGATGCCTGAAGTACCTTGATTTCAGGAAGTTTTTTAATCCATATTAATTGTGGCCATTTGTCTGTTTCTTGACATGGGATATCTTTACCTGTTTATCTGATCCAAACTGCTCCTCTTCACATTTTTTGTTTATGCAGATTCTGAAGGCGAAGATGAGCATGGAGATTAAGCAGACAAACAAATTGTGCGAGTAATGCGAACACAAGGCAAAAGTGAGTTTTGAGACTCGCTGTTATATTCCCTAGACATCTATGTTAGTGTTGTTTTGTGTAGGAGTAGGAGGATAATATATATGAAGTTCCCCACTAGATAGTGGAACTAGATACGGGACGTAAAATTATTTCCATGATTAATTCATTCTAACAGTTAGAGATCAAAAGAGAACTACAAGAATGATGAATCTGTGTTCCATAAATTGCTCATCATGTGTGTGCTATTATCTCTTGTGCTCTCACTTTCATTTTGGGACACTGGAATTTATGCCAAACAGCATATATCCGATTTCCTGTTTGTTATCTGTCAAAATAAAAAAAAAAAAAAAAAGGAAAAGAAAAAAGATGACGAAAACGAAAATAGTGTACAACAGCAATAAGCTTCTTTTTTTTTTTTTAAAAAAAAAAAATTGTCTTTTTGTACTCTGTGATTATAAGTTAAAACCACTATGGCAAGAGCTTGTTGGTCAATGATTAAAGTGTTTGGATAAAAAGAAAAAAGTGCTTCTCGAGGTAAAATCATGATTTTGAAAAAATGTACCCAAGCGCTTAAAAAAAAATACAGAAGCACTTTTTTCTCCAAAACCATGGTTTGGATTAAGTTAACAAAACATTGCCAAACTCTGTAGAACCATGGTTTTGACTGAAAATCATGGTTTGGGGTTTAAAACCATGGTTTTTCCAAAAGCTATTTTGGTGTGTTTTAGAGAATAGTTTCCGGAGAAAAAGTAATTTCAGATAATAGATTTTGGAAAATAGTTTCTGAAAAGATAAAAAAAATTTTTTTTTTTGGGAAAACCATAGTTTTAAACCCCAAACCATGTTTTCAGTTAAAATCATGGTTCTGAAGAATTTGGCAGTGTTTGGGTAACTTAAGCCAAATAGTGTTTTTGGAAAAAAAAAAATGCTTCTGCATGTTTTTTAAGTGTTTGGATAAATTTTTTCAAATCATGGTTTTGCCTCTAAAAGTACTTTTTTCTTTTTATCCAAACACTTTTCTTTTTTTTTAGAAGCTATTCTCCAAAATCTATTATTTGAAATCACTTTTTCATTTTTTCTTTATAAGCTATTCTCTAAAAGCTAATCCAAACACACTATAAAATACTGAATGATACTTGCACCATTTTCACAACTTTGTGTTCGAGTTTCTTGTTGGCCAACCATTTGAGCAGGGTGTGAATGTGAGGATTGTGTTTGTGACTATATTGAAAAAGGTTCAACCAAAAAGCTATAATGAAAATTTTATTGTTGAGGAGGACTTAAGCCTAAGTAATATCGTGTGCACAAATTTCATTGAGCAACCTTGCTTTCTATGTATAACAAAAGGAAAAAGGACAAAAAAAAAAAAAAAAAATACTACTTAAATTTTAAAATTTCAAATTAGTTTTATTGTTTATGAGACTATAGGTAAGTATAGGTATTAATTACAAAAATATAATATAGTAATTGATAACTCATTTTAATAAAAAATTATTGATTTGAAATTTTAAAATTCAAGCGGTATTTTTTATTTTTTTTAATAAAAAATTGTTAGGTCCTGCTCGCCAAAAAAATTTTCAATGAGGGACTTTTCCTCACTTCTTCCAATTTTTTAATTCTTACACGAATTACACTACACCATCCCATGACTTAATTAAATGCAACTAGTTTTTTGTGATCTGATAGGCAACATTTACTCCCCCCCCCCCCCCCCCTACTTTTGGTAATGATATGCAGCCATTTTTGTGAGATTACCCTATTTGACTTGATCGCTTTATTTTCTCGTCACCTTTCTCTGACTCGATGATATGCGACTATTTTTGTGAGATTGTCGTCTGGGACTAGAGAAAAGAACATCTAAGTGCATCCAATTCCTCCGTGAGATTTGCATGGTGTAAGAAGCCATGAAACATAATTATTTACTCCATCCAATCTTTAATATAAGATGTATTTACCTAATTTGATTAGATTAAATAATTTAATTAAGTTTATTAATATGATATGCATTTTTTAAAACTCTTTAGTCATCTTCCTTAATTCTTTTATTCCCTTTTCTCCTTAATTATTGTTAAGGGAATATTAATAGGGTTAAATTAAGAAAAATATTAATAAATATGAAAAATATGTCTTATATTTAAGACAAGAGATAATGTTTTCTAAAAGATTACAGTTTGATAACCATCGTTCTGTGTTTTACCTGTGGGTTAAAAAAAAACCCACACAACCGCACGGACACAGTTTAAGGGACTTGATCAGTGTCGAATAGCTTAATCCTTGAAGATTAAAAAAAAAAAAACAAAAATCTTGGACTCTTCATAGAGCATCTTCCTTTTAGTGTGTCATCTGACAATAAATACAAATTAAACCAAAGCATCAAAATACCGAATGTTGTTTTTTTTTTTTTCCATCCTTATCTAACGGAAGAAACTCATGCACTCATTAAATCTATATAGAGGGTTGAACTCGGAATCTCCCACTTGATAAATACTTAAAAGAGGTGATCTGTGTCAATTCGGCAAAAAACCCTCAACAAAAACCGAATGATCTGTGAGGAGGAAAGGTTAAAGTCTAAACTTAATCCAATGTTGCAGGAATATATGTGTCAATGAGATTGTATGGTGATTAAATTTGGTGATGAGGTTTGATTATTTTATACCAAAAGTAAACAAAAAGGTGCGATGACGACTAGTGAAAAAGACATGGGAATAATTAATTAAAAAAACAGACTTGCGAATAATGTGAATAGAGAATTTAGCTTTTGGCTTAACTAAATAGAGAATATGGCCACACATTTTTTTTTGCCAACGAATATGGCCACACATGGCAAGGCAGAGACGTTTTATATTAACTAAAGGGTCAAGATGCATGAAGTACCCTAAAAATATTTTTTTTTAGGTCTATTTAGTATTTTCAAGTAGTATTTTGTGGTGTACTTAGCATTCTGAAATATTTTTTATAGGTGCATGTATCACTTTTTTGGTGTATCTAACACCTAAAGTATATATTTTTTCTAGGTGTAATATCCAGCGCCGTAATTAGCTAAATTGTTAGATGCAAAATTGCAATAAAGTATTTTATGGTGATGGATGCGCCTAAAAAATATTTCATGACATTGGATGCACCACAAAATACTTTAAGGTATTAGATGCACTAGAAAAATATTTTAGATCACTAAATACGCTTGAAAAAAATGCTTTAATGCATTGGATGCACCTTAGCCCAGAATAAAATAAAATAAAATTTCATATTTATACGTTCAGAAACGCTCCACTTATTTAGAAAAAAATTGATAGGGATAAATTAGAATCTTTTTTTTTTTTTAATAAATTTGAAAGGCAAAAATAGGATCAAAGCGAATCTCTCAACCAATTTCTGCACTTAGGACTGGATGATTATATATATATTTGGGTTTTCTCATTTACTTTTAAAATAAAAGAGATGAAAAGAAAATTTTGCTGATAATATTTTCTCATTCAAGCTCTTGAAGAAGGTTTAGTGGGGCAAACATCTCTGCATCTAAATTCACCCTTTCACGCGGTCTCAACTTTCAATTCACTTATTGATCAAAAGAACGAAAATTCAAGTTATATTCAAAATGTATTTTCTTATTAAATAATATCATGATCAGAATTTAAGTTATTTTTACGCAATATTAATTCAAGAAATTAAGTTAAAATTTTAAAAATAAATTTAAAGGATATTATAGTTATAAAATCTATTTATTATATGTCAGATACACCAAGGAAAAAGTCTTTAGCTATTCAAGGATTTATTATAGAGTCTTTACTTCTTAAAGTTTTATGTATGTTAATATATATTTTTTATTAAATAAAATTATTAATGAAATATGATTACAAGATTTTTTTAACTTATATAATTGATTTCTTTAAATTTTTTTCCATACACCCATTAATTAATTTATACATGACTCATCATGGATATAGGGAATTAATCCATATTCTCCATATTTATTTAGGTTATTTATTATACATAAAATTTAAATTGTAAAAGGTTATGTCAGATTAAAGTGACTTTAATACACACACACACACAGATATATATATATATATATATATATATATATATATATAGGCCTCACTTTCACTAAACATTTTTATATTACATAAAACGAGTTTAGTTAATTATTTAGAGATTTGCAGGAAATATTATGTAATGTTAACCTAATAACCGTTTCGCTGTGTAGATTAAATTCATCAGAGACAATAATCGAAAGCTGCAAATTAATTCTGGGCAATATGAAGATTAATGCTGTGATGGATATGTTCTTTGTGTCTTTGATGTCAAATCTCAAGTTTATGTTGCTTGCAGCAATGGGCGCAGTATTAGCACTCCAACGTTTTAATATCCTCGGACATGAAGCCACTAAGCCCATCAATAAGGTAAGTGTTTCTTCACACAATTCGATTTGTTCGGTTTTGAATATACCCTTCATTGTACATAAGTTAAGAATAATGCAATTCAATGTATCGAGGAAAAAAAAATAATGCAATTCATTGGCAATTTCCTGTAATCCATGAAAAATCAAACAAAAATATGGTTTCACATAGCTATATACTATTCATAGATTATGAGTATGAGTAGGGGTGTGCAAAAACTCGATAGTCTAGTCCCAACCTGAGGTTAGGTCGGGTCCTTCCTAAGCCCTATAACGAAATTGGACCAGATTAGATCAGATTGGTTGGTCAGGCCGAACTAGGTTTTAGACCAAACTGATCAGACCACTTGGCTTAGTCGAATGTGGGGTAGGTGATTTTTTTTTTAGTATTTTGTGACTTTGGATGTTGCTTTTTATTGTTGTCGATGAATGTTGTTGGAGATTCTAATAACCTTATAATTAAGTTTTAATATTTTGAGATGAGCTTTATATGATTATAAGTATTTTTTTATTATCTTAATTGTGTTTATTAAGTAGAAATTTTGCTTCCCATACCTGAAAAAAGAAGAAGAAGAAGAAGTAAATGGAGTTGCTGAATTTCCCAAACCAGTTCAGGCAATCCACTGAAAACCAAGTTTGGTCGAGCTTATTCTTAGGTTGAAACTGGATTAAACCGGATCACGAGCTGTCTTATTCAACTTGAGGTCTTCTCCAGACCAAATCTTAAGTTGATAACTAACCGGTTCAGTTTGGTCTATCCACACCCCTAATTATGAGCAGTATAATTGATTTATTATTAGATGCCAAGCAATATATGACACAATATTATATTATTTATGATGTTATTATAGTTTGGTGACAAATTGGATTTGAACGTACAGGTATCATTCTATGTCTTCAATCCAGCACTCTATCTAAGCAACCTATCTGAAACAATAACACGCAAAACCATGGCTATGTTGTGAGTGTAATTAGTTTATTTTCCATTAATTAATTAACATTGTTGATGATCTTAATTAAAATTGATTATTATGATTATTTGATCATCATTTATATGCAATTAATTAATGTATACGTAGGTGGTTCATGCCGCTCAATATTCTCATATCATATATTATTGGGTCAATCCTGGGTTGGATCCTTCTCAAAATAGTTCAAGTTCCTCATACTTTGAGACGACTCGTCTTTGGTTGTTGTGTTGCAGGTTTGCCCTTATTTCATTAATTACTAATTAAGCACTTAAACATATGTATACGTACATATCCAATAAGGTTTGATTAATTAATTACTATATTAATTAAGTGGTTTGTTTTTTTTTTAATATATGATACATGCAACAGGAAACATAGGGTCGTTAATGCTGGTTTTAGTTACATCAATTTGTGAGGGAAAGGGAAGTCCATTTGGAGCTGGTAACGTTTGTAAAGATCAAGCCTTAGCCTATTCTTCTCTATCCTTTGCTGTATGTCCTCCCCCCCCCCCCTCTCCCCACACACACCTACACACACTAGTCATTAATTTACTCCCTAGAGTGGAACTGTATATCTTTTATCACTCAATCCAGTCTCTAATATTTGGAATTGGCTTCAGTCCGCTGCCCCCTTTGTCCGCTGCTCGTCCTTTTCTTTAAAACTACACCATTTTGGTGTAGTTTTAGGTGATGGGACTGAAATTTTTTTTTTTAAAAATAGTTTTTAATATTTTGAAGTATTTTTTTTGGAAGTATCTAGTATCTTAAAATATTTTTCAGTAACATACAGTATCCTAAAATAATTTTTAATACTGTTAACCCTTTAAATTATTTTTTCGGTTGTACCCAGTGTGTTAGCAGACTGATTGCAATTTTATTCTTAATAAATTTTTTCAGCTACAAAAATAACTTTAAATTATTTTTTGGTGCTTTTTTACCCAAAAAAATAGTTTAAGGGGTTAACAGTATTAAAAATTATTTTAGAATATGTATGTTACTGAAAAATATTTTAAGATACTAGATACTTCCAAAAAAATACTTCAAAATACTAAAAACTATTCTTTAAAAAAAAAATTCCATCCCATCACCTAAAACTACACCAAAACGGTGTAGTTTTAAAGAAAAGGACGAGCAGCGGACAAGGGGGCAGCGGACTGAAGCCAATTCCCTAATATTTACGAGTTAAAGAAGGGGTTTATTTTGATTATAAATGTACTAACTCAATTTATTTTGTCTTCTAAAATTATACTAGTAATTTTTAGAGTTAATATAATTTTTAGTCCCTAAAATTTACCCTCATTTTGGTGTTGGTCCTTCAACAGGTAAAATGGTCCAAAGTTTTATTATATTATAGAGGCCAATGTTTTAAATAAAATGAAACTTGAGGGAGTAAAACCTACGGTTTAAAACTTGAGAGATCAAAATCAAAATAAGAACAAAATTTTGGGGACTAAAGATTATATTAATCCTAAGTTTTATGGCCTCCAAAATATCCTTTTTGAATATTGCACATTTTAAGGGGGTTTCTATCGAGAGGCAGTTCCAAAGCACATAATTAAAAATCATATTTTAGAAAACCAACACTTATTTATTACAGATACCCAACTTAACTAATTTTCTTTTAATATTTACAAATTAGTAATTTAACTCTTATAATATTTAAAGACCAGAGGTAGTATATATTATTAATTTGTTATTAGGAATATCCATATTTTTTATTTCAGATAGGAGGAATATACTTCTGGACGTACGTATACAGCTTCGTTCGGATATTTCCAGCAAGTAAGATCAGCAACATCAATTCTGACGATGATCCTAATAATAACAACACTCCTCCATTGCCTTCTTCTTCTTCAGATCCCATCCCCCCTTACACAAAAACTAAGGTCCTTTCTTATGACTGTTAATATAATTAAGACATCATGTAAATGAAAATATATGTACTCTTAATTGCATTTTCTTTCTCTTGTTTTATAATATACTCCCTCCGGTCCTAAATATAAGTCAAAGTTGACTTTTTTGGAGAGATTAGAGAAGCTAATTAAATTACTTTAAAATATTTATATGTATATTTTCTTTCTCAAATCTAATTAGTTTGACTAATAAATTAATATATAATTTAAGGATATACAACATATGATATAATTAAGTAATTTATTTAGCTTCCTTAATCTCTTAAAAAAAAATAAACTCTGTCTTATATGTAAAACCGGGGGGAGTGTGTATATATACATATATAGGTGAGAAAAGCAGTAGAAAAAATTGGCTTACTCATAAAGCATATAGCATTGAAGTATCTGAACCTCAAGTCTCTTCTTGCCCCGTCGAACATCGCAGTGGTATGTAATGCTTAGAACTTGCATTTTCATTACAACTTTAAAATGGATCGATATTAGCTTAATCTTCAAATAAATAAATAAATATATATAGATATTCCATCAACATGTTTGGATAATATATATATATATATATATATGCAGATTGTGGGGTTAACGATTGGCATAACCCCATTCCTTCGGAAAGTATTCGTTGGTCCAAGTGCTCCTCTCCGTATTCTTCATGACACTGCTTCCATGCTCGGGTAATTACTTTTTAGGGTTAAGGGGTGATTTTATCTCGGAAGTTTTTTAAGGGGTAATTTTGTCTCAGAAGTGTCAGAAAGGGAGTAATTTTGCTTTGGTCGTTATCCTTAATAATTTTGACTGTTAGTTGACTAAATATGCTGAGTTGAAAGTCTACATGGCATCTATGTCATTTTTGTTAAAGTGCAGATTTACCCTAGAAGTTCATATGTCATCTACATTATTTTTTTCAAAGTTAGACTTAAAATTTTCAGGGCAAATTTGCACCTTAGCAAAAATGATATAGATGACATGTGGATTATCAGCTCAGTATATTTGATCAACTGACGGTCAAAATTAATTGGGATAACGGCCAGAGCAAAATTGCTCACTTTTTGACACTTTTAGGATGAAATTGGCTGCCGAAAAACTTTCAGGGCAAAGTTGCCCTTTAACCCTTACTTTATATTCTCAACTTCATTGTACAGTTACTCTGATTCTCATTATATGCATTAATTTCTTTTAAGCTCCAAATTCAATATATATATATATATATATATATCTATAGTGTTAGAGTATATATTATATGGCTTGGTTAGCTAGATCGATAAAGAAGGAATATTTAGAGTATATGACAAAACATGCAATTATACTCCCTCTGGTCCTTAAAATAATAATTGTTTATAAAATTGATTTGGGTCCTAAATATAATACTTATTTTTTAGATTTGTCATTCTTTTCCTCTTTTAACCCTGTTGGTGCTTCCTAAAAAATAATCAAGGAAGAGAGGGGTGGAGGAAAGAATTAAGGAAGATAACTATGATGTTTTAGAAAATACACGCTTATCCGGTCCTTAATATAAGACATAATTACCTCATTTGATTAAATTAAGGAAGTTAGTTGAGTTAGTTAATATGATGACATATATTTTCTATAACACCCTAGTCATCTTCCTTAATTTCCTCATTCCCCCTCCTCTTTGATTATTGTTGATGGAGCATTAATAGGGGTAAATTAGGAAATTATTGATAAATTTAAAAACTATGTTTTGTATTTAGGACCAAAATCAACTCCCTAAATATATCTTATATTAAGGACTGGAGGGAGTATCATATTATAACTAACTGAACTAATTTTATTAATCTAGTCATATTAGGTAAATAAATTTTATATTAAGAACGGGTGAGTAATAAAAAATACTCACACGTGCATATAAGGACCTGATTTAGGTAGGAGTTATATATACATATATATATATATATATATTTATATGTGGCCTTTGTGTTGTTAATTACTTACTTACAGGGCTGCTTTCATTCCAACTATCACGTTGATAACTGGAGCAAACCTTCTAAAGGGTAATCAATTCGGATACATAAATTTCGTTAATGAAATTCAAAATAAACAGACAGTGACTTTATATATATATATATATATATATATATATATATATATATTTGATTGAAGCAGGTTTATGGAATAAGACGGATTTGAAGTATTCAGCCATAGTGTTAATAGGGGTGATTCGTTACGTGGTGATGCCCATAATAGGCGTAGCAATTGTGAAAGGTGGAGTTCGTTTTGGGATGATTCCCTCAGATGAACCTTTGTATCAGTTAGTTTTGCTGCTTCAGCATTCTGTCCCTCCCGCCGTTAACATGAGTAAGTTCATTTAATTCATCAATTCATCACTCATTTAATTATCATATACTCTCCCGGTTCTTGATGTATGACCTGATATGACGATTGAGTTTACCTTAGCTCAAAATGTAAGACTTATTTCCCCATGAGTCAATCTTTTGCTAGTTTAGCTGTATTGACCAATGCTCTCTTAACAATAATCAAATAAGCGAGAGATGTAGGGAATTAAGGAAAATGATTAGGGTGTTTTTGAAAAGTCATATCATATTAACTAACTTCCTTAATCTAATTAAATTAGATAGATATGTCTTACATTAAAGACCAAAGATAATATCAGTGGGTGTGTATGTGATTTCGATGTAGAAGGGGAATCGGAAAAGAGAGGAGAAAGAGAGAGAGAGACTCCAAGAGACGAGAGAAAGTCAGAGAGAAGGAAGGTCAATATTCAATTTAATATGGTTCTAATAAGATTGCACAAAATGAGATTTGTTGGGGTTATCTAATATGCAGCTTCTGCTGTAACCTAGAAATTAAACAGTAGAATGATTTAGAATCCTAAAATTGAAAGTTTCTGAAATTTAAATATAGAACAATAAACTTGAAATAATAATTTTATATTTCTAAATTTTCTCTTTAATCTTCAAATCTCCTTTGCAATATTGGAATCTTCTACCATCTTCAATTATTCTTTTTCTTCCCCTTTTTTTAATTTCCATCAATTAATTGAAGTAAGGCTGATTAATTGATTGATTATTTATTAATTAATTGAATATTTGTGGCAGCATCGATAGTTCAACTGAACGGAGTTGGGGAGAAGGAATGCTCAGTTATATTGTTAGCAACATACGTGGCTGCCCCAGCTGCTTTAACAATTTGGTCCACTTTCTTCATGTGGCTTGTCCTTGGTCAACATCTCTGACTTCCTTCTTCTATTTTAAATCCCATCTTCTAAAAATGTGTTAGAAGATTGCTCAAAAAAATAAAAATAAAAGTGTGTTGGAAAGTGAGAGACTTACTGTTTTGTGTTTATTTCTTTCTTCATTTTACAAAAAAAAAAAAAAAAAACTTTAAGAGTTCTCATACTTCAGAGGATTTCGTTCTGTGTGTAATAAGGAAAAGGATAAGATACACACACACACACGTATGGTTGAGAAGTTTCTTGCTTGATGTGAGCCAAGAAAAAAAGATGTGTCACTTATCAGCAAATAGAACAAAATACTAGAGATCTACAAGAATATCATATGAATTAGACGCTATATTGTACATGATCGATAAGAAAAAGTAACCAATGAAACAAAATCAATAAAAGCATAACGCTATAATCTTTTTCTTGTTTGACTCTTCAACCCCCCTTCTTTGTATGTACGTTGCCCAAAAAATTGTCCGCATATTTATTTATGTAAGAGAAATTAATTAAAGTCAAAGATAAATGAGAATTAATTTTGATATCTCTTATATATGTATTCTTTACACGAACATGACTTAATCACTCCACGCATTTTGCTTTTTCATAATTAGTTAAAACCAGTAAGAATTTTATCAATTTCTTGATGAACTTTTCTTCATGGATACTGGAAACCAAAAGGCAACGCAAATTGACATATTGGGTGTGTTTGGATTGGCAATTGAATAAATGACTTATTTTTACTTAGACTTATGGAATCTTAAAATTGAAAAAAAGTTAGATTGGGTAAAATGATGAGTGTTTGGATTGACGATTGGATAAGTAATTTATGTAAAAATGAATGATGTTTGGTTTGACTTTTGCATAAGTGACTTTTGTATTATTTAAGAGAAAAAATTGTAAAAATTATGAAAAATAAAAAAATGATGGGATAATTGTGAAAAAAGATTTCATTGGCAACTTAATCGCCAAATGCGACCTGGGAAGATATCTACGCACAGAGGGATTTTTTCACATTTTTCTCAAAAATTAACTTTGAAAATTTGGCAATGGTACAATTTTAAATAAAATTATATCAAACTCTAATTTAAATTGGTATACTCCAAAAGTCTTTTTTATTATGCACCTCAAGCTTAAATTTTATAAATTATATCAAACTCTAATTTAAATATTAAATCCTAACTCATATTTTGACATGGCTCAAAATCTAACAAAATAAACTGATTTAAACCTCAATAATACCTCCAATAATCCAAATAAATTATTTAAAATGAATTATTTAATCGGTAAAAACACCATATAGAAACTAATTTATGACATGTTATAAAAGAAATTGATTATAAAATCATAAAACAATTAAATAATAAATCTAAACTGATTAAAATTAATTATTCTCTACATTTCTATAGTCATATATTGACAAAACTCAAAACTTGCCTAAACTCTTATCCCAAAGTATTCTCTAATTAGCAGAAGATTACTATCTAAAAAAAGAGAAAATTATTTAGAACATTTTTTATAAAAACTTTTTGTGATTAGAAGTGATTTTGAGTACCTCATTGATCCCCAAAGATATGAAGATACTCCTCAAAACATAAGTCAACGCTTTCATAAACCCCAATTCATAGCTTATTTGCAACGGAACTTTTTCTAACTTTTTGCTGCCAGTCTAACGTCCAACCAAACAACCATTTTATGCAAAATTATTGTGTAAAGCCGATTAACCCCCTCAATCGGTCGATTAGACTGTCAAACGCTGAAATAAACACATGCATTGTCTTGTGTGGTGAATTTGACTTTCTTTTATGAAGCACTTTTGGAAAGAGAGATGACCAAAAAGATATGATTTTTTTTTTTTAATTACGTTCTCATTGAAAGGAAAAGTATTTTTGCTTAAAAGCAACAATTTAGATCTTACAAAATTCCAGTATTTTTGGGTGAAATAGTTAATATTTTTAAATTGAAATGAGATAACTTTGTAGCAGCAATTAATACGTGCCAGGACTTCTAATTAATAAGATAATAAAAGTAATCGTTGAAACAAAACCGGCGCAAGTATATGGACCTAAAATATTTTTCTTGTTTGGCTCTTCATATTATGTGTATATATTCAAATGAGAGAATTAAAGTCAAATAATTTGCAGTTACTTTCAAATATGTGTGTGTGTGTGTGTGTGTCTTATGTATAAACGAACATGAATGAGTACAGGAGTCAATCAATCTCTACAATAATTTCCATTCTTATAATTAGTTAAAACCAATAAGAATTTTATCAATTCCTTAATGAAGTTTTATCCATGAAGAGAAGAAACCAGAAGGCTACGTTCGAATAGACTCTATATATTGTTAACAAACTCAGAATTAGAGAAAATATACTAATATCTTCTTGAGAATTACAAGTAATAATAGTATTACAACTATCAACCATTCTTGGAAGATTATACTATTAAGTATTAACCCTAAACTCTAGGATTAATGAGAGGTGAGGACCAAGTTAACCTCCTTCAATCTTGGTGAGGATTCTACCATCCTTCACACTAAACTATATTAACTAGGACCCTTTATATATGCTAGGGCCTCAACGAACTAATTACTCAAATTAATTCACCATAATATTTCTAATATATATATATATATTTATATGTATGTGTATATATATATGTATATATATATATATGTATATATATCACACAAAATATCTTATGTCTTCTTGGTAGTGAGACGCTTTCTGAAAAGAAAGACGTGAAGAGATAACTTGTGAGGCAAGAAGAAGTTGCGTATATTTTTGTATATATATGTAAGGTTAAATCCCATAAAGTGTGTGTGCGCGCGCGCTTCAGTGTGAAGTCAGCATATGACATAATACACCACAGCTCAGACCATTTACGACAAACTCTACCGTGTTTTATGGCAAGGAAAAAGTCCTGAAAGAGTCAAATTCTTCATGTGGCAAGTATTCCATGAAAGGCTTCCAACGAATCAAGTGAGAGCAAAGCATAATCCGAGCGTCCTAAACACTTGTCCCTTTGAGTGTGAGAGTGAAGAGAGCATCCTCCACCTATTGAGAGACTATGAGCAAGCCAAGAGAGTATGGTTTTCTATAACTAACCACATATATTATACTATGTTTTTTTCTGGCAATTTGCAGGAATGGCTCAAATGGAACATGCATAATTCCCTAGGGAATAGGAGGATGGCTAGGTGGCCATGGCAAAGGGTGTTAAGTACCATATGCTGGCTCTTGTGGAAGAATTGCTGCAGATGGGCGATGGAAGGGAAAACTGATAATCCAAAATAGATAATTCACAAATATTCGTATCATCTCTTCGAAGATGTGGAAAATGGCAACTTCCAACATCAGTTATTCAAAGCACCAGAAAGGGGGTTTGACCACTGGCAACCTCCAGATCCAGGTTATGTACGAGTCGATGTGGATAATTCTAGAGATAGTAGAGGGCTTACAGCATGTGGCGGGGTTATTAGGGATCATCAAGGCATCTGGATGTGTGGATTTCAGCAGAAGCTAGGGCATAACAACTCGGTTGCTGCGGAAATTCACGCAATTCATAGCGGTCTACAGCTATGCAAGCAGTTGGGGCTTACAAGGGTCAGGCTATTTTCAGATTCTTTACAGGCTATTTAACTACTGTTCATAGACAGTGGAACGGATCACCCACTGTTCGATATCATCTCAACTACTAGGTCCCTCATTTACCGGGATTAGGACTTGGTAATTGCTCATACTCATATAGAGAACATCCGGTGCGTTGACTATCTAGCGAGGAATGCTCAACTGAGTAATCAGGACTTTTTGGCAATGGACTCAGCACCTGTGGAATGCAATGACCTCTTCGTGATGGAATGTGGTGGAATACCACAAGATTATTTTGTGATGCACGATTCCTAGCACTCTTATTATCTTCAAGATTTGCTTGCCTTTGTACTAAAAAAAAAAAAAAGTTTAATGTGAGTGGTGGGTTAAAAGTTAAAACTAATGCATTTTTAAAAAAAACAAAACAAAACTATGAGTCAAAGTCTGAGGTAATGTACAAAAAGAAAACAAATAAAAAGCCCTGTATTTACATATATA
The DNA here is from genome assembly GCA_963855925.1 of Inga laurina. NCBI lineage: Eukaryota > Viridiplantae > Streptophyta > Magnoliopsida > Fabales > Fabaceae > Inga > Inga laurina. Next base: position 13,299,075 of record OY979712.1, on the reverse strand, counting down.
ACGTTGATGAAATCTAAACTGAGACATCATATACACTGTATGACAGTTTCCAATTTTGTTTCCTGAGTAAAGGAGAGTGTCGATGTAACACCCCAAATTTTATATTCACTAAATATATTATAATTATTTGAGAAAATCAATAAAATAGCGAATATTCATGAATTTAGAATTTATGAATTTTATAAATATTGATATTCATGGGAAAATGGGAAAAATAATTATGAAATTAATTTGGGTAATTTAAAAAGGCCAATATAAAGGTCCAAAAATGGAGAAATATTAGAGAAAATGTTTGGTCCAAAAATTAATCGAAAATGGCCAAAGAAAAATAAGGAAAGAATATTGGATTAAAAAGAAAATGGCAAAAACCATAATTTTGCCAATTTATCACAAAATTAATTATTTTTCAATTAATTGAAGATAATTTAAATTAATTAAGGAAAATAAAAGGAAAAATATATTTAGGATATTTTGGTCAATTAAATGTGAATTTATGAAAAATTTGAGAAAAAAAATGCAAATTTGGCCAAAAGTTGAACTTTACACGTATACGTAACTGAAACAGGTTGTAAAGCCAATTGAAGCCAAAGGGAGGGGCCCTTACGTGTCTCATACATGTAGTATTAGGAGGGAAATATTAGATATATGTTGGTTGAGTTTATGACACAATTGGATGAAGATAGGAATTGTTGCATGAAAAACCAAATAATGGAATTTTTGGAAATTCCATAAATCATTAAAAAATCATATAATATAACACAAACACATTTCCATCATCTTCCTCCAGCTCATTTCGTGCCCTAACAGATCTGAACTAGAGATAGTGTGTGTGAAATTCTAGAGAGAGAAAGAGAAGAAAAACTTGCAAAGGTAAGTGATTTTTTCGGTAAATTGGTACCTAACACGTATAACTTCGTTCCTAAGCTACTCTTTTATGTGTTTAAGGTTTGGGAAGCTCATCTTTGGGTGCGTGAAAGCTAGGGTTTCATCCTTGCAAAGAAAAGCTAGAGGGAAGTGAAAGGTAACTTCCAAACCTTAGAATATTGTCTATTTTGGCTACTGTGGGCAATTTAATTGGTGAAATTTCGCTGGATTGCCATTAGTTTTAAATTTTGGAAATGGGTGTGCCTAAGGGTTATGCTACCAAATTTTAGTTCAAATGGTTGTTATAACTCAATTAGATGGTTAATAAAGTGGTTAGAAGTAGAAAAGAACGTATTTATGGAGCCGAAATCAAAAAACCCCGATTTTTCCCAGAGGATACTATAATTTTGGCCAGGATTGTTAGAGGGCCTTAGAGTTGGATTTTCAATAATTTGGTAGTTCTATTGAGTTCAAGAGGGAAAATTAGGTGCGGTTATAGTTGGGCACTTTTTCGGAAAAGGCCGAGAAAGTATAATTACGAAAACGCCCCTGAACCCCTTAAAGCGGGGCTGCCAAGGGCAATTTTGTAATTTGACATTTAATTTGGTAATTTTGAATCCAGAAATGGATTCCTTCAGTAGAAATATGTCAGAATAGCCCTAGTCAAAAGTTCGGGAAAAGTGCAGCCGGGCCGGGTATAGCAAGGTCGGGCTGAGGTCTCGAGTGCATTTTGTTAAATTTTCACCATAGGCTAATATAACCACAATAAACACTATGAAAGTGTCTAAAATAATACATGGATAGGTTATGACCTAATTATTGTACATTCGATGTTTTAGGACCGAGTTGGAAGCCTATAGTCGACACGTTTTACGAGGCGAACCCTCTGAGACAGGAAAGAGGTTAAGGTAGGAACTACTATCTCTCACATACTATGTGCCTATTTTTATGATGTGTGTTACTGTATTTTGTGATTTGAACCCGTGCTGGAGGCACATTACCTAGCTGTAGTTTAAAACTTAACTGATGTACACTAGTCTTACCTTGCTGTAGTCTGGGATTCGGCTGAGGTGCATGTAGGGGTTTCAATGGGTTAGTTGGCCCTGAATTTTGTGCACACACACTATGATATGAATTTTCATTTTACTTGATACGGTGCATTGCATATTTAATTTTCACATTTTATATGTTGATTGTATGTTTCCTCTGAGATTCTTTGGAATCTCACACTTTTTCTATACCAAATGTCTCAATGGGTGCTAGCGGCTTGAAAGCCAAGGACACAAAGAAGGGAAATTGACGGGCACGTTTCCCAAGACGAATACAGTGGTTGTATATAGTCTGTATTTGGAATAGTTTTGGGACATTCTGTACATATTTGTCATTATTATCGATTTCTGCTCTATTAATGACTATTTGTAAACAAATACTTATTATCAGTATAACTGTACTTTTCTATTTACCTATGAAACTTGTTCATGATTGCCATACGCATATCAAAATGGAAACGGGTGATGACATTTTTGGTATCAGAGCTAATAAGCGGTTTTGACATTACCACAATGGTATACTGATATGGTTTTGTTTGCATGACGACATGACATCATGAGTAATTCGAGTGAGCCTATGACCAGTTCGAGTGTACCATTTGAGGGGTCGGAGGTGTTCGTCAATCAGAGTCTACCAGAGCAGAGGATATTGGACGGACAATAGTATGGAGAGTACTACCTACCTGGAGGTCTGCTCATGTGACAGATGGCATGGAAAAGTGTGCCAGCTCTACCCGTATATGGACCAGAACCCAGGCTTGCATCTCCAGGGCAGTCTCGGGTAGGAGAGACTAGCGAGTATTCTGAGGAGGATCCAGAGTGGGATCCTTATGATGATCTAGAGGAGATCCTCGAGGATGATTCAAGTGACTTTGAGTCTTGGGCAGAGCCGGTGTAGGTGACATATAACCTATAGCCGAACCTCGAGTTGTGGCATTATCTGCAGGGCCGATATATTCGAGCGGTACTAGAACATGATACTCCCCATCGTCAATATCTTGCATTCTTGCTAGGTGTGGCAACGATGTGGGGTTCACGAATGAGGTCTAGGCATATACTACCATGGGCTTCTTTCCAGATACAATATATTGGAACAAACAGAAGAATAATATTGTAGAGAGGGGTTTGAGTAGGAACTTTAGGGAGTTCCTGGATCACATGAACACCCTCATAGCGAAATATATGTATATAGGTTGACGTGGGACCCACGTGGTATATTTTGGGTGACCGGAGACAACTGACACATATTACGAGACAAGGGCGGATAGGCGAAACCAACGGACAGAAAAAATATTTAGCCAGAGTCAGTATTTTGGGGAGGGTACAGATAGGGAAATGTAATGTAACAAGGAACAATATGTCATGTACAATAGTTTATAGGTTATCTGATGTTTTTGTTTCTCTGTAGCTACTATAAATAGTTGTGTATGCTATGTATGACATATCTATGTACCTTGACTTTTATGAAATGACGAAAATGCCCTTTGCTCTTATATCAAAATTTACTCTTCCTAATTTCATGTAGTGTGAATTATGGAGATGGTACAAACAGGAAAAGGTGGTAGAGGCCGAGGTCGAGGCCGAGGGCGTGGTGGACATGATAACAACGAGGAAGATCCAAGGCCTGACCCTATTCAACAATGAATATTGGATATGTTAGAACAGCAACAAACTATAATGAATGAAATAAAAGGTAACCTTCAAGGAGTACATCAAAGGTAGGATCATCTAGAGAACTGTTTAGATGAATTTATGTGGGGAAATTATGAAGAAATACCGGAGGAACCCTAACCAGAAGATTTACCACCAGAGCCTGAGGTGGATATTCAAACCTGGTTGAGCAGGTTCAGTAAACAACAACTACCTATGTTCAGGGGAAAGTTTGATCCTCAATTAGCGGAAGGTTGGTTGACTCGTTTGGACAATATTTTTGATATGTTGCAATGCCCAGACGAGGTGAAAGTTCGGTTAGCTATCTACAAGTTAGAAGGTGATGTTGATTGTTGGTGAAAGGGCACAAATCTTATCTTAAAGGGAAGGAATATTCCTATTACATGGGAATTATTCCAAGAAAAGTACAACAAGAAGACTTTCCCCCAACTATCAGAAGAGAAAAGAAAAAAGAGTTTCTTGTATTAAACAACAAGATCAGGAGAGCTTTGACGATTATTTAGGATGGTAAATTCGACTGTCGCGATACTCATCATACCATAAGCTGAATGATAATGAAGAGTGGAATGTAGGTATGATGATTGAAGGGTTGAGACCCAAATTCAAGGAGAAATTGATTTCTCAACATTTTACTGAGTTCAGTAAAGTGACAGAGGAATGTCGATACATCAAGAAGAGTATGTCGAGCATGGCAACTCAGATTGGTAATAAAGGTGCTTATGGGAGTAGAAATTCATCACAGAAATGAAAAGAACAGGGTGGAGCTTCTAGGGGCGATAATAAGAGGCCGAATCAGGCTAGAGGCCATGGATGCCAAGTGGAACTTGTTGGCATTGCTGCAAGACATTTCATCCTGGCAAGATGTGTAGTGGAGCCCCGTTGAGGACGGATCCTAACAAACTACTCATTTGCTGTAAATACGGTAATCCAGGGAACTTTTCGAAAGACTGTCCACAGAAGCAGCAACCGGAGGAGACTAGACCTAGGGTTCTATGTAGGGTCTACACACTGACACAGGAAGAAGCTCAAAAATCTCCAGAGTGATTCAAGGTATGATTTCTCTCAACGGCAGTTTAGTGCATGTTATGTATGATTCTGGTGCTAGCCATTCATTTATTGCATATGACTACATGAGACGATTATATTTACATGTGCATAAATCCCCATATGATTTGGTTGTATCTATGCCCACGGGTACATAAATTATGATGGATGATATTTGTTTGAATTGCAGGATAAATGTTGAGGAGCATGAGTCGATTGTAAATCTAATTTGTTTGCCACTACAAGGGTTGGAAGTAATTTTAGGGATTGACTGGTTGATAGCAAACGGTGTGTTACTAGATTGTAAACAAAAAAGGGTTATATATCTGAATCCACAACCACGAGCTGACATAGAAATCACTCGTAACCTTCTCTCCGCAGCTAAGGTTGAGAGATACTTGCAGAAAAGTTATCAGGGGTACATGGTATTCTGCTCTATGCAGTCAGAGGCCGGTGTAGCCTTGGAAAGTATCCCTATAGTGAATGAGTTCCCTGATATGTTTCCGGAGGATATCGGTGGATTACCTTCAGATAGGGAAGTGGAGTTCTCCATTGACCTGAGGCCTGGAGCAGGGCCAATCTTCAAAACCCCATACCGTATGGCTCCAACTGAAATGGCAGAGCTAAAGAAGCGAATTGAAGAGCTACTTGAGAAAGGGTTCATACGACCCAGCGTATCACCTTGGGGTGCTCCAGTGCTTTTTGTCAAGAAGAAAGTCAGAAACCTACGTCTCTATATCGATTATCGAGAGCTGAACAAGGTGACTGTCAAGAACAAGTATCCACTCCCTATAATTGATAATTTGCTCAATCAATTGTATGGTTCCTGTGTATTCTCAAAGATCGATTTGCGATCGGGATACCACCAGTTGAAGGTAAAAGCAGAAGATGTATCGAAGACTGCTTTCAGGACCAGATATGGACATTACGAGTTTGTTGTGATGCCATTCGGGCTGATCAATTCACCTATCGTGTTCATAGACTACATGAATCGAATCTTCCGTCCATATCTGGACCAGTTCGTTGTAGTCTTTATCAACGATATACTGGTGTATTAAGAGTAAAGCTGAACACGAGCAGTATCTGAAAACGGTGTTGAACATATTGTGAGATAGGCAACTCTTTGCCAAGCTGAGCAAGTGTGAATTCTGGCTTTCAGAGGTAAAGTTTTTGGGCCACGTTGTCTCACAGCAAGTGGTCTCTATTGATCTTAGCAAGGTGGAAGCAGTACTGAGCTGGAAAAGACCAGAGATTGCATTTAAAGTGTGCAGTTTTCTGGGTCTAGCTAGCTATTACTGAAGATTTATTTAGAATTTCTCCAGAATTGCATTACTGTTAATGAAATTGATGCGGAAAGCTCAACATTTTGTGTGGGATAAGAATTATGAGAAAAGCTTTCTAGAGATGAAGTAGAGGTTAATTACAGCACCAGTGTTGACGATCCCAGATCCACAGTTTACGTATGTTGTTTATATAGATGCCAGTAGGTAGGGATTGGGATGCATGTTGATGCAGCATGGCCGAGTGGTGGCATATGCATCTCGTCAGTTGAAACCTCATGAACGGAACTATCCCACTCACGATCTTGAGTTGGCAGCAATTGTGTTTTCTTTGAAAATCTGGAGACATTATCTCTATGGTGAGACTATAGAATTGTACTGCGACCACAAGATATTGAAGTACTTGTATGATAAAAAAGGGCTCAACATGAGATACTGTAGATGGATAGAGTTGCTAAAAGACTATAATGTAGAAATCAAATACCATCCCGGTAAGGCTAATGTTGTTGCTAATGCATTAAGCTGGAAATCAGTACAGGTGGCAGCCATGATGATATATGAGCAAAAACTGATCGAGGATTTTAGAGATTTAACTCTATCTAGTCAGATTTTGTTGAATAGTGGTGTGAACCAAATATACAATGATATAAGGGTAGTGATTGAAGAAGCCCAATTGCATGATGATCAAGCACTATCTATAGAGGTATGATTGATAGGGGCAAAACTCAAGAATATGACTTGTCACCTAGCGGACTAGTCAGGTACAAGAAGCGGATTTATGTTCTACTGCAATCGGAACTGAAACAGCAAATCTTGGAGGAGGCACATAAGAGTAAGTATACTCTACATCTGGGGGCTACAAAGATGTACTATAACATGAAGGCTCAATACTATTGGCCAGGAATTAAAAAGGAGGTGATTGAGTTTGTTGCTCGTTGATTAACATGTCAAAAAGTGAAAGTTGAACATTAGCAACCATCGGGCTTTTGACTAACCATGAGATTCCTGAGTGGAAGTGGGAAAGCGTTACTATGGATATCGTGACAGTGTTACCTAAGGTCAGAAACTATGACGCTATATGGGTGATAGTCGATAGATTCACGAAGACAACTCACTTCTTGCCTATTAGTATTCACTATTCTCCTGACAAACTGGCAGAAATCTACATTAAGGAGATTGCAAGATTGCATGGTACTCTGAAGAACATCATCTCTTATCGCGATCCACAATTCACTTCCAAGTTTTAGAAGGTGGTTCATGAAGCTTTGGGTACCAAGCTCCGATTCAGTACGGTATATCATCCTCAAACTGATGGGCAGACAGAGCAAACGATTCAAACCCTTAAGGATATGCTAAGGGTGTGTGTACTTGATTACAAAGGTAGTTGGGAAGAATTCTTTCCATTAGCAGAGTTTGCCTACAAGAATAATTATCATTTGAGCATCCAAATGGCTCCATACGAGGCACTCTATGGGAGGAAGTGTCAATCGCCCTTATACTGGACTGAGCTATCTGAGAGGGAATTGCTGGGGCCAAATCTTGTTGACCAGACAATAGATCAAATAAAATTGATTAAGTGGAAAAGAGGCAAAAACCTCTGGAATTTGAAGTCTGCGACCATGTGTTTATGAAAGTATCACCTGTTACGGGTATTGGCAGAGCATTGAAAGTAAGGAAGTTGCAACCAAGGTATATTTGTTCATTCGAGATCCTGGAGAAGATTGGCCCAGTAGCATACCGCATCGCTTTGCCACCAAATCTCAGCAGGCTACACGATGTTTTTCATGTTTCCCAGTTGAAAAAGTATCAACTTGATCCAGAACATGTAATAGAATAAGAAGACATGGAAATGCACGAGGACTTGACTTACGAAGTCACACCTGACCAAATCATCGATCGGCAGGAAAACCAGCTCAGGAACAAGAGCATTCCATTCGTCAAGATTGTCTAGAAAGGGTTATCACCCATAGAGGCTACGTGGGAAACAGAGGTAAGTGTAAAGAAATGTTACCCGGAATTTTTGGCGGAATAGGTGTAGCAAATTTTTAGGATGAAATTTATTTAAGTGAGGGAGAACTATAAGACCCCAAATTTTATATTCACCAAATATATTGTAATTATTTGAGAAATTCAATAAAATGGTGAATATTCATGAATTTGGAATTTATGAATTTTATAAATGTTCATATTCATGAGAAAATGGGCAAAGTAATTGTAACCCCCTGCCGTAATTAATATTCGGATTACACAATTAAAGTGAAATAGAGATCAATAAGAACAAAAATTTATTATTATAAACCCATCTACCAGACTGGGTTTTCACAAACACCTTTGAAAATTATTTATAACCTGGTCTCGCATTCACATTTCCGAATACAATTACTACACAAAGATAAATCACATTTAATATATCAGAGTACTCAATGTAATAATTCCAGCAATTCTGGATTCCATTCATTAATCAAGCCTTACAGGGCACAATCGCCCATACAAGCCCTCATATGGGGATTACACAACAAATCTCAATACAAATAATTAAATCCTTATCCACATATACTCATCCAAATACAAATATCCCATTTGGGATGATAACCAACTACCAGAACGACAACCGAAGGAAGTCCTCATCGCCCTTGGCTTTATGCTCCATCCTCAATCCACTACCCTGTCTGAAAGGTTAGTAGGGGAGGGTGAGATTGGAGAGAATCTCAGTAGGATAACAATATCAATATGCATGTACAATAGATGTTTAATGCATGACATGCTTGCATCACATAACTATCATGATGACAAATCTGTAAGCTCAATGCTTCCAACAATATACTAATGGTCATAGCATAAATTGAAACATAGCTTCAATAACACATAACCATGCAAAGCTAAGACATGCATCAACACATTAACACATATATCAAATACAAGCAGAAGAGATATGTTTCCTACACTCTTTCCACGTAAGCTCCAGCACAGCTTACTCACGACCAGGCGAATGTCGAACCACGTTCAGAGCGAACATCAAACCCTATAACCAAACAAGGACATAGGGTTAAATCCCTCTTCCAATTCTTTAACTCTCAAACACTTAAGTTGGTTATCATTCACGACCTTTAGGTGGCTAATCAAAGCCCAAACATATGCCTAAAGGCTTGGGAAACACTTGACCAAAGATCACTTTTTAAAAAAATCCAATATGCTGATTTTTGGGGTTGGGCCGCGGCCCACAATCCTTGGGCTGCGGCCCAAAACTGCCCAGAAAAATTTGGGCGGTGGCCCAACATCCTTGGGCCGCAGCCCAAGGCTGTCCAGAGACGCACAGAAACATTTGGGCTGCGGCCCAACATCCTTGGGCCGTGGCCCAAGAAAATCCAGTTTCTGGCTGAACTTCCAAAAATCATAACTACTTCAGGAAAAATTGAAATGAGGTGATCCCAAAGCCAAATGAAAGCTATTCAAGTCCTCTACACAGGAAAAATACTATCCAATACTGGAAATCACCACACAAATACAGAATTCCCAAACATTCAAGACTGTCCCAAAACAGAATCCATTTTCGACCTCAAACTTTGGACAGCTATAACTCCCAGTTCCCAAAACGAAATGGCACAAGTTATATGTCCATTTTGAACCTTGGGAGGTGAAATTTAAGACTGGAAATTTTCAGAATTTTATAACATCATTTGGCCATTCAAAACGGCAACACAAACAGAACTGCCCAAACAGACTTTCCACTGGACAGAATTCCAAATTTGTACAATTGGCTTCCAATGGTCCAATTTTCATATCAAACATCATTCCCACACAAAATTTCACAAGGAATCCATTGGAATTACCAAATCAACCAAATTCACATTATATTGACATGTTTCACAATGAATGGCAACATGTCATACAATATCACATTTCAAACCACAACATTACACACATTGCCATTCTTTTCATTCCAAGTTCTCAAACCAATTCCAATGGCTCTATAACACATCAAGACACCAATTGCCACTCAAAACACAAGGCAATTCATACATTTCGAAAATCACACCAAATCAGGGCAAAATTCCCAATTCACAATACTCAACCATAATTTACAAAACTTAGATCAAAAGGAAGCAAATGCTCACCTCTTCCTCTTTCCCAAACCAATTTCTTGATTCTCCATCCTTCCACTTTTCCTCAAGCTATCAAACACCTTCAATCAAGAATCTAAAACCATAGAGATGAAGCTCTCATCACTATGAACAACTTTAAAGAAGGGTATTTGAGCATTAGAGAACAAGAACAAGGCCAAAACATCACCTTTCTCTTTTCTCTTCCTTCCCTTAGCTTTGGACGTTCATGGAGGACAAGAGAGAGATGAGAATGATGAGATGATGAAGCAAATCAGTTTTTTGGCCACTAAAACCGACCTAAAAGGGAAGAGAGGAGAGAGGGAAGTGTTTGAACATTTGACCCAAATCCAAGGGTCCACAATTTGCCACTTGTCAAGATCTTGTTCCTTCCACCTATGAGTTCACATGAGCACATGCACATTGGATTCCACCCTTTGATCTCAACACAAATCAATCCTAACCATTGATCTTGAAGTTACCAATGAGCTTCCTCTTCGGCAACTCACCAATTGGTCGGTAACTTTACCGTTTTGCCCCTGATTATGGTAATTCACACTGAATCACCACCAAATTCTTTTTCTCATTCATTTTCTTTCACAATATGCCCTTCCCTCTATTTTAAGTCAATTTAGATGTTAATCCATAATTGAACTTAAATACAGGGTTTCAGCGCTGCTCACAACACATACGAATCACATCGGGTGCCAAATCACACCATAGTCTCCAAAAGGGTTATTTATCACTAACCATATCCACTTTTGGAGTCATTAACCCTTAATCACAATTTGGGATCTTGCTAAACCGGGGCTTAGCAATCCACTAATCTCAGGCTTATTCTCTAAGCTCAAGTCTCAAAATTCGGGGTATTACAGTAATTATGGAATTAATTTGAGTAATTTAAAAAGGCCAATATTAAGGTCCAAAAATGGAGAAATATTAGAGAAAATTTTTGGCCCAAAAATTGATGGAAATTGGCGAAAAAAAAATAAGGAAAGAAAATTTCATTAAAAAGATAATGTATAAAACTATAATTTTGCCAATTAATCATAAAATTAATTATTTTTTTAATTAATTGAATTGTATTCAATTAATTAAGTAAAATAAAATGAAAAAATATATTTATAATATTTTGGTCAATTAAATGTGAATTTATGGAAAATTTGAGAAAAAAAATGCAAATTTGGCCAAAAGTGGAACTTTACATGTATACGTGACTAAAACAAGTTGTGAAGCCAATTGAGGCCAAAGGGAGGGGCCCTTAAGTGTCTCATACATGTATTATTAGGAGGGAAATATTAGATATATGTTGGTTGAGTTTATGACACAATTGGATGAAGATAGGAATTGTTGCATGAAAAACAAAATAATGGAATTTTTGAAAATTCCATAAATCATTAAAAAATCATATAATATAATAAAAACACATTTCCATAATCTTCTTCCAGCTCATTTCCTGCCGTAATAGATCTGAATTAGAGAGAGAGTGTGTGAAATTCTAGAGAGAGAAAGAGAAGAAAAATTTGCAAATGGTTGTTATAACTCAATTAGATGGTTCATAAAGTAGTTAGGAGTAGAAAGGAACGCATTTACGGAGCCGAAACTGAAAAACCCTAATTTTTTTCCTTCTATAATTTTGGCCAGGGCTGTTAGAAGGCCTTAGAGTTGGATTTTCAATAATTTGATAGTTCTATTGAGTTCAGAAGGGAAAATTAGGTGGGGTTACAGTCGGTCACTTTTTTGGAAAAGGCCGAGAAAGCATAATTACGAAAACGGCCCTGAAACTCTTAAAGCAGGTTTGCCAAGGGTAATTTTGTAATTTAACATTGAATTTGGTAATTTTGAATCCGAAAAAGGATTCCTTCGGTGGAAATATACCAGAATAGCTCTAGTCAAAATTTCAGGAAAAGTGCAGCCGAGCCGGGTACCGTAGAGCCAGGTCAGGGGTCCCGGGGGCATTTTGTTAAATTTTCACCATAGGCTAATATAACCACAATAAACACTATGGAAGTGTCTAAAATGATACATGGATATGTTATGATCTATTTCTTGTACATTTGATGTTTTAGGACTGAGTTGGAAGCCTATAGTCGACACGTTTTACGAGGCGAAGCCTTTGAGACAGGAAAGAGGTTAAGGTAGGGACTACTATCTCTTACATACTATGTGACTATTTATATGATGTGTGTTACTGTATTTTGTGATTTGAATACGTGCTGGAGGCACATTACCTAACTATGGTTTAAAACTTAACTGATGTACACTAGTCTTACCTTGCTGTAGTCTGGGATTCGGCTGAGGTATATGTAGGGGTTTCAACAACTTAGTTGGCCTTGAATTTTGTGTACGCATATGGATGATATGAATTTTCATTTTATTTGATACGAAGCATTGCATATTTAATTTTCACATTTTATATGTTGATCGTATGTTTCTATTGAGATTCCTTGGAATCTCATCCCTTTTTCTAAATCAAATGTCTCAGCGGGTGCTAGCGGCTCGAAAGCCAAGGACACAAAGAAGGGAAACCTCTACTATGGTTGTCTTCCAACCTTCTCCTCCCGGCGATGACATCCAAATCTCTCCTTCCTCATCCTCCTCTGAACCGACTCCATCACCTGCCCCCACAGAGGAAATCTCTCCTTCCTCATCCTCCTCTGAACATCTTACTCTAGAGGCTGAGACCAACCCTGAGATTCAGACCACTCCAAAAGGAGAAACCTCTACTATGGTTGTCTTCCAACCTTCTCCTCCCGGCGATGACATCCAAATCCCTCCAGTTCATCTGCCTGAACCAGTCCCCTCTAGCTCCTTTGAATCTTTGGGCTCAGATGATTCTCTGGTTCTTCCAGTGACACCCATTTCCGTGGTCAAGCCTCCTAGCCCTCCACTTGATTGATGAAGCCAGAAAGGGGGAGAAGAGCTTGTGTGTGATTTTGTGGAAGTGTCGGAACTTATTTTAGGATATTTGGTTGTATACGGGTTCTAGGGAGCATTTTGAAAATTGATAGTTCTTTTTATTAGTCTTCTTGAACTTATTAGCTTGTAATGTGTTTTAAAGTTTAATACAAGTGTGTTTATGTTATGATTGCATTTTAAGTTCATTGAAACTTTGAATTATGATAAATTGTTGTTGGACTAATGAAATTGTTGTGTATGCAAGGTGTATGCTTTGAATCCAAACTAAATAAGATTTTTTTTTGAAAATTCAATTTGAAAAACCATATCCAAAATCACCAAGTTTTGTCATCATCAAAAAGGGGGAGAATGTTAAGATCTCATGTTTTGATGATAACAAAAGAATGGTTTGAAAAGGAAATGATTAATAAACAAGTTTGAACTAAGAAATAACAGGGATAAGTATTACTTGAGATAAGCATTGGAGTAATGAAGAAAGGCCAAGAGAAAAAGATAAGAAACTTGATCAGAAGCAAGTTTTCTAAGGCATTACTTGAGGCGGTACTCGAGTAATCAACCAAAACTTGAAGTAACCAGAAGCACCTTCCAGTAACCTGCCAACGTTACTCGAGTAGGTACTCGAGTAATAGTGTAAGTATTTTTAAGTTGCTCTCGGCCTGCCAATGTTACTCGAGGAGCTACTCGAATAACCAGGTAAAGAACTTGGAGTTGCTCTCGGCCTGCCAATGTTACTCGAGGAGCTACTCGAGTAACCATATGAAAAACTTCCAGTTGCCTTTCAGGTTACCAATGATACTCGAGTAAGTACTCGAGTAACTCTGTTTCTGAAAAATGATGCTCTCGGCATTTTGTACCACTGCCAATGTTACTCGAGTAACGGACTGAAGTCAGGGAAAACTTGAAGTTGGTACCCGAGTATGAAGAGTTATTTTGATGATAAACCTCAAGTCATTACCCGGGTAAGTCAAGCACAAAAAGTACATTTACTCGAGTGGGTACCCGAGTAACCTATGCAAAAATGAATGCATTACTCGAGTCCGTATCCGAGTAACAAGGTAAGTGCTCTCGGCCTTGAAATCCTGCAACATTACTGGAGTAAAGCATCGAGTAACCAAAAGTTTTTGTAAGGATTTACTCGAGTTAGTACCCGAGTAACTCATAAAGTTGTGAGTGCATTACTCGAGTAAGTACCCGAGTAAACATATATTTTCAAAGGATTAAGAATTGGTTATTCCATGCACTATCCGAGTAATCTTGTATTTATTCATTGACTTGTAGTTGTTCAAAGATTTCCCGATGATACTCGAGTAAGTACTCGAGTAAACTTCATGTGATACTCGAGTAGCTACTCGAGTAAGCAAACCCAGAAAGTTTGAAATCATTCCAACGGTCATTGATTTGTTTCCTATTTGATTAACTTTTCATTATATTAGTATTCTTAGTATTTCAACAGATAAACTATGAAGAGATGTTACCAAATAAGGAAAGTCAAAAGCAACGCTCAAATGTCACCGACCGTCACCTACCGCAACGTATGTTTTTCAAAAACTGGAAAAGTCAATAATGGCTGCGCACGCTCCAACGGACATGAAGAAATATGTTCCAGCAATCATTACCAACGTATCTATATATATGTGAACATCTGAACAGAGAAATAAACAAGAACACACACAAACGTATTATCAAGTTCATTGCTCTGTTTTCACGTTGAAATTATATTTCTATGCTTCAGTGATTCTTATTCACTCTTGAGAGAGATATTTCATTCAAACTCAATATTTGTTATTGAGGTAACTTAAGGTTGTGGAACCTTGAGTTGGGATTGGATTACAACTTGTAAGGGGGAGCGAGTGTCCAGGTGTAGGAACTTGCTTGTACTGAGGTGCCAAGAACCCACTGAATCTTAGAAGTCATAGTGAAACTCTCAGAGAAGCTCTGAGGACTAGACGTAGGTCAAAGTGGTTGTGACCGAACTAGTATAACTCCCGGTGTACACTTCGGTGATATTTCTCCTTACTCATTACTGTTTTATTTCCACTGTTAAAGTTTTATATTTTCGAAAGAAATTTTAGTATCACCCAATTCACCCCCCCTCTTGGGTGAAACGCTTGATCTAACAATACTTATTATCAGTATAACTGTACTTTTCTGTTTGCCTATGAAACTTGTTCATTATTGCCTTGCGCATATCAAAATGAAAACAGGTGTTGACAGTTGAAGGTCACTTTCGTTTCATTCAATTCAAATATATTAATTAAGTGTAATTAGTTTTTGGTTTGATGGCTGATTTACACACAACTTGTTCGTACTAAAATGTCGATTAAAATCATGTTTTGATCGATCTCTCTAAATTTTATTATATTAATTTTAAATTAGATAATTTTACCCAAAAAAATAAATTAGTCGTTTATATTTAGAAAGTTTCAATATAACTCCATAAATATGAAGCATTTCAAATATTATCTTAAATGATCATCAGTAGTAAGAGAAAAATATAAAACTCATAAAAAGATATAATATCCAGAGTGCAACACGAGGGAAAAAATGTATATTATAATTATTAATATAAATGATTATTTAAATTAATTTTAAATTTGGGAAAATTAAAATGATGGTCGTCTGTCATAGTTTCAATTGATTTTTAGTAACGAGGTCTTTCTAGTTTTTTTTTCCTTTTTATTAGGTCCTTACAATTCCTCTAATATATGCATTCTTATGCTTATAACGTGTTAATTATGATTAATTAAAATGGAACAAAGTCATGATTTTTTAAAACATAAAATGATATAATAATTTTTTTATTATCAACATAAAAAATTGTTATTCCCGTAGTTATCTCATGTAATCTGGTTAATTTTGATTTTATTTAAATTTATGTGGTAAAATTAATCCAAATATATAATAAGTAAGAGCCACGTCAATAAAGCTGTTTCTCACACAAATTAACAAATTATAATTATGGGGACGAATATACTTATTACATAAGTCGAGATAAAATTCTTTTCATATACTTATCTCTTATACCGTAAATTATGATTTATAAACACTTATAAATAAAAAATAAATCATCTCAAATGAGTACGTATAATTGGGAAATCTATCTGGACCCAATAAAAATAAACAAAAATTATAAGGACTTTATTAAAAATAAGGTAAAATTATAAGAATTGTATAATATTTTTTTAAAAATAAAACTAAGATATTAGAATATTACATTAAGTTAAAAATATGCATATATTCACCTGTTATGATTTCTTCAAGTTTGAGTCTGGAGAATGTTTACTTAGCTTCGGGTAAAGGAACAACCAAGCCACCAACTCATTAGGTGTTAGTTGTGTCTTCTTTTGACTCTTTACAAAACCCTATTTCTTCAACACACTTTAAACACGTCATCAAGCTCTGACCAAAAAACAAACCAAAAAGAAAAAAAAAAGAAAACTCATCACCATCAATCATAGCTCTGACCAAAAAACAAACCAAAAAGAAAAAAAAGAAAACTCATCACCATCAATCATAACACATGTTTTTTTTTTTTTTTTTTTGGCTAGAGGCATTTAACTAATATTTATTCACACTGAACTTTTACTGTGTGTGTGGGTGTGTGCGCGTGGAGAGTGGGAACTGGATGCTGTAAAGTTTGTGAACTGTAACGTAAAATATTATAAGTTTATCAATCTGTATTAGTTATATATATATATATGTATATATATGTATGTATGTATGAAACATAATCAAATATATCCTATGTTAATACCTATTACCATTTCGATAATCGAAGAGTAATAAAACCGGAATTTCATAAACATACAGAAAAGCACATTTATACTAATAAAAGTATTCGTTTACACTCTCAAGTCGTTCTAAGACAAAATATAGAATACAACGGAGATTTCAATGTTTACAGGATTCCCCAAAAT
Source organism: Inga laurina (assembly GCA_963855925.1). Taxonomy (NCBI): domain Eukaryota; kingdom Viridiplantae; phylum Streptophyta; class Magnoliopsida; order Fabales; family Fabaceae; genus Inga; species Inga laurina. The sequence continues at coordinate 13,282,231 of OY979712.1, read as the reverse complement.
ATCATAAGAATATTTTACTTATAACCACCGTCTTTAACCTTCCCTCGAGACACTTGCCAATCACTTCTCGGCATCTACCCATTTGCCTTTCGTCCCACTAGCACCCGCTGAGATGTTTATTTTTTAAAAAATGGTGAGATTTCGAGGAATCCCCATAGAGACATACGATCAACATATAAAATATGAAAATTAAATATGTAATGCACCATATTAAGCAAAAATGAAAGTTCAATTTGATTCACATGTAAGTACCTCAGTCGACTCATCGACAACAGCTAGGAATTTCGATAATGTACCTTGGCTGGGAATCGAACCATAGTTAGGATTTTCGATATACCATTGTTGGGTACTGAACCACAACTAGGTATTGTGCCTTTAGCACGCAATCATATCACGAAATACAGTAACATATACCTACAATTATTCACATAGTGTATGAAGAATGGTGGTCCCTACCTCAAAGTCTTATCAATCCCTTTTTAATGTGCCTCGTAAAACGTGTCGCTTCAGGCTTCCAACTCGGTCATAAAATATTAAATGTACAAGAAATAGGTAATAACCTATCCAAGTATCATTTTAGACTCTTCCATAATTTTTCTTTTGGTTATATTAGTTTATGGTGAAAATTTACCAAAATGCCCCCTGGATCCCTACCTGGCCTCGCCATACCCGACCCAATGGCATGCTTTTTCAAAATTTTGACTAGGGCTATCCTAATATATTTTCTCCTAAGGAACCCATTTTGGGGCTCAAAATTATCTAATTCACTGTCATATTATGAAATGCCCTTGACAGCCTCGATTTAGGGTTTTAGGGGCGTTTTCATAATTATGCTTTTTCGATCTTTCCCGAAAAAGTGATCAACAGTGACCCCACCTATTTTTGCCTATTGAATCCAATGGAACCATCTATTTCATGAAAATCTAACTTCTACCTCCAGTTCTGATCTTGGCCAAAAGTTTTTCAAGAAAAAGGGGAAATTGGACTTTTATGTTTTAGCTTCCAAAGCTTGTACCTTTTTACTTCTAATCCCTTATTAAATCATTTAAACATATTCTAATCATGATTTAAAGAAATTTGGACAGCATAACCCTTTAGGATTAAGACTTTCCAAATTTACAATCTTGACAAAAATCATCAAAACCAACAACAACCATCAACAACAACATCATACTTGTATAGATCTAAGGTTTGTGAGTGTTAGACTTTGGGTCCAAGTTCACCCTTGATGGGCCAGACTATTTGATTAGGAAATAAGTAGCCTAATCAAATAAGAATAAAATCAGAAGATTGGGGAATAATTCAGCAATAATTATGGATTTGTTAAAAGAGGAACAAATCACCATAATTAGGGAATTAATTGAGAGACAATTAATTGTTGTCTTGGAGGGCAAGAAGGAGTGCACATGTTTCCTAATTAGTGCTCCATAAACCACTATAAATAGGGTATGCCTCCTCAATTGCAATTCACCCCGCCATTGAGTTTTCTGGCAATTCCCTTCCCTCCTACCATCTTTCTGGTTTTGGTGATCTGCTGTGCAAATCACAATTAGGCTCTAGTAGTCTAATAATTGTGTGGGCACAAGTATGGAGTATTGGAGCTTTGACCCGGATCCGAATATGGATTCGTCCAGGTACGCCTGATCTCCTCTTTTAGTTATATTTTTCTTACATAGGCATCAGAGCAAGGTTGATCCTTGAGGCTGTGATTATTCTATGTGAATAATAATGTGATATAATTTGTTTATATCTCTCCATCATATTTTTCACTGTGCTACTGTATGTTTTTTTCAAGCTTTATATCTGTAGCCTCTATTGCTTGAAATTTCGTTGAATATGCATGTTCTCTGGTTCATATGTGAATACTTTTGGGAATCTGGGCGTATGTTTTCTAAAACGTGAACATGTATATATATATATATATATGTATATATTTTGTTTCTGCATATTTGAAAGCTTCAGATGTGATATATATATTTGTTGCTGGGTTTTTTTTAAATATATATTGAATGCATGCTAATATCATTTGCTCCTCTGGTTATCTTATACATATATATATAATATGTGTGTGTATATATATAATTCATGGATTCGTCCAGCTTCGTTTTCTCTTCGTTCGTATTAAAGGTGAGTTTTTGGGACCAATGTGGAACCAAAAACGAAAAGCCTTAACTCCTTAAAGGTTAGGACCTCGGATTGAGATGCGGTTAGTTCCTAAAAATCCCTAAATTCAAGAACTTCAATTTGATATATAATTTGCCAATATTTGAAGCAAGTTTGGGTGTAATTTGAGTCAAAAAGGTGCTTATGTGCATTTAGAGGGTCCAAAAAAATGTTGGAAATGAATCAATGTTGGTTCTATTGTCTTTTGGGATAGGATGGCTTATTTTTTTAAGAGTATTTTCAGTTGCAACATTAGGTTAAATGCTGAAAGATTCTTTAAAAGTAAGGGATTATTCAAATGAGCTTTTTGAATATAAAATCCTGTCCAACCTTGACTCAAACTCTTAGAGATAAAAGCTTGAAAAATTGCAGCAACTTAAAATTATTCAATAATTATTGAATAATAATAAGTATTCCCATGCTTCTAACCACATTGATCCATTTGGATTGAAGCAATGACTTCTAAAAGTCAATCATTTATCACAAATGTTGTGACAAAGGATAAGACAGATAGAGATGTTAGAATCATCTCATCAAGTAGGAGGTATGCTGCAATTATATCCAAGTAAGTGGATATAAACATGGCAAAGAGGAGCTAGACATTGTAGCTAGATGCTACATGAGTTAATATGGTCAGAAGGGCCTATGAAAAGAAGAATCTGTTAAAAGACAACAATATAAGGCTTAAACTTTTGAATGTTCTTGCTTTTCCATTGAATTTAAGATTAAATTCTCTGTTTGTTTTTAGAATTGAATTCAATATATTCTCTTCTTGTTTTCTTGAACATTCATGCTAGTTAGATGATATTGTGTTATTATCTTATTAATATAACTGCTCTTTGATTGAGTGGGAGTTTTTCTAGAATGCGTCTAGAAATCCAAAGGGGAAAGTATTCAATGAAAACTGTGGTTAAAAGGGTGATGAGCTAACTAGTATGATTGGGACGGGAGTCAACATAGTTGTCTCCTGAACATGAAACTAGTGAACTTATTATCTAATTATCATTTGTCTTATTTGAACAAATAAGATTTGTATATCATAATCGTCTAAGTGACAAATTATGACCAAGTCTATTTGACTGAGCTTATGAAAACAAGCTCAATGAGATATTTATGGAGTTAGAAACTCTCAAATATTTTTCATTAAAGAAGAATGAGATGTCAGGGACATTCTACCAACTAGTCTTCAACATTTAGAGGTTGAAGCAACTAAAGGATACAAAAGGTTTATGCTATCAAACATAGAAAGAACAATATTGCTTAAACTTATGATAGTACGAGCAATGTAACCTTATCCAAGTCGTGTGGATAATGTTGGAAGATAGTGGAATATGTGATCTCCTTCCAAGTTAAAACTAAGTTAAGTTTTAACATAGTGTACTAAGTCCTAACATGTTGTTTAGACAACACTTGAGGCAGAAGTCAAACTAAGAAGTTGAGACAAACTAAATGTCAAGTTCTTTCTAACAAATAACAAGTGTATGTTGTGATAAGACATCTCCTAATGAGTGGGAGGAAGCTATGTCTCTCAATGAGTGGGAGTGAGCCATGTCTTCCCGTGAGTGGGCGTATACAAAAATAAAGATTGCCTCTGATTTGCATATTGTAATCTTCAGCAATATGATTCACCACATTGAACTTGAATGTGAAAGACTGAAGGATTCAAGATCCATCAGTCAGACAAACTTAGATAAAGAGTGGGAGGATTCATCCTCCATGCCTAAGGGCAAGAAACCTATGAGGTAAACTTGATCTAGAAGAGGTCAATGGTTTCTACAAAGATAAAATGCTACATTGATAAACCGTTAAGGGTTGTAAAAGTAGCAATCCACATGAGTTGTTGATGTTTCACAGAAGCATATGGCTTCATGTCAAATGCAAAGCAATAAAGAGATAGAATCAAGGGATTGGAACTTGCATGTTAACTCTGCACTGATAAACCACCCTGATTCACTCCGTATAATTGCAACTGAAAAATCACATCTTTGCTATCTCTTTAGTTAAGGATCGATGGGACTATGATTCTCAAATCCTTTGTTGGATTTTGATGTTTCTTTCTAAGGATAAAAGATTCCATTTCTTGCCACATGTACACATTGATCAAACTAGCAAAAGAGTATTTGCTAAATAACGTGTGCTAAAGGGTTAATACCCTTATGAATAAGTTGAGAACTCATTCTACCTGGCAAGAAAGACAAAGAAACATTTTTGAGAAAATCCACTGCAATTGGCAAATTATGACGTTAGTAAACCAATGAACGTGAGGGCAAAACACAAAGAGCTTGGTGTTTCGTTAACGTTGTAGACGTTTACTCGAAATACAGTAATGTTTACTTGATTTTTGGCAAGTGTGAAGCTGTTACATAATGGCTGAACTAGTCAGGAATCAGTTAAACTAAAGGGATAAGACCATTTGTGTTAGAGCAAGCGTTTCACCCAAGAGGGGGGGTGAATTGGGTGATACCAAAATTTCATTGGAAATAAAAACTTGACGGTGAATATAAAGCAATAAAGAGTAAGGAGAAATATCACCGAAGTGTACACCGAGAGTTATACTGATTCGGCTACAACCACTTTGACCTACGTCCAGTCCTCAGAGAGTCAGAGCTTCTCTGAGAATTTTACTATAACTTCCAAGATTCAGTGGGTTCTTGGCACCTCAGTACAAACAAGTTCCTTCGCCTGGATACTCGCTCCCCCTTACAAGTTGTAATCCAATCCCAACTCAAGGTTCCACAACCTTAAGTTACCTCAATAACAAATAATGAGTTTGAATGAAATATCTCTCTCACAGAGTGAATAAAAATCACTGAAGCATAGAATTACAAGTATAATGTAAAACAGAGTAATGAACTTAGTAATACGTTTGTGTGTGTGTTCTTGCTATTTTCTCTGTTTGGAGGTTCTCATATATATAGATGCGTTGGTAATGATTGTTGGAACGTTTTTCTTCATGTCCGTTAGAGCGTGCGCAGCCACAGTTGACTTTTCCAGTATTTGAAAAATATCCGTTTGCGGTAGGTGGCGGTAGGTGACATTTGAACGTTGCATTTGACTTTCCTTATTTGGTAAGATCTCTTCATTGTTTATCTGTGGATATACTAAGAATACTAATACAATGAAATGTTAATCATATAGGAAATAAATCAATGAACGTTAGAATGATTTCTGAAGAAAAAGGTCTAGAGAAGGTTTTTCATGGAAGAATTGCAAAGAAATGTTTAAGAAATTACTACTTACCTTAAGCTTTTTCTTCTTCCTTCTCTCTTGAACTTGAGAGCTCTTGAACTCACTCTCTCTCTTCCTTTCTTATGGTTGGCCGAAATTTATGAAGGGAAGAGGAAGGAAGAAGACTTCATAAAATATCTCCCTTCATCCTACACCATTTGATTTCATCAAGGGATATCATGGTGACACTTGTCATAATCCACACATCCCTCAAGTTTATATCATAATTGCTCCAATTAGCTTCAATTAGCATTGAATTAGTTTTCTTCCCCTTTGGTTAGCATAGAAAACCGCCCACCTCTTATGTTCTCTAACGAAATAAGTTTTCTTCCAATTAATCCAACCATGCACTCAAGTAGTGTACCATTATCACCATTTCTTGTCCAAGAAGCAATACTCAATTGCAATTAGACATGTGCAATTATAAACTAATCCTCTTTTTATATGATAATGACACTTGGCATATTTAATCCCAAGGATCATTTTTCCCTCCATTTCTTTGTTCTAGGAGAAATTACAAGAGAAAAGGGAAGAAAATTGTTTCAACATTTTCCATAATTCAGTTAAATGAATTATGCATAATTCCTTCTAATTTCACAATTCTTGATTTATTCTACCCCAAATATTCTAATTATACATTTTCCTTTATTTTCCTTGATTAATTGAAATTAACTTCAATTAATTGGAAAATAGTTAATCTTGGGCTAAATTGGCAAAATTATGATTTTGCTATTAGCTTTGTAATTTAATTCCTTTCTTGAATTAATTTGCCCATTTTTTTTTATGAATATGAATATTTTAAAATTCATAAGTTCCAAATTTCATGAATATTCACTATTTTATTGAATTTCTTGAATAATTACAATATATTTTTTATGAATATAAAATTTGGGGTGTTACATCCTACTAAACATTGTGCGTCTACAATAATTAGTCCAAGTAATCATCCCATTAGAGCCATTTATCATTAAACAGTTATCCATGTGTCACTAAATGCATAAAAATAGTCCACATCATTATTTTAAAATCACTTTGTCAGATTCATGAGACAATTAGCTGCCAACACTTTCAACCTCATTGGTCGCTATCTTCCTTTTTCCCAATTGACATTAATTACGGTTTGAAAAAAGTTCCGCTTTAACATTTTCCCGTGTGTATATGCACATTTGAACCAGAGTTTAAAAAATAAAAAAAGGTAACTTTGGACAGCTATTCGTCTTTCAGTCCATTTCCATTGGCTTAATCCTATTTTTGATATATTTATTAATTATTAATTGTTAATTAATCTATTTCACTTTTCAAAGCACATTAATGAGTTTTTAAATTTCAAGATTATCTCAAATTTCATGCCTTTTGTAATACCCCGAATTTTGGGATTGGAGGCTTGAGAATAATCCTAAATTAAGCGGACTGCTAAGCCCCGGTTTAGCAGGTGTCTCAAATATATTCTCTAATGTTTCTAATATCTTTGGGGTATTAAGAAAGTAAAATGGTGAATTTTGGAGAATATAATTATGTTTTCGGTGAAATCGCCTATGAGGTAGTGAGCTTGTCATGTGATTTTGACTAATCAAATGATAATAAAAAATTATGACATTTTACAGGATGAAAGTAGACATCTTAAGCTTTGATTTGATATGTCATATAACTCAATTAGAGCTATACACAAAAATATATGAATTTTTGAAGTCAGCACAGAAAAACTGTGAAATTTATGGAACAATATGCAAAGAATGAAATTCTGGGAATTTTGTGATTCCATAACGTAAAATTCTATATTTTTCCTTAAAACTAGACTCAATAAGAGTTCTATAGGCTTTGGAAGCACCTCATTTCGATTTTTTTAGAATTAGTTATGATTTTTCAAAGTTTGGGCAAAAATCTGCCAGAATTTTGTAAAATTCGAATTTTGGAAAAATGGTGTAATAAGTAAATATCATATAATAAATATCATTCTTCTCCTTCCTTCAGCCAAACCGTGCAGCACAGCTCTGAAATAGAAAGAGAAGGTTTGAGATTTTTAGAGAGAGAAAAGGGGAGGAAAAAACTTACAAAGGTAAGTGATTTCTTCGGTAAATCGGTTCCTAATGCGTATAACCCCGCTCCTAAGCTATTCTTCTATGTGATTCAAGGTTTGAAAGCTCATCTTTGGTTTTTCAAGATCTAGGGTTCAGCCAAGTCAAGGAAAATCAAGTGGGAGCTTGAGGTAACTTCCAAACCTTCGTATATTGACTATTTTAACTGCTGTGGGCAATTTAATCGGTGAAATTTCGCCGGATTGCCATTGGTTGTAAAAATGGAAAATGGGTTTTCCTAGGGGTTATGCTGCCCAAATTGATACTAAATGGTAGTTGTAACCTAATGAAATAGTCAATAAAGTGGTTAGGAGTAGAAAGGAATGTGTTTACGGAGCCGAAACTGAAAAACCCCGATTTTCCCTGGAAAACTTATATATTTCGGTCAGGGCTATAAATGGGTCTTAGAGTTGGATTTTCAATGATTTGATGATTCCATTGAGTTCAGGGGCGAAAATTAGGTGGGGTTACAGTTGGACACTTTTTCGGAAAAGACCGAGAAAGCATAATTACGGAAACACCCCTAAAACCCTAAAAGTAAGGCTGCCAAGGGCAATTTCATAATTTGACATTGAATTTGATGATTTTGAGTCTGGAAATGGATTCTTTGGATGAAAATACGTCAGGATAGCCCTAGTCAAAAATTTGGGAAAACGTGCCATCAGGCCGGGTACGGCGGGGCTGGGTCCCCGGGGGTATTTTAGTAAATTTTTAATATAGCCTCATATAACCCTCATAAACACTATGAAAGTGTCTAAATAGTACATTTGACATTGTAGGATCGAATATGAAGCCCTGAGCTGTTGGCACGCAAATCGAGGAGAAAGATTTGGAGGTAGGGGACTTACCTTACTTGCATGTATTTGATATCTTTGCTTGTGTAATGATGTATGTGATTGCTTTACTTGATTGTGTAGAGCATATTTGAATAAATGAAGCTCTGTTTCTGTTTTTGCTGTGGTCATAGTCTTGTTGTATGAAACATTGAGCATGCAGAAATGTCATTATGGGGCATACATCTAGATAAAGCTAACATGTCATACACATAGCATCAATCATGCATGCATTATGGTATTTGTTTCCTACTGAGATTCTCTCGAATCTCACCCTCCCTTACCAACAATTTAGACAGGAGACGACAGAAGATATGTAAACAACAATGCAGAGTACCGTACGAGGGGATTACAGTAGTGGAATGAAGATGAGAAGAAGTCTCCGTTTCATTGGGATGAGTTTAGACACCCTAGAAGCCTTGTGGGGCTACCTTAATCGTAAGTATCATGTACAAACCCCTATGGGAAATTTATGTAATCATGCATATATTATCAGTATAGTTATGCTATTCCTGTGTTGCCTACCGAACCGCATGTCGTTTTCCGCGAATACTCTGATAAAGGTGAAATTAAAATAAGAGCGTGACACCTTTCCTTTACTCAATCTCTAGATTTCAAATTTCAAATTCAAATCCTTCCAACATTTTTTTAGTATAAAAAATGCTTTCTCTCTTTTAAAATCACAACACATCGCCCTTACCCTGATTAACACCGTCTCACCCTAACCCATAACCAGTCGCGATTGCTTCTTCACCTGTCTTTTCTTCATTGTCTTCCTTTGTCTGCAATAAGCCCTCCATCGTCATCTCTCCTCACTGGAATCGCTTTCTATTTTTTCTCCAGATATGGAGATGATGGCAAGGGAACAGGTTTGGCTATTTCTCTTTCCTTCCTTAGATTTTTACATTCTCTTCCCTATTTTTTTTCTCCTCTTCTTTGAAGTTGTCTTCTCTCTCAATTTTTCGGCACAATAACAGGTTTTGGAAAATACACCATGCAAGCATAACAATTTTCATCCCCTTTCCAACCCATAAAAATAATATATAATATACACCATGCAAACATAAGCTTACTTATTATTATTATTATTATTAAATAAAAGGTCCTTTTCTATTTGTAGTGAACAAAATGATTTCTTCTTTCTTTTCTCTTTCCCTTCAGCAGCATCTACTGAACCTATGCTTTTTTATGGGTTGCAAAGGGGGTGAAAATGGTTTGGTTAACTGTTAAAACATATGGAAATATATATTCTGTAGATTGTGTGCTGTTGTGTTATTGCTGCAGTTCTCATTGAAAATATTTCGACCGATGTAAATGATCCAGTTCGTAAATCATACTTCTCATATTTATATTATTTAATTTTTTCATTAACTTTAATTTTTTTCAGTACTAGGTTAACGGACTCATTTTTCCATTTATTGTTGCTGATGTTGTGCATTTTGGGATATTTTAACTGTTTCCTTACTATTAGGATTAATTAAGTCATGTTTAGTGATGCTTTTAACTAAGATATTTCAAAATATATTCATAGATTTTTTTCGTGTAGAACTTGTGGGTTATTTGAAATAATTAGAAATGTATATCTCTTTCTGGGTTTTGATTATTTCTAAAAACTTTAGAAAATCACAAAAACTGCTTATAATATATTTATTTTAAAAATATGTAATTTTTGGTGAAAAAAAATGCCTAAATGAGCAGGATATGCGCCCTAAGAAGTATGCTATAAAAATGAGAAATACTAAAATTAAAAAAAAATTATTAAACAATAAATTCCTAAATAAAGTCTAATATCTCTGGGATATGAATCATTTTTACCTATTGTTATCCCTCTATCATAGTTTAGGAAATACAAAATTTTAGTGACAAATGAACGGCTAAATATCACTGGGATATGAAGGCAAAAAAAAAAAAAAAAAAAAAAAAAAAATATATATATATATATATATATATATATATATATATATATATATCACGATTCCCGGGGATATATGTAGTGTGTATTCATTTAGTAACAAATGAACTTTTTAATTAACTAAAAAATATTAATGAGATAATTATCATATAATACAAATCTAACCAGGAAAAAAAATCATATTACTAAGCAAATTTCCAAATGAATAAATATTAAATATAATATTATTAACAAAATACCCGTCCAATAGAGATGAGGGAACATCCTTGGATAACTAACCGTCCAATAATTAAAATGGGGTTAGGGACGATGTAGAAAGTTTTTAGCATTAATTCTATAATTGAAAATTTATATTTTTAATTTCTGGTCTGAAATAATTAAAATTTTTAATATATTTATTAATAAATATTTTTTTTATCCTTCCTAATTTCCTCTTGAAATAATTGACTTTAAAAAATGTTTACTTAAAATTGAGTGATATGTACATGATAAAGACCACTGTAAAGAATGGCCAATGAACACTAAATACAATAAATGAAAATTTTGAAAAAGCTAATAAATTTTTGAAATAATGCGGAAGACTAACACGCACAATTAAAAGCTAAGGCAATCATTGGGAATGAAATGCGGCGATATTAATTCAAGATGGTGCTTTATAAAATAATCTTCTGTGATCCATGTGGGGGAAACACATTTAGATGGTTCAAGTTTTAATGATTTTTTTAAGAAAAATATGAATTGTCTACATTTGATAATGTAAATCAAACTTACAGAGAGCTGTTATATCTACGGGCTATAAATAGTGTGTCACGTTTTGAGCAGGTGCTCCATAGACGAGACATCTTATTCCGAGTAAGCGTACTTTTATTTGTATGTATTGATATTTTAGAAAGATGAATACTATATTTTAATACATACATACATATATACATGTATTTATATGTATATGTATATTCTTAGTATTACAATCCAAATGTTGTCGAGTTATATAAATAAAGGTGAATTTTATCCAAAAAAGGTGAACATCTTATCTAGCTATTAGCATAAGGAAGAGGAATTTGGGTTCTCAAAATCTTGCTTGATTTGGATATGATTATGTTGATAGTGAGACCAATTTAAGCGATAATTAATCTCGAGGTTTTATAATTTCAACTGATTTTTTAATCAGGTCCTTTAAATTTTTTCCTTTTATTTTATCAAATCCTTGTTGTTTTATCTATTTTTAATAAGTTCTATATTTTTCTTTCACTTTATCATATCCTTAGTTTCACCTGATTTTTAAATAGGTCCTCTCTTAGGTGTAAGTGATTAATAAAAAAGAAAAAAAAACGAAAAAACAATATTAGGAGGACACAAATTCAAACTTCGGGAAGTGCACTTATTGTGATAGGTGAAAACTTTGTGTTTGAAGTCTTGAAAGGTGTTATACCTTAACCAAATAAAAAAAAAAACAGCTTTTTCAATAATAAATGTACTGTTTTAATTAAATTTGAAAGCGACTCAGGATTGACCCACCAGTTGTGGAATTATAAACAAGACAAAATACCACATATGTTCCACATAGAGGTAGAACTTAAATGGTAAGGATATATATAATTGCTATTAGAAGAAATTTAGTTAAACAACTTAAATTAGACGTAATATACATCCTAATATCTCAAAAGTTAGAACCGCCCTTAACTAAAAACCTATACCATTTAAGTTATAAGACAAAAAACATAAATAAATTAATCTTGAACATTTATAATCTTTTCAATACATATATAACATCAAAAGTGGAATATCAGAAAAAAATTAAAATTGAATTTTAAATTCAAAAAAAAATTATTTAAGCATGTATAAAAATATATGTCAAAAGCAAATGGTACAGTATAAATAAAAACTCATTTGAATTAATTTAATATTTCAATAGTAACAATGTTAAGATTAAACATTAAGATTAAGCAATATGACTTCTGGATATACTTGCCCGCACTTGCCACGACCTTGCCCGAGGTTGCCATGCCTTTCCTTGAACTTGCCCACACTTTGCCCGAGCCTCACCCGAGGTTTGCCAGGCTGTGCCCCCGCCTTGCCAACATTTGGGCAGGGTCGCGCGGACTTTGCCAACTCTGCCCGCATTTCACCTACACTTAGCCCACGCCCGGCCAAGTTTGCCAACACTTGACATAACAATATCAATAATATAAAAGAACTTATAAAAGAGATTAAAATAAGATATAAAAACAGTAACAATCTCCAATCGTAACCATGGAGTATGATGTTTTAAACAATCGGTAAAAGAGTTTCTTTAATTCTATATTGTGACTTAGATTATCCTTAATGGATCAAGATCCAACAAAGATACGGTAAAAGAAAGTAGAGGAAATTGTTAAGGTAACTTTGAGAGAAGTTTACCTTTGTTAGAGTTATTATGCTGATAACGTGTTATTAAAATAAAAGATATCTGGGATAAGAAAGCAAGAGATAAGAGGAGAAAATTTGAGAGAGAAAGGAGAGTTGTAAGACCTCGTCTTACATACCATTTATCATTGATATTAACCAGAGTAGCCTTTGCACAATTCGGTGAGCAACAAAGGAATAATGTAAATATACTGATATATTCATACAAGGTATTTGGTTACATCACAAGTTTTCTCCTCAAGGGTTTGATAATATATACAATTTTATTCAAAAAATGTCAAAATAAACCAACTATAACCAACAGGATCATTCTCTTATCTCATGCACCTCAGTAGTAGGTATTTGCCGTTTTGCCCCTAGTGCCGCTAGCTTCTGTTGGAATATTTGTTTATTTGAAAAATGATGATATTTAAAAGAATCTCAGTAGTAACATACAATCGATCATATAAAATGAAAACTTAAATAAGTCATGCTCCATGTTATACAACAAATTAATAATAATACCACATCATGTATACATGAGTTAGGGGTTTAATCCCCCACTATATGTAAAACCTCGGTTGGGATCTTACTCCACAACCAGGTAAGTGTGCCTCCACACACAAATTGCCTTCCTCGGCATAAACCACATTTATCAATTACATCATAGAAAATGGCATACAAACATATAAACATTGGCATATAAACATATAAACATAGAGTTACTACCTTAAACCCCTTTTGTTTGAAAACTATTCCTTGAATTTCGTTCCGACAGCTCGGTTTATTAATTCGGTTTTAAAATTCCAAACGTACAAGAATTAGGTTAAAATTCATTCATGTACTACCTTAGACTCATTCAAAGTGTTTTTTTGTTATATTAGTCTAAAACTGCAAAATTATCAAAATGCCACTGGGACCCGGTCTAAACCCCTTTGTACTTGGTCCAACCATATTTTTTTAGAAATTTTGACCCAAGCTATTCTTTCACAATTTTGAGTGTAAAATCCATTTTTGACCTCGGTTTTCACAAAATCACTATCAAATGATAGTTTTTGCCTTGACAACCCCTATTTAGGGTTTTAGGGGTATTTTTGTAGTTTCACTTTGTAGGGCTTTTCTCACAAAGTATTCAACATAAACCCTACACAATTTTCCCTCTTGAACACCATGGAACCCTTAGATTCATGAAATTCCAGCACTAACCCCCTAATATCCTCTTGGCCAAAACTTGTGCTCACAAAAGGTAAAATGTGATTTTTGAAATCCAACACATAAAATTTACTCCTTTTCACTCCTAATCACTTCTTAAACCATTTAAACACATACAAATCAAGATTTGAAGAAATTTGGGCAGCATAATCCCTCAGGGTTATCACTTTCCAAATTTTCAAAATCAACCAACAAACCACAAATCCAGAAAACATCATCAACAACAACATACTTTCACAAAGATTGAAGTTCTTGAAGTTACCTTGATTTCTTTAACTTCCTCTCTGAAAACCGTCCTCCCTCTCTCTCCTTAACCTTGAGATTAGCTTACTAAATCATGATTTTCATGAAGATCAAGAGGTTACAGAAGCGATTATACAAGTTGAAAGCCTTAAAACTTGAAATCATAAAGCCTTACCTTTGGCTTTTGCTCCTCCTTCTCTCTAAACATCTAAGTTTCTTAAGGCTTCTCTCTCTCTCTCTCTCTCTCTCTCTCTCTCTTGGATGGAAATGAAGAATAGAAGGATGAAGGCAAGAGTTAATAAAATATCTTCATCTTTCCTTATTTAATAAATGGTGGAATATTGGATTTATGACATCATTTGTGTTCTTACTCTTATCTTCATCAAATTGGATCATAACCTTCCATTGAAATTGAACCTTCTCTTCCTGTAGCCTATAAAATGACGTCCAAGAGCCCTTCATAAACCAAGTTTGGGCTTCATTTTACATTAGTTCAATCCACATGTACAACTATATTGTATTTTATGCTTAATTAACATTGCACAATCTTTAATAGATTATTATTTCATCCTTAGCCCTAAGATAATGACACTTGGCACTTTCATAATCCAAATAATTATTTCCTTTCCTATTTTCTATTGTTCTACAATTTACTCAATTGCCAGTACATTTTTTCTTCAATTTCGCAATAGTTGGCAATTTTCTGGCCAAACTTTGAAAAATCATAACTTTACTTATAGAACTTAAATTGGAGTGATTCCAAAGGCTATGTGACCCTTATTGAGTCTAGTTTCAAAAAAAAAAAAAAAATATAGCCTTTGGCGAAATGGGAGCTCAATATCCCCAGAAATTCCATTTTTGGATGATGTCATAGAAACTTTCCAATTTTCACTGGGTAAATTTAAAAAATCCATATATTTTAGGATACAACTCCAGAATTTACCCATTACCACTACTACAAAAAGGGGTTTTAACCTCCCAAATTTGGCACTTTTAACGTCCCAAAACGGGGGGACGTATATGCTGGGGGCGTAGTAAGTTGAAACAAAAGACGTCCCAAATGATAGGGACGCCGAAAGGCTAACTTTAGGCGTCCCAAATTAAAATTTGGGACGCCTAAAGTCCCTCCAGGATGGGACTTTAGGCGTCCCAAATTAAGAATTGGGACGCCTAAAGTCCCACTTTAGGCGTCCCAAATTAAGAATTGGGACGCCTAAAGTCCCACCCTGTGGGGACTTTAGGCGTCCCAAATTGTAATTTGGGACGCCTAAAGGCCCACCCCACCACTTTAGGCGTCCCAATTCTTAATTTGGGACGTCTAAAAGTTAGGTTTTTTTTTTTATACCATAATTTACATTCTGCATTACCCAACGAATTGAAACTGCAGAAACAGAATAGAAGATGGATTCATAAACCACACTGTCCATTACAAACTGGTAAGGACATCCAGCACTACAATCTTTACTATATATACATACAATAACCTTTCATGCAACCTACTACTATATATATCAACAAAAAACAATCAGAAAGTGTCAAAACGCTGTCATCACAGAAGTACAAACTAATATAAAATAACAAGTTTACTGCTCTATATGTTGCAGAAGATGTCCAGCCAAAAGATCTCTGATCAAATCAAGGTCTTCACGTAGGTAGGCATCTTCATTATCAAAAATCTGAAAATTAGAAAGTAATAAGCTTTGATGAAATGAATCTCAAGCAAATGAATTAATTAGCATTTCGATTAGAACACCAAAAATATTATCATTTGAGAATGAAAAAAGCGATTACCTTTTCAAAATCGCTAGTAATTCCACTTTGAATTATGTTATACATATAAAGTATAACATAATATCCGCATTCAGTGTTGCCAGGTTGCCGAGGGCACTTTTAATCAAAGGGATGCAATTGGTTGTTAAAATCAATAAAGGTATGTCTAAAAGGACCGTCAATGAAACAATTATGTAGGATCGAATGTACTTACTATGGGATAAAACCACTTTGGCTTTTTAACAACTGCACCCTCGCGTGACCCACCTAGGATTCTATATGTTTGACAAGCACTATCATGAAAAGCAAAATGAACAGAAATTAGAACCATTCATTTATTTTTGTTGTCAATGAAATACAAACAGAATAACTTACGTGTCGAAGACGGATTTTGTATCTCTGTCTGGCTTTTTACTCAAGGGATCAAACCAATAGACTACGTTGCGGCGGGGACATATAACACACAAAGTCCAGTGGAAACTTTAACAACATGTACACATTAAAATGAAGTTAGATGAGTGAGAAGACAATTATTTATTAAACTTCTTAAATTGACAAAATGTAAATACGAACCGTTGGACAATGGGTGCTAGATAACAACGAAGTTTGGTATTTGCCATTTGGTAGCCGACATAGTGAGTCCTATGCGCCACAGTACAAGTATCCCCTGTCGTATTCGCAGGACATAAGAATCCATACCAATTACTTCTTTCCATGTTTGTGCAGAGATCGTGGAAGGTGCTATAATAGAATTAAAATAAGGAATCAATTCTTGAATGTATGAAAACAAAAAACCACTAAATGAATTCTGTGGGAAAATTGAAAAAAAAAACTTACCGGACTGCAAATTTGACCCAGCCTGCATCTATCTCCTCCAACCTGATAAACTGCTTGAGATCTTTATTGTCAATCGTGTAGGGATACTCCTCTTGGCCCACAATCCCTGGAGGCATCTTCAAGTCAATCTGTTTAATGCGCTTGTAGATCTATTGCAGCCGTGCTAAGAAGGGCCATTTGCTTGCAGCTTCGTCATCCTTTTAGAACATCAAAAAACAAATTGTTATTAGAATGCCAACAGATTTTCAGTAACAGTAAGGTAATTCCTACCATTGGAGGTGTTGCGTCTGAACCAATAAGATTGTGAGGCCAAAGGATGAAAGATCCTATCGCTTGACCTAACGTGCCAACCTCTGGATCAGGAACAGGGATGGCTGTACCTTGTTCCCCATTTCTAACACTCGTCACATTCACCCTACGAAAATCCTCCGGAATTTGCTGATTATGGTGGGTGGTAGCATATGTGTGAACGAGAGCATCAGCAACAACACGCAATAGTGGATCATCCAAATAGAGGGTGCAAGGGTCTCCCGACACTGGAGTGGGAGAAGGGTCGCCAAGTGGTCCCGACACTGGAGTGGGAGAAGGGGCGCCACGTGGTTGCTCCAGAGGGTTGTAACTTCCTCTGGTGCTATTGAAGGCCGGGGATTCCTGAGTTCTATGCTCGTCCCTTGCCCTTTGTGCTTCAAACATCTTTGCCATTTCAAGTTGAAGCTCTGGCAACAGCTCTTGTCGGAGCTTGTCGCGAAGGTTGGCCTCGATCTCTCGTTCGAGCTCCTCTCGAATCTTGGCCACAACGTCCTTACTAGGTCCAGCTTGTGACGAATAACGTGGCTCTCGTCCAAAATACCTCGTGGCACTAATTCCCCGTGTCTCTCCTCGAACACGACCAAGGTCATCTGCCTTCCCAATAGCCGTTGACAAGATGTCCATCCGTCTACTTGGATTGAATGAACCTTGGCTACTCTGCTCGTCCAGGTCATCCTGTAGCATGCAGTTTATCGTAAATGTATCGAAACCACTCGCAACATGTAAAAAATTAGGTACTTATGGTATAACTACTTACAATCCTCGCAGCAACCTCAGCAACAGTCGGATTTATGTACTTCCCAGCCTTAATCCTCCCTGCTTTCCATTTTTTGTGACGTGGAGGAGGTGCTGGTGGCTGGATAACAACGCTAGGATCAGATTCCGCTGCTTCCTTCATTTTCTGTAACTCTTCTGCCATCATTTGCCGCTCAAGCTTCCGATATCCACCGCGAGACATGAAATGTTGATATTTATTTTCTGCTTGCCTCTGGGCATTTGCTGCACTTAATTTCTATGAATGAAAAATAACAAAAAATGAATCAACGATATAAAGTATATGAAAATTACAAGTTCTATATCATGATGACAGAAATCTTACCAAAAACTCAGGATCTGCTCGTGATGCTGCAAACAACCTCCAGTCCTCTGGAGATAAATATGTATACTGTGCATATGGATCGTTACCCCTAAGGGCCCCTCGAATGTAATGCTTTGTTAGCTTGTTCTTGAAACCTTTCCATCGTATACGAACCTCATCCATCCAGTGCCTATGCATCTCTGTGGTGTCGGGGACATCGTATGTTTGCTGCAAGGTAAAACATAAGATTATTATATTTGAAACAATAAGAACAAAGCTACAATGCATCAAAACTTACATACCAAAAGTTGCTGCCAAATCATGTCTTTCGTTTTTTGGGGAACCAATCTCCAATTATCGTAGGTAATGCGCACTTTGCTTCGAGCCAAAAGTCCTATGTAGCTAATGAAGTGGTCTTCCTCAGGACCAACTGGATTCAGATTGTCATCAAAGTCTATATGCAGCCTCTCCTGTTGGTGTTCATGACGTGCAACCAATGCTCCCATCTTTGTACAACCTCTAACCCTCCTTCTTGCAGGGGGTTCAACTCTAGGCCCTTCGTCATCGCTAGGGCTTTCGTCATCTCTAGTCCTCTCGTCATCACTAGAGTTGTCCATATTCCTGTTAACACACAAAAAGCGACATCAGAAACGTAAATAAATTGCAATGAAAATGAAATATACTAAGCGGGAAGTAAAACAGAAAAAACACAGTTCTCGTTTATAAATTAATGTCTTACTCTATATTGTTTCCCATAGTCCTTCACCATGGTCATTTCTTACAGCATACTCGTCATCATCTACCAATTCTACTTCATTTGTTCGAGGTGTAGTTGTTGTGAAAGGTGGTGTGTCATCAAGGTTGAAGGTCGGATCACCATACTTCTGTTTTTTACTTTTAAGGACAATGGACATGTTTTTGCTGGCAGGATCGGTGATATAAAACACTTGTTTCGCCTGGCTTGCTAAAATGAAGGGCTCGTCTCTATAGCCAACTCTTCGAAGATCGACTGAGACAAATCCAAATTGTTTATCTATTACCACGGCATTGTTGCTAACCCACTTACATTTAAATAAAGCAACTTTGAACTTGTTGTACGTCATCTCCCATATTTCTTCTATAACTCCATAATAGGTCATAGACGCTAATATGGGGTTTTTGTCTCTCGAACTGGAAAAGTGCATAGATTCAGCTTCTACCATGACCCCACTATTTTGCATGGTACTTTTTTCATCTTGCTCTTTGGTATAGAAAGAATAGCCATTTATATCATAACCGGTCCAAGTAATGACCTGAAACGAAGGCCCCCAAGCTAGCCACTCGATTGTCTCAGACACACCGATCTCGTGCAAAACCTTTTCCTCGAACCACTGCATGAATGTCTTGTTTTGCTCAATAGCAATCTGCATGTCATTCTTCCTTGGATTCTTGTTCTTCAAAGTGTTTCTGTGTTCATTTATGTAAGGTTGAACTTCTTCCGTATTATTCAGGATATACAAGTGGGCTTGCAACACCTCTTCACGAGGAACATTCTTCACTTTCAGTCCTCGTGTTCCCTTGCTTCTCCCTTCTTCATGCCGAGATTGTTCCTTCTTCCCTGACATATAATCTTTGCAAAACTCCATAGCCTCCTCAACTACATATCTTTCTACTATTGAGGCTTCTGGTCGATAAGGATTTTTAGAATACCCTTTTAAGATCTTCATGTATCGCTCGAAAGGGTACATCCACCTCAGGTAAACTGGACCGCATAGCCTTACCTCCCTCACCAAATGAACTACCAAATGCACCATTATATCAAAAAATGAAGGCGGAAAGTGCATCTCTAGTTGTGACAAAATAATGTAACCCTCATTTTCTAGTTCATCCAACTTTTCAGTGTCAATGACTTTGTTACAGATAGCATTGAAGAAAACGCACAATCTTGTCACTGTGTTTCGTACTTCATCTTTCATTATGCCTCTAATAGCTACTGGTAATAGTTGTTGCATCAACACATGATAATCATGGGACTTCATTCCCACTAACTTCAAATCGTCCATTGAGACACATCTTCTCACATTCGAGGAATACCCTTGCGGCACCTTCATTTCATGCAAACACCCACACAAACTTTTTTTCTCTGCTTTTGATAGTGTATGCGCTGCTGGCTCCATGTATGCCCTCCTACCATCATCTCTTAGTTGTGGATGTAACCGTTCTCTTATTCCCATATCGACAAGGTCTAATCTCGCATTAATCCCATCCTTAGTCTTCCCTGGTATGTGCAAAAGCGTACTGATAAGGCTATCACAAACATTCTTCTCCACATGCATCACATCAATACTGTGTCTCACGTCTAGCGAACGCCAATATGGAAGATCAAAGAAAATGGATCTCTTCTTCCATATGTTCTTCTCACCCGCAACCCTCTGATTCTTACCAAAAGTGACATGGATACGTTCCACTCGACTGTGGACTTCCTCTCCGGTTAGTGACTTTGGAGCCATTCCATGCTCCGGTAAGCCGTTAAACCGCTTTCTTAGCCTACGATACGGGTGGAACCGATGAAGAAACCTCCTGTGGCCAAGGTAGACAGTTTTTCTTCCATGCTTTAGTTGTTGGAAGTGTGTGTCTGCTTCACATATTGGGCATGCTTTGTGACCCTTCACGCTGTACCCTGACAAGTTTCCGTACGCAGGGAAGTCGTTTATCGTTGTGAAAATCAGTGCACGTAGCTTGAAAGACTCCTTCTTATAAGCATCAAACACATCTATGCCTTCCTCCCATAACTTCTTCAAGTCCTCAATCAAAGGCGCCAAATAGACATCAATATCGTTCCCTGGCTGTTTTGGTCCAGAAATCATCATAGATAGCATCATATACTTACGTTTCATACATAGCCAGGGAGACAAGTTGTATATTACAAGGAGAACCGGCCACGCACTATGTGTGCTAGTAAGAGTTCTATACGGATTGATGCCGTCTGTACAAAGCCCAAGCCGTAGGTTTCTCAGCTCGCTGCCAAATTGAGGGAAGATTTCATCTATTTTTTTCCATTGTGGAGAGTCAGCTGGGTGCCGAAGATATTTCCCATCAGATGTTCTCTCATCAGAGTGCCATCTCAACTTCTTCGCTTTTGTTGCACTCGCAAACAAACGTTTAAAACGTGGTATTATTGGAAGATACCACATAACCTTTAAAGGTTGCCTTTTACTTGTCACATCACCACAACCACCATCTTTTTTCACTTTGTATCGTGCAGTTTTACACTTAGGACACTCACTAAGACCTCCGTACTCATTTCTGTACAGTACGCAGTCATTAGGGCAAGCATGTATCTTCTTATACTCCATACCCATTGTAGACAGGATTTTCTTGGCCTCATACATACGATTTGGAAGTACATTATCCTCCGGAAACATATCACACAATAGTTCAAGTAGCAATGTGAAACTACTATCGGTCCACCCACAAGTTGCCTTTAAGTTAACCAAATGTAATGTTCCTGTCAGCCGCGTGTACTTACTACCACTGTACAATGGTGTCTCTGCATCACTCCGCAGGCTGTCATACTCCTGCGACTGCGCAAAGGATTCTGCCTCAACATCGTTAATCATTCTCTCCATTCTATCTTCATCTATGACATCCACAGCTTCCTTCTTGTGTGACGGACAATCAGTTACTTCCTCACCATGCCATATCCACCTTGTGTATCGCAGATTTATTCCATCACAAAGTAGGTGATCCTTTATGACATCAACATCCCGTCTACTCTCATTCAAACAATTGACACAAGGACAAAAATACTTCCCATTTCTTGCAGGAGCATTCTTTTTAGCGAATTCAATAAATTCGTCCACCCCTTTCTCATATTCTTCACTAGTTCTCAAAGCATTCATCCAACTATGATCCATTTTGTTACCACCTAAGGCATTACCAAATTACATTCACACGTTTAGTACAATTCTCAACGACATATGATGGGATTGCCTAATTAAGTTATTTCCCCCTCCTAGCCTCATCTCTCCTAGATAACAATCATTTAATGAATATTGTGGGGGAGGCTACACTACTACAGAATTGAGATATAACCACCCCAAAAGACGTCCCAAATTGAAAATTGGGTGGTTAAAAAGATAGGCGGTGGCATTTTCGTAATTATATATATGTAGGGGAATTATATAAGAACCTCTCCAAAAAACTGGCACGGCACAATTGCACCCTATCACTATTTTCTATTAATTAATGAAGAGTAAATATCAATTAATAAGTATTTGACAATATTCTGGCAAAAAAAAGTATTTGACAATAATTTTTCATTTATTTGAAATTATAAATAATGCTTAAACTTACATGCATGAATATGAATTTAATTTTATTATCTAATTTCAGTAGAATATTAATTAAACTTACATGCATGAATATGAAAATGTAATAAATTATAAATATTGATCTCTCTGTGAAATCACGAATGGTATAAATTCAAAACTTCATTAAAATCATTTATTACATTTTCATACCTTGTGTTAATATTGCAATGCTTTTCTCTACGTAGCTTTTACATATTTTTTATAAAAGAAAGTTTGCAACCTAAGTGAGACGAAGAAGACACTACAACTCTTGAAATATTTGTATTCAACATCCATATTACCTCACATGTCTCTCTACTTCTTACAGCAACATATTATAATGAATTTAAAAAGGAATTTAGCAACGTGTAAATGCATAACATGTTATAAGCTAAGGGGTCCTATAACAGGGGAGTCTTCTTAATAGATAAGCACAATCTCAACCATTTATATATAAGCAATATATAATAATCACAATCTCAACCATTTAATTTATATTTCAAAAACAAAATATAACATTCTGTTACAAAAAAAAAAATTAAAAACGAAGAAATAACCAACCTGATCAGCTAGCTAGTATGTTGGAGAGGTAGATGGAGATCCACGGTGGTGTGTGCACAACAATGGAGCGACCAAGGTGGAGGAGAGAGCAAAGAAACAAAGAGGAAGAAGAAGGGAGGAGTTCAACGACGGTGTTAAAGTTGTGGGTGAGGAATTGAACAAGGGAGGAGGATCTAGCAAAGATCCACGGTTGAACAAGGGAGGAGGGAGGAGTTGAAGCAAAAAAAACTCTAGGAGGGGCCGATGGTGTGGGTGGGGAGAGGAGGAAGAAGAGTTTTGTGGGTGAGGAATTGAAGAAAGAAAACCAGAGGAGGGAGGCCGACGGTGTGGGTGGGGAGAGGAGGAAGAAGAGTAAAGTTGTGGGTGGGTGAGAGGAGATGTGGGTGTGATAGACCGCATGTCAGACACTTGTCTGACATGCAACGCCTTTAGGCGTCCCAAATGGCATTTGGGACGCCTAAAGTCTACTTTAGGCGTCCCAAATGCCATTTGGGACGCCTAAAGTCCTTCTTTAGGCGTCCCAAATGCATTTGGGACGCCTAAACTAGGACTTTAGGCGTCCCAAATGTCATTTGGGACGCCTAAACCTAGCTCCAGGCGCTAAAAAAAATTTCATAAATTTATATTTCGCGCCATGAAGCACATTAGACGTCCCAAATTTTAATTTGGGACGCCTAAAGGTTCCCCTACATATATATAATTACGAAAATGCCACCGCCTATCTTTTTAACCACCCAATTTTCAATTTGGGACGTCTTTTGGGGTGGTTATATCTCAATTCTGTAGTAGTGTACCTATCAAATTAAAGCTTATGATGTCTACTTTTATTTTGTAAAATTTCACAATTTTTGGATATCATTTGCCTATTTAAAAATGTCACACAAGAAGATTGCTGCACCGGGAAACTCACTGGTAGCAAACATCAACTTGTACAACTTGTTTTTCGACATAATAATGTTGTGTGTGACCACTAATTGCTTTGTTTTGTCATTCTATCTGCTCTTTAATTCACCATTTCATTCCCTTAAATATAAGGAATTATGGTGACTAAAATTCGGGATATTACAAGTGTAATTCTCATTCACTTGTGTGTGTTACAGTGCTTACACAATACATCTATTTATAGGCCTTAATGAATCTTGCACCAAAAGCCACCATTAATAGGAACTTAAAGAGCAAGTCTTGTTGGCTTGGGAAGGAAGTAGAATAAAGATAAGAAATTATTAAATGTAACCAGGTAGATGCTGACTAGGATATAAGTTAATGGATATCCACGTAATTAATATTCATAGCAGATATATATATTTTTAGAAATATATTTTATAATAAAAATATGATAATAATATTTTTTAAAAAAATTATATAATTGACTTCATTAAGTTTTGGACACACTCATTAATACACACACGCATGACTCAACAAGGATATTCGGGAATTAATCCTCACCCTTCATATTTATTTAGCTTATTATCACACACACACACACACACACATAAATATAACTGTGAAAGTTTAAGTCAGATTATTCAGGCCAAAAACAAAAAAACAAAAAAAACAAAAAACGATTAGGACAGATTAAAGTGAATTTGATATCAAAATGTATCTGAATCCATAATAATTAATTAATTTCAAGGGGTGTTATCAGAAGGGTCAAAAGTCATTTGTATCAATAAATTAAACATATAATTTATATATAACAAAAAGTTATTATATGGCCATACTTAACATCCTTAATAGTACATAAACTGACAATGTAATAATTTATATTTTTTTACCACTGAATTTGCCACGCCACGGGATTTTTCCTCAGCTAAGTCTATGATAAAAATTAAAAATTTAATATTTAAAATAATATTTAAAATATTATAACATTAATTATTTAAATACTTTTAATTAAAAATAAAAAATATTATTGGTCATGAATATTATATTATTATTTATTAATATTATATTCATAACTTTATAAAAAAATAATATTTATAACATTAAAATATTAGTTAATAATTAATTCTTTTTAATCTTAATTATTACAATTATCTTATTATTTTTAAACTTTTTATTTAAAATTTTCTATTAAAATAATATTTAAAATATTATTATATTAGTTATTATTTAATTTTATTTAAAAATAAATTATTAGTTATTAATATTACATTTATCACTTTATATTAAAAATAATATTTATAATATTAAATTATTATTTATTAAGTAATTTTAATGAAAAATATAACTCAGTTTTAAAAAATTGATTAAAAATATAGTTATAAGAATATTTATTAAAGATTTTAAATTTTTTGAATTTGAAATTAATTAACCATAAACATATAAATATTTTTTCATATTTTTATTTAATTTATTATTATTTTAAATAATATTATATTGATATATATATATATTTATATATTTATGATAATGTTATATAATGTTATATATATATATAACATTATGTAATAATATAACGTTGGTTCATTTCGATGTAACTGGCAAAGGCTCGAGCATGAAGGCACCAAAAGCATAAGGTAGCAAGTTTGAATGGGAGGAGAGGCATTTTTAAGAATTAAGACACGTGGTGGCACTGGGAGGAGGGACATGTGGTGCATAGTGGAGCTAATATGTGGCTTCTTATGAGGGTGTTCACATGGCATTTGAAAACTTAAAAAAACAAATAAAAAAATAAATTTGTGACAGAATCGATAACATCGATAATTTTTGACGAAAATCCGTCGGAAATTTGTGAAGGATTCAAAATTCCATCAGAAATTTATTTGTGACGCATCTATTTGCGACAGAGCAGAATTTTGTTGGAAATTCCGTCAAAAATCCGTTTCTGTCACAAATCCGTTGGAAATTCCATCGGAAAGTTGAATTCAGTGGCAAATTTCATCCAAAATTTAATGTTTTTTTTATAGTGACGTAATTACTCCCTAGAGTAAAGCTATATATTACTCATCCTTAATATAAGATCTAGCTCATGATATCTCTTAAATATTTATGTGTATCATAAGATTATATATTAGTTTATAAATCAGATAAGTTAATTTGGAGAAAAAGGATATAGATGAATACTTTAAAGTAATTTATTTAGCTTCCTTAATCTCCCCAAATTAGTCAATTGGGTTTTATATTAAGGACTAAATGTAATATTTTTTATTCCTCCATCCGGTCTCTAATTAAGAGTTAGACAATGGGGTCTATTTTGGTTATTAATTTATATATGAATTCAGTCCACTTTGTTTCTTAAATTTATAATTTTTTACTCCAAAATATCATGATGTTTGCACATAATAATGAGGTTCTATCAAGAAAGAGTTTTAATACACATAATTAAAAAAGGGTATTTTAAGAAACCGAGTACTTATTTATTACAAATAGCTGGCTTAATTAGGTGATACTTATTCACAAACTAGTTATCTAACTCTTATATTAAAAATCAAATATTATTAATTTCAGATTGGAGGCATATACTTCTGGACGTACGTATACAGCTTGTTCGGATATTTCTAAGTGATGAGCAGATCTACAACATTAATTCTCACGAGGATCCTAATAATACTTCTCCATTGCCTTCTTCTTCACTCTCATCAGAACCCATCACCACTAACACAAAAAACAACGTCTTCTTATGCTCTTTCACTTTATATAATTAATAAATCATCATGTAAATGACAATATATTTACTCTTAATTGCATTTTCTTTCTCTTGTTTTATAATATTGTGTGTGTGTGTGTGTAAAGGTGAGAAAATCAATAGAAGAAATAGGCTTAGAACTTCAAGTCTCTTCTTGTTCCATCAAACATTGCAGTGGTACGTCATGCTTAGAACTTGCATTTTGATGACAACTTTAAAATAATGGATCGATATTAGCTAGCTTAATTTACGACAAAAATGAATATATATATATATATATATATATATAGAAATTCATCACCGTATTTTAATTTGTATATATGCAGATTGTGGGGTTAACGATCGGCATAACCCCATTCCTTCGGAAAGTATTCGTTGGTCCAAGTGCTCCTCTCCATATTCTTCATGATACTGCTTCTTTAATTTGCTCGGGTAATTACTCAACTTCATTTTACTGTCACTCTAATTCTCATTATATGCATTAATTTCTTTCAAGCTCTAGGTTAAGTAGTGTTAAAGTATATGTTGAATTACCAATATAAAGTTGGTCTAGCGATGTAAAACTCCTGTAAAATCGTTTTGGGTTTCGATTTGTTCTCTTCGAGGAGATACTTATGCTAGGAGGGGTAGACGCAAACTTCAAAATTGGAGTAGTCAATTACTTAAATACCTAATAACAGGATTCAAAAAATTAAAGTGATAGTATATATATAAACAAAGAGTATACGTTGAATTTGACTTGGGTAGCTACATCGGTAAAAAAAAGGGATATCTAGAGTATCAAACAAAAACATGCCATTAATAAAATGCACACACGCATATATAATTATAGAGAACTGATTTAGGTGGGAGTTATATATATATATATATATATATATATATATATATTATGTGGCCTTTGTGTACGTTGTTGATTATTTACTAGCAGGGCTGCTTTTATTCCCACTGTAACCTTGATAACGGGAGCAAATCTTCTCAAGGGTAATAATGCGAATATATAACTTTTTGTTAAATGAAGGCTAAAATTGTCAACACCCATTTCCATTTCGATAATTAAAGAGTAATAAAGACAGAATTTTATGGGCATACAGAAGAGTATAATTATACTGATAAAAATATTCGTTTATAATCCCAACGTGGTTCGTAAACCAAATACAAAATACAACGGAAATTCTAATAATTATAGGATTCCTCAAAATATCTTAAGATTAGATTAATTATAACCACCATCTTTAACCTTGCACCACGACACGTGCCAATCACTTCTCTGCGTCTACGCCTTTGCCTTTCGTCCCACTGGCACCTGCTGAGATGTTTATTTTTTTAAAAAAGGGGTCAGATTCTGAAGAATTTCCGTAGAGATATATGATCAACATATAAAATGTGAAAATTAAATATGCAATACACCATATTAGGTAAAAATAAAAATTCAATTTGATTCACATATAATTACCTCAGCCGAGTTACCGACTACAACTAGGATTTTTTGATATACGTTAGCAAGGCACCTAACCATAGCTAGGATTTTCCGATATACCTATGTTTGGCACTGAACCACAACTAGGAATTTTCCGTTATACTTTTGTTGGACACCGAATTACAACTAGGTACTGTGCCTTTAGCATGCAATCATATCACGAAATACAGTAACACATACATACAATTATTCACATAGTGTATGAAGGATGGTAGTTCCTACCTCAAAGTCTTATCAATCCGTTTTTAATGTGCCTTGTAAAACATGTTGCTTTCGGCTTCCAACTCGATCCTAAAATATTAAATGTACAAGAAATAGGTTATAAACTATCCAAGTATTATTTTAGACTTTTCAATAGTATTTCTTGTGGTTAAATTAGGCTATTGTAAACATTTACCAAAATGCCCCCAAGGCCCCGGCCCAGTCCTGCCCGTTGTACCCGGCCTGATGGCACGTTTTCGCAAAATTTTGACTAGTGCTATCCTGACATATTTTCATCCAAAGAATATATTTTCGGGCTTGAAATTACCAAATTCACTATCAAATTACTAAAATAACCTTGATAGCCCCGATTTAGGGTTTTAGGGGCGTTTTCGCAATTATGCTTTTTCGGCCTTTTCCGAAAAAGTGACTAACTGAAACCCCACTTATTTTTACCTACTAAATCCAATGAAACCATCTATTTCATGAAAATCCAGCTCCTTCCCCCAAATCTAGTACTGGCCAAAACTTTGGTCCAAAAAGGAAAAAAATTACTTTTGTGTTTTAGCTTCTAAAGCTTACTCCTTTTCACTTCTAACCCCTTTTTAACTTATTTAAACACATTTTAATCTTGATCTAAATAAATTTTGGTAGCATAACCCCTTAGGGTTAGGACTTTTCCAAATTCACAAACTTGACAAAAATTACCAAATCCAACGACAATCACCAACAACAATTTCATACTTGTATAGATCTAAGATTTGTGAAGTTACCACTTGAGATCTTGGATTTTATCTCTTTAGTCGTCCACCTCTCTCTCTTCTTGAGCTCAAAATGTGTCCTCAAGATCATGGATTTAATGAAGAGGAGTTTAGGGAAGGTTTCTAACAAGATCACAAGGAAAAATACTTAAGAATCACTACATACCTTAAGCTCCTTCTTCTTCCTTCTCTCTAACTTTTCAAGTTTTCCAAAGCTCTCTCTCTCTCTTCTTTTCTTGCCTTGGCTGAAATGAGCATGGGAGGAGGAAGAGAAATGTGCTTAATAAAATATCTCCAATTGCTCTTCTTTCATTTTAGCCCTTGATTGCCAAGATTAAATCTTGTTGTGACACTTGACAAATAGTCTCATCTCTTCCTAACTATGTCATTAGGCTTCTAGTTGGATCTAAACTAACTTCTTCCTCTTCTAGTTAGCATAAAACCGTCTCCCTCTTGCTCTTCTAACTAAATGAGTTCTCTTACAATTAATCCAAACTTGCACTCAACCATACACTAAGTTTGCACTCAACCATACACTCAAGTAGTGAAATGAGTTTTCTCCAACTAGTCCAAACTTGCACTCAACCATTATCATCATTACTTTGTCCAAGAAGCAATATTTAATTGCAATTATACATGTGCTCTTGGAAAATAAATTATAAACTAATCTCATTCCATAGGATAATGACACTTGTCATGTTTAATTTCATTAATCAATTTTTCCCTCCATTTTCCTTGTGTTGGATGACATTTGGAAGAATAGGGAAATAAAATTGTTTTCAACATTTTCATAATTCAATTAAATGAATTATGTATAATTCCCTCTAATTTCACAACTTTTGATTTATTCCTCCAAGAATATTCCAATTATACATTTTTCTTTATTTTCCTTGATTCATTGAAATTAACTTCAATTAATGGGAAAATAATTAATCTTGGGCTAAATTGACAAAATTATGATTTTGCTATTACCTTTGCAATTTAATTCCTTTCTTGAATTAATTTTCCCATTTCCTCATGAATATGAATATTTCAAAATTCATAAGTTTCAAATTTCATGAATACTCACCATTTTATTGAATTTCTCGAATAATTACAATATATTTTTGGTGAATATAAAATTTGGGGTGTTATAAAAATTAATTAACAGACAGTGACTAACTTTCTACACACACACACAAATTTGATTGAAGCGGGATTATGGAATAAGTCGGAATTGGAGTATTGACCGATAGGGTTAATAGGGGTGATACGTTACTTGGTGATGCCCATAATAGGCGTACTAATTGTGAAAGGAGGAGTTCGTTTTGGGATGATTCCATCTGATGAACCTTTGTATCAGTTAGTTTTGCTGCTTCAATATTCTGTCCCTCCCCCAATTAGCATGAGTAAGTTCATTAATTTCATCAATTCATGACAGGTAGATTATCTATGGATTAATGTTTGCAAAAGTGGCTTTTGAACCAAGTAACTTTTGCAAAATTGAAGTTGGGATAAAAGTCAATTTTAGTGATGAGATATTATGTTTTGATAAACTTTTATATAAAAAAAAGGATCAGTTTGACAAAAACTTGTTTGAATGATATATATTGAAAAGCCATTTTCAGAAGGAGTTCAAATATAAAGAAAAGTCAAATGTCAAAAAAATTGCTTGGCTTCAACTTGACTCTTGGTCCATAAGTTGTTTTTCCTAAAAGCCATCTTGAACTTGTATTTTGATCCAAACTAACTTTTGAAGAGATAAAACGTGATTCCAAACATGCTGCATCACACACACACACACACACTACATTGAGTCCCACATATAAGAGTTAGACAGGGCTTTGGTCCTAAATATAAGACCTTAATCCACACTTTGCCTCCCAAATTTATAATTCTCTCCGCTCAAAGTATCCTATTAACTACGTATATAGTAAGAGAGTTTCTATTAGGTGGTAGTTACAATGCATATGATCAAAAATGGTATTTTTAGGAAGTCAACACACATTTATTACAAATAACTAGAACTTAACTAATTTTCTGTAATATCCATAAATTAGTTATCTAGTTCTTATATTAAGGATTAGAATGAGTGTGTGTGTGTGTGAAATGTGTTCAATTAATTGAAGTAAGGCTGATTAATTGATTGATTATTTATTAATTGAATATTTGTGGCAGCATCGATAGGTCAACTGAATGGAGTTGGGGAGAAGGAATGCTCAGTTATGATGTTAGCAACATACGTGGCAGACCCAGCTGCTTTAACACTTCGGTCCACTTTCTTCATGGGACTTGTCCTTGGTCAACATCTCTGACTTCCTTCTTCTATTTTAAATCCCATCTTCTAAAAATGTGTTAGAAGATTGCTCAAAAAAAATAAAAATAAAAGTGTGTTAGAAAGTGAGAGACTTACTGTTTTTTGTTTATTTCTTTCTTCATTTTAATAAAAAAAAACTTTAAGAGAACTCATACTTCAGAGGATTTCATTCTCTTTGTGTAATAAGGAAAAGGATAAGACACACACACACACGTATGGTTGAGAAGTTTCCCGTTGCTTGATGTGAGCCAAGAAAAAATGACGTGTCACTTAGACAAATTGATCAAAATACTAGAGATCTAAAAGAATATCATGTGAATTAGGCGCTATATATATATAGTGCTCTCACGTCTTATATAAGTAATTTCTTAATAAAATTTAGAACTTCAAATTAAGAGCGAGTGTGTGTATTGAAGAACTTTATGCTGGAATGAAATTCAATATACTAAAAAGTTAAAATTGTTTATCATTTAATTATAATTTTTAAGGGTTAGAGGTGTGATTATCATGAAAATAATATCACTAGTACAGAATTGTCTATATTTCATGATTATTTTTAGTAATATTTTATGATTTTGTACTGTTAAATATATTAGCGCTAAATATTACTATTTTACTGTTGTCAACTGTAAAATATATGGCTCTACGTTTCATGGTTGTTCAATTAAGACCCTTTTTTATTTGATGTAAACTTCACGGTTCTTAGTCAATCCCTATGAAATATAGTATAAATTATTTGATGATTATTTACAAAGAATTGTGAAATATATTGCAAAATACTTTATGGTTCTAATGTTGAACTTTAAAGTATTTGGCATAAGTTTTGATCATTTATAAGAAGTTTATTTGACGGTTGTTGGTCTATAACCATAAAATAATATTCTACAATACCTTACGGTTGTTTGTAAAACTGTGATATATTGAAGAAAACTTTACGGTTGTGACCAATGTTTTTTTTAAAAACGTAGGCTCATTTTTTTATCAACCCCTATGCAAAATTATACAAATACCTGTAAAGGAGAAACCAAAATAGATATCCAATTTTCCAGACTTTTAATTTATCCACCAGAAAAATTATATATACACATTAAGAACCTAACATATCCACTAGCAAAACAATGTAATCATATGCAAATATGAAACAAAAACCACAACTGTAACACCCTTATCTTATTTTCATCTTTTTCAGAATGCTTGCGGAAAATGATATGCAGTGCGGTGGGCAACATAAGAATATCATAAATATACTGATAATATATATATGATTACATAAATTCCCAATTGTCACATCCCCCATAATCCCACCACCCCGCAGGCATGGCACTCTGCCATGGGTTTCCCCATACAGCTGCAGGTGAATGACTCACAAGGAATATCACCCTCTGGAGGATTCCTTTCGCCTCCCCACGACTCGAACACCCAACCTGGGGATAAGTTTAAGTACTTGGCGAGACGTGGTACCATTGAGCTAGCTATATACAGACAATCTTATGAAATATAATAATGGCTTGTCTTTTTTTTTTTTTTTTTTTTTTTTTTTGCTGAATAGTATGCCTTGTCTAGCTATATACAGATAATCTTATGAACTAAACTAGCTTTGTGAGTTTGTTTTGAACTTTTGTTTGCCTTTAGTGGAACTTTTACACATTATATATTTTTGTTTGGAACTTTTATAAGGCTTTATTGGAATTACATAAGTGTTTATGTGAAGTCAAAATGAACTAATTTTGCATTTTTGTTTTTACTCAGAAATGAATAAATTAATTGAAATCTTTAAAATTTAAATAATTATTTGTGCTCTGAAGGTTGATTATTATGCATAAGAAATTAGACAAAATTTTAGTATATGATCCGAAAATAGTAATGTTTATATACAATTTCTTTAAAATTTAATATATATATATATATATATATATTTACGTATGTATATAAACCAAAAAATCATAAAACTTTCCAATGAATTTCATAAAATATTCCCATCCCTTCCAAATACCCAATAGTAGAAATTGAAAATGAAAAATATATAACAAATTAACTACCTTGCCTAACATTTATTATGCACTGTGTTCATGCTAATATATAGGTTCAAAGGGAAAATGATCCTATACATATAAATATATATAAACACATAAGATTTATTAATCTTAAAAGAACGCCTCACCTCTAGATATGTGCAGTTGTCCTATGCCAAAATCCCAATTAATAATGTTACATGTAAAATTGTTTGATTAAATTGCTGATATTATCCTGAATTGCTTCAGTTAGTTTGTTTTGTTTGAATTAAGTTGACATGGTTTGTTATTAAAATTAAGGGGAAATGCTGCCGGTTTTTTTTTATGTTTTAAAAAAAGTGAAGAAAGGAAATCCCATCGTTGGCAATTCTAAATTTGAATGTTATTGGGAATGACTTAGGTGGTAATAAAATGGATCATCATAGTTGGATGAATGCTTTGAGAACTAGTGAAGAATATGAGAATGGGGTAGAAGAGTTTATTGAATTTGCTAAAAGGAATGCTCTGACAAAAAAGGGATGTATTATTATCCTTGTGTCATTTGTTTAAATGAGAGTCGATGACATGTTGATGTTATAACAGATCACCTATTTTGTGATGGAATAAATCTTCGATACACAAGGTGGATATGGCATGGTGAGGAAGTAACTGATTGTCCATCGCACAAAAAGGCAGCTGTGGATGTCATAGATGAAGATAGAATGGAGAATATGATTCATGATGTTGAGGTAGAATCTTTTCACTACAAAAAAACACTGAATTTCCTATGGACTTTGCCATGGAATTGAGAGTTTCTGATGGAATTTCCTACAGATTTCCGACGGAATAGATTCCGTCGCTAATAACAGTATGACAAATCAATTTTCGATGGAATTCAAATTCCGTCTCAAATTTCTGACAGAATTTCCGACTATGAGGGACTTTCCGACAGAATAATTTCATCAGAAATTGCGAGGGAATTTTCGATGAAATTGAATTTCGTCGCAATTTTTGACGAAATTAATTTTGTCGCAAACTTATTTTTTATTTTTTAAACTTTAAAAAGCCATGTGGCAATTTCGGTGGCTGCCACCTCATTGGCCGGCGGCGGCGTGTGGCAACTCTGGCGGCCTCCACCTTGTCGCCGATACCCAGATCTGCCATGTGTCGCAACTTCTTCTTGTTTTTTTTTTGGAAATGCAACTCAACTTGGCCTCCTTTGGTTCGAACTTACGACCTCATCCGTATGCACGCGATGCCTTATTAGATGGGTTCGATTGCTTTAGCGTTCTATTATTACACAATTATATATATATAATCTTATTATACATAATCAATTATTTATAAATATATATTTGTTTCTTATATATAAATGTAATAATAATATAAAATAATTTTATATATTATTAAAATATTTAATATAAATTAACTTCAAATTAAAAATTTTTACATCTTAAATAAATTTCATATGACTATATTTTTTTCTAATTTCTAAAATTAATTTTTTATTAACATTAATTAACAAATATTAAATAATTATTAAATAATATTTTTTACTAATATTAATTAATAACTAATAAATTTTATTTTTTATAAATAATTTTTATATGACCATTTTGCCTCTACAGGGACCAAAACCTATGATTGGAAATTTAAAATATTTTAAAAATTAGAAAATAATCATTTTTAAATCTTGCCACAGAATTTCTGACGGAATTTTTTTTCATCGGAAATTGCGACGGAATTAAATTCGGTCAGAAATTGTGAGGGAATTTTCAACGAAACTCTTCTCCGTCGGAAATTGCAACGGAATTAGTTCGTCGGAAATTCTGTGGCAAAAGACAGAATTTGTCATGGAAAAAATTCTGTCGAAAATACGGAAATTTTTCTGTGGCAAATTCCTTTGGAAATTTCGTGTTTTTTTGTAGTGTTTGAACAGTTGCATGAATATGATAGCTTGTGAAGTGATGCAGAGACACCATTGTACATTAGAAGTAAGTACACAGGGTACAAAGCTAGACAAAGAAAAACAAAATCCATCTTCAACACTGTGTATTGGTTTGATCCCTTGGGTAAAAAGCCAGACAAAGAAACAAAATCCATCTTCAACACGTAAGTTATTTTGTTTGTATTTGATTGATTCTTGACTTAAATTAATTGTTGTAATTTTTGTTGCTTTTTATTTTAATGATAGTGTGACCCAGACATGTAGAATACTTGGCGGGTCATGCGAGGGTAAAGTTATTAGAGACCCGAAGTGGTTTTATCCAAAAGTAAGTAGTTTCACTTTAAGTTCTTTCATTGACCATCATTTTAGATATGCTTTTATTGCTTTTAACCATTGACTTTTGATTTATAGTGCCTTTGTCAACCATGCAATACTGAATATGGGTACTATGTTATAATTTATATGTATAATATCATTCAGAGCGGAATTACAATAGAGTTCCAATAGGTATTCGTTTCTTCATTCTCAAATAATAATATTTTTGGTGTTATAATTGAATTGTTAATTAATTCATTCACTTGAATGATTTTATCTAAGCTTGTTTTCTAATTTGCAGATTTTTGATGATGAAGCTATCTACTTGTATGAAGACATTAATTTGATTAGAGATTATTTGGCTGGACATATTCTTCAACACATAGATCAGTGAAGTATACTATTAGTTATTAGTTGTGTTGTAGACAACTTTTTCATATTTTATGGTGGTTATTGTACATAATATATTAGCCAGTAGGACTTAACCCTTTAAGTAGCTAGTGTTGGATGTTTCCATACTGTTTCTGTTGGATTTTTCCTTAATTACCTAGTGGTCGTTTATTTGCTAGGCATTGATGTTTTTGAAGGTGGTTTATTTGTGGTGGTGGTTTATTAGCTATTGGTTATTTCTGTTGGATGTAATGGTTTTGTGATTAACTCTATTTGTTTCTATACTGTTTATTTTGTGGCTAGTACAAAATAAGAAAATAATTTTAAAAACAAAAACACTTATAAACGTCAAAGAAAAGGGACGCCTAAAGTTATTTTAGTCGGGGACTTTAGGCATCCCTTTCTTATAAGAGACGCTTAAAGGACCACTTTAGGCATCTTTAACACCAAAAGGGACGCCTAAAGGCCACTTAAGGAAGGACTTTAAGCATCCATAATGCCATAAGGGATGTCTAAAGTCCCATTTTAGGTGTCCCTTTTGGTGTTAGAGACTTTAGGCATCCCTTATAAGAAAGGGACGCCTAAAGTCCCCCATTTGGCCTCCCTTTTTTAACAGACGCCATATCCTGACCTTACCATGACCTCGGCATAGACGTCCTTATGTTTTTGGATATTAAAAGGGCTAAAAAATGGATGTTAAAAGCGTTGTCTATAGTAATGACAATGACGTATCTGCGTGTTCAATGTTTCAAACAACATACTCATGGCCATAACATAAATAGAAACAGAGCTTCAATCCTTCATCTATGTTTCATATAATCAAGCAAAGCAATCACATGCATCAATACACAAGCACAAATATCAAATACATGCAAGGAGAGGTAAGTTCACTACCTGAATTGCCCTTCCATTACTTGTCTATCGGTCCAATTCTATTTATCCGACTCGGGCTACTGATATATCCTAAAACTCCAAATTTAGGATAAATGAGTTATTACTCATTCATAAATCACTCTATATTCAATGTGTTGGTTATCTTGACTCAAAAATCACATTTTGACCATTTTACCCTTTGGGACTAGGTCTAAGCCCCTTTATACCCGGTCCAATTGTACTTTCCCAACAATTATGACTTAGGCTTATCCTACATATTTTCACCAAAAGAATCCATTTTTGACCTCGGTTTTGGAAAATTCACTGCCAAATTACAAAATTACCTCCGACAGCCCCTATGAGAGGGTTTTCAAGGGTATTTTGACACTTTACATTCTAGGGTTTTTCTCACTTTGCACCCAACTTGAACCCTACACAATTTTCTATTTTAAATCCAATGGAATAATCAAAACCACCAAAATCTAGTCCAAACACAGCCAAAACAGCTGCTGGATGAAATTCCATTAAAATTGGAAAAAAAAATGGAATTTCTTGATTTCAATAAACCAAAAACCTTCTTTCCACTCACAATCCGATGATTAACCATTTAAATACTAATTGCACATGATTAGAATGGATTTGGTCAACACCTCTCTTTAGGGTTTGATCTTCCCAAAATAAAAAACCAAGCAAAAACGAGCCACAACCAACAACAACCAACAAGAATCAACAAGATGATCAAGGTTCTTGAGATTACCTTGTGATTACTCCACTTTCTCTCTCTAACCATGGCTGTTACCTCCCTCTTACCTCTTGATTTTGCTTGCTACAAGCCATGTTCATGAAGATATGAAGATAAGATGAGGTATTACAAGCACTAGATGACAATAACTCCAAGTTTTCAACATCTTATCTTGGAATTTTGGCTTGAGCTCTCTTCTTGCTCCTCTCTTGTTCTCCAACTTCTCTCTAGTTTGGTGTGATTGCTTGTGAAAATAAGGAAAGAAAGATGAAGATAAAGCTTTAAAATATCTTCATCATCTTTCTAAAATAAATATTAGTTTATTAAATTATGACATGTGCTTGTACTTTGGCCTTATCACCTCTTAATTGTGTCATAAACTTCCCTTTGATTTTGAACCAAATCCTTCCTCTTTTGTTGGCCCAAAAGTGACGTCCCAAGGGTCCTTTTTCACACCAATTTAGGCTTTCTTCAATTAATTTAACCAGTTGTCCAAAGTATATATTAATTCCTCCTTGTGTTTTTGCTTCCCCTTTTATTTGGCTCAAGATGATGAATGCCACATGGCACAATTAGCTACCAAGTAATTATTTCCCTTCTCCTTTAATATTTTCGTAGCAAATATCCACCAATAAAGGGAAAATATGGGCTTTTACTTTATTTCAAAATTTACACAATTGCCATTACATTTTTTCCCTAAATTCGCAACAGTTGGCAATTCTGGCACATTTTTTGATCAAATTTTGAAAACTCATAACTTTATTTGTAGAACTTCAATTGGAGTGATTTCAAAGGCTATGTGACTCTTATTGAGTCTAGTTTCAAGGAAAAATATAGCCTTTAGACAACTGGAAGCTCACAATTCCCAGAATTTAAATCTTTGGACGCTATCCCAAAAAATAGCAAGTTTCACTGGGTAAACTTCAAAAATTCATAACTCTTAGGATGTCTACTTTCATCTTGAAAAATTTCACAATTTTTGGTCATTATTTGGTCATCCAAAACCACATGACAAACTCACTGCCTCGCAGGAGATTTCACTGGTAGCACTGTTCACATTTCAAATTTTCAGTGTTTAATTCCTATGATTATGAATATTCACCATTCCATTTTATTCAATGCCACAACTAAGTATAAGGCATATTGGTGAATAAAATTTGGGGTGTTACAACAACATATATATATATATATATATAGTCACACACACACACACACACACACACACAACTTAAGCAAAACAAAAAATGGCTACTTTAGCTACAACCCACTGACGAAAAATAGTCATAACTAACTCTTTTGACTTCTTCAATTTATTGGGGTGAATATTTCTCACAAAATGTGTCTTCCAAGTGTTGCAGGAAAAAACAAATTAAATATATTAAAATATATATCATTTGATTTTTAATTTAACTTAAATACACACACACACACACACACACACACTTTGGTAGTAATTGAGGCGAGATTGTGGGTGACTTTGTCCTTCATGAACTTCATGACATATATAGTACCCACAATTAGAGCTCTTATCTAGTTGTTGTAGACACTGTAAATAAACAAATAAAATGTATCAATCCCTAGTTTCATTTGTGTAAAAGGAACACAAACAAACAACTCTGACAAGTATAGGAACACAAATGAAATATATATATATATATATTGGTGAATTACGTACAT
This sequence comes from Inga laurina, assembly GCA_963855925.1. Lineage (NCBI taxonomy): Eukaryota > Viridiplantae > Streptophyta > Magnoliopsida > Fabales > Fabaceae > Inga > Inga laurina. The sequence continues at coordinate 13,242,998 of OY979712.1, read as the reverse complement.
TTACTCTCTTCCATGTGTAAATGGATCCATAGTTGTAACCAAGAACCAGGGGGCAACCAAGGCCTTCATTTGTGGCTTTATAGTAAACAACTCTGATAAGACAATAAGAAATTAATGACTGCCAAAAGTTATAAAGGAAAACATTAAAGTAAATATATAAACAAACATATTCATCAACTTACTTATTGAAAAGCTTGACCATCTATGGACGATTGTTCGCATCCCCTTGAAGAAAATCAAAGTAACAAATCCTTTGCCTGTTGAAGGGATTTAGCACAATGAGGAGCCAATAACACTTAAGTGCAATAAACATAATCAAAACAATACCAACTGTTAACTATAACATCCCGAATTTCAATCATCAAAATATCTTATATTAAAGGGAATAAAATGGGCATTAAAGAGCACATGAAATGACAAAATAGTGCAATGAGTAGACACACACAACGTGATTATGTTTGGAACCCAAATTGTAAAATGAGGATTTGCTGCCAGTGTATTTTTCCAACGTGGCAGTCTAGTTGTGTGACATTTTTAAATAGGAAAATGATGGCCAATGCTTATGATATTTTCCAAAATGAAAGTATACCTATCAAGTTTTAATTTGCTAGGTCATATAAGTCAATTAGAGCTGTACACAGAGTTATGAATTTTTGAAGTTAGCCTAGTGAAACTGGCCAGCTTTTGTGACAGCGTCCAAAAATGAAAATTCTAAGAATCATGAGCTTCCATTTGGCAAAAGTTTATATTTTTTCCCTAAAAATATACTTAATAAGGGTCACATAGCCTTTAGAATCATACCAATTGGATATGTATAAAAAAATATATTTATTTTCAAAGTTTGATGAAAATTTAGCTAGATTTCTAGCAAAGTACGGAAATGGAAAAAATGTAAGGGCAAAATGGTCATTTGACCAATAAAGCAAGAAGCAATTATTTTCTCCCAATTAGGGATATATTTCAGTCAAAAAAGGAGAGCAAGAGAAAATTAATTTACTTGGTTCTCGTTAATTCAAGAGGGAAAAGATTATGGCCAAGTAAATCATACACATGTTAATTTCCAAGTAAATATATTATTATGAGGAGGTGAGTTGGGATATTTTTATGAGACCATTATCTCTTCCTCTTGGGCCATTAATTTCGTCCAGCACTTGAAAAAAGAGATGAAAATAGAGAAAATCAATTGAAAATGGAAGAGGAAAGAGAAAGGATGAATAGTGAAAGTTTTTGAGCTCAAGAGCCAATTTCACCTTCAATTCAGCATTTCTAGCTTTCGGAGTTTAATCTAACATTGTTCCTCTCATGGAGAGCAACATTTCTATGGTTTTGGATTTTCAATCAGAAGTGTTAGATTCCATCTACTCAAAGGAGGTGCTGCTAGAATCAAGAACAGATCACAGATTCCTGTTTTGGTAAGTCTATGCTTCGATTTGAATTGAATATCCTGTGATTTTGTTGAGTATTTCTTGAGATACCCAAACCCTAAATTTTGGCCAGAGGGAGTCTTTAGGGTTTGATGTTTATATGAGGATGATTATGATATTAAAAGAGGATTTATGATGATTTTGGAAGTTGTATTCAAATCTGTTTGAATTTATTTTCTGGAGGCAGAGAACTTCCAACGTGTTTTTGATCAATCAAACTTGGTTCAAATGCTATGAAATTTTACAGAATTAAATTAGACATCCTTTGTTTTAATTTGATTGGTGTTATAAGCCATGTAGATCAGTGGATTGAAAGTTATGATTTTTCAAAGTTTGACCTTGATTCTGATATAAAATCTGTGGCATTCAGTGTTTGATGAATTTCTGGAAAATGTGTAGCTTTAATCAATGCTCTGTGATAGTTTTTTACTAGAAGGGGACTTAAAAGAGGTTTTTATAAAATCTATAACCAACCCATTTTGATTTTTGTAGAATTCATTATGAATTTCCAAAGTTGGTTAGCAAAACTAGCAGATTGGGTAAAACCTACTAAATTAGGGTAATTAAAGTAATTTGGCCCAAATATAAGAGACATGTCCCAAAGGCCCATGTAGTCCCATTGGAAATTTAATTTCATGGCTTTAATAATATGGGTATTTATTTAGGGCCATGAGAAGTCAAGAAGAAGCATCTTCATGGTTAGTAAAGGAAAGGTATAAGAGGAGGACTCAAGACACAAGGTAGTGAACTTACCTCTCCTACATGTATTTGATTTTTATGCTTGTGTATTGATACATGTAATTACTTTGCTTGATTATGTGAAACATATATGAATAATTGAAGCTCTATTTCTATTTATGTTATAGCCATGAGTCTTTTGTTTCAAACATTGAGCAAGCAGATATGTCATTGTGTTAGCATGAGTTTCTGTAAGGCATGCATGTCATGAATTAAGCACTTATCTTGCATACCTATTGGTATTGTTTTCTACTGAGATTCTCTTGAATTTCACTCTCCCCCAACCAAACATTTAGACAGGTGAGCACAGGAGGCGTGCTAAGAATAGAAAAGAGGATTGCACACAGAGGAATGCTGTGGCGGAACGAGGATGGAAAGATGTATGGGTTCATTAAATGAGTTTAGACACCCTAGTAGCCCTGTATAGCTACATTATTTGCAATTATTATGTGCAATCCATCTAGGGAATTTCTGTAATCAAGCATTTATTATCAGTATTTTTATGTTATTCTTATGTATCCACCAAACTATGCATAAGCACTCTGCAAAATGTGAAAATAAGATAAGGGCGTTACATTAACAAACCATTTAATTAAATAGTATGATCACCCTTGGTAGTATGGCGCCAAGAAGAAATTGTCCTCATTCTATGTTGCTCTTCTAATAACTATATTTGCCACTTCCCTCACTTTTATCTCAAAAGAATATGCTCTAAGCCTTCTAACAAGCCTAAAAAGAGGTGGGGCTTAGGAACAAGAACTTATTAGATAGGTCATTGGGGGCTATGTACTCCTTATAAAGTACCTTACCTTAAATATATAAAGAAACAAATCAATATATATAAATGTTATTATGACTAGCTAAGTATTAATTCATAATTGAAGAAATATATGATATAAAAGTTACAAGCAACTGTGCTTGACATATTGGATCCTAGGACATCTTTGACTAGCACCTGATGGATAAATTCATGTTTGCCTTCTTCCCTGTAGACATATTTCTCAAAAAAGACTTGTTTCATGTAGCTTTCTCACTCAACTTCTGTGGTGGAAGCTACGACATCTTGTTACATGAAAGATTGGGATTGAATTGATAGAGGACCATATTGTCAACACCCGTTTCCATTTCGATAATCGAAGAGTAATAAAGATGGTATTCAATGGGCATACATAAAAGTACAATTATACTGATAAAAATATTCGTTTACAATACTGATATCGTTCGTCGACGAAATACAAAAAAAGTACAGCAAAAACTTAATATTTACAACTTTCATCAAAATATCCAATACATAGACTAAATATAACCCCTATCTTGTCCTCACCTTATGACAAGTGCCGCTCACTTTCCGGTGTCTACACACCTGGCCCAATGGCACATTTTTTCAAAATTTTGACCAATGCTATTTTAACATATTTTTTCCCAAGGAATCCATTTCTGGGCTCAAAATCACCAAATTTATTGTAAAATTACAAAAATACCCTTGACATCCCCTATGTAGGGATTTTAGTGGCGTTTTCGTAATTATGCTTTTTCAATCTCTACCGAAAAAGTGCCCAACTGTAACCCCACTTATTTTTGCCCACTGAGTCCAATGGAACCATTTATTTCATGAAAATCCAACTTCTAAACCTAGTTCTGGTCCTGGCCAAAATATTGAAGAAAAAATGAAAAATGGGGTTTTGTGTTTTAGCTTCCAAAACTTGTACTCTTCCACTTCTAATCCTTGATTAACTCACTTAAACACTTATTAATAATGATTTAAAGGATTTTGGGTAGAATAACCCCTTAGGTTTATAGCTTTTTAAATTTCATAACTCAACCAAAAATCACATAAACCAAACAACAATTACCAACAACAACTTCATACTAACATAAAGTTGAGATTGGTATAATTACCTCTTAACTTCTTGGATGCTCTTATTCTAGGCACCTCCTCCTTCTCTTCTTGATCTCAAAGTGTGACTTCACAACCATGGATTCATGAGAAACAAGAGTTTAGAGAAGGATTCTAAGGAAACGCTATAAGAAAAACCAAAGAAACCACCCTTACCTTAACCTCTTCTTCTTCTTTCTCTCTAATCTCCAAAGGACTCACAAGCTCACTCTCTTTTTGCTCTTGTCTTGGCTGAATTTTGTCTTGAAAAAGGAATGAGGAAGTGTTTTATTAATTTAGTCTTCTCTCTTCCTAGCCCTTGATTTAGTCAAGAGGCCAAAATGTGACACTTGTCACCATCTTCTCTTCCTTCATGATTTCTTCATTATCTTGTCATTAAATTGAATCAATTCCTCCCCTTGCTTGCTCCTAAAAATCCGTCCCCCTCCTCTTCCAAGCAATCAAGTATTTCATTCCTCCACTCAAGTTTATCCCTCCATCATGCACTCAACATTAAATCTAACACATCACTCAACCATTATCATCATTGACCATGTACATGTAGTCTTGCCATCATGACTCTCTTCATGTAATATTAGACATGCTCTTGGAATTAAAAATTTTTTCCTCATTCTTCATGGGTTTGGATGACATCACAAGAGGAAAGGAAAGGAAAGAATGATTTCCACAATTCCACCAAGAATACTCCCATTATGCATTTTCCTTTATTTTTCTTGATTAATTGAAATTAACTCCAATTAGTTGGAAAATAATTAATCGTGGGCTAAATTGGCAAAATTATGATTTTACTATCACCTTTGTAATTTAATTCAATTCTTGAATCAATTTGCCCATTTCCTTATGAATATGAATATTTCAAAATTCACAAGATCCAAATTCATGAATATTCACCATTTTATTGAATTACTCAAATAATTACAATATATATTTGGTGAAATAATTTGGGGTGTTACACAAATAAAGAGCAATTAAAGGTAAATAAGATGCCAAAAGGCCTAGAACAATTCCAAAAGTGGGCCCATATAAGGACCTACGTTCTTTGATGGATTGGGCCTAATTTCTACTCACTTAAGCCATTTAGACCTAGAATTTCTAAAGCCTAATAGAGGACCTACGATTTTTTTTTACAAGGACCTAGGCATACTACAAAAAAATCAACTTTTAGCGATGACTTTCAGCAATGACATTTAAAGTCGCCGCTAAAAGCAATAGGGTTTGCCACTGAAAGTTACACATTTCAGTAGCGACACCAAAAGTCGCTGCCGACAATTTTTGTCATAGTTGAAAGTCACACTTTCAATGGCAACAATCATCGTCACCACTGAAAGTCATAGTTTTTAGTGGCGACTCTCTTTTGTTGCCCTTAAAAGTCCCTACTTTCAGTAATGACTTTTTTTGTCGTCGTCGAAGGTTAGTTTCTGCAGCAACATTTTTGTTGTCACAAAAAATGCTTTCAATTTTTTTTATAAAATTTTTAACTATCATCATATTTATTATAATAATTTTCAATAATTTGTTATAAAGAAATTAAGAATTTCTATGTGTTGTTGAATTTGGGAGATAATGTGTCACAAATATCACATACTTTTGTAAAGACGACTACCTAAATATATATAGTTTTTTCAATTGGAATATTTTATAATTTTTTCTTCTAAAATTGTATATAATTAGGAATTTTATATCTTCATTCTTATAAGATGTGATTTTTTTTTACTCATTCAAAATATACTTGTGTGTGTGTGTTCATCACTTTAATTAGATAATGAGTTCAAGTCATATAATTTGAATGTTGTACTGTAGTTGAAAAAAATGAAGTAAATTATATTTAAGGATTAGCTTTTTTTGCGCTGGAAGTATTGCGTTAGGGGCAATTTTGCCCCAGAAGTTTCAAATATGAGGCAATTTCACCCTGACCGCTATCTCAGTTAAGTTTGACCGTTAGTTGACCAAATTTGAAAGCAAATTTGCTTGAAAGTGAAAATTTCCAGGGCAAAATTGCCCCTAATGTGATACTTTCAAGGCAAAAATGACCTTTAACCCTATATTTAATAAGCTAAGAAGTACAAAAATTAGAATCCTACCTATTTGAATAGTGAAAAATAAACATAAAAAAGCTTCTTCTTCTTTCATGAGTCCACCAATAGCTAGCATTAAATGCAGATATTAAAGAAAATGAATGCAATATTATTAGGTAAGTAATAATGGGTTTTTACCTTGATACATATGTCATATATTATATTTATTTATGCTATAAACCACAAAAAATAAAATAAAAATATCATTAAATTAAAAATGAAATATATGAGTCCAAATCTCAAATGGATAATTTTGAATTTGGATTCTTGTTCTTAGAGATAATGATATGATCCATGTTTAAATATATGAAACAATATAAATATATATACTCTATTGATTGTGATTAATTAATTATTCATTTTGATTAAAAAGATTGCTCTTTTCAATATTATAACGTATTGATTGTGATTAACTCTAATCAATTGAATATGAAAGAGATCTATGTTGAATAGATGAGTGTATGGTAAAATTGAATATTACTAATATTAAAAGAATAGGTATAAGAAGATCAATGAATGAGTGTGAGAGACAAAGAGCAATAGAATATGGTAAATCAATTAATATAGCTAACTAATTTGGATCCAGTTGGGTAGGCATATTCTTCATTCTATATTCCATCAACTTAATTAAAGTGCTATAACCCTTTGTCATTTGAATCAAATGCTTGATAGTTTGATTGAGTTTTTATAGCATTTCATGATAATCCTCATTCTAGAGTTGTATGATTGAATCACTAGAGATGCATTTTTTATAATTTACCCATAATGATGCTCCCTCAATAATAATTAAGTAAAAAAGAGATAGAGATTTAAAAAAAAAGACTAGAGTATTTTAGAAATACATATTATATTAACTCACTTTTTTAATCTAATCAAATTAAGCAAATATGTCTTATATTAAGAACTTAAGAGTAATTTCTTCAAGACAATGTTATCCTTCCTTCTCATTTCTTACTTGGTTAAAATGCCCAAATTAACCTTGTTGGACTATTAATCTCAATATTTAAGTTATGCACTTTGAAAATTTTCTTTGTTATCAAAATAAAATTAGAAAGTTTCACTCTAATTTAGAAAAATAAAGTATGATATATTTAATGAGTTAAAAAATGAGAATTAGAACCCTATCCCTGACCAATTTGATTTTGAGTTGATAATACATGGGTACTTCATCATTATAGGATTCACATTATATTTCTTAAATTTATTGAAGTTATAGTTTTTTTTAATTAAAAATTTGTTTAATTAGTTTTTATAACTAGATGTGTATGGCTAGCAAAAAAAAAAAAAAAAACTAGATGTGTGTAAAAAACCATGCCCCCAAAACATCGCATATTCCCTATATCTATAAAGACTAAATATACCTTCCCTCCAAAAATTTCACAGATGAATTTTAGTTTTAAAGTTTTTTAATATGTAAATCCTAAAGAAAACTACAAGACTCTATTTTCTCCCACCCCTCCATTTTTCTTCAGTTTCCTTCTTTCTACCAGGACAAATCCAACTCTAACCTCAGTCTTTGTCTCCATCATCTTTCCGTACAGAAGGTCCACTATGGCTGTTATCTCCCATCCGTAGCTCCCTGACCTCGTCGTCTTCCTCCACCCTCACCACTATCCCCACTCTTCTCCCTCACCACCAACGTCGTCCCCACCTATCCACTTTCTAACTTCGTCTCTTTCTTACCATCGCTACCATCACTAGGCCTTCATTCTTGCCTTAGCTGCCCTTTGTTCTCCCCAATTTTCTCAGAGTCTTTGTGTTTCTTCAGTGTTTTTAGTTTTCTATTTCCACTATTCTAGGAGCATTTTTGTAATATCCCGAATTTTAGACCTAGAACTTTGAGGATAAGCCCAGTTCAGAAAGAGTCCTGAAAATGTCAAGAGATAGAAAGACTCTAGGGGATTATGTGATCGGGTCCTACTGGGCATAGGGCCCAGTATGCGTAGATAGTAGGATCAAAGTGTCAGTGCATATGTGCACAGGACACATATACGGTGCCCTTGGGTTGGTAGAAAGACGCCACCCAAATGAGGGTTACATTTTGCCTTTTAAGGTGGCACTTAGAAAAGGTGACACCTAGCCCCTGAGTCCAGGGAATCCACTAATCTCCAATTTGGTCTCATATTTACTTTCTGAACACTGAACTTGTAACCCCAGTCATCATCAAGACCGTGATTAGTGTTTAAAACACGTATTATAATTGAATAAGAGATCAAGAATAAATAAAAACTTTTTCAAAATTCATATAATACAATCTCCATTCATGTTTTAGATATAAACGTTTGGCCTGTTCGGTTTGTCAAATACATAATATCAGAGTGCTAGCAAAATTCCCGATATTCACTGGGATGTATGATCATTAATCAAAGAGTTTTACAGGGCATCATTGCCCATTTCAGTTTCCCAAATCAGGGATTACACAATAATACTATTCTATGATCAACAAATATATACAACTGTCCAAAATGATAACCAAAAACCAAAAAGTTAAGACTACCACCGGCAATCCTAGTCGCCCTTGTTCACTTTCTTGTCCCTCAATCCACTTGCCCTGGCTAAAATTATTAATTGGAAAGAGTGAGATTCAAAAGAATCCCAGTAGTAATATTTCATGTATATGATGCATAATTAAACAAAGCATGTATGCATATATCACAATTCAACAACATAGTAGCATTTAAAGTTGGGCTACCTGCTGTGACTCAATCAGTAATAGTAGCATTCAAGGCCGGGTTAACTGTCACGTCTTAATCGATCATTCAAACTTAGGCTACCCACCTCGACTCAATCATACATTCAAGGCCAGGCCAACTACCATGTCCAAATCATTCATTCAAAGTCGGGCTACCCACCGTGACTCAATCAACATCAGCAGCATTCAAGGTTGGGCTACTCGCAATATCCCAATCATTCATTCAATGATAAATACAAACAAGAAATGCATTAAACATGATATAGGAGAAAGTGTCAGTACCTTGGTCTTTTCGTCCTTGTTCAGGCACATGCCTTCTACGTTTCGAGCAAATATCAAATCCTATAATCATAATTAAGGATGACAAGTTATCACTGTTAGAACAAGCGTTTCACCCAAGAGGGGGGGTGAATTGGGTGATACTAAAATTTCGTCGGAAATATAAAACTTTAGCAGAGGAATTAAAAACAGTAATGAGTAAGGAGAAATATCACCGAAGTGTGCACCAGGAGTTATACTGGTTCGGTCACAACCACTTTGACCTACGTCCAGTCCTCAGATCTTCTCTGAGAGTTTCACTATAACTTCCAAGATTCAGTGGGTTCTTGGCACCTCAGTACAAGCAAGTTCCTATACCTGGACACTCGCTCCCCCTTACAAATTGCAATTCAATCCCAACTCAAGGTTCCACAACCTTAAGTTATCTCAATAACAAATATTGAGTTTGAATGAAATATCTCTCTTACAGAGTGAATAAGGATCACTGAAGCATAGAAATATGATTTCAATGTGAAAACAGAGCAATAAGCTTGATAATACGTTTGTGTGTGTGCTTGTTGTTGTTCCTCTGTTTGGATGTTCCCATATATATAGATATGTTGGTGATGACCGTTGGAACATTTTCTTTCGTCCGTTGGAGAGTGCGCAGCCACTATTGACTTTTCAAGTTTTTGAAAAATATCCGTTGGCGGTGGTTGGCATTTGAACGTTTCTTTTGACTTCAATCTCTTGAAGTGTTTTCTTCATTGTTTATCTGTAAATAGACTAAGAATACTAATACAATGAAAGGTTAATCATATAGGAAACAAATCTATGAACGTTTGAATGATTTCAGAATTTCTGGGCAAGCTTACTCGAGTACCTCCTCGAGTATTGCTTGAATATTACTCGAGTACCTACTCGAGTATCTTCGGGAATTCTGAAAGTCAATGAATAAAAATAAGAACACTCGGGTAGTGCATGGAATAACTTAATTTTAAACCTTTGGAAAAATCATTTACTCGGATACACACTCGAGTAATGTACTGTCAACTTTATATATTACTCGGGTACCTACTCGAGTAATTCACTCACAACTTTATGAGTTACTCGGGTACCTACTCGAGTAATGTTGCAGAATTTCAAAGCCGAGAGCACTTACCATGTTATTCGAGTACTGACTGGAGTAATTGATTCATTTTTGCATGGGTTACTCGGGTATCACCTCGAGTAACTGTACTTTCTGAACATGGCTTACCCGGGTAGTGACTTGAGGTTTACCTTCCAAATAACTTATCATACTCGGGTACCAACTTCAAGTTTTTCACTTACCTTAGTGAGTTACTCGAGTACATACTCGAGTAAATTGTTGCAGTGGTACAAAGTGCCGAGAGCTCCATCTTTTCAGAAACAGAGTTACTCGAGTAGCGCCTCGAGTATCGTTGGTAACCTGAAGGCAACTGGAAGTTTTTCACATGATTACTCGAGTAGCTCCTCGAGTAATGTTGCAGTAGTACTAAATGCCGAGAGCTGCACATTTTTTGAAACAGGGTTACTCGAGTAGCTCCTCGAGTATCAATGGCATCCTGAAAACTTTTACACGGTTACTCGAGTATCTCCTCGAGTAAAGTTGCCTGGTTACTGGAAGTTGTCTCTGGTTACTTCAAGTTTTGTCTCATTACTCGAGTACATACTCGAGTAATGCCTTAGGAAACTTGAAGTTAATCAAGTTTCTCAGCATTATCTCTTGGCCTCTCTTCATTACTTCCATGCTTACCTCAAGTAAAGCTCATTCCTGTCATTTCTAGTTCAAGCTTGATTATTAAACATTTCCTTTTCAAACCATTCTTTTGTTATCATCAAAACATGGGATCTAACATTCTCCCCCTTTTTGATGATGACAAAACTTGGTGATTTTGAACATGGTTTTTCAAATTGAATTTTCAATTATAAATATGTCATATTAAGTTTGAATTCATATCATATACCTTGCATACATAATAACTTCATTAGTCCAAAACATGTATTATAATTCAAGGCTAAAAAAAATGAACTTAAAATCATAACATACTTGCATTAATCTTAGAAACTTTCAAATTACAAGATAAAATAAAATGAGAACAAAATGCTCCCTAAAGTCCCATGTACACCCAAATATCCCAAAATGAGTTAGGACACTTTCACAAAATCACTTCAAGCTCTTCTCCCCCTTTTTGGCGTCATCAATGAGGTGGAGGGCTAGGAGGTTTGACCACGGAAATGGGTTTTACTGGAAAGACCAACCCACCACCATCTGAACTATCAAAAGAACTAGATGACACAGGTTCAGGAAGATTGAGAGGTGGGATAACAAGGTCATCTCTAGGCTGGAGAGGAGAAGGTTGGAAGACAACCATAGTAGTGTCAGCTTCTGGAGTGGTCTGGTTCTCTGGGGTGGTCTCAGCCATGGGAGTAAGATGTTCAGAGGAGGATGTGGAAGAAGAAATTTCCTCTGTGGGAGCAGGTGATAGAGTTGGTTTAGGATCAGTTTCTGGTTGAGGTTTGGGAGGTGAATCATCAATGGTAATGTGAGTGGTCTCATGGGTTTCAGGATCATCCACTGAGAATAGAAATTCTTTGCCTTGGGGCTCAAGTGGATCAGAACCCAGAGGGGTAGATGGTTCAGCCTCAGGAATGGGATCAATAATAGGAGGGTTCTCTGGAGGTGGTGGTGGTGCAGATGAGGAAGGACCAACAGAAGGTCCAGGGCCCAAAGAATCCAACCGTGCCAGAATTAATCTCAAAGTCTCTCCCTGGGCACGTTGCTCTGCTAGTAACTCCTCATGCCTTCTATCCATCCTTTCAACCATTTCCTCATGCCTTTTGTCGATTTTCTCAACCAGCTCTCCCATTTTGAAGTTCGTATTGGTGATTAACTCAGCGTTTGTATTGGCTATGTCCACATGGAAGCCTCTGAGCATATTCTCCATAAAGTGCTGGAGAGTGGCATTGAGGAAGGATGGTGATGATGTGGTACCAGCTGGAGCCGATGACTGAGTGTCATCCATCCTACTGGTTTCAGCCTCAGTAGCCTTCCGCTTCTTCATAGATCCAGACTCCAGAGGGCCTTTGAGAGGGATGTCAATTTTCAACTTCCCAATTTGATTTCTCCCCACTGGGGTCAACCTTTCAATCGGCTCCTTACTATCCAAGTACCATATCTTGTTTTCTTTCAAGATCAGTGACACAATCTGTGGATATGGCATTGGTGTAGTAGGCTTCCCTTCCACCTTGTACCTCTTCATCTCTGAGAAGATATACTCTCCCAGATCCTTTTGTTCCTTAAGAAGCAGTGAAGCAAACCACCTAAAGTCCCTATCAGAGAAGTGGGTATAATTGTTGGCTTTGTTTACTAGGGACCTAGAGTATATGTACCAAAGGACCCTATGATGATCACACATATCACTGGGCTTGAAATTTAGAGGGCCAACTATCTCACCGGGTTTGAGAATTGTGAAAATTTGGTTTGGCTCAAGCTCTGAATAGATATCATCAGGGGGGTTCTCTATCCCTAACCACAAGTTAATTCTGGAAGGTGAAATTAAGATCTCTTGACCTCTTACAAATGTGGTCATTTCTTCCTCTACTGAGGTTCGGTTAGGCTTACTTATAATTTCTAGGTTGCAATAGAAATGGGTAATTACTTTAGTACAAAATGGTAACCTAATAGAAAGCCAGGGCATAAAGGGTTCTAGATAAGAGCTTAGGTCATACTTCACTACCTCTTGAAGCAACTTCAGATCAACATAGTGTGTTTTGCACACTTTCCTTCTGGAGAATTGAGTTGAGTACTTCAGAGACTCCACCAATTTGCTCACATTGTATTCCTTTGGTGGGGAAGTGATCTCTGCTTCCGGAATCTTGGACTTCTTAGAAGATTGACCCTTCTCCATTTGGTCAATGATCCCAGCCATAGCACTTGCCACTTTCTTGTCATATTTTGGCTTTTTGAGTGGCTTAGGAGTGAAAGAAGGGGTAGAGGAATCAGAGTGAGGAGGTGAGGGAGATTTGGTACTCTTCCCTCTTCCGGTAGAGGTACTCTTCTTGGATTGAGCCCTAGTGACAATAGGCTCATTGATTACAATCCCTTTTGCTTTCGGTGGTGATTGAGGTTTAAGAGAGATTTTGGCTTTTGATCTTGGAACTAACTTCCTTCTCTTTGTTGGAGGAGGAGGAGGAAGAGGATCGGGGTTTTGTTGTGAATCAGAGGAATCAGTGAAGTTGAGATTTTTGGTTCTAACCATCTTGAAACACAGAAAATCAAGAATCACAGAAGAACAGAGTAACTGACGCGAGTTTAGGGCAGAAGGATTTTGAACAAAATAGGAAGTTTTTGGACTTGAAATCAGTTGGGTTTTGACGGAAATGAGGCAAGGAAACAATTGGGAAAAGTTTTTGAAAGAGTGTATAGTGATTTACTCGAGGTGATTTTGTGAAAATGACCAAGTTCGCGCAAGATAAAGACCTAACTCCCGACTTTACTCGAGGCCGTACTCGAGTAATATTCAAGGTTACTCGAGGCCTTCCTCGAGTGATCATACAGAAAAATTTAAAAATAATTTATTTAAATTGCGTACCTGGCATGAATAATATAGTAATTATCCATGGATGTTCCCTCGATCATTTATAACCCATTTCGAACAGATTTGAGTCATTTTTCATCAATTTGAAAATCTGGACTCCGAATTTACTCGAGGCCTTACTCGAGTAACATTCAAGTGTACTCGAGGCACGCCTCGGGTAACCATCTTTTTAACCTCTGACTCTTCATTTCTTCGAAATCTGAGCCGTTATGTTTGAAAATCAAGTAACTTGATCCGTGACTTCCAGTTTTGGTGTCCATTACTCGAGTACATACTCGAGTAACATGCTCCTTTACTTCAAGTTACTCCTCGGGTAATGTTTCTCAGATAGCCAAAACTTCAAGTTGGTACTCCAGTAAATATGTCCTCTGATCACCTCTGTTTTTATTTCACAAAACAGAGTTTCAACCTTCCTGCAAAACAAATTTCTATATACTCCGATGCTTAAGTTAGTAATCATCAAAACTTTAACAAGTGACTTCATCTAATATTATGAAATGCTGAAATTACTTATAACTCATTGGGATTTACCATTCCCAATTCTCTTCTAATGTATAGAAATTGATCTTTTGCAAGGGGTTTTGTGAAGATATCTGCTAGTTGAAGATGAGTAGGAATGAATATTACTTTCACATCTTTCTTCTGTACATGGTCTCTGATGAAGTGATGCCTGACATCGATATGCTTGGTTCTAGAGTGTTGAACTGGATTCTTTGCCAAGCTTATCGTACTTGTATTGTCACAATAGATTGGTATTTCCTTGAGATAAATACCAAGATCTTGTAGTTGTTGTTTTAACCATATCACTTGTGCACAACAACTTGAGACTGCAACATATTCGGCTTCCGTTGACGAAAGAGACACTGTATTTTGTTTCTTGCTGAACCACGATACAAGAGATCCCCCAAGAAATTGTCCTTGTCCACTGGTGCTCTTTCTGTCTGTTTTGTATCCTCCATGATCTGAATCTGAATATGCAACAAGATATTCACTTCTTCCTTTGGGATACCACAGACCCAGTTCGGGTGTGTCAGCAAGGTATCTAAAGATTCGTTTGACTGTTTCAGCATGTGATTCTTTTGGTGCTGATTGATATCTTGCACATATGCCAACACTAAATTGGATGTCCGGTCTACTTGCCGTGAGGTAGAGTAATGATCCAATCATTCCTCTATACTTTGTTATGTTGTAGTCTTTACCTTTGACATCAGCATCAAGCAATGTAGTTGAACTCATAGGCGTATCTGTCCCATTTGCTTCATCCATTCCATACTTCTTCAATAGCTCTTTTAAATACTTTGTTTGAGATATGAAGATTCCATTCTTTCTTTGTTTGATTTGTAAACCAAGAAAGAAATTCAATTCTCCCATCATTGACATCTCAAATTCTCCCTGCATTATCTCAGAAAATTCCTTACATAGAGATTCATTAGTAGCACCGAAAACAATGTCATCAACATATATTTGAACAATTAAAATATCATTGTGTTTTCGTTTTATAAAGAGTGTTGTATCAACTTTTCCTCGTACAAAACCTTGATCAATGAGAAACTTACTGAGCCTTTCATACCATGCTCTAGGAGCTTGTTTTAAACCGTATAAAGCCTTTTTGAGTTTGAAAACATGGTCAGGTTTAGTAACATCTTCAAAGCCTGGAGGTTGTTCTACATACACTTCTTCCATGATGTAACCATTTAGAAAAGCACTCTTTACATCCATTTGATAGAGTTTGAATCCCTTGATGCATGCAAAGGCTAAGAGTACACGTATAGCTTCCAATCTAGTCACTGGAGCATACGTTTCCTCATAATCAATTCCTTCTTCCTGATTATAGCCTTTGGCCACCAATCTTGCCTTGTTTCTGACAATAATTGCAGATTCATCAAGTTTGTTCTTGAATACCCATTTAGTACCAATGATCGGATGATCTTTGGGTCGGGGCACCAAATCCCAAACTTGATTTCTCTCAAATTGATTTAGTTCTTCTTGCATTGCTATAACCCAATCATTGTCTGATAAGGCTTCATCAATGTTAGAAGGTTCAATCTCAGAAATGAATGCAGAAAAACTTACTTCATTGAAAATTTTATTTCTAGTTTTGATCCCTTCATTCACATCTCCTATGACTTGATCTAGGGGATGACTTTTATTGTATCTCCAAGCTCTAGGTTGACCTAGGGATTGCTCTTCTTCCTTAGTTTCATCAACCTCTGGAATAAGAGACTTAGAAATAGATTTTTCTTGATTTAAAACAATTTCCTGTTCTTCATCAATGGTTTTGTCAGAGGATTCAAATTCATCAAATACAATATGAATTGATTCTTCAACAACACATGTTCGTTTATTGAAAACTCTATATGCTTTACTTCGGTTAGAGTATCCTAGGAAAATTCCTTCATCAGTTTTAGAATCAAATTTTCCTAAGTTATCTTTACCATTATTATGAATGAAACACTTACAGCCGAAGATGTGTAGATGAGCAATGTTTGGCTTTCTTCCTTTGTACAGCTTGTATGGTGTCTTACCAAGTTTTGTTCTGATATAGGCTCTATTTGAAATGTAGCATGCTGTACACATGGCATCAGCCCAAAATACTTGAGACACGTTCTTTTCGTTCAACATTGCTCTAGCCATTTCTGTAAGCACTCTATTCTTGCGTTCTACAACTCCATTTTGTTGAGGCGTCCTTGGAGCAGAGAAATTGTGATCAATCCCATTAGTGTCACAATACTCTTCAAATGCTTGATTTTCAAATTCTCCGCCATGGTCGGTCCTAATACCTGCAATGGACATACCTTTCTCATTTTGCACTTTCTTAGCAAAGACAATAAATTCTTCAAACGTTTCATCTTTTGATGATAGAAAGATAACCCATGTAAATCTAGAGAAATCATCAACAATGACCAATGAATATAAGTTGCCACCAAGACTCTTTACTCTTGCTGGACCAACTAAATCCATATGCAATAGTTGAAGTGGTCTATTTGTTGAAATCTCATTTTTCAATTTAAAAGATGATTTAGTTTGTTTACCCTTTTGACATGCATCACAAATCAAATCATTTTTGAAAATCACTTTGGGCAATCCAAGAACTAAATCCTTTTTGAGTAGTTTGCCTAATTGATGCATATTAACATGTGCCAATCTCTTATGCCATAACCAACTTTCATCAGTATTACTCAGGAAACAATTTTCAGATTCATTTCTACTAATATCTAGAGTATAGCAGTTACCTTCCCTTTTTGCTCTGAGCTTAGCCTTGATATTCTTCTTATCAAGTTGTAAGTCATTTTTGTTGATAATTAAGCATTCTTCTGAGTCAAATATTACCCAGTTGTCTTTATCTGCACTTTGACTTACACTCAGCAAATTATGACACAAGCCTTCAACATAATATACATCTTTGACTTGTATTCCTTTGTCATTTTGGATTTCACCAATTCCTGCTATTCTTCCGGTTTGATTTCCTCCAAATTTTACCTCTCCACCTTCTTTAGGTTGCAATTTGGTAAAACTTTCGAAATCACCGGTCATATGTCTAGAGCATCCACTATCAATATACCACTTGTTATTTTTGGATGCTTTGAGATATTCCTGCAATCGAATGACTAAGTCTTAGGTACCCACATCTTTTTGGGTCCTTTTGGATTAGTACAAATAATTTTCTGGATATATGAACCTTTAGGTACCCATTTGTAGGTTCCTATCGTTCCTTTCTTCTTATGAATGCATGAAGAAGTATAATGGCCTTTTCTATTACAGTAGTTACAAAATGCAAAAGGATTTGATGTATGCACAGAATGCTGGAAATAATTCAAATATGACTTACCCCCTGCTTTCTTTCTACCTTTCCTTTTATCTGATTTTGGATCGTATCCAATTCCAGATCGATCATTTACAAATCGTTGAGCTTTTAAAATAACATTTAGCATCTCACTACCTTGTGTAAATTTTTCAAGAGTTTTTGTGAGATCAATGTTTTTCTTTTTCAAAGATGAACAATTTTCACAATCCTTTTCTTTAAGTTCAGTTTCAAGAGCTTTGTTTTTCTTTTTGTAAACAATCAATTCTTTAACTACTTTGATGAATTCAGAATGCAAAGCATTATATTCGGAAAGTAATTCATCATAGGTAGGTTCAGAATCATTTACCTCTCTTTCTGTTTCTTCTTGAGCAACGAGGCATATATTAGCTACTTCTTCCTCATCACTTTCTTCGTCAGAAGAGCTATCACCCCATATAGCGGATACGAAGGCCTTCTTTTTGTTGAAGAATTTGCTTTTTCTCTTTTCTTTGCTCTTTTGATTCAGTTCTGGACATTCTGATTTGATATGTCCTGGTTTTCCACATTCGTAGCAAATGATGTGATCTTTGTTGCTAGTTCCACCTTTTTGAAAGTGTTTGAATCCTTGTCCTTTCTTGTAGAACTTTCTGAATCGTTTTATGATTAGGCCCATTTCGTCATCGTCGAACTCTTCATTCTCATCTTGATTTTCTTCTTTTGCTTTTAGTGCTAGACCCTTCTTTTTCTTGTCACCGATGTCATCTAGTTCCCGTTTGAACTTTAGTTTGCTTTCATATTCAGAAAGACTTCCAAATAGAGAAGCAACTGATCTCATTGATTCTCCTTTTGCTTCTTCTATCGCAGTGACTTTGGCCTCCCATTCTTTAGAAAGAATATTCAAAATCTTTCGTACTTGGGTATGTTGATCATAAGATTTCCCAAGTGCTGCAAGTTGATTAACAAGATGAGTATATCTAAGTTCAAATTCAGAAATTGATTCACCTGATTTCATTCGAAGTAGATCGAATTCAGTGACCAAGGTGTTGATGCGATTCTCCTTTATTCCCGAAGTCCCTTCATGAGCTATTTCCAGAGCTTCCCACATTTCCTTTGCTGTTGGAAGTGTGCAGATTCTGAAGTATTCACTTTGGCTTAAGGCACTTTGTAACATCAGAATTGCCTTGCTGTTAAGAGTGATAAGTTTCTTGTCATTCTCATCATATTCCGCTGGTGTCTTGGGAATTTTCTAAGAATCTACAATCTTTGTAGGTTGATAATTTCCACTCTCAATTACATCCCATAGCCCATATTCGGTAGCCATCACGAACACTCTGAATTTTGCTTTCCAAAATGAAAAATGTTCTCCACTGAAACCGGGAGGTCTAGTGATGGATGCTCCGTCGGGAAGAATTCCTTCACCCATGCTTGCCATTGGATCCTTCTTAGGTTGTTATACCTTAACAAGAAGACCTACGCTCTGATACCAAATGTTAGAACAAGCGTTTCACCCAAGAGGGGGGGTGAATTGGGTGATACTAAAATTTCGTCGGAAATATAAAACTTTAGCAGAGGAATTAAAAACAGTAATGAGTAAGGAGAAATATCACCGAAGTGTGCACCAGGAGTTATACTGGTTCGGTCACAACCACTTTGACCTACGTCCAGTCCTCAGATCTTCTCTGAGAGTTTCACTATAACTTCCAAGATTCAGTGGGTTCTTGGCACCTCAGTACAAGCAAGTTCCTATACCTGGACACTCGCTCCCCCTTACAAATTGCAATTCAATCCCAACTCAAGGTTCCACAACCTTAAGTTATCTCAATAACAAATATTGAGTTTGAATGAAATATCTCTCTTACAGAGTGAATAAGGATCACTGAAGCATAGAAATATGATTTCAATGTGAAAACAGAGCAATAAGCTTGATAATACGTTTGTGTGTGTGCTTGTTGTTGTTCCTCTGTTTGGATGTTCCCATATATATAGATATGTTGGTGATGACCGTTGGAACATTTTCTTTCGTCCGTTGGAGAGTGCGCAGCCACTATTGACTTTTCAAGTTTTTGAAAAATATCCGTTGGCGGTGGTTGGCATTTGAACGTTTCTTTTGACTTCAATCTCTTGAAGTGTTTTCTTCATTGTTTATCTGTAAATAGACTAAGAATACTAATACAATGAAAGGTTAATCATATAGGAAACAAATCTATGAACGTTTGAATGATTTCAGAATTTCTGGGCAAGCTTACTCGAGTACCTCCTCGAGTATTGCTTGAATATTACTCGAGTACCTACTCGAGTATCTTCGGGAATTCTGAAAGTCAATGAATAAAAATAAGAACACTCGGGTAGTGCATGGAATAACTTAATTTTAAACCTTTGGAAAAATCATTTACTCGGATACACACTCGAGTAATGTACTGTCAACTTTATATATTACTCGGGTACCTACTCGAGTAATTCACTCACAACTTTATGAGTTACTCGGGTACCTACTCGAGTAATGTTGCAGAATTTCAAAGCCGAGAGCACTTACCATGTTATTCGAGTACTGACTGGAGTAATTGATTCATTTTTGCATGGGTTACTCGGGTATCACCTCGAGTAACTGTACTTTCTGAACATGGCTTACCCGGGTAGTGACTTGAGGTTTACCTTCCAAATAACTTATCATACTCGGGTACCAACTTCAAGTTTTTCACTTACCTTAGTGAGTTACTCGAGTACATACTCGAGTAAATTGTTGCAGTGGTACAAAGTGCCGAGAGCTCCATCTTTTCAGAAACAGAGTTACTCGAGTAGCGCCTCGAGTATCGTTGGTAACCTGAAGGCAACTGGAAGTTTTTCACATGATTACTCGAGTAGCTCCTCGAGTAATGTTGCAGTAGTACTAAATGCCGAGAGCTGCACATTTTTTGAAACAGGGTTACTCGAGTAGCTCCTCGAGTATCAATGGCATCCTGAAAACTTTTACACGGTTACTCGAGTATCTCCTCGAGTAAAGTTGCCTGGTTACTGGAAGTTGTCTCTGGTTACTTCAAGTTTTGTCTCATTACTCGAGTACATACTCGAGTAATGCCTTAGGAAACTTGAAGTTAATCAAGTTTCTCAGCATTATCTCTTGGCCTCTCTTCATTACTTCCATGCTTACCTCAAGTAAAGCTCATTCCTGTCATTTCTAGTTCAAGCTTGATTATTAAACATTTCCTTTTCAAACCATTCTTTTGTTATCATCAAAACATGGGATCTAACAATCACTTAACCCAATACTCAAATGATTTCAAAACACTTAGATTTAGTTATCATTAAAGTCCCTTAGGTAGCTGTAAAAGTCTCTAACAATAGCCTAAAAGGACTGGGAAGTACTAGGTTAAAAACCACTTTTCAAAATCACAAAGTGCTGAAAACAGGGGTTGGCCGAGGCCAAGAAATCTTTGGTTATGGCAAAAAATAGCTTAGAGAGTTTTTGGTTGCAGCCAAGATCTTCTGGCTGCGGTAAAAGATAGTCCAAAACATTTTGGGCTGCTGCCAAGGAAAGTTTTATTTCTTGGCTGAACTTCCAAAAATCATAACTAAATCTAGAAAACTTGAAATGAGGTGATCCCAAGTTCTATGGAAATCTATTTAAGTCCTCTATACAGTAAAAATATGAATCATTGCTTTCTATAACTACAAAAATACAGAATTCCACAATTCTTCTTGCTATTCCAAAATTGATCCCAGTTTCGACACCAAAATTTGGAAATTCATAGCTCCCAACATACACCTCAAAATGAGTGCTATAATATATCAATTAAAGCTTGACATGTCTACTATTAGACTACAAAGTTTCATAATTATTTGATACCATTTACTCATCCAGAACTGCCGTGCAAACTGAATGCCCTATACAGAGTTCACTTGACATAATTTTTCAATTTTCAACATGTGTTTCCAATGGTTCCAAAATCCAGAACCAACATTACTTCCACACAATTTTTCTCATAGAATCCAATGAAAATATCAAAACATACAAAATCACATCCCAACTATATGTTCTGTTTTGACCAAAACACAACAACCAACCACAATTTGCCAAGTTCAACATTCAATGATTGAAACCAATTCTAATATTCAAAAGACACCACAATATACAATTTCCACAACAAAACCATATGAAATTCTCACAATCCAAATTCAAGTGAAAATAAGGGAAAATACTAAAAATTTATTACTCAACCAATAGTCACAACTTATATACCAAAAGATAGCTAACACTCACCTCTTGCACTTTCCCAAACTCGTTTCTTGATTTACCAACTTCCAAATTTTCTCAAGAACAAAAACACCTCCTCTTGAGAATCTAAAACAATAGGATGAAAGCTGTTAACAAGATGAACAACTTTAAAGAAGGATATTTTGGCATTCAAGGTCAAAATCTTACCTTAATCTCAAACTTTTCTTTTCTCTTTCTACTTCTTGTGGATGAAAATGGAGAGAGCAAGAGAAAGTATGTGAAGATGAAGATGAATATGAGCTCTGAATTTTTCCATTTTTCCCATGCCTAGACGAAATAGAGCGAGAGAGGGAAGAGAAAGGATAAAATATGATTGTTTGACCTTTTTTCCCATCAACTCTCTTTTACTTCATCCAATCTTGCCACATGTCACCATCTCATAAGATCTCACCATAAGTATCTTCCACTTGGTTACACTAACCAATTACATGAGTTAGTAATTAAGTTCTTCCTTAGTTGCTCACTAATTGGTCGGTACATTTTCCATTCTTCCAATTTTACCCTTGATTATGTAAATTCTTATTGAATCACCACTTAAACACATTTTCTCATTCCTTTCTCTCATTCATGTGCCATTCCCTCTTATTTTAGCCTAAAAATTACTTTGTCATATAATTATGCTAATATAGAGGGTGTTAGACATTTTCAATAATTAATTCAAGTCACAATTCGATTCTATTTCAACGAAAACATTTTCCCACATTAATTTCATTCTCAATAATCGTCATTAACCCTTAATCAAAATTTAGGGCATTAAAATTCTCCCCCTGTACAATAAATTTCATCCTTGAAATTTGTTACACATTTTGGGACATAATCCTTAGATGCCTCCCATAACGGCTTCTGTTCTCAAATCGTTTTTCATTAGGGCAGTCCCTTATAGACTACTTGCACAAACCATATGCTACATGTCCGATTCTCCCAAGAATCTTAAACGGACCAATACTTTTTGGCTCAGTTTCTTTCTCTTAATCACATTACCAATTCCGGTACCTGGAGATACTCTCACGAGCATGTGATCTCCGTTTTCAAACTCTAGAGGTTTTCACCTCATTTGATCATCATTCGAACCGACTGTACTTGTTCATCCTAGCTTTGGGCCTCTTCAATCTCAGTCATTAATTCACTTGCCCTTGGGAACACTATACTTACACATATAATTTGAAATCGCCACTATACATAACCACTGCAAAATGCAATCACTACACGAACACCATCATTGCAGGAACACAATCGTCGCAAGCTCATTATCATGAGTGGCTTGCTTATTTCATAAGACCTCAGCACTTGGGAGGCATATGCCACCACTCTGCTCAATCTAGTCACTTCTTCTAGGAATAACTCAAAGAACTACCTATTCACTACACACAAATAACAGCTTCCGCTGTATTCACATATACATCAGCTTTCGCTGTTTTCATAAGTACCTCAGCTTTCACTATTTTCACAAATACGTCAGCTTTCGCTGCTTGCAAAAATACCTCAGCTTTCGCCTTTTGCACAAATAGCTCAGCTTTCACTATTTTTGTAATGCCCCAACTTGGGCTTAAGGTCTAATGACTTCAAAAGTGAATGTAATTATTGTTAAATAAATACTTTTGAAGAATATGATGTGAAATTATGATTTGAATGTGTTATGATCAGTGCCTAAACCTTGTATTTAAGTTCAATTATGGATTAACATCTAAATTAAATTAAATAAGAGGGAGGGTGCATGGTAAGGTGAAATAGAATGATAGAATGTGCTTAGTAGTGGTTCAAGTGGAATTACTATAATCAAGGGAAAAATAGTAAAACGTAAAGTTACAGACCAATTGGTCAGTTACCGAAGAGGAAACTCCTTGGTAACTTAAAGATCAATGGCTAGGATTGAGTAATTAATAGGGTGGAATCATGTGCTTTGAGTTCATGTGTTTCCATGTAATAAGACCTAGGATCTTGACAAGTAGCATTATGTGGACCATGGGATTAAGGTCAACTTTTCAAACCATTCTCCTCTCTCCTCTCTCCTTCCAATTCAGTTGTTAGCATAGGGAAGGGAAAAAATGTGCACTTCATCATCATCTCATCTTTGCTCTCTCCATTCTCCATTTTCGGCTAAGGAAGGAAGGAAAGAGAAAGTGAAAGGTAAGGTTTTGACTTTGTGCTTGATCTCAAATGCTCTAAACCTCTTCATTAATCTTGTCCATAGTGATGAGAACTTTCTTTCTATGGTTTTAGATTTTTTAAAGAGGGTGTTTTACAATTTGAGCAAATTTGGAAGTTGAGGAATTAATGATTTAATCTCGAGAAGAGGAAGAGGTAAGAAAGAGCTCTTTTTTGACATATTCATTGTGATCATTGAATAAGTTTTGTAAATTTTAGATTTTACCCTGATTTTGGTAAAATTTTCGAATGCATGAATTGGCTAATGTTGTTAGAGCAAGCGTTTCACCCAAGAGGGGGTGAATTGGGTAATACTAAAAATTTCGTTGGTAGGATTACAAGGCCGAGAGCACTTCAAGTTTGCTTACCTTGTTACTTGAGTACTTACTCGAGTAGACATCAATTTTCTGCATAGCTTACTCAGGTAGGAACTTGAAGTTTTCTTCTAAATAACTCTGCATTACTTGAGAAGTGCCTCGAGTGAAGTGTGATAAAAGCATTTCATGTTATTCGAGTATTACCTTTAGGTTTTGCTTACCACAGTGAGTTACTCGAGTAGCTCCTTGAGTAACATTGGCAGGATTGAAAATGCTGAGAGAAACATATTTCTTGAGGCGGGGGACTCGAGTACTGACTAGAGTAATGTTGGCAGGCCGAGAGTAACTGGAAGTCTTTTATATGGTTACACGAGTACTTACTCGAGTAACATTGGCAAGTCGAGAGCAACTCCAAGTGATTTACCTGGTTACTCAAGTAGCTACTCGAGTAATGTTGGCAAGCTAATAACAACTGGAAGTCATTTACCTTATTACTCGAGTGCTTACTCGAGTAACGTTGACAGGTTACTTGAAGGTTGACTCTGATTACTTCAAGTTTTTGTCTCATTACTCGAGTACTTACTCGAGTAACCCTTTAGAAAACTTGCCAGTGATGAAGTTTCTTAGCTTTTTTTCTTGGCCTTTCTTCATTACTCTAAAGCTTACTTCAAGTGATGATTTGCCCTGTTATTACTTTGTTCAAACTTATTTTTTTATCAAATCTTTTTCATACCATCCTTTATTATCATCAAAACATGAGAGATCTAACAAATGTATGGTGGTGGAATTGGTGGCATATTGTGTCTTTGAGCCATTGGTATTAGTTTGAAATTTTGGAAACCAAATTGATCATTTTGTGGTGTTGGGGTTTAACGTGGTTAGAAATGTAAAATATAACATTGTGATGGAAATTTGGTTGTTTTGGTGTGTCCAATGAGTTCTTTATGTGAATTTGTGTGGGGAAAGGTTGTTTGGGAGATTGGAAATTCATTGGACACTTTGGGCAAAATCTGGAAAAATTCTATTAGTTGTTGCAGTTTTGGCTTTTGATAAGCCTTACTCGAGTGCGTTGAGTCTCACTCGAGTGAGTATATATTTTGTACCTTTAGGTAGCATATGGGGGAAACACTCGCGGTCAAATTGTCAAGAGTGTGTTCGGGCACACACAAGTGTTCGGTAATCACCCGAGTGCTAGAGCTAGTGCTCGAGTGCACTTCTCATTCTAGGGTTTCTGTTGCTCTCAGGTAGTCACTTCTCGTGCCTCACTCGGTAGGACTCAGGTGAGTAAAAGGTTATCACTCGAGTGTTGAGGTAAGCACTCGAGTATTATGATAACTCTTTGTCTCAGTTTGTGCTCTCGACTAAAAACTTGCACAAGTGATCTTTAGTGCTCGAGTGCAAGTCGCTCCATCACTCGAGTGAGGTCTTCTTCACTCGAGTGTCTGAATCAAAATTAGTGTGTTCACTTCTGAAAAGGGATCTTCAGGGTAGTTTTTTCTAACCCTTTAGGCATATGTCTAGGCTTCTAGTAGCCACCTAAAGAGTTCAAATAATAACCAACCTTAAGTATGGTGAACATAAGAATTTAGAATAGAGAATAACCTATCGTCTTTGATTTTGGTTTATAGGCTTTAACATTTGCCCTGATTATAAGCAACTAGTGCCAGTGCACACCAGGAAAGATCAAGGTAGTGACGTTTTTCCTTATACTATATGTGATATATTGTGTGTTTGATTTATCATTGATTTGTGAAGACTTTATATGCTGCAAAGCTTGTGAATATGAGCTGAAAGGCTATTTATGAAAGATGAAAGTCTATTTATAGGCCGAAAGGCTATTTGTGAAGCCAAAAGGCTATGTTAACCATAAGGCTATGCGTATGCACTGCCACACCAAAAGTCCTTGAGTCGCTAACTACGGTTCGGGTAATGACTGCGTGCCTTCTCGAAGGTAAAAGGGGATGAGGGTGGGGTGTAATATGTATTCCTGTTGTTGATTGATGATTTACTTGCATGCTATGAAATTACATGTGGTGTGAGTGATTTGTTACTACTGGGATTCTTTTGAATCTCATTCTTTCCTTTAACTAACCTTTAGACAAGGTAAGTGGCTCCAAGGATAAGCAGACGACTAAGGGCAGATAGGACACTTGAGGGAGATTTGTATTTGGGTTGTTGGTTTTCAGCAAGTAGACCTGGAGGTGGAAGAAGTTGATAACAATCCACCTGATCCTATGCAAGAGCTGATGGGTCTGATTAGATATCAGTAAGATATGATTATTGAGCTGAGAGAAGAGGTCAGAGTAGAGAGAGTAAAAAACAAAGAAGACCCGGCTTAGTCCACTCTGGAAGAGACCGAGGAAGGAACTCAACATGAAGAAACTGCAGAAGGGTCGGCATGACTATTAGAATCACCTCCTTGTGCTAGACCAAACCAAGAATCATAAGGGGTTCCAGTTAGAGAGGAAAGGGATTTGCAATATTGGGTTTCAAAATTCTGCAAGCACCTGCCTCCAGTGTTTAGAGATAGATTTGATCCTCAAGAGGCTGAGGATTGGTTGAATAGGCTAGAGAAAATCTTTGAAGTTCTTGAGTGCCCAGATGAGGTGAAGGCACGATTAGCAATATCCAAGCTCGAGGGAGATGCAGATCGATTGTAATATCCCAAAAAGTGATTAAGGGCTAATGACTTCAAAAGTGGATGTAATTATTGTTGAATAAACACTTTTGAAGAATGTGTGATGGGAATTTGGATATTTTAATGATTCCAATGGATTCCTTGTGAAAATTTATGTGGGAATGATGTTTGGTATGAAAATGGAACCAATGGAAGCAAAGATGCAAAATCTAAAATTCTGTCCAGTGAAATTCTATTCTGGGCAGTCCGTTTGTGTGAACGTTTTTAATGACCAAATGGTATCTAAAAATTCTGAAACTTTCCAGTCTTATAGTTCACATCTCAAGCTTCAAAATGGACATATAATTTGTTCCATTTCGTTTTGTGAAGGAGATATAACTGTCCAAATTTTGAGATGGAAAATGAACTCTGTTTTGGGGCAGTGATGAGTTTTATGTAATTCTGGAATTGTGTGGTGATTTTTAGTAATGGCCAAAATTTTTCCTATGAAGAGGACTTAAATATCTTTCATTTGACTTTTAAATCACCTCATTTTGAGTTTTCTAGAATTAGTTATGATTTTTCAAAGTTTGGGCAGAAAATCTGCCAGAAAATCCGAAAATGGGAATTATGACATCATCTCAATAAAAGATGACATCAGCATGGACTTAAATATGTTATCATCTTCCTCAGCTCATTTCTGTCGCACACAGCAGCTGAATGAGGAGTGAGAACGTTGAGGTTTGTAGAGAGAGAAAGGAGAAGAAAAATCACAAGGTAAGCCGATTTCTCCGACGATTTAACTCCTAACGCGTGTAACTCCGATCCTAAGCTACTCCTCTTTGTTCTTTAAGGTTTGGAAGCTCAAAATCTGTTGTTGAGCACTTAGGGTTTTCAGCAATATTTGGGAAAAACTTGTGGGAGCTTGAGGTAACTTCCAAACCTTCGTATATTGTCTATTCTGGCTGCTGTGGGCAATTTAATGGGTGAAATTTCGCCGGATTGCCATTGGTTTTAAATTTTGGAAAAGTGTGTTCCTAAGGGTTATGCTGCCCAATTTTAGTTCAAATGGTTGTTATAATTCAATTAGATGGTTAATAAAGTGGTTAGGAGTATAAAGGAACGCGTTTACGGAGCCGAAATCGTAAAACCCCGATTTTCCCCGGAGAACTCATAAATTTCGGCCAGCTCTAGAAATGGGTCTTAGAGTTGGATTTTCAATGATTTGATGGTTCCATTGAGTTCAGGGGCGAAAATTAGGTGGGGTTACAGTTTGTCACTTTTTTGGAAAAGGCCGAAAAAGCATAATTACGAAAACGCCCCTAAAACCCTTAAAGTGTGGCTGCCAAGGGTAAATTTGTAATTTAACATTGAATTTGATAATTCCGAATACAGAAATGGATTCCTTGGGCAGAAATATGTTAGGATAGCCCAGATTAGAATTTCAGGAAAAGTGTAACCGGACCGGATACGGCGGGCTCAAGCCGGGTCCCCGGGGGTAGTTTTGTAAATTTTCATTATAGACTCATATAACCGTCTAAATGGTGCATTTGGAATTGTAGGATTCGATATTTGCCGCCCTCGGGAGCCAACTGCGCCGAAGGACGTCAGGAAAGGACAAGGTAGTGACTCTCTCTCTCTTATACTTTGTGTAATGCACTGTATGTGTGTTGTATCACTGTTTTATGATGATTTCTGATGCTGCTGCGGTTACAACTGGTGATAGCTGTCGTTTACAGTGCAAGATGTCGTTTACAGCGTAAGCTGTCATTTACAGCGTAAGCTGTCGTTATTGTGATTACAGCGTAAGCTGTCGTGATGTTGATTACTGATTACAGCGTAAGCTGTCGTGATGTTGATTACAACAAGAGCTGTCGAATTGTGTATACAGCCGTGAGTGCTGTCGTTTGTGGTGAAAACCATGTATCTGTGAATTGCTGCTGCTGTTGCTGTTTGTGATTTATGTACATGCTTTGCGTTTATGCATTGTGTGAGTGGTTTGTTACTACTGAGATTCTCTCGAATCTCATTCTTTCCTATGACTAACATTTCAGACAGGACGTGTGGCTCAAAGGAGAAGCGGCCAACCCGGAGCAATTAGGACCCTTGGGGGTATATAGTTGAGTTGGAAACGTTGGTTATGTATTTTAAACTCTCGATTACTGTATATTCTGAATCAGGAACACTACATTCGATTTTGGTTGTGTAATCCCCTAGTGTATACTTATAAACCTTCAGGTTTTTATGCATAGAACCCGGGAGTTGCCGGGGATGCAGTTATACACTCTGATATGATTGAATGTATATTAACTGCACAGGTAATTATATTCGAATATTGAAATTGAGACCTGGATGGGAAAAAGAGTTTTGAAAGTTTTGTAAAAATTTTACTGTGAGACAGAAAGTTTAAAACGAGGTTAAAGCATCCAATGGTCTCTAATCCGATTTAAATATGTGTTATCGAATTATAATTACGTGTTTAAAGTCAGGGGGTTACATCGATGGTAGTGGAATATCACCTTAATGATAAGAAATAGAAATGTGCTACTGACCTAGGAACTGTTCCAGCAATAATTCAATGAAAACTATTTTCCCAAGTCAGTGCGACTCAAGAAAGAAACTGAATTCCTCTATATGAAGTAAGGTGACTTAAAGTCTTATGATGACTATC
This sequence comes from Inga laurina, assembly GCA_963855925.1. Taxonomy (NCBI): domain Eukaryota; kingdom Viridiplantae; phylum Streptophyta; class Magnoliopsida; order Fabales; family Fabaceae; genus Inga; species Inga laurina. Next base: position 13,213,485 of record OY979712.1, on the reverse strand, counting down.
TGTCCCATTTCATCTGGCTATCCAGATATTCCTCATATCTACGGACAATGGATGATGAGGAGTGGAGTTCTGATATGTCGATAAGTGGGCTGCGCGAGAATTGAGTTCATATCCGGCTAAAGCTAGTTTATCGAGTTCAATAAGGCGGTCAAGGAATGCAAGATTACCAAGAACAATCTAAGAGATATGTATCTGGCTAAGGCTACTAGTAGGCGCAGTGAACCCAATAAGGGTAATACCTCTAAAAAATGGAAGGGCTAGGGATCTTCTTCATCCCGAGGTACCGGTAAGAAGCCCTACTAGCCTAGAGATTGTGAGCCTCAGAGATTTATGTAGAGTGGGTATGTCCTCATTATAATCAACCACATTATGGCGAAAATTGTCAGGCCAAAATGATCTGCTTTAATTGTAAACAATCGGGACATCTTTCTAGAGATTGTTAGCGGCTGTAGGTAGAGCAGATATCGAGGACTCAGGGTAGAGTATTTGCTATGACTCACAAGGAAGCTTGGAAGTACCCTGATCTCATCCAAGGTAAAGTTCTCCTTAATGGTAATGTATTGCAAATGTTGTTCGAATAGGGTGCAAGTCATTCCTTTATTGCTTATGATTGTATGAAGCACCTGGGTATGCAAGTGCATAAATTGCCATTTGATTTAGTTGTGTTGACACTGATGGGTGTTAAGGCTGTGACTGATGAAGCCTGTTTGAACTGTGTCATAACCGTGGAAGGGCTTAAGTCTACTATGGATTTGATTTGTCTGCCGCTCTACCAATTAGAAGTCATTCTAGGTTTTTCATTGGTTAACAACAAATAATGTGTTACTTGATTGTGGGAACAAGAAGATAGTATATCCTACTTCTCAGAGTGTTGAGGCTGCGAATAGCAGTTTGAATTTTCTTTCAACAATCAAGGCTGAGAAATATCTAGAAAGAGGTTGCCAGGGGTATATGGTGTTCTTTTCTATTCAAGGAGAGATCGAAGAAATTTTGAGCAGTATACCTGTGGTAAATGAATTCTGTGAAGTATTTTTTGATGATCTTAGCGAATTGCTTCCTGAAAGGGAAGTTCAATTTTTGATTGAGATTGTGCCTAGAGCTGGTTCTATTTTAAAGGCCCTGTACCGTATGGCCTTAAATGAAATGGCGGAGTTAAAGAAATAAATTAAAGACTTACTTGAAAAAGGGTTCATTAGATCCTGTGTGTCGTCATGGGAAGGTCCAGTTTTGTTTGTTAAAAAGAAAGATAGGAGTCTACGTTTGTGTATTTGTAACGCACCAAATTTTGATTAAGGGCTAACAATGATTATTGAGGATAATTATTGAATTAAAGTTGGAATTTATTATATGTTTTATGGTAATATTAATTAATATGTCATAATCGGTGGAAAATTGATAGAATGGAATTACTGGTCATAAGTTAGTAGTTAATGGGGAAATTAATTACTAACTAAGAGTAAAATGAGAAGTGTGATTAAATGGCTAAGGGGGGAATTAAAGTGACTAATTGGGTGTTTACTTTATGGGAGCCAATAAGAAGAGGACGAGTGGAAAGTGTAGATGAAGGGGGAGATAAGAGAAAAGTCAAAATGCAATTTTAAAAATAATTTCTCTCTCCTTTCTCCCCTACATTTCAGCTAACAAGAGAAATAGAGGGGAGTAGAGTGATCATTGCTTTCTTCATCTTCACTCATCTCTCTCACTCTTTTCTCTTCTCATTCGGTGCCATTGGAGACCAAAGAAGAAGGAAGAAAAGCTTGAAAAAGGTAAGGGAGATGATCTCAAATGCTCAAACTCAATTCTCTAAAGTTATTCCTTGAGATAAGAGCTTCATTTTGATGGTTGTAGTTTGCCATTTGGTGTTGGTTTGTGACTCCAAAGAATTGTGAAGGTTGGAGAATCAAGAAGTTTTTTTTGAGAAAGTTGTTAAGGTGAGTTAAAGAGACCTTTCTATCTAAGTTTTATGCCAAATGGTTTAGCTTTGAAATTCTGGAATTTATCGCCTATTTTCAAAAATGATGGTCATTGGGATGTTTGGCATGTTATTGGTATGGAATTGGTATGTTTGGAATGTATGTGGATAGATAGAAAGGGATTTGGGATTGAATGATTATGTTTGGTGATTTTTGAATTTTGGTGTTTAGTGTTACCTAAAACCAAAGCATGATAATGGAGTAGGAGTTTGGTAGTTTTGGTATTTCCATTGATTCCTTGAGTGATTTTGTGTGTGGATAGCTTTGGTTCAAGTTTTGGGTTCATTGAGAACTCTTGGGAAAATTCTGGAGAATAGTGTTAGTGTTTCTGCGTTTTTTGGTTTCGGATGTGTGTCACTCGAGTGAGGGGGTATCACGCGAGTGAGTCAGTCAAATTCCTCATTTTCCCTTCAGTTTCTTCATTGCACTTCTGTAAAAAGGGCAAGAGTGTTACCTCACATGCAAGTGTGGTGGGTTCTCACTCGAGTGAGCCTCCTCTCACTCGAGTGGAGGTGTATTTGACACCAAGAATTTTCCTCTCGGGTTATTACTCGCGGCCAAGTCTCAAGAGTGCACCATAACACTTGCGAGTGTTAAGCATTCACTCAAGTGAAAAGATCCATACTCGAGCGCTCCTTTCCTTTGAAATTCCCATTACTCCCAGGCAAACACTTTTTGGATCTCACTTCCTGGTATTCGAGTGAGCATTTGGTTGTCACTCGAGTGTTGTTTTCTGTCCTCGAGTGTTCTCATCTTCTGAAAGTTCTAATGCTCTCGGATATTCACTTGATGTTCTTCACTCTCTAGTACCCGAGTGCAGACCGTACCATTACTCGAGTGAGGCCGTCTTCACTTGAGTGAAACAATGAAAAATGTCAGTGTTTGTGCTTCAAAAGGGGATCTTTGGAATTGTCCCTCCAAACCTTTAGGGCTTTTGTAAAGTCATTTATGAATATTCAAAAGACAATAATGATAACCAATTTAAGTACTATGAAGTTATTTGAGAATTGGAATAAGTGATAATGCATTGTCCTTAATTATGACTTTGGGATTTGATATTTTCCTAGAGCATAGAAGGCCTGTGCCTACTCAAGATCGGAAAGACCAAGGTAGTGACACTTTATCCTATATCATGTGGAATGCATTGCTTGTTTGTATTAATCATTGAATGAGCGAGGGGATGTGGCGAACGCCCGGCCTTGAATATTGTTGAGGAGATGTGGCGAAAGCCCGGCCTTGAATATTGTTGAGGTGACGCGGTGAGAGCCCGGCCTTGTGTAATACCCCGAATTTTGAGACTTGAGCTTAGAGAATAAGCCTGAGATTAGTGGATTGCTAAGCCCCAGTTTAGCAAGATCCTAAATTGTGATTAGGGGTTAATGACTACAAAAGTGGACGTGGTTAGTGATTAATGAACCCTTTTAGAGAATATAGAGTGGATTGTGGTTGCTTGTGTTATGAGCAACGCCAAAACCCTGTATTTGAGTTCAATTGTGGATTAACATCCAAATTGACTTAGAATAGAGGGAAGAATTGAATGAGGTATTGTGATGGAAATGGTGTCATGTTGTGGTATTTAATCATTGGAATTGATTTAAATTGGATTGGACACACTGGTTGCAAAATTGGAAATGCTGTCCAGTGTGAATTCTGTCTGGGCAGTCTTCTCGTGTGGACGTTTTTACTAGGCAAATGATGTCATAAAATTATGAAAATTTCCAGTATTAAAGCTCACATCCCAATCTTCAGAATGGACATATAATTTGTGCCATTTCATGTTGGGGACTGGGAGATATGACTGTCCAAATTTTGAGGTCGAAAATGGACTCTATTTTGGGGCAGTGATAAAATTTGTGTAATTATGGAATTGTGAGGTGATTTCTAGTATTGGTAAATATTTTTCCTATAAAGAGAACTTAAATACCTTTCATTTGGCTGTAGAATCACCTCATTTCAATTTTTCTAGAATTAATTATGATTTTGCAAAGTTTGGGCAGAAATCTGCCAAAAATCCAAAAATTGAGAATTATGACATCATCATGTTACATTGATGACATAAGCATGGGATATGTTATTAAACGGTTTTTCCTTCTTCCTCCTCATTTATGACGCTGAGAACAGCCGAAATAGAGAGAGAGCATATGGGATCTTTAGAGAGAGAAAGAGGAAGAAATCTCGTAAGGTAAGCCCATTTCTTCGACGATCTAGCTCCTAACGTGTATAACCTTGTTCCTAAGCTTCTCTTCTACATGGATTAAGGTACTTGAAGCTTAATTTTGCTGTTTAAAAGGGGCTAGGGTTCAGCCATATTGAGTAAAATCCAGAGGGAGCTTGAGCTAACTTCCGAAACTTCAATCTTTGATTGTTCTGGCTGCTGTGGTTGATTTAATCGGTGAAATTTCACCGGATTGCCTTTGTTTGTAAATTTGGAAAATGGGTTGGTCTAGGGGTTATGCTGTCCAAATTAGGTCTTAATGTTAGTTGTAACCTAATGTAATGGTTAATAAAGTGGTTAGGAGTAGAAAGAAACACGTTTACGGAGCCGAAACCGAAAAACCCCAATTTTCCCTGGAGTACTTGTATATTTCGGTTATGGCTATAAATTGGTCTTAGAGTTGGATTTTCAATGATTTGATGGTTCCATTGAGTTCAGTAGCGAAAATTAGGTGGGGTTACAGTTGGTCACTTTTTCGGAAAAGGCCGAAAAAGCATAATTACGAAAACGCCCCTGAAACCTTTAAAGTGGGGCTGCCAAGGGTAAATTTGTAAATTGACATTGAATTTGATAATTCCGAGTCCGGAAATGGATTCCTTGGGTGAAAATATGTCAGAATAGACCATGTCAAAATTTCAAGGAAAGTGCAGCCGGACCGGGTACGGCGGGGTCGGGCCGGGTCCCCGGGGGTATTTTAGTAATTTTTCAATATAGCTTCATATAACCCCCAGAAACACTATGGAAGTATCTAAATAGTACATTTGACATTGTAGGATTGAATGTGAAGCCCCGAGTTGTTGGCACGTAAATCGAGAAGAAAAGACTGGAGGTAGCGAACTTATCTCTCCTGCATGCTCTGATAGTAGTATTAATGTGTTGATGCATGTTATTGCTTTGCTTGATTATGTGGAACATGTATGAATGATTTAAAGCTATGTTTCAATATATGCTATGGCCATATGTGTATCGTTCGAATCATTGAGCTTATAGATTTATCATTGTATGTATGCATGAGTTATGTGATGCAAGCATGTCATGCATTAAACACTTATCTTGCCTGCATATTGATAATGTTTCCCTACTGAGATTCTCTCAAATCTGACCCTCCCCTACCAACAATTTAGACAGGGCAAATGGCTCGTGGAGGGAGCGGCTAGGACTCCTTCGAGATGAAAGTTGGTAGTTGGTTACCAATGAGTTGTGAAGACTGTATATAACTCAGTTGAATATATGGTTATGAATTTGAGATGAGATTGTGTAATCCCCATTTGAAGAATTGTAATGGGCAATTGTGCCCCGTGTATCTTTAGTAAAGGTATGTACCCGGGATTGCCGGGATGATTATGTTGTGCACTCTGATATTTATATAAATGTGATTTATCTTCGTGTAGTAATTGTATTCGAAATGTGAATATGAGACCAAGTTGATTAGATTTTAAAAGGTATTTGTGAAAACCCTATCTCAAGGATGGGATTTTAAAAGAGTTTTGATTATTATTGGTCTCTATTTCATTTTAATTGTGTATTTCAGATATAATTACGGAGGGGGTTACACCTTGAATATAATTGAGGGGATGTGATGGTTAGCCCAGCCTTGAATATTGTTATGCTACATTGTGATATATGCTTACTTGCTTTGTTTATTATATATCATATACATAAACTATTGCTATTGGGATTCTTTTGAATCTCATTCTTTCCAAATAACATTTTTAGATAGGGCAATTGGATCAAGAGGCAAGCAAGTGGATAAGGGCGATTAGGACTACCGGTGGTAGTCTTAGCTACTATCTGTTTTGTTTTTTATTGGTTATCATTTTGGACAATGTATATATTGAATTGACCACATGATTGTAGTTTTTGTGTAATCCCCAATTTAGGAATTGAGATGGGCAATGATGCCCTATACAAACTTTTGGAATAATGTTATTATCCTAGGTGAATGTCGGGAATTTGGATTATACTCTAATATTATACATGTAACAAACCGAACAGGCCTAATGTTTTATGAATCAATGAATAGAGATCTATTTATCCATGTGTTGTAAAATGTTTTTAATTATTCCGGATCTCTTATTCAATTATAAAATGCGTTTAAATATTAATTACGGCCTTAATAGTGACGAGGGTTACATTTGTAGTATCAGAGCAATTTTCTTGACATGGGTAGATTTTGCTAGGATAGCGGGTTTAGTTTTTGGTTTGATATTGCTAAGTGATTGATAAGTGTTGGTTGTATACACATGAATATTCCTATTAGTGTTGGAATATAAGTTTAAGGAATATGTGTATACTTTATTATGATTTCTGACTCGGGGAACCATTTGTAGACTGAAGAGGAAATAATGGCTCCCACTAGAGTAGAAGACCTGACCCAGAGGTAAAAGAGATCAATGAAAATCCACCTGACCCAATGCGGGAGCTGATGAATTTAGTAAGGGAACAAAGGGATATGATTTCTGAGCTGAGAGAAGACTCAGGGAGAAAGAGCCAAGCGCAATAAGGAGAAGGTCCAGTCTACATATGAGGAGACCCAAGAGGAGACCCGACATGAAGAGATAGTTGAGGAGTCTAATTGGTCTCGAGAGACCCCATCTTGTATGGTGCCCAATCAAGAGTCACAAGGGGTACCTGTCCGAGAGGGTAGAGACCTATAATTTTGGGTTTCTAAATTTTGCAAGTATATGCCCCTGTGTTTAAAGGAAGATTTGACCCTCAAGCGGTGTAGGATTGGTTAATTAGGCTAGAGAAGATCTTTGAGGTACTTGAGTGTTCCTCTGAGGTTAAAGCCAAACTGGCTATTTACAAGATAGAAGGGGATGCAGACAGGTGGTGGAGAAAGATTGCTATGACTATATGGGCCTGCAATGTGATAGTAACTTTGGAAGTGTTCCAAGAGCAGTTCAATGACAAATACTTCCCAAAGTCCGTGAGAATTGAGAAAGAGTCAGAGTTTCTGGCTATCAAGCAAGGAGACAATGAAACATTTGATGATTACTTGTCTCGGTTTATCCGTCTATCCCGATACTCCTCGTACCTCAGGAGAATGGATGATGAGGAATGGAGTTCTGACATGCTGATCAGTAGTTTGAGGCGTGAGTTGAAGAAGAGGTTGGCCACCCGACAATTTGATAAATTCAGCAAAGCGGTTGAGGAGTGTCGTATTACCGAGAATAATCTGAGAGACATCAACCCGAGTAAGGGTGGTGGTCGTGGTGAAACTGGTAAGGGAAGCTTCCCCCATAAGTGTAAAAGGCAAGGATCTTCATCCAAGGGTGGAGGTAAGAAGCCATATTACTCTGGGAATCGTAAGAACAAAAAATTCTCAGGTCAATGGATATGCCCTCATTGTAACAGAGCCCATTTTGCAAAGAATTGTGAGGGACAAGCGGTATGCTTCACTTGCAAGCAGCCGGGACATTTTGCCAAAGATTGCAAGGTCGATCGGCAGAGTCAAGGGAGAGTGCTCGCTATGACTCATGAAGAAGCAAGGAAATCTCCCGACTTGATTCAAGGTAACATTCTTCTAAATGGTAGTTCATTGCAAACTCTGTTTGATTCAGGTGCTAGTGATTCGTTCATAGCCTATGACTGTGTAAAGCGCCTAGGATTACATGTTCATAAACTATCATTTGATATTGTTGTGTCATCACCTATGGGTGCTAAGACTATGGCTACAGAAGCTTATCTGAATAGTGTTATAACTGTTGAAGGGTTTGAGTCTACCATTGATTTGATTTGTTTGCCTCTTCATCAACTAAATGTGATTCTGGGTATTGATTGGTTGACAGCGAACAATGTAACGCCCCAAATTTCAATTAAGGGCTAATGATAATTATTGAGGATAATTATTGAATTAATGTGGAATGATTATGGGTTTCGGCGATAATATTAATTATTATGCCATGATTAGTGGAAATTGAAAGAATGAAATTGTTGGGCAATTAGTTAGTGATTAATAGAGAAATTAATTACTAGCTAAGAGGAGAAATTAGATCTTGTGAATTTTGAAATATTCATATTCATAAGGAAATGGGTAGATAAATTCAAGAATTGAATTAAATTACAAAGGTGATAGCAAAATCATAATTTTGCCAATTTAGCCCAAGATTAATTATTTTCCAATTAATTGGAGTTAATTTCAATTAATCAAGGAAAATAAAGGAAAATGTATAAATTGAATATTCTTGGTGGAATAAATTGAGACTTGTGGAATAAAGTAAAAGCCCATATTTTTATTGGTGGATATTTAGGAGAAGGGAAATATTTACTTGGAAGATAAATATGCCAAGTGGCATCATCCAAAGCCAAGAGATTAAAATTTTAATTGCTAAAGTTGGAAGAGGATAAGATCAAAGTACAAGTACAAGGTGAGGTCATAAAACTTAATTTTGGAAGTAAAGTAAATTAAGTAAAATAGGAAGATATTTATGAAGCTAATGCTTCATCTTTCTCATTCTCATTACATGACCAAACATAGAGAGAGAGAGAGAGAGAGAGAGAGGGGCTTCAAAAGAAGCTTAGGAAAGCTAGAGAGAAGAAGGGCAAAATCCAAAGGTAAGTCTTGTAGATCTTGTGATTAAGCTTCCCTTTTTGTCAAATATCTCCTCTAACCTTTTGATCTTCATGGAAAATAGGGGGTAGCAAGCAAAATCTCAAGGTTTAGGGGAGAAAGGGAGGACGATTTTTTAGAGAAAGAAAGTGAAGCAAACCAAGGTAATTTCAAGAACAACAACTCTTGTGGTTTATTGTTGTTGCTATTGTTGTTCTTGGCTTGGTTTGGTATTGGTTGGTTCATTTTGTAAATTTGGAAAGTCCTAATCCTAAGGGGCTATGCTGCCCAAATTTTTTTGAATCATAGTTAAGAAGTGTTTAAGTGAGTTAATCAAGGATTAGAAGGGGAAAAGTACAAGTTTTGGAAGCTAAAACACAGCTCCATTTTTCTATTTTTCCTTCAATATTTCGGCCAGAACCAGATCTGGTAGTAGGAGTTGGATTTTCATGAAATAAATGGTTCCATTGAACTCAGTGGGCAAAAATATGTGGGGTTACAGTTGGACACTTTTCAGTAGAGGCCGAAAAAGCATAATTACGAAAACGCCACTAAAATCCCTAAATAGGGGCTGTCAAGGGTATTTTTGTAATTTGACGGTGAATTTGGTGATTTTGAGCCCGGAAATGGATTCTTTGGGTGAAAATACTTTAGAATAGCCTTGGTCAAAATTTTGGAAAAACGTGCCATCGGGCCGGGTAAGGCGGGGCCGGGCCAAGGTCCCAGGGGCATTTTGGTAAATTTTTGCCATAGGCTAATATAACCATAAGAAACACTATGGAAGAGTCTAAAATGATACTTGGATAGGTTATGACCTATTTCTTGTACATTTAATATTTTAGGACCGAGTCGGAAGCCGGAAGCGGCACGTTTTACGAGACACACTAAAAAGGTGGTATTTGAGATAGTACTTCCTAATCCTTTTAGGCGATTGTTAGAGACTTTCATAGCTACTTAAGGGACTTTAATGATAACCAAAACTAAGTGTTTTGAAGTCATTTGAGTATTGGAATAAGTAATAATGCGTCGTCCTTAATTATGACTATAGGATTCGATATTTGCCCAGATCGTAGAAGGCCTACGCCTGATCAAGGATGGAAAGAACAAGGTAGTGACACTTTATCCTATATCATGTATATTGCATTTCTTGTTTGAATTAGTCATTGAATACAGTTATAGTGAAAGGATGTGGTGAAAGCCCGGCCTTGATTACAGATATAGTGAGGGGACGTGGTGAAAGCTCAGACTCGAATACAGATAAAGTGAAGGGGCGTGGCATAAGCCCGACCTTGTATATAGTGAAGGGAATGTGGCGAAAGCCCGGTCTCGAATATTGAATGCTGTATTGTGTTATATGTTTACTTGCTTTGTATATATGCATCATATACGTAAACTGTTGCTACTGGGATTCTCTAGAATCTCATTCTTTCCAAATAACATTTTTAGATAGGGCAAGTGGATCGAAGAGTAAGCAAGTGGCAATGGACAATTAGGACTGCTAGCTGTAGTCTTAGTTATATATTTTGGTTTTATACTGAACTTGTTATCATTTTGGACAAATGTATATATTGAATAAAGTTATAGTATTATAGTTTTGCGTAATCCCCGGTATGGGTATTGAGCTGGGCAGTGATGCCTTGTATAAACTGTTGGATTAATGTTATTATCTCGGGTGAATGTTGGGAATTGTGCTGATACTTTGATATTATATATGTGACAAACTGAAAAGGCCTATTGATTTTATAAATGAATTAACGAAGATCTGTTTGTACAAGTATTTTAAAAAGTTTTTATTTACTCCGGATCTCTTATCCAATTATTAAACATGTTCAAACGCTAATCTCAGCCTGATTATTAAAGCGGGGGTTACATTTGTGGTATCAGAGCTATTTTCCTAGCATTTATAGGAATTACTAGGATAGTTGCCCTAGTTTATTACTTGAGTCTTAAGTGATTGTTGCTAGTTGATTGTATACACATGAATATTCCTGATATTGATTGGTATATAAGAGTTTAAGGAATATGTGTATACTTCTATTGTGATTTCTGATTGGGTGAAGCATTTGTAGACTGAAGAGAATAATGGCTCCCCCAAGAAATAGACAACCGGATCTGGAGGTGGAAGAGCTCAATGATAACCCTCCTGATCCGATGCAAGAGATGAGGACTCTGATAAGAGAGCAGAGAGATATGATTCATGAGTTAAGGGAAGAGCTCAGGGAAGAAAGAGCTAAGAGAAATGAGGAATGAATCCAGTCTACTCACGAAGAGACCAAAAAGGAGACCCAACCGGAAGAGACAGCTGAGGGGTCGTATCGACCTCAAGAGTCCCCACCTCATATTAAGCATAATCAAGGGTCACATGGGGTGCCGACTCGAAATGATGGAGACCTTAATTCTTGGGTGTCCAAATTCTGCAAACACATGCCTCTTGTGTTTAAAGGAAGATTTGACCCTCAAGCAGCGAAGGATTGGATAATGAGGCTAGAGAAGATCTTCGAGGTGCTGGAGTGCTCATCGAAAGTGAAGGCAAAGCTAGCTATCTATAAGCTAAAAGGAGATGCGGACCGATGGTGGCAAAACATTGCCATGACTATGTGGGCCCAGAATTTGCGAGTGACTTGGGAAGTATTCCAAAGGGAATTCAATGACAAGTTCTTCCCTAAGTCAGTGAGAATTGAAAAGGAGTCAGAATTTCTGATGATTAAGCAAGGGGACAATGAGACATTTGACGAGTACCTGTCCCGGTTCGTTTGTCTATCCCGGTATTCCTCCTACCTCCGGCATAAAGACAATGAGGAGTGGAGGTCCGACATGTTAATCCGGGGTTTGAGGAGGGAATTGAAGAAAAGATTGGCGACCCGGCAGTTTGACAAGTTCAACAAAATGGTGGAAGAGTGCCAGATCACCGAGAATAATCTGAGAGATATCAACGTAAGTAAGGGTGGTGGTCGCGGTAACACTGGTAAAGGAAGCTCATCCCAGAAACGTAAAGACCAAGGGTTCTCATCCAAGGGCGGTGGTAAGAAACCTTATCCATCTGGAGATCGTGGGGATCAGGGACAGTTACCAGAGTGGGTATGCCCCCGGTGCAATAGAGCACATACTAACAGAAATTGTGAAGGGTAATGGGTGTGCTTCCTCTGCAAGCAGCCTGGACATATGGCCAAAGATTGCAAAGGGTGACCGGTAGAGTCAAGGGAGAGTGTTCACTATGACACATGAAGAGGCAAGGAAATCTCCCCAATTGATCCAAGGTACTATTCTTTTCAATGGTAGTGTATTGCAAATTTTGATTGATTCAGGTGCTAGTCATTCGTTCATAGCCTATGACTGTGTAAAGCGCCTAGGATTATATGTTCATAAATTTCCATTTTATATTGTTGTGTCAACACCTATGGGTGCTAAGACTGTGACGATGGAAGCTTGTCTAAATAGTATTATAACTGTGGAAGGGTTGGAGTCTACTGTTGATTTGATTTGTTTACCTCTGCACCAAATAGAGGTTATTCTAGGTATTGATTGATGGACGACGGATTGTCTTTAGAATGGGTTTTCTTGAGATAAGAAGTCATACAGCTTGGAATGATTCAAGTTGAACTGGCCCAAGGTTTGGCACGAGCAAATAGAGATTGTGAATGTTGTTAATGGTAGTGAGAAATTCCTTTGGGACTCTTATTAAATTAACTTAACATTGCTAAAACATAGATAAAGAGATAGAAGCCCAAACGAGGTGAATGTGACGTATTTGAGAACTATAAGGAGCAGAAGCTCAAGACAGTGTAACTTGCAGCGTGTGCATGTCGACGTGAGCCGTTGTGGTGATTGACATGGGTCATCTCTACCATCAGCTGTTGATGTACCGTTGTGAATGTAAAGGCCGTAAAGTAAAGTGTATATGTGACCACGCCAAGCACATCGTTACTGGCTGACCCTGTAGAGGGATACGGGTGGGGTGTAGGCAGGGTAGACACTGTCACTGGCTGACCCTGTTGAGGGATACGGGTGGGGTGTAACAATGAAAGCCTTCGCCACGCCAAGCGCACTACCATCGTCCGAGCCCTCGGAGGGGGGTATACGGGTGGAGTGTAGGCAGGGTGGGTCGTGATAGAAGGGTACTTCGGATAGAAGAGATTGAGATTCTGGAGTGTCTTGATATTGTTATTGAAGCCCAAAAGTTCTGGTTACCGCTAGCTGAGTCACTGGTGGGTGTACGGATGAGGAAAATGTTGTAGTGGAATTGTACTGTGACCACAAGAGTCTTAAATATTTGTATGATCAGAAAGAGTTTAACATGAGACTGCGTCAGTGGATGGAGTTACTGAAAGGTTATAACCTGGAGATTAAATATCATCCGAGTAAGGCTAATGTTGTCCCGGATGCTCTTAGTCGAAAGACGGTGAAAGTAGTAATGATGATGATCCAGGAAAGGAAATTTATAGAGGATTTTCGAGACTTCAATCTCTTGAATAGTATTCTGTGTGCCAATTATGGTGTTGTCCATAGGGAGAATGACCTGAGGACTAAAGTTGAAGAGGCTTAGATACATGATGAGCAGGCCTAGTCTATCCGAGCTATGAAATAGCAAGGAGGGTCTTGATATTATGATTTATCTCCTAGTGGACTGGTGCGTTACCAGAAGAGAATTTATATTCCACTGAAGGCTGACTTAAGACTGAGAATTCTTAATGAGGCTCATAAGAGTAAGTATACTTTTCACCCCGGTATGACCAAGATGTATCACAACTTGAAATCTATGTACTGGTGGCTAGGGTTGAAGAGTGATGTGACTAAGTTTGTAGCACGGTGTCTTACCTGTCAAAAGGTTAATATTGAACACCAGAGACCACTAAAATTGCTTCAGAGTCCAAAAATTCCAGAATGGAAGTGGGAGAGTGTGACCATAGATTTAGTGGTGGGTCTGCCTAGGATCAGGAATTATGATGTGATCTGGGTAATTGTGGATCGACTCACTAAGTCAGCACACTTCATACCTATCAGTGCTAGCTACTCTCCTGATAAGCTGGCTGAGATATACATCAAAGAGATAGTGAGACTCCATGGTACACCAAAGAACATTATCTCCGATAGAGATCCTCGTTTTACTTCAAGATTATGGAGGGCTCTACATAAAGCTATGGGTGCACAGATGAGGTTTAGTATGGCCTACTATCCTCAGATAGACGGACAGTCAGAAAGGACCATCCAGACGCTAGAGGATATGCTGAGAGCGTGTGTCCTAGACTTCAAAGGAAAATGGTATTATTACCTTCCACTAGCCGAGTTTGCTTACAATAATGGCTATCATGTGAGTATTCGATGGCTCCATATGAGGCATTGTATGGAAGGAAGTGTCAATCACCGTTGTGCTGGACAGAACTGTTTGAGAGAAAGTTGTATGGTCCAAACCTTGTTGATCAGACTTTAGAAAAGATCAGAATTATCAGAAAGAGGCTCCTTACAGCATAGATTCGATAGAAGAGCTATGCTGATAAAAGGAGAAGACCTTTAGAGTTTGATGTGGGAGATCATATTTTCCTAAGAGTATCTCCGGTCACAGGTATTGGGAGAGCAATCAAGCGGAGCAAACTGAGTCTGAGATACATTGGTCCATTTGAGATTCTGGCACGAATCGGACCTGTAGCATACCGGATAGCCCTACCCCCGAATTTGAGTAGATTGTATGACATGTTTTATGTCTCACAGCTCAAAAAGTACCAACCAGACCCTGAGCATATCATTGAATATGAAGATGTTGAGTTACAAGATAACTACACCTATGCGGTAGAGCCAGAGTGAATCATTGATCGAGAAAAGCGACATATCAGGCATCGAAGCTTACCATTTGTGAAGGTGGTCTGGAAGGGAATGTCTTTAAGGGAAGTGACTTGGGAAGCAGAAGCGGATATGAAGAAAAGACTTACTGAATTTATGCTCAATGATGTGTAATCAATTTCGAGGGCAAAATTTATTGAACAGGGGGAGAATTGTAACACCCTAAATTTAATTAAGGGCTAATAATGATTATTGAGGATAATTATTGAATTAAAGTTGGAATTTATTATGTGTTTTATGGCAATATTAATTAATATGTCATAATTGGTGGAAAATTGATAGAATGAAATTACTTGTCATAAGTTAGTAGTTAATGGGGAAATTAATTACTAACTAAGAGGAAAAATGAGAAGTGTGATTAAATGGCTAGGGGGAATTAAAGTGACTAATTGGGTGTTTACTTTATGGGAGCCAATAGGAAGAGGACGAGTGGCAAGTGTAGATGAAGGGGGAGATAAGAGAAAAGTCAAAATGCAATTTTAAAAATAATTTCTCTCTCCTCTCTCCCCCATATTTCGGCTGACAAGAGAAATAGAGGGGAGTAGAGTGATCATTGCTTTCTTTATTTTCACTCATCTCTCTTACTCTTTTCTCTTCTCATTCGGCGCCATTGGAGACCAAAGAAGAAGGAAGAAAAGCTTGAAAAAGGTAAGGGAGATAATCTCAAATGCTCAAACTCAATTCTCTAAAGTTATTCCTTGAGATAAGAGCTTCATTTTGATGGCTGTAGTTTGCCATTTGGTGTTGGTTTGTGACTCCAAAGAATTGTGAAGGTTGGAGAATCAAGAAGTTTTTTTTGAGAAAGTTGTTAAGGTGAGTTAAAGAGACCTTTCTATCTAAGTTTTGTGCCAAATGGTTTAGCTTTGAAATTCTGGAACTTATCGCCTATTTTCAAAAATGATGGTCATTGGGATGTTTGGCATGTTATTGGTATGGAATTGGTATGTTTGGAATGTATGTGGATAGATAGAAAGGGATTTGGGATTGAATGATTATGTTTGGTGATTTTGGAATTTTGGTGTTTAGTGTTACACAAAACCAAAGCATGATAATAGAGTAGGAGTTTGGTAGTTTTGACATTTCCATTAATTCCTTGAGTGATTTTGTGTGGGGATAGCTTTGGTTTCCTTACTATGTCTGGACCTGGTAAGTTTAAGTTTTGGGTTCATTGGGAACTCTTGGGAAAATTCTGGAGAATAGTGTTAGTGTTTCTATGTTTTCTGGTTTCAGATGTGTGTCACTCGAGTGGGGGGGTATCACGCAAGTGAGTCAGTCAAATTCCTCATTTTCCTTCAATTTCTGCATTGCACTTCTGTAAAAAGGGCAAGAGTGTTACCTCACCTGCTAGTGTAGTGGGTTCTCACTCGAGTGAGCCTCCTCTCAATCGAGTGGGGGTGTATTTTACACCATGAATTTTCCTCTCTGGTTGTCCCTCGCGGCCAAGTCTCAAGAGTGCACCTTAACACTTGTGAGTGTTAAGCATTCACTCAAGTGAAAAGATCCATACTCGAGTGCTCCTTTCCTTTGAAATTCCCATTGCTCCCAGGCAAACACTTTCTGGATCTCACTTCCTCGTACTCGAGTGAGCATTTTGTTGTCACTCGAGTGTTGTTTTCTGTGCTCAAGTGTTCTCATCTTCAGAAAGTTCTTGTGCTCTCGGGTATTCACTTGCTGTTCTTCACTCTCTAGTACTCGAGTGCAGACCGTACCATCACTCGAGTGAGGCCTTCTTCACTTGAGTGAAACAGTGAAAAATGTCATTGTTTGCTTCAAAAGGGGATCTTTAGGATTGTCCCTCCAAACCTTTAGGGCTTTCGTAGAGTCATTTATGAATATTACAGAGACCGTAATGATAACCAATTTAAGTACTATGAAGTTATTTGGGAATTGAGATGGGGAATGGTGCCCTGTACAAACTTTTGGAATAATGTTATTATCCTTGGTGAATGTCGGGAATTTGTATTATACTCTGATATTGTACATGTAACAAACCGAATAGGTCTAATATTTTATGAATCAATGAATGGAGATCTATTTAAACATGTGTTGTAAAATTTTTTTAATTATTCCGGATATCTTATTCAATTATAAAATGTGTTTAAATACTAATTGCGGCCTTGATCATGACGGGGGTTACAATATTGACTATGGGGAATTGAACAAGATTACTATGAAAAATAAGTACCCTCTCCCAAGAATTGATGACCTTTTAGATCAACTGTCTAGTTTGTGTGTGTTTTTAAAATTTGATCTAAGGTTGGGTTATCATCAGCTGCGAGTGAAAGCAGAAGATGTTCCGAAAACTGCTTTCAGAACAAGATATAGGCATTATGAGTTTCTAGTGATGTCGTTTCTGCTAACTAATACACTTGCGGTATTCATGGATTACATAAATTGTGTCTTTCGACAGTATCTAGATTAGTTTGTAGTTGTATTTATTGATGATATTTTGATATACTCTAAGAGTAAGGAGGAGCATGAGCATCATTTGAGAATTGTGTTGAACATATTGCGTGAGAAGTAACTCTATGCCAAGTTGAGTAAGTGCGAGTTTTGGTTGTCAGAAGTAAAATTCTTAGGCTATGTTATCTCGCAAAAGAGGTCTCTATGGATCCCAGTAAGGTGGAAGCAGTACTGGACTGGAAGAGCCAGAAACTGTTGCTGAGGTACGCAGTTTTCTATGTCTTGCTGGTTACTACTGGAGATTCATTTAGAATTTCTCCCGTATTGCTTTACCGATGACCAAGCTCACGAGAAAGGATCAGCCATTTGTGTGGGATGAGAAATATAAAAATTGCTAAGTGGAGCTAAAGGAAAGATTGACTATGGCATCTGTGTTGATTATACCCGATCTCAGCTTGACTCATATTGTGTATAGTGATGCGAGTAAGCAGGGATTAGGGTATGTCCTTATGCAGCAGGGATGTGTGGTGGTCTATGTCACTCGACAGCTCAAACCTCATGAAATGAATTATCCTACCCATGATCTGGAGCTTACGGCAATCATGTTTGCTTTGAAAATTTGGCGACATTATTTGTATGGTGTGATGGTAGAACTGTACTGCAACCACAAGAGTCTCAAGTATTTGTATGATCAGAACGAGTTGAATATGAGATAGTGTCGCTAGATGGAGTTGCTTAAGGACTACAACCTGAAAATCAAATATCATCCAGGTAAGGAAAATGTAGTCGTGAATGCTCTTAGTCGAAAGTCGGTGCTTGTAGCAGCAATAATGATACAAGAGGGGAAATTAATAGAAGATTTTTTAGATTTGAATTTGTCCAACCAGATCGTATGTGCCAATTTTATTATTTCACAAAGGGAAAGTGATTTGAGAGCTGAGATTGAAGAAGCTCAAAGGCAAGATGGTTGCATACAATGTAATCTAGCTATAATTGAACAGGGAGAAGCTCAGGGCTATGATTTGTCGCCTAGTAGATTGGTTCGTTACCAAAAGAGAATTTGTGTTCCACTTAAGGCAGAGTTGAGACAGAAGATTCTGAATAAGGCACACAAGAGCTGGTATACTCTTCACCCTAGAATGACCAAAATGTACCATAATTTGAAATCTGTGTATTAGTGGCCAGGATTGAAGAGCAATGTGATAAAATATGTGGCGTGGTGTCTTACATGCCAGAGGGTAAAGATCGAGCACCAGAAACCACCAGGGTTGGTTTAGAGTCCTGAGATTTTGGAATAGAAATGGGAAAGTATAACTATCGACCTTGTTATGGGATTGCCCATAATTAAGAATTATGGTGCAATCTGGGTGATTGTTGACCGGTTAACGAAGTCGACACACTTTATACCGATCAATGCTAGCTATGCTTCAGACAAACTAGCAGAGATTTATATTCGAGAGATTGTGAAGCTCCATGGTATACCGAAGAACAACATTTTTGACCGAGATCCCTGATTTACTTCAAGATTTTGGAGGGCTCTGCATGAGGCCCTGGGTACTCAGTTGAGATTTAGTACAGCCTATCATCCCCAAACAGACAGATAATCGAAGAGAACTATTTAGTCACTAGAAGATATGCTATGAGCTTGTGTCCTCGACTTCAAAGGGAAATGGGATTACTTTCTTCCACTTGCTAAGTTCGCCTACAACAATAGCTATCATGCGAGCATCCAAATGGCGCCATATGAGCGCTGTACGGGAGGAAATGCCAATCACCCTTGTATTGGAATGAGTTATATGAGAGGAAGATCTATGGGCCGGAACTTGTGGATCAAACCTCCTCACATATTCAAATCAATCGTAAGAGGCTCCTTGCAACACAAAGTTGATAGAAAAGCTATGCTGACAAGAGGAAAAGACCTCAAGAGTTTGAGATTGGTGATCATATGTTTTTAAGAGTATCGCCTGTTACCGGTATTGGGCGAGCTACAAGCGAAAGAAGCTGAGCCTGAGGTATGTAGGTCCTTTTGAGATTCTTGTGAGAATTGGGCCTATTGCGTATCGAGTAGCCCTACCCCAAAACTTGAGCAGACTCCATGATGTGTTTCACATTTCCCAATTGAAGAATACCAACCGGATCCATCACACATCATTGAGTATGAAGAAGTCAAGTTACAAGACAACTTCACGTATGCGGTAGAGCTAGAACAGATCATTGATTGAGAGGAATGACGACTCAGACACCAAAGCATTCCGTATGTGAAAGTGATCTGGAAGGGAATGACATAGAGAGAAGCAACTTGGGAAATGGAAGCTGATATGCGAAGGTGTTATCCGGAGTTTATGGCTCAAGTGGTGTGACAAATTTTGAGGACAAAATTTATTTTTCGATGGGAGAATTGTAATGCCCCAACTTGGGCTTAAGGGCTAATGACTTCAAAAGTGAATGTAACTATTGTTAAATAAACACTTTTGAAGAATATGATATAAAATTATGATTCGAATGTGTTATAATCAGTGCCTAATCCCTGTATTTAATTTCAATTGTGGATTAACATCTAAATTGAATTAAATAAGAGGGAGGGTGCATGGTAAGGTGAAATTGAATGATAGAATGTGCTTAGTAGTGGTTCAAGTAGAATTACCATAATCAGGGGTAAAATGGGAAAACATAAAGTTAGCGACCAATTAGTCAGTTACCAAAGAGGAAACTCCTTAGTAATTTAAGGATCAATGGCTAGGATTGAGTGATTAATTGGGTGGAATCATATGCTTTAAGTTCATGTGTTTCCATGTAATAAGACCTAGGATCTTGACAAGTGGCATTATGTAGACCATGGGATTAAGGTCAACTTTTCAAACCATTCTCCTCTCTCCTCTCTCCTTCCAAGTTAGTTGTTAGCATAGGGAAGGGAAAAAATGTGCACTTTGTCATCATCTCATCTTTGCTCTCTCCATTCTCCATTTTCGGCTAAGGAAGGAAGGAAAGAGAAAGTGAAAGGTAAGGTTTTGACTTTGTGCTTTATATCAAATGCTCTAAACCTCTTCATTAATCTGTCCATGGTGATGAGAACTTTCTTTCTATGGTTTTAGATTTTTTAAAGAGGGTGTTTTATAGTTTGAGCAAATTTGGAAGTTGAGGAATCAATGATTTAATCTTGAGAAGAGGAAGAGGTAAGAAAGAGCTCTTTTTTGACATATTCATTGTGATCATTGAATAAGTTTTGTAGATTTTAGATTTTACCCTGATTTTGGTAAAATTTTGGAATGCATGAATTGGCTACTGTATGGTGGTGGAATTGGTGGCATATGTGTCTTTGAGCCATTTGTATTATTTTGAAATTTTGGAAACCAAATTGATCATTTTGTGGTTTTGGGGTTTAATACGGTTAGAAATGTAAAATATAACATTGTGATGGAAATTTGGTTGTTTTGGTGTGTCCAATGAGTTCTTTATGTGAATTTGTGTAGGGAAAGGTTGTTTGGGAGATTGGGAAGTCATTGGACACTTTGGGCAAAATCTGGAAAAATTCTGTCAGTTGCTGCAGTTTTAGCTTCTGATAAGCCTCACTCGAGTGTCGCATTGTGTTTTCCCTTTTCCTTCAGTTCTGTTCGCACTTCCTTGCCAAGAAAGCAGAAGTAAACTTCCTCACCTGCGAGTGATATGGGTTATCACTCGAGTGCGTCGAGTCTCACTCAATTGAGTAAATATTTTGTACCTTTAGGTCTCGTCTTAGGGAAACACTCAAGGTCAAATTGTCAAGAGTGTGTTTAGGTACTCGCAAGTGTTGGGTATCACCTGAGTGCTAGAGCTAGTGCTCGACTGCACTCCTCATTCTAGGGTTTCTATTGCTCTCGGGTAGTCACTTCTTGCGGCTTACTCGGTAGGACTCGGGTCAGTACAAAGTTATCACTCAAGTGTTGAGGTCAGGATCGAGTATCGTGATAACTCTCTGTCTCAGCTTGTGCTCTCAGCCAAACACTTGCATGAGTGATCTTCAGTGCCCGAGTTCAAGTCGCTCCATCACTTAAGTAAGGTCTTCTTCACTCGAGTGTCTGAATTAAAAATCAGTTTGTTCACTTCTGAAAAGGGATCTTCGGGGTAGTTTTTCCAACCCTTTAGACATATGTCTAGGCTTCTAGTAGCCACCTAAAGAGTTCAAATGATAACCAACCTTAAGTGTGGTGAAGATAAGAATTTGGAAAAGAGAATAACCTATCGTCCTTGATTTTGGTTTATAGGAAAGAGCAAGGTAGTGATGTTTTTCCTTATACTATATGTGATACATTGTATGTTTGATTTATTATTGATTTATGAAGACTTCGTATGCTGCAAAGCTTGTGAATGTGAGCCGAAAAGCTATTTGTGAAAGCCAAAAGGCTATTTGTGGGCCGAAAGGCTATTTGTGAAGCCGAAAGGCTATGTGAGCCGTAAGGCTATGTGTGTGCACCACCACGCCAATAATCCCTGAGTCACTAACAACGGTTCGGGAAAGGACTGTGTGCCTTCCCAGCGGTAAAAGGGGATAAGGGTGGGGTGTGATGTGTATTGCTGCTGTTGCTTGATGATTTACTTGCATGCTATGTAATTACATATGGTGTGAGTAATTTGTTACTATTGGGATTCTTTTGAATCTCATTCTTTCCTTTGACTAACCTTCAGATAGGGGAAGTGGCTCCAAGGATAAGTGTCAACGACCAAGGGCGAATAGGACTCCTGAGGGAGATTTTGTTTGGGTTGTTGGTTATCTATTTCGAATTAGGGGATCACTATACAATCTGTGTATATTATTTTGGATACAGTTTTGTACTCTCCTAAATGGGAAATTGTAAACCCTTAGTATATATATCTGAAACTCAGGAGCTGCCGCGATTTTTGTTGTATACTTTGATATGTTAATGTGATTTAACTGCATATGGTAATTATATTCGAATTGTGAAATTTGGAGACCAGGATAAGGCAGAAAATTTTGAAAGAATGTATAAAATCCCTACCGTAAGGAAAGGATACTAAATGAGTTTGATTATTATTGGTCTATATTTCATTTTAATCATAATTACGGTTTTTGAGGTAGAGGGTTACAATTTTCACAAATACGTCAGCTTTAGCTATTAGCAAAAATACCTCAGCTTTCACTATTTGCAATAATACCTCAGCTTTCGCTGTATCTACTTTTATAGCATTACCCCCACCCGTACACCTACTAGTGACTCCGCTAGTAGTAACCGGGACTTTTGGGCATTAACAACAACATCCGTCACCGTATCAACTTTCACGCCATTACCCTCACCCGTACACCTACCAGTGACTCCTTTAAGGTAACCGGGACTTTTAGGGATCAACAACAACATCAGGCCACTCCGGAATCTCAATTTCTTCTATTTGAAGCAGCCTACTATAACAGCCCACCTGGAGTCTCAGTCTCTTTTATCCAGGCAGAGGCCGGGAGTCTCAATCTCCATACCCCACCATCATCCTCTTTCACCCACTGTCACCATAGCTATTGTTAGCTACCGGAGGACTCTTGGCATAGTCACTACAATCTCACAGTAGACTCAATTTTTACGCATCGCCTTTCGTCCTAGGGTCAACACCAGTGTAACCAACCAAGTGGCTAGCTATGATAGCCATACCGAGGTAAGTGCCCCATGAGTGAGAACCCCTGATTATGTAGTCGAATTCGCCATCAGCTGAACTAGCTCTGCTCTATTGCACACAGTCATACCTCAATCCCAGCCTATTCACATCATGATACATGATATTGTCACACCCCACACTTATCCTCTTTTACCGCCGGGGATGTACATAGCCCTTACCCAAACTGGTTTTAGCTACCAAAGGACTCTTAGCATGGCGATGTACTTAAAAGAATATAACCCCCCCTTGGGATTTTCTTTTGCCTCCCCAATACTTGAACACCCAACCCAGGGGTTAAGTTCAAGTACTTACTGAGACATGGTACCATTGAGCTACCTTTGACAATCTCACCTTCAGCTACGTGAGCTTTTCTCAAAACATACACATCATTCATCCCACTCAACAGTTGATCCTTTCACATGAGCTTAATCATCGACAAAACAATCCAAAAAGAATTTTGAATAAATCTTCTGGTATTACAGCAAGATTCAAAGCTCGTGTCTCAATAACAGATTCTGGCCTCTGCCAATCTAGCATTACTTCTACTATACCGGGATCCTCTGAGACCCCTTCTCACAAGATAACATGGCCCCAAAGTTTTACTTCAAAAAGCCATAACTAACACTCATTCTTACCTCCTCAAGCCTCTGCTCAGCACATTCTTAAACACATCACTTTAGCATTGCTTCCGCTATGTACTTTGAGGTTTATCTTCTCATATGTGCTTTAGCAATGTTAGGTTGATTTAATAGGAGTTTCCTAGGAACCTCCCACTATACCTGACAATACTCACCATTTATGTTCCTCTATGCCCGCTCTTTACCTATTTCAACTTAAATTATTTTAGGCCATTGGATATGGGCTTCCATTACCATTTCACACCTGGTATATTCACAAATTCTACTGCCCTTATCGGGGTACTCTACCCACATTATACAGGGAATCCGAAACCCACTCATTATTCAATTTTTTTGTGTCAACCGTGAGACCATATTCCATAGCCACTCATTGTTCTATCGAGAACTATTCTCATTCACTATGGGAATATTTTATTATCAAGATCTTTCCCTATGCTAGATTAACAACTAGCATCCTCAAGAAACCACATACACATTTCAATTCATTTTAATATCATGTTCTAGTACCTCAGACCCTACAGGTCAAATCAAATTCCTAAGAATCAGTTCAACTATTGAGTTTGATCCTTGGATCACAATTCAACTCTTAGAACCTCAACATTAGTTGAGCTAGAAAATCACTTTCCTCTTTTCCACGGAGCATCATTAACTCAACACAAGTTTAAGTATATCTACCAACCTAAAGGCATACTGGTCCCCTAGGTCTTAGGGCTTTTGGACATAGAAGTCCACTATAAAATCACTGGCATATAATATGATACAGCCTAGGGTCTTTAACCCAACATTTAGGTTCATCATGAGATCTAGAACCTTAATATCACATACATTAGGAATCATTTTCCTTAATTATACCCAATAGGTTCTGTTCAGAATCAATATCAGTAGCGCCTACTGTACTCTTTATGGTATTTAGGTAATAACCTCAAAACATTATTGAAGGTTCAACACTATCCGTTAGGTTCACATGGTTTGAGCTTCTGCCATGCACTAAAACCATAGTGCAACCAATTTACATTTCAACCTAAGCAATATTTTAGCTTAGATCAATTTAGGCCTATTCCCAACCTTCAGTATCATCAGATTAAATCTCCTACAATCAACAAACGGTATGGTCACCACTCCTCATATAGCACCGTATATCGTATCTACATTCCTTTGTCCCTATAGTGGTACTAAGGATCATCACTTAGTATAGAGAAATCACAAAATATTTACTATGCCTCAAATTGCCATGTCCCCATCAAGTGGACCTTTCTAGCAGTATTTGTTGTAACGGAACTGTCCCGATTAAAGATCAATGCTTACATTATCAATATCTGCATGCATCTAAGCACTCTTTAAACTATCTAACTTAAATGATCATTAGTCATAGAGAAACATCAAGATCAAAATCATTCCTCAAGTTTCTGTGACTTTACTAACTCAACTTCTCAAGGTCACCCATCTTATTAAATTTAGTAAACTGTCTGGAGGCCAACTGTTTCCTCATTTCACACCTCAATCCTCTTATTAATATATCAAAGCTCCACACTTATTATCCATACGTAACAGGTACAAGGAGTAATAGCCAGTAGCGCCCTTACCACAGTTGGGCATTCAAATGCTTCAAAAATTTCTCGAGTCAGACTTGACAACCTTAAGCCGCTTGGGGATTAAATCTTCCCTTTAACGGTAAATCTCGACCCTTTCAGGCTGGCACCACATGTGACTCTTGATTCGACTCAGAGTATGGTCCTGACTCCTGAGGTTGAATTGTCCCTTCTATCATTTCTTCGTAATTCGTCTCGTCTTATGTCACTTGAACTCTATCTTCATTTACTATCACCTCTCGCAGCTCATCTCTCAATTTATAGATCATATCCTGCTGCACTAACAACGTACCCATCATCCACTATATGAGATCAGATGGATTATGGCTTATTTCTCCTACCTCCAATTTTACCCGTCAAATCTCTTGTCAAATCATTGTGTTCTTTCCTCTCTAGCATAAATGATTCACAACATCAATCTCACACTAGGTGTATACACATGTTCCTTAAAACTTATATACCAACTAATAGGAATATTCATGTGTATACTACAACAACCATTAATTATCTTCTATTACTAAGCCATAGAACTATGGCCATTATCCTAGCAAAACTACCATCACCAAGAATCATTGCTCTAATACCACAAATGTAACCCCCATCATCATCAAGGCCGTGATTAGTGTTTAAGACAAGTATTATAATTGAATAAAAGATCGAGAATAAATAAAAACTTTTTCAAAATTCGTATAATACAATCTCCATTCATGTTTTAGATATAAACATTGGGCCTGTTCAGTTTGTCACATACACAATAGTAGAGTGCTAGCAAAATTCCCGACATTCACCTGGGATGTATGATTATTAATCAAAGGGTTTTATAGGGCATCATTGCCTATCTCAATTTCCTAAATCGATGATTACACAACAATACTATTCTATGATCAACAAATATATACAATTGTCCAAAATAATAACAAAAAAAAAGCTAAGACTACAACCGGCAATCCTAGTCACCCTTATTTACTTGCTTATCTCTTAATCCACTTGCCCTAGATAAAATTGTTAATTGGAAAGAGCAAGATTCAAAAGAATCCCAACAGTAACATTTCATGTATATTATGTGTAATTAAACAAAGCATATAAGCATATATCACAATTAAACAACACAACAACATTCAAAGTCGGGCTACCCACCGCGACTCAATCATACATTTAAGGCCAGGCTAACTGCCACATCCCAATCATTCATTCAAAGCCGGGCTACCCACCACGACTCAATCAACATTAGCATCATTTAAGGTCGGGCTCCCTGCCACAACCCATCATTTATTCAAAGATAAATATAAAAAAGCAATACATTAAACATGATATAGGAGAAAGTGTCACTACCTTGGTCTTTCTGTTCTTATTCAGGCACATGCATTCTATGTTCTGGGAAAATATCAAATCCTATAATTATAATTAAGGATGACAAGTTATCACTTAACCTAATACTCAAATGACTCCAAAACACTTAGATTTGGTTATCATTAAAGTCCCTTAAGCAGCTATGAAAGTCTCTAATAATAGCTAAAAAGGATTGGGAAGTACTAGGTTAGAAACCACTTTCCAAAATCACAAAGTGCTGAAAACAGGGGTTGGCCGCAGGCAAGAAATCTTTGGCTGCTGATAAGTAAAATATTATCATATTTATTTTTCCTTATATGATGATTTTATGGACGATATTTGAGTTAAATAATATATTTGGGTGTAAAATAAATAGTATTTAAAAAATAAATAAAAATAAGAAAAAGGGTCAGTATTGTAGCAGGACGTTACTGTAGCGGACGGATGTGACTGTAGCAGATGGAATCACTGTAGCAGGCGACAAAACACTATAGCAGTCCCGAAAAAAGACATAAATTTGTCGATAACATATTGTTCACTCAGTGGAAAAACTGACATGGCACTGTAGTATCGTGGAAAAAACTGACATGCAACTATTCACTCACTGCCTATAAATACGAGCTTCAAGAGCAGAGACAGGAGGGCATGCAGATACTTTTCTGATAAGGAGAGATATTTTCTCTGACAGTTCTAAATAAATTATATTTTTGCATAATAATGTGATTAAAATCTTTTTTTTTTTTGACTTTTTACAGTTGATATGGCTTCAAGAGAGGATAGGGAGAAGGTTCCTGAGGTCCCTAGACCGATTTTACAGGGTGGCAGCAGCAAAGCAGGGGGTAGAGGGAGGGGCAGCGTGGAGGGAGGGCGACCGCGCCATTGCAGCCCATCCGCCCACAGGAGTTGCCCCTACCACAAGCACTGCAGACGATCCCACAGGAGACGATCGCACCAGAGGTGCTTGATTTGAGGGAGGCAGATATCAGCGTTGAGGACTATGAGGCGGAGGACTTCAACATCCCGATTGGGATCAGGGAGATAGAGCAGTTCCTCGATGAAGAGGAGGCTCGAGAGCAGAACAACCCATGAGGGTCATCTTCACGGTCCTCCACTAGGTTTGAGGTGTAGACCCAAGGTAAATAAATTCTTTTATTTAAATTCAAAATGTTAAATTTGAATTATAATTCATCTAACATGCGATAAATTGTGCAGATAAGCAAGGGAACGTGTCGACGAGGAGGCTGGACGTGGCCGATCTGAACAACATGGACCAGACACTACGAGTTATAGTGTCGTGGAATGAGGACACAGACCAGCCCATTGACAATGGGGGTCACCTGTTCAACCACTTCCGAACGAGTTGGGCTCGAATTGGATGCAGTTCCCCCTTCACTTCAGGATGTAGAGGCACGTTCCGAAGGGGCCGAAGGACCTGGCTTGGGAGGATGTGGTACAGGTAATTAATAGTATTTAATTAATATTTTTTAATTAATTATATTTAATTAATATTTTTAATAGGATTTTTGTAATTATTGATATTTAAATAATTTTTTGCAGCTGCGGTTTGCCGTTCGAGCCAACCGGAAGACATACACCCTGATGAAGATGGGTGACAGCTGGAGGAACAGGAGGAACCGTCTCTTCCACAACTTGGATAAGGACGGGACGATGCCTTTAGAGCAGTTGATTGAGAGGGTCCCAGATGGCGTCCCGTCGAATGACTGGGCGAGTTTCGTCCAGTTCAGGAGGAGCCCTGAGGGGCAGGTAATGTATTTATTAGATTATTTATATATAATTTTGTAATTTTTAATTATTAAATTATAATTTAAATTTAATTAATTTTAATTTGAAATTTATTAATTTGAAATGTTTTATATTGTTTGAATACATTTAATATTGTTTTTTTAGGTGCTTTCTCAGAAGAACACCAGGTGCCGTGGGCAGCAAACGATCCACCACACAGCAGGATCGAAGCCCTTTGCTATCACGTACAGCGAGCTGGTAACTTTTCATAATATCAATGACTTTTAAATGGTTATTTCATAATACTAATTGAATTTTGTAATTGTTTTAGGAGAGGAAGGCACAGCAGAAGAACCGTCAAACGGACTATGGGGAGTTGTATGCGATCACACACAGACACTGTGACGGGACTCCGACCTCTCAGCAGGCAGAGGCGGCCATTGTAAGTAATTTCATTATTATAATTTTTATAAAACCAACTTAATAATTAAAAATTCTAATAAGTAATTGTTTCATAAAATGGCAGGAGCGGATGTAGCAGTCGCAAGCTGAGCTGCGAGAGACCCAGGCCGAGGAGTCACAGGGGTCAGTGGACGCGATGGCTCCTTTAAAGGCAGGTCTGGGTCAGGCTTAGTACCCTAGACGCGTGCGGGGGATGGGGATAGGCGCCAGACCTAGCATGGTCTTCGGTAGAAGCGCCGCCTCTGAGGCTGGCAGCTCTAGAGGGGTCAAACATTTGGGGGACGAGTCTGTTGAGCAGCTGTGGTTAGATTTGGAGCTGACACAGGCTGCTGTGGCTCAGCAGCAGCAGATACAGCAGATGCAGCAGCATGCTGATTTGATCTACGCTCAGCAGACGTAGTATCGTGATATCACGAACAGCATGCTCGAGCGCGGATGGAGTCGCCTATTCCCGGACGAGCAGTATCTGCAGGTTCCACCTATCCCTCGGTTCATTGTCCAGACTCCTCCTCCTCCTCCTCCTCCTCCTCCTCCTCCTCCTCCTCCTGCTGATGATGATGGTGTGGTTAATTCCACCCACCGGCCCGATCCAGCAGCACCTGAGGGAGGCCCACCTGAGAGAGCACCAGATGATCAGCTGCCAGCTACTTAGTTTAGGACATCTTTTTTTTCTTTGTTGTTGAAATATTTGTAAATAAATATATATAATTTTTTATTTCAGAACTTAAATTCTTATTGCGTTTACCATAGTTATATTTATATTCTTAGACCGCGTTGTTAAATATTATTTATATATTCTAAACCTTAAAAAAATCAATTATATATATTTGTAGCGGTTTTACAAAAAAACCGCTAAAAATAATCATATTTGTAGCGGTTTTGTTTTATAACCACTACAAAAATGAACCGTTGAGTTCTTGTAGCGGTTATATGTATAAAACCGCTTCTAATATTAAACCAATTGGAAATATAATTGAAGAATTGGTTTTAAACTTGTAGCGGTTATAGATAAATAACCACTACAAATACAAAACATTTAAATTTTCAATTGCCCGCCTTTGTGCAAATTTTTAGCGGTTAATTATGTATAACCGCTACAAGTTTAAATCCAATTCTTCAATTTGATTTCCAACAGCTTTAATATTAGTAGCGGTTTTATACTTATAACTGCTACAAATACTCAACGGCTTTAAAATTAGTAACGGTTTTATACATATAACTGCTACTAATGTCCAGTATTATAGCGGTTAGTGTAGCATTTTTTGAACCGCTACAAAATATTAAACGTTAGAATTTCAAAATATAAGTTTCTAGGCATTCGTCATTCTCTATTCACTCATCTTCTTCACTATTCTTTCTTCTCTCTCACTAGTAGCTATGGATAAGTCATGGATCAGGTTGCCGCGCAATTCTCCGGAATATTTGTATGGATTAAACATTTTCTTAGATTTCGATTCACTCATGCCGGCTGTAACGACAAGATTGTCTGTCCCTGTTGGAGATGCAAGTTCAAGAACTGGCATGAACAAAATGTTGTTGAGGAACATTTGCTTCTGAAGCCTTTCCCTGAGGACTATACGTTCTGGGTAGTTCATGGTGAGAAGGCCGGCATTAGATATGATGATGCTCTTCCTCAAAGTTCTCAAGTAGGCATTCAACTAGATGAAGATGATCCTGTGAATGATGCTGTGCGTGATGCATTTAGATTTTAAGGTGACAACTTCAACGAAGAAGTGCACGGTTCTGAGTGGGTGTTCATGAGGAATGAAGCAGCTCGGGATTTTTTCAGCTAGATGGATGAAGCAGATCATCCTTTATATTAAGGTTGTCGAAAATATTATAAATTTTCTTTTTTGAACAAATTGTATCATATCAAGTGCTTGTGTGGAATCCCAGATAAGGGAATGTCGATGTTACTCGAATTATTACAAGATGCATTCCCCGACGTTGAGATTCCCACAATGTTCTACATGGCCAAGAAGATTATCAACAAGTTGGGGTTGAAAAGATTGATGCATGCCCCAACAATTGTATGATGTATTGGGGAGACGATTACAGTAGGGAGACTTATAAGAGATGCCACACATTGAGGTACAAGACAATTCGAAGGGGGAAAAATCAAAAGAAGAAACCTGCAAAGATTCTCAGCTACTTCCCTTTGAAACCTCGCCTACAAAGATTATTTATGTCGTCTAAAACTGCGGAGCACATGAGGTGGCATGCCGTTGATAAGAATGAAGACGGTAAATTAAGATATCCCTGGGATGCAAACACTTAGAAAACGTTTGACAACGATTTTCCAAATTTCGTGACTGACCCTAGAAATGTTCGGCTTGCGTTGGCGATCGATGGTTTCAATCCTTTCGAGAATCTTAGCACAAGTTACAGTATTTGGCCGGTAGTCTTAGTTCCCTACAACTTACCCCTTTGGATGTGTATGAAACAAAGCTCTTTCATTATGTCTAGAATCATTCCAGGTAAAAAGGCACCGGGAAATGACATCGATGTGTATCTCCTACTGCTTATTGGGGAATTGCTTGACCTGTGGAATGTCGGTGTGGAGACGTATGACGCTTACAGGAAGACATTGTTCAACTTTCATGCAGCCTTGATGTGGATGATTAGTGACTTTCCTGGCCTTGGCACATTATCTAGTTGGAATGTGCATACTGGGTCGGCGTGTCCAGCTTGCAATTTTGACTCTGACAGGGATGGCGAGAATGAGTGATCAAATTCAAATTATATTTTTGTCTTTAAAAAAACACTAGAAAAAAATTTAAAAAAAATAATATTTGTAGCGGTTATTAAACCGCTACAAAAATAAAAATAACCGCTACTAATTAAAACCGCTACAAATATAAATATAACCGCTATTAATTAAAAACCGCTACAAAATAGATACATTAACCGCTACAAAATGGTACGTGGATCCCTATAAATACCCTTACCACAACTCATTTCAAACACTCTCTCATTTCTTTTCACCTTACCCTTCTTTTATTTTCACTCATTTACAAATTTTTTTGTATGAGTTGAGGAGCTGAACAATACGATCAAATATGGTAACAAATTTTTTTAATTTTTTCTTTCAATACTTCTTTCCTTTGCATAAAATTTATTCTCACCATTTTTTCTTTCCAAATATTTCAGAGCTTTATCTCATTTTCATCTATTTTTCATACACATTTTTTTTTTTGCCAACTTCATACACAAATTACATTGTAGCAAACAACATAATAGTTCCTTATTACATATGTATCCTTAATAATATTATTAATACAATTTTTATACTTATCCAACTAAATTAAATTATTCCTTTTAATTTATAAATGAGTTAAACTATTGAATAATAAGCTAATTAAATTAGATAAACTACTAAAAAAATAAACTATTTAATTTAATATTAAAAAAAAGAAACAAAAGATCGTATTTTTTTAATTTTCTTATTTTTTGTAGCGGTTATTAAACCGCTACTAATTAAAGCGCCTTTTTAAACTGAAATTAATTTTTTTGCGCCATTTTTGAATTTTCGTGAAATTAGTAGCGGTTATATAACCGCTACTAATTTCATAAAAAACTTCATATTAGTAGCGATTTATTAACCGCTATGAAATAGGAAAAAAATTTCATTTTTCTTTTCCCGCCTTGAAAATTTTAATTTTTTTATATTTATAGCGGTTATATAACCCCTACAAATATCTCCAAAAAAATTAACGACTTATGTGGATGTTGTAGCGGTTGAGTTCAACCGCTACAAACTAAGTAACGGTTATTTTCCTTGAGTAGTGGTTTTATATAACCATTACAAAACAGTTTGCAACATATGATTTAGTAGCGGTTTTATTAACCGCCACTAATGTTGTTTGTAGCGGTTAAAACCGCTATGAATACCCATTTTAATCGTTAATAAATCATATTTTTTTTGTAATGTCAGTTTAGTAATGGAATTTTGTTGTTAAATTCTGTTGCTAACACATTACTCTCTTTTTTTTTTTTTTTTTTTTTTGGTATAGTAGGGTAACTCAAAGTAATGGATTCTGGTCAACTACTTTCCGTGTTACACTCATGTTACAACAGGTCTATATTAAGCTATTTTTTAGAACTAAGAATCCCATCAATTCTGAATTTTTGAACTGTGCACACCAGTAACTAATTAAATAAAACAAAAGATTTAGGGAAAATTCCAAAAAACGACACTCAAAATATACAAAAGACAAATCAGTACAACGAAATTCAGAAATGACAAATCAGGCGGGTGTCAGAAAAAGGAGGAATCTGTCCTTTTGAAATTTCGGCCAAATTACCAAAATGCCCTTCAGCCCTAAGTCGCAATAACAACATCAGAGTTGTTAATAGCGAATCATGAGTTGTTAATGGCGAGGTGAGTGTTGTTATTGGCCCTGAAACTTGTTAAGTGTTGAAAGAAGAAATTGGAGTTGTTAATATCGAGTCCGGAGTTGTTAATGGCGATTTATGTGTTGTTATTGGTCCTGAAATTTGTTAATTGTCAAAGAAGAATTGCAGTTGTTAATACCGAATCCGAAGGTGTTAATTCCGATGATCATGTTGTTATTCTGAAGTGTGCATGAAGGGCATTTTGGTAATTTGGCCGAAATTTTAAAAGGACATATTCCTCCTTTTTCTGACACCCGCCTGATTTGTCATTTCTGAATTTCGTTGTACTAATTTGTCCTTTGTATATTTTGAGTGTAGTTTTTTGGAATTTTCCCAAAGATTTACGTCCACGTGACAATACTTCTTATTCTAACAAGTTATATATTCTTCGAAGCGATTGCATCCTTCATTTTTTCACATTTAGTATTGCACATGATACGAAAAAGTAGCCAATGAAACCTACAGTGTGTTCCGCAGTTTCAATAAAACCTAGGTTTTGATTTAAAATTTAGTTTTAGTTGACGAACACTTAAAATTTTTTTAAACCTAGATTTTGATTTCAAAATTTGGATTTGGGAAAAACTATTTTTTTTTGTGTGGGCCTCATTCTTTATCTTTTTTCTATTTTTTTTATATGTGGGCCCCACCCACCCCTCTCTTCTATTTTTTCTTTATGTGGGCCACATCCTCTCTCTCTTTGACTTTTTCTTTATGTGGGCCCCACCCCTCTCTCTTCTACTTTTTCTTTATATATATGGGTCCCACATCATGAAAAAAAGGTTATTATAACTATAATATCCAAACATTTTCATTTTATCAAAATCATTTTTTTCTCATAATCTATTCTACTCAGAATCTATTCTTCATAATCTATTCCCCAAAAGTTATTATCTAGAAACTAATCCGAAAACACCCCAGATCAATAAAAGTATAAAGCTATAATCTTTTTCTTGTTTGACTCTTCAAACCCCCCTCCATCTGTAGGTACGTTTACCACAAAAATTGTCTGTATATATTTATGTAAGAGATATTAATTAAGGTCAAAGATAAATGATAATTTATTTTGAATATATCTCTTTATTTATCCTTTAAACGAACATGACTCAATCACTCCACGCATTATTTTTCTTTCTTATAATTAGTTAAAACCAGTAAGAATTCTATCATTTGCTTGATGAACTTTTCATCACGGATACAGGAAACCAAAAAACATCGCGCAAATTGACATTGTCTTGTGTGGTGAATTTGGCTTTCTTTCTTTCTTTCTTTTTTATTTTTTGAAGTACTTTTAGAAAGAGAGATAACCTAACAAATAAATAATTTTATTTCTTAATTTATAATTTAAATAATTCCAGTATTTTTGCGTGACATAGTTAATATTTTTAAAAATTGAAACGAGATACCTTTGTAGCAGCAATTAATAAATACGCACCAGCACTTCTAATTAGAAAGGAAAAGTAATCATTGAAATAAAATCAACACAAGTATGAGAGCTAAAAAAATTTTCTTGTTTGGCTTTTCATATTATCTGTATGTATATAAATGAGAAAATTAAAGTCAAAATAATTAAGAGTTACTTCCAAATATATGTCTTATGTATACACGAACATGAATGAGTACAGGACTCAATCAATATCTCTACATAATTTCCCTTCTTATAATTAGTTAAAACCAGTAAGGATTTTTTCAATTCCTTAATGAAGTTTAATATCCACGAAGAGAAGAAACCAGAAGGCTACATGCATATTGACATTATATATATTACAAAATATCTTGTGTCTTCTTGGTAGTTAGATGGTTTTTGAAAGAAAGTCGTGGGGAGAGATATAACTTGTGAGGCAAGAAGATGAAATTGCGTATTTGTATGTGCAAGGTTAAAAATTTAATAGGAGAGGGTTTTTGAAAGAAAGATAAACATTTCTTCCTCATGAGCATCATACACCATGACCTCATCATCCCACAAGCGCTTCAAGTTTTCAATTGATGGAGCTAGGTAGACATCTATGGCATTCCCGGGTTGTTTAGGCCTCGAGATTAGCATGGACAACATGAAGTACTTGTGCTTAATGCGGAACCATGAAGGAAGATTATATATAAACGATATTATTGGCCATGTGCTACAAGTACTACTTTGCATCCCAAATAGATTCATCCTATCAGTAGCCAATGTAAGGCATAAGTTCCTATCATCTTTAGTGAATGCAGGGTGGTTCATATCAAACTTCTTCTATTCTGGAGAATCAGCAGGATGTCGAAGCATACCTTCATCTATCATTTCATTTGCATACCTTCCCTGGAGAAGCGCCGTGGGAAGTGATATTTTTTTTAAAAAAAATAATAATCAAGCTATGGCGCTTCTATATATTCAAGAAGCGACGTAGCTTTGTTTAATAGCGCTGGAAGCTACGGTGCTTCCCAAGCGCCATAGTATTCTTTAAATCAAGTGCCACAACTTGTGGTTTATGTAGTAGTGAGGTGGATGATCATGCCAACACTACAAAAAAAACGTGATTTAGTAGCGGTTAAAATGGGTATTAGTAGCGGTTCTAACCGCTACAAACTATGTTAGTAGCGGTTAATCAAACCGCTACTAAATCGTGCGTTGCAAGCAGTTTTGTAGCGGTTCTATAAAACCGCTACTCAATCAGAAATAACCGCTACATAGTTTGTAGCGGTTAAGCATAACCGCTACAACATCCAGAGATATTTGTAGCCGTTATATAACCGCTACAAATATGAAAAATTATATTAAGAGCTAAAAAAAGAATTTTTAATTTTGTAGCGGTTAAGAAACCGCTACAAATATAAAAAATTGAAAATTTGTTGGCGCGAAAAAAACGACATTTTTTTTTATTTTGTCGCGGTTAACGAACCGCTGCTAATTTTGAATTTCATGAAATTAGTAGCAGTTTTTAAAAACCGCTACTAATTTCATGAAATTCAAAATTGGGGCCAAAAAATTTAAATTGAGTCGTAAAAAAGCGCGTTATTTAGTAGCGGTTTCATAACTGCTACAAATATTTAAAATTTTTTAAAAAATATATAATTATTTTTTTTCTGTTTTTTCAATATTAAATTAAATAGTTTATTTTGTTATTATTTTATCTTTTTCAATTAGTTTATTATTCAATAGTTTAAATTATTAATAAATAAAAAGGAAATATGTAATTGAATAGGAGTAGTATAAAATTTATATTTATAGTAATATTAAGGATAGGTAGGTAATAAGGAATTATTATGTTATCTAATATAATGTAATTGTGTATGAAAATGAAATACAGTTATGATATATCTAGAAAAAAAATGATTAGAATAAATTTTATAGAAAGGAAAGAAGTATTCTAAAAGAAATTAAAAATCTTGTTACCATATTTGATCGTATTATTCAGCTCCTCTACTCATATGAAAGAAGTTGTAAATGAGAGAAAATGAAAGAAAGGTAAGGTGAAAAGAAATTGGGGAGTGTTTGAAATGAGTTGTGGTAAGGGTATTTATAGGGATCCATGTACTATTTGTAGCGGTTAATGTAGTGGTTATAATTAGTAGTGGTTATTTATATTTTTGTAGCGGTTTAATATTCATAGTGCTATTTGTAGCTGTTAATGTAGCGGTTATTAGTTAGTAGCGGTTATTTATATTTTTGTAGCGGTTTAATAACCGCTACAAATATTATTTTAATTTTTTTTTAAAAATTTTTTTACATTTTATTTTAACAAATTTTTTGCATTTTTTGTAAAGACAAAAGCATAATTTGAATTTGATCACTCATCGTCGCCATCCCTACAGAAATTTTGTAGAAAAATTATTGTTATTGATGTATTATTAATTAAATTTAAAAAATTTAATTCAAATGACGTGGACTTAAAAAAACTTACCGCAGTAGAGGTAAATTGTCATCGCCTTCAGGGAAGTAGTTTTCAAAATCAGCTGGTTGAAATGGCTCACTCTCGTAGACGATGTTATCGCCTTCACCCATGTCGTAAAGGTCTCTTGGCTTTAAATAAACGACCATGTGCCAATCTCTATGCCTCTCGTCCTCGACATAATAAACCTGATGTGCCTCTGAAGCTAGAATATACAGCTCATCATCTTGAGAAATACCGGTATGAATCGGCCGTGAGAAATTGACTGATGTGATCCCTAGGTCGTCAGTTGTCAGTCCCCAAGAAGTAGTGGTATTTGCCCACAAACACTTGAACAACGTCACGGTGAAATGGCCTTGATAATTAAGCTCGACCACATCAAGAAGCTTGCCATAGTAAGGGACGCCTCCGAACTGCATGTTGGCGTCACTGCTGCTCGCATAACTCCTTGTCCCAAATGTGCCATAAACACCCGAATTCTGTGTTTCCAATCCTTGATCCCGTGAAACAGTGTAAAACTTAAAACCATTGACATTGTATGCTGTAAACCATTTTGCATGATCAAGAGGGCCGATTGCGAGAGCTCTGAAATCTGGTGAGTGTGGGTTGTGGTCATTTAGTATTCTGCGCGCAAACCAGCTCAGGAATTTTCTGTGGACCCTCCTATCAACTTCCGAGGATGTCTGTGTACGGATCCTGAGCTGACGCTTAACATGACTTCTGAATTCCCTGCAATTAATAATGGAAAGGCGTTAGTGAAATGAAAGTGAGAAATGTTACGAAAGATATAGATCGAATAACATGTGAGTGTACAATTCTTACCGTATGAAAGGTTCAACTTGAGTGCAATTAATCAAGACATGTCTATGTGCTTGGAACTTCTCAGTTGCCGTTAGTTTGAAGTTCTCAGTTGCTCCAACTGGTTTACCAACACGAGGGATAAATTCTCCTGATGTCGGCGCAGGTTCAGGACAATTGTCAACACGAGGCGGGCGGTTGAAAGCCGTCTCAAGATCATCAAAATACCTTGAGCAAAAATATAGCACCTCATCCCCTATATAGCCTTCAGCTATAGAACCTTCTGGCCACGCCTTATTCCTCACGTAATATTTTAATTTCCCAAGGAACCTACGAAGTACAGAAGAGAAAATTGATATAAAATGATGAAAAGGACGACTAGCAAACATTAAATACAGACAATAAATTAAAGCACATGTTTAAAATGAGTACCTCTCAATCGGATACATCCAACGATATTGTACTGGTCCAGCGAGCTTTATTTCATGAACGAGGTGGACTGTGAGGTGAACCATCATAGTAAAAAAGGACGGAGGAAAGATCATCTCCAAATGACAAAGCGTAAGAATGATTTTCGACTGCAGCTGATCGAGCTCCTCAACGATCAAAACCTTAGAACACAACTTCCGAAAGAAAGAACAAAGCTCCACCAAAACGATGGAAACATCGGGAGGAAGTGTATTCTTTATAGCCAGAGGGAGTAAATGCTACATAAGAACATGTGAGTCATGACTCTTCAGGCCAGCAACCTTTCAAGCCTGCAAGTTGACACATCGAGAAATGTTGCTTGAATACCCATCAGGAACTTTTAATTTATTCAACGTCGCGAGGAACACATCCTTGTTCGGTTTTGTGAGGGTAAACTTTGCTGGTGTAAATCTGTCATGCTCATCTGGCCAAGCGTCTTCACGAACTCCCATGTCGCGTAAATCTTTCCTCGCTTGAAGGTGATCTTTTGTCTTGCCGGGTTCGTTAAGCAACGTATACAGCACATTGTCGCAAACATTCTTTTCAATGTGCATTACATCAAGACTGTGGTGAAGTAAATTAGATCTCCAATATGGAAGCGTGAAGAAAATACTTATCTTCTTCTACTGCTGAGGCGCCGAAGTCCTGCGCATCTTTTGGCGAGTTTGTGCTGAACAATGGTCATACAATTATATGATCCTGTACAATGTATGCAGCCAGACAGTCAGATATATGGTGTTATAATTATGTTACTTATATGGCGCATGTCATATTTATTTATCACATTTTTTATGGATGATTGTGGGTTACTACAGAGGCCAAGTAGGATCTAGCTGAGGTAGTAAGATAAAGGTAGGTAGATAGTACCGCCTCACCTATATTGTATTTAATAGTGTGAAATATTAGAGTGGGGGCCACGGAAACGTGGTGAACATACGTGTGATTTTTGGGTGATATAGGAGAGGTTGACAATTACACCAATGTTGATCATCCCAAATCATATTTAGACCCATATGGTCTACAGTGACACAGCTTGTATTGTCAATAGTATTACACCCCGCATAGTGTATAGAGCAATAACCTGTATGGTCAACAGCCACACAACCCTTATAGTTTGTGGTGACACAGGTGACTTAGAATTGAGATGAGCCCTAGTGTATTAGGGCATAATAGTGGTGAATACCTCTCAATAGCACCAGTGTTAACAATCCCAGATCTACAGTCGACCTTTATAATCTACACAGATGCAAGTAGGCATGGATTGGCATGTGTTCTTATATAATAGGGTTGAGTAGAGGCATAAGCATCTCCATAGTTGTAGCCTCATAGAATCAATCCCCCCTCATGTTGTAAGAACTAGTAACATTTGATTTTGATTTGAGAACAGAATGTGGACAAGCACACCAGTAGGGATCAAATAAACATTTGATCCTGAACTGTGCACGTAGTAACCAATGCACACAGTAAGGCTAGTAAGGGTCAAATAGTCATTTGATCCTGAACACCAAACAGGCAGGTGTAAATGTAAAACAGTCTTATGTACATATAGCTATATTGGTAGTACGTCCCAGTGTACAATTTGTACAGGCCGGTAAGACTGAGATACTCAGTGTTGTGAAAGTAGAATGACATAAGCGCAAGGCTAAATATACCAAGTAGTGTCCCGACAAGGCAATGAAGCCTAGAATAATGAACTGAGTGTCCTGATGGATGATCACTACAGTAATGGGTTGGGTGGCCCATGAGTACAAAACAGAAAGCAAAGGCGGTAAGACCCGATATGTATGTTTGCATGGGGTAATGTCCCTGGGCAGTAAGACCAGGCAAATATTTTATGCAGCAATGGACTGCATGGCCTATGTATAACAAACAAGCAACATATGTGAATAGTAACAAGTTAAATGTGTAAAGGCTAATAGGCATTTCACACATATACATGGGAAACAGAAAAAGATATTCAGAGGCGTCACCTGGAGTTTATAGTTATGTATGTGTAGCAAATTTCGGGGACAAAATTTATTTAAGTGAGGAGTATTGTAACACCCCAAATTTTACTCTCCAATATGCCTTGTAAGTATTTGTGGCATTTAATAAAATGGAAGGGTGAATTTTGGAGGATGTGAGTATGTTGCTTGTGAAAATTTCCTGTAACACAGTGAGTTTGGCATCAATTTGAGATAAATAAATGATGACTAAAAATTATTATAGAATGAAAGTAAACATCCTAAGCTTTAATTTGATAGGTAATGGGTAATTTTTTGGAGCTATATGTAAAAAGTTATGAATTTTTTAAGTTAGCCCAGAAAAACTGTTAATTTTCTAGAACAACGTCAAAAGAATTTAATTCCGGGAATTTTGTGCTTCCAATTAGCAAAGGGCTATATTTTTCCTGGAAACTAGACTCAATAAGGGTTTTATAGCATTTAGAATCACTCTAATATGATGTCTACAAATTTAGTTATGATTTTTCAAAGTTTAGGCAAAAAATCTGTGAGAATTTCCAATTAATCCGAAACTAAAGGAAAATTATGAGATAATTGTGTTATATTATAAAAACATTTTTCTCCTTCTTCCTTCCCATAAACCAACGCCTAACAGCCCAGGGAGAGAGAGGGAGTGCAGAAATTTGTAGAGCGAAGGAGGAAGGGATCTTGCAAGGTAAGTTGATTTCTTTGGTGAATTAACTCCTATCTTGCGTAATCTTTCTCCTAAGTTGTTCTTCTACATGAATCAAGGCGTTTAAAGCACAAATTTTAATATTCTTGGAGGCTAGGTTTCAGCCAAACAAGGGGAAAGCCAAAGGGAAACAAAGGTAACTTCCTAAATTTCAAATATTGGTTTTTAATCAGTGAATTTCTGTTGGATTTGCTCTTATTGTTAAAATTTTGGAAAAGGTGTGCCCTAGGCGTTATGCTACCAAAATTAAGTCTAAATGGTGGTTTTAAGGTAATTAAATAGTTCATAAAGTTATTAGGAGTATAAAAGAGCAAGTTTTATGGAGTTAGAATTGAAAAACCCCAACTTTTCCTGGAGAATCTTAAGTTTCGGCCAATGCTGGTTCAAGGGGTTGGAGTTGGATTTTTGATGATCTGATGATTCTATTGAGTATAGGAGGGAAAATTAGATGGGGTTATAGTTCACTTTTCCAGAAAAGCCTTAAAAAGCATAATTACCAAAATGGCACTGAAACACTAAAATAGGGGCTGCCAAGGGCATTCTGGTCTTTTAGCAGTGAATTTGGTAATTCCAATGCTGGAAATGGATTCCTGGGGCGAAAATATGTCAAAATAGCCCAGGTCAAAATTTCAAGAAAAGTATGGTCGGACTGAGTAAGTCTGGGCCGGGCTGGGTCCCCGAGGGCATTTGGTAAGTTTTCACAATAGACTCATATAACCACTATAAATATATTGGAAGTGTTTAAAA
Organism: Inga laurina; assembly: GCA_963855925.1. Lineage (NCBI taxonomy): Eukaryota > Viridiplantae > Streptophyta > Magnoliopsida > Fabales > Fabaceae > Inga > Inga laurina. The sequence goes on along the minus strand of OY979712.1, from coordinate 13,172,162 downwards.
CAGTACATGAATGGGTTTTAACCTAATTATTGTATATTTTGTATTTTTGGTCTTGGCAGTAGTCCAAGCCGAATGTAAGTTTAGACAAATAGTGGAACAAGAAGAGGATCAGGGAAGGGTGATTAAGGTAGGGAATTACCTCTCCTATGTGCATTTGATATTTGTACTGGTGTATTGATGCATGTTATGGCTTTACTTGATTGTGTAGCACATATTTGAATAATGAAGCTCTGTTCCTGTTTATACTGTGGTCATACTTCTGTTGCATGAAACATTGAGCATGCAGAAATGTCATTATGTGGCATGCATCTAGATAAAGCTAACATGTCATGCACATAGCATCTATCATGCATTCATATTTGGTACTATTTCCTACTGAGATTCTCTCGAATCTCACCATTCTCTTCCAACAATTTAGACAGGTGAATACAGAAGGTACGCAAAGTTCAGAGAAGAGAACTACACGAGAGGATTGCAGTGGTGAAATAAAGACGGGAAGATGTCTACATTTCACTGTGACAGGTTTAAACATCCAAGTAGCCCTGTACGGCTATATTAATTGTAACTATTATGTATGAACCCCTATAGGGAATTTCTGTAATCATGCACATATTATCAGTAAATTTATATTATTTCTGTGTTATCCACCGAACCACGCATTAATATTCCACTGCAAGTTAAAATAAGTAAGGGTGTGACAAGCCTGTTGGTGTATGCCATGGGATGCCCTATTTGGCGGTCAAGGCCTACCAACAACTGCATCAGAGCCTCCATTTCAAGAGAAGGCGGAGGAGGAGGTGGTGGTGGAAGAGGGGGTGGCAACTGCGAAGGAGCTCCTTGGGATGTTAACATTATGGAGAGAAGGAGGAGGCCAATAAAGCAAAGTAGTAAGAATCACTAGGAATATATGAGTTTCAATAGAGGTCTAATGAATGTTATGAAGGGTTGTGACCTATGAAAAGAATTACATAACGGTTGTTTCTGAAGGCCGTTATGTTTTGTCTTCATTGATATAAGAGATTGGAAGTCAAATTATTTGTAAGTGTTACATGGCGGTTGTTTTGAAAGAACCGTTACTTTTGTCACTAAATATATGACAGTTATTAACTATAACCATTATTTTTATGATTTCACGAATTCCGCCTCGCAATACTTGACGGTGCGCATAATTAACTATTATATATCTTTGCACGACCTCCGCCTTGACAAACATGACATTTATGAGCTATAACCATTATAAATGCCTAAATCTGTAGTAGTGACTATGATAGTTTCTAATTGTGTTGATAGAACTAAGGAGAGGGTGGAAGATCACTTTCGTTTAATTTCATACAATTCAAATTGAAACTAGGGTAAGCATGCATAGTAAAAGATTAGCTGTAATTTTTTTTTTTTTTGGCCAGTAAAAGATTAGCTGTAATTAGTTTTTGGTTTGGTGGCGGGTTTACGCACAACTTGTTTATACAAAATTGTCTATTAGAATCATGTTTTCATCTCTCTAAATTTTATTTATCAACTTTTAATTAGACCTTTTCACCCAAAAAATAAGTTAGTTGTTTATATTTAGAAACTTTCAATATAACTCCATAAATATGAAGTGTTTAAAATATTCTCTTAAATAATCATCGATAGTAACAGCAAATATAAAAACTTTTAACAAGATATATTGTCCATAGTGCAACATAAGAAAAAAAAAATCGCACTGTATAATTATTAATTTAGATAACTAATATTAATTAATTTTATCTCGGGACAAATTAAAATGATGGGTCAACCCATTGCAAAGATGGAAGAAGACATATTATCTTCATCAAGCAAAAAATAAATAAATGAATGAAACTAAGGTATTAGTATATTATTTAATTTTAAGCCAAAATATACATATATTCACCTGTTAAATAATTACTTCAAGTTTGAGTCTAGAGAATGTTTACTTGGCTTCGGGTACAGGCTACTCCCACCAACTAAATAGATGTTAGTTGTATCTTCTTTTGACTCTTAACAAAACCCTATTCCTTCAAAATACTTTAACCCGTCATCAATCTCTGACCTAAAACAAACCAAAAAAAGGAATAAAAAAAGGGAACTCATCACCATCAATCACAACACAGTACGTGTTCGTAGGACTTTTCTTATATAAGTCCCTCTCAGTCTCAGTCCCACCCATCTCATCGCTCCCCCACCCTCCTCCATTGTTAGTCTTCAACAACAATGGCGACTACGAGACCTTACTCTTTTCGTTTGAACTATGTTGTTGTTACTGTTTGCTTTGTTCTTCTTGTTCTTGTTCTTACTAATAGATGTGAGGCTTCTGAACTGAGACTTGATTACTATGCTTCGTCTTGCCCAACTGTGTTTGATGTTATTCGGAAGGAAATAGAGTGTGCTGTTCAATCAGATCCTCGTAATGCAGCCCTGGTTCTTCGTCTTCACTTTCATGACTGTTTTGTCCAGGTCTGATCCATCATTTCTTTATTTACTACGTATTTAACTAACGAAGCATACTTACATCAAGTTCTTTAAATTCATTACATCAAGTTCTCCAATTACTCATGACCATATATCCTGTTTTCTTTGATATGAGTTTCTAGTTAAATGATAATAATTTAAAAATATGATACATTAACATATGTGATTGGAGAACTTGACAAAATAAATATAAAAAACATGACCTAAGTATTTTTCTCAATCAATCACACCACACACACACACACCACACACACAACACTTGTACTGTTTGTGTGTCTGTGTGTGGAGAGCTTAAACTTGAGAGTGGCCGGGATCCGGATGCTGTAAGGTTTGTGAATTTTAACGTAAAATATTCTAAGTTTATCACTCTTTATTAGTTATATATATACAATACATACTTTATGTATAATGCAAAGTGCTTTGCATTCAACATTACAAATTTTAGAGCACTTAATTAACTTCAAGATCTAGATTCACAGACTTTGTGAATAATAAAAAAATATCACTTGTTACAGATTTTTGTGATGCATCCATCAATAATTGAAAATGTTCAACTAGTAAAAGTTTGGAGAGCTCAAATCTTAAGTAAACTTAGAAATAAAAGATATCTAGGTATCAAGTGAATTAGTCCATGTTAGTAGCCTGATATATTTAACTGTGATATATATGTGTGTATAAATATTATTTTTTTATTAGTATATGTATATATTTTTTGGCCAGTATTAGTACATATGTATATTATTTATTGAGGGGTTTATGCTTGACATGTGTCCGGGTACTTTGACATTCATGCATGCTTATAGAATATTTAAAATAACCGTACTAGGATTTGGAATATATTCTCTCTATGATTGTGGCTATATATTCTAAGGTACTAGGTTATCCAACAAAATGACAACTGTTTACCCTTTCTTCACAACTAACACATCTTAAATAAAACCATATATATTTATCTAGCTTGAGAGAGCGAGGAGGCTATTGTTATATATAATTTGAATGAGAATAATATACGTGTATGTGTGTATGTTGGAATATGTGAATCAGGGATGCGATGGATCAGTTTTGCTGGACGATACAGTGACACTAAAAGGAGAAAAGAAAGCGTCGACGAACATAAACTCTCTTAAAGGCTTCAGTCTAATTGACAGAATAAAGAACATGGTGGAATCTGAATGCCCTGGAATTGTCTCTTGCGCTGATCTTCTCACTATTGCTGCTAGAGATGCCGTTGTTCTGGTATATATACAGAGATATAATAACAGTTAATTAAGTTCCTGATGATTGTTTTTTTCCTGAAAATAAGTTGCAAATATTGATTCAAACAACTCTAAATTTAAGAATCTCAATTATAAAATAAGGCATCTAACTTAAATTTCAAACATTTGCAACTGAGATTCCATCTGTTTACAACTATTTGAATCGATATATGCAACTTATTTTGTATAGTTTTTTTAGAGCTTAATTATCATTTAATTCAACATCTTAATCGGGACTTATCACTTGCTTATTTTGTTTCATATATGCAAAATATAATAGTTTAGTGAAAATCATCGAAAAGTTTTTGTTGGAAAATTTTATTAGCCAAGAAAACTTTATTTTATACACAGAAAGAAAGTATTGGTACTCCGCAAAATTTCATTTATAGAAATTACTGGTACTCAAATTCAAATTCAAGTATTTCTAACTAATAAAACTTTCAAACAGGGATTTTCCATCAATTTTTTCCCAATAATATACGTAGAAACATGAATATATGTTCTTCTAATTTGCTGTAGGTTGGTGGACCTTACTGGGATGTCCCAGTGGGAAGGAAGGATTCTAAAACTGCAAATTCTGCACTTGCCAATACCAATCTTCCAAGTCCAGGTGACACCCTTCTCACCATCATTTCCAAGTTTCTCTATCAAGGCCTATCAGTCACTGATATGGTTGCTCTCTCAGGTACCATATATATATATATATATATATCCATCACCAATTTGTGTTCTTCAAAATCTAACTTCTTCATAGATTCCTCATGTTACTTTCTGATCACAAAACCTACACAGGAGCTCATACAATCGGCATGGCACGGTGTGAGAGTTTCCGGTCGAGGATTTATGGCGACTACGAAGTGACTTCAGAGAAAGATGCCATCTCTGAGAGTCACCTGAGAGATCTGAGATCCATGTGTCCATTAACAGAGGGATCATCAAAGAATAATGTAACAGCATTGGATTATGCTACCCCTAACCTCTTTGACAATTCTTATTACCACTTACTTCTGAAAGGCCAAGGACTGCTTAACTCAGATCAAGAACTGCATTCGAGTGTGTTTGGGATCCAAACCAGAGAGCTTGTGAAGAAGTATGCTTTGGAGCCGCTTGCTTTTTTCCAGCAATTCTCAGATTCAATGGTGAAGATGGGGAATACTGTGAACCCAGATATCTTTGCTGATGGAGAAGTCAGGAAGAATTGCAGATTTGTTAACACTTAGAAGTTAAATTCAAAGATTAGTTCGTGTTTTTGTTTGTTCAATAATAAACACAAATTACAATGTTATTTGAGTTATTAATTTCTGCGTTGTATGTAAGCAAGTAAAAAGTCGCAAAGATGCAGTTCAGAATTGTTCCTTTTTTACATAATTTAATTTAAATATTTATGCAAGTTGTTCTGATTAGGTATATTACTATATTAATTTACCAACTTTTTTCTTTTCTTTTCTTTTTTTTCTTTTTTTTTTTTTTTTTGGTGATAAAGCCTTTTTTAGTTGTATCTTTCCGGAGTATTTCATGTCTAAGACAACAAAAATAACCAAGGCAACGAATAATATTCCTCTAATTAGTTTCTAATGAGGGAATTGATGTTGGTCCTAACAGTAAGATCCATTTCACATATTTATCAATTTTTACCCAAATTGACCTTGTTGATATTCCATCAAGAATAATCAAGTAGGAGAGGGAATGAGGGAATTAAAAAAGATGATTATGGTGTTTTAGAAAAAAAAATCATATTAACTAATTTAACTCTATTCTTAATCTACCCAAATCAATTAATTATTTTTAAATTAATTAAGGATCAGAAAGTATATTATCTTCGATACTTCAAGCTTTGCGTATCATATTTTATGTTTGATACTTCAAGGTTTGTATATCATGACAACTTGGCCATCCAAAATGAAATTAAGACCAATGTACTATCAAGAAAATAGAAGTATAAGTGTACTGTTCCTTGATTGATTGAGTGATGCCGCACATTTGATGACATCCTAATTTTAAAAGATTTGAGATATTTTTTGATATATTTGGGAAGCCATCAATGCTAAATTAAAGATATTTTCTGAAGATTTTATGAGATATTAATTGGGTGTATCATTTGTAGGATGTCAAATTAAAATAGAAGTTTTTAAACTTAGGAAAGAAGCAGTAAAAAAAATTACTAATTAGAATTTTTCTCAAATAAAAAATTTTATTATTATTATTATTATTATTATTATTATTTCCTCTTCTTTTTATTGTCAGAAGCGGTGATTTTGGGAATAAAAAGAAGGGAAACCTAAAGCACAAGAAAGGTACAGTTGTTTAAGAGGAGGAAGGAGGCAGTAGTATTTGAGAATCATCATCATTGTCTTCTTCAATCACGAGAAAAAAGATAGCGAAAAGAGTTTCATTCTTCTTCTTCGTCATGGGAGGACAAGAGGACTGTGGAGAGGAGAGGAGAAGAGACTAGAGGCTACGCTTGGACATAGTAGCAGCTAGAGTTTAAAGATGAGGCTTTGAATAATCAATACTCTATTCATTTTCCTTTTCTCTTTTTCTTGAGATTTTAGATTATGAATTTGCGCTATCTTGCTGAGATCATTCAAGTTATATTTAATTAGTTTGTCATGCAACCTAGAGGAGCTATGAACTTATAAATGAATTAAACTTATTGTTTTCACTATTTAGTTATAATTAATATTAATTTTGGTTATTAATCTTGTTTAGATTTATCTATTTAGTGACGGGCCATCATTGAATATGAATTTGAGCATTAAGATTTATCTTAACAAAGAGAATTTTAATTAGGCTTTGAGATTAAGTAATATCGGATTAGATTGCCATTTAATTTGCTATTAGAATAGACATATACCTAATAGTGTAACATCCTGAAAATTAGAAGAGGCTTAATTTTCCCAAAAGTGAAATAAATAATTTAAAAGTTAAATTCTGGAAATTAAAAGCCTGTTTGCCCGAAAATTCAAGGAAACATAGTTAGAGGTTATAATTTGGTTTGAAAATTTCAGAGAAATTATTTTATGTCCTAAAGAAGTTAATTAAGGAAGAAAATTCTTATAAAGATTAAGAATTAATTTATGAAAATTATACGGTAAGCCAACACCAATAAAGAAAAGGGAGAATTAGAAATTATATAATTCAGACCCAAAAATTTGAAATCAGGCCAAAGTTCAAGTCACATTATGGAACCCAAACATACTACCAATGATTAAGAATATTGGAATGAGATTTAAGAGATTTTAGATTAAACAACTTAGGAACAAAAAAGCCTTATGAGTAAGTCCAATAGGATAAAAACACACATAAGGAAATTAAGACACCCACACCCACACACTTACATACTCACAGACTCACGGGTATATAAACACACCCCCGACACACACATACACTCAACCACATTTAATCACTCCATCACTCTCTCACCCTCCTCATTAGCTTTCAGACTAAAGAAAAAGAGAGAGAGAAGTTGAGAGAATAGAGTGAGAGGCCGAGAGAGCGAAGGAAGAGAGAGCTAGCCGGAGAAGAAGAGGAAGAGCTCGGAACTCACATGCAACCTGAGAATCTTGATTAGGTGAGTCTAATATACCCATTCCCAACTTCTTTCTGTCGATTTGGTTGGAGTTCTTTCGGTTTATTGGTTGCTGAATGTTGAGAATGTTAGGAAAGGTTGCTATCATCAAGAGAACTTGAGAGAAGCTGCATGGCGATTTTGATGGTGGTTTTTGAGGTCCTGTGGTTCTGCAATCTGAACTTCAAAACAGAGCATGCATTTTGGGGTTTGCAGGTGTCGAATTCCTAAGGTATTAAGTCTTGATTTGGGCTTGCATGTCTGTTTTTACTTCATCTCCTTCCATTGCCAAAAACAGAGTGCACATGCATGTGTTTTTAGAGGTTAAATCTAGAGTTTTTGAGTGGGTTTGGTTCAGTTTCTTTGAGGTTTAGAGAGTTAAACATGTGTTTTGGAAGATAGAACTAAGAATAACTTACATTAGAAAGAGATATGTAGTGTTCTTGAGATTTGTGACAGAGTGTTGATTCAGGAGAGTATGTAAGGCAGTCAGAATCGGGTGTGGTTTTGACATGGCAAATTGTGTCCTCTATCTGTGAAATTTGGTAAGGCAATAGTACTCATCATAAGCTTTAAAATGAGTCCTAGAACATGTTAATTGGATATCTAAAACAAAAGTTATGATTTTTGGAATTTTGGATAGAAAACTAAAAACATTCTGTTTTCCAGATTTTAGGCAGTGAGTAAATATACAAATTACATGAGGTTATTTTCATAATTTGTCATTGTGGTTTTTTCTTTAAAATGTACTTATAGAGCTTTAAATTAAGTACTAGAAAACAAAAATTGGATGTGTATATTGTAAGTTATGAATTTTCAAAATTTGGGTAGGAAATCTGGAATATTCTGAATCATCAAAAGGACAGTTGGTATACATGTTAGAATTGGGAAATTAGGTCCATGATTGAATACTGGATATTATTTTTCTCTTTGCAAATGATTGAAAGAGCTTTAAATACGAACTTAAACCACCTCATTTAGAGTTCCCTAGCTTACGTTAAGATTTTGCAAAGTTCCTTGAGAAATAGAAGCAGATTTCCAATTAAGTCCGAAAATGACACATTTTGAGGAAAATGTAATTAGTGATGGTTTCAGAGTTTTGGGAATAAGTTGGAAGAGCTAGTTTATTAAATTGAGTATCTAAATTACAGGGGAAAATAGACATTCAATATATCTTAATTAGATACACAATAACCTAAGTACAAAAGATTATCAAAGATAACCAACTATTTCAAATAAAAGGATAAGAGTTATGAGAGGGTCAATAAGATTGAAATGACTAATGACTCATCTCTAGAGGGAAGCGAAACCGAACCGTCACCGATCACCAAACCAAACCAAATGCATTTTCGGTTTTTTAGTTCAGTTTTTCGGTTTCGGTTAGATTTTTATTTTCCTTAAATTTTGGTTTTCGGTTCGGTTAGGAGAATAAATTTTGGTTTTCAACCGAAAAACTGAAATATGTTTAATATTTTTATATATGTATAATATATTATATGAAACTAAAGCCCAAATCATATTTCTAAACCCAGCCCAATATATTTTAAGCCCTAAAACCTAAAAAGAAGCCTTCCATTGGTTAATCCGGTTTTAACTGAAACCGAACCGAAATAATTTGGTTGAGTTATTTGATATATTTTAGTTTTAGTTCGGTTTCTATAAACCATGTTATTTGGTTATTCAGTTATTTCAGTTTTAACCGAAAACCGCACCAAATAACCGATTGCTCACCCCTACTCATCTCTATATGGATTTCAAAATTATAGGCTTTGATATCTACCCGAGCTCGAAGAGAAAGCAAATTGGAAAGGATTTTGGTAAAGGAAAATTGCAAGAAAGGTCTACAAGTAGTAACTCTTTCTCTCATATATTATGTAATTGTTCTGCATGTTTGTTTGTAACAACAATTATATTCGTTTTATGAATATATGGTTTGATTATTGGACTGTGTGTCCTAAGGTTGTAAGTCCCAATGTGCATTCTGCATGGGTTGTGTCTCTGGCCTGTAAGACCTGATATGCATTCAGTGTGAGGCAGTAAGTCCCAATATGCATTTTGCATGGGGTATGTCCCTAGGCTGTAAGATCTTATATGTATTCAATGCAGGGCTGTAAGTCCCAATGAGCATTTTACACGAGGTGTGTCCCCGGGCTATAAGACCTGATATGCAATATGTGTTGTATTAGATTATGTCCCATGATTATTAATCGTGCCGCATCCTGATTACTAAATGCTTATTGTTTGATGGTTTGTCTTGCATGCTTCATGAACTTGCACATATTATGATGGTTTGTTGTTACTGCTAAGATTCTCAGGAATCTCACCCCCTTCCATTAAATGACATACAGCTAAGGCAAGCAGCTCAAAGGACAAGGGAGTAATTATCACCGAAAACTAAGAAGTTGGTGATCAGGATTAGTTAATTTTGTTGGTCATCTATATAATCTATTTAATTATACTTATAAATTTTGAGTAGCCTTATATGGCTACTATAACGCCCCAATTTTTATCACCAATATTCCCTTTACGTAATGAGATATTTAATGGGGTAAAACGGTGAATGGAGATGTGCAAAAAAGGATAAATACTCCAATTGGTGGTCACACACAACATGAGTATGTTTAAAATGCAAAGTGTAAACAATTGTATTTGCTGTTAATGAGTTTTCCTGTGTAGCAGTCTTATTGTGTGACATTTTTAATTAGGCAAATGATAACTGATGCCTATGAACTTTTATAGGCTAAAAGTAGACTTGTCAAGCTTTAATTTGATAAGTCATATGAATTATTTGGAGCTGTACACAAAGAGTTCTGAATTTTTGAAGTTAACTCAGCAAAACTGAAGATTTTTAGTGGCAGTGTTCAAAAATAATAATTTTGGGAATTATAAGCTTCCATTTGGCTAAAGGCTATATTTTTCCTTGAAAATAGACTTAATAAGGGTTATATAGCCTTTAGAATCATACCAATTGGATCTCTATAAATAAATATATGAATTTTCAAAGTTTAGTGAAATTCTTCCAACTTTTAGTCTATGGGTGAAATTGGCAAAAATGTATGGGCAAAATAGTCATTTGGCTAGATTTAATCCAAAGCCCATATTTTTCCCTTCCTTCATGATGTGGGACGTCCAAATGAGGAAGCAAAAGGCGAAATGAATAATTGTGATAAATATGCCAAAGGTTGAAGCATTTGTGGCTAAGTAAATTAAGAGTTGAAAAGTAAACAGTTGGCATAGAATAATGTATAAGTAAGGAGGTGATATTTTTAAAAGATCATCATTCTTTTAAGGGGCCATATATACGTCCAAATAAGGAGAGATAAGTGGGAATTAATACTTGGCTCACATTTAATCAAAGATGAAGCAATTGTGACCAAGTAATTGAAGTTTGAAAAGGCAAAAAGCAAGGTTTATAATAAATGGCTATTGCACAATCAATTGCATGGGAATGGATGTAGGTAATTCAAGAGCTTATTTGGTTACTTCAAGGGCTCTATTTACGTCACTTTTGACAAGAGGAAAGAGAAAAAATTATGCCAAGTTAAAAAGAGCTAAAGCTTAAGATTTTTGCATGTGATAATTGCGTTAAACAATATTAAACCAAAAGCAAGAAGAGAGATATTTTTCCAAACATTTATCCTTTCTCTTCTTCATATTCGGTCAAGTATTGAAGAAAGAGAAACAATGATGCCATGTGTAATTACTTGGAGCCTAGTAATTAAATAAGACGTCATAAAGCTAAATCACATGGTAAATTGACAATAAAATATATCATAAGTGTAAGAGAGATGAAGAGGATATTTTTAAGACTTTTTATCTCTTGCTTGGGCTCTCATTTTCGTTTAGCAATAGAAAAATAGAGAGAGAGAGAGAGAGAGTTGGATGAAGAGCAAGAGCAAGAAAAGAGGCAAGACAGCTCAAATAGCAAAGATCAAGCTAAGTAAGCATGATTTCAGGTGTTCTTTCCCTCTAACCTCATAGAAACTTCTTCTAATCTCTTCTCCATCTTGAATACTATGTTTAGCAAGTAAAATCCAAGAGGGGGGAGAGAGAGAGAGAGAGAGAGAGAGCAAGATGTCTCCTAGAGAGAGAAAGAAGAGAAATCAAAGGTAAAACCATAAAACCTTGTTATCTTGTTTGATTCAAGGTTGGTGTTGTTGTTGTGGTTGATTATTGGCTTTGTTTTGGCTTGGTTTGTGATTTGGGGATGCCAAACTCTAAGGAGAGGTGCTGCCCAATTTTCCATTAATCATGATTAAAAGGTGTTTAAGTGGTTAAAGGTGAAAGGAAGGTGATTAATGGAAGGGAATCAAGAAACTCCAATTTTCCTAATTTATTGCTATTTTCGTCCAGCAGTTGTTTTGGTGGTGTTTGGACTATATTTTGGTGGTTTTGATGATTCCATTGTGTTTAGAAGAGAAAATTGTGTAGGGTTTATGTTGATCATGAAGTGTGAAAAGCATTAGAATGTGAAATGTCAAATATACCCATAAAACCCTAAGTTAGGAGTTGCCAAGGGTATTTTCATCTTTTGGTAGTGAATATGGTAATTTCGAGGTCAAAAATGAATTCCTTGGGTGAAATTATGTAGTAATAGCCTGAATCATAATTTTTGAAAAAATACAGTTGACCGAGTACAATGGTCCTTAGACTGGGTCCCTAGGGTATTTTGGTCATTTCTCAGTTTTAAGCTAAGATAACCAACAAAATGTTTTTAGAATAATATTTGAATGATTAATGAGTCATTTATTATAAGTTTGGAATTCTAGGACCGGACCGCCAGCCTGAGCCCGATTTGATATAAGGACTTGTTTGTGTCTCAAAAAGGATTTAAGGTAGTAACTATATCCTTCATACGTTATATCAATGTTTATATGCTTTATGTATGCCATCTTCCATAATATGTATGATACACAGTGCCTACGGGTACACTATATGTCCAGCCTGTGGTCTCGAACCCAGCTGAAGTACAAAATAAGTAAGGGTTGCAACAGTGGTTGGCTTTGAACATTTCCAACTGAACTGAATTATGTGTTATTATAATATTGCTGTATGTGGTACTTGGCATATTTATTATTGCTTTTTCTATGATCGATCGTCTGTTATTACTGAGAGTTTTTTGAATCTCACCCTTTTTCAAATTAAAAATATTCTAGCAAAGGATAAAGGCTCAAAGGGGCGAAAGCATACTTACCGGCAACTGATGGTTCCGGTGCTGATCAAACAAGACTGTTGGTTATCTGAGGACCATTTTTATTATTTCAAGGTCTGTAATTGCTATTTACACCCTGTGGGGGATTCTTGCAAAACAATAATGTGTATTTTATCAGTATATCTATGCTATTCCTGTGTATCAGCTAAACCGCGCATTGCTACTCTGATTAATATCAATGATAAGTGGAATGTAAGATAGGGTCTTACATCTACAAATTTTGTGTATATATACACACACAAACATAGAAGAGGTATATAGTGAAAATAGTACATATAGTAGTAGTAGTAGTAGTAGTGAAAGCAGTACACATAGTAGTAGTATGAACATGCATAGTAGGAATAGCGGTAGTAATACTATGCTCAATAATCAAAACGGCGATAGGCAATTGCATGATTCGAGCCTATAACTTAACAAATGGTGGACTTGGGTGATAGTAGAGTAGAACTCTGATAATATCAAATCTAGTCTAAGGATTGATGAGTTATAATGAAGATTTGGAACCACTAATTAATTGTTTTAAAAAGTTTTAAATTTTTCAGAAATGCCCATTCATTTACAGGTTTAAACCCTATGTTTGGGCCAAGTTTTTAACTATTTTCGATAGAGTTTACTTCCCAGGACCAAACCTAGCTTAGTGGTTCGAAATTATTATGTAGTAATTCATCTTACTAGTGATAAGATAGGGTGTCACAAATGGCCCCATATAATTGTTGAAAAGTGTATTTAAGTTATCTTGCCTCTTGCATAATTATGTTAGATATAATAATTTATACTTAAAAGAGGGTTGTGAGTGAATAGGTAGTGATAGCTATGTATACTCAAGATTAACAAAACTGACATTAAGGCTAATTAAATTAGCGAAAATAAGTTTATGAAGTTAATAAGGGATTAGTGACTCGGGTTGGTCCTTTGATAATTGTGGTAGTTAGTTTGTTTTAATTTAATTTAAATTTTCTTTTCACTCATTTCAATTCAATTTGGTTTTCTCAAATTAAATAAAAGTGTAAAATCAATGCCCAATTTGATTTAGATACCAAGTCCTCATGGGAACTATATATTACTCGCTCTTTATAATTTCATACGTCCCTTGCACTTGCAAAGTTATAGGCTATAAATTTTTCCCCTATCAACATTCTTTAAGAATTTCCTTATTGCAATCTGCATAGCTCTTTGAAATAAAGTAGTCTTATACATGAGTTTATTCTATATATTCTTCATGATTACCCTATTATAGACTTGAATCACTAATACAAAAATAGTGCTTAAGACCGGTACATTTAGACTGATTATAGCGGATAAGGCCTAAAAAATATGATCGGAGGCATTTTGGTAATTATGATTAACTTCTAAGACCGGTTCCATTAAAATAAGGTCCCAAATATATTATTTAGACCCGTTTTATAAACAACCAGTCTTAAAACATACATAATTAAAAAATATAAATATATGTAATATATGTTCTAGACCGGTTCTACATATAACAGGTCTAATATTTTCTGAATTAAAGACAATTAAAAAAAATGATATGTTTATTATTTTTAAGACCAGTTGTAAAAAACAACTAGTCTTAAATATTAAACTTTTAAGACTGGTTGTTATTAGAAACTTATCTAAAAGGAGAGCAAAAAAAATTCATTATTTTTAAGATCGGTTATTCCAAATAACCGGTCTTAAAAACCGGTCTAAAAGATTACTTTTAAGACCGGTTTTGCAAAATAACCAATCTTAAAAGTCCCCTAAATATTTCAGGGCCGCTTCAACTCGTGCCTAATTTCAACTCTGAAATACGATACTCAAGCTTCTTGTAAACCTCTCCCTCAATTCCTAGTAGCTTCTCCTTCCCATGTCTCTCCTCCATCCTTAACCTTCGCTGCATTCGACATAGAGGTTTGGTTGAATACATTATCGTAAGGCTCGGTGTTTGTTCCCTCCGATTGATTTCTTCCTCAAGCTCGATTTCTTGCCTCCCCTGGGTTTCTTCCTCAAGCTCCTCCTTCCCACGTCTCTCCTTTGTTCTTTGCCAATGCCGCCGGTGGATGCAAGGGTACGATGGATTGCATTCCCACGTTGTCGTTGCTTGCCTCCCCTAGGTTTCTTCCTGAAGCTCAAACTCCAAGTATTATGAGATACATTTGGCTTTTTCCGTTGCTTACTCTGAGACATTGTTCTCCCTTTTGAATTATCTTAACTTGTGAGCATTAATGTAGAATATTATATGTGAATGCAAAGCCTCTCTGTCCTTTCTCAGAGCTGCTTCTATGTCTCTCAGCCTTGATTCTATAACTCTGTATTGTTGAATTATGTGTTCTTTATCCCTTTATGCACTTGATTTCTCTTTGTCATTTGTTTTATTTTAGTAAGACAGAGTTAGTTTTTGTCGTTTGAGGTGCTTTGTTTTAGCTAGACAGAGTTAGATTTTATTTTGTTTTTTGGCTCCAATGAATTTAGGAGGTGGAATTGTATAGGGAGAGCATGAGGAAGAAATTTCCAGCTAAGTTAAAATGAAAGTTTCAAAAGCAAAGTTAGAGACAATTAAATTATATGTAGTTACTGGAAAATTCCAGATTTTAAAGATGAATTGTTTGGGGTAATTGAGAAAATTATAAAAAGTTGGAAATTTATTTAGAATTGGGTATTTTGATACCTTGTACGATGCTTAAGTGCCAACAAGGATATAGCAAAGTCTAGAATGTTAATATAGTGCTTGAAATGAAAATTGGAGGCTGAAATTTAAAGTGTCATGACCACATAGGAATATAAATTAGCTCATTCAATTTCAAGTGAGGATAATGAGGCGTCCTAGTGAGGATACTTCAGAGCCACCGGCTAGTGTTAATCAGAGCAAGCCTAGCAATGCTCCAAGCAAGAATCAAAGTGAGCCCCATAACCAGTCTATACAAAGGGGCAGAAGAGGCACCTAATTGAGACACATTCCCCTCAATCGGAATATTGGGGAAAATATTCTGAATGAGTTTAATAGATATTGGAAACCAATAAGCCCTAATGCAAGCAGGTATAGGAGTTTAGTCGGCATCCTAGCACGCAACAATCCTAGCATCTTGATAGAGGAATGAAGAAATATGGATGAACGTGTGAAGCAACATATTTGGAAAACTATCCAAGTATAAAATGATTGCCCTCACTAACTATCAAATTTGTATGGTTGAATTATCAAATTTGTCACTAACTATCCAATACATGCATTACAGCTCAGTTACGACGTTTCTTAAAGTGATATCTTGTATAAGAAGACAATGACATATTATGATGAATGCTGGAGGAAGTTTAATCTAATCAACAATTATGTGCATATTAAGGTGAAAGATGGTGAGCCTCGTCCTAATTCATGCGACAAGTATTCTTATATTGACAAAAACACTTCACAAGAATTTAGACAGCTTCAGACTACTCTAGAAGTTTTGGTGTGTTGACTTATTTCTTGTAACATCCTCATTTTTATTTTCATAATATAATTATAAATTAGAATTAATTAATTAAAAATATGTAAATAATATATATATATATATATAAGAAGGGAAGGGGGAGAGACCACCGAAAGCATTCGGTGGAAAGTAAGGACATAATCATTGTCCTTATAAGAAAAAGAAGAAGAAAAAAAGAAAGGCAATGATTATGTTTCTAAAAAAAATGAAAGTGGCGTCAAGTTTGGCACCACATGAATGAGGAGGGGGTATTATAAATACCCCCCTTAATAACCACTTCACACCTGGCGTGAAGTGTTCCGGAAGGCGAGGGTGGGGTCCTGGCAGGAGTAATTTTAGTTTTTCAGAGATCAATAAGGTACTCAAATTCTCTTTTAATCACAAAACTCTTTTTATGAAAAATGTTCTTGTTAGCGCAAGTTTTTCACCCAAGAGGGGGATGAATTGGGTGATAATAAAAAAAATAATAAGACAAATAAAACTGAAAACCAATAAGAAGAAGATTAAAGAGTTAGGAAAATTTCACCGAGGTATACGCCAGTAATTATACTGGTTCGGTCTAATTCACAATGACCTACGTCCAGTTCACAGATAGAATCTGTGCCTTCACTATACTTTCCAAGATTCAATGGGTTCTTGGCACCTCGTACACAGCGATCTATTCCTCACTTTGAATACTCGCTCCCCCTTACACCACGTAAATTGATGCCCAACTTAAGGTCCCACAACCTTAAGATATCTCTCAAAACAAGTGTATTAAATCAATGAATGTTCTCTCTTTTAGAGTTGGTAATGAAAACACTGAAGCGTATTAAAACAAAAGAGTAAGAGCTCAGAAAATGAATATTCGTCAGTTCGGTAGTTCAGCGTCTTAACTCCCGCTTTGAATGCCTTTGCTATTTGTAGTTGGAGAGATTTTAATAACCGTTGGAGGCATTCTATTTTCCCGTTACTCACTGAGCATTTATTGGAACATTCTTTATGTTATTTTGATATAGCCGTTGAGGTGAAGAGAATGTGTTGGTAGAGAGTCAGAGTGCATTTAATGTCTCTGACACAGTATATCTACTTTTCTTGGAATCCAGAAATCTAAAGTATCAATCTCCTGTAACTTGCTTTGAGAATGTTAATCATGAAATAAAAATATAATAAGCAAAATTAATGAAGATTAATGAAAGTACTCACTGAATCTGAGAAATTTAGATTTAGATATGATGCTCTGTTTTTTTATGAAGAACAAGTATTCGGATACTATTACGATTATCAAGATAGTTTAAGACTTTCTAGATAACTTACTATTCGAATACCTTTTTCTCTATTCAGATAATATTTGAAATTTTACACTGAGACTATTCAAATAGTTAAGATACCTATTTGAATAGTGATCTCTTAAACTCAAAGAAAAGATTATCCTGATACATGAGTTACTATTCAAATACTTTCTTCGAGTTTGACTAAAAATATTTTCTTTCAGCTTTCAATATTATTCGAATAGTCTTCTTGCTATTCGAATAATTTCTCATCTCAATCTCATAGGCTTGATGTTGGCTTTGAACTGCTATTCAAATATTAATATCACTATTCGAATAGTGGATATACTATTCTAATAACATATGCATTATCATGATAATTATTTGACTATTGTAATAACATATGCATTATCATGATAATCTTTCAACTATTCGAATAACATATGCATTATCATGATAATTATTTGACTATTCTAATAACATATGCATTATCATGATAATCTTTCAACTATTCGGATAACATATGCATTATCATGATAATTATTTGACTATTCTAATAACATATGCATTATCATGATAATTATTTGACTATTCGAATAACATATACATTATCATGATAATTATTTGACTATTCAAATAGTCTGAAACTTATCAGAATAATAGCTAATAGAAACTAAGTTCCAGTATTCGAATAGTAGGTATACTATTCAAATACTTTCTTAGCGAAAAACTTGTGAATAAAAATGCAGAGACAAATCAAACTAGACTTAGGTTTGTTATCATCAAAACTCTGAATCTAACAGTTCTAAATAATTTTATCTTTCTCATGATAGTGATTTCTTACTGATTAGAGAATAATCTAGAATTAGAATTTTGGGCAAACGATGAATAAAATGAGCAAAAAAGACTCTCAATGCCTTTATTTTAAATTGTGATATGCAATCTTCATCAAATCCCATACAAGATGCTGAAAAATCCCTCCAATATCATATTTAGATTTTTCCCTCATTTTATATCAGCGATTCAGCAGCCAGAATATCAATTTCAGCAGAGGGAGACGGTGATTTTCGGACTTTTAGACTAAACTGTCATTTTAAAACTTTAGGGTCCTTTTCCGTAATTTCTGCTGATATATTCCTCGGTGAAGACTGTAGTTTTCCCATTTTTGGATCAAACTAGAATTTTCGAAATTCGGGGTATTTGTCTGTAATTTCTGCTGATATGGTTTCACTGAAAGTAGGAGATAATATTACAAAACAAGGCCCCAATTTTCTATCACAATTACCATTACCCACATGCAGAATTTCATTTTCTTCTTTAGTCCTTATGCATCTTTACTTTTTGGTCCTTTATCTCCAATTTTCCATATAATTCAAATAAATATTTTGTAATATATTTATTCAAAAATTCAACTTTTAAAAGAGCAAGACTATAGAAATGTAGAGGATGATTAATAGTGAATTTTAATCAATTTAGATTTTTTTTAGATGAAGATTTATAATTTAGTATTTTAGATCTTAAACTTAAAATTTGGGGATTTTCATGTATTGGAATAAAATTAACAATAATCAATTACTTGAATAGGTTATTTGAATTAAGAAAAATATTTAAATTTTATAATTAGAATTTTAGGAGTAATTAATTCAAAATTTAGAAATTTTAGAATTTAGTTAAATAAATTAATTTTTCCAATAACTCAAGGAGTTATTAATGTATAATAAATTAATTGTTGTAGATTGATTTTTGGCGTGTATTTGAGCTCTTGGATTAGGAGCTTGTGGTTATAATTTTGCTTTGGCGAGAGGTAACCACTTTCCTCTTGTTGTGCATATTTGTATGATGTTTATGAGTGATTTTTAATTACATAGAATTATAAATTTGGCTATTGATATGTGATGTGGACTTTGAAAATATGTTGTTAATGAAATAGTCTTGTGGGACTTATTTTCGCTGAGAAAATGAGTAGTGATATTTTATTATATGAATTGATATGTATTTATGAGATTGAAAATATCCTTTTGATAATTGAGAATTGATAATGATTTGTTATAATCACACATATTGATATGAGAGGGGATGGTGGATGTTGATTTGATGGGTTGTTACTTAAAGAGGAAATAAGGGGGGTGAACTTTTGTACAAAAAGAGGTAATAAGGTGGTGGACTTCCAGGTGTACACTGGTTAGTCCTTTTGCCCAATTGTGTTCAGTAGGGCCTTGACACCCTACTAATATATTTAGAGGGGGAACCCATGGTCCGGTCTCGTGCTCTGTGGATTTTGGCCGATCCATATCACTTGATTGGTGAGCTTGTTAAGTTAAACTACCAGTCATATGGGTCAGTGCTAGCCCATGGGTTCAGTCAGAGGAAATAAGGCAGGAGAGGAAATAAGGGAGGACAAAGAATAAATTATTGTATATTGATTCTTATATACTTATGTGATAAATATGAGAACGAGATTATGATATGGTAAATTAATGTGTATATATACATGTGGACATGTGACATTTTAATAATGATATGATTTTAATAACTATCCCACTTGGCACCTCATGGGCACTTACTCTTATGCCCAATGAGTTGGATTGTTGGTTGCTGAGGCTTTTGTCTCACCCCGTTGATTTAACATTTTTCCAGGTGATAGTTGTCATGCGGGTCCATCAGGGAAGACTCCGGAAGCTTAAACTACTTCTGCTAAAAGTAGTGCTTCTATCTTTATAATATATGTTGGATTATTTTATATTGCCACGTTAGGGCTCATTTTGCATACTCTGATTTATTTTGGAGATTTGATATTTTAACTATATATTTTTAATTACTCTTGATGAGGTTGAATGGCCTGCGGGCCTTATGATGTGTTTTGAATTGCTGGAACCATAATTTGGTTTGATATGGATATTTTAATATATGATGAGATATTATTTAGTTAAAGAATTTTCAAATAGTTAGTTGAACTCTTTTCTACCATGGTAATCTTTTGAAAGATGAGTTGTAATCTTTTTATTACCATGGAAGAGGTTGTAAATGATTATAATAAAAAAATGGTTTTATCAAATCCATAGTTAATTATTTTGTATAAGGAAAGGATTTTACATTTCTCATTTTATTTACTTATGAATTGTCTTTATTGATTGTAACCTTATTTTTTATTTCTTATTCGCAGGCAAAAAGGCAAAAGGCATAATAGAGAGTGGTAGAAAGAATGATTGCCCCATACAATGTCTCGTTGGGGTTATGCAAAGGCTAAAAACAAAAAGACTTGTTGACGACTAAATGGAAGAGATTGGAAGAAGTAGCTCAATCTGATCCTTCTGTTCTTCTTTCTCCATCATCTCTGATACGTCACGAAAAAATATGGAAGTTTGCTCACTGAAAGAGGAGCGAGTCTTATATGAGTGAACAATCTAATATAGTTGATGGAAAAATTGTAAGTATTGTTGTTGTTATTAATTATTTAGTAAACAAATTCCATTACTTATGTTTGTCATCTGTGTCTTATAGGAGGAGAAAACAAGCTAAGGGATCATTTAGGTCGGATAGGAGGATTGATATCTAACCATTTCTACAGGAAAACATTATCATCCCCACCATATCAGGGGAGTTGGAGGAGGGGTATGCATAAGGGATTATTTTGGAGCACCCTCACGCTGTTCCTCAAGTATGGTGACTAGAGAGGAGATGGAGCATATATTGGCCACTATGAGGGCGAAAGCAAGGGCCGAGGCAGAAGCATCATTTGATGCACGATTAGAAGAAGGGTTGAGCAAGATAAAGGAGCAAATGATTATCATTGTGAGTATAAGACAAGATCCCAGTGCTCCCCAGACACATTCACTTGTACCTAAGCAAAGCATTAAAAGGAGTTGCTATAATATTGGTCAGTCATTAGAGGGTCCTAGAAAAGAAATCGGTGAGCCTTGTAACCTATTTGCTAAGGATCCTCTGAGACAATTAGTTGCACGGGGTAACATGTATAACTTGGGATCAATTGTCCACCACTAACAAAGAAAAGATGATCAAGTCAGAGTGGCAGTTGAAGAGGTGATCGTTGCAGATGCACCTCTCCCTATCCCCGCTGATGACTTCAAGATTGTGAGCTATGTCCTTAATTCTTTCATCTTATGGCCAAAGAATCTTGTTTCTGATTAAGCCAAGGAAACCCCAATCACAGCCCCAACTGCACCTCCTTATACTCAAGAAATTTCACAGCCTCCATTAAATGTCATGCAACAAGTGATTTTGATGGCATATGATAAATCCTTTCAAAAAAGAGATTGGCCTATAGATTCAGCTGTTGGCAAGTTAGGGGTGTAATGCTATCTTGAGATAGATGATTTAATGTCTCTGATAGCTCCTAGAAAATAGCTCACAGTTTCAATTGCCCAACTATTTATAATGTAAGTATCTTCTTCAATTAGCAATAAATATTTTACAAATTACGCTGTTAAATTTTGATTTCTGTGATTGTATTATTGTAAGCACATGAATTGTAGGTTGGTTTCCTCTGGCAAAAATGATAAATTTGGATTCCTATATGTTAACCTCATGAAATTCTTGTCAGAATTGCACATTTTCTCTTATTTCTTCCATATTTTGGGTGTATTAATGGGCATTTGGGAGTGTTGAAATAGAGGAAATGTGTTCTATACATACTTGGCACAGAAAGAGTATAAATGTGGGGGAAATATGTGAATATATCTTATGATTACCAAACTGTGATCTTTTGTGAGTTCCTTGTGTTGAAAGGATAAAAATTCAATCACACCTGAAGCCAGAGAAAGCCAAATTCAATGAAGAGAAGGTGCAATGGAGTTGAAGCCATCAACCGTGCCAGGGAAATACAAGAAGGGATGAGAATAGATCTTGGCAAGGGACAAATTTGCACTGTAGGGTCATTGGCCGTGGCCAACACATTCATTGGCCATGGCCCACAGGAGGTCAGAAACATACTGGCCGCAGCCAAGCATCTTTGGGCCGTGGCCCAACATTAGTTAGTAACTTACTGGTCACGGCCAATAGAAGCACAGAAGCTCACTAGCCGCGACCCACATACCTCCTGGCTGCGGCCAACTCCGATACAGCTGCTATGCGTTTTGACACTCATGGCGCATAAAAGCTGAAACCAGAGACTGAAATGGGGGAACCTGATCCGGAAATACCTAGAGAGATGGTTGTGACACTCCACTGAGCTTGGGTTTGCCATAAAGCAAGGGAAATCAAGTAGGGATTGAAGATTTCCAAAGATTTGAGCTGGTTTTCCTTGGTTATATTGATTCCTTTCCCTTTGTTCTTCATTTTGCCGATATGGAAATTCATGCTATGTATTTCTGTATCCATTTCTTGAACATAAGCAGCTAAACTTTCATTCTGGGATTGTTTATGAACCTTTGTATGGATTAAACTTGATTCCTTCTCTCTTTAGGTATCTAATGGCATATGTATGTTGATTTTACCTTGTTTTCATTGTTGTTTGTGACTAGCCATCACTGTGGACGATTTGTTCAATTAAGTTAAGCTTGAGAGAGTTAACTTAATTGTAGAACTTTGGTAAAACTATGCTAGACTTGAGATTTAGGAACTAAATGGATAGTTTATTAGTAACATAGAGATATAGTTACTAGCCTAGTAGTGTCATATTTAAGGTTAATGCTTAATGAATATTTTCTCTTAATGGTAGCAAGAGATTGTACATGTTAATTGAGGATACGGAGTTGGTTATGACTTGAGAGAGCTTAATCAAATGCTTGTGAACCTTAGACTAACATATATATATATATATCCCATAGCAAGATTCTTGGAGAGGAAATAAATCAAGTTTATGAAATACAAAGGGGATGAACAATCTTAGGTTTATTACGACTGTTGAAATCACAAGAATCAAGTTTTTATTCAGTAATTCTTAGTTTTTACAAAAATATATCTTTTGAAACTTCTTTATCTACACCATCAACATGTTTTGGCTCAACTTAATCAAATTCACCAAGCCTAGTGCATGACTTATTTGTTACTCAAATCCTCGAGGGAACGATCTTACTACTTGACGCAACCCATGCACTTGCGGTGGCGAACAAGTTTTTGGCGCCGTTGTCAGGGATTTGTGTACCAAAACCGTCTTTGGTCGATCTTGATTAGAGCATTATTAG
Source organism: Inga laurina (assembly GCA_963855925.1). Classification (NCBI taxonomy): domain Eukaryota; kingdom Viridiplantae; phylum Streptophyta; class Magnoliopsida; order Fabales; family Fabaceae; genus Inga; species Inga laurina. The sequence continues at coordinate 13,148,818 of OY979712.1, read as the reverse complement.
CTTAAGATTGAGTTTTATATATATTTGTTCTTGTGTGTTCTGTTTTGACTTATTCTCCCCTGTTTTTGTGCATGTTTGTTATGTTTGTGTGTCTTTGTTTTATTAGTTATATTGGTTTAAACTTTGTGCATGGATAATCCTTGGTGGATCAATGAAACAAGTGGTGGATTTGCACATGGTAATGATTATCCCAATCCTTCTTATGACCCTTATACTTATGAAGCTCAATATGAGTACATTTGTTGCAATTATTGTGGTGATAATCATTATAGTGAGCAATGCCCCCATTTTCTCAACCTGGGAGTATATGGAGAGTGATTGCTCTAAGGCTCAAGCTCATTTTTATGATGATACTTTCAGCCTTAATCGGAATCAAGATCATTCAATGTCTTGGGATCCTCATTATTCTTCTTCATATGCATCATATTCTCATATATCACTTAATACCTTTGTAGATGAAACCACCCCCATTCATGAGAAGAAGCCTACACTAGAGGATAAGCTTCGGTGCATTCTTGATAATGTGAATGAAATGAATAATTGGAAAAAAAACAGAAATTTCATGAACATTTATTAGCTCTTAAAAATGTAGCATTGCAAGCAAGTGAAATAGCTTCTTCCCTTGAATCTTTGAAGCAAAAAGATATTATTCATGATATTTCAAGTGAACAATTAACCATGGGGAGTGAGGAAGTGTTGTCAATAGTCTGCAATACTTTAGTGGGTGACTACGAGTTGGAATTTATTGTTGATGAGAAGAATATTGAGTGTTCAGTTGAGGTTTCGATTTTGGTACCTTGTTGTTTTGAAAAAGATAATAGAGAGGAAATCCCTAAGAATTGTGATCTTGATCTATCCACTGATGTTTTGACTCTTACTGATTAGAGTCTAGTAGATTTGTTTGGGTGTTCTAAATTCTTAGAAGCTCCTACTTTTGTTTGTGTGAATAAGCTTGTTATATCTTCTTTGAATTTATTAAATGCTTGTTCACTGAAAGTGTTGTTAATTGATGCAGTACATGTGATTAACAAACACCTATTATTTCTGTAATATTGTTGTTTGAAAAGAAATGAAGATAAGGTGGTCATGGTGTTTGATACTTAAGATTAGGAGTTTTTATTGCATAGTCTGCCTGAAGACTATAAATTTAGTGCTTCTTGAGAGGCAACCCAAGTTCCTTAATCTTTTTAACCTCTTTCATTTTGGTATGTTTTTGGTAGATGTATGCTTGGTCTTTTGATTTTTCTTTTAGGCAAAAAAGAAACCCCAAATGAGAAGAAGGAAGAAGCAAGGTTGGTACTAAGGATGGATGGAGAAATTGGTTGCTTGATAAGCATTTTCAGGGAAGTTTCTCAATCTATCTCACAACTCCTCTTACTCACCACTCATCTCATGCAACATTGTGATTATTGTTAGATGTATTCTTGCATGACAAAAAGCCCTCAGTTTTCCCTTGTGACAGTGAGGACACTACCTTTTTTAAGTTTGGGGGTATCATTGAATGTTTTTAGCTTATTTGACAAGGATTTCAAGTTTGAAAATGATGACTATTTATCGTCTTCTGTTTGGAAAGTTGAGTAGATTGATTAATTATCCATGATAATGAATGTGTGATCCAATGATAGAAAGGATGCTTAGACTTTATGTTTTATAGGAAATGGTGATAAATATTTTTGAATGCTTGATTTAGATTTTAAAGCTTGTTTCCTAATAAATTTTGGAATAAACACTATACACAAGAGTTGGGAATGATTCGAATGCTTTTGTTAGGAACTCTTGTAGCAAATTGGTGCGTATATTCTTTCTTCATTGAAGGGCTTTAGAACTTATATTGGAATCTCTTGAAATGAAGTGATAAGTTCACACATTTTTGAAAAATGATTTGGGCATTTTCTTTTAAAAGCGATTGTGCCTTTCAAACTAACCTATGACAATTACTCCATTTGCACACCATTTGAGCCTTTAAAAAAAATCCATATAAATTTTCTTTTTGAAGATCCACACTAGACCTTTATATTTATAGCCTGAAAACCATGAATTACCCTAATCTTGAGATACATGATGATTTGGTGATGATTATTAGGAGTAAGGATTGGTATGGTGGGTAGAAGAGGTATGTTATTGAAAAGCTGGGTATAAAGAATGTAGTGCAATGTTTTCAAACTCTTAAGTCAATTCGAGTTTGTTTTTACTTCTCTCTAAAGAAAAAAAAAGAGGAAAAAAAAAAGAGAGAGAGAGTAGAAGAAGAAGAAGAAAAAGAAAAGAAAAGAAAAAAGTGAAGTTCAATAAGACTTGGAGTGCAAAGAAATAAATTTGAGATAAGTTTGGGGGAGTATTTAGGCTTCTTGAAAGAAAATTTTTGTAAAGACCTAGAGAGGAATTATGTATTGTCATTTATCTCAAGAGTTGAATCCTCTGTTTCTCCATTCTTTTAAGGAGCTTAACCATTGGCCACATTACAAGCATATAAAGTCCCAATGATCACTACAAAAACACAGCATATTACCCACGGAATTACGTCTCTAAAATCAAATTACCGACGGATTAGGGACGGAAATGGAATTACCGACTGATTACCGAAGGAATTTTTTTCGTCTCTAAAAAATCCGTGGCAAATTGATTTATCGACGGAATTTTTATTCCGCCAGAAATTACCAACAGATCACCCATGGAAAAAATTTCGTCGGTAATTTCTGACGGAATTTACCCACAAAAAAATTTCATCGGTAATTACCCACAGAATTTACCCACATTAAATTTCCATCGATAATTACCCACGGAATTTTTCCGTGGGTAATCCGTCGGTAATTTATTATTATTTTTTAAAAAAAAATCCACGTGATGACCTTAAAAGAGGTCACGTAGAAATCACCGAAGCCCCCCACCGCCCGCCCCCGCATCCGGCCCTAGCGGCCCCCGAGCAAGGGCCACGTGTCTCTGTGAGATAACTGTTGCATTTTGTGACAAAGGTGGGATTCAAACCTTAGACCTTTGGTATATGTTCTGATGCTTTTGCAAGTTGAACTGCTTTAACCTTACATTATTTATTCACGTAATAATATATATATATATATATATATATATATATATATATATATATATATATATAATTTAATAATTAAAAACAAATATATAATATTAAGATATATATATATATATAATTAAATATATATTTATATATAATTATATATTTCATTTTTTATAATATAAATATAAAATTTTTTAATTTCTAATTTCGTTTAAATATTTAATATTAATATAAATATATAATATTACATATATAATTATATATTTCGTTTTTTATAATATAAATTTAAAATTTTTTAATTTCTTATTTCATTTAAGTATTTAATATTAATATAAATATATATAATATTAAATATATATTTATATATAATTATATACTTTGTTTTTATGATATAAAGTTTAAAATTTTTAATTTTTTATTTCATTTAAAATTTTTATTATTAATATTATATATATTTAATATATTATATTAAATATTAACTTTATGATATTTAAATTTTTATTTTTATTATTTTATATAAATTATTAAAAGATAATAAAAATATTATTAGTTTTACCTACGGATTACTTACGGAATTATGTCGGCAATTTCTCCTTAAAATTACTCACGGAATTCCGTGGGTAATGCATCAGTAATTACTGATGGAATTATTCTGTGGGTAATCCGTCAGTATTTACTGACGGAATTTTTTTCGTCAGTAATTAGAGATGGATTACCCATGGAATTCCGTCGGTAATTTCTTATTCAAATTACCCACAGAAGGCATGGGTAATTACCGACAGAAAAAATTTCGTGGGTAATCCGTCAGTATTTACAGATGGAATTTTTTTCATCTTTAATTCTTCGGTAATTAGAGATGGATTACCCACGGAATTCTGTCGGTAAGTTTACCCACGGAATTCTGTGGGTAAGGCGTGGGTAATTACCGATAGAAAAAATTCCATAGGTAATTACCGACGGAAAATCTGTCGGAAATTACTGACGAAAATAATTCCATGGGCAATTCCGTCTGTAATAGCATGTTTTTTTGTAGTGGATTGTGAAAATGGTGTGGAATCATCTATTAGTGGAGAGAGAGGAGAATGTGGGCATATGAAGGCCTGATATTGAGGTCGCTTTATACATATTGAAGTGTTGTATTTGATCTTGATAATTGCAAGAAAATTGTTATCTAAATCTCATCACACACACACATTTTGGAAGTTGTTAGGAAGCTTGTTTTAAACTGTGAACCTTGCATTCCCTTATATTTCATTATTTTTCCCATTGAATATAACATCTTGAGCAACCAATGAAGAAATCATCATGCATATGTACTAAATCAGTGATTAATTAATTCATCTCTTTTATTAATCAATGGGTTTTACTCGAGGACGGGTAAAAGTTTAAGTTTGGGGGTGTGTTAATATCATGAAATTCTTGTTAAATATACACATTTCCCCTTAATTTCTCATACATTTTGGTGAAATAATGGATATTTGGGAGTACAAAAATAATGAAAATGTGCTTGATGCATATCTGGCATAAAAAGAGAATAAATGTTGTGATTTTGTATGAATATCTTGTTATGTTTATCAATTGTTGGATTTATGTAGTTCTCTGCATTGATAGGACCACATTTCAATCATAGTTGGAGCCAGAGAAAGTTCAATTCAATGAAAAGAAGGTGAAATGGAGTTTGAGTAATCAACCGTGCCATAGAAATGCAAGAAGGGATGAAAACAAACCTTGGCGGGAGCAAAGCTAGAATTCAGAAGCTTACTAGCTGCGGCCAGTGATCCACTGCCATGGTAAGCCATTTCACTGGCCGCAGCCAGCACCCGAAAATGCTTTTGGAGTTTTGTCATCAGAACAAATTCTAGGACTTTTAAATACTGAACCTACGAATGAAAGTGGCATTCTGGACTGAGGAGGCGATCTTAGAGGCTGGCTCTGCTAGGGTTTGGACCTTGGAGGTGGAGATTGAGCTAGAAATTAAGGATTTGAAGAGATCTAAGCTTCTCCTTTTGGTTTTTCCTCTCCATCTGCTGTTCTTTCCTTATGTTCTACTTTGTTTCTGGTTTATCCCCATTTTCTCATGGGTTGTATAAACATGTGTAGCTAGATCTTTGATGTTGGGATTATTTTGAACCCTTGTATGGATTAAGTACTTATTTCCCCTTTATATTTGTGATTAATGATTAGATTATGCTGATTTTACTCTTTACTTAATGCTTCTTGTTGATTGGCCACCAATGAGACTATTGGGTTCACTTGGTTTATGCTTGAGATGGCTACATTGAATGTAGAACTTGAGTTTAATCGTGTGAAAACTTGAGATTCATGATTGAATAGATAGTTTTGTTGATGAGGTAGAGATACACTCATTGACCTCACATAACCATATAGGATTTGCAATGAAAACTGGGTTTAATTGATTAATTAAGAGATTAATGAATTAATTGAACTAAACATCTATTTGGGGACTTGAGAGAGCACTTATGGGTAATGTAGTGTCCTTGGCTAGCATAATCTTTCATTAAGAAGCACATATTATGGGGATTCAATTGAGTACTTTTGAAATGCAAGGGGGATAAATAATCCTAACTCCCATTTTATCCTTGAAGTCCATGAATCACTTGTTTTTATTTTCTTTTTAACTTTAGAATTTTTTTCTACCCACGTACCATTGATAACTGTGTAACTCAAATTGGGCGAAAGTGCGATAATTGATACTTGACCTGGTTTTGGAAACAAATCCTAGTGGGAACAATATTTTACTTATCACTTTATTACTTGACGTGACCCGTGCACTTATGGTGGCAAACATTATGCCCAGTTCAAATCCATGACAAAGGGACTACTGCTGCTATCAGACATACATACTTATTGTAGAGGCTTAGTGAAACCGCAATTGAGTGTTTCTTGGCTCCATATATGTAAGGGTAAGAAACAAATATATATTTCATAATATATATATATATATATATATAATGCTTTATATTTGCTTAATATATAGTCATCCTTTTTTTAAAGGGATCATTGGGAATTAGTTCTTCCATGCAAGAAGAATTATACTGTCATCCTTTTGTGCTCCCTCCACTACAAACCAGGGAATGAATTGAAAAAGACTATGAACTCGTAAGTTTTTTTGTATTACCTATTACTGGCAATTCATGGAATTTGTGCAAAATAAGTAACCTTTGTGATTTTCATGATAGGGCTATGAGGACACTTTGACATGTTGCTTGTGGTAAGCATGTTTGTGATTTTCATGCCAAAGGTTAGTGCATTTTGTTTTGTTTTAAGAATGTATTCAATAAGCCATGCTTTTATACTTGTTTTAATGATATCATGTTATTTTTCAGAGCCATGGGCAACCATTGGGGTCCAACCTATATGGGTTGTATGTTTTGAGGCATATTTATAATATTATCACCCTAGGAATAATAGAATTTACTCAAGAAGAAAATGTATATTTCAAAAATTTTCTATTACTTTTATTCTTTTTTAAGTTAACAAGTTAATGTTTTGTTTGGTTTTGGTGTTAAAAATTTTAGATCTTACTGACCCCGTTCCAGAAGAAGATATCGATTTCATCCACAATTATTGTGCTGAATTCATTTTTTAGCTTTTACAACAATAGTGAGTTTTTGTAAAATTGAGGAATTTTCTGTATATACTGAGGAATTTTTCTTCCCTCAGCTTTTCTACAAAATTTGTTGGTTGCATGAATTGACATGTTTGTTATTTTTATGATTATGTGAAATCATGCATTTATGCATGTGAACTTGTTTGAGACATGTCATTGGCCTATGTGTTTTACTGTTAATACATGATAGTTTTAAACAACACATTACATGATGAAGGTGCATGTTATGTTACAAGTTCCCAATGAGAAAGCTAAAGAAAAAGGAAATGGTAAGTGGAAGGAAAATGAACACCTTATGGCAACATTTATTTTGTTATAAGTTAGTTGTTGAATGCATAACAAATTCCATATATGGCTTGTATAAATTTAATATTGGGACTTGGCATGTATATTTGGATATATAAGTATTAGTGATAAGTAATTATAAGTATGGTAAACTTGTCACTTAAATCTCAACTTTGCACTTAATAAGTATGGCCTTGGAAGCAGCTTCTAGGATATGTGTTCTAGTATATTAACATAATCAAAGACAAGCAAAATAATAATAATAATAATAATACTTTTACAATCAGTTGTATAGATAACCGGTCTTAAAACGCTTTTTAAAATCGGTTGTCGATAAAACCGGTCTTAAAAGTCAAACTTTTAAGACTGTTGTATGGACAACCAATCTTAAAAGTGTTTCTATAGTACTCTAAAAAGAGGTCTTTTAAGACCGGTGGTCATAACAATCAGTCTTAAAATAATGTATTTTAAGACCGATTTCCAATACAACCAGTCTTAAAACTTTGTCTTTAAGACCGGCTTCTTAACCGGTCTAAAAAGTATCAGGCTTTTTAGATCGACCACATCAAAACCTCATCCTAAACCGGTCTAAAAAGTCATTTTTCCACCAGTGGATGCAGTATGTGGATTTGTTCTTATCAAGAGAAAATATTAAGGCTCTTAAGATCGTAAATCATTGACAGGTAGATCCATATGAAATGTCATCTCATGACTTCTCATGCGAGGACTTGATTTGCTTGGAACTTATCAATTTTACATTGAGATATCTATTTGATTTTGTTGGCTTTAGAAGTCTGGTGCAACTTCACATCATGCACATTAGACTCTATAGAATGTGATACCAGATCTTATCTTAAGAAAGAATGAAATGCTCACAGTAGGGTTCCTCATTTCACCTAAATACCAATTAATTTGTATCAAAGCCACGTGGTTGATTATTAAGTACCTAACAAATGGTATCAGAGCTAGGTTGTTGACAGTTAGATACCTAATTAATTGGTATCAGAGCTAGGTTGTTGATAGTTAGATACTCGATCAACTAGTATCAAAACTAGGTTGTTGAGAGTTAAATACCCATCAACTAGTAGATATGGCTGCCCATGTTGAGGATAAACACTTGCTAAAATCTTTCCGCTGATAGTCAGCGCATTACAACTCACTTCAAGCGAATGTTTATGGCTAAAAGCTGGGAATTTACCAATTTAGATGATCATCCCAATTTAGGATTTCATAATTGAGTGACTTTGCCGATATACCTTTTGCACCCTCTCTATTCATCAATAATTGCTGCTTTGAAAAAAACACAACCCCTATTCTTAGAAATGGTCCGAAAGACAAAGAAACTAGTGATATGCAATAGAAACAATGGAGCAAGCCCTACTAGAAAAACATGGTACTGTACATCAAATCTCCACCATTGCAGGAAACGTAGAGAGCTTCATAATTAACATAAAATTTTGAAGAAAACAATGTACAATTATAGAGAAAACTTAACAAATTTTTTCTGGTTGCTTGTTTCTCTAACGACAAGACCTCACCCAATTTTTCATTGTAGGGCTTTGCTCTTTTTTTATGGGGAAAAAACAAGCAATTACTAGTAAGAATTCAAGAGGGAGCAAAAGCGTATATTGATAAAATCATTCAACTATAAAATTGTGAATTGAGAAGATCAACCTAATTTAGAATTTGTTAAATTTAGAAACCTGACTTAGCATTTGAGTATTTTAAAAGGCTTTTAATGATTTTCCCTTTAAATGTTATCATTTAATTATAAGACTACCTGAAAAAAAAAAAATCACACATGGCCATGCGTGAGAAGACAACTCAATACAATGGATATAAAAACCTTGACATAGCTGTTTTCCTTATATTTAAAAGGTAAGTCTCCATTTACTATTGATATTTATGGTCTTTTTGCCATCATTGATATTTATGGTTTTAATAGTTTAAATTGATATTTGTAACTCATTTATTTGAGAAAATTTTTTCAAGAACTTAATTGTTATTAATTAAATCTTTTAGGATTTACCAATAAGCTATTGGTTGAGGTGGTAAGGGATCTTATCCCCATAAGGAAGAGAACACAAGTTCAAATTCCGGGAAACGCACTTGTTGTAAAAGGGGAAAACCTTTTGCCCTCTAAGCCTCACAAGAAAACCTTTGATCAATCAAAAATACAATCTTTTAGGATTTAAATGCCATTCTCAGGTATATATTTTGTTTCTTAAACGTAAAACAAAATAATGACAAAAGTACATAATTGCTCCTCTAATTTTATACGAAGTATCCTAATTTTAAGTAGTTTTTACAACATCTAAAATTTTAATATTAGGATTTTTTTTTTTATTAACGACATTAAGATTAGGGAATTAAAAAGATATTTTGTAAAAACATAGGATAAATTTAAAGTACTAAATGTCTGCTTCTGTCTAATACCTAATACGGGCATAATCCTCTAATTTGTTGTAGACTGTTATGTTCTTGTGGAGGAAGGATTCTAAAACTGCAGACTTTGCACTGCTCTTACCGGTAACACATATCCATCATCAATCTATGTTCTTCATCACCACATGCACAATCTATCTTCTTCATGCCTTATTTTATTTTGTGATTTCAAAACCAACACAAGAGTTCATACTATCAACGAGCTCAAAACGCTTATTACGCCCTTCGTGCCACCAACATCCCTATTATACTACCATCAGTTCAGTTCACAAAACGGAGGGAAGAAGCTAAATACAAAGCCACGCCGAGATTGAGAGAGACAAACTAATCGACGGACGGAATCGATGATTTGCTTATTAACAGGTAATTAAATTCTAAATTTGCTGCCCTGTTCATTGCTTTAATTTGGTTCTGAGGGGAATAACATTTCTTGACACCTTTCTTGCCACATAATTGGCTCTTGAAGTCGTATATGGTTTGCTGATTATCTTTCCATTTTAAAGATTTTTCCCCCTCCTGACGTCTTGCCTTTTCCAATCAATACTAAGTGCTCCCTCCTGTCATTTTCATAAGGAACAATATTTCTTATAGGGGTGATCCTTTTTATAAGGAATAATCTCTTTCATAGAAGTGATCCTTAAGGCACATTTGAAAAAAATGAAATAAGTCTTTCATATATGTTTAAAATGGGATAATCATAGAAAATACTACCTTTAGGCCTGTTTGTAAGAAACAGGTCAAAGTTATTTAATTATCAATTGTTTTTTATAAATAGGCTTGGAGTTAGTATTTTTTTTTTCATAGATGGCTTGGAGGTAGTATATATTAGTAAGCTATATTTTAAAAAGATTTTTAACTTAATAATGTTTCCAAAAAAAATTGAAGAAAAATGGGGCAGGGGAAATAGGTTTCAAAAAATAAAAACGCTCGTTCATTTCTTCCCTTGTCAACTACTATACTTTGATATTTCTTCACCCAAATTCGAACCCAAACCTAATGTCACTTTGGAATCTGACTTCGTCATGGCTTTTAATTTCCATGAAAATGCACCTCTTCTTCAACACAAGACCAGAAATATATAACTGCTTGATTGACACATAGTATGTCGAAAACGACTAATCTTTATAGTCTACTACGTATGAGTTAGTTGAGGAACTTAGGAAGTTGTTCTAATTATATATAAATACGTTTCTAATTCTATTTCTAAGTTACTTCTAATGTATTTCATTTGAATCAATAAATATCTTAATTCTTATTAACTCAGTCTTAAAATTTATTAATTTTTTAACTTTAGCTCTGTTTAAAAAAAAAAAAATCTACCATAAGAACATAAAGTTTATAAAGTAATAAATGAAGAATAAAATTATATATTTAAATAAAAAAAATTAATGATATAACTTATAAATAAGAAAAAAAAAAACCTTCTCTTTGCTTATTATAAATAGGATCATATGAGTATAAGATATCAATCTTTCTTGTGTTTAATATTTTTTTTAAGAAAATTACCACTCCAGTTCTTTTAGCAGACAGAATTTTGTGTCCTAAATGTAAGTCCACTTTGAGTGTTATTAATTATTGTTTTCATATTTTACCATTATTTAATTCTAATCGGAAAAGGGAAAGAGAGAAAAATAAGAAAGAGGTGAATATGATTGGTAAAGTAGAGAGAGAAAATTTTAATAAAGATAATCTTAAAAATTTTTATTAATTTAAGACGTGTTGAGAGACTTAAATGTAATTCATTAGCATGTGAGGGTTAGTTCAAAGGGGTCTATAATAAGAATCGAAGTGATATACACGTACGTTGATATATGAAATGAATGGAGGGTGATAAACGAAGAGCTGATTTATAAATGAGAATTGGCAGTAATCGCAGTAAAAGCAACAGCTATAAAAGTAGAGAGTTGATCAATTAGTTGTTAGTTAAGATAGTAAGCGGTTTCATCTTATTTCAAATCTTAAAAAATGTATTTGTTGGGAGAGATGAAAACTCTTTACACTTTCAAGCCTTGAAAGGAAAAAAATTTGATCAGATAAAAAAAAGGTAGTGAGTTGAAACAGTGGAATTATTCATAAGTAATAATTAATCCGCAGTTCCTTATAGTTTCAACCAACTTTTAATTAGTTCCCTATAGTTTTTTTCCTTTTATTAGGTCAGTATACTTTCACATGTTTTTAATCACACTAGTACAAAATTTCCATTTTAGACCGCCATATTTAGATCGGTTACAGCGAATAAGGTCTAAAAAGATTGACCGGTGGCAATTTTATAATTATATAGAACTTCTAAGATTGGTTCTCAAAAAAACTAGTCTTAAAAAAATTATTTAGACCGGTTATAAATAAAACCGGTCTAAGAATATCAAAATATTTAAAAAATTAAAAATTTTAAACTTTTAAGACCATTATTAATAATAACCGGTCTTAAATATCAAACATTTAAGACCGATTTAAAAACCGGTCTTAAAAATGGAAAATTTAAAAATTATTTTTTTCCACCCTTTTAAGATCGGTTTTATATATACCCGGTCTAAAAAATCGACCCTAAATTTTTGAATCTACTCTTTGTCGCGCCTAAATTTCACTCTCTAAATCTGAAACCTCTCTTCTTGGTGTGATCACTCTATGAGCTCGGTCATCTTCACTCGATCTCATTCTCATGTTTGTTGCTGTGGTGCTCTCACCTTTGCACTGAATGAGTTTGTTGCCGCCACAACCTCGCTTGCTCTGATCTCCATCGTCGTGACTTTTCTCTTTCCCCGTGACATCCATCCTTCATCGCAACCTACCTTGGTAGCCTCACTTCTTTGCTGCCATGAGCTGCTTACTCCTTTGCTTTGACCCAGAGATGCATGAAGAAGATGCAACTGATGTTATGAGGTTTGAATAAACTTTCCTTTTAAACACTTAATTAATTTGTAAACTAATTTTTGAGTATCTACTGCAAGGTGGTGATAGATGAAAGAGGAAGAAGAAGGTGCAGAGCGAAGCGCCTCGCTTAAAACAGTTTCTCGTCTGCTTTCTTTACCAGAGGAACAAGGGTCACGAAGAGAAGAGAGATCCTATTTGGATTTTTGTTTTTTTAGGGTTTTATTGTAGGTGTAAATGGTATACATATTGATATATACCGAGTTGAGTGTGTGGTCAGTCTCTGGGGGATCCTATCTGCGAAATTACTCTGTTTGCTTTTTTTTAATTTCGTCTCTGGTTTTCTTCTTCCTTATGGTTGTGCCAAAATAGTTTCATAGTTTCAACTAAGAAACTGAATATGAATATAAAGTTAAACTTATGAGTGTGCCTGAATTTTGTTACAAAAGCTATTCTTTATCTTTCTACGTTATTTGATGTTCTTAGTGAATGATATAGGAATTCAAGTTTTTAGAAATTTTAGCAGTAGGATTCACAAGGAAGGTGTTTTTGTGAAATATGATGGTGGTAATTTGCTTGAAAGTATCCGCAATAGATTTTTCACTATAATCCCCTCTACTCATATGTAAGTTTGACTACAAAAAAAATGTCATATTTATTTTTTTTTTTTTAAATATCACTTTTAAGGCCGGTTATTAAAATAACCGGTCTTAAAAGTATGACTTTTAAAATAACCGGTCTTAAAAGTTTTGAAAAAAAGTTTTTAGACCGGTTTTTAAACAACCAGTCTAAAGACTTTTTAAACCTGGTCTTCAAGCAACCAGTCTAAAACAGTGATTTTTAAGACCGGTTTCGTTAACCGGTCTAAAAAATAGCAAACTTTTAAGACCGACTGTATCAAGACCGGATCCAAAACCGGTCTAAAATATCGTTTTTAACTAGTCTTAAAAATGATTTTTCCACTAATGTCAGGTCGTTGTAGGTTTTTTCAAATTTTAATTTATTAAGTTAATTAAAAGTAAAATAATGACTAATATCAAAATATAATTTAATAACAAATTTAAATTAATAATTATATAATAAAAAATAATGAATATAATTAATTAATTATAATTCTATTATATTTTAAGAACTTTTTTTTATTATCATTAAATTTTTATAATTATAAAAATAAATAAAAAGTTATAGTAAAAAAATAAATAATTTAAATATATTTTTAATTAAAAATTTATGAAGAATATATAAATAATTCATAAAGAGAATGTAAAATAAAAATATCATGATAATTTGTTATTTATAGAATAATATTTAATAATATTATATTTTATATTTATAGAAAAATATTATTATAATTTATTGAACAAATAATTAAAAAAAAAGTAGAAAGACTTAATTAAAAATCACGTAAAACTATAAGGACTCAATAAAAATAACTCCAAAGACTTGATAAAAAATAAGTGAAAGAATAAGAATATGGTAAAACTCAACTATAAAAACCAAATTAAAAGTTACTCAACTATAAAAACCAAATTAAAAGTTAGTTGGAATCATAAAGACGTGCTGATTAATTATGAACCGGTCAAAGGGCCAAGGCCTCGGGGGCAATGGGATTTGACTTGGAAGATGGTTCTCTCAAGTATAAGAGCTTTTGTCAAGTGCATAGAAATTTCTACTTGAGATAACCAATCAGGCAACTCCGTGCAAAAGAAGCTATTCTTTTTCTTTTTTTTTTGATCGGGAAAAGAAGCTATTCTACTACGTAACTACTTGCTCCATGACAGCTTGAAGAGACGGCTCCCTTTGTCAATTACTCATTCGTTCTCATTTATAAATAATTTTTTTTAATTGTGTCAAATAAATTAATAGTTAAAAATAATAAATATGTCAAAAATATTTTTTTTTCATATATGCCCTTATTTATGAAAAAAAATATAGGAGAGAGAATACATAAAAAGTATGAGAGATAATGAGTATAAGATATGAGAGAGAATCAGTATTTAATAAGGGTAAAATCAGAAAAAGAAGATTACATTTTCAGACAAAAAATGAAAATTGTTTATAAATAGGACCGGAGGGATTACTTCCTTTACTTTACCTCTAATTTCAAAACTACTAAGAATTTAACTCTAAACTGCTTCATAAGAATTTAGGATAAGCTATTAATTAAGTCATTAACTTTAATTTATGTGCTTAGGGTGTAAAATAGTTTTTGTATCTTCTAATAAGTGTGTTTTCTAAGATTTAAATTTGGCGTCTCCTCCTTATGAGGTGGGGCCGCACTTACCACCTCAACCAATATCATATTTTACTTATATTTAAATAAAAAAAAATTCAATTTTATACTCCCTCCGCCTTAAATATAAAATAAAATTGATTTTTTTTAGATATATTAAGGAAGCTAATTAAATTACTTTAAAATATTTATATTTGTCATTTTTTCTCCAAACTATTCTGCCTAACTTATAAACTGATATATAATCTAAGGATACATAACATATGATGTCAACATCCGTTTCCATTTCGATATTCGAAGAGTAATAGAGACGGAATTCAATGGGCATACAAAAAAGTATAATTATACTGATAAAAATATTCGTTTACAATACTGATATCATTCGTCGACGGAATACAAAAAATACAGCGGAAACTTAATATTTACATATTTCTCCAAAATATCTAAACATAAACTAATTATAATCCACTATCTTGTCCTCGTCTCGAGACACGTGCTAATTATTTCCCAACATCTACGCCATTGCCTTTCAAACCACTAGCATCCGCTGAGATGTTTATTTAAATATAGGGTGAGATTCCGAAGAATCCCAGTAGAAACATGCTATTATTCATAAAAAATGCGAAAAGTAAATATGATATATGTCATGTATGCACCAATTAATGAACAATATAAACATATCATCTGCATGTATACATGAGTAGGGTCCAGCCTCACTAATCTGCACCGATTGGATTCTTACCAACTCCAGTGTAAGTGCTTCTAGCACTACTGGCCCCTCTCTGGGCAAAACATGTTGATTAATAAAGTGTATTTACAAACATTGGCATCCACACAATCATATAACTATGGCATAATGTATGAAGGATGATGTCCCTACCTTAAAACTTTATAAACCCATATTTAGATGTGTCTCGAAATACGTGTCGTGTCCTGCCTCTAACTCGATCCTAAAATATTAAATGTACAAGAAATAGGTCATAACCTATCCAAGTATCATTTTATACTCTTTCATAGTGTTCTTGTGGTTATATTAGTCTATGATGAAAATTTACCAAAATGCCCCCCGGAACCCCTGTCCGGCCTCTCCGTACCCGGCCTGAGGCACGTTTTCCCAAATTTTGACCAAGGCTATTCTGACTTATTTTTTGCCCAAAGAATCCATTTCCAGTCTCTAAATTACCAAATTCACTGTCAAATTACGAAAATACCATTGACAGCCCCTATTTAGGGATTTTAGTGGCGTTTTCGTAATTATGCTTTTTCAGCCTCTACCAAAAAAGTGTCCAACTGTAACCCCACATATTTTTGCCCACTGAATCCAATGGAACCATTAATTTCGTGAAAATCCAGCTCCTAACACCAGTTCTAGTTCTGGCCAAAATTTTGAAAGAAAATGGAAAAAATGTGGTTTTGTGTTTTAGCTTCCAAAACTTGTACTTTTCCACTTGTAATCCTTTATTGACTTATTTAAACACTTCTTAACCATGATTCAAGGAAATTTGGGCATCATAATCCCTTAGAGTTACCTCTTCCCAATTGTACAAAACCAATAACAAACCACCAAACAACCCAAGAATCACATCAACAATATCAATACACTAAGAATTTGAGGTTTTTGAGGTTACGTACCTCTTGATTCTTGGTGTTTCTCTCTTTAGGGCGTCCTCCCTCTCTCTCCTCAACCTTGAAGATTAGCTTGCTAAACCATAATTTCCATAAAGAATAAGAGATTAAAGGATGAACTACATAAGATAGGAAGCTTAATCACTTGAAACACAATTCCTTACCTTAGATTTTGCTTCCTCTTGCTCTCTAAATTTTCAAAGAACTCACAAGCTCACACACTCTCTCTCTTGTCCCCTTGCTTGGCCGAAATGTTGCATGAGAAAGGGAAGAGAATGTGTTTTTTGATTTAAGTTTTTTTTCCTCTTAGCCTTTTGATCTCATCAAGGGTTGAGATTTCACCACTTGTTCTTGCACCATCCCTCCTTCCATACCTCTAACCATGCCTTCTACTTTATGTCATACCTTCACTTATCATGAGCACCATGCACATGTCTTCATTTGGTGTACACTCCACCTTTGTCATCGTTGAAATGTTCATGTAGCATTTGACTTGTGCTTCTTGGAATTAAATTTTCCCTCTCATTTCCATGTGTTGGCCGAAATTTAGGGAGGAGAAGAGAAGAAAAATGTTTTTCACAAATTCCATAATTCATATAATTGTATTATGTATAATTCCCCCTAATTTCACAATTATTGATTTACTCCACTAAGAATAATCCAATTATGCATTTTCCTTTATTTTCATTGATTAATTGAAATTAAATTTAATTAATTAGAAAATAATTAATCTTGGGTTACATTGGCAAAATTATGATTTTGCTATCACTTTTGTAATTTAATTCATTTCTTGAATTAATTTCCTTATGAATATGAATATTTCCAAAATTCACAACATCCAATTTCTATGAATATTCACCATTTTATTGAATTTCTCAATTAATTACAATATATTTTTGGTGAATATAAAATTTGGGGTGTTACATATGATATGTTTAAGTAACTTATTTAACTTTCTTAATTTCTCCAAAAAGAAAAAAAGTCAATCCTGTTTTATATTTAAGATTAGAGTAAGTATTATGTTCCCACACATAGTTAATAACCTTAAATAGGGTCATATTAAGAAAAACTCAATCAATATTCGCACTCCACTAATTTTTGTATAATAAGGATCATCCACATTTTCTAAAATAATGTCTTATGCTAAAGGGCTGCTTAATTTGATATTTTCTTAATCCAAATTCATCAACCCCAAACTTTATGACACATTGCAATGTCAGTTCGTCATGACCTTCAATTTCCATTTAAAAGCACCCATTCTGCAACTCAAAGACATATTTAAGCCATTTTCTAAGCATCAGATTTGATGAAAATGACTAGAAATTTTATACCTTTTATTTGGTCTTCTATTGCAAAAAAAAAAAAAAAAAAAAAAGGCCTGATCACCATTGGTAGAGATGAGGTATGATTTTTATGATATTGAGGAGAATGTTTCTTTTTTTTTTTTTATGGATTAAGTTATAAAAATACCTATAAACTCATGCTCAACCTACAAAAGTATCTATAAAATTTTTTTTAAGTACAAAAATATCAATAAATTTTAAAAATCAAAGCATGATAAAATCACATAACATTTATTACTTTTTCTTACTTTTTCTAAAAGAAGAAGATGGTGGACCCCGCCAAAAAAGTTGTGGTTTTAATGATTGTGTAATTCTTATTTTGATTTTTAAAGTTTATTAGTATTTTTATATCTTAAAAAAATTTATTCATATTGTTGCACATTGAGTATAAATTTATGGATATTTTTTCACCTTAAATCTTTGTAAGCTCATTTGCTGGTCTGCTTTTTTAAAATAAGAATATATGCTCTTTGATGTTGCTGAATACAAATATTATGACGCTCGTATAGAAGGAATTTCTTTTCTGGTAATTTTATTTATTTACAAGGTTTGACACTATTTTATTTTAAAAAAGATTAAATTTACAAGCTCCCACTTACAAGTAATCTTTAATATCATCAAGCGATAAGGTTATTGGCTACCTAAGCACTTCTAATATAAATACATAATAATTGCAACTTTTACATCTAGTATACTCTTATTATCCAATTTATAAACAACTTCCAACATGTTTTACCAAAATTATGAAACACCTTGAAAATCAATAATTTTGTCTTAAAGTTTAATAAGTTTCCAACTTTGCCCCTATTACATATACATATATATTTTTCTTTTATTTTAATAACATACATTAACACTTAATAGGAGGTAAATTAATAAATTTATAAGGAAAAAAAAATCAATGACATACCTTTTAAATATGACAAAAAAATAATTCTTCCTTTTTGTTGTTGTTAAGCACAGTTATCCATGTATTTGGCATTGTCGGGTACTAAATGTGGGTTCTTCTTTTAATAAGAATTTAAACCATAGTTTATCAAGTTGCGAGAGATTAGTCATTCCATTAGACCCAATCCCATTAGTTAAAATTCATTCTCTCTCTTCTTTATAAGAAGGACAAGAGAAGTAAGATTTTGTGTTGCTTGTGTGTGATTGGATGAAGGATTCTTACCTTTTACCACAGCTTAAATGGGGGCCTTTTATGAGAAAAACATATATGGGACTGATTTTCAAAAGTGTCCATCATGATTTTATTTAAAAATTTTATTTTAGAAATTAAATTAATTTGATAGGTGCCATTCTGCAAATAATAATAATAATAATAATAATAATAATAATAAAATGTATAAAAAAAATTGCCATACACCTAGCATGTTGCCCATCTTGAGACAGAACCCACAAACATATTATCTTATTTTTAGAAAGGCTTGGCTTGCCCATTGAGCCACAGGGCCTGTTTGGTTCGATCCCATTATACCCTGTGGTGCAGTGCAATGTGATGCAATGGTAATGCAATGTAATATTAAGTACAAGGGTAGTGTTCAGTTTGATTTTTAAGCAACGTGTAATGAGTTAATATTTTAATAATTATTTAAAATTAATATATTACACAAAAGTCTATTTTACCCCTTAATATAATATTTATAGAAAAAATAATTAAAAGCCGGCGACGGTGGGGAGGAGGAGGAGGAGGTAGTGGCGGCGGCAATGATAGGAGTGACGAGGGAGGAGGTAGTGGTGGTGGCGGTGGGCGGCGGGGGTAAAGGAGGAGGTGGTGGTGGTGGGCGGTCAGCCGGCGGTGGTGGCGGCAACGATGGGCAGCAGGGTTGGAGGAGGAGGTAGTGGCTGTGAGCCGTTGGCAGGGGCGAGGGTGGCGGCGGAGGTGGAGGAGGAGGTGGTAGTAATGGCTATAGGCGGGTGGTGGCAGCAGAGGAGGAAGTGGTGGTGATGGTGGTGGTGGGCAGCAACCGGGGTGGAGGTGGCGGCGGCAGAGGGTGGAGGAGGAGGAGATTGTGGTGGTGGCAGTTGTGGCATGATGTGGCAAGTGAAATGAGATAAGTGAAACACATACAAGGAATAATAAAGTGTAAATTGAACTTTTTAAACCATGCAATGGGATGGTAATGAGAATTCATAGGGGGAGCCGGTAGCGGTGGGCATGGGCAGGGGTGGGCAGGGCGAGACCCTTGCCCAATGCCCTGCCCGAAGGATGAACGGGCTGCAAAATGTAGCCCAATGCCCGGCACTGCCCACTAAAAGCCCTAACTATTTTGGGCCGGGCAAAGGTGGGCTGGGCAGGGTGGGCTTCTTTGCCCAATTGATAACGCCTTATCTTGTTCACATATGAAAAAAATAATTCCTTGTGAATTTCATAAACATTCCTGTAGTTACTAATACCATATGTCTTAACTTCGCCCTAAGTAATATAAACTTCAAATGCATTTGATGATTTCACATCTTGGGATATTTCAAAATAAGTCTACAACTTGAGTCTTGAAATTTAAAAAATACCATGTCTTAACAAATATCTATACTTCAGAAATTAAACAACATCCATAATCCATTATAAATAAGAAAAAAAATATGATTGTAATTAAAGCTGTGAAGTCAAAGTAGTTTGCATCAATCAACATCTCAAAAGTTGATCAAATGATGAAGCATATGGAAAGAAAATAAAAAGCAACTATAATTTAATACATCACAAAGTAAAGAAGAAAGAAATCTACTTGTAAATAGTGTTTAGTGGTTAGGGCAAAAAAGAGAGGATCAGAAGAGTATTATACAATAGACAAAATATATTTCAAATAAAAATATATATATGAAATAATATTTAATTGATATGAAATTTTATATTTTAAATAAATGAAAATAATTTTCAGGGCAGGGCCAAATGGGCAGGGCAGCATCCCTTGCCTGATGCCCGGCCCTACTCGGTTATTAACCCGCCCAAAGCTGCCCAAAATTTTTTCGGGCCACTTTTTTAGGGCTGGGCAGGGCAATTTTTTGCAGGGTCAGGGTGGGCGCACCGGGCTACTGGGCACCATGCTCACCCCTAGGGGGAGGAATGAATGAGGATTACCAATTTTTTGGTAATCATCATTACCATGATAAACCCTATTACCATACTAAAGAGCAACCAAACACTTTTCTCTTGATAATGTAATCATGATTGCCATTGTAGATATGTAATGGGGTTGAACCAAATAGGCTTGCGAATCTTACCGTCATTAGATGAGTACGTATCATTGGATATTTTGATCCAGTAAAACAAAATACATGTCATTTACATGAGAAAATTGGTCAAATTAAAATACATGTACTATCTCCGTTATTAAATTCTAAGAGCCAATTTGGAAGTAAATTTTAGTTCTAAATATAATATATTTGTTTTCATTTTATCTTTTAAATGTAACATTTTTCTCCAAACTAATTTGTCTAACTTATAAACATGTATAATCTCACGATACACATAAATATTTTGAAAAGACCATGTAACATATAATTAAATAATTTATTTAACTTTCTAAATTTTCTCAAATTAAGGGGAATTTGGAATAGCTTATTTTTCAAAAATAAACACTTATTACGTAAGTTGAGATAAAACTCCTCTCACATACTTACCTCGTATATCGTAAATCACGATTTATAAGTATTTATTATCCAAAAATAAGTTATCCTAAATGAACACTTATTCAATTGACTTTTATATTAAGCACAACATATATTATTTAGCAGTTTTGCGTAATAGTAGAAGTATAAATTTAGCTAGTCAAAATACTAAGAACATTAATTAATTTATTTAATGTTGTAATGGTAAAACTAATTGAGAGGAAGTTTTGCGTAATACTATTAGAAGTATTAAAGTATTTTGCGAAGTCAAGTCACCCCTTCAATTTTTAATTTTATTGCTATGTAGATTATATAACTTCTATAATTTGTTTAAATTTCCTTCAGAATTCAGATCAATTTTCTGGCAAAGTTTCTGCATGACTGGGACTTCGGCAAGTGACACGTAATGATGGTGAAGGTGTGGGCGGTTGATAGAGGTGGAAAATAATATCAACTTAATATTATATATATATATTTTTTTTCCAATAACTTAAATTATATATATATATATATTTATATATTTATTATATTCTGGGTTTCCAAGTTATTTCTCTCCTTATTTTGTGCTCTGCTTTTGGACCGTTTGTAGATTCTCAGGAATTCCCGCTTCCCCAGAAAAATATCTATGAAAAATTGCAGAACATTTTCTTTTCGCTGAAATGGGAGCAGGGAGAGAATAATGGTAAATAGCAGAACTGACCTTCAATAATGGCGAGGCCTCTGGGTAGTAATCACTGAGAGACCTATTGGGGAAGCCTCGGTGAGTATTATTATTGTGACTTGTGATCATCACAAACGTGCACATTGGATCGATTCTGATTCGCATTTTCTTCTAGGTATTATTTTTTTCGGGTAATGCTTGGATTGTGCTTTTTCTTTCCTCTTCTTTATATCATTACTGATGATGATTTTTGCCGCGCCGTTTGCTTTCGGTCACCATTGCGACGCGATTCAGTCTGGCCGCTTGAACATGGTTGAAATCTTTTTGTCGGTCTGTTTTTGTCTTAGCATGGTTTCCGTCGTCGATTTTCATTGCGATGATTCTTTCATTGCTCTTTCCATTTGTTATCTTTTTTTTCTGTTGGGATTGTGCGAAGAACAGGATGCCTTATGGGATGTTCTTGATTATGACAATTAGATAGTGATAGCCTTGAAGCCATCTGCCGAAAGAGTTTGAAGAATTTTTCTATGGTTTCTTCTATGAAACACTACTGACGATTTGTGCTTATTTATGATAATGGTGGTGGGACTATACTGGGTTAACATGATTGGTAACTGAATATTTGCATTAAACTTCATGGCTTCCAGTAACTGTGTATTGGGATAACATGATTGTTAACTGAATAATGCGTATTAAACTTACTGAACATGTTTGTCACTAATGATTGCTTGCAATGTTTCTAACTCCTTATATCCATGCACAATTTCTTCCGATATCAATATTCTGTCTGGGGAATCACCAGTTTATATAGGTCAGACATATCAAACCTGAACTGTTCCTTACTTGGACAATTTCTGCTTCTGTAATTACTGTTAAGATTGATTGCTTGACTACCTTGTTTAGAAATTAGATGCTCTCATTTTACCAAAAAAAAAAAAAAGAAATTAGATGCTCTCAGGGTTATGGACGTTAAGTATCCTTGGTAAAAAGAAGGACCTAAGTATGCTACCTCTGGCATCATCTTGGCTAATTCATATAATATCTTTGCACAGATGATAATTTTTGAACATTTTTTGTAAAATCTATATTATGAGCTCTTGCATTGTATGGAGTTTGAGGTAAGCTTTAGTGCCTGCCTGTTTTAGTTTTTTAAAAGTGTTTTTACGGTGTTTAATGTATGTAAGAGGAGTTTTGTCTCGGTTTGCAGAAAAGTGTTTAAAAAAGCACTTTTTCTTTCTTCCCAAACGATCACTTAATGACTGATTAATGGGGCAGCTTCTTATACGTTATTCATTCATTTTCTAAGAATGCAGAGGTTGTGTGGAGGGGTTTTCTTTGGGGTTACTAAGGAGTTATTATTTGGATATGAAAAAGACAGCTATTTCTTCTTTTGCATAAACATGAGATATTTTATAGACCATGTTGTATTCTTTTGTTACTTGTTCATTTAATTATTATAACATGGCTTTATTATTGGTTTGAAGGAAGTTGGGCTTTTCAATGGCTCAAGATACTTCCAGCACAGACTCAAATTACAAGCGCCAAGGTCTCTTGAGAGATCAAGTTCGTTTGGTTAAAAGGAAAGACTTTGATCGCTATGAGATTGTCCCAATCCACGATCTTCTATCCTTTGACAAGGGTTTCTTTATAGTAATCCGTGCTTGCCAAATGTTAGCCCAGAAAAATGATGGAATAATATTGGTAGGTTTGGCTGGCCCTTCAGGGGCTGGTAAAACCATATTTACAGAAAAAATACTCAACTTCATGCCCGACATTGCAGTCATTTCGATGGACAATTATAATGATTCCAGTCGAATTGTTGATGGGAACTTTGATGGTAAGCTGTCATTTGATGTTTAATCATTTGATGCTGTTAGCATTATGTCTTGAGTGTATTTGCTGTTCTGTCTGGATGCAGTATAATAGAATTCAAGATATCGTTCATCTTTTAGAGAGCAAGGACATGGTTTATTCTTTCTTTTCTCTGCAATCACAAATTGGATTTCTAGATATAAGTTAAAAAATAGATGATATACCTAC
Source organism: Inga laurina (assembly GCA_963855925.1). NCBI lineage: Eukaryota > Viridiplantae > Streptophyta > Magnoliopsida > Fabales > Fabaceae > Inga > Inga laurina. The sequence continues at coordinate 13,125,049 of OY979712.1, read as the reverse complement.
AACTGACTAGCTGTGAAGGGATTATGTTGTTTGTAATGCTACTATGCAAATTATGTCGCGTATGTTAAATCCTGGCTTTATAAGCTCCATGCCCTTGTATTAATGTTTTCATAATTTCATCATCAAATTTACGTTTTGCACAGTCAAGTTGTTTAGCATTTCAATGCATTTGTACATGGCTGAGCCTCTTTTGTCTACTCCTTCAAGTCCTCTCTTTCTAGAGTCGGTCATGCTTTGCTTGCTATAACAGGTAAATGATAGCTGACAGTTTGAAGTTAAGATAATAACCTCATTGTATTTCTGTCAATTATATCATCTCTATTTGCAGATCCACGCTTAACAGACTATGACACGTTGCTCCAGAATGTCCATGATTTGAAGGCAGGAAAATCAGTTGAGGTTCCAATATATGATTTTAAGTCCAGTTCACGCACAGGATACAGGTTGAATTCCAAGCCATCTTTTGTATATGTAGTATGCACTCTGCACACATTGGCATACACTCTGACGCACTTGTCTTGAAGTTGAAACACACACACGGGCATCTTTTGGATTTTTCCCTTCAAACATCAAGGTTATGTAGTGGAAAACTGAAAATTTCACCTTTTACAAGTGCATGAAGTCGTTGTTGGATTTTTTGGGGTCTAAAAAGCTTCTTTGTTTTGTTTTATTGTGTGTTTTTTTTTTTTTTTTTAAATTCAAACTAAGCTTTACCAAACAAGCCATTGTATAGTCCTTTAACTTCGGTTCCACATTCTGATCTCCAGCAGATACATGAACCTTAAAAATATGTATCTAAATTGAGCCGAATTGGTTTCATTATATTTGGGGTCTCCACTTGTGTTTGGGATCTCCATTTGTCCTATTTAGTCTTGATCCAGTTTGTCTCACAATGAAATGTACCTTGATAACAGAACAGTTGAAGTCCCCAGCTCCCGCATTTTGATCATAGAGGGCATCTATGCATTGAGTGAGAAGTTGCGACCTCTACTGGACCTTCGAGTATCTGTCACAGGTGGAGTTCACTTGGACCTTGTCAAACGGGTAATTCGTGACATTCAGCGTGCTGGCCAAGAACCTGAAGAAATTATTCATCAAATATCTGAGACGGTTGTTCACACTTTTATGTTCTATTCATCTTTTAACTAGAACTGTAAAGCTCTCCCATTTCCAGAAATTCTAAACTTCAATCTTTAGCAGGTATACCCAATGTATAAGGCCTTTATTGAACCAGATCTTCAGACAGCACATATCAAAATTGTCAACAAGTTCAATCCATTTACTGGTTTTCAAAGTCCTACCTACATATTAAAGGTTCGTGCCCAGAACAGTTCATTATGCCTGATACTGTGTGATGGAATAGTGATCAACTGTATAATTTATTCTAGTCAGCAAGGAAAGTAACTGTTGATGAAATTAAAGCTGTTCTCTCTGAAGATTATAAGGAAACAACGGAGCAGACTTATGATATATATCTTCTACCTCCTGGGGAAGATCCAGAAACCTGCCAATCATACCTACGGATGCGGAATAAGGATGGGAAATACAGTCTAATGTTTGAGGTTTGCCTCATCTAATCTGTGCCCTTTGTTATTTAAGCCAACAGAAATAGGATCATATATGCAATTCTGCATTAAAATTCACCAGTTTAAACAGGTCCATGTGTATAGAGCTTCTATGATATATCTTTCAACAGAAAGAAAGATTGACGGATACATGAAATATGTGATGTCTCTCTGAACATATTATTTCATAAATGTGTAGATATTAATTTGGACTTGGGACATTTAACTATGCATTTAATTTTATTCCATAATAATAGACACTTGTTTGAAGCTGAAGACAGGACAAATGTGCTAGTGTATGTAATAGGCTTATTTGAATGAAAAGTTGTCCAGAATATGTGTGTGTTTTTACTAGATAGGGGCTTCATCCTCTTGCATATGAAAGTGATAGCTATTTTTTCCTTTTTGGAACTTTCCCTTCGTGCTTGAATATAATTTTTGGGTGAAATTTAGGTAATTCATTCCATTTTCCTTCCTGCCCTTTTTTTCCCAATCCTTCCCAAATCATTCTTTCTGCTTTCCACCTTTCCAATATAAAAGTTTTTGCATTACTCTCCAATTAGGGACATCAGACTACAGCTTATTGTTTTTTCATTCCCTTCTTACAAGCAATACAGCTAGGTTTAAGTACAAACGCTAGTTTCACTGTTTAAATTAAAGTTCAAATTCAAAACTCTTAATATGTTGATGATGCTGGTACTTTTGTTTTTCTAAAGTTAGGAGGGCGCACAGGATTATTTTTGAGATGTTGGACAACTGACTGACTTTCCCCTCGTATAAATTGTGGGACTAAAGAAGGCTCAAAATCTTTTGCGTGATGACTTTTTCTTTCTTTCCTTTTTGTTTGACTGTGATAAAATATATCTCAGACATAGTTTGGCATGCTATTTAGGTTTCTTATGTCTTCAGCAGTTCAATTTTTCATGGCTCTTCATGCCTCCGACATAAGTGCATATTGCTTGATTCTTGGATAATGCACTTCTTAGTTCTTATATCGTATAAACTAATCGACAGCTTATACTTAACTTCTCAGGAATGGGTAACAGATAATCCTTTTGTCATATCACCAAGAATTACTTTTGAGGTAAGTGTGCGCCTTCTAGGTGGACTGATGGCCTTGGGGTACACGATTGCCGCCATCCTTAAAAGAGACAGCCATGTATACTCTGATGATAGGATTTGCGTGAAACTTGATTGGCTTGAGCAACTTAATAGACATTATGTTCAGGTACTGGCTAAAAGAAGCCTAAAACTTGTATCTTATTACTGTTGAATGGTTGGTTGGATTTTACCTTGTTAATCACTCAAGTTCTTTAGATCACATGTTTAGACATATTTACAATCTATTATTCATGCGTTTTGTTTAAGTCATTGTACTGGCATGATGAAAGGTTGTGTGTGATTTTTGAAGTTATTATATTTTTGTACATTATTGCACACATGTAAGTTTGATAGTTCTTGGTAACTTTGTCACATTTTTCAAAAACAAAAGTCCTTATCAGACAAAGTGTCAAACTGAGTAAACCATTGGACTTTGAAAGTATAAGCCAAAGCTCAAGAAATGTAAAAATTTTAATAAATCTCATACTTTGTGTAATTTGTTTCTTCCCTTTTTCTTTCCCCATCCAAATCATAAATGCTAATGCAGGAATTTTTTGTTTTCTTTCCAAATGCTTATAAGAGAAACAGCCTGTTATGCTGAAATATTTGTTTTCATTTATAAGGACTTAATACATCTTTTTTCCATGTTCACTTGTATTTTAACCAGTAAAAGGTTTAGTTTACCATCTTATTTTAACCAGTAAAAGGTTTAGTTTACCATCTTGTTCTTTTTTGTTTGTTTAATTTGGAATATTTTGGTTTGTAGTTTATTATGTGTCTTACTAACTAATTAGTGACTTAATAAAAAGGTGCATGGAAGAGATCGCATGGTTGTAAAATATGTAGCAGAGCAGCTGGGTCTGGATGGCTCTTACATTCCTCGTACCTACATTGAGCAAATTCAACTTGAAAAGCTTGTAAATGAAGTTATGGTACGACAGTTTCCCATGATTCACTAGTACCTTTTCACACTTCAGCACTTTATCTAACTATTTATTTCTACAGGCCTTGCCAGATGATTTGAAGACAAAGCTTAGCCTAGATGAGGATTTGGTGTCAAGCCCCAAAGAAGCACTCTCTCGAGCCTCTGCAGACAGGGTCGCCATGAGAAATAAGCATGTCAGAAGGTAAAGCCAGAACAGTCTCTCTTTATATCTGCTATTTGATTTCTAATGGCTGCATTTTTCATTGACAGACTTCTATTGAACTCACCCCCTCAAATTTTAAAAAATAACAAAAATCTCTTGATCCATATGGGAGCGCTAAAATGAAAACATTTCCAAGTCCATCACATCTCGGGAACATCAAAACTGGTTCAGAAAATTTCCATGATCATTTAATTATTGCTATTCTTGAGAAACTTTGGGTCTATGACTTTTTCAACCTTTTGTAATCTGTTAGTTGTGACATTTGACCAAGTTATTTCGCATTCGATTTTGATCTGGTTGTGCTTCTATTCAAGAAAAAAGATTAATAATTACTCTGTAATATTTCTTACATATCACGAACTAACATGTACCTTCAATAGCTTGTCACAATCATATACAAATCAAAGGGACAAGAATAATCTTTCCAAACTTGCAATATATGCTTCCAAGAATCGGGGGTTTAGTGATAGAAATCTGGATTCGCCAACAACACCATCAAACCAGGTACTTAAAAGTGATTTTGTGGTTCCTGTAGACATTTTTCTGTTGATTATGATATCTCTGAACTTATATCTATCTGCTTTCAATTAATTTTTATTCCCATAATGCTTGGCAGGTAATCATCACTCAGCTTTCCGAACAAATCTCCTCTCTTAATGATAGAATGGATGATTTTACAAATCGTATTGAGGAGCTGAACTCAAAGTTAGCCATCAAGAAAAATTTTCTCAGCCAGCAGAACATGTCCCTCCAAGCTGAATCCTGCAATGGTTCCGCTCCTACCTCTTACTTCCTCTCTGGTCTGGGCAATGGCTCCTTAACTGGACCCATTATGCCAAATTCCTCATCTTCTCTGCAGTCACCCAAAGAGTCACCTTTAATTGAAGAGGTAACTTAACAAATTCTAATCTTTTTTTACTTTCATAGTATTCATCTTCAGGTTTTGAGGCTATATATGATTCTTTGAGAGCTGCAATTTCCTGGAAGAGTTTTATTATGATGAAACTTGTCCGATTCTTGTTAGCTATTTCAGCAGATAATATATACTCCCTGTAGAATCCCATATAATCCCACGATTATAGGGATTAATTAAATTCAAGATTATAGCAGATAATTAGGATTATTAGTTTAGATTTATTTCCTGATTATATAGTGATTTAATATTATCTTATCCGGATCTTATCATAACGATCCGATTCTCTCTTCATGTACATATGTACCTATTCCCTCTCTGAATAATACACAAGAATTATCCTCTCATCTAATTCTCTTCATGGTATCAGAGCTTAGGAGAGAATAGTTGAGAAAATAGCACCGGGTTCCCTTCCTTCAGCGTGCCCCCTGTTCTCCGTTTAGTCAGAACCGGTTTCGGCGCTCAGAACCAATTTCGGTGGTCTCTAAGCTCTTCATCTCTGTCAGAATCAGCTGCCACGCCCTCTGTGTTCTCCGTCTCCATCTGAACCAGCATCGGTGTCCTCGGTGTTTCTCATTCTCGACGTCATCCAGCGTTGTCGGTCTCGGCGTCATCCAGCGCCGACCCACTCTCTCCAGCGGTTTCTCACGGCGACAGCATCGGCTCCGTCGGTCTCTCACGTTGACAGTGCCGATCAGTCTCGGGCTTTGGCATTCTTCTCTCCGGCGCTCTCTCTCGGTCTGCCGCTGCCCAGTTCTCGGTGTTCTCTGAAGCATTCCCATCGCCACCGTTGACTGTCACCCTTGTCGAGCCATCACCACCGGCGCTCATCCTCTGCTGTTATCATTGTCGAAGCAGTCGCAGAGACACAGAGGAGGCGTTGATACGAGATTCGGGTATTATTTAAGTGGTATTTCTGATTCGAAGAACCAATCTGGTTTTTTCAAAATTCGGAGGACTGAACAGGTATTTCTGAAATTAGAAGGACCAATCTGTCATTTGCAAAATTTGGAGGACTGAATTGGCATTTTGGAAATTCGAAGAACCAATCTGTCATTTTCAAAATTTGGAGGACTGAATTGGTATTTCTGAAATTTGAAGAACCAATCTATCATTTTTTTTTAATACCAGTATGTCATCCGAAGGATCTTCCTTTGTTTCACGGTCTAATGACATCTCTACTGTCCTTATTGTCTCTGAGAAACTTACTAGTGACAATTATCGAGAATGGTCTCAATCCATGATCCTCGCTCTCGATGGAAGAGACAAACTTGAATATATCACTGGTGAAGCAAAGAGGCCCCCTGAATCAGAAACCAAGGCGTTTCGAGTTTGGAAGTCTAAGAATGCATTGGTATCATCCTGGCTGATTAATGCAATGTCTTCATCAATTAAAAAGAGTTTCATGTATCTTCCTTCAGCTCGAGAGATTTGGGAGGCCCTTCGAGAGACATATAGTACTGTTGGGAACCGATCCCGCATATTTGATGTTAAGAAAAAGTTGTGGCAGTTGAAACAAGAACTCATGTCACTGGATGAGTATTATCTTGAAAAGTCTGCTCTTTGGCAAGAGTTTGATGCCCTAAAGAACAAAACTCATCATTGCCGAGCTGATGCTTCAGAAGATCACAAAGAGAAAGAAGAAGAAAGAGTATATGAACTGTTGGCCGGTCTTAATGTGATTTATGATGATGTTCGGGCTCGGATTCTTAGTCAAAAACCCTTGCCTTCTGTGCGCGAAGTCTACTCTATTCTACGCAATGAAGAAGATAGGCGAAAATCAATGCTTCAGAATACTTCCGCTGCTACTCCTGCACCTCTTGAGGCCTCAGCTCTTACTATTCGATCCACGGAATCAAAAAGCTCCAAAGGTCGACCATTTTGTGATCATTGTAAGAAACAGGAGCATACGAAAGATACTTGTTGGGACCTCCATGGTAAACCTGCTGATTGGAAACCCAAAAAAGGGAGAGGAAGAGGCCATGTGGCTGAAATTTCAAAAGGAGGTGAGACATCCCAAAGTGATCAACTGAGCAAGATCATGGAAATGCTTGCAGCTCTTCAAACTACAAAACAACCTATTGCCACTGTAGTAAGAAGAGGTAATTTCTTGCAAGCCTTGACTATAGTAATAGGACTGTGTGCAGGTAATTGCTGGATTGTTGACTCAGGTGCCTTGGATCACATGACTGACAATAAGACTCTCTTCTCATCCTATACTTCTATTTCTAAGGGAATGACTGTACGGATTGCTGATAACTCCGAAACTATTGTGACTGGAATTGGATCTGTTAAAATTTCTGCTACACTTACTTTGCATTCTGTATTACATGTTCCAAAGTTAAAGTGTAACTTACTATCAGTAAGTCAATTAGCAAATGATGAACGATGTCATGCTAACTTCTTTGCTAAGTACTGTCTTTTTCAGGATCTGCTGACGGGGACGACGATTGGGAGTGCGAAGGAGCATGATGGTCTCTACTACCTTGATGACAGTGATAGTCGTAGGATTAAGTCTTGCAATAATGTGTCTCTCCCTAGGACTAGTGACTTTGAGTTATGGCACAAACGTTTAGGTCATCCAAATTTCAATTATATGTTTCACATGTTTCCGTCTTTTATTTCTAATAAAAAAGCATTTGATTTTCATTGTGATTCATGTGAAAAAGCTAAGTATCATCGGACTTCATTTTCAAAACACCCATATCAAGCATCTAAGCCTTTTTTCTTAGTCCATAGTGATTTATGGGGACCATCACGTACACCAAACAGATCAAACTCCAAATGGTTTATCACATTTATCGATGACCATACACGAGTCAGTTGGGTTTACCTTTTAAAAGATAAAACAGAGGTGTACCAAACCTTCCTTAACTTCCATAATATGATTCAAACCCAATTCCAAACCCAAATCCAAATCCTACACACTGACAATGGGACTGAATACTTCAATCAGGCCCTGTCCACCTTCCTAACTGCAAATGGCATTGTTCACAAAAGCACTTGTCCCAATACACCCCAGCAAAATGGCATAGCCAAACTGAAAAATCGTCATATTCTCGAGACAGCCAGAGCCATTTTGTTTAGTAGTAATGTTCCTAAATATCATTGGGATGATGCTGTCCTCACTGCCACTTTCCTCATTAACCGAATGCCAAGCCGACCACTGTCTTACAAAACACCACTTCAGCTCCTGCATAAATATTATAACCTACCATACCTCGAAAACACACTGCCACTCAGGGTGTTTGGATGTACATCCTATGTCCATCTCCATCATACCAACAAACTTGATCCCAAAGCCCTTCGATGTATCTTCCTTGGCTACTCCAATTCTCGAAAAGGATATAAGTGTTATGACCCGGTTTCCAAACGTCTCTTCACTACCTGTGATGTCACCTTCCATGAGAACACTCCTTATTATTCCCTGTCTGCAATTCAGGGGGAGAGAGATAGGGAATTCCAGACACAAACACCAGAAGATGACCTGACCTTTACAGTTTATACGCCTACCCAATTAGAACCTAATCCCGATACCTTTAATAACCTTGATATCTCGGATGATCCGGTTCCAGGGGGAGACACAAACAAGTGGGGTAAAACCTACATACGACGTCACAAAAGAGGTAATAAGCCATCAGCTATTAGCACTCACCAAGAGTCAGAACCGGAGGCAGGTCAAGAGGAAACAGTGATAACAGAGGAGTCTGACCTTGATCTTCCCATTGCAGTAAGAAAGAAGCCCAGATCTTGTACCCGATATCCCATTGAAAGGTTTGTTTCTTATAAGGCCTTGTCATCCAAATATAAGGCATTTGCCTCTCATCTGGATAGTATCAGGGTACCAGACACAATTGACGAAGCCATGGCTATAATTGAATGGCGGCAAGCTGTGCTGGAGGAAATGGAAGCCCTTAAGCGTAATAAGACATGGGATGTAGTGGATCTACCACAAGGGAAGAAGCCTGTTGGATGTAAATGGGTATTCACTCCTAAATATAAAGCAGATGGAACTCTTGAGAAATATAAAGCTAGATTGGTTGCAAAAGGTTTCACGCAAGTATATGGGGAAGATTACACTGAAACATTTGCACCAATGGCCAAGCTGAATACAATTAGAATGATCTTATCTATTGCAGTCAACCTAGATTGGGATCTACACCAACTAGATGTAAAGAATGCCTTCCTCAACGGAGAACTTAAGGAAGATGTGTATATGAAATTACCTCCAGGGTTCCCGGGGAAGAAAGCTAATCAAGTCTGCAAGCTCAAGAGATCATTATATGGGTTGAAGCAATCTCCGCATGCTTGGTTTGATAGATTTACTCGGGTCCTTAAGAGACATGGATACACTCAAGGGCAGAGCGATCATACTTTGTTCTTTAAACATCATAAGGGTAAGATGGCTGTTCTAGCAGTATATGTTGATGATATAGTCCTTACTGGAGATGATGAGGTAGAAATCAATCAAATCAAGGGAGCTCTTGCACGAGAATTCCAAATCAAAGACCTTGGAGAGATGAAGTACTTTCTTGGGATGGAAGTTGCTCGGTCAAAAAGAGGAATCTATATTTCCCAAAGAAAGTATATACTGGATCTTCTAAAGGAAACAGGAATGACAGATTGCAAACCTAGTGACACACCTATTCGGGTTGATAAAATAAATGAAGAAGCAGATCTTGGAAAAGCTGTGGACATAGGAAATTATCAGCAAATAGTGGGCAAACTAATATACTTGTCTCATACCAGACCAGACATCGCATTTGCTGTTAGTGTGGTCAGTCAACACTCTCATGATCCTAAACAGAAGCATCTGAATGAAGTATACCGGATTCTTCGTTATTTAAAGGGATCTCCGGGGCATGGCTTACTGTTCAAGAAGACTGATAAACGAATAGTAGAATTGTTTACAGATGCTGATTGGGCAGGTGATCAAGATGACAGGACATCTACGTCTGGATACTGTACATATGTGTGGGGGTAACTTGGTCACATGGAGGAGTAAAAAGCAAAGTGTAGTTGCAAGAAGCAGTGCTGAGGCTGAATACCGAGCTGTAGCACTTGGAATTTGTGAAGGCATATGGATAAAGCGTGTTCTCGAAGACTTAAGGGTATGCATAAATCTGCCAATCAAGATCTATTGTGATAACATGGCTGCAATTAATATTGCCCACAATCCGATTCAACATGACAGAACCAAGCATGTTGAGATAGACAGACATTTCATAAGAGAGAAGGTTGATGAAGGAATTGTTGATCTGCGATACATACCGTCTAAGGAACAAACCGCAGACATCCTTACTAAAGGACTACCCAGGGACAAGTTTGAGTATCTTATTGGCAAGTTGAATATGATAGATATCTATAGTCCAACTTGAGGGGGAGTGTAGAATCCCATATAATCCCACAATTATAGGGATTAATTAAATCCAAGATTATAGCAGATAATTAGGATTATTAGTTTAGATTTATTTCCTGATTATATAGTGATTTAATATTATCTTATCCGGATCTTATCATAACGATCCGATTCTCTCTTCATGTATATATGTACCTATTCCCTCTCTGAATAATACACAAGAATTATCCTCTCATCTAATTCTCTTCACCCTCTGATCTCAAATGTAGAAGCTAGTTGTGGAATTTGTTTTAGTCCTAATTGTAATACCTCAGTCTCCTTTGTCACCCTCATTTAATATTTTTTTTTTCCTAAGCTACCCCTATTGATATGAGCAATCAATATGGGTAGCTTTTGATGTAAATAATTGAGAGGAGAGATATTTTGGAAAAAAAACAATGCACAATTATTCTAAAAGTAATTAATTAATTTTCTCAATCTGTGTGAATTAGTTATCCAGCTTATATATTTAGAATTGAAGGGAGTATAATTTTTTGGGACATTTTGAATAGCCATGAAGTTTTAGTATGTTTGTTTTAAAGGTTTTCACAAATTCATGTTACTTCTAACATATTTGAGTTTATCTTGTCAGTGATCTTGCTTTAAGATGGGTGTTTTAGTTTCCTCCAAGTACAATGAATCATGCCTAAAGTTGGTCTAGAAGTGTAAAACCCCCCTAAATCCCTATGGGTCTTGAGTTCGATTCCCAAAGGAGACACTTGTATTGGAAGGGGCAACCACAAACCCTAAACTGGATACCGTATGATAATATTAAAAAAAAAAAAAGAATCATGCCCAAATAGTTAGGTGTATGCACCTGAATATTGTAGGATCAGTTGAGTTAAGCTGTAAACTACTCTATCTTTTTAGTGCTTGGAGTAATTGTTTGCTTTTTCTGTCAACAAGTCCTTAGTTTGAACGTGGTGCTACTTCAGTAGTTATGAGAAATTCTCCAATAACACTAGGTGGCCTCCCATGCATTATACAGGGTCCAAAGAATAACCATTCTGTTCATTACTTATGAACAGTGCAATTGTTGATCCACATTGGGAAATCTCACAAGTCGAGTGGGATTTACAAGTTTAAGGGGCTCTCCTTACTAATAGGCTAGTCTTTTGGGATTGGGCCTTCTTTTTATACTTGTGATCATCGCATTGGTGCTTTCGTTGAAAGCCTAATATTCACAGAAAGGGCTACCCATGGAAGGACATCATGCTACCCACGGAGGGTTCTGATCGGCAGGAGGCCGTGAAGTACCATGGTGTGGACCCGCCGGGGACGCTAGCTCTTAAAGGGCGTGGCAATATTATGGGTCCCACATTGGAAAATCTTGTAAGTGGAGTGGGGTTTATAAGTTCAAGAAGCTCTCTTCTTATGGGATAGCCTTTTGAGTTTAGGCTCTCCTTTTGGGCTTGTATCATCACAGTTACTTGCTGCTATAAGTGACATGCTTACAAGTGATTGGTTTAGACTACAATTTATTTTTTGTTTAGACCAGGCAAGAGATGTTCGTTTTACTGATTAACATGGCTATTCTGTGTGGTTATGGATAGTTATCAGGTATTGCAAGGAGCCAGCGTCAGATGATACACCAACTGGACAATCTGAATAATCTTCTCCAAGGAAGCTGCAAGAGAACCATGGCTTCTGCTGCTGAATCAGAGTCCTCCAGTGGTGTGCGTGTTATGATGACTGTGGCTATTGGGGTTTTGGGGATCTTCTTGATGAAGGGTTTGTTCAACAGAAATTGATAATCATAATTACTTTGGCCTTCCTCTGCTTCATAACATTCCCAACCTTCTTTAATAGATAAGAAAATATATTCTTTCTTTTCAAAGATGCCTTCGCTACCATCATTGCTTTATTGGAACTTTTAAAAGGTGTTTACATATTGACTTAAATTTGATATAAAACACGACCCTCTTTCTTGTATTCCCAAGTTTTGAAATGGAAGAAAATTGTTTGGGAAAATCTCACTCAGCTCCCAAGAACCAGAAAAAATATCAAAAAAGTTTTAGTATAGATTCCTCTATCAAAAAAGTCTTTAGGGGGTTTAGTGATATAGATTTCAAATGTAAACTTATCTTATTGACAAATGCATGTGACTATATTGACAAATTATAGAGTGGTCATTGACAAGTGCATATATGTTAACTAAAGCAGCTCCGTTGACAAATGTATGACTATATATTGACAAGTCATAAAGTGATTATTGACAAGTCCATCTATGTTAACTAAACCAGCTCCCATTAATAAGTATATGTGATTATATTGACAAATGGCTATTGACAAATCCGTCTGTATCAATAAGATAAGTTCACATTTGAATCCTATATAAATGAGATTCCTAGCTACTTTTTTTATAGAGAAATCTATATTGAAACTTTTTTTTATATTTTTTCTGATCCTTAAAATCTAAGTGAAATTTTCCCAAATTGTTATAAATGACGTCGATGAAATGAGGGAACATGATGAAAGTGTTGTAAATGTTGCTGGTAGTGCAGTAAATATTTTAAAACAATGCATTTTACTTTGATAGTTATTTTATATATTAATTTGTATTATTTTGACGGATAGGTCTTGTAGCTGAATGGTTACCAAATCCTTTTGGGGTTGAGGGATGGTGTCATGGTGGGATTAAATCCTGACCCAAAATAACATGTGCTCGGGACTTGTCGGCGGTGAGGGTGGCCAGGGTTTTTTTTTTAGGGGCAATAATGTAAAATCACCAACATTTCAAAATTTCATTTTCATGTGAAATATTGCTCTAGAATGTTGCAAACTGGGATAACCCTTTTAGCATATGAAATTCTTCAAAGCAACGTAATATAATAAAAATATTTGAAATTTCAAATACTAGTTTTGCAGAATTTCAAATGGTATAATCTAAGTTTGTATATCCAAATTTTGGAAGCACGTTGTCTCATCATCTCATTTTCTCATCATTCCTCATGAGCCTATATGGACCGTTGATTGAAAAAATGAGAGAAAAGTCGAAGGAGTAATAACTTGATGACATGGCTCATTTTTTATCTTTCAAATTGATTGGATGAACATAATTTAAAAATTATAAGAGATGATGAGAAAAAGGGATAATGAGAGAAACCGGACCCCCAAATTTTACACCATCTATTTGCTTTTCAATTCTTTGTTGAGAATTGCCATAACTTTTGCATTTTTTTAATAAATAAATTTGATTATATAATCATCAGATTATGCAATCCATACAAAATAACTACATATTTATCAATTTGTTTTTCTATTTAAATATTATTTATAATTTTGATGAAACATTTTTTCTTTACTCATTTTTCTTAATTACTAATATGTTGATTTCTTATTTAATATAAAATTTATTTTATTTAATATTTATACTCGTAATTCACGTAAATTTTTAAATTATTTATTATAATACTTATAAAATGAAGATATTATTTTAATATTCATGTCAATCATTAAATTATATTTTATAATATTTATCATTAAATATAATTATAACAATATAAACAATTTAATTAAATTCATACTCATTTTGGTAATAGTACATTCATAAGTGCGTTTAAGAAATAAAATCCAAACATAATCAAAATTTTTAATGATACTTTTGTCTATATGCATTTATGAAAATCATAATTATCTAAAATCACAATTATCTACTATTAATCCAAACAGACACTTTCTTTATCACGTGAGCACAACTTGATACAAGGTGTACGATTTACTCTAAGAAGATAATGTAACATATATTTATAACAATGTAACTTATATATTAAAAATATTTTTATTTTCAGGCCAGATAAAACTTTTAGACGCAAGATTTGCTTGGGCGGAATTGGATTTCTCAAGTTGGAGGATCAAAACTTTCTCTGCAAAGGAATTTGACCTAATTTTTAAATCACTAATTATGCCACATAACTGGATCAATGAATTGTTAAGTTAGTGACCTAAATTAAAATTTGGTAATTCAATTATTTTTTCTCTCTAAACAATTAGCCATAAACCCACATAATTAATCCTGCAAAAATAAAATCATGCAATAATATTAAATTAAAAAAAAGGTGGGATAATGAAATATATCTAATCGTAGGGAAAATCATGCAATTATCGGATAATAAAATCTAGGTGGGTGTAATGAGATAATTTGATGGGATTTTTTTAAAAAAATAAATAAATTTCCAACAAAACTAACCTAAATAGTAATTCTCCCCTCCCTGCCCGGCACGACCGCACGAGGCCCTCAGTTAGGCTTTGTTTGGTTTAAAGTAAGTTAGGTTAAGTTAGGTTTATTTAAGTTAGGTTAAGGGAGGTTATAATGTTGTTTGGTTCAAGAAGAGGGTAGGTGAGGTTTGGTGTCTTGTTTGGTTCAAGAAGTTAGGTAAGGTGAGTTAATTATAAGTAGACAAAAATACCCTTCTACATATTTTCTTTCTTTTTTTTATAATGTATTTATTAATAATAGTTATTTGTAAAATTATTATTTATAAAATAATTATTCTAACAATTATATACACTCTTTTCATAATGTATTTATTAATAGTAATTATTTATAAAAATATTATTTATAAAAGAATTATTCTAACAATGATATATATAAAATAAGACTTTCCAAGCATTGGTAAATAAAAAATATGATGCAAACAATATTATATAATAAATATAAGATATATATATTGTATATGGCTTGAATGTCCTCTGTTTCGTTTTGAGCTCGTGTTCCTTATTTCGTTTTGAGCTTTCTTGAATATCGGTCCCCTCTCTCAAAAGCTACAGGACTTTTCTTTAGAAATATCAAAAGAAGTCTATGGATAAATTTGTCTAACGATGGAGCAAAGTTTCTCTCCCCTCCCAAAAACCCCGATTTTGGAGGGGTGAGAGATGGGGGAGGGGACCAGAAAAAGACAAAAATTTCACTCCTCCCCTCCCTTTCAATTTTTGAACCAAACAACTACCTCACCTCTCCTACCCTCACCTAGAAAAACTTTCAACCAAACAGAGCCTTAAAGTACAGAAAATCGCAGTCCACAAACATTGCCCATTCCGATATGCCGGCTGTTAGATCAAGGTTAATTTTTTTCTCACTCCCTTCATCAATAGATATATTAGTTTGGTATTAACCGAATTATTCGTCTGTTGATGATATATATAATTTCGGTTCCGTTGTGTTGTTAAATGATGTATAATTGTTTTTCTCGGCTGCTGCGTTTTCTCCTCCTTTCTTTTTCCACTTAACACAAGTTGCTTGTGTTGTCAAACTCACTCTTCAAATTTACGGTTTTTAAGTTATTAACTTACCAAATTGTGTAAAATGGCTGTTAAGAAACTTAAAAATCGTGTGAACTGGCTGTTAAACTATAAAGTCTTTCTCTCTCTTTTTTTTTTTTTCTTTTCACAAAAATGTATGTAAGTTTCTTATAAAATTCGGATATCAGAAAGATTACCATATGTAACATAAAATTTCTTTGCAGATTCTTCAAATCGAGCCTCACGATCTGTCATTATACCTTGAGAAGTAGAAAGAATTACAATCCCATCCATCCTAAAATTCTAGGAATTCGTTGATAATTAGAATAGATTTGTAGACCGGGTCTAATGATTCGATTTAAATTTAAAATAGTTTTATATGACCCTTTCCTATTTCTTCTAAGCCATAGAGTTAAAACCAAAAAATCTTTGTTGCTTTAGTTAAATTCTTGAGTTCTCACATTGAGTTTACTATTACATTTCTAACTTATAAAATCGTATTGACTCTATTCTTAAACTCAATGTTAACTTTTTTGATTGAATTATGGTTAGTGGCTTTATATATGAATTTCATAGAAATTTTGATGTTGAGCATGATAGTTTATGAATGTTGATGGATTTGGTTTTAATTATTTGGATTTAAACTATATTTAAATAAATTGTTGTCATTTTTATATTTTAATTATTTAATCATACAATTTCAATATCTATCTATTTATTGATAAAAGTAAACTCTCACGTATTTCGAGTTCACAATACTGAGTATACATTCTTGTTACGAGTTAATTTAAACTCACAAGTATGACAATCTTACTATGTAGACAATATCATCTGTTCTTGTACTAGCTTTAACTTTCAACTTGTATTACTAAGCCACTAAAAGCATGCAGTTCTTGTTCTTGATTTGGTTGTTTCAACCTTGAAGCTATTATGTGCTTGTTTTTATATATTTTGAAGCAAACTATTGATCATACTATATACTTTGGATTTGAATTTCTAGTTTGGTTAGGAATGGTCATGGCACCACTAAGGACCTTATCACTGACCTCCCAAGAAATGTCATGGATTCTATCATGGAGAACCTGCCCATCCAAGACGCGGTTAAGACCTGTATTCTGTCAAGGAACTGGAGATATATGTGGACTAGTGTGCCCAAACTTGAGTTTAATGCAACATTTTTTGAAAACATATCTACTGGTAGACATGTTAAAAGGCATGACGTTGCTAATGTAATCTCTGAAGTTCTTTTGCAGCACCATGGTCCTATAAATGAGTTTATTCTATCCATTGGGCCTACCCTATTGGAATTAAATACCTGAGTTTGTGTATTCTCTTCTTCTCCCGAAGAAACATGAATGTTCTTAAGCTCATAAATCGACAAGCATATCCATATAAAAAGTCGTCGCATCTCTTCTCATGTAAGGACTTGATTGGCTTGGAACTTTCCAATTTTAGATTGAGATCTCCACCTGATTTTGTCGTTGACTTTAAAAGTCTCGTGCGACTTCACTTGCATTACATGCAAGTTGAGTCGCCAACACTTGAGACTCTTATCTCTAGTTGCCCAATGCTAGAGGGTCTGACCATTTCGTATTGTACTGGTTTTGATGATCTCAATATCGTCTCTCCCAATATGAAAGTCTTAACCATAGAAGATTCCTGGGATGTGAAGTCAATTTGTTTGGACGAATCGGATAATCTAACGGATCTCAAAATTGCACTTATAAGATGCACGGTAAGCTTTGAACGGGGCAGAACGTCTAATTTGGTTAACATTTTCTCATCCTTGCCTAAAATTTAGCAACTTTTCCTGGTAAAAGGCTATATTCAGGTTAGAAAACATTTCAAGTTTTGAGCTTGTATTGTCTTTTCTATATATCTCGATAACACACAAACTAACTAACTTTAGTCATAATCTCTAATTTAATATCCATCTTAATAACCATAAAAATTGCAGCTTTTTATTTGAACATGTTTAGAGACACATATATATACCATGGTTCTGTTTGGCTGTGTAGCATTTGTCCGCGGGGAACATTCCAGAGAAACTTCCAAAGATGATCTACTCGTTAACAGATATGCAATTGAGTGGTATTGCTTTCTCTGAACGACGAGAGATTAATCTGCTTCGTTGCATTCTCAAAAGCTTTCCTAACTTGGAGCAACTCAAAGTCATGGTATGCAAGAAAATCCTGCTTGGTAGTTTATTTTTGGGTTAATATAATCATTGGTCTCTCAAATGGTTCTGTTCCGTAAACTTTCATTTTGTTTAAGACTTTCAATTTGTTTTTATTGCCATAAGTAATTTCCGTGTACTATTATAGGGATATTCTTTTATCTGATTATTAAAATTTATCTTTGACATAATCAAAACCCTGACTCTTAAGGCTAAAACAAAGGAAATTCAGAAATTTATGTACAAGGCCAGCAATTATCCATGATGATGATGATAGACATACAAATCAAACACAAAACTTCATAAATAATATTCTTTCAAGTTGAAAGCACTCTTAGAAGCTTAGCACCAGAGGAATTGTCAATAAAACTTAACATCCATCTTTATGTCAGTGTCTTATAGTTTCATTTAGAATCTTTAAAGCAATATGCTTATATAGCTGACCTTGAGGAGCTAAAATGGTGCTCCTGTACCACTTATTCTGACCTTTATACAACTCACACACACAAATCACCTGGGACCAGAAAGCTCCATGGCCTGATTAAACAGTGTAGAATCGTCGGTGAGATCGGAGTAGCGTTCTGAAGAAGATAGCTCATTTGGTCTGCTCCTTCTTGATTCAGATGATCCCTTTGAAGCTTCCCATTTCTCTGCAAGGCCATCTCCTTCAAGCATTCTAACCACTTCAGACATTTTGGGTCTATGAGCTGGAAGGTACTGGGTGCACAAGAGTGCTATTCGAACCATTTCTTCGAGCTCGATTCTGTCATAGTTGTTCCTAAGGTCCTTGTCAATCAACAAGTCTAGTTTCTTCTCTTGATGCATTTTCTTCACCTGCATATATAGCATTTTCGTAAGTCATAACCATCCGTACATTATTTATCCACGACAATGCTCATATTTTATTGGTAAGAAGGACCTGATAAATTTTTATACACAAAAAGTACCAGTACTCTACAAATTTTGTATATACAAAGTTTCGGTGCTATGATTCATGTCCTTCTCAACAATAAAATTTTCAAAGAGGGACTTTTGCCCAATTCTCCCTAAACAAATGATAAAGAGATTGATTCTATTTTGATTACCCAATCAAGCATGGCTCCTTTCTGGTTAGCTGCTTTTCCAAATTCAATAGCTGTACGACCGGAGATGAGTTCGAGGAGAAGAATGCCAAAGCCAAAGACATCAGTTTTATCAGAAGATTGGCCTGTTGAGAGATACTCTGGTGCTATATGACCAACAGTGCCTCGAACAGCTGTGGTGACATGTGAGTCCCTGTGATCTAACAGCTTAGCCAACCCGAAATCCCCAACCACAGCTTCACAATACTCATCAAGCAATATATTTGCAGCCTTCACATCCCTATGAATAATCTTGGGATCACATTGCTCATGTAGGTATACTAACCCTCTTGCTGCTCCCAAAGCTATCCTCTTCCTTGTGCTCCACTCTAAAGCAGGCTTTACTGCACCAACAAGAAGAATAATAAACAATCTTTACTCTACCTCAATGCAGATATGTAGATATAGAAAGTTGCCATATAGGGACAAGGAAAAATGTCTGATTACAACCAATAGTTGTTTGGTTGAATGAGTGATCTGATATCTTCAATAAATGTGATGAAATATAAGAATCAGTATATTTTGAGGAAACCCAATATGAAAGATTTTATTCTAGAAAGAAATGAATTTACTATTGTTATTTTTTTTTTAATTATATTATACTAACAAGTTATAATTTTCATCCTTAAGGAAACCTTCAGAGTAGTTGGGGGTAGGTTTACTTATGCAAGTAGTTTATTTTTGCAAGTAGGCTTACTTTTTGGTTAAGAAAACCTCATCAACGTATAGCCTAAGGTAGTCTCTTATATGGAGACATATATTTTGGATGAAAGAATATTTTGAGGCCTTTCTCCCTCCTTTGTTGAATTCTCTTTCATTTCCCCCTGAAATTTTTGTTCTGTTTCCATTCCCCCTTCCATAATTTGACATCTCTTTTTCCTAAACCTCCTCTGTTTGCATTAGAACCAAGGTATTAAAACCCGGACCGGGCATTGAACCGGTCGGGGTACTGGGTTAAGGGTCAGTGGGTCAAACCGGGACCAAACCGGTGAGAAATTGAAAATTTTAGACTTATAGTATGAAATTCTAAAGGAAAAAGTAAAAATTTTTTTTTTTTTTTTTTTTATAAGTGACCCGGACCGGACCGCGAACCGGACCGGTTTCCCGGCCGGTTCGCCGGGTCCCGGGCCGGACCGGCCGGTCCGGTCCGGGTCTCATAACCATGATTAGAACCAGTGTGTGTGAGTGTGTGTTGCTTCAAAATGCTTCAGAGTTTGATCATTGTGGATAGATAGAAGAAAATCTACTTCCCATTTAAAACACTTGACAATACCCAAACCTACATTAGTCAGCAGTATTAAATACCAGATTATAACTAAGACCTCCCAAAGGAAAGGAAAGTTGGTAATACCTTTGAGACGAGAAGCGACACTACCATTGGACATGAAAGGATAAACTAAGAGTCTCTCTGTAGAAGTGATGCAGTATCCATAGAGACGAAGCAAGTTTCGATGTACAGCGAGGCTGATCATCTCAACTTCAGTCTGAAACTGAATTTCCCCTGTAATGGCACTTCCATCTCTAAGCCTTTTCACAGCTATGACCCCACCATCTGATAGATAGCCTTTGTACACATTCCCATATCCTCCTTTCCCAACCAAGTTCTTGCTGCTGAACTTGTTCGTCCCAACCTCGAGTTCTCTTATGTGGAACTTCCTCAAGTTTCCAAGGCCCACATCTTCTTGCATTTTTTCTGTGATCAGAAAAATCCATGAACATGACTTTTTATGATATGGAACTGAAGAGTTTTTTTCCTTTTTGTTATTATGAAATAATGCAGAATAATTATGATTCATCACTAACCATTAATGTCAGAGAAAACTTGTTTGCTTGATCTTTGTTTCCACCAGAGGAAGCCAAACATCAGAGTTAGTAAGCCGATGCAGCTTACTGTTAAAGCAAGTGCCAAGACAAGTTTGTGATTCTTTTGTTTACTGTTGGCTTGTGAACCTGGGGATGTATTTCTCAAGCAACTTTATTAGAGTATTAAAAAAAAAAATATGCCCCATAGTGTCCTGTAGTACTTATAAGTTAAACTTTTTTTATTCAGTATATATTTTCTGCATAATTTTTTGAAACCAATTTTTTTGAGTTTTAATGTTATAATAATAAGTACAAGATTTTTTTCAAAAATTTTTAAATAGTAACAAGAAAAATATGTAGCTGATGTGTGTTTGTATGAATAAACAAAAAAAAAATGTTGTAAGAACAAATTGCAAAACAAAAATTACCATAGTACTTCTTAAGTTTTGTAAAGGATTATCTTCTATCTACAACCCTTACATAAATTGATCTTAAGAAAATATAAATTATCAGAATTTAGTCTTCAACTGGATTTTTCGGAAAGTACATAGACTCTTTTTTCCTTTTATTTTCTTAAATTATGCATATTTTAAAAATATACGTGTAATTCCAATAAATTCAATTAAATTTGTAAAATTTACTCTTCTATTCAGAAAAAAATATGCTTATAATTTTAAAAGTCAAAGACAGACTAATAACAAAAGAACAAATTCAAAGATGAAAATCAAGAGGAATCAGAGGCATAAGAAAGAACTGCAATATATGTAGAAACTTTGATTACCTTGAGAGTTATTAAAATTAGTAGAAAGTTGTGTTGTTCTGAAGCAATGTTGGTCAGTTCCACTTGCACAAATCAGGGGATTTCCTACAAGACTGTTTCAAGAGATATAAAGTATTTATTAAATAATGAACCTAAACTATATTCTTGACTTAATGTGAGTGAGAAAATAATTACAGTTCAGAATCTCAAGTTAAAGATGTTTGAACTTTTCTGTCCCCTGTTTGAATACTATTTTGTCCTAGAGTCATCTTTAACACTGACATGTTCAAGTGCAATTTTCCCAGGAAACAAGAGTTGAAAGTGAAAAAAATCTGATTAAAAAGATAAAAGGCCTAAAGTAGCAAGTTGATTACTTGAATGTTTTTGCATTTATTGTAGGTAGAGGTCCACTCAAGTTATTATAAGATATATCCCTGTAAAAAGTTCAGAAGTGGACAAAAATAATAATCAGAAACGAAACTGAAGAAGGGGAACAGGAAATAGAAAAAACAGGGAAAATTGGTGAAAAATCCCTACATGGAAATTTTTTTAGCTAGAAGGATTTGATATGTTTTTATTCATAGAAAGTACCGGTGCTTTGTAGGATTTCTTACACAGAAAGTGTCAATACTTGAATGCAAATCCTTCTAGCGAATGAAATTTCCAAACACAGACTTTTCACCGATTTTCCCAAAAGAAAGACGAAGAAAGAAAGAATATTATGGTAGAGAAGGCTTGACGATACTTACAGAATAGCAAGCTGGGTCATGTGAGCCAAGGAGGAAAGTATTGGTCCTGTAAGACTATTATTGTTCAGCCTCCTGATTTACATTTCAAATTCCAATGATCAGATTCTATAACAAGGAGGTGATTAATTACAAGTAGAAATTTTCTTAAGAATATAATTCAATCTTCTTCTTCCTCCTCAACTTACAGATAATTGAGACTCCTCATGTGGGAGAGACTCTCTGGAAGTTGACCAGTGAAGGAATTATGAGAAAGATCAAGAGTTTGAAGCTTTTGCATCAACCCAATCTCAGAAGGAATTGGTCCTTTTATATTATTACCTTGCAGGCTCCTGCAAAAAAAAAAAAAAAAAAAAAAAAAAAAAAAAAAATTGTAAATTAAATACATAATAACTTAGAACAAACAAAAAAGATCTTTTTATGATAAAAAGATCGAACCCATGAAGAGATCCTGGATCGGTTACTCACAAAGTGATGAGATTGGTTAAGTTGCTAATGCTTGGGGAAAGAGAACCAGAAAAGTTTTGGCTTGGAAATTCCCTAATAAGATGAAAGAATTAAAAGGAATCAAGTGCCATTAGAGAAATCAAAGTTGTAAATTACAAATTTTGTTTGAATGACTTACAAGGTAATCACAGAACCATCAAAGCAAGATATGAAAGCCCAGTTACAAGGTTCCACTTCATACATATCCCAGTTATGAAGGGCATTGTTGGGATCCTTTAAAGAACTTTTAATTCCTATAAGAGCTTGTACTGCATGGATATGTATATAACACAGGGACATTAGTTTTATGGCTTATGATATAATTCTCAGATATGCGAAAATTAAAGTTCTCATTACCTTCATTGTTGACACCTTTAGAAGAAAGCAAGCCAGATACTGAAGTGCAGAAGAAGAAGATGATGATGATGATGAAGAAAGCTGAAATGGAGAAAGAAAAATCTTCTCTTCTTTTCATTATTGATGGATCAGAAGAAACTGATGATTATGAGATCAAAGAATAAGGCTTCAAAAGAAGTCAGTTCAAGATGTATATTAAGAGGGAAAGTAAAGAGAGAAAGGTTTTGATTGATTTGATAAAGTCAGCTCAAAATGAAACAGTACTTGGCTTTTGTTCTTGTCATGTTCACATCTCAGAAAGAGGAATCACAAGAATTCTTCATGTTTTTGCACCAGAAAAATGCTTCACGTAAGAAATTTTCAAAGTGGTAATTAACAGATAAGAAGTAGTATATATGTTTGATAAATTTCTTTATTAAAAACTTAACTGTAAGGTGCTTATGCATGGTTTTTTTTTATAATTAACTTACTTTGCATATTTCAAATTTTTCCCCTTAGCCAATCATACAAAAGTGAAGGGAAAGAATATATGAAAGTGGAACCACATGTATGACATTCTGAAGATAAATGAAAAAGATGGTTGAAAAAGAAAGTTCCTTCAATCATGGATTGGTGTAGAAAATAAAGGGGTTATTCTGTTTCGTTAAAATTTAAAAAGAATATTAATAATATATAGAGAGTGACAAGTAATGAAGAATCATCTTTTAAGCACTGTAAAAAGTTGCATGCTGATTTGTTTAATCACACGTAACAAGGTAGGCCAGAGGAGATGAAGAACACTTTTGTTTGTTACGTCTCCGAATCAAAGTTCAATAGAACATATAGTTATTGTAATAAACTAACAAAGAGTATTTTGCTTTGAAAAGAAAAGGTTGCTACCCCCACTCCCCATATGCTCCTAAAAAGTCAACACTTGTTTACACTGTCACACCCTTATCTTATTTTTACCTTTTTTTTTTCAGAGTCTTTACAGAAAACGATATGCGATTCGGTAGGTAACACAGGAATAGCAAAAATATACTGATATTATATGCATGATTACAAAAATTTCTCACAGAGGTTCGTACATAATAATTACAAACCTTGTAGCTGTACAAGGCTCTAGGGTATCTAAACTCATCCCATTGAAATGAAGACATCTTCCTACCTTCATTCCACCACTACATTCCTCATGTACGGTTTTCTTCTTTGTTCTCAACATACCTTTTGTCTCCTCCTATCTAAATTGTTGGTAGGGGAGGGTGAGATTCAGGAGAATCTCAGTAGGAAATAGTACCAATATGCATGCAGCATAAGTGCTTAATGCATGACATACTTGCATTACATAAACTCATGCTAACACAATGACATATCTACGTTCTCAATGTTACAAACAACATACTTATGGCCATAATATAAATAGAAACAAAGCTTTAATCATTCATATATATTTCACATAATCAAGCAAAGCAATAACATGCATCAATACACCAGCACAAATATCAAATACATACAGGAGAGGTAAGTTCTCTACTTGTTTCGAAATTCAGTACGGTTGGAAACGTTGAGTGCCAACCATTATTGCAAACATCATCACAAACATCATCGTCCTGTACACATGAGTAGGGCTCCTACCCCACTAACAATATAAACATCATCGTCATGTACACATAAGTTGGGCTCCTGCCCCATTAACAATATATAAACATTATCGTCATGTACACATGAGTAGGGCTCTTGCCCCACTAGCAATATAAACATCATCGTCATGTACACATGAGAAGGGCTCCTACCCCACGAACAATATAATCATCATCGTCATGTACACATGAGTAGGGCTCCTGCCCCACTAACAATATAATCATCATCGTCATGTACACATGAGTAGAGCTCTTATCCCACTATTCGCACACCAACAATATCAAACATCATCGTCATGTATACATGAGTAGGACTCTTGCCCCACTAACAATATAATCATTATCGTCATGTATACATGAGTAGGGCTGTCACCCCACTAATCGTACACCCACAATATCAAACATCATCGTCATATATACATGAGTAGAGCATAGCCCAACTAATCGTACACTGGTTGGATTCTCACGAACTCCCAGTGTAAGTGCACCTCATGCACTAACTGCCTTTTCTAGGTAAACCATGTTGATTAATATAGCACATTTACAAACAATGGCGACCACACAATCATATGAACTATGGCATGATGTATGAAAGATAATGTTCCTACATACCTTTCATTACCTCTTTGCCATCCACCAATCAACTCTTAGTATAGCCTCAAATGAGTGGGATAGCAGGAAAATCAATTCGGTCTCTCGTTCATCAGAGAGCTATCACCTTGATTGATCCTTTAAGGGAATATTCTATTATTAAGATCTTTCCCTATGCTAGACTTAATAGCTAGCAGATTTTCAATATTCCTTTCTACAAGGATTCGTGTTCATAAGAATCTTGTTCCTCAATCCCATGGATCATCACTGGCCCAACAAAATACTAAATAAACTTACCAACCTAAGGACACACCGGTCTACTAGGTCTTAGCGATTCTGGACTCACAGGTCCACTACCACATTGCTAACCTGTAGAATTTTACAGCCTAAGGTCTCTCTAATCCAACTTTTCGATTCACCATGAAATCTAGAACCTCAATATCACATAGATCGAAGATCATTTTTCTCAATTATACCCAATAGGTTCCACTAAGAACCAAGATTAATAGCGTCTATTCTAACCTTTGCAATATTTGGGTAATATCCTCCAACTATTACTGAAGGTTCAACACTACGCACAAGGTTCAAACTTCTGTCATGCATCAGAACCATAGTGCAACTAATTCACATTTCGACCTAAGCGCCATTTCAACTTAGATCTAATTTAAGCCTATTCCCAAACTTCAGTATCATTGGTTCGGATCCTTTAGGATCCATATATGGTCTAATCACCACTCATCATATAGCACTGTATATCATATTTCCATTCCTTTGACCCTACAATGTTCCTAAGGATTATCACTTAGTATGGAGAAACTGCAAAACATTTACTATTCCTCAAAATTTTCATAACCCTATCAAATGGATCTTTCTGGGCAGTATTCACTTCGACAAAAATGTTTCGATTTAAAATCAATACTTACATCATCATTATCTCCATGTGTCAAGAACCCTTTAAATCATCTAACATAAATGATCATTAGTCATGGAGAAACCTTGAGACAATCATTATGTCTCAAATCTCTATGACACTTTCAACTTCCCAGGGGGTCACCCATCCTAGGATTTCCCTGGGTTGAGTATGCTTAACTTTCGTATACCCATGCCCAAACGTCGATACCAGCTTCTACTGCTTCCATCCATGGGTACCCCGTGACTACCCTCGTCTCAAAAGATGTACCGGCTATCTCCAGTCACCAAAATATTGGGTGTGGACAGCACATTGGCCTTGGCTGTACCCACTTCCTTAGGTTCCGTAGTATCCTTAAACCATTCTCATCTAGTATTGCACCAATAGCTTACCTTCGGTACTCGCCATTTCTCAGGGCTGATTCATAAATCGAGAAGATACTCTCCTTTGGTACCTCCCATCTGTGCATATTTCCTAGCACTATGTAATCAAAACCATATCAGTATACCATCATCCTGTTGCCGGAACCGCCCCACTGCTAGAACCTCTTGGGCTCTTCCAGAACCCCTTGAAGTTCCGATACCAAAATGTCACACCCTTATCTTATATTAACTTGCAGCGGACATTAATGCACGATTCGGTGGGAAATCAGGAATAGTATAAATATACTGATAATATGTGCATGATTATAGAAAATCCCCATAAGGGTTCATACATGATAGGGTGTCTAAATCCATATCAGTGAAACAGACTCTTCTTCCCGTCTTCACTCCACCACTGCAACCCTTTCTCGTGCAGTTCTCTTCTCTGATTTCCGTGTAGCTTCTATATTCGTCTGTCTAAATTGTTGGTAAGGGAGGATGAGATTCGAGAGAATCTTAGTAGGAAAATAGTACCAATATGCATGCAAGATAAGTGCTTACTGCATGACATGCTTGCATTATATAAACTCATGCTCACACAATGACATATCTGTGTGCTCAATGTTTCAAACAACATACTTATGGCCATAACATAAATAGAAACAGAGCTTCAATCATTCATATATATTTCACATAATCAAGCAAAGCAATAACATGCATCAATACACTAGCACAACTATTAAATACATGCAGGAGAGGTAAGTTCCTTACCTTAACCTTTTTCTGCCTTGAAACGTGTGCCTCGTAAAACGTACCATAGCTCGGCTTTCTACTCTATCCTACAATTCCAAATGTACCATTTAGATACTTCTATAGTTTTTATGGGGTTTATATGAGTCTATATTGAAAACTTACTAAAATGCCCCCAGGGACCCGGTCCAGTAGTACCCGATCTGATTGTACTTTTCCCAAAATTCTAACATGGGCTATCTATATATTTCTGCCCAAGGAATCCATTTCTGGACTTAGAATTACCAAATTTACTGTCAAAAGATGAAATTGCCCTCGATAGCCCCACTTTAAGGGTTTCAGGGGCAGTTTCGTAATTACGCTTTTTCAGGCTTTTCCGAAAAAGTGACCAACTGTAACCCTATCTAATTTTCCCTTTGAACACAATGGAATCATCAAATAATTGAAAATCCAACTCCTAGCCCCCTAATTAGAGTTGGCTAAAACTTATAGGAACTCCGAGGAAAATTGGGGTTTTTTGGTTTCGGCTCCGTAAATGCGTCTCTTTCTACTCCTAACCATTTTATTGACTATTCCATTAGGTTACAACTACCATTTAGTACCAATTTGGGAAACATAACGCTTAAGGAAACCCATTTCCAAAATTTAAAACCAACGGCACTCCGGCGAAATTTCACCGATTAAATTGCACATAGCAATCAGAACAATCAAAGATTGAAGTTTTGGAGGTTACCTTAAGCTCCCTCTAGCTCTCCCTTGATATGGCTGAACCCTAGTTGTTCTAACACTAAAAGATGAGCTTTCAAACCTTAAAGAACATAGAGGAGTAGCTTAGGATCAAAGTTATATGCATTAGAAACCGATTCACCGGAGAAAACACTTACCTTTGCAAGTTTTCCTCCCTTTCTCTCTCTACAATTCCACTCATTCTCTCTCTATATTCAGGTCTATTTGGCGTGGTTTGTTGGCTGGAGGAAGAGGATGAAGCTTATATTATTATATTTTATCAATTTCCTAATTTTCATATTTTTACAAAATTTTGGCAGATTTTTGCCCAAACTTTGAAAAATCATAACTAATTCTAGAAAAATCAAATTAAAGTGCTTCCAAAGGCTATGGAGCCTTTATTGAGTCTAGTTTCAAGAAAAAAATATATAAACTTCAGACAATTGGAAGCACATCATTCCCATATTTTTAATCTTTGCCTGCCGTTCCAGAAACTTTCCAGTTTTTCTGGGCTAACTTCAAAAATTCATTGATTTTTGTATAGAGCTCTAATTGAGTCATATGGCCTATCAAATTAAAGATTAGGATGTCTACTTTCATCTTGTAAAATCTTATAATTTTTGCTCATCATTTAATCATACAAAATCACATGATAAGCTCACAGCCTTATAGGCAATTTCACCAAAAACTTTGTTTACCTTTAATTTCCAATATCCAATGACCAAAATTAACATTAGTATTGGCCAAATATTATTTTCTTATATTCTTCTACTTTGGACCTCAATATTGGGATTTCCAAAAAGCCCAAGAGTTAATTCCATTTTTATATACTGTTAGACTTTAGGTCCAAGTCTGCCCTTGATGGGCCGGACTATTTGATTAGGATATAAGTAGTCTAATCAAATAAGAATAAAATCAGCATTAATTATAAATTGGGGAATAATTTAGTAATAATTATAGGATTGTTAATTGAGGAACAAGTCACCATAATTAGGAAATTAATTGAGAATCAGTTAATGTAATTACTATCTTGGAGGCCAAGAAGGAGTGCACATGTTTCCTAATTAGTGGCCACCCTAAACCACTATAAATAGGAGGTGTCTCCTTCAGTTATTCCTCACCCTTGCTATTGAGTTTTCTAGCAATCTCTTCTCTTCTACCATCTTTCTTGTTCTGGTGATCTGCTATGCAAATTACAATTAGTTTCTAGTAGTCTAATAATTGTGTGGGCACTATTATGGAGCATTGGAGCTTTGACCTAGATCCGAACATGCATTCACCTTGGTACGCCGCTAGTTCTCTCTCCTTATATTTTTCCTACACGCAAATTTCCCATCCTCTTTAATTCACCAAATGTCCCATACTCTTTAATTCACCATTTTATTCCTTTTAATACCTCATAGATATAAGAAATATTAGGAAATAAGTTCAAGACACCTACTAAACTGGGGCTTAGCAGTCCGCTTAAGTTAGGCTTATTCCAAAGCCTTCAATCCCAAAATTTGGGATATTACATACACCACCACTAAATTGGTATCAAGTTGAGTTGAGTTTTTATTTTATATAAACCACATTATTATTAGAACAAATTCTCTTCAAAAAATTTTCATGTTAGTATGATATATAGCAAACTCTAACAATTGACCCCCAAGAGAGATTATTGTATGAGAAACAGCAACAAGTTGAACCTAAGCCTAGTTTGAAACTTTTGAAGAAGTAGCAAGTGATGGTGTTATAATTAGAGTATGTGTTAGTGCATTTGCATGAAATCTAAAAATAAGTCTCATATTTCTTTTTTTCCCAATAACATTTAACTATACATTTAAATTGATAAAACATAAGATACAAGGTATCGGAGTAATATACAGACGTCTCTGAGAATGTATTGTAGAGTCCAACAAACACTCTTAATCTAAGTAAGTATTTTAATGTGTGATAGTTTGACCAGCTTACAATGGATAGGAAAATGATTGGGATAAGCAACGTAGTTTTGGTTGAGGATAAAACTCATTGCTTCCCCAAGTGCCTGCAGTTACAATTGAAGGATGCCAAGTTTGATCTAAGGAGTTAGCAACCATTGATGAAAGTGAAGAACTGAAGATGGTTGAAAAAGATTGTAACAGAAATGCCACAACCATGGTTGTTAGTCTTAATAAGTTTGAAGTAAACATCCCATTTGCCAGAGCAATTCCATAGGATAGATCAGCAATTTCCACTTTGTATCCCTTGTTGTTGAAAATTATCTTCTTTCTGTTGTCCATGGATTAGAAACTGACTGATGAGTGCACTTGCTTTAGCTTGTGCTTATTCAATCACCTACAATGGAGAAAATATTGATCCTGGATGAAAAAATTTGTTTCTTGCAAATCACAAAGAATAAAAAATCTGAAAAGGTAGATAGGTCATAAAGTTACTAGGATCATTGTGGTTCATCAGCCATGTAACTATCCAGCCCTATAATCTTTTATCAGGGTTAGTGTCAATCCTAAAACTATCATAACAATGAAATCAACAAGCTCTATAAGTCTCATATTTCATGGTTTGTGAGTATTATATAATTACGTATATCTACAACATTTAGAATAAAATACTCTGATCACCCTTTTATTTTGCCTTAATTATACAAACATTCTCTCTATTTTGAAAACATACACTTAAGTTCAAACTGTTAACTCTGTCATGAATATTCAAAAAATATTCTAAAAATTTATACTAAAATATTTTTTTTTACTAATATGCCTTTTACAATATCAAATCCCTAATTTTATTGAACACTTGCAAACTTCATGAAAAAATTATTTTCCTTAATTTTATTTTTTTACAAATAGTAGTTTGGTTAAGTTTTATAAATTTGTGTAGCAAAAAGATGTGTTTAAAAATTATAAATTTAAATTATTTATATAATATCTTAAACTTATATTATTTATTAGAGCCGGGAATTCGGGCCGAGCCCGTCGGGCCGGCCCGTTTAGGCCCGAGCCCGTCAAGGGCCGGGCCTATGATTTGGAGGCTGAAAATGGAAGCGGGCCTAAAAAGGCCGGCCCGTTTAGGCCCGAGCCCGTCAAGGGCCGGCCCTGAAGCCCTGAGGGCCGGCCCTTTTAGGCCCGTTTAACTTTTTTTTTTTTTTTAAATGGCAACAAGACAATGGGTAGTAAGCATTGGTCAGAGGTAGAGTTAACCTAACCTAACCCTCATATAAAAAATGCTCTCACATTGATTCAGACATCATTTGAAGCTTCTCTTCTTTGATTTTCTTTTTTCTTTTTTTGCATGTATACGCCAAAATCCAAATCAGGTGTTATATTATTACTGACATTTGAAGCTTGTAGGCTTGTTTGATTGTGGCTGTGAACTTATTTAATTGGTTATGAACATTAATTATGGTTTGGACTTAAGTTTTAGTGTTTGTGTTCTATTAAACTTGGATAATATTTATATTTTAAATTAGTGTTAATGATATTTATGTTTTAAATTAGGTATTTTAGTCTTTATGAGAATAAGAGAAAAAAAAGGAATTGCAAAAAAAAAAAAATAAACGGGCCAAAAGCCCGCGGGCCGGCCCGCGGGCCTAACTTAAACGGGCCGGGCCGCCTTAAAAGGGTACGGATTCCTTCGCGGGCCTAAACGGGCCGGCCCGTTTAGGCCCGAGCCCGTCACGGGCCGGCCCTGCAGGGCCGGGCCGGCCCGTTTGCCCAGCACTATTATTTATGCTATATTATAATACAAAAATATGTTTGAAATAAGTTTTTATCCATTAAGAAATTTATAATATAATCAAAATTAATAAATTGTATTACATATTATAATTATTAAAATATATCTTATATTTATTTTTTTATTGTATACTTTTTTTTTTGGAAAATA
The DNA here is from genome assembly GCA_963855925.1 of Inga laurina. Classification (NCBI taxonomy): domain Eukaryota; kingdom Viridiplantae; phylum Streptophyta; class Magnoliopsida; order Fabales; family Fabaceae; genus Inga; species Inga laurina. The sequence goes on along the minus strand of OY979712.1, from coordinate 13,093,412 downwards.
TAATGTTTAAATTCCTATGTTAAATAGGGGTATTTTGGTCAAAAAAGGGTTTGAGAGTTAAACTTAACGGTTCACTAAGATTGGATGGATGGAAAAGGAATCTTAAAAATATAAGAAAGGTCTGTGTAATATATTAATTTTAAGGGAGATTTATTTGAATTTTCAAAATAGAAAGGAAGACCATGTAATTAAGATAAAATAGAAGGGTGGTATATTTTACCCTAACATTTAATATATATTGATTGGTTATAATTACAAGTAGCCAAGACCTACAATAAATCATTGAAATTCTAACAAAATTCCAACTAAAACCAAATCATTTAGTCACTTTTGCAGAGATATGTTGTCTTTTCCTGTCCATATGACTTGACACAATACTTTCCTATGGTTGCCCTTGAGATATTCTCTCCTTCACTTCAATCCATAAAACCCCTATAAATTTGGAAGAGGACGTTCTTAAAATCCTTTTTCTCCTTTTTTTCTCAGAATATAATCTCCACTCTTATATCAAAAAAATGAATGGTTCATATTTAATATTTTCTAAAACTATTATTATAGTATTTTATAATTTAATTCTTTTTAAATTTTATTTGTGTTGCAGTTATGAATGGTGTATATAAGATTTTAACAGTTTAAATGTATTTTTGTTTAAGATAATAGTTTTATAAAATATGAAATTTAAACATTTTCTTGTTAATTTGAGGGTGGAAATGAGATTCTTGAGAAGAAAATGAGACAAAGGATTCTGAGATAACCCAAACTCTTAAAATTGTTAGTCTTTGAGCCCATATTTAGATGGAAATTTTTTTTGGGGGGGGGGGGGGAGGGGGGGAATGCCACTTGAGAAAAATTGTTTTAAAAAAAAGTAATTTTTTTTGCTATTTTTAGAATTTTTCCTTTTTAATATTCACTAGTACAAATTAGCGTATAGTGAACACTCCATACTTAACGGTTTTCACGGTTTGCAAAGGCAAAGTTAAGGGAATGAAATAGATAACGGTTATTTAAAAGAACTATTAAGTATATGAGATAATATTTTATGGTTTTATATGAGCATTGTGATATATAAGTTTAGCTTTCTTGGGGAAAATGGCATCGTGTACTTAATGGTTGTATGTTAAACACTATTAAATATATGCTATCAATATTTCATAGTTTGATATCACCACCGTGATATATAAGTTTGGATTTTTTGGAAAAAAATGGTATCGTTTACTTGACGCTTGTATGTAAAACACCGTTAAATATATGCTTTCAATACATGACGGTTGTTTATTGAAACACCATGAAACTTATATATATGACAATTTTTCAAAATAAACAGTTACATATAAGACTTTAAAATCCCTTTCCAACCCTATTTTGTCGCGATTTCAAACTTCCCACATTTCTTTGCACGCTCAGTTAACAACTTTGACCACTCTTTTCCGGCATCCCCACCATTATTCCCCCTCTCAATTTTCTGAAATCATGATTCTCCTCATTCTCATGTCTGTGGCTGTTTGTGAAGGCATTCATGGCTTGTTCTGGGTTCTTCAAAGCTCTGAAAGTTTCACGTCCATTCTCATAAAGGTGAGAAATTTCTACCCTTAACTGGAGTTAATGAGTCGAACTTGATGCAACATTCATTTGTGCAATGAGAAATTTCCGAGTTTTGGGTTTAGGGTTCTTCAAAACTCACGAACCTATGCTTGTTGTTCTGTTCTAGGTGGTGGGTAGAATGTGCAAAACCCTTTCCATTTTGAGTTTAATCAGGTGGTTGCTCAAATTGGCATTTATATGATGCTAAAGGTTTCAATTAGCCATTCCATATATTTAAGGTTTGAGACTAGCTACTGCACTGTAATATCCCAAAAAGTGATTAAGGGCTGGTGACTTCAAAAAGTGGATGTAATTATTGTTGAATAAACACTTTTGAAGAATGTGTGATGGGAATTTGGATATTTTAATGATTCCAATGGCTTCCTTGTGAAAATTTATGTGGGAATGATGTTTGGTATGAAAATGGAACCAATGGAAGCAAAGATGCAAAATCTAAAATTCTGTCCAGTGAAATTCTATTCTGGGCAGTCCGCTTGTGTGAACGTTTTTAATGAACGATTGGTATCTAAAAATTCTGAAACTTTCCAGTCTTATAGTTCACCTCTCAAGCTTCAAAATGGACATATAATTTGTTCCATTTCGTTTTGTGAACTAGGAGATATAACTGTCTAAAGTTTGGGATGGAAACTGAACTCTGTTTTGGGGCAGTGATGAGTTTTATGTAATTCTGGAATTGTGTGGTGATTTTTAGTAATGGCCAATATTTTTCCTATGAATAGGACTTAAATATCTTTCATTTGGCTTTGGAATCACCTCATTTTGAGTTTTCTAGAATTAGTTATGATTTTTCAAAGTTTGGGCAGAAAATCTGTCAGAAAATCCGAAAATGGGAATTATGACATCATCTCATTAAAAGATGATGTCAGCATGGAATATTAATCAAATTGCTCATCTTCTTCAGCTCATTTCTGTCGCACACAGCAGCTGAATGAGGAGTGAGAACGTTGAGGTTTGTAGAGAGAGAAAGGAGAAGAAAAATCACAAGGTAAGCCGATTTCTCCGACGATTTAGCTCCTAACGCGTGTAACTCCGATCCTAAGCTACTCCTCTTTGTTCTTTAAGGTTTGGAAGCTCAAAATATGTTGTTGAGCACTTAGGGTTTTCAGCAATATTTGGGAAAAGCTAGTGAGAGCTTGAGGTAACTTCCAAACTTTCGTATATTGCTTATTCTGGCTGCTGTGGGCAATTTAATCGGTGAAATTTCGCCGGATTGCCATTGGTTTTAAATTTTGGAAATTGAGTTTCCTAGGGGTTATGCTGCCCAAATTGGGTCTTAATGTTATTTTTAACCTAATGTAATGGTTAATAAAGTGGTTAGGAGTATAAAGGAACGCGTTTACGGAGCCGAAATCGTAAAACCCCGATTTTCCCCGGAGAACTCATAAATTTCGGCCAGCTCTAGAAATGGGTCTTAGAGTTGGATTTTCAATGATTTGATGGTTCCATTGAGTTCAGGAGCGAAAATTAGGTGGGGTTACAGTTGGTCACTTTTTCGAAAAAGGCCGAAAAAGCATAATTACGAAAACGCCCCTAAAACCCTTAAAGTGGGGCTGCCAAGGGTAAATTTGTAATTTAACATTGAATTTGATAATTTCGAGTACGAAAATGGATTCCTTGGGCGGAAATATGTTAGGATAGCCCAGATTAGAATTTCGGGAAAAGTGCAACCGGACCGGGTACGGCGGGCCCGGGCCGGGTCCCCGGGGGTAGTTTTGTAAATTTTCATTATAGACTCATATAACCCCAAGTAACACTATGGAAGTGTCTAAATGGTGCATTTGGAATTGTAGGATTCGATATTTGCCGCCCTCGGGAGCCCGCAGTACCAAGAAACGTCGGGAAAGGATCAGGTAGTGACTTTCTCTCTCTTATACTATGTATAATGCTCTGTTTGTGTGTGTTATCATTGTTATGTGATGATTCTTTGATGCTGCTGCGATTACAGCTGGTGATAGCTGTCGTTTACAGCGCAAGCTGTCGTTGACAGCGCAAGCTGTCGTTGACAGCGCAAGCTGTCGTTGACAGCGCAAGCTGTCATTATTGTGATTACAGCGTAAGCTGTCGTGATTATTATTACAGCGAGAGCTGTCATATTGTGCATACAGCCGTGAGTGCTGTCGTTTGTGGTGAAAACCATGTATCTTTGAGATTGCTGCTGCTGTTGTTGGTTGTGATTTATATACATGCTTTGTGTTATGCATTGTGTGGGTGGTTTGTTACTACTGTGATTCGCTCGAATCTCATTCTTTCCTATGACTAACATTTCAGACAGGGCATGTAGCTCAAAGGAGAAGCGGCCAACCCGAAGCACTTAGGATCTTTAGTGATACTAAGGATTTTTTGAGATGTTGGTTATCTACTTTAAACTCGGGATTACTGGATATTTTGAATTAGGAATTTTATATTCGATTTTGGTTGTGTAAACCCCTAGTAGATACTTGTAACCTCTAGATTATATATGTATAGAACCCGGGAGTTGCCGGGGATTTGGTTATACACTCTGTTATACATGAATGTAGATAAACTGCACAGGTAATTATATTCGAATTTTGAAATGGAGACCAGGAACAGGAAGAGATTTTGAATGTTTTGTGAAAACCCTACTACAAAGTAGGAGATTGAAATGAGTTTAAGTTATCCGATGGTCTCTAATCCGAATTAAATGTGCATTATCGAATTATAATTACGTGATTAAAGGATGGGTGTTACATTTTGGTATCAGAGCCAGGTTCCTGGCAAGGGTAGAGGTAGCTAGGATAGATCCCTTAGATAGTAGTAGGGATATCTGTGAATGATTTTTGTGTATGCACATGTATGTTGTATTGAAATGGATATGTATATTAGTGTTGTGACTATATGTGCATACTATTTCTGTTGAATTAATGGGGCAAGTTGTCTGTAGAATGAAGAAAACTAGAGGACGCCCCAATGTTCCGCGTGCAGACCCAGAGGTGGAAGTCGTCAATGATAATCCACCAGATCCAATGCAAGAATTAATGGGTCTAATCAAAGATCAGCGGGATATGATAACTGAGTTAAGAGAGGAGCTCAGAGCAGAGAAGGCAAAGAACAAGGAAGGTCCGGTTCAGTCTACTCCGGAAGAAACTCAAGAAGAAACTCAATATGAAGACACTGCTGAGGGATCAGCACGACCATTAGAGTCTATACCTCGTGCTATTCTGAATCAAGAATCACATGGGATGCCGCTTAGAGAAGAAAAAGATCTGCAATATTGGGTCACCAGATTCTGCAAGCATCTGCCTCCGGCGTTCAGAGGGAGGTTTGACCCTCAAGCAGCCGAAGATTGGTTGAATAGGATGGAGAAAATATTTGAAGTGCTTTGTTGTCCGGATAAGGTGAAGCCGCGATTAGCTGTTTACAAGCTCGAAGGGGATGCAGATCGTTGGTGGCGGAATATCGCCCTAACATTGAAAAGCAAGGAAATGCCATTGACTTGGGAACTGTTTCAACAAGAGTTCAACGAGAAGTATTTTCCCAAATCAGTGCGACTCGAGAAGGAGACAGAATTTCTTAACATTAGACAAGGGGACACGGAAAGTTTTGATGATTACTTGTCCCGTTTTGTACGGTTGGCTCGGTACTCCTCCTATCTCCGGTTCAAAGATGACGAAGAATGGAGTTCTGATATGCTCATTCGCGGTTTGAGGCGAGAGTTGAGGAAACGCCTAGCTACTCACCAGTTTACCAAGTTCAATAAGGCGGTTGAACAGTGCAGGATTACGGAGAATAACTTGAGAGAATTGTATCCTGCCCGAGCTATTAGCCACCGCAATGAACCTAATAAGGGTGCTACCTCACAGAAGCGAAAGGGGCAAGGATCTTCCTCTGGAAGTGGTAAGAAGCCCTACCAGTCTGGGAGCCGTGACCAGCAAAGAACATATTCTGGACCTTGGATTTGTCGTCGGTGTAACCAACCACATCAAGGCAAAACTTGTGATGGCAAAATAATATGCTTCAATTGTAAGCGTGTGGGGCATACTGCTGCTGAATGCAAAGAGCCACGACCAGACCAGAGACCGAGGACACAGGGCCGAGTATTCGCTATGACCCATGAGGAGGCTCACAAATCTCCTGAGCTGATACAAGGTAAAATTCTACTTCATGGCCATCTGTTGCAAGTTTTATTTGACTCATGTGCAAGTCACTCCTTCATTGCCTATGATTGCGTGAAGCGCCTGGGATTGCATGTGCACAAATTGCCATTTGAATTAGTAGTGTCAACTCCAATGGGTATTAAGGCCTTGACCACTGAAGCTTGTTTGAGTTGTGTCATAACTGTGGAAGGGCATCAATCTATTGTAGATTTGATATGTTTACCTCTTAGCCAATTAGAAGTCATTTTGGGTTCTGATTGGTTAACGGCAAATAATATATTGCTTGATTGTGGAAACAAGAGGATAGTATATCCTGTATCTCAGAGGGCTGAAGTTGTGGATACTAGTATGAATTTTCTTTCGGCAGCTAAAGCTGAAAAGTATCTTGAAAAGGGTTGCCAGGGGTATGTAGTGTTTTTCTCTATGCAAGAGGAAACCTGTGAGATTTTGAGTAATATACCCGTGGTAAATGAATTCCCTGAGGTGTTTCCGGACGATCTGAGCGGATTACCTCCAGAAAGGGAAGTTCAGTTCCCAATTGACATTGTACCTGGAGCTGGTTCCATATCTAAGGCCCCATATCGCATGGCCCCAAATGAAATGGCAGAGTTAAAGAAACAAATAGAAGATTTGCTTGAGAAAGGGTTCATTAGACCCAGTGTGTCGCCTTGGGGAGCTCCAGTGTTGTTTGTAAAGAAGAAAGACGGAAGCCTTTGGTTGTGTATTGATTATAGGGAATTGAACAAGGTTACTATAAAAAACAAGTACCCTCTTCCCCGAATTGATGACCTTTTAGATCAACTCTCTGGTTCATGTGTATTTTCGAAAATTGATCTAAGGTCAGGGTATCATCAGCTGCGAGTGAAAGCAGAAGATGTTCCAAAAACTGCTTTCAGGACCCGATATGGTCATTATGAGTTCTTGGTGATGCCATTTGGGCTAACCAATGCGCCTGCGGTTTTCATGGATTACATGAACCGTATCTTTCGGCAATATCTGGATCAGTTTGTTGTTGTGTTTATCGATGATATTTTGATATATTCCAAGAATAAGGAAGAGCATGAGCATCATTTAAAAATTGTATTGAATACATTGCGTGAGAAGCAACTATACGCTAAATTGAGCAAGTGCGAGTTCTGGCTATCAGAAGTGAAATTCTTAGGCCATGTTATCTCGCAAGAAGGGGTCTCCGTGGATCCCAGTAAAGTGGAAGCAGTACTGAACTGGAAGAGGCCAGAATCTGTGGCGGAAGTACGCAGTTTTCTGGGTCTTGCTGGTTACTATCGGAGATTCATCCAGAATTTCTCCCGTATTGCGTTGCCAATGACCAAGCTCACGAGAAAGGATCAGCCGTTTGTGTGGGATGAGAAATGTGAAAACTGTTTTGTGGAGCTGAAGGAGAGGTTGACGACGGCACCTGTGTTGATTTTACCCGATCCCAGTTTGACATACGTTGTGTATTCTGATGCCAGTGGGCAGGGATTAGGGTGTGTCCTTATGCAGCAGGGACGTGTGGTGGCCTACGGCTCTCGACAGCTCAGACCTCATGAATTGAACTATCCCACTCATGATCTGGAGCTTGCGGCCATTGTGTTTGCTTTGAAGATTTGGCGTCACTACCTGTATGGTGTGACTGTGGAACTGTACTGCGACCACAAGAGTCTTAAATACTTGTATGATCAGAAAGAGCTGAATATGAGACAGCGTCGCTGGATGGAATTGCTTAAGGACTACGACCTGGAAATAAAATATCATCCGGGTAAGGCAAACGTAGTCGCTGATGCTTTGAGTCGAAAGACCATGCTCGTTGCAGCTATGATGATACAAGAAAAGAAATTGATTGAAGATTTTCGTGATTTGAATTTGACAAATCAGATCGTCTGTGCCAATTACACTGTTTCTCAAGAGGAGATTGATCTAAGAGCTGAAATTGAAGAAGCTCAGAGTCAAGATGACTGGATACAGCGCAATCTGACTCGAATCGAACAGGGAGAAATTTCAGGCTACGACATATCGCCTCGTGGATTGGTTCGTTACCAGAAAAGAGTCTGCGTTCCACTTAAGGCAGAGTTGAGGCAGAAGATTCTGGATGAGTCACACAAGAGCCAATATACTCTCCATCCTGGTATGACTAAGATGTATCATAATCTGAAGTCAGTGTATTGGTGGCCGGGTATGAAGAGTGATGTGACCAAATATGTAGCAAGGTGTCTCACTTGCCAGAAGGTAAAGATCGAGCACCAGAGACCGCCTGGTTTACTTCAGAGTCCTGAGATTCCGGAATGGAAATGGGAAAGCGTGACCATGGATTTGGTTGTGGGATTGCCCAAGATCAGAAACTATGATGCGATCTGGGTAATTGTGGATGGGTTAACAAAGTCGGCACACTTCATACCAATCAATGCTGGTTATTCTCCTGAAAAACTAGCAGAGATTTATGTTAATGAGATCGTGAAACTCCATGGTGTTCCGAAGAACATCATTTCTGACCGAGATCCACGATTTACTTCGAAGTTTTGGAAGGCATTGCATGAAGCCTTAGGTACTCAACTGAGATTCAGTACGGCTTATCATCCTCAAATGGATGGACAATCTGAGAGAACAATTCAGACGCTGGAAGATATGTTGCGAGCTTGTGTTCTCGACTTTAAAGGAAGTTGGGATCGTTTCCTTCCACTGGCTGAGTTCGCCTACAATAATAGCTATCATGCGAGCATCCAAATGGCTCCGTATGAAGCATTGTATGGAAGACGGTGTCAATCACCTTTATGCTGGAATGAATTATCCGAAAGGAAGCTTTATGGACCAGATTTGGTTGATCAAACCTCAGCACAGATTCGGATCATTCGTAAGAGGCTCCTTGCAGCGCAGAGTCGACAGAAAAGTTACGCTGACAAGAGGAGAAGGCCTCTAGAATTTGAGGTTGGTGACCATGTGTTTCTGAGAGTATCTCCTGTCACCGGCATTGGGCGAGCAATAAAATGAAAGAAGTTGAGCCCAAGGTACATAGGTCCTTTTGAAATCCTTGAAAGGATTGGGCCTGTTGCTTATCGAGTAGCCCTACCCCCAAACTTGAGCAGACTCCACGATGTGTTTCATGTTTCCCAACTGAAGAAGTATCAATCGGATCCATCTCATATTGTTGAATATGAAGAAGTTGAGTTACAAGACAACTTCACATATGCGATAGAGCCAGAACAGATCATTGATAGAGAAGAACGACGGCTCAGACACCGAAGCATTCCATTTGTGAAGGTGATCTGGAAAGGAATGACTCAGAGGGAAGCAACTTGGGAAGCGGAAGCGGATATGCAAAGACGTTATCCGGAGTTTATGGCTCAAGTTGTGTGACAAATTTCGAGGACGAAATTTATTTTACGGGGGAAGAAATGTAATATCCCAAAAAGTGATTAAGGGCTGGTAACTTCAAAAGTGGATGTAATTATTGTTGAATAAACACTTATGAAGAATGTGTGATGGGAATTTGGATATTTTAATGATTCCAATGGCTTCCTTGTGAAAATTTATGTGGGAATGATGTTTGGTATGAAAATGGAACCAATGGAAGCAAAGATGCAAAATCTAAAATTCTGTCCAGTGAAATTCTATTCTGGGCAGTCCGCTTGTGTGAACGTTTTTAATGAACAATTGGTATCTAAAAATTCTGAAACTTTCCAGTCTTATAGTTCACCTCTCAAGCTTCAAAATGGACATATAATTTGTTCCATTTCGTTTTGTAAACTAGGAGATATAACTGTCTAAAGTTTGGGATGGAAACTGAACTCTGTTTTGGGGCAGTGATGAGTTTTATGTAATTCTGGAATTGTGTGGTGATTTTTAGTAATGGCCAATATTTTTCCTATGAAGAGGACTTAAATATCTTTCATTTGGCTTTGGAATCACCTCATTTTGAGTTTTCTAGAATTAGTTATGATTTTTCAAAGTTTGGGCAGAAAATCTGTCAGAAAATCCGAAAATGGGAATTATGACATCATCTCATTAAAAGATGATGTCAGCATGGAATATTAATCAAATTGCTCATCTTCTTCAGCTCATTTCTGTCGCACACAGCATCTGAATGAGGAGTGAGAACGTTGAGGTTTGTAGAGAGAGAAAGGAGAAGAAAAATCACAAGGTAAGCCGATTTCTCCGACGATTTAGCTCCTAACGCGTGTAACTCCGATCCTAAGCTACTCCTCTTTGTTCTTTAAGGTTTGGAAGCTCAAAATATGTTGTTGAGCACTTAGGGTTTTCAGCAATATTTGGGAAAAGCTAGTGGGAGCTTGAGGTAACTTCCAAACTTTCGTATATTGCTTATACTGGCTGTTGTGGGCAATTTAATCGGTGAAATTTCGCCGGATTGCCATTGGTTTTAAATTTTGGAAATTGAGTTTCCTAGGGGTTATGCTGCCCAAATTGGGTCTTAATGTTATTTTTAACCTAATGTAATGATTAATAAAGTGGTTAGGAGTAGAAAGGAACGCGTTTACGGAGCCGAAATCGTAAAACCCCGATTTTCCCCGGAGAACTCATAAATTTTGGCCAGCTCTAGAAATGGGTCTTAGAGTTGGATTTTCAATGATTTGATGGTTCCATTGAGTTCAGGAGCGAAAATTAGGTGGGGTTACAGTTGGTCACTTTTTCGGAAAAGGCCGAAAAAGCATAATTACGAAAACGCCCCTAAAACCCTTAAAGTGGGGCTGCCAAGGGTAAATTTGTAATTTAACATTGAATTTGATAATTTCGAGTACGGAAATGGATTCCTTGGGCGGAAATATGTTAGGATAGCCCAGATTAGAATTTCGGGAAAAGTGCAACCGGACCGGGTACGGCGGGCCCGGGCCGGGTCCCCGGGGGTAGTTTTGTAAATTTTCATTATAGACTCATATAACCCCAAGTAACACTATGGAAGTGTCTAAATGGTGCATTTGGAATTGTAGGATTCGATATTTGCCGCCCTCGGGAGCCCGCAGTGCCAAGAAACGTCGGGAAAGGATCAGGTAGTGACTTTCTCTCTCTTATACTATGTATAATGCTCTGTATGTGTGTGTTATCATTGTTATGTGATGATTCTTTGATGCTGCTGCGATTACAGCTGGTGATAGCTGTCGTTTACAGCGCAAGCTGTCGTTTACAGCGTAAGCTGTCGTTATTGTGATTACAGCGTAAGCTGTCGTGATTATTATTACAGCGAGAGCTGTCGTATTGTGCATACAGCCGTGAGTGCTGTCGTTTGTGGTGAAAACCATGTATCTTTGAGATTGCTGCTGCTGTTGTTGGTTGTGATTTATATACATGCTTTGTGTTATGCATTGTGTGGGTGGTTTGTTACTACTGTGATTCGCTCGAATCTCATTCTTTCCTATGACTAACATTTCAGACAGGGCATGTGGCTCAAAGGAGAAGCGGCCAACCCGAAGCACTTAGGATCTTTAGTAGTACTAAGGATTTTTTGAGATGTTGGTTATCTACTTTAAACTCGGGATTACTGGATATTTTGAATTAGGAATTTTATATTCGATTTTGGTTGTGTAAACCCCTAGTAGATACTTGTAACCTCTAGATTATATATGTATAGAACCCGGGAGTTGCCGGGGATTTGGTTATACACTCTGTTATACATGAATGTAGATAAACTGCACAGGTAATTATATTCGAATTTTGAAATGGAGACCAGGAACAGGAAGAGATTTTGAATGTTTTGTGAAAACCCTACTACAAAGTAGGAGATTGAAATGAGTTTAAGTTATCCGATGGTCTCTAATCCGAATTAAATGTGCATTATCGAATTATAATTACGTGATTAAAGGCAGGGTGTTACAGCACCCATCACATGGTCATGAACTTTCATGCCAAATTTTATATTTTTGCAGCTGCATTTTCAAGTTGAGGAATTTGAGTAATCTTGTGCATATAGATTTCAATTTCAACTTGAGGATTTGCCTAGTTGGCTTTCATTTTGCATGAGACTGTGATGTTTAAATTAAATTTAGCTTGTGGCTATGGAAGTGGTTAATTGGCTTGATTTTGAATTTAAAAAAAAGAAACTGTTCTTGCCACCATAAATAGTTTAGCAGTTGTATGGTAGCAAAGTAAAATTGTTTGTGCTAGTAAGCTTGCCTTTGCAAATATTTATCTAAACAATTTCATATTGGAGAATAAGTTATTGGTTGTTGTTCTATGAGATCCTATTTTATCTTTGTCACATTGACAAATTTGTGAAGTAATTGTGATTTTGCTTAATATGTCAAGATTTGTTACAGGTTAATGTATGGACATGTGATAGGGGATCAAGTACTGAGGGTCCTAATGCCTATGCCCAAGCCACGTCCTTCATGCTCTCTGCTGAAGCCACCCCCTCCACCAACCCCTCTAGTGTGCAAATGAGGAAGCACGACTTATGGCACAAGAGGAAAGTGCACTAAGGAAGGGTCTTGTTGTGATGAAGGAGGTCCAGAAAACAAAGAGAGGGGGGAACTTAATGTGAGATGAAACAAGAAACATCAAGTTGTGAAATCTGACAAGTTCATTAGCTACCTTAGGTGTGTGGCAAAAAACAACTTCCCTATCACTTTGAATAACTGGAAGAAGGCAACTAAGTCAATAAGGAAGGCCGTCTATGATGAAATGGTAGTAAGATATGATACTACATAGTTAATAATATCTTGTTAATCAATATATCTAATACTAACAAGTGGATTTGTGTGCTTTGTAGTCTAGATTCCACATAGATGACGACAAGCAAGAAGCATGGTGTCTTCGCTAGCACATTGGCCCACATTGACTCAAACCTGGCTCTAATACTATTTGTAATATCCTAGCACCTCACTCTCGATATTATCCGCTTTAAGGCCCGTCACCCCTCATGGCTTTAAAACACATCGAGAGGAAGAGGTATCCAAACCCTTATAAGGTGTCTTTTGTTTCCCTCTCCAATAGATATGGAATATAACACTCTACCCACCTTTGGGCTCAGCGTCCTAGCTAGCATATTGGTCCACATCTACCCAAGCCCGGCTCTAATACCAATTGTAACATCTTAGTACCTCGCTCTTGATATTGTCTGCTTTAGAGCTCTGGTCACCCCTCACGGTTTTTAAAAGTGTTGAGAGGGGAAGGTATCTAGACTCTTATAAGGTGTCTTTCATTTTCCTCCCCATCTGATATGGGACATAACACTAGTTGCACATTCCTCTCTCAAATTCTGTTTGAGGTAATATGAGTAATACCAAAAGCCTATAATTTTTTTTTTTATTTTTCTTTACACTAATTGTATTTTCTCTCTACTTAAGGTGAGGTGGACGTTGAGTGTGTGGCAAATAGCCCTAAGCGGCATACAATTGCTCAAGGCCTCATGTATAACATACAGGCGGAGAACATGATTCACAACTCGACTCTCCCTTAAAACTATGTTAGGGTAGAGTTGAAGACAACTATTGATCCTAAGTATCCCCTTCCAATGCCCACTTCATATGCACATATAGTGGAAGGAGTTGTACGTAGCTTTGTTGTGTGGTCAGACACCCTTATTGTCATACAATCTAAGACAAAAAAGGTATACCGTCGTCTTTTAAGCTTGCTAATGAAGTTTATAATAACTATTTTACTAACTTGTCAACTTGTTTAGGGGAAGAGGAAGAAGAGCAATCTAAGAGCTCAGTCCAACCATGGTTTGATGTCTTATATATGCACCAAAGAAGACGAATGAGCCTCAGCCACCTATTTTGCCAGTTTCCAGTAGAAACCAAATAGTTCTTGAGGAAAACGATGTCATAGTCCCTGACACAGACCCTTACTGAGAAGGCTACAACAAAGAAGTCTACTTTGAACAAGATGTCTATGGGGAAGAAGGCACATTTGAGGTTATCAATTGGACGTTAGTCAAAGATATCCTCACAGGCGATATGGCAAGCTTAGCTGCTTGTAACTTGTAAATCCTATATTTCTCAACTACAAATGAAAACTTAGCTTCTCATAACATTCATATATATTGATTTGCTTGCTTTTGTATATATGGTATCTTTACAATGAGTTAATAGTCCCCAAAGGCTTAAATGACAAGTTCTTGCTCCTTAACCTGCACCTTTATTCAGGCATGTATGACATATGCTTAAAGGCAGAATTTGGTACTTTAATTTGTTATTGTCTTGTCATAGTTTATTATAAATTTGGTGCTCTAATTTTGTATCTTGTTGTCAGAGTTGTTTACTATAATGCTATAGATGAAGGCACCCCCCTCGCGGTTACTTGGTTGCAGCTATGGATTTGTTTATAAATGGAAGGGCATAGAGGCAATCTACCAATCAATATATATTTCATTTGTATTTCTATCCTTGTCAGAGTTGTTTATTCATGTTTCTTTTATCATTTGTTTTTTTATAGTGTCTGTGGGAACCAGATAAGACTTCTAATTGTGATTACTGTGTCATAAAATTAATGAAGAACATAGTCACCCACAATCCCGCCTCCATTAATACTAAGGTATGTGCGTGCGCGCACATGTATGTGTGTTTAATTAAGTTCAATTAAATGTCAAACCATATATATTTTAACATATTTAATTTGTTGTTGGCTACAGTACTTTGCAAATAGTTATTGTGAGCAATATTCACTTGCTCAAATTGAAGAAGTCATAGAAGAGTTGGCTATGATTGTTAATCGCTAGTGGGTAGCTACAAAACGATTTAGTTAGCTATAGAGTAGCCTTTTTTTAAGTGTATTTTATATTCTTAGTTAGGTTATAAATTAACAACCGTCAAATAAACTCATTTTAGATGACCAAAGCTAATGTCAAATACTTTACCGTTCATTATTTGAACCGTAAAGTATTATGAACTATATTTCACGGTTTTCAATCAATAACTATTGAATATTATTTATTATATTTAACAATTATTGACTAAAAACTGTGAAATATATAGCCCTATATATAACGGTGATAGTTAAATAACCGTTAAATATAGGGCACTATATATAACGATTAATGACTATTAAATATAAATATTTAACACTTGGATATTTAATGGTTGAAAACCGTTAAATATAGGTAAAAAAAATAATCGTTAAATATAAGCAAATCTGTAGTAGTGACTCCATGCCCTCTATTTTCCTTTTACTTTTACCACCATCCAAATATAGAGTAAGTGCCAGAGTCAATCAAGTAGTATAAAGTTCTCTAAAAATGCTAAAGAAAACACTCAATGAAGTTATCAAGCGAGATATTTTGATTAACAATCTATATAAAGAATTGATTGTTGATAGAGCACAATAATGTTATGTAGTCCATGTAGCCAACCCACATAATAGGGCAAGACTTGTTATTTTTATAGTAATGTTGGCCCCTGAGAAAGGATGGACCAAATTGATATTTTTTATGTGAAGTCATGATTTTCATATTATATATATATATATATATATGAGTGCAAAATAATTGTTCTGTTTCACTGAACTGGCATATAACGTATGAGCCAATGAAAGGAATAAGAGAGGGGCCTACCAACAATGACCAGTTCTGCAGAATCCAACCATGAAATATGATAATTGCTTTATTTACCATGTCAGACTCAGTGATTAGTATGATAAAATGAAGAAGACAAACATAAAGCTTCCAAACTGAATTTCTCTTTCATTCCCCACACTGTTCCCTGAAATGAACTCATATCTCCCCATTTCAGTGAATGCTATCTTACCCCTCTTTAACTTTCTCATATACGACGATCTTGTAATTACAAAGTACGCATATTAGTCATATCATCTTGTTTCAAACATATATATATATATATATATATATGCACAAACACATCACACACTTCCTCCAATTCTAATATAGGGTAGCTTTTTTTTTTTTTTTTTTGAAAATCACTATAAGGTCCCAACAAAAGAATGTAATTACTAAACTATCCTATAATAAGTGAGCAGCATACAATCACAAGCTTTAGCGTTGGAGATGATAATAGGCTCATGTGGCTCACTTGTCATGAAAACTTTTTTGTGATTAAATTTCTTATTCTATTAATTGAAACCTCATGAAGACTCTTGTCTTGTTCGACAGGAGTTACATAATATATTTCAAGAATTACACCATTAATATAGTTAATAAAAGTAAAATCAAACCAATTGAATTTTTAAAAAAAAAAAAAAAAGAATCAAAGATCGAACTAAATTTTTTTTAACATGTATAAATTAGTGCTTGGTCGTTTTAACTTTATAAAAGTGATTTTATGAAATTGGAAATATGTATATAAAAGAAGTTTTGTCTCAGCTTATACACAAACACATCACACACTCCCTGCATTCTAAAAATAGGGTAGCTTTTAAATGAATGTTTGATCTAACATGTATTGTAATGCTAACTAGTTTCTTTTTAAGAAAATCACTATGAGGTGGCAATAAAAGAATGTAATCACTAAAAAGTCTTATAATAAGTGAATAGCATATAATAATAAGATTTAGTGTAGGAAATGATAGAAGATTCATGCTACTCACTTGTTATAATAGTGATTTTCTCTGATTTTTTTCAACTCTAATACTCTTATCTTGTTCGACCGGAGTTGCATAATATATTTCGGGAATTACACCATTAATTTAGTTAATAACAGTAAAAGTAAAACAATGGACTCTTTTTTTATAAAAAAAAAGGATCAAAGATCAAACTAAATTTTTTTAATATGTATAAATTAGTGCTTGTTTGTTTAACCTTTTTAGAAGTGATTTTACGGAGTTCAAGGTAAATATGTAAGAGGGATTTTGTCTTGGTTTATGGAAAAATGCTTTTTCCTTCCCAAACAAGCACTTAGTTAGAATTATTCTATGTGTTGGACTGAAGAGGGAGATATATATATATATATATAGGCAATTCATTATAGAGAATATGAATCCAGCCATGTGAAGCTTGGAGTGTAATCTCCAATGTAATTGTGAATCCAGCCTTTAGATCAACCTCTTCAATTATGTTTATGATCAGAGTATATAGGCAGTATACAATTTGAAGACGACTTAAATTTAGATGTTGAAGTTTTTTTTTTGGTAGAATTAGACGTTGAAATTTGATGCTTATATATATATATATATATATAATCTGCATTATTATTGAAATCTTGTTAATTATATTTTTAACTATATAATTCATACTTTTTTAACGAGGCTAGAGTATGATGATGAGAGGCCAAAATATTAGAATCCCAGTTCTGTGCTTTTCCCCTCATATAGTCACACCGTCCTACAACTTTTATTTTTTTTTTAAAAAATGAATATATTCTCCACCGAGGACGACCGTATCACCCACACACACACACACACACACACACACACATCTTTGGACACTAGGCAGTTGCATTTTGCTTTGCCATTTGTAGGGGTTACATCATATTGACATTCCATTTATATTCCTCAAACCACTCACTATTTATTTTTATCTTCTTTTCATTGGAATAATGTTAGTGATAGCTTTAATTATTTTCAATCCTTCAATGTGTCTTTAGATTCTTACTAAATTATTAAATAATAATGCATCCTTAAACTACGAGAGATAAGATAGCATCCAACACTTTGATACTATTTATTGATTACATCATCTAACATCATACTTTTATTTGTGGAGCACTTAACACCCTAAAATTTTTTAGGTACAATTTTACCCTTAAAGTATTTTTTTTTTCAGACTCACAGTTAATAACTCTCAAAAAGTCTGTTAAGGTATATCCAACACCTTAAAGTATTTTTCAGTAATACTCACCAACCTAAAGTAATTTTTTTTTGCAACTTTGTCTTTAATTTATAACTTTTATTATTAGAGTAAAATACATGACCACCCCTTTGTCTTACCCAAATTACAGAAACCTCCCATTTATTTTGAAAACTTATATAAGCCTCACTTGAAATTTAAATGCATGTTATAAAAACTTTCCTTATATATTTGAGATTTCATTTTCATTCATCCAAATGTTAGTTGACTGTTAAGTTTGACTATCAAGCTTTTATTTTGACTGAAATACCCCTCTTTCAATGAAAAAATAATTATTTATATTTGCCTAAAATTGTTTTAAACAACAAAAAAAAAAATTCTAATACATATATTTTCAAACTTCTCAATATATTTAAACTTATTAATTTTTATTATATTATTAAAATTTTAATTTTAATTTTTTATCATATTAATTGAACTTATTTATTTATTTTTCTTTTAAATGACTAAAAAAATATTTCAAAAAAATATCTTTTATATATATTATAAATGTTATAAATTTTTGAGATTATATAAATTATTTAAATTTATAATTTTATATTTTTAACTAATTTTGTATACAAAAATTTATAAACACATTTAATTAATCATATATTTATTAAAAAATTGATCATATTTTAAAATACATTTTTTATGTCTATATTAATTAAATTAATTTAGCCTTTATCTTAATATGATAAATTGAACCAAAAAAACTATTTTCAAAAGAAAAAAATAAATTAAGATAAAGGAGAAAAATATTAAATTACTAAAAAAATGCAAAATTAAGAAATTATAAATGATGAAAGGTAAATTAGTAAATAAAATTTATCTCAATATAAATTTTAATTAAAAAATATATTTTTAAAAAGTTGTTAACAAAGTTAACAGTTTGGACCTAAACATATATTTTCAAAACAAAGGGAAGATCCATTTAATTTAGGCAAAATACAAAGCATGTTAGAGTATTTTACTCTTTTTATTTTTAAAGTTTTTCTACAAATTATTTTACTCTTATTATTATTATGAAAGACAGATATTTGAGCCTTATAGCTAAGACCCAACATAGTACTGTTTGATAATTAGCTTATATGAGCTTGGGCTCAATGCATAAGCTTATGGGCTTCGCCAAATAGCTCTAATCTTTGGGTTCTGGGACTTTCATCTTTTCATGGAGCTACTTTACCATTTACACCTTTCACTTCCTTTAGTTTCATACAACATGCTATTTTGGTCCTATGTATAAATTTTTTTTAATAAAAAAATTTAATCTTATTTAAAAATTTAGTTTCAAAGTAGTAAATATGTTTTATACTTTTTTATCTCTATTAATTGCAATAAACAAAAGAATTTATTCATATTGATTTTTAGAACCAATATAATTATAGATAAGGGCAAAATTGAAAATTTAGCCTATAATTAATAAGTTATCTAACTCTCCTTGGTATGTGAGAATTAGTTAAAAAAGACTTATAAATAAGTTCAGAGTGGTAGTTATTTGTTCACTTTTTAAACCTTAAAAAATTAATTAATTAATTAAAAGATTAATACAATCTTTAATCCTCAAGTTTACCCTTATTTTGGTTTTGATTCTCAAGTTTCAAATTATAGAATTTGATCCCTCAAGTTTCATTCTATTTAAAATCTTGGTCCATATGATTTAATAAAAACCTGGATCATTTTGTCCCTTACACATGGTTTAAAACTTGATGGACCGAAACTAAGTAAGAGCAAACTTAAGTAACCAAAGATTGTATCAACTCTTAATTAAAATTAGAGCATGACCTAATCAAAGCAATATAAAGTATGAGATTTATTTATAAATCATGAGTAGTATGACTACTTTTGGACTCCGTGGCATATATTTTTTTTAATATTTTTTTAATATTTCTTCATATGCATTTTTAAAGGGAAAGTTGTTTAAAAATTCCCTATGTAAAATTTATTAACCAAAAGTAACTGAAATTTGTTTAAAGACTATAGTACAACATATTTTTTATGGGTATAAACTCTTCTTTAGCTCTGCACAACTTTATTTCAACTATACATGCGTAAAATGGAAGCCATTTGTATAGAGGTGAATATATGTTGTAAATAGCTGAAGCAGAGATGTACACTTGTACTTGCCTAAAAACATTGGTCCTTAGGTACTTTGGGCAATAAATTTTGTCCATGAACTATATTCTTTGTCAATATTTTTTCATATATTTAAATATTGGGCATTACATGGGAAGAAAATATCTAGTTATCAAAGTAAGTTCATAAGCTCGACACTTTAAATTTTTGTTGGCAAAGAATATCCTTACAACTTCAAGACAGATATAAATTTAAAAAATTAGACAAAAAGGGTTCCTAAAATACTTATGTTGCACATAAATTATTCAGTCAGTGTAGAAGTCATTTTTTTAACTGCTGTAAATTATTCAATCAGTTGAACAATCCTATCTCATATGCTATAACTTTTCCTTTGTAGAGCTAGTTAAATTTGATAATTTCGTCCAAAAAAAAAAAACCGCTGTAAAAAAACAATGTCCCGCTAGTATTATTTTCGTACTTAGCAAAGACAGTAATGAGGTTGTCGAGATCCGAAGCTGCGCTAAGATCGATGAACTTGCCATACATACTCGTAATGACCATGGGATGAAGGTAAGCGATCATGTTTTCTAATTCATTTGGTTTTGCCCATTGGGAATTTTGACGTTCTAATTTAGCTAGGGTGCCAGTTTGGTTCAGTTGATTTGGAGTGATTTTGTAACATAATATAACTATGTTTCAATTTATAAGTTCAAATTAAATAATTTCCACTCACCAATGATAATTAGTTAACTTAATAAATATGGACAAAATTGATATATATTTTCAATTTTGATTTCATTTATGAATAAATATTTTTCACCTCTTTTTTCTTTCTCTATCTAAAATTTATTACAATTAATAGGGATAAAATTGCAACACTCACATTTATTACTTTGAAAGTGGATTTATAATAAGAACCAATTTTTTGTTTTCCAAATTGGACTTATAAATAGAAACATAGGCCTAGAGTGATATGAGAGGTAAACATATAAAATGAGTTTTGTCTTGTAAAGCATAAAAATAATTATTTGTGGTGAAATCAAATAGAAACTAGCTGGGATAAAAATCAATTTTGCAAACATTAATCCTATATAACTCAATCTTTTAAGTTTATCTTGTGCATGGGCCCACCTCATTATATGTTAAAGATAGAAATACTATAAGGTTTCAAGAAAGAGATTTAATTATTAAGAAATCCTAATGACAACTAGGAAGCATGTAATGATAAGTTTTAGTATAAAAAATATCAACACGTCATTTGTTATTGGGACCTCTTAGTAATTAAGTCCTTTCCTTCAAACCTTATAGTAATTCTCCTATATTAAATTATTGACTTGAATTATTTAGTCCACAGAAGTATGAGAAGATGTTAGATTGTGGCCGATCATATCCATACTATTGCCTTAAAATGTATGCAATTTATTCATTTGTGATATAATGTCTAATTATAACTCAGTTGTTTAAGTTTACCTTGTGCATAGGCCCACCTCATTATATTAAATTATTCACGCTAGTTGTTTAATGCACGTTGGGATGACAAGATTGTGGCCGATCAATGTCGATAATATTGCCTTAAAATATGAGTATGCAATTTATTCATTTGTCAGATAATGTCTTATGTGAGTTTATGGACATAATTAAATAGCGATATAGTACCTCGAATACTCACAATGCGTCAAACCAGATCATAGTGAAGGACATGATAATGGACATACAACAAATACACCACTTATATTAGAGGATAGAGACTAGAGTGACAATACTTATCAAGGTGGCTTGTGTAATTCATGGCTTAGGAGTTATGATCCTATAAGCAGCTTGAAAGTTATGGTCTCATACATAACTTATGAGTTACGGTCATAAGTAAGAGAAACTCTTCCATTCCATCAATTGATCCTTCATGCACATTGAATTTGAAGTAAAAATAAGAGACTTGCGTGCCAGGGCGGATCCACATGTTCGGATCCAAGATAATGCTTACGCAATAATCAAAATAATACAATTTAAATAAGATTGCTACAGCAGTGCACCAAAACAAGAAAGATGGTAGAAGAGAAAAGATTGCCATATAACTCAATGGCCTCAATAAGGTTAACTGAGGAAGACATAGTGCTCGTTTGGAATAGCTTATTTTTGGGTAATAAGTGCTTATAAATCGTGATTCACGGTATACGGGGTAAGTATGCGAGAGAAATTTTATCTCGGTCTGCGTAATAAGGACTTATATTTTAAGAAAACGCTGAACCAAACAAACCTATATCCTATTTATAGAGGTTTAGGAAAATCACTAAATAAGAAGTTATGTGTACTCCTGCTTGCCCTCTAAGTAACAATCAAGAAATTAAATCTTGAATCAATTCTTGATTAATTTTCTAATATACAGTAACTCATTTCTCAATTAATAAATTCATAATTAATATAGGTATATTTTTTATTTGATAAAGCTATTTATATCCTAATCAAGTAGTTCAGTTCATCAAAGATGTACCTAAACCCAAAGTCCAACAAAATTGAAGGAAATATCACAACTAGCCCATGACTATCCCACGTCTAAAATAAGAAAAATCTGGATATTCGTCTATAGTCGACATGGGAGTGGGGCTCGATCTGCTAGTGCTAGCACAAGATCTGATAAATTATGAAGCTTCTTGATCAAACAAGATGTACACCTGATATACGTAAATGCAAATAAGATACATTGTTCAATGAATCTGTGACTTTAACCCTGTAGAAACCAGCCTTTCACCTCAACACCAACGAAGAAAATGGAGTATTTCTTATTCATTCAAAACTCAACTGTACAATGAGCCATTGACTAACTTTTATACACAAAAACTTAAAACCAAAATGGGCCTAACAACGTGAGCCCAAGTCCAGTCCAAATATATCCCTGTACATGACTGAACAGAACTAACCATATTAACACAATATTAACAGCAATCTAATATAACTCTAACATCAACTCTTAACACTCCCCCTCAATGTTGGGGACTGAACATATTAAAAGTTCCCAACTTGAACAATAGAGTTCTTTGAGCAGCTCCCCCAACAGCTTTAGTTAAAAGATCTGCTTGTTGATTCTTTGAGCTCACATGCCTCAGATTTATTTCATTTGATTCCCACTTTTCACGAACAAAGTGGCAGTCCACCTCAATGTGTTTAGTCCGTTCATGATACACCGGATTCGCTGCTATGTGTATTGCAGCTTGGTTGTCACAATAAACCTGTACCGGGTCCGAATGAACTATTCCCAAGTCACGAAGCAAACCTCTTGCCCATACTATTTCTGAAACCGCCATGCTCAAGGCTCTATATTCGGCTTCTGCTGAAGATTTTGACACTGTAGCTTGCTTTTTTGGTTTTCCACATGACTAATGAACCTCCCAATTTCAAAAGATAACCGGTCACCGACCTTCGAGTCATCCCACAAGCTGCCCAATCAGCATCACAGTAACACTCCAAAACTGGCTTGCCTTCTCTGCTGATGAGCAGTCCAAGCCCCGGGGTGCCTTTCAAATATCGCAGGACATTTCTAGCTGCTGCCATGTGGTGTTTAGTCGGTAGGTGCATAAATTGACTTAGTACCTGCACGCAAAAGCAGATATCAGGACGGGTCATGGTTAAATAAATTAGTTTACCTACCAACTTTCGATAACTTTCAGGATTTGGAAGCAGCTCCTCCTGCTTATCTCTTGTTTCATCGTACCCCATCAGCTTTAGGCTTTGTGGCCATAGGGATGCTCAAAGGTTTGCACCCACTCATACCTGTTTCAGCAAGCAAATCTAATATATATTTCCTTTGAGATAGCACAATTCCTTTATCAGATTTGGCAACCTCAATACCTAGGAAATATTTCATCAAGCCTAGATCTTTAATTCTAAAATGGTCATGAAGTAGCCTTTTAGCTTCTTCAATTTCAATTTCAGAACTCCCTGTTATAAGCAAATCATCAACATACACTAGAATTAAGACAATTCCATCAGTACAATGCTTAATAAACAAAGAGTAATCATTCTTGCTTTGCTGAAATCCACCTTCTACCAAGGCCTTAGATAATTTCCTATTCCATTGGCGTGAGGCTTGCTTCAAGCCATACAGGGATTTGTTCAATTTACAAACTAAATGCTCCCCCTTAACCTCAAATCCTTGAGGTATTTTCATGTATACCTCTTCACTCAAGTCGCCTTGCAAGAAGGCATTGTGGACATCCATTTGATATAGATTCCATTGATTCATAGCTGCCAATTTCAATACAACTCTCACAGTAAACATCTTTACTACAGGGGAAAATGTCTCATGATAATCTATTCCTTCTTGTTGAGTAAACCCTTTCGCAACTAGGCGAGCCTTATATTTATCTATTGTGTTATCAGCATTATATTTTACCTTGTAAACCCACTTACATCCAATTGCTTTCTTACCTCTTGGAAGGGGAACTATGTCCCAAGTTTTGTTGGCCTCAAGAGCCTCCATTTCGGCTCTCATTGCCTTTATCCATTCTGGATCTTTAATTGCTTCTGCATAACTATTAGGTTCTGAAATCGAATCAATTGTGCATAGGAAACACATATAGTCACCAGAAATGGCAGAATAAGAAATGTAATCAGCAATAGGGTATGTGCAATTGGAAGGCGATTTTATCATGGCACAGACATAATCCTTTGACCATATAGGTGGTCTCCTGTCCCTATTACTTCTAAGAGTTGTTTGAGCATTAGATAAAGTCTGATTTTCATGTTCAATAGGCTCTTTTCTGTTAGGTTCAGTGCTGTTTTCGTCATTCATATCAGCTGGGTTAATGGGCATGGCATGTTTAATTTCCAAATCAAGTGGCTCATACCAAAACATCTCTTTAAAATCAGTACCTATTTGTTCCTCATTATCATTGATGCTATCCTTAAAGGGAAACTTATCTTCCATGAAACTAACATGCCTACTAACAAATATGTTCTTGTTTCTCAAGTCAAGAAGTAAGAAACCTTTTTGATTGTCGGGATAACCTAGAAACACAGCAGGTATAGATCTGGGTTGTAGTTTATCACTTACTCTTAAGTCAGTGGCATGTGCCAATGAGCCAAATACCTTCAAATTACCGATGTCTGGCTCTACTCCATAGATCCTTTCAAAAGGTGTTTTATAGTCAAGCACCTTTGAGGGGATTCTGTTGAGTAAGTGCACAGCCATTCGTACACATTCGCCCCAATATTGCACTGGCACACCAGATTGTAAGATGAGGCTACGTGTAATTTGCATAATGGTTCGGTGTTTCCTTTCAGCCACCCCATTTTGCTCTGGAGTGTAAGGGCACGAGGTCTCATGAACCATCCCCTTTTCCTGAAAGAAACACTTCAGCTCATTGTTAGTAAATTCAGAACCATTATCACTTCGAATTTTCTTAACCTTTATGGAAAATTGTGTGGATACATATGCAACAAAGTTTTTAATATGGGTAATTGTCTCGTTTTTATGCCGCATTAAGAAAATCCAGGTGCCTCGTGAGTAGTCATCGACAATAGTAAGAAAGTAATGATGTCCTTTATGCGTGGGAGTCCTATAGGGACCCCAAACATCAAGATGCAGCAAATCAAAGCTATGACGAGATTTAATAAAGCTAGATGTGAAAGGAAATTTTGTTTGCTTAGATTGCACACAAATCTCACAATTTTTATTCATCTCAACTTTATTCCCAATAGGGCTCAAATGCTTCATTACAGTAATAGGTGCATGTCCTAATCTTTTGTGCCAAAGGCATACATCAGTGTCACTGTGCTCAATCCTATTACATAAAGCAGAATTAAGAGAGTCACTATTTTTCTTAATATCCAGAACATAAAGTCCTGCTGCTTTCTTACCAATCAGCCTCTTCTTTCCACCCTGAAGGTCCTGCATAACACAAATATCAGGGAAAAAGGAAACTACACAGTGCTGGTCAGCGGTTAGGCGAGACACAGAAATCAGATTGAATTGCAATCCAGGTGCATATAGGACATTATAAATGACTATATCATCAGTGAAACTAACATCTCCTACATGACTAATGGGCATACAATTTCCATCTGGTATTCTAATTGTCTTAATTGGTCCATTATATGGTCTGTGGTTATTTAATATATTCAGACTCCCTACCATATGGATTGTAGCTCCTGAATCTAATATCCACTTATCATTGGAAAAAGTAAATGAATTAGGAACAGCCAAACCTGTACCAGTCAAGGCATGGACAGTTGGCTCCTCTTCACGTTTGATAAGATCGAGTAATTTCTGGTATTGTTCCTAAGTGAATGAGGGACCCACTGGAGCTGCAACGTTAGTTGAGGCTTCTGTAGCAACATAGGCAGCATCAGTGGTATTTGATTCTTTGAATTGTTTACCTTTGGGTCCACGAAAATTAGGAGGATAACCCACTAATTGATAGCAATGGTCTTTAACGTGCCCTTTCTTGCCACAGTGAGCACATTCAGGAATATTATCACCTCTCCCCCTTCCCCTTCCACGACCTCTAGACCTGACAGCCATGGCAATGCCTTCAGGGGAAGGAGCCATATCAGAATGGAGAATTTGGCGCTGACTCTCATCCTCAACAATCATGTTGTAGGCGTCATTAACACTAGGCAGAGGAAGTAAAAGAAGGATGTGGCTTCTCGCCGGAGAATATACCTCATTCAATCCCATTAAGAATTGAAGCAACTTTTGTTGCTGAATCACCTCTGAATAGGCCTGAGAAGTCGCGCAGGTGCAAGACGGTACAGGGACTAGGGAGGATTGTTCCTCCCAAAGTTCTTTAAGTTTCGAGAAATAGGCCGTGACGGAGAGAGAGCCTTGACGGAAAGAATGAATCTCACGATGCAAGGCGAAAATTCGTGAGCCTGAGCGCTTGTCGAAAAGTTGCCGGAGATCAAGCCAGACACGGCGAGAATCAGAGAAGAAGATCATACCGTTGGCTAAATCCTTCGAAAGGGAACCCAGAAGCCAGGAGAAAACGATGGCGTCGCATCGGTCCCACTGTGATCGGAGTGCCTCATCTTGAGCCTCTCGGGTACAACTGCCATCGATGAATCCGACTTTGTTCTTCCCTCGGAGAGCAATCAATGTTGCCCGACTCCATAAGGTATAGTTCTCGACGCCGGTGAGCGTCTGAGAGATGAGCGGTGTGCCGTGGGTGTCCGATGGGTGAAGGTAGAGAGGATGATTAAAGGAGAGGGAGTCACCGGCGGTCTTGGAAACGGAGTCATCGGCAGATTTGAGGTCACCCATTGACGGGAGAAAAGAAAACGAGGCAGCAATGAAAATGGCGAAGTGCAGAGAAGAGAGCCAAATCGCGTGACAGCCGAAGGTGATGGTGAGACCGAAGGACAGGTGTGGGATCTTGGTTTACAGCTAGAGGTGATCGAAGGACAGCCGTGCGATCTTGATGTGCAGCCTGAAGGTGCAAAACGGCGGAGGGACTGGGCTGGCGAATCTTGGGCCTTGTGGCACTATCTTGGGCTTTCTTGAAAAACAGCCTCAATGACCAGGCTCTGGTACCATGTAGAAACCAGCCTTTCACCTCAACACCAACGAAGAAAATGGAGTATTTCTTATTCATTCAAAACTCAACTGTACAATGAGCCATTGACTAACTTTTATACACAAAAACTCAAAACCAAAATGGGCCTAACAACGTGAGCCCAAGTCCAGTCCAAATATATCCCTGTACATGACTGAACAGAACTAACCATATTAACACAATATTAACAGCAATCTAATATAACTCTAACATCAACTCTTAACAAACCCTCCGAGTTGGTAAATTTTGAATTTTGATATTAAATGCAAGACTTTATTTTTTTTGTTCATTTTATTTCTTATATTTATCATGTTTCTCTACACTAATTTGTTTAAATTATAAAATGATATATAATCTAATGTTTCATAGAATTTTTTAGAGAGATAATTTTACTTACGCTATACGTCATGGACCACAAGTAAATATTGAACCTCCAAGCCTCGATCTGGTTTTTATTATGTTATTTGCATTTGCAGATGAGAGGGAGGCAGTTACAGTTTTTAGATTATGAGCTGTCGGCCATGTGTTAATATTTGTCATACAAAATGATCAACAGTGAGGCTACAATTAATACAGTATTGTTTACAAAATTGTGCAACCGACACAATTTAAAATCATTGAGGCAAAGAAAGAGCTTTTACTTTTTATTGAACAATGTATAGTATATGCATTCCCCAGGATCATGCCTACATCTTTTTTTTTTTTAAAATTTCGCCAAGGGTTTCATTTTTCGAAAATTAAAGTCAAAAGGTTTTTTCCCTCCTTAGATGGGTGAATATTACAAAAAAACAAAACATTAAATTAGTGACAGAATTTTTGTCACTAATCAATTTAGCGACAGAAATTAGCAACAAAACCAAATTAGCGATGAAATTTGTTCTGTTGGTAAAAACACCGTTACTAATTAATTAGTGATAGAATTTTAAATTCCGTCACTAATTTGAGACTGATTAGCGACGGAAAATTCGGTCGCTAAATTATATCTCTAATTAGAGACGGAATTCACTAATTAGTGACAAAATTTTCCGTCGCTAATTTTTGTCTCTAATCCGTCGCAAAATATTTTTCTTATGTAATTTAAATTGCCACATGTCCTCACAATGAGCCTCCACATGTCCCTCGTTGATGGCTGCCACGTGTACCCACCGCCGGCCACATGTCCCCGTCAGCCTTGATCTCTCACGCATGTGCCAGTGCCTTTGACACTTAAGCAAAGAACAGCCTGTGTAATTTAAATGGTATATATATATATATATATATATTTTTTTTTTTTTTTTGATTTGCGAAAAAAATTAGAAATACAAAATTTAGTCTATTATTAAATGTTTGAATTTAGTTTTCTTATTTTATTTTATGAAAATATTCTACCTAAATTTTTATTATTAATATCTTTTTTATTCATTTCATGATATATTTTATTTTTTTGTTTGTATTTATAAAATTTGTATTTTTATTTGTATATAATATATTATTAAAAATTCAAATATATTATATTATAATATCAATGTCAAAAATAAATATGAATTAATAATTTTATTTATTTATTTTAATATTTGTATTATAAATTTATAATAATTTAAAATTTAAATTATTTACAAAATTTATAATTATAAATAAATATAATTATTGAAAAATTTAATTATTTGTAATGGAAATTAGAGATGGATTAGAGATGAAAATTAGTGACAGAATTTTTCCGTCACTTATTTCTGTTGCTAATTTTTAATGATGGAATTAGAGATGAATTAGTGACAAAATTTAGCGACGAAATGTGATTCATTCTCTAATCCATTGCTAATTTAGTGACAAAAAAATTCTGTTACTAAGTTTCGTCGCTAATTTTTAATGCAGGAATTAGAGACGAATTGGTGATGGAATTTAGTGACGGAATGTGATTCCGTCGCTAATCTGTCCCCAATTTCGTAACAGAAAAATTCCGTTTCTAAATTTCATCGCTAATTTTAATAACGGAATTTGTGAGGGATTAAGGATGGATTAGAATTCCGTCGCTAATTTTCATTTTTTTGTGTAATGGAAACCCCTTATCTATTCAACCAACCATTGTTTAATTTAATAAATGGTTAAGAAATAAATTTATCAATGAAGTTTTAAAACAAACTTCCATCAATTGTTTTAATTTGCAGATATTTCGTTGGCCAAAAAAAAAAATTTGCAGATATTTCATTGTTATTAATTTAAAGTCTCATGAAACTATAAGGACAGTGAGATTAATTTTTCCTATATTATATTATAAACCATTCGATAATGATTTGATTAAATAATTGTATTGCGTGCCAGCTAAACCCTCCGCTCTCTTCAGAGTTCAGATGGTGGTCGTCCATAGCCACATCACAGGGACAAACTTACAAACTTTTTTTTGTCTTTTCTTCATTTATTTATTTTAACAAAAAAAATGCGACGACTTTTGTTTTGTGGCTCAATATACGTGACACGTGACCTCAAATAGACGGTTTAGATTGATGAATGAGACTTTGGGGTTATCCTAAAGTCTATAAGTGCCAATAAATTAAAAGCAACCGTAGAGAAACACCACACACACCACATCTCATGGAGGCCGCTAGAGTCATCTCCATAACTACGATCAGAGCACGAAGCTGCCTTAAAAATGGTGACTCACCTGAACAAATCGATCTGAATCCATGGGATCTTCAATATCTAATACTTGGGTATGGTCAAAAGGGGCTTCTATTTCACAAACCCTCCTCTTCATCATCTTCAATACAGAGAGAAACAGTGATCGAGCACTTGAAGGACTCGCTTTCTTCCGCCCTCGACTTCTTCCTGCCGCTTGCCGGCCGTCTTGTTGTCGTCCCCCGCGGCGGCGATGATGACGCGTACTCTGTATTCATCACCTGTAACAACAACGGAGTAAGCTTTGTTCATGCCATCACAGAAAACACTACAATTGCCGACATCCTTGAACCCACTTATGTTCCTCCAATTGTCTCCTCTTTTTTTCCACCAGGCAATATCATGAGCTTTGAAGGAACTCGGGTTCCATTAATGGTGGTTCAAGTCACAGAGCTCTTGGATGGCATCTTCATGGCTTGTTCCATGAACCATTGTATTGCTGAGGTGAAGCCTTACAGGAATTTCTTAAACGCATGGGCTCAGATCTCTCGAAATGGTCTAAACCACATAGCCCCAAATTCAAAGCTCGCTTCATTTAAACGATGGTTTCCTCATGGGAATATTGAGCGCCCAATAACAATCCCATTCAGAGCAATAATAGAGAAGCATCATCTCAAGGAGTCAACAAATACGACTCAATCGCAACCATTTTCGAGGAGGATCTTTCACTTTAACAGAGAAAAAATTGCTCAACTCAAAACAAAAGCTAATTCCGAGATACAAGATAGTGTCACCAGCAACAAAATCTCCTCCTTGCAAGCTGTTTTAGCCCATGTTTGGAGGTCTTCGATAAGAAATCACAACCTTAACCCGGAAGATGAAGTCACTTACAGATTCCACGTATCTGCAAGTTCCAGAGTTTCAAATCCACCAATTCCAGACGACTATTTTGGAATTACAGTGCAATTCACCACTGTGACGATGAAAGTAAGGGACTTAGTGGGACATGGAGGCCTAGGGAAGTTTGCTTCAGAGATGAACAAGGCAGTCTCATCATGCACGGAAGAGAAGATCAAGAGGGACTTTGAAGCTTGGGTGCGAAATCCAACTATGCATACACAACATGCCACAACTGGGAAGTATATGACAACCAGCAGCTCCCCGAGAGCCAACTTTTATAACCTCGACTTCGGCTGGGGGAGGCCTGTGGCGGTTCGCGGTGGCCAAGCAAATGCAAAGCAGTGGAAGCTGATGGTTGATGCCGGAGCCGAAGAAGGTAGCTTCGACATTGAGTTGTGTGCTTCTTATGAAATATTAGAGGCTTTGGCAAGAGACCCTGAGTTCATGGCTGCGGTGGAATTGCCTTGTAACGTCGCACGCACTCGACTATGACATTGAGCAACTCTTTGTCCTCCATAAAAATATAATGAATATCTTATTTTTGGTGCAAAGAGATTTTTTTTTTGCCAAGTCAATAGTTATTCTCCCCTATCTCTAATATAAGATATATCTGGGAAGTTGATCTTGATCCTAAATTTAAAACATAATTTTCATATTTATCAATCTTGATCCTAAATTTAAAACATAATTTTCATATTTATCAATCTTTTCCTAATTTACCACTATGATTGATACTCCGTCAATAATAATCAATGATGAGAGTAAATGGAGGAATTAAGCAATATGATTAAAATATTTTAGAAAACATATATAATATTAACTAATTTCTTTAATTTAATTAAATTAGATAAATATATCTTATCTATTAAGAACCGAACGAAGTATTACTATGGTTATATGTATATTTGAGCTATATAGTAAATGCTTGGCAACTCTAATATTGATTTCTGCTAACCCATGAGAGATCCATCATTCACTATGGAACCGTTTCAGTGCTTGTTAATTATTATAGTGAAATCTACACGGTTCAAACAAAATGTTAACTGTTTAAATTTATGCTTTTTAAATAATTATTTTTAAATAAAAAATAATTTTTTTAAAAAAACTAACAATTAAAATATTATCTTTTAAATTTAGTACATATTAAAATATTTTTTTAAAAAAAAATAAAAGTTAAAAGATTCAATCTAAATTGTATAAATTAGATGATACCCGTGGACCCACCTCATTATATTAAATAATGCACTCTAATCGTTTCGTACTCGTCGGCATGATAAGATATTAGATCGGGGCCGAACATAACCTTAAAAAATTTAAAATGAGTACGTGGCTCATTCATTTTTCGAATAAGATCGAAAATATTCCCGTCACTATAATTTTGGCGATGCGATCATGGAAATATAATAAATTTTAGGGAGATTTACACTTAGGTCCCATGCAAGAAAAAAAATGAAAAAATGGTCCCTATAGATTGCAAAATGAAAAAATGGTCCCATGGAGTTGTCAATACAGGCTCCTGGAGTTGTTAATGACAACGCCAGGAGCTTGTATTGACAACTTCATGGGACCATTTTTTCATTTTGCAATCTATAGGGACTATTTTTTCATTTCTCCTCTTCCTTGGGACTTCACTGTCATTCTCCCTAAATTTTAGGACCATGATGTGATCGTGACCTGAGATGGGAGAGGGTAACTTCATTAACCTCTCTTTTTATTTACTTTTTGTTAACTGTCTCAACTGTCAACTATTAGGACTTGTTTGGTTTGAGGGGTGGGGAGGAAAAATGAGCGGGGTGAAAAATTTTTTGAGTTGAATTTAAAAAAATTAGAGAAGTGGTGTTAAAAATTTTTAATTAATTTTTCTTATTTTTTTTATCTTATATATTCTCTTTATTAAAATTTTATTACTCCACTTTTTCAATCTTTTAAAATTCAACTCATAAAAATTTTCCGTCCCATCCTTTCCCTTCTAAATCCTTCACACCAAACAGACCCTTAGACTCGAGATGGAAGAGGATCACCTTTTAAGAATCCGGATTCTTATTTCCCTTTATGTTCTTATTATAAGATATCTTTTAAAATATGTGAGTGATTCTTATAAGTTCTTTGATAAAATATATTAATTAAAGTATACCAACATGACTCCTATTTAAACACATTAACTACGAATGAATTTAATATGCGTCTGAAATTTTTTATTAAATATGGGTTGGATAAAAAAACTTTATTACATTTTCAAACAATTAATTATTTAATCATATTTCTTTAATTTCAATGAGGTACTTAGAGGTTTTCTACAATAAGAATAGTGGGGAGTATAACAAAGTCATATCGCTTAAAATTGTCGGCATGGGTGGTTCATGTGACGGGGACCAAAATTTTGATTTTCAAACATCTAAATTTATTTTGGATGTTTTAAATTTAACTATTTAATTTTATAAAAATTTGGTTTTGATGAATACAGAACTTAAAATAAAAATTATTAAAAATAAAATTATTTAATAAAATATAGATATAAAATTTTAAATTTAAATTATTCAAAAACAAGTTTAAACTGCCTAAATTTCATTGCAATAATAAAGACAGTGAGGACCAAAACCCGAATAGTTACATTAAAGTCTAATAAAATATATTATTTTTACAAAAAAAAAAAATTCTAAAATAATATAAGATATTTCTTAAAATTTTGTATGGTATTCAATACAAGGCACTTTAAAAAAAAAGTCAATAACATTAAACTTCTTTTTTTTGTTCCCTACAAATGCCCTTATTAATTGTATTGTAGAGAGAGATTATAAACAATTAAAAGTAGTTAAGATACACATTAATTCTGATTGAAGAGTAATCTTAAAAAATAGTTCGGGCAACAAATTTTTTTTATTATTCTAATAATATAAACTATTCTTAATTATTTTTAATTCTTACAAAATCGTTAGAAGGCCAATACAACAAATGGTAGGTGAATGAATCAGTGTATCCTAATTTTAAGGAATTTGATCAGGAACCACTTTTGCATGTGTTTCCATGAAAGTACATTTGATAGCGAGTGGATTGTGCCAAAGCTTCATTGGAAGTGTCTTACTCTCTGAATTGGGTATATCAACCTTAGTTACTATTGCTAACTTTGCTGGTGTTTTGCTCCTTCTATATTTTTTTAATTTATGTTATTGCTGGATCATTAAGTTTGTGTGTCCCCTAGTGCGTTTGCTACTTTACTAGTTTGTTAGTTTATTTGTTCACGTTTCTTCTTCTGAGACTTTGTATTTTTGTTTGCCTGTAATAATGTAATTCCTATCTTTGTGGGTAAAAAAATAAAAAGATTTTTGTATCCTTGATTAACTATACGTACTTTTATTTAGGAGGTGGAGCTTAAAGAAGGGAACTAATTTTTTTTTTTTTTTGGATAACAAGTCAAATTTATTAAAATCTAAATAAAATGTTACATAGGAAAAAGGTCCCCTCTACATTCTAGGGGGCATATTGCGGGGAGGCCCAAAGTTAGTATAAATACTAAAAGAAAACATGAGATAAAAGGAAAATGCAATCAAAATAACTAAGTGAATCCGTCTCCAAGCCCCATTCAACAGCAACTTTCAAATCTTGAGCCAAAGCTCAAGGACATCAGTTGATTCCCATCGTCCTCCCCACGCAGCGTTGCGGATGCACCAGAGATGAAGATGCAACAGCCAAGTAGATAGAGCTTGATGGATCCACAGAGTGATGTCAAGATTGGCAGGCACAATGGAAAAATTTTAAAATTTTTATCGATCCTAATCGATGATCTATCAACGGTATTTAAATCGAGTTAGAAGGATTCGTACCTTGTTCCATTCAGGTTTTCGATCTTTAGGAGCCCACACCTCAGGTTCGCTCCCTCTACCAGTATCCACACGAATGCTCTCGTGCTAGCGCCTCCAATGTCTCATAAGGTTTCCCTTGCGGCTCACAATTCTCATTCGTGTCTGAGTATATCTACTCTATCAAGTTTAAAACTTATGAGGGCTATATTCGAATTTCAAAATTAATCTTTATTAATTTCAAGATTAATTAACAATTAATTAGCTAATTAAATAAATTCAGTTTAAATTAAATCTGTCCAACAGTTTTAATTTAACCTATTTATTTAATCTAAATAAAGAGCCATTAGATTTAATTTATCTTCATAATTAAATCTAAGATATTATATATCTATTATGTTAGTTATTAAATTTAATTTATCTTACTAAAATTAAATTTAAAACTAACATAATATAATAATATCATATAATATATATCTATATCTATATATATAGATAATATGTATTTCGAAAATACATAAATAAATATATAATATTATTAACGAATTTTTATATTATATATATATATAATTCATCCACCCTAGATTAAACATTATCTCGTGTTGGACCATTCTTGTGTGCGACCTTGTAGGCCCATACGAAGTTCACAGTGGGTCAATAACTGTACTAACCCACAAGTCGCAAGCGGCCTCTAGCAAGACATTACGACTACCCAATTCATTTGAGGATCGTTAACATGATGCAACATGTCATATAATCATGTCACGTCCCTTTTGTCACACGATATATCGGTTAAGGATGAGGCATTGATAATGTCATTATCTTGTTCCTAACCATTATTTTCTCAATTCCTGAGTAGTCTGACAATAGAAATGGAAACTCCTTTCCATCGTAGTATGGCCATACATTTCTCAGACTTACTCATCGAGGGGCCCCAGTAATATCTCTCTACTAATGTGAGGGACAAATTACATCTTGATCATTCATATTTCTCTGCATGAAAAATCACCAAGCCCGATCATAGCCTTTATCATCATCTCCTGGTTACAAGTGACTTTTGACTAGTTCAAAGCTTAACAACTCTTATGTAGGAATCCATGATGACCTCAGGTCAGAGGGTATTGTGATATGGTTATACATGAGAAAAGCTTATGACTTGATCTAGGTAACTTTCTCATAGTGGGTCGGTCCAGCACCTTGTACTCTTATAAGTACCTAAGACTTTGATTCGTATCTCTATATCTTATCAAAATCATACTGATTTTGTTTCATCTTTGCTCCCACATAGATGACCGACTATGGACATTTTAGAACAATCTTTATGATTTATCCATGTATATAATTATTACAGTTAACATGTAAATAATATGATAACAGAATAAAAAAATTTCATTAAATTAATAATATTCAAGGTATAATGATTGGACTTTAAGGCACAATTTCCAACAAGTAATGCCATAACGAATCCTCGAGTGTATCCAAAGATTCACGACGTCTGCATCGGAGGTGTTGAAAAGAAGCCTAGTTCTGAGCACCCTTGTTGAAGCTCGGAAGCTAGAGGCGCCATAAGCTGGGGACTTGACCAAAAGCGAAACTAGCAGAAACCTGCAACTTAAAACGAGAACAAACAAGCAGCAAAGCAATATAATGGAAAACACCAAAACAAAAACTAACAACATGAGCAGCCTATAGTTGAGAAAGACAATCACAACACTACCCATTCCATGGCTGTCTCTGAAGAAAACAAGAAAAGAAACCTTGCCAAATAGAAGAAGCAAGGGGTTCAGATGAGCCAAGAAACCTTGCCAAATTGGGTTTCTTACTCCCATGCCAACACCCCAAAACCAGATCCTTCGAATCAAATGAAAAAACACAGCAAGGTGTCTGGAAGAGTAAGAAGGAAAAAACAGAGCAACCTATGACGGTGGAGCGAATAAAAAGGATGGTGGGACTAGAGAATTGGAGAGCGGTGGAAAAAAGAGTGAAAAAGAGAGAAAGGAGGAAGGACGGTGGAAATGAGAAGCGAAAGGAAGAAGTTGATAAGGCGGTGGAAGAAACAAACAAAACACAGAAAAAACAAGAATGAAACAAAGACAGTGGCAAGTAGATGATGGATGATTGAAACACATATGTAGCTGAAGAGAGTAAGGGAAGGTGGTGGGAGATGAGACAATGGCGGTGGAACAACAAATGAGAGGTGGTGGATGGTTTAGCCAAAGGAAACTAGAGATAGAAAAGTGAAGATAATGAACTGTTAAGGAGAAATGGAAGCTACGGTATGGAACCACCGAAAAAGACACCGGCAAATTAAAGCGCTACATCAAGCGCCGATAAGAGAGATGTTGAGCTCTCTCGCAGAAGCCCTAGCAGAGGGCCTCCCTTTTCGATCTAATAAAAAGATGTCTTTTATTTTTAACTAGGAAGATCATGATGGGAACTGGAAGTATATCCTTGCTTTGATTATGAAATAAAAATATCATTTTTCCATTTTACCAAACAAATTATGGAATAAGAAATGCACTCCGTGGAAAGGACATGGGAGTGGGGTCCCGCTAGCATATATAAGATCTGATAAATCATTTAGAAGCTTCTTGATTTAATATGTCCACGTGACGTGATCCACCGGATTGCGCATACATACACGGACCATATAACACACAAAATCCAATACAAAGATATTTAAAATTTAATTTGTATATTTAACATCATAATTCCCTCACTTCTAACTGTTTAATTAGAACTAAGAAAACGTTCTTAAATTATATTGATATTGTCTAAGAAAGATAAAATTTTAAATTTATCTTTATTGAATTCATCATCCTTAAAAACACATTTTCTCATATGCAATCTCTTATCATAAAATAGAAAATCATGAAAAGGTAAAAATTAAAAGAATGTAATTTATAGTTTATTTTTTATGCAAAATCACTTATAAAAAGAATTCTCATTTTTTTCTTAAATTTAACTTACATATATAGAATCTGAGGGAGTACTTCACAATTCTTTTTTCCCTAAATATAATATGAGGAAATGGCTAAAATCCAAGGGCAAAAGTTAAGGCTTATTTGATGATAGTGAAATGACGCATGGTGGAAAGGAGAGGCAATGCTTCTCTCTCAGAGGTGGTGGTTAGATCTTTCCGGTTTCACACTTTCACTATTAGATTTTGATGATTTTTTGGTTTCTTCATTCGTATTTTCCTTGCTTGGTCATCAGATTTCAGCTATCTGGGATTTGGTTTGTCAATCCTTTATCATCCCTCTTATTATTTTCACACTGGTTTTCTTGGTTAGATGTGTGTGGACCTTGTTTAGACTTAGGATCTTTTTTTTAATTTTTGGTAAAAACAGCGGTTTCTCCTTTCAAGATTTAGAGGACAAAGAGTTTTCATCTCTCCTAATAAGTGCGCTTCCTGGAATTTGAACATGTGTTCTCCTTACAGACACTCCTACAAAAACCGTTTTTAACGTCCATTTTTTAGGCCTTTTAACGTCTGAAAACAAGGGGACGTCTATGTGAGCGACGTAGTAAAAAATGGTAATAATGTCCGTAGATAAAAGGACGTCTAAAGTTTGGACTTTAGACGTCTTCATTTTAAAAAGGGACGTCTAAAGTGCTACACTAACACTTTAGACGTCCCCATTTTAAAATGGGGACATCTAAAGTGCTTTTTTTTTAAAAAAAAAAAAATTGTTTATATTACAGATATGAATTAAACAGTATTTAAAACCAGAAATTACAGATCATTGTCAATAAAACTATAGATCTAGTATCTGAAATCCAAATCTACACAATAATAACTCCAAAGCTGAAATCTCATAGGGAGAAGATGAAAACAACAAGAGGAATTAGTTACAAAAAACTTATCTCCTTCTATTATTGAAATTCATTTTCTCGTAATAATGAATAGAGAAGAGCGACAGGGAGAGATGAACCTCGTTTTCTCAGCAGGAACGTAGCTATGAACCATGTTTCAGAGTCCTAATCTACAAACCATAACAACACAAGTTAGAAGATAAAATATAAGGAAAACCCAAAGAAAAAAGAGAAAGAGGATAAAATAATAAAAAATGGTAAGAAAGCATAACAGATCTGGAAGTGAAAAAAAGAGAGAGAAAGGAAGAAGCAAGAGTAAAAGGAGCATATAAAGAAGAAGAAGCAAGAGTTCAAGGCGTGGTGGTAGTGTCTCTTATTGTGTTTGCAGCGATGGGAAGGGAAAGATGAGTGTAAAAGTAGTATAAAACTGACAAATAAAGACTGTCAGAAAAAATTTGAATTGTTTTTTGTGTCCCTAATTTAATTTAGGGACGTCTAAAGTTGTTCAGTTATTTTTTTTTAAAATTTTTTTTACTTTAATTGGGGACGTCTAAAGTCACACTTTAGACGTCCCCATATACATTGGGGACGTCTAAAATTTAAATTTTTTTTTAAATGAGGGACACCCTTTGGTGTCCCTCATTTATTTTGGCGTCCCTAATAGACGTCCCCAATTTGAATTGGGGACGTCTAAAGTAAATTTTTTTTTTTTTTTACTTTAGATGTCCCTAATTCAAATAGGGACGTCTAAAGTCTGTAAAGTCACACTTTAGACGTCCCTATTTAAATTGACGACGCCTAAAACTATTCAGTTCTCACCTATAATTACAAAAATGTCAACGTCTTTAGTTTTTACTTCCCTTTTTTAAAAAGGAAAGTCCTTTAGGGACGAAAATATATATTCTGTAGTAATGAGGGGTTTTTTAAGACTCTGGATGTTGTTATCGGATTTTGGTGAGAAATATAAGGCTTACTGGCAACAATAGTGTAAGTTCCTTATAACATCCCAATTTTTAATTCTTAAGATTAAAATATGAGTTATTAATTAACTTGAGGTCTAAAGTAAATCAAGCATTGTTTGGAAATTGAAAGTAAAGAATTGTGAAAAGAATGAAATATGATTTAAAATTTAAGGAAAAATCCTAATGGAGATAAATGGGCCTAATTAAATTTGAAGTTATCAAAGTATTTGAAAAAAAAGTAATATTGATTTCGTTTTAATAGGATTATTTCACAGTAACTAGAATTTACTATGTAAATTTTAAGTAGAGAGGATTTACTTAAAAAAACAAAGAGATTTAGTTATGTGGCCAAATAAAGATAAATAAATTTATGGATTCATAAGTGAGTAAAAATTTACAAAGGTTAAGGTAAATTAAGGAACCAATGAAAATTTATATAATCTAATGTGTGTGTATAGTTATATATACACAAGTGTTAAAACGAAATTATGCATATACACACACACACACACCCTCCCTATTTATTCATCTGAGCCTCACGAGTTTGCACAGTAGCGACCATCGTTATTTTTATTTTTATTTTTATTTTTTTATTATTATTATTATTTTTTTTTTTTGCATTTGATCAACGATTTCTCCTTTAAGACGTAGGCAAAGAATTCTCACCTCTCCCAATAAGTGCAATTACCTGTATTCAAACTTGTATTCTCATCCTTAAGGGGGTAAGGCTCCTTACCACCTTAACCAAAAGCTTGTTGGTTTTTTTTTTTTTTAAAAAAATCTTCTTCTACACTTCTTTGTCTTCTTTGTTCCCATGCGAGGTTGAGTGTGAAGAGTGTGGGAGGGTGATTGCTTGATAATTCTAGGATGCTTGGTAAGTCTTCTTCCTCTTATTATTTTTATTTTCTCCTCTTTTATTTGTAGTTTTGACGAAGGAAATATTAGGGCTTGATGGATTTTTATTATTAAAGGTTTCTAGTATTGTTTTCATATTTCTGGAGCTATTGGGGTTAGAATAAGAGTCATATGATTTAGATTGGAGCTTGAATGGTTGATTTGAGGAAAATAGAGTCACGGTTTGAATGGAAAATTTGTGATTTTATGATGTTGGGGCTCTAGATTCAAATTTTATGTTATATTTTAGCTTATTGGGGTTATATTGGCAATTGAATGGATTAGATTTAAGGTTTTTAATTTGATGAAATGACAATAATGGGACTATAAAGTGAAACTTCAAGTGTGACATTAATTTTTAGAGTTTTGGGGAAGAAATTGAGAAGAAAATTATTATTTAAAGATTCTAATACGTGAGAAAGAATTTATGGGGGAAAGAAATATGATTGTGATGATGATTTGAGGAATGGTTGATTTATGGGATTTTTCTAAAGAGTTTTAAGTGAGTAAACTTTTGGGGATTTTAGGAGGAATGAAATTGTTATTGTTAATAATTTTAATGAGTGGAATAGAGTTGTTGGATGATAAAAATATTATTGAAATAGAAAAATTGAGTTATGGTAGTAAATTGAGAACTTTGAGAATTTATGTTAAAGTGAATAATTTGAAGGTGATATAAAGATTTGAAATAAAGTTTGATTTGTGAGTTTGATTTTGAGTTGATATTGATAATGTAATTAATAAAAAGAAGGTTTGATAATTGGGTTGATTGGGAATAGTCAACGATGATAATTGGGATTTCTAGAGAGACTTTGAGTTTCTAAATTGTTTTTGTTAACCACTCAATTAGTTTGAATACTAAATTGTGGTTCCAATTAATTGTTATAGATTGATTTGTTTGTGGTTGATTATGGAGTTTGGATTCTTGTGGTAAACTTAGTTTTGGCGAAAGGTAATCACTTTTCACCTACACTGTGTGTTGATATGTTGTTTGTGAGTATTTTGTGAAATGATTATGAAAATGAAAATGTTATATTGATATACTTTGAATTGTTTATTGAGATTGAGAAATAAATTATGATGTTGATAAGTATTTTGATAGAAATTGTCTTGTGGAACCTTATGATTTAAATTATGATATATATATAGATATATATGTATATGAGTTGAGAATTGAGGTGCTATGTCATATATATGAAAATTATTTGAATAGCATGATTTGAATGTGAAAATCTTGAGAAATTCTCATTGAGTTATTTATAGATAATTATTGTGATGGTTGGATTGGGATGAGATTGAGTAGTTTGTTCCACCATGTGGTGTAGCCCATTGGTGCACGATAGTTGGCTTTTCTCTATCCCACTAGTTCAATGAGGGACTGTCTCATTGGTTCAATGGGAGGCTATGACACCCCACTAGTTCAATGAAGGGAAAGAACTCATGTGCTGGGCAAGTGGTATGTAGATTTTGGCTTGTTCTTATCATGTGACTAGTGAGCTTTTGAGTGGCTAGTAACATGAATAGTGACTTAGCCCATAAGTCTAGTTGGCGGAAATAAGACAGTTTGGTTGGATTGATGGGAGGTAACATGGGAGTTGTGATATGTTATAATACGCAAATTGTGATATGAAATTTGTGATACAAAAATTGTAATACGTTGTGATATTGAAATTTTGATATAGAAATTGTGATACGGAATTTGTGGTACGAAATTTTTGATATGGAAATTGTGATATGAAATTTGTGATATGAAATGTGATACGGAATTTGTGGTACGAAATTTGTGATATGGAATTTGTGACATGAAATTTTTTGAATTATATCTCTAATACTTTGTTATATAAACTGTTATACATGGCACCTCATGAGCACATATTAGCATGTGTAATGAGTTGAATAGCAGGTTATTAAGACTTTTGTCTCACCCCATTGCTCTTAACATTTTTCAAGTAATAATTATTGTGTCGGTTAATCAGGGAAGGCTCAGGAGGCTTGATTATTGTGATAATCTTTGTAAAGCCTTCTCCTTCTTGTTTATGTGATGAATTGTTATGTATTATATTGCCACTGTAGGGCTCATGTTGCATACTTCGATGTGATTTTATGTGTTGGGTTATATTGTTTTCTATCATAGATAAGTAACTTTAGTGGATATTTGAGAAAATTGTTGTTTAAGTATTTTGATAATTGAATTTGATATTGGGCTTGTGGTCAAATGATTATATTCTAGAATTCGAGAAGTCCAAGACCCAAATGTTTTGGTTAACTATGGTTTAGTTTGTGAAACCATAAGAAGAGTTCTATTATCCATTATAGATTTTAAATGTTTGATTGTTGGATAGTTGACTCATCATATTTTATAAATGTTTGTGAAATAATATTATTCAAAAATGAGTTTATCCCTGGGCCTAAGGTTGAATACTATATCCTAAACTTTGAGAAGCTCAAGGCCCAACTGTTAATTGGAATTGCTTTGGAAATGTCTTGGTTTGAAATGGTTTAGAGTACTACTACTTAGAAAAGGTTTTATTATCCATGATAAATTTTAAATGGTTAGTTTATTCTTTTCTATCATGGATAGATCTTTATAGTGATTTAAATCGTTTATAATTGTGATAGGGTTTTCAAATGGTTAATTAAATTCTTTTTCTATCATGGTTAATTTTTGAAAGATGAGTTGTAATCTTTTCTACTATGGCAGACCTTTGAGTTTAAGTTTTCTCTTTTATACCATAGTATTGTTTATTATCCGACGATTAGATTTAGTGAATGGATAATTGAGGTTTAAGGAAGGGATTTTACATTCCTCAAGGTGGTGGATGATATTAGAATATAAAAAAGTACCCCATTGATTAAATGAAGAGATTAAAAGTATATAATAAAAAAATGAAGTCCTATTAAATAGCTTAATCCAAGGTATTAAAACTCGGACCGGGCATTGAACCGGTCAGGGTACTGGATTAAGAGTCAGTGAGTTAAACCGGGGCCAAACCGGAGCTAAACCGGGACCAAACCGGTGAGAAATTGAAAATTTTAGACTTATAGTATGAAATTCTAAAGGAAAAATTGAATTTTTTTTTAAAAATATGGACCGTGAACCGGAC
Organism: Inga laurina; assembly: GCA_963855925.1. Lineage (NCBI taxonomy): Eukaryota > Viridiplantae > Streptophyta > Magnoliopsida > Fabales > Fabaceae > Inga > Inga laurina. Next base: position 13,050,285 of record OY979712.1, on the reverse strand, counting down.
CGGTTCGTCAGTTTTTGGGTCGGACTGGCCAGTCTGGTCCGAGTTCAAGAACCTGAGCTTAATCTTTTTTGATATGGAAAGACTGGAAGACAACCCTTACATATACCTATATCAAAAATTCTAGCACGGTATTATATCCATATATTCAATAGGGACCCAAAATAAATAGGAAGAATTACATTGTAGTCCCATGGAAGAGAAAATATGCATAAATAGTCCCAGGAAATGGCTAAATCACGATGAAGCCCATGGGATCATTTTGTAACAAATTGGAAATGCCAAACGTCCAAAATACCCCTAAGTATTTGGCAAAAAGGCGGACATTTCTTAAGCCTTATTTTTTGTTGCATTCGCCTGATATTCATCTTGCTCTCTGATCCTCGACACGCGACAATCTTGGCAAACTTAGACTGGCATCATGAGCGGTGGTGTTTGTGGTTATCACTGTCAAGGTTCGGTGGGCGCTGCCTGAGTAAGCCAACTCCTTGGTAAACGGAAGCTATTAGCTCTTTAATCATCAACAAGCGAAATCCTCGACAAACGGAAGCTGTCATTATGACCCGCGATGTTCATGGTTTCTCACCGTCAAGATTCGATAGTCGCTAGATGAGTAAACCAATTGTTATATTCCCTCATTCGTTTCTTCCTCACTGTCAAGGTTCGTTTGTCATCTGTAAGTCAGTTAATTCTAATATTATCTTACTTTACCATTGCTCCATTACTACTCTGATTGGATTATGTATTGGCCTAATTAGATTTTGTCGATTAATACCATCTATTGTGCATTCAGGAATGCTTTTGATCCAGATTCTTATTTCCTTCGCCAGTTGCTGTACTTCTTTAATGTGGAAAATCTGGATGACTTCTTAATTCTTGTGAAAACATGCCAATTGCTTCAATAGTTTGCCCAAGATAGTGGTAATTGTTAATTGATATTTTCATTTTCCCCATTTTTTTAGTCTGGGTGATTTGTAGTAGAAAAGCAATTTGATATTTTTAAAATACCTTCCTTCATGCTTTAGTATTTTCTTGAAACTTATTGGGTGGACTATATGCAATAGGGGATGCCATTAACTTCTTGCTAGTTCAGATTACTCATCCAAATGTGCTTTAGTGTAGTACCGGGTGCAGAGATTGATATATATATATATATGTGTGTGTGTGTATCCGTGGCATGCACCACCACAGGTTGGGTTTTTTGCCTTATTTTGGTTTTTTATGTTCTGGCCCATTGAAATCTGTTATCCTTTTATTCCTGTCATCTTCTTTTGGAAATTTTAATGAATGTAGGGATAAGACTGCTATGTTCCTGAGTGGTGCTTTTGATTCTATGCCATGACATTAGACCTAATCAATCACTTGCTATAGCTATTTTGTTCTGTCTTGTTTTTGCATATGTTGTGACTGTGAATGATAAAGTATTGCTTCATTAATATGCTGACCCTGCCATAGTTTTTGATGATACGTTTTTATTACTTGTTAATATATGAAGAATACTTTTGAAGATCCATTTGTTTTTGTTTTGGTTTCAATTGCTTGCTTGCTTAATTAGTGTTTGATTGGATAGGTATCAATTGAAAGATCTGCTTTTGTTGACTTCCAAGGATTCCAATGCCTCAGCTATCCAATTGTTGGAAGTTTTTGTTTTATTGGTCGATCACAAACTCCCATGGAGCTGTAACATAGTAGGATATCTCTTTCAGAACAATGCATTTGCCCTACGCAAAGAGATTATTCTCACTGCAAAGGTAACGTTCTATCTATTACAGCCCAATTTTTCTTTATTATTTTAAGATATTGGGTAAAATTAGTCGTCCTCTTGATATGTACACTTGGCAGGAGTTTGTTGTTCCAAGGATAAGCCTCATCTTGTTCTCTTGATGGCAAAACATTACATCATTCAAATGTCAATATTTTATCTGGAGATTGAATATATTTTACTTTGGTTGTAAATTATATTTTTATTCAATTCTCATTCATAGGGGGGGTCTAATATTTATTGTGCCAATGTTCATTTTGTTAAACTATCCTTAGGCTTTAATGTTATGGAAGAAAAAAAACAATTATTTTGATTATTTTGTGTATCCGAAATTCAGAAGATATTTATTTATTTTGTTTGTTATATGTTTGAGAAATATGGCATTCATTAAGCGCTATAAGATTTGGCTTAAGTATTAGTTCATTCTTGATTATTTCTATTGAGCATCACTTGTCAAAGTATATTTATCTTGAGATGAAAGCCACTAAATTATTGCTGGCATCATTCCTCTATTTCTTCTCTTTTATGTAAATAAATTCCTGGTGATGGGAAAAGATATTTAGAAACCAAAATAACACAATGGCTTCTTGTTTTTAAGAGTTGCTAGTAGAAAAGAGAAGGGGAGAGAGTTGTGGATTGGATTGTTGGAACAAGTAATTTTTACTATTGTTTCCCAAGCAATTATTGCTTGGTGTTTCTGACATTATTAGCACTTGTTTTAGGTGTTACTAGATTAAGTACCTTCAGCTGCGGCTATTTTACAGATGTTTTGCTTACAACATTTTCCTTTAGGCAAGCTGAAAGCCTCTAAAGATGAAGATTTCATCCTATATTGGAATGAGAAAAGGGTGAGGAGTAGAGTTTAGACAAAAAAGGAAAGCAATAAAGGTCTGCTTCATGGTTTCAACACGGTGTTGGCAATTCATCTTTGGTTCAAGACATGCATAAGAGGAGGAGAACCAATTAAGATGTTGACTTGGGTTTTACATTCCATTATGAATTAGAGTCATTTCCATGAGTTATGGTAACCTTTTTGTAATGATCAAATGCAGTGACATTGTATAGATTCGATGCTTTTTGTTACGATCAACTTCAAAAAAGTTGTACTTGAGACGTTAGTTGTAATTATGAATTATAGAGGCATTTTCATGAGTTAACATTAGTGCTAAAATTATGTAATTCACATATGATACTCTTCCTTTCACATTGTCCAGTGAGAATAGGATGAGCTTGCATTAACAAGTTAATAAGCCTCAACTAACAACTCCATGGGCCTGCATTAACAAATGTAAGAGCCTTCATTAACAAGTCATAGGGTCTCAACTGACAACTTCATGGGCCTCAATTAACAACTTAATGGACATCCATTGACAAGTCAAGGAGCCTCCATTGACAAGTTAAAGAGCCTCTACTGACAATTTTAGGGTCCTTCATTGACAACTCAATGGCCTTCCATTGACAAGTCTACTAACCTCTATTGATAAGTCATAGGGTCTCCATTGACAACTCAATGGCTTTCCATTGATAAGTCAAGGAGCCTCCAATGACAACTCCAGGTGCCTCCATTGACAAGTCAATGAGCCGCCGTTGTTAATGTATGGACCTGGAGTTGTCAATGAAGGCCCCTGGAGTTGTCAATGTACGCCTTTGAAGTTGTTAATATATATATATATATATGTAGTTATGATCACCTTAGAAAATGATAGTTTATGTGCATATATTTATATATTACCTATGTTGTTGATATTAATAAGGTGGTTATGACTTGTAACTGGTGCCTCCTTGACTTGTCAATGGAAGGGTTGAAGAGTTGTCAATAAAGGCCCAATGGCTTGTCAATGGAGGCTCCTTGACTTATCAATGGAAGGATATTGAGTTGTCAGTGGAGGCCCTTGGAGTTGTCAGTGAAGGCTCATTGACTTGTCAATAGATGCCCATTGAGTTGTTAGTAGATACCCTATGACTTGTTAACGAAGGCTGCTGCACTTGTCAATGGAAGGCCATAGAGTTTTTAATAGAGGCCTATTGACTTGTCAATGAAGGCCCCTTGACTTGTCAATTGTAGCTCCTCTACTTGTCAATGGACACCCATTTACAACTCCATTCAGGCCCAATAACTTGTCATTAAAGGCTCCTGGAGTTGTCAATGCAGGCCCCTAAAGTTGTCAGTGGAGGCCCATTCGCTTGTCAATGCAAGCTCCTCCTATTCTCACTGGACAATGTTAATAAACCTACATTTTTCACCAGTGAGATGGAATGATCTTACCTAAACTAGACAATTGTTGAAAGATAGAACTCAAACAAGAACAAAGGAGATTTATTCCACTTTGGATAATTTGACTCCTTACATTAGAACAAGGCATATAGATTGTTTTTTACACGAGAATTTTGTTTCCCCCCTCTTGGCCTGTACATAATGTACTTATTGAAAATAATTAATAAAAGCTCATAAGGGAGAAAAAAAAGAGTTCTACAACACAATTAAATCATCAAGAGAAGCCTCGCTTTCTCTATCTTAACATATTTCCTAGTAATATCCTTGAGGGTAGGGCATCCAGAAAAAGCCATTGTGAGCTCAAGCTTTGTCTTGAGAGTTTCAATGACTTGTCTTACCACATCTTCTCCCTTTACAGCCAGTCCAAAGACTACCTACCGTCCAACCTGCATGAATCAGTAATTGATTGAGGTGATTATTGAATCTAAGAGAAATTCCTAATAATCATAATCTTGTCGTTATTATAGAATATTATTGATCTAAATATTCCTTGATCTTTAAAACTCAATGATCAAATGTATAAATTATTGATTATGCACTTAGGAATCAGGTGTAGATCTTCTCCACAAAGTTGCCAAAATAAACACGTCATTACTATATCAATTCATAGGGTTTAGTTGCTAATTGTTTGGTAGTACAGTAGTAGGATTCTTGAACACCAAAGATGGGTTGAAAACATAAATTCATCAGCTGGGGTTGAGAGCATAAAAGGACAGCTTGTGCACCAAGGGCTAAAGCACACCACCGTCAATGGCTAAAGCTTGAGCATACAAGGGCTATAGCTTTAAATGCATCTGTTCCTCGCAGCACAGCATTGTCGATGAGCATAGGAATTTTACCTTTGGTAGCATGCACCACCTGCATTCATAGGGTGCCAATATGAATTATACTGGATGTGCTAAACCCAAGTGTTGCTTGTTTCAAAATGAGTATTCTAATTACATGGCATAGCAACCATATATAACAACCGCAATTTAATCAAATTTCATTCATGTAGTCAACTTTTAATTATACTTTTGAACCTAAATGATACTTTTAATTAATCAACAGAAGGATTTCTATGCTTCATTTTGAGACCAACATTCTTGCTGTGATACCCTTTGTGACTGAGAATACTAGAAAAAGGCTATCGGCCTGAACTGGACAAGGATCATATTTACCAAGCACTCTAGCAGCAGTGTCAATAATCACCTCTCCATTTTTATAGGTACAAACCTTGACAAAATATTATCCAAATCAAATTTTAGAAATTAAAATAAAGATCCTCTGCTAATGTATGAACTATGCAGAAGGAAGATACAGTTGATGGAAATAAAGGAACAAATGAAAACAACATAGGCACACCAATACTAAAAGGACCTACTACATTTAAGAAAGAACCCATTCCCATTCGATGAATGACTATAACACCACACACACATATAGAAATAAAAGGTAAAACACAATAATAAATAGATTAGATTTAAAAAAAATTAAGCTAAAATATACCAAGTCATCAATAAGAAATAAGGGCAAGCACCTGAATTCCAAGTATTTTATCATTGCTTCCTAGTTCAATCATAAGTTGCCTCAGTTTGGCTTCTACATTAGAATAAATAGGAGCATCAAAGATCCACTACTATTTATTGATGGTCTCCGATTAATGTACCTGACCACATTCTCCTCAACTCAACCAAAAAACAAACCACCGAAGTTGAAGATAGAATCTTAAGAGTTCAAAAGACACACCAACTCAACAGATTCTGCAAATGGCCTCATTATGTCCAAATACAAAATGTGTACATTCATGATAGATGAAAGTCCTAAATCAAAGCCAAGTAGATAAAAATGGTTATGAGTAGATAATTAAACATCACTATGGAGTCTATGACTCCTGAGCACATTTCTTCAGTCTGTATTCTTGTTGATCACGCAACTTAGGCTGGGGTCTCCTTAGATCCATTGACCCTGTTGCCTAGTTACTTGTGCTTTTGTACCTCTTTTGTACATTTATGTTAATATACTCCTTTTCACTCAAAAAAAAAAAAATCACTACTTTGGCATCATGTAGTGAGGATAGACCTATTAGGAGATTAAGAACCCTTCCTAATCTAAACTTACAGATGGCATATGAACAAATATTATTATAATCTTCAAAACATAAGAAAGAAACGAATGAGAGAAGATAAGAGTTAGTTTACTCAGGCGCCGGCCACTGACCCTCGCTGGAGAGGACCCACAAACACCACTGCTCGCGGTGACTGCTTCTGTTTGTTGACGACATCTCATATCAAGGAGCAGAGAGGTATCAGCCACGAACACCGCCGCTCGCGATTACTGCTTCTGTTTGATGATGACGTCTCATATCAGAATGCAGAGAGGTATCACCCACGAACACCGCTGCTTGCGATGACTACTTTTGTTTGCCGACGATGTCTTGTATCGAGGAGCAGAGAGGAATCCGAATCTCAGGCGGTAGGATGAGGAAATCAAGTTTTATGTCTCTGCCTTTTTCCCAAGTTCTTAAGGGTATTTCAGACTTTTCCCAACTACAATTTATTATAAAATGGTCCCATAAGACTTGACAGTAATTTGAAAATTTCATAGGACCATTTCTTCATATTTTCCTTTTTATGGGACTACAATATAATTCTCCCAAAAAAATATTCTAAACTTGGGGCTTTTCAGACTAAAAAAACAAAAAGGTCAAGCTCACATTAATTAATTGAGGAAGAGAATAAAGGGTGCATAATGTAAAAAGAGAGTTATATCACATAGCTTAAGATATTGGAATATAAAGACAAAGTTCTAGCAGATGACTGATATATCCATGCATCTAAGATGTAATCTCTCATCTATCTTTATTGGCAAGTCAGATCTGAAGTCTGAACTATTTCGCAATTCAAGCATTATTTTGTGGCATTTTTTTAAGGATGGTTGATAAACCATGGCTTTTATATATTTTATCCCACCTTATTCATTTATTTTGGAGATTATTTTGGACAAATTTTGATTTACTAGGAAATATTTGAATCATTATCCAATTTTAGGAAATAATATAAATATAAATTCACTGTGATAATATTGGGCATAAATTTTTAATATTTTAATTGCCTATTTTATGATGAATTAATATTTCTAAATATATGACACATTACAATCTTATTTAATTCTTGCAGGTCAAGGAAAAACACATTAAATCCTATTGTGCATAATTATTTTTAGAAGTTTAAAGAGAACCTAATGATTAAGCTTGAATGGGCCAATTCAATTTTAATAAGTCTAAATCTTGTACCCTAAACTTTCTCATTCTCCTAAAAAAAATAGCTATCTACTACAAGATTGCTTACGCTCTTTTTTTGAGAGCTAATGCTCACCCTCTCTCGCTCATACCATCACCTCCAATTCTTTGTTCTCCGTACTCATCCCTTCAGCCACACACGCCGCCACCTCATTCTCCACCATTCCACTTTCATTCCATCTATTAACCCAACTCTCATATATCCTCTCAAGTCACGCCACTGAACACCCCTCACTAATCATCCATTTACTATCTTTTCCATTCATTTATCATCATGTCTGTGACTTGGTGAAACCTTGGAGGGAGGACAATTTCCATGGAAGCTTGAGTTAGTTGGGAGCTTGGCAACTTTGGAGGAGCATGGAGAAGGCCAGAGCCTATGAGCTTACACATGAAAACTACAAGGGAGTGACTTTCCATTTATTATTTTGATGCAAGACTTGAGATTATTTAGCTTTAAAACATTTTGAGTTGTATTTCTTGAGAACAATATAGTTTTAGATTATAGACATATCTTCTTTTTGGATTAGATTAATATTTTGGATTGATTTGTGTTTGAGACAATTACTAAAATGTTTGTTTGTAAACCTTTAGGTTGTCAATTGAATTATTAATTGAATTTTCATTATTAATTTAATTATTAATTTGGTTTATCCTCTTGATTTTTTAATTTGGTTGATTAATTGTTTAGTTGTTTAATCTTGATTGTAAACATGATTTCCAAAATTATTTTGAAATTAATTTTGATTGGTTTTTAATGGGTTTAATTATTCACCGCTTATTTCAATAAGTTTTCTAGTGGAGTAAGTGTTATTGAACTTAAAGGTTTTCCATATTTTAATTAGGTGATTAAATCTATTAATTACACTCTTTTATCAATCTTCCTTTGGTATGATTAATTGAATTAGGCTAAAAAAGTTAACTCTATGTGAATCCAGTGTTGTTCCCTTCACCGTACCTAAAGAAAACCTTTATTATATTTTTTTTATTTGATTTTCTTAGCTATTAGTTGATTTCTTTTCCTTAGGATTTTAATTTCATTTTCATGATCCCCCCCCCCAAAATGCATTTGCATTCATTTATATTAGTTTCATTTTCATATAGATTTTATAGTTTTTTGCATTTTACATTTAGGAAGTAGTGTTTTGCGTTCTAGTTTAGATCCATTCCACTACATCTTTCGTCACCTAAATTCAATCTTATAGTAAAACCCACATATTGCTCTTTAGGATGACCTATGTTATCATTCATTATATTGCATTTGTAATTGGTCTTAGTTTAATTGATGGCTTTAACAACAAAAACAACATCAATTTTGAGATCAAAAATTAATCTTGGCTCAAGACACTTGGTTTCTTCAAGGATTAACACTTGCACTTTTTAATTGAAAACCTGACATGCCAATAATTGCCAAAGTTTGTTTCATAGCTTTGCATATTTGGATTCAAATTTTTGGTTTATCTATGGATTATTATATTGAGAAATTTGGCAAGAATGTTAGGTATTTAGACTTGTTCGTTCATTGAGTATGATTGGTCTTGTTCTACTAAGAAAGGTGACTTTTGGATCAAAAGTGGCCTTGCCAAGACAATTGATGATTACCTGATTTTCTATGCCTCATCAGAGGAAATTAGGTGAAAAACTAGAAGCTTATTTGGTACGCTGGAATTGAAAGGGAGAAAATGGAAATGGAATCCAATTAGATTGCATGTTTGGTTCAGTTAGAGGAGCATGGAATTGGCTTATATGGGGGAGAGCATGGGAATCCATTTCCACCAGTCATTGGACCATGTCAACCTTGGCAGCTGGAAATGGTAAATAAGGTATTGGAAGGCAAGGACGTTGACAACGGCGAGGATGCGGCAGTAACTTGTCCTCTTCAAGGATATCTGGCGACGGCATCGCTTCCACTCCTCCGTTTTGTCTCTGTCTTCTTCCCAACTTTGCATATCCATGGCGATCTTGTTACCTTCCTGCTTTATCTGCATCGCAATTTCTGTCTTCTTTGTCATTGCATCCAGGCAAACTTGATTGTGGCTGAAGACAAATGGCTAAGCCCCAACTGCATCTTCGACTTCTTCTCTAGGTCTGGTTTTGATACACTACTTCAAAAAGTTAAATAAGTAGCACATGTTTTATAATACTTTCTTAAGAAAGTGTTACAACTTCTATATGATTTTTATTTTAAAAAAATATTAAATAGTTGTAGTGCTTTCTCACGAAAGCACTACGGAAGATAATCTTCTATAGTGCTTTTTTAATAAAGTGTCACAATTTATATATATATATATATTTTAAGAATATCAAATAGATGTAGCACTTTTTTAAAGAAGCGCTATGAAAGATAATAATTTTTTAAAAAAGTAATTGTCTTTTGTGAAACTTTTTAAAGGAAGGGCTACATATTTTTTTTAAAAAGGACAAAACATAAAATAAAAGATTTCTGTAACTATCATTTGATATATAAAAATTATTTTTAATAATATATATAATATTCATTATATTTTTATTATCATCAATAATATTACTTGATGGACTTTTAAATTTCTTATATTAAAATGTTGTTTTTTTTCCATTTATACCAACATTTTGAGCACCAAAATATTATTTGAATTATCATAATTTTTTATATAGATAGAAAGGTCACTGTTTGTTTTCTTTTTACTTTTTTTGCATATTTCAAAATTTATATAGAATACTATTTTACTTTTTATGTTCAGATCTTGCGTTAATTTAACATGTGCCTATTTGAACCAAAATCTTTATGATTTTACAATGATTTTATTATCTTTTCCCTATATAATTAATAGTGAACATCGAAAAAATTCCAACATTAGGGTATTTTTATTTATTTTTTGAAAAAATAAATAAAAATTAACATGCACCTATTTTTTTATTTTTTTATACGAAAATAATTTTCTTATACAAAATAAAAGAACCGGTAATGTTTTCTTAAGGAAATGTTACAACTAAGATTTATTTAAAAAAACCTAATATTGCTAAAGAACATTTTTTAAAAAATAAAATTAAAAAAAATATCTTGTAGCATTTTCTTGAGAAAACACTACAGTTGTGCTTTTATTTTTATTTTTTTTTAAAAAAAATACTCTTCCTCAACTCAAACACTGGCATCACCTTTTTCTCATTTCCTTCCACTTCTCCCTTTTTCTTCTTGTAATCCTTCTCTCCACTTCTCGCTAGTTTTTGCCGCAAAACCAAAGCTCCACTCATTCAATCTTTATGCTATCATCAATCCGAACCTCCACGCTACCATGGAAATGTGAGCAGTGACGCATCCTTTTGCGAACAAGCTCTGAAACTCCCTGTCCTTTGCAAAAGCCACCATGAACAACAAGAATCCGATCGTGAACAAGAGCAATCCAGAGAACGAATTTGAAGTTTGAACCAGCAATTGATTGTGAGGTGTTAATCCTTGACTCTTTCGCGCTGTCTCGAAGCCATGGCTGAACTCCAAGGTCTCCACCGAGTAGAAAATCATCAGTAATCCACAGGTTAGGGCTATCGCAGTGCAGAAGACAGATAAAAAAAAAAATAGCGGAAGAAGCCATCGCAAAGCTGCTTCTCAAAGCTCTTCTTATGCAAGGTCACACTTATTTTCCCTATGTGACTAAGTGAAAAATGTTCTCCTTTGTTCTCAAAGCTTTTTCTTACCCAGGTTGGTCTGTAGGTGGTTTCTGATGGCACTAATCATAGGCAATTTCCTTCTTGACCATACTTTCTTTATTTTCTCCCTTTTCTCTTTATTTATTTATACCTCTCTTTAAGAAAAATGAAGAAGGATAGATGTGGATGGTCGGCCAATGATGAGAAAGTGAGAAGCTTCAAGAGGTATCGAGGTCTCGCCAAATATGAAGGTTGGCTCTTATTGCTTGAGAGGCAGGTTTGTTGTCATCTTTAATTATTGCCATAGTTGTCCTCTTTCCTCATCTAATGTGCATATATTTGTGATTGTTGATTGTAAGTTGCGGAAGGCAGGGATAGCAACGATGAAAATGGATAGTGGAAGTTGAAGGAAAAAAGGGGTGGAGGAAAGAAGAACGATGGGGAGGCCTGTAATGTTTTTTTTTTTTTTAAAAAAAAAAATTGTTAATTATAGCACTTTCTTGAGAAAGCGTTACAGCTTCTCTATTTTTTTTTAAAAAAAAAATCCTGTAGCCCTTTGGGAAGCGCTACAACTTCTTTTTATAGCACTTGCATATGTAGGGCTTCACAAATGCTACAAATTTTATGAAAATAAGTGCTACAAATATACTTTTATGTAGTAGTGATATTTCCAGTGAAGGTGATAATTCCCCGTACGAGCACACCATCAAAGCATACCAACATCGCAGCATGATAGTTTAGAATTTGGGAGAATTACATACATGCCTCAAGGAAGAGAAAAAATTACAAAAAAATCGTTTAAAATCATCAAATTGCATTAAAAAAAAAAGAACACTTTGTTTTTGTTAATTTGAGTAATTAATGACAAGTTATTGATCAACTAATTTGTAAGTTTGGGTGTCACAATAACAATTTATTAAGCAACCAACAATAAGTCTAGATGCCGTAATGAGCACTTTCTTGGAAAAGCGCCATAGCTTCTCTATTCTTTTTTTAAAAAAGTCTTGTAGGTCTTTGGGAAGCACTGTGGCTTCTTTTTGTAGCACTTGAATATGTTTATGAAAATAAGTGCTACAAATATATTTTTATGTAGTAGTGATATTTCCTGTGAAGGTGATTGTGGTGGTTCACTGGTTTGGATATTTGGAGTAGTGCAAGGGGTTTTTTAGATGAGGGCATATTAGTAATTTCACAATTTTAATACTAATTTCAATCTTTAATATAAGAGTTAGATAATGAATATGCGTATGTAACTTAAATTAGTTAAGTTAGTTTTTTGCAACAAATATGTATTGATTTCTCTAAAATACCCTCTAATAATGTGTATGAGAACAATAATCCTTTGATGGAAACTCTCTTAAACTATACAAAATATATCCCTTGTCTAGCTCCATTATTTAGAGCTGGGGATAATACAAGAGTTTAAATAGAAATAATATCTAAATTCCTATTGATATAGGAAAAATCTCATATAAAGACGGTTGAATTATCCAAATTTTAATTTGGGTCACTAAACTTAACTTATTATTAATTAGGTTATATGACATAATTAGGGATTTAGAAGTTGAGCCAAATTACTTCTATATCCCTTAGTTATTAAAAAAAAAACAGAATTCTGCAGAGATCTTTCACAAATTTCCTCATGTCAGTCAACTAAATCATAATTCCATTGGTTCAATTGGATCTTTATATAAAAAAAAAAAAATTCCTGAGAAGTTATATCAGTCAAACAGGCCACTGATACTCATTTTGACTAGTAGATCTTTGTTGGGCCAGCATTTGATGGTTATCAACTCTGATGCGACAATTATCAAGAGGTGGAGATGGATAGTCACTAGGCATGGAAGGAAGACGATGCACCAGTGGGGATCCAACAAAGGGTTGGTTTGGTACAAAAGGTGCTCCCTTATGAAAGCCATTAGTCCAGATATGAGGACGTTCAAGTGGTACTGGAGATGGGGGTGGTAACCCTCTCAGTGGAAAGGACATGGACCTAACACCCTTCTCTGAGGCATAGAAGTATCTCAAAGGGTCAATATTGGGGCTTCCAACATAATCAATGATTATTTTTTATGGCAATGGTGTTGAAAACTCAAGCTTGAAACAAGATAGTGTAGTGCGGTAGTTGACAGATATCCAAAGGCAACCTGAAGGGGCCTCAATTGGAGTGAATTTGTGTTCTTTCATCATTTTCTCCTCTGCCTGAGAGAAAGGATCACTAAATGAAGAAATTTTGTAACTAATATCAAAATTACAAGTATGATTTGATGTACTTAACTGCCTGAATATACGATAAGCTGGAAGTTATTCTGCAAATCCATCTTTTCCCAAGTAAAACGAATTCCCAATTAGGCTCCCCCTTTTCAAATAAATATATTCTTGGTCTCCCAGAAAAATCAGCCCAATGCCGATGAAACACAGTATCTTTATCAAATAGAAAATTTTTAAAAAGCAGGACGGAGAGGATAGATGATCTCGTTCACAGAACTTCCTCCATGATTAGTCAATATGCACCTCGGCGAAGTGCACTGGTATCAATGATTGTCCTGAATATGCAAAGGTAACCAGTAAAAAACACATTCGATTAAACTAAAATGCAGATTCATCAAGAAGGTGAAGGAGACGAGACAGGAATTTGAGTTAGGGGTATTATTGAAAATTATCCAACATTTACATATCCTAAATTGGGTCATTGACGTAATTCAAGATTTATGGATTTTACCAACCTTATATAAGATTTTCTTATTTTAACTGTCTTTATATGAGATTTTCTCTATGAAACACCGAACATATTTTTAAACCTCATTCATATCCATTCCATCTCTATCTCCTTATCCATTTCTATTTGTGTCAAAATCAATTAAAACTCATCAAACAGGCATAGATCTTTCATTTTTTTTTTTGCTAGGCACATATATCCTCGTATTGGAAGCAATCATATTCAAGGCACTGTCGAGCACTAAATGTGGGCACCTCTCCCAGCCAGGATTAAAATCTTTGTTCGCCACATTATGAGGGACCAACTCCTTCTGCTAGACCTAACCCCTTTGGTATAGATTTTTCAATTTTTTTTTTTTGGGTGCAAGATCCTTCAATTTTATTTGATCATATTGGGAGACTTTTTCTGCTGTTATGGTTCCATAGGCCACCCTCAAAGAAACTGTTTTAAGGTTTTTGGGCCTAAATCAGCCCAAATAACCTTCACCGGGACCAATAAATTTTTAACCACAGCAGTTGGAGTTTTGCTTTGGGCCATTAACCATATAATGGATTCATCATTATATTTCATCCTCACAAGGGCACTGTTCCGTTCAACGATGCTCTGTTTCTGACTTTTTTTTCCCCTGGGATTTAGAAAATTTAACACCCCGTGCGAGCACACCATCAAAGCATACCAACATCGCAGCCTGACAATTTAGAATTTGGGAGCATTACATACATGCCCTAAGGAAGAGAAAAAATCACAATTAAGTCCCTTAAAATTATCAAATTGCATTGAAGAAAAGAACACTTTGTTTTTGTTAATTTGAGTAATTAATGACAAGTTATTGAGCAACTAATTATAAGTTAGGGTGTCACAATAACAATTCATTAAACAACCAACAACAAGTCTGGGTGCCATTATTACAAATCATTGAGCAACCAATGACAAGTTAGGGTCCCACCAACGACTTGAGGACTTATTATTGGTTGCTTAATTGGTGGCACCTTAATTTTTCATCGGTTGCTCAATAACTTATTGTTCAATGCTCAAATAAATAAGGATAAAGTGGTCTTTTCTCAATTTGAATTATTCTAACCTAAGTTCCATTGGATTTTAATGCAATCTAATGATTTCAAGAGACTTGCTTATAATTTTTTTCCTTTTCCGTAGGACTTGTATATGTAGTTCTCCCTTAAATGTACAATTATACCCTTAATTCATTATTATTTTGATTGTGGTTTTATATGGTATATCATACATTAAATAGGAGTAAAGTTGGAATGTTGTTAAATTTTAAAATATAGTTAATGAGGTTTAATATGTTTCTTAGTCCATATGGAAAATACGGAAAGTAATTTATAAATGGACAAAACTTATATCCAATGCCTTATACCTAGTTCGTCTAGTTCACAAATAAACAAATGACATCTGGACATTTTTTACACATCAGCAATAACTCCGTTACTAAATACTCCTTCCTTCTTTATTCTTTCTTGTCTGACTTGTTGAGCCCTAAGCATCTCCAACAGCGGCATTCAAGAAGTGCATATACGGTGGCGATCATGGGGGAGAGGATAAAGCGGCCTACCACAATAGCAACAGCAACAATAGCAACAACCATCAATTTCTAGGATGGCGAAGAGGATTGGCCGCCGAGGTGGCGGCTCGAACTAACAGCAGTGCGATTGATGAAGCAGGGAATGGGTGAGTGATATTATTCCTTTCAATTCGTTTGTTTTAATTTCTTGAGTTGTCTTTGATCTATATGAAACCCTAGGAAATTTCCCCTAATTTTTTTAGTTAATTTATGGATGATAAGGTATTTTTTGGGTGCTTGATTTTTGTTTTCCCTTTCGATTAATTGTCTCTTGTTTGAAAAGTCCTAAAGCCAAAGCCAGTGTAGCACGTTCTGAGTTGTTGAAGAGCTTTAGTGCTTTTTTAGTTGTTTAAGGATCTGAATCCTTGGCTTTCACTTTTATTGGAATTTGGGATGGTTTTTTATTGGAGGCCTTCTTGGGTAAATAATGGGGCTTTCCGGATGGAGTAATAGTTAATTGTGAAGTTTCTGTAGGAACAAGAGACGATGGTTTTCTAAGAAATGGGTTTGAAGTTGCAGAACAGAAGGAAGATAGTGACTTCTTTCTAGAATGTGCCCAGTATACATCACACTGGAAGGGAATATAATTCTTCTCTTCCCATTTTCTTTCTTTCTTTCTATCCCAAGACACAAATTCTGCCCCTTAATTCTTCTTCCATTAAGCGCTGATACAGTGTATTGCAGATTTATGATGGTTGAGGTTTAAGATTTATGGCCACTGGATCTGTGCTTCTTGAATGCCGCCACTGGAGATGCTCAAGGCTCTGTCGAAGAAGAAAAAACGAAGATGGAGGGCATATTGTTTGATGGAGTTATTGCTGATGTGTAAAAAATGTCCCGATGTCATTTTTTAATTGGTGAACTAAAGGAACTGTCACTACAAAAAAAAAGGTATTTTGTAGCGGTCCAATTGTAGCGGTTATATTAAACCGCTACCAATTATAGTATTTGTAGCGGTTTTTATCTAAACCGCTACAAATTTGTAGCGGCAAGGTTTTTTGTAGCGGTTAAGTTCAAAAAACCGCTACAAAGTTGGCGCGAAATTCCCGCCAAAACTTGTAGTGGTGATTTTGTAGCAGTTTCTGTGCATTAACCGCTACAATATTCCCGCCAGTTGGCGCGCCAACAGTGTAGCGGTTATTTGTAGTGGTTACAACCACAGAACCGCTACAAAATACCAAAGGTCAGAATTTTGTAGCGGTTCTGCCCCTATAACCGCTACAGAATTTCAAGAGTCTCGCCATTTGTAGCGGTTCTGAGCAATAACCGCTACAGAATTTCAAACGTTGTGGACTTTTGTAGCGGTTATTGTAGAACCGCTACAAATTTAATTATTTGTAGTGGTTAGAGAACCGCTACTAAAATCTGGCCTATTTATACCCTCCGCATCCTTCATTTCCTCCTTTTGCTCATTTTGTTTCCTGAGGTTTCTCTGAGTGATTTCTTCGAGATTTGAGCGTTCAGACGTCCGTATAGCAGTTTTTGCTCAGTATTTCTCAGTATTTACATTTGAGGTATGTATATAACACGTATTTTATTTATATTTATATTTATATTTTTTTAAAATAATGTGACTAATTTTTTTTTTGTAATTTGTACAGTGGATATGGCTTCAGGACAGGATAAGGGGAAGGCCCCTCAGGTCCCCAGACCGACTTTACGGGGTGGCACCAGCCGGGCAGGGGGCAGAGGGAGGGGGCAGCGCGCAGGCAGGGGTACCGCGGAATAACTGTATCATTTATTGTGAAAAAATTCTTTATTTATTAATAAAGAATTTTATACTACTCCTATTGAATTACATATTTTCTTTTTATTTATTAATAAGTTAAACTATTGAATAATAAACTAATTGAAAAATATAAAATAATAACAAAATAAAGTATTTAATTTAATATTGAAAAAACAGAAAAAAATAATTATATATTTTTTAAAAAATTTTAAATATTTGTAGCGGTTATGCAACCGCTACTAAATAACGCGCTTTTTTCGGCTCAATTTAAATTTTTTAGCGCCAATTTTGAATTTCATGAAATTAGTAGCGGTTTTTTAAAACCGCTACTAATTTCATGAAATTCAAAATTAGTAGCGGTTTTTAGGAACCGCTACTAATTTCAAGAGATTCAAAATTAGTAGCGGTTCGTAAACCGCTACAAAATAAAAAAATGTCATTTTATTCGCGCCAACAAATTTTCAATTTTTTATATTTGTAGCGGTTTCGTAACCGCTACAAAATTTAAATTTTTTTTAGCTCTTAATATAATTTTTTACATTTGTAGCGGTTGTATAACCGCTATAAATATCTCTGGATGTTGTAGCGGTTATACTTAACCTGCTACAAATTATGTAGCAGTTATTTTGATTGAGTAGCGGTTTTATAGAACTGCTACAAAACTGCTTGCAACGCACGATTTAGTAGCGATTTTATTAACTGCTACTAATATAGTTTGTAGCGGTTAGAACCGCTACTAATACCCATTTTTAACCGCTACTAAATCACGTTTTTTTTGTAGTGTGTGTATAAAGCACTATATGTAAGTTTTGTCCTTTATAAGTATACCAAAATGAGTAGATAATAACAGGACATCCTAAAGAAACAAAATTAGTTTTCCTTCTCTTGAAAAGAAATGCATTCAATTATCTGGTCCCCTATAATTTATGGTACTGGGCTCCTATTCCATTTACTTTTTATGCATCCATCTCCACAAAATAATATGTGACCATCACTAGTACAGAAAAGGGTTTTTAGACTGGAACATTTAGATCGTTTATATCGGATAAGGTCTTCAAAATATGACCGGTGGCATTTTTGTAATTATGATGAAATATTAAGACCGGTTATATATATAACCGGTCTTAAAAATACTTTTAAGACCGGTTATATTTAAAACCGGTCTTAAAAATAATTTTAAGACCGGTTGTAATAAAAACCGGTCTTAACATATATACAATTAAAAAAATAAATACATGTAATATATTTTCTAGACCGGCTCTAAATATAACCGGTCTAGAAAATATTATATGAACTATAGACAATTAAAAAAATAAAATCGTTATTATTTTTAAGACCGGGTGTACATAAAAACCGGTCTTAAATATTAAATATTTAAGACCGGTTGTTATTTAATAACCGGTCTTAAAAGTTTCTATTTTAAAGACCAGTTATCTATTAATAACCAGTCTTAAATATTTATTTTAAGACCAGTTTCTAATTAAAATCGGTATTAAGTATTGATTTTAAGACCGATTGTTAATTACAACCGGTCTTAAAACTGACCTGGATTTCAAAACGCGCCTAATTTTAGCTCTGAAATCTCATTTCAAGACTCAAGTACATCAGCGAAACCCCTACGTCTGTTCACGGCAGCTCATCCTTTCCCCTTCTCTCCTCTGTCCTTAACTTCGCCGCCGTCAACCGAGATTTTCGGTTGAATATATTGCCGTAAGGCTATCATTGTTTGTTCCCTCTGATTGGTTTCGTTCTCAACCTTGTTTTTATTGTCAGGTTTATGTTTCAGTTGCCAGGCGTTCAATTAAATAAATGATTTCATTTTTGGGTATTTCATTGAAATTTCCATTTTCTTTGTTTGATTCTTGCAGCAAGTTGTCAACCCACTTTTCAGAAGTGTCCATTGCCTCCTAAGAGAGACCTTACTCGATTCATAAAGTGGCCAAAGACTGTTCAAATCCAAAGAAAGAAGAGGATCCTCAAGCAAAGGTTGAAGGTACCGTTAATTATTCTGAAGAGTTTTACATAATGCATGTATGTCTGAGGTTAATGTCCTTATGCTTCTGTGGACTTGGGTTTTTTTGGTTGTGTATGAGAAGGGTTCAATTTTGGTTCTGTATTGTTGCATGTTCAATATAGTAAAACTCTGGATAAGGTAGTGCTAATATTGCTTGATATGAACTTTGGTGTTGCTTCTGAGTCTGCCTCCTAATGCATTTATGTTCAACTTTGTTCAACTTGTGATGACATTGTTATGGAATGTATAAGGGTAGCTTGATAGGGACCTAAGTGAATAAACTAGATTAGTCTAAATAAGGACTTAAGTGCAAACTCATAATTGTATCAGTTTTGACCTGATAAGAAACCAGAAAGAGAGAAAGAGAGAAGCACAGAAAGTGAGGGAAACAGAGGAGAGGAGAGAAGAGAAGAGAAAGGTTCTTTTAGAACATCACTCAATGAACAACTCAGGTCAAAACTGATTCAATGGAGGGTGCATTGCAATTAATTATTTGTTCATGTTTGCATAACTTGGGAATTGCTTTTGAACGATGCCTTAATTTGTAGATAGTGCCGTGTAGCAAAATTTCATTAAACAATCACTAGCTATCCTTAAATAGTGTCCTTAAAGTGTTTTTAGACAATGAGTCATCCTAGTGAGGGTACTCCCGATCCAACTAATCCAAATCAAAGAGAGCCTAGCAATGCTCCTAACCAGGAACACAGTGAGCCAAGTAATCGGCCTAGACGAAGGGGTAGGAGAGCCACCCGATTGAGAGACATTCCTCTCAATCGAAATACTGGGGAAAAGATTCCAATTAAGTTTCATAGTTATTGGAAACCAATCGAGCCTAATGCCTAATGGTATAGGAGTTTTGTTGGCCTCTTAGCACCCAACAAGCCTAGCATCTTGATAGAGCAGTGGAGAAATGTCGATAAAGGTGTGAAGCGACATATTTGGGAAACTATCCAGCTCACTTACGACATTCCTGAGAGTGAAGTCTTGTATGACAAGACAATGACGTATTGTGATGAACGTTGGAGGAAGTTTAAGACAAATCTAGCCAACAATTATGTGCATATTGAGGTGGAAGAAGGTCAGCCTCTTCCTAATCTGTGCGATCAGTATTCTTTTATTAACGAACAGACTTGGCAAGAATTTAGATGGCTTCGGACTACTCCAGAAGCATTGGTGAGTTGACTTATTTTGCAATTGATTTGCTTATGAATTATGAATTGTCTTTATTGATTTACAATGACTTAATTTTGATTTCTTATTTGCAGGAAAAGAGGGAAAAGGCCCAAGAGAGTGGTAGAAAGAATGATTGCCCCCATACAATGTCTTGTGGGGGTTATTTGAAGGCCAAAAAAGACTTGTTGGCGGCCAAACGAAAGAGATTGGAAGAAGCACCTCAATCCGATCCTTCTGTTCTTCTTTCTCCACCATCTCCGATATGTCGCGAAGAGAAGTGGTTGTTTGCTCACCAAAAGAGGAGTGGGTCTTATACAAGTGAACAATCTCGTATAGTCAGTGAGAAAATTGTAAGTATTGTTGTTGACTTGTTGTTATTAATTATTTAGTAAACAAATTTCATTACTAACATTTGTCATCTGTGTCTTCTAGGAGGAGCTTAAAAAAAACAAGCCGAGGGATTGTTTAGGTCGGATGGGAGGAATGACATCCTGACCGTAGCTACAGGAAAACCTAAGCATCCCGGCCGTGTCAGGGGGATTGGAGGAGGGGTAGGTATAAGGGATTACTTTGAAGCACCCCCACGCTGTTCCTCAAGTAGTATGGTAACTAGGGAGGAGATGGAGAGTATATTGGCCACTATGAGGGTGGAAGCTAGGGCCGAGGTAGAAGCATCATTTGATGCATGATTTGAAGAAAGGTTCAGCAAGATGAAAGAGGAATGGATGATTATGACGAGCACAAGACAAGCAGATACCAGTGCTCCCCAGGCTCATTCCCTAAACCCTAAACAGAGCACTAAAGGGAGTTGCATTGGTAAGTCAACAGAGGGTCTTGGAAATGAAATTGGTGAGCCTTGTGAATTTTTTGTGGAGGATCCTCTGAGATGATTGGTTGCACGGGGGATCGTGCACAACTTGGGATCAACTGTCCACCACCAATAAATAAAGGATGATCAAGTCAGAGTGGCAGTTGAAGAGGTGATCGTTGCAGATGCACCTCTCCCTTTCCCTGTTGATGACTTCAAGGTTATGGGCGATGTCATCAACTCTTTCATCTTGTGGCCAAAGAACCTTGTTTCTGATCGAGCTGAGGAGTCCCCACCACCTCCACCTCCCTCCACTTAAGATGTTTCACGGCCGCCATTGAATGTCATGCAGCAAGTGATTCTGATGGCATATGATATGTCCTTTTGAACAAGAGATTGGCCTACTGAGTCAGCTGTTGGCAAGTCAGGGGCACAATGCTATCTTGAGAGGGATGATTTAATGTCCCTGGTAGCTCCTCTACAACAGCTTACGATTTCGATTGTCCAGCTCTTTTTGATGTAAGTATCTTCTCAAATTGGAAGTTAATATTTTACAAATTACGCCGTTAAACTTTGATTTAATGTCCCTGCTTAAATTATTGTAGGTGCATGCATCGTAGGTTGGTTGACTCTGGAAAAACCGATAAATTTGGACTCCTATGCCCAGTTCAACTCTACGACAAAGGGACCACTGCTGCTATCAGACACACATACTTATCGCACAGGCTTAGTGAAACCTCAATTGAGTGTTTCTTGGCTCCATATTTGCATGGGTAAGACACAAATTTATATTTCATACTATACATAATATTTTATATTTGCTTAAAAGTTTTTTCTTTTTTCAGTGATCATTAGCAATTGGCTATTTTGTGCAAGAAGAGTTATTCTGTCATCCTCTTATGCACCCTCCACCTTAGCAAGCCAACTAGTGAATTGAAGAAGAGCTTAAACGCGTAAGTTTTCTTGCATTATTAATTACCTTTCGTGTGCAAAATTTATGGAATTTGTGTAAAATAAGTAACCTTTGTGATTTTGATGATATAGGGCTATGCGGACATTCCAACACACTACTTGTGGTAGGCCTATGCGTGAGGTAAAAGACCCTACATGGATCTTGCCAAAGGTTAGTTACATATTGGTTTGTTTTAAGAATGTATTCAATAATAAGCCATGCTTTAATTTTATACTTGTTTTAATGATATCATATTATTTTTTAGACCCGTAGGCAACCACCGGGGTCCAACTTGTGTGGGATGTATATTCTGAAGCACATGTATAATATTATTACCCTAGGCACGACATAACTTACAGAAGAGGTAAATGTATATATATTTCAAAAATTTGTATTATTTTTATTTTTTTTAAGTGAATTTAATGTTTTGCCTGGCTTTGGTGTTTCAGATGTTTAAACTTGTTGACCCCTTCCCAGAAGAAGAAATTGAGCACATTCGTAATTGTTGTGCTGAATTCATTTATGAACTATTACAATAGTGAGTTCTTGTAAAGCTGAGGATTTTTTTTGTATATATATTGATGAATTGACATGTTGGTTGGTTGCATGATTTGACATGTTTGTTGGTTTTAACATGGTTTTTGTATATTTTGATTAATTGACTTGTTGGTTGCATGATATGTCATGGTTGAATCCATTTATGCATATATATATGATGGTTTTAAAGAAAACATTATACATGAGGATATATGACAAGTTACAAGTTTCCAATTCAATGAGAAGGTTAAAGCAAAATGAAATAGTAAGTGAAATCAAACTGAACACCATATGGCATTTAATAAGTATGGCATTGGAGGTAGCAATTCAAGGATGCGTTCTGGTAACTAACCTAATCACACACAATTAAAAAAAAATATATATAACACTTTTAAGACTGGTTAGAATAATAACCGGTCTTAAAAGTTATTTTTAATATAACCGGTCTTAAAATTAAAATTTTTAAGATCGGTTGTATGTAAAACCAGTCTTAAAATAACTTTGAAGACCGGTTATAATCATAACCGGTCTTAAAAATGTTACATAAATCGCCTTACAAAAGAGTTCTTTTAAGACCGGTGCTCATGAAAATTGGTCTTAAAATTGTTGATTTTAGACCAGTTATAAATAGAACCGGTATTAAAAGTGAGATTTTTAAGACCGGTTACCAAACCGGTCTCCAAACCGGTTTCAAAAGTGACATACTTTTAAGACCGGCTGTATCAAGACCGGATCCAGAAACGGTCTAAAAAGTCAATTTTAACCGGTCTAAAAAGCCCTTTTTCCTCTAGTACATTGACCTATTTTTAGGCTAATGGGTGTTTCTACTTCCCTTCTCATCCACTTCCCTCTACTCCTCATATGAACCACCGTTAGATTGAGTTTTGGATGGTCATAATTTAATGTTTTATAAAATTATTAATTATTACAAATAACTAAATAAATTCGAACTGCTAAATTATATCTTAAAATTATAATAAAAATATTATTAATAATATTTTATAAAAACATTAAATCTAGACCCGTCATACTTTTATCTAAGGTTGAGATGATTGAACAAGGGCACCACCACCTATCATACAGCAAAGGTTTTTAATGAGATAGGTGAAACGGATCAACGAAAATAAGTATGTAAAGAATGAGGCAAAAAAATCAGGTAAAAAAAGTAATGTTTGATATACACATAAGAAAAATAAAATCTTTCACTAAGCGGTATAAAGCAAAGAGGAAATTTTTTTTTTTTGAAATGTTCAGTATTTTTAGATGAAAATTTAAAATAAAAATAAAAATTGCATTTCTATAATCCTTCGATGTATGCAAAGAGGAAAAAATAAATGTGAAATTTCAAGTTTTTTTATGGTTAATTGCCAAAGTGTCCAATTACTTTTTGCTGTACTTCTTTCCACTAAAATTTTGGAGATCAAATTTTAACTAGATGTTTCATTTATGTTTTGTATAGGATTTGATGTAAATCACACTATTTGTATATGTTATGACTTGGTGTGTATTCTATAAATATTTATGTGTATGTTGATGCTTTTACCTTTTCTAGACCTGAATAATACAATACAAGTAATTGCTCGTTTATAAAGTTTACTACTGTTTTTTAACCATGATAAAGTTTACTACTTTCATATCCTTAAACCAAAATTTAGATCATAGTGTTAAAGTTAATTAAAAGCGTAATGGGAAATCTCACTTAATTCTAGAGACATTTGTTATATAACAAATTACAAATATCGTTCAAAATCTCAAAGTCAGGATGGTTTTGCGAGACTGGTGCTTCTTCCCTCCTCAAGACATCCAGGCTGTTACATTATATGATGAGGGATCGAAAGCCCCACTCCCAGGCTAGTTTCAAGGCCCACGAGACACCACAAGCTTCAGCCGTAAAACTTGATGGTCTCGAACCAGACCTCCACAAGCACAAGATCGAACCTGATGTCTCAGCAACGTACGAACCATCCGAGTTGAACTTGTAAGACCCTTCGGGAGGTGACATCCAACTGGTAGTACACGTGGAAGCCTGACAATTACTCACTCCCGCAGGCCTACCCCAAGACAAACATGCCTTGGTCTTTGCCAATGTATCACTATGCACATGTAAACTGTTACTTAAGACAGCCTCATTTCTTGCTAACCATATGTTTCTGCAAAGTATAGCGAACCATAAACGCCAATCAAAACCATCAACCAAAAGCCTAGAAGTACAGTTCCCAGCTAGCCATTCGTGTGAACTATGATAACCAAAAAACCGGGATCCCCATGTTGACAGCAAAATGGAGTCCCAAACTCCACTGGCATAAGAGCAATCGCGAAGGACGTGAAGTAAGGTTTCAGGTTGCCCACAAAAGCAACAGGCGCCTGAAGAGTGCAACCCCGGGCGATGTATAGCAACATTAGTAAGTAACCAATCATGCACACACAACCAGAGAAAGACACGACATCGTTGTGGGATATTCTGTTTCCACACTTGCTTCCAATCAAAATCATTATAGATTGAGTCCTGACCATTAATATACTTATTAGCCGACTTCACCGAGAATAAGCCATTAGTAGACCAACGCCATATGGGACCATCCCCTGAAGTTCGACTCAAATTTACTCTAGCAATGGCTTCCACTACTGGTTGTGGAAGCTAAGATACGAACTGAATTTAACCCAATCCCATGAACCCGAAGGAGTCATACAATCAATCACTTTCCACTCCTTTTCGGTCTTAGGGATAGGAGTAACAGCAAGATCAATGAGACGTCCCATGTGAAGAACCCAGCAATCTTCCCAGAAAGACGTGGACAGGCCGTCCCCAACCCACCATGCCAAACTTTTAAGTAACCTTCTGCAACAAATATTTAATCCCTGAAAACGCACAAGACTTAGCACGGTGACGTTCGATCACCGATAGGATCTTGGACACCCCCCAACACCGATATTTCTCACGCATGAATCTTACCCAATGCAGGTCAGGACACTTGATCATATTCCAACCATACTTCATCATAAATGTCTCGTTTTGAATATGAGGTCAGAGACCGAGACCACCTCTACTTTTGTCCTGACAAACCCACTCCCAGGACATTGGATGAACCTTTCATGAATCATTAATACTACCCCATAAGAAATTATGACATCGCTTATCAATTTCTTTACATGTATCTTTCGGTAACGGAATAGTTTGCATTGCATACGATGGCATCACAGCAACCACAGATGACATCAGATGACACAAAGGTATGTCTAGCCATCAATGAAAGTGTATTAGCCTTCCAGGTTGACAATCTACTGTCCATTTTATCCAAGATTGAACTATACGTGGTCCTGGTTACTCGTTTATGAAGAATAGGCATGCCAAGATACATTCCCAGGTCCGATGTGGGGGAAAAACCCAAGAAAGAGCTGATCTCATTTATCCTGTGATGATTAATACTGGGGCACACGAAAGTTCGAGTCTTTGAGGCATTACCTTTTTGCCCTAACACATCACAAAAATAATCAAGAATAGCCTTCAACACTGCCACCTGTTCCATATCTGCCCCCGCAAATAACATAAGGTCATCAGTAAAAAAGAGATGAGAAATAGGAGTACTTGTATTTTTCAACTTGAAAGGACACCAGTCCCTGCTCTTCACCGTATCATGGATAAGATTCCCGAGATGCTCAATTATTAGAACAAATAAGTAGAGAGAAAGTGGATCCCCTTGGTTCACATCCCTGGTTGTAAAAAACTCATTTGCCTTATTGCCATTCCAGAGGAGTTGAATAGTAGGTGAAGAGACACATACATCAATGAGCTGCCGAATATGATGAGGAAATTGACATTCCTTCAAGCAGTCAAAGATAAACGCCCAACTCATACGATCGTAAGCTTTCTCCAAGTCAATCTTGATTGCCATGAATCCCTTTTTTTACTTAGTTGTTCGCAATGAGTGAATAATCTCCTGTGCAAGTATTATATTATCAGCAATTTGTCGTCCTTAGCTTTTAAAAATCTACAATGGTTAGGGGCAATAAATAGTGGCATAACACCCTTCAATTGATTCCAAATAACCTCTGTGATAACCGTATATATAACTTTACATGGACTAATCGGCCAAAAATCCCAATTTTTGGGGGGTGAAAGATCTTCAGACTTAGAGCAATTTGAGTACTGTTAATGGACTGAATACAAGATGGATCATGAAAAGCTCCTTTAACTTGCTCAGTCACTGAACTGCTTACAACCTCCCATTGGGTCTAATAAAATAGACGATTTGGCCTGTTAGACCTAGGTGCTTTTAGTGGACCTATATCAAAGAGAGCATGTTTGATTTCCTTTTATTCTGTGATATGTCCACCAATAATTGCTAGCTAATGACCTTCCAGGATTGGGTATCCAAAATCAAAATAAAGCTTCTGACGCTCACAATCCTCCTCCGTGTATAACTTCTCGAAAACACTGCTCCCCATGCACATAATTTCCTCATGATCTTAAGACCACTCCCTTGACTCAAGCTTAAGAGCTTCTATTTTATTTCGATGGCGCCTACCATTTGCCATGGAGTGAAAATACCGAGTATTTTGGTCGCCGTGAGTATACCTCTTGCTCCTCGAGTACTAGAGCCACATAAGTTCCTCTGTTGTAAAACCTTTCTAAGTTCATACTAGTGTTCCATCCGTAACTTATCCCTGTGTTCACATTCCCCATAAAGCCATGATTGCCTTATTTATTCCATCAAGATGTCTAAATAAATGCTCCTTACATCTAGTAATGTTCCCAAATACCTCTCTATTCCACTTAACTAACTTGTCTTTAAACAGAGGAACAGATGAGTTCCAAGTCTCCGCCTTCGCCCAATTTTGTTTGACAAAACCAGAAAAATTATCATGTGAAATCCACGTCGCAAAAAAGTGGAACGGCCATTGCCATGGACGAGCCTCCATACTATTATCAAATGACAACAGTAGAGGGCAGTGGTCTGATTTGTATTTAGGTAAATGAGTAACCGATGCATTAGGAAACATTTCATGCTATTTGTCATTCAAAAAAACTCGATCAATTCTACTCTGTCTCGGCTTACCCCATGTAAAGCGAGGACCAGTAAAGCCAATATCGATCATATTACTTTCCTCCACCCATCTTCTAAAACTCACATCAGCCCTCCCAGTAATCTGTGCTCTTCGTTGATGTCTATCCTCAACATATGTCACTGCATTAAAATCTCCCAACACTACCCAATGTCCCTTGGTACTTCTTTGTATGTCATGCAGAAACGACCATAACTCTCGTCTTTGGGCTAGATTTGGGTGGCCATAAACAATAGACAAAAGCCATTCGTCATGCTTGCCGTGGTTTACAATACCATGTAACACCTGACTACTAAAGGGTAGAACTGTGAAGTCAAAAGCATCATCCTAGAACACCCAGATACCTCCACTAAACCCGCTCGCTTCAATAACGTGATATTTGTGCCACCCCAACTTACGCACTATATTTGTGGCTTTCTTTCCCTCTTGCCTTGGCTCTAAGAGAGCTAGAAGACCAAGATGATGAAGCAACTGCAGGTCACACAACAGTCGACTAAAAGGCGGACCACGAGCTCCACGAGAATTCCATGCTAAGATCTTCAGAGTAACCATAAAGAAAAAATGAAAGTATAACAGGAACACAACAAACTAATCTTACAGTCGCATGGCCTCATCCATGCCCGCGTCAACAACAATGGTATTCTCCATCAACTCGTTTAGTATCAGATTTGAGTGAATAACGAAGCCATTTAATATGTCAGCTCCAAGATCAATGGGATCGGATTAGCTGCTCTAGTTAAAACACCTGGAGTAGATGGCCCACAATCATTCGTAGATGGGCGAGTACCTCCTTGGGAGGCAATAGAAGTCCTGGTTTTACCTTCGACGTCCATGCCTCCCAAGTTTTCAGTTGGGCTTGAAGGAATATGACTCTGTGACATCAATATGTTTTTCACATTTAAGTAAGCTTCTATTAGGCTCACTGTCTCCTTTCCAAGTGATCTAGAAGGCCCACCACTTACAACCCGACTCTCCTTATCCATAAAAATAAGGGCACGTGATAAATTAGAGTATTCCTCTAATCAGCTATAAGAGCACGTGCTTCATGAGTTTTTGGTGACAAATATGGCATGTTCCTAGCTTCATGGAGGGAATCTCGTATAATGATATGCTGATTGTTCTTAGTCAAATCTTCCTCCTCAACTTTATTAAGTGCCGTAAATCGCAATTCAATCATTGCATGACTTGATTTGATCCCAGAATCATATTGACTATTCACTACTAGAGGGAATATATTTTACTACTCTAGAAAACGTCCGTCTTAAAAAAAGGAAAGTGAAAAGAAAACGCTGTGACACTTTTGTTATATTGGGGCGGAAGTTTGAGTTTTAGGCGTCCCAAGTTACATTTGGAATACCTAAAGGTCCAAAAGGGATGCC
This sequence comes from Inga laurina, assembly GCA_963855925.1. Taxonomy (NCBI): domain Eukaryota; kingdom Viridiplantae; phylum Streptophyta; class Magnoliopsida; order Fabales; family Fabaceae; genus Inga; species Inga laurina. The sequence goes on along the minus strand of OY979712.1, from coordinate 13,021,390 downwards.
TAAAGCTCAATGTGAAATTCTTGATCAGTGGTCTACCTCTCTTCGAATGAGGAGGAATCTGGAGTGTGAGGATTGAGGGGATCCACCAAATTAAGTAATCATAGCATGAGAACACAAACTTATATTCATTTATTGGGAAGACACACAAACACTACATATATATATATATGATGAGAGTCAAACTGACCCAATCTCACTAATTTATGAACATGACATTTGACAAATGAGTGAGTTCTTTTGCTGTAAATTAAGGATACATAACATATAAAATTATATGTGTACACACACACAAGACTATACTCCTAGATCTCTTTAAAATTGAAAAAAATTTAAGAACTCTGTCTTTCTTTGTAAGAGATTTACCCCAAATAGAATATCAACACACGTACAAGTTATATTGTGAAGTGCAAATTAAACTTTGTGTTGAAAGTCCTAAAATAGGAATTCAACTTAATTATATTAAAATACTTAGATTAACATGTGTTGTGAGTCCAAAAATAGGAATTTAACATTATGGTCTCTAGTATTTAATTTCTTGTACATTGTCATAAAGTGGCTTTGGACTTTTTAGCCTGAATAGGGACCTTTAGGTGTCCCCAAATGCAAAAGGGATGCCTAAAGGTACCTTTAGGCCTCCCTTTTATTTTGGGACGCCTAAAGGCACCCCATTGCATGTCAGACATGTGTTTTACATGCCTACTCCTAGTCTCCCTCTTCGAGTCTTCAATATTGTTCCCTCCTCCTCCGTCTTTCATACTTCATCATCGTCTTTACTCATTCCCTCCTCCTCCTTCTCATCCATCATCAGTCATTCCCTCCTCCTCCTCCTCATCCGTCTTCACTCCTCCTCTTCCTCTGTCTCCACTCATTCCCTCATTTCATTCTCGCTAGCTTCCCTCTTACCACTATCGTCCTCCCTCTCACCAAGAGTCGCTGCTCTCTCCCTCTTACCACTGTCGTCCTCCCTCTCACCACCGTGGGTCATGTCTTCTCAGTAGCACACCAACACTGAATTCCTCCCTCTCCGTCTACATAGTCAGCCTTCTCCCCACAGGTTGGTATTTTTTTTAAAAATAGAATGCTTTGCATTATTATGAAAAAGAATAATATATATTGTTTAGGAACCTCACAAAATTCTGTTTTTAATTGAATGAAGAATTATTGTATCATTGGCCAAAAAAAATGGCTCTGTATAATAAGGCTTTAAAGAGGGGGTGTGCCAGTTAGCTCAAATGGTAAGTAGACTGGAAATTAGTGTCCATGATTGTTGATGTAACTTCAGTAGTATAATCTATTGCTTACTTTAGTATATTTGTCCCAACATTGTTTATCTAGGTAAAAATGAAAAAAAAATAGAGAAAAATGTTTTAAGTCAACTAAAATATATGCACACACAATTGCATATAGGAATATGCATTGCAAACACATAATAACATAAAAAAAAGTTTGTAAACTGCACCATGTTTTAATTTAAATAGAAGATGTCAAAATGTCACTCTCATTTTTTGTAGAATTTCTAATTATTAAAAGAAATAAGAAAAAAATTGACATGTTGGGGAAAATTAAGGGGTAATAAACACCCCAAACCCACTTACAACTTTGTTTCAATATACCTTTCAGATTTATTATAAGTTTAATAATTTTTAGGATTGCCCTTTGAGTTTAAAAATTTATTATAAGCCATGTTCCATAAAGAAAACTCAGTTATATATCATTGATTCTCTATTTAGCTAATAAATTGCTTACATCATAACCTTATATTAGTTCCCAAAAGAAAACTTGTTAGATTAAATTGCTGATATTGTCTTGAATTGTCTTAGTTAGTTTGTTTTGTTTGAATTAAGCTGAAATGATTTGTTATTGAAATTTTGGGATGTCTTACTTTTAGGGGGAAATGCTGCTGGTTTTTTTTTTTTTTGAAAAAAGTGAAAAAAGGAAATCCCATAAAGAGTTTGCCTTGTGAAGAGGGTAGAGTAAGGGAACACGAGAACTGAAAGTACAACCGTACATAGATGAACACATAAAGAGTTTATCTATCAGGGAAGAAGGAACAATTTTAGCATCAAGAGGGTAGAAGTAAGGGAACATGAGGACTGAAAGTGAAGAATATGCCTCGTGAAGAGGTATTACAAGCACAGTTGTATATTCTGAATAATATGGAAGAAGTACAACCGTACATAGATGAACACATAAAGAGTTTGAAGAACATGAATCCAAGGAAGAATGACATGCATATTGCTATTGGGCAAAACAAGATATTCATAAAGTGATTTGAGGAAAAGGTTTCGCATGCGACTGTGTGTCTGAGACAATTGAGTGGCTAGCTTGGGGGCCTTCGTTTCAGGTCATTACTTAGACTAGTTATGATATAAATGGGTATTCTTTCTACGTAAAAGACTAAAATGACAGCAGTACCATGCAAAATAGTGGGGTGATGTTAGAAGCTGAAGCCATACACTTTTCTAATTCAAAATACAACAAGTGGAGTTGTAGAAGAAATATGGGAGATTACGTACAACAAGTTCAATGTTGCTTTATTCAAATATAAGTGGGTTAGCAATAATGCTGTGGTAATAGATCTACAATTTGGATTTGTCTCAATTGATCTTTGAAGAGTTGGTTATAGAGATGAGCCTTCTAGCAAGACAGGAAAAATAAGTGTTTTATGTCACAAATCTTGCAAATAAAAAAAATGTCAATTGTACTTCAAAGTAAAGAACAAAAGTATGGTGATCCAACCTTCAACCTTGATGACACACCACCTTTCACAATAAATCCACCTAGAATAAGTGTAGTAGAATTGGTAGATGATGAAGAATATGCTGTAAGCAAAGAACAAAAAATCGGACCGAGTAATAAACCGGTCACAGCATAGGTTCAAGGGTCAATATAGGTCAACCGGGGTCTAACTGGTTTTCAGACCGACCAATTTAACATATTACAATTTATTAGTGGCAATATATATTAATATATTTTTAAACTTCTTTAAATAAAAATGAAGATCTTTAGAAATTTTTTTAAAATCTATTAGTATTAGTTATGATGTCTATACTTATACAATGATATGTCCTTTCCTATAATTATTATATCCTTTTAAATAATTTTTTGCATCATCTTATTTTTTTTTATGTGTTCTTTCTTTACCTACTTTTCTCTTCATCTTAGTCTTCAACATTTTATTTTCCCCTAAAAAATAGCGTGAGATGATAGTTAGTAGAATAAAAAAATAAAACTGGTCCAACCAGTTAAACCACCGGTTTTCCCGGTTTTAACTGGTTCAAACCAGTTCACGGCCTAATGACTGAACCAGATCGGACCACTGACCGGTTGCCGGTCAGTCCGGTTGAACTGATCAGTCCGATCTGGTTTTTGTTCCATGGCTGTAAGAAATGATCATGGTGAAGAAATATGGGAAACAATATAGAGTAAGACCTTAACTTAGAAAATAGTACTATGAGCTTTTTGTTTTAATCCTGGTTAGTTTATTCATTTAATTGCAATCTATTTACCTATCTAACAATGATTTTTGTGTTAAAAGGAATATGGACAATTCTAGTTACTCACAAAGTGATAGGGGTGATGAAATGTCTAGAGTTGAACTCGTTGTGAGAAGGGTTAGAGGCAACATAAAGATGGGAGCATTGGTTGCACGGCATCAACATCAACAGAAGAGGCTACATGTGGACTTTACTGCCAATATGAATCCAGTTGGCCCTGAGGAAGACCATTTTATTAGCTATCTAGGATATTTGGGTTGAAGTAAAGTTCGCATTATCTATAATAATTGGAAGTTGGTTCCCCCAAAAACGAAAGACATGATTTGACAACAAATTTTGGTATATAAGTTTCGATACATATGCATTTATAGCTTTATTCCTATTGCTTCAAATATAAGCATATAATATTTTACCTTTCAACAAACATACGATGTGCCAGACACCAGGGCGATATACAAGCACTGGATGGGGGAGATTTGTTTACGATGGAAATATTTCAAGAACAAGCTTGTACGAAGGTATATTCGAGGGGAATTAAGGGTTCAAGATCCATGTCAAGAATATTCGTATTTATTTCCAGAGGACTAGAGGTTGTTTGATGCATCACTAGAAGATCCTTAATTTTTGGTAAATTTTCTTTCATTATAGTATAGAACTTTTTATTTGAATATACTTGACATCATTGACTCAGTTTTTGTTGCTTTCCTTTCACATGAAGTAAGTGCAGCAAATACACAGAGGCAATCAGAAAATAAGTATCAACATTGCATGTCTTAAGATGGTTATCGGAAGCTTAAGAGGAAGATGATGGAAGAAGAGTTAGAGAAAATGAAGAAGCAGCCAAATCAGATCCTAGCATTGTTGTTCAGGCCCTGGCTCCTTCTCTGTGCCATAAAAAATGGAAAGCAGGGAGGATTAAGGGTGAGATGTACATAAATCTGGCTGTTGCTGAGGTTACCGCGAGGATTGTAAGTAGTTAAAGCATAAGTATTTAATTTTGAAATTTTTTCATATTAAGAGTGCTTAATTTTCATTTAAGATATATTGTATGCTACAGGATGAATTTGAAGATCAGAGTAGCCAAGGTTCGTTCACTCTGAGTGGATGGATGGACATCTTGTTAACGGCGATTGGGAAGGCAAATCACCCTGTTCGTGTTTGAGGGGAGCTAATGGGAGTTGGTGTCGTGAAGTTTTTTGGGCGAGCCTCACATTATTCGTCACAAGCTGAACCCAATAGGGAGCCTGTGGTCAAGATTAGTGAGGAAGTTGAACAAGAGCTTGAGGCAAAACTTCGCGACAAGCTCCAACAAGAGCTATTGCCAGAGCTACGTCTTGAAATGAAAAATATGTTTGATTTGAAGATGGCAAGTGATAAGCATAAAACCCGGGAATCCCCGGCCTTCTCTAGCACCAAAGAAAGTTATAACCTGCTGGAGGAACCACTTATCGACTCTTCTCCCACTCCAGTGCCTGGAGAACCTTCCACACTTTATTTGGATGCCCTACTGCTGTGTGTTGTTGCCGATGCTCTTGTTCACACACAAGCTACCACCCACTATCCTAAGCAAATTCCATAGCAATTATGTAGGGTGACTGTGACATGTGTTTAAGAAGGGGAAGAAGGTGCAAACGTCCTTGTTCCTGATGAAAAGGTTGCAACGATAGGTCAGGTGATAAAATCTTTCATCCTTTGGCCTCAAAATCTTATTGGTACAATGGCAACACCTCTAATGGAAGGAACTACCTTACTATTACTTGAGATCTATTTCCATCCTGCTAACAATCTTTTTTTTATGTCCTTAAAAGGATGAGCAAGATGCGGGAAAATGGCCTTTCTTAGTATGACTGCAACAGCTCCTTAAAGGCATTCACCAAATTGACTTGCACATGCCTCCAGGGATTGTGGGCCTAACATTTGAGTATCCCTTTATGATTGACAGGAAAGATCTCAAGGAGTTCATTAAGTTGGAAGAGATAGATGCAGGATGGGTTAAATTTTCAATTTGGTAAGTTTTTTTCCCATGTTTTCCTTCAATTAATGCAGTGGTTTTTTGGTTTCATAAATTCAATAATTCATTTATCATTTTAATTCTATTATACTCCTTTCATCGCCTATGCATTGACATTGAAAGACATGATTTATATGGATTCCTATGTCCTGCAAATACGACAAGGGATACTAATACTTTGGAAGCAAGGACGAGCTATGTGGGCTACACAATGGGACAAACTAAATTTTGTTTTTATCTAGCACTAATTGTTCAAGGGTACATATTTTAATTTTGTCTATTTAAGATATCTAATTTCATTTTAATTTGTACATGTTGTTATAGTTACCATTGGAGTTTGTGTGTTGTCTGTCCTAGCCTCAACACAATCTATTGGTCTGATTCCTTGCATAAAAAGCCAGACAAAGAAACAAAATCCTCTTTCACACGTAACTTATTTTGTTTGTATTTCATTGATTCTTGTCTTTCAGACGTTATAGAAGGGCAGCTATTTAGGACGCAACCCAAAACTTATTTCTTTACTCATTTTTCTTTCTTACTCACTGAAGCACTCTGCACTGTATTGAAAGTTTTAGTTTTCATCATTTTCATTTCAAGTTAATATGGAGGAATGTCTTGCAAAGCTTAAAAATAGGTTCCCTACCCTTCCCAAAGATGTACTCAAGAAGATCTATAGCTGTCTCTTTGAAAGAATGAAGATATTCAAGTGTTTGAGCCTTCCTGAGGATGTACACTGGATCATTGAAGCTAAGGTATGTTTAGCAGGTGAGATTCATAAGTCATTTATTAAACCTATGCCAGGAATGGGAATAAGTTCTTACTCCAAAAAGAGAAGAGCTAAAAGAATGCAGCTCTGCCATAAATGTGCAAGGTGGACATGTGATCAGCACTGTAAGAGCAAAGTTATGGTTTCTATAAATTGAGAAGATAAAATTAAATTCATAAAGGATGGACTGAGTAAGGAGTCATTGGATGGTATCATTCAAACTCTTGAGACGCATCCGAGTGGTGATGTTCATCGTATTCCTCTCGATTAATTGAAAGTGTTTAAGCCATTACTGGACATAAAAGTAGAGGAAGATGTGAGCCAAAATCACAACTACTGTACATAATCATGTTTTTGTCTAATTTGTTTTATCTTTTCAGTAACTTTTGACTTTCTTTACTCTTTTTGTTTAATTTCTTCATGTAACGGCCTACCGGTTATTCATGTTGGAAAGTTTTCAATTTTTTTTTGAAAAATGCATGATTTGCATGATCTAGTTGTCATTGTTTTAGTATTATATATATGTACTCTTCCATTTGTAAATATACACTATTTACTTATAAATATGCACTCTTCCTCTTGTAAACCTAAATAGTCTGAGAGAAAGGAAGAAAATAAGGGTATCACACAAAAATGTAGATTTACATCTATCTGCATCTTTGGTGAAATTGATACGGGCAAGGATGGAGAATTTATAACTGTAGCACAAGAACTTGGAATTGCATTAGTTGCCAGAAAGATTAACTTCGTATACGGGGGAGAGGCATCCAAGGTGTATATAAGTTTTAAGTATGGATCAATTGAATTTAGAGATTTCATAGCATGAATGAACAACTGACTGTTGCAATTGGTAGTGAGTTTTGAGATTGAATAAGCTGAGTTTGAAAGCTTCTAACCATAAGCTTCTGAGCCTATAATAATTATTTCTCTTGTGTGTGATATTCATCCATTAAGTTGTCACTTTAGAACTTGCTTTAAATCTGGTTGAAATTACATTTTACATGCACATTTAAAAATGATAAAGGCATTCATTTTCTTTAGCCAAAACCAAATAGTCAACCTTGCAATTATACCGTTGATAAGCCCCTTTAAGCCTAATTGATTTTTTCCTTTGTTCTCAACCCATTAACATGTTTTTTATGATATATCAAGTGCTTGTAACATTATTCAGAAGATTAGCAGAGCATTTGAAATTTTTGTGAAATGGACTTTTGACAAGTGTAGGGGTGTATGTATCATCACCTTTAGAATTGCAGAATTATGCAATATATATATATATATATTAAGTATTCAAATTATGGGTTGTTACGATGAGATATGGTTATTCATAAGTAGCCCATTTTTCAATTGCTCTATTAAATTTCTCAAATGTAACCCTTCATATCATGTTTTACATTCCTTTTACTTTAACCCCATTACAACCCTTAATAAGTTCTTTTGATTTGAATTATGCATGTGAATTAGGTAGTGGAGATTGAGATTTTTAGCAAGCCTGTGGTAGTGCAATTATTTCGGTTGAATTTGAGCGAAACACTTACCCTTAAATACTTGAGAGATTGGGAGAATGAGTCACAATTACGAACTTGGTTCATTCATTTTCAAATAAAGTTACTAGTTTATATTTTCATTGATTCATGAATACTATAATCTCTTTATTTTATAATTGTGTTCTTGCTTATGACTTGACACTTCTGATTTTGTTAGAAGCACTTTATTAGTCACTCCTTGTTGTCCGAGGACGTTCAAGAGCTAAGTGTTGGGGAATTTGATAAGTAAAATATTTACATATTTATTTTCCCTTATATGATGACTTTATGGATGATATTTGAGCTTAATTTAATGAATTTGGGTGTAATTGATAAATAAATAAATAATAATTTTGACAAAAAATAAAATTTCTTGAAAAATACTACATTTAGGCAATAATGATTTTGACAATAAATAATGGTTTTTAGGCAATATCTGGAGCTCTAGATGTCGGATTGAGACTTTCTTTATATGGATACAAAGCTAAGAAAAAGTTCTACAACTTTCATGTTGAACCAAAAACCCAGTTCAGCCTTCAATGGTCTCATATTTTGCTTGGAAGTCGAGGATGTGAATTTGTCCCTGATTGACCTTTGCCCACTAATTTTACCACTAATTTTACCATAACATGAGCTGCAAATATTGAAATGAGGAGCTTCTAGTTGTGTCTTCACACTAAGAGCCATACCTACAACTTTCAAGAAGATCACAAGTTGAAATTCCACCGTTTTGGATGTCAAAATTAGGCAGCAATCAAGAAGTTTGGCAGCCAAACTTTCAAAGTTAACGTTGGAGGCTTAAGGTCAAGATGTATGCCTAACTTTCTTGGAAATTTTTGCACCTCCTCCATCTATAGATAGATGTGCTCAAGACACAAGGAAACACACCATCTTAGAGTTAATCTCATGCATTGTATTTGCTTCATGCATACCTTCTTCATGGAAAGCTTAGGTAGTCCTCCTTTATGAATGGTATAGGTTCCCACCTACATGGAAGGTTTTACCTCCTATATGGAAGGCTAGATTTTTCCATTTTCATGCATTTTATAGTTGTATCTTTGAGTTTAGAATTTAATAATTGAGCTTTATGCAATGTTTATAAAGTTTTCAATTTATTTTGGTTTTGTTTTTAATTTCATCATGAGCTAAATTTCCATTTTCCTAGGGTGATGATGTAGCTTACTAATGATAGATTGAATCTTAACTTATTAAATCTAGTTTTAATTTTTCCTTCATGATTGAGTTTTGATTATTGTTCTTAATGCTTTTAATTGATTGGCCATCTTTTGAATGATTTTAATATGTATATTGAGACTGGAAGGAGATGCATGTGTGTAGATCTTATAATTAAAACCATAATTTACATATGAAATAGGAATATATTCATATGGGTTGTGTAGTCTTAATAAGTTCCATAAATCTTAATGCATGATTAATTGCTTTAATTCAAATAGGGATATATTGGATTAGCAATTAATTATGGAATTGCTTGACCTTGGAAGAGGCTAGTAATAAAATTAAGGAAACTCAGCTATAAATCATGTAGAATAAATTGGACTAGAATAGATAAGTAATTCAATTCAAAATTTGCTAAGTGTAATATAATCCCTAGGACTTTTTCTCATAGTTGTTTTTATATCAATTGCATTCATAGTTAATCATTTTTATTTTGTACTCTCAATCACAAACTAATCGATCGACTAAATAGAGTTAAAATTATCTATTTTGGTACTTAGTGATCAATCGTTGTGGGAATGATATTCTACTCATTTCTATATTATTTGATTACGACTGTGTATAGTTGCACTTTTTAATAAACCATTTGCACTCACAACACCATGCTGACATATAGAATCCTTGGCGGGTCACATGAGGGTAAAGTTATTAGATTTCCAAAGTGGTTTTATCAGAAAGTAAGTAGTTTTAGTTCAAGTTCTTTCATTGACAGTCATTTTAAATATGCTTTTATTGATTTTAACCATTTGCTTTGGATTTATAGTGCACCCGACAACCTGGCAACACTGAATATAGATACTATGTTATACTTTATATATATAACATCATTCAGAGTGGAATTACAAGCGATTTTGAATAGGTAATCACTTCTTCATTCTCAAATGATAATATTTTTTGTGCTGTAATTGAATTACTAATTAATTCATTCACTTGATTCATTTCATCTAAGCTTATTTTCTAATTTGTAAATTTTTAACGATGAAGATGCCTACTTATATGAAGACATTAATTTGATCGGAGACTTTTTGGCTGGACATCTTCTTCAACATATATAAATCAGTAAAGTTTTTATTTATATTAGTTAGTAGTTGTGTAATAGACAACTTTTTGATACTTTGTGGTGGTTATTGTACATAGTATTAGGTAGTAGGAGTTAACAATTTAATTAGCTAGTGCTGGATATGTTTCCTTACCATTTGTAAGAACATTATGGTTTATGAATGACTCTTCGATCCTGTTTCTGTAGTTTTAATTTGCTGAGGCAGTGAAAAATATAAATAATATTTTTTTAAAAAAATAAAACCTTTTAATATCTGTAAATAAAAAGGGAATCCTAAAGTGTTTAAACTGACACTTTGGACGTCCCTTTTTTAAAAAAAGGACTCCTAATATTTGTACTTTAGACGTCCTTTTTTTACGGACGTTACTACCATAGTTTACTATGTCGATCACATAGGCGTCACCCTATTTTCAAATATTAAAAGGGCTAAAAAATGGATGTTAAAAGTGTTTTCTGTAGTAATGATCCCTCGCCCTAATTTCCTCTACCGGCTATGGCCGTCTCATATTCCGACGACGCGCTGGTGCCACTATCCACTCCCCATACTCTTGCGCCTCCTTCCCCTTAGTAGTCGTCTGACCAGGCATCACTTTTGAGCCACCATCTTGACGAACACCTACTATTGAATCCTATTGTTTTGTTGGTGCTTCCCTTGCTCCACTGGGACAGTGACCCCGATCATGGCCATACTTTCCATACTGAAAGCACATAAAATGCAAGCCTTCGTAAACAATTTTCTTTTCCTTCCCATTGATATGAATGGAAGGCATCAAGGGAGATTTCAAATCCAGTTCGAGACACATACGAGCAAATCAACCCTTTGAATGATGCAGAGTATTTGTATCAACCTTCAATACAAGCCCAATCTGATTGCCGAAACGTATAAGATATCTTTGTCATAATAAGCCAAAGGAAACTTTTGGATCTGAACCCGTACTGCTATCCATGTAACCTCTTCCTGATTTGGATCAAAATCCTGTTTCCATGGCTGGACAGCAAGATAATGATCATAAATCATCCATGGGCCGCTAGTCAAAGCATACTCATAGTCATCTACACTACTAAGTTTCACAAAGAAGTACCCTGAACCAATTTCAATGGTGTCAACTTCTCCTCTCTGACCCCATATTAACTGAAGCTTTTCACTCAGACGATCTTCCCTTACCATCTTTCCCAATAGGCGCATTCCATTGCTTCGCCAATCTTCTTCTAAACTCTGGCAGCAATACAACATCAGTCCCTTTCTCATCCTTCACCACTCGTACCCTATCCTTCCAGCCCTCGCCACTCCACTAATCATCCTCATCCTCTCCCTCTTCCTCACTCTCTACATTCGAAGCATGCGAACAGGCCTCCTCATATGACTTTTTATTAGAAATATTGTCCTCATGCATCCAGTCCTCATCTCTTGGTCGCACTGGTCTCCCATTCGACAGTAAGAACTTTTTTCCGACTCCTTGCCAACGCATCTTCCTCCTCCGTCGAGGGTTCCGCTGCTTGCTTGCTCACTTCGCTCACCACACTTATTTTTTTAAAGTATGTTTGTTTAATCCCAAACAACTCTAGTCTACTAGGTCTGGTAAGAAAGCTATTAGGGATAAGTGATTTAAGCTCCAAGCAGAACAAAATTAATTTCAGAAAATAATGAATTTTACAATCTTTAAATTTTTGTTTTTTAAAATCTTTAATTTCTAAATGTCGTCTAGTATATCGATGACTACTAAATCGTCTCTCTTTTTTGCCGCTTTGTACCCATACTAATAGGCACACATAATATATTGTTTTTCATTCCTAAGAAGAGTACAAGATAAAATTACATAAATTACAAATATCAATAAAATAATTTTAATTAATTTATATCTTAAATTTTTGCTATTAATACTCAACTTCTCTATTCTTGGGAAAAAGTGCATGTATATTTCTCCAATGTAAATCAATAAGTTCTTTTATTCATTGGTTAGGGGTTTTCTTAAAAAATTACTAATTACATTAAACTTTGAATTTGCAAGTTGTCTTATATATAAAAATAATTTATTCTCCTTGTATAAAAAAATACTTTGTTCTTCAAAATTTTATCTTATAATTAGAAACTGAGGGCTTAATATATAAAAACTCATTTACAAAAAATTATGCAGAATGAGAAAAAGTAAACCTCTACTTTTTCGCCATGAAAAAGTAAATTCAATGTTATATCAAAATGTAAGATAATTAATCACCAATAGTCACATAGATGAAAAAAATCAACTAGGCCTTCATATGAACATTCTTTGAAATATCTTGTTGGCTCATAAAAGGACAAAGAGATATTTTATTTCTTATGATGACATGATACCCATTTTTATGAGATTAAAAAAATAATTAAAATTACTTAAATTATAATACATTTTATAATTTTTTAAAACTACACTTTGATTGGTATAATTTTTGAAGGGGGATAAATTGAAAAGATTGAAAACGGCTCATTAATTAAACTAAAAATAAAAAATAAATACGTTTTTCAAATGAGTCACCGTTGTTTTATTAAATTTATAATTGGTTTGCCAGCTATGATGAAATATGTTCCAACGTTAATGTATATATGTCATAAATATTCCACAAACTCTTATATGAAAAATATGAAAATTATGTTCCATAGAATCAATTAGATTTAAAATGATAGCTCAATTGGATTGAAATCCACAATTTTATGTGAACTCTGAAGTTCAATTTTATTGAAATCCACAACACTACTACAAAAAACACAAGCTGTGGCGCTTAATTTAAAGAACACTATGGCACTTGAGAAGCGTCGCAGCTTCCAGCACTATTAAAACAAGCCACGATGCTTCTTAATATATGGAAGTGTCATAGCTTGATTATTTATTTATTTTTAAATAGAAAGTTATGGCGCGTTCACGGGGAAGCGCCATAGGAAGGTGGCACTTCCTATGGCGCTCCTCCAGGGAAATGCAATTGGAAGTCAACTTCCAATGGCCCTTCTCTGGAGAAGCGTCGCATGAATTCTTTATTTTAAAAAAATAATTTTTGGTAATTATTTTATTTTCCTGTTGGAAACCTTCATTTACAATCTAAAATCCACAGCAATTTACAATACAATCCACAGCAAAATGAAATAACATAGTACGTATCTTTTGCAATATTGCATCTTCATGTATCAAGCATAAAAGAACCCCCAGCATTTAAGTTGCTTAAACTTGAGCCGTACACGTTACTTCTATGGTTGATTAAACTAAGTATTATTATATTTGTAAGCTCAAAAATTAAAAAACTTACAATGTACAGGAAGTTCAAGAAGATAGAGTTGACACTTCAAATAAATACCTGAAAAAAAAATTATGAGCACACATATAAGATTCATGACAGATTTTAGTTAAAAAGAAAATGTGAGCTAAATGTTGAAAAAAAAAACACTTACACACTAGGGAGCTTGTAAAAGAGGCCGAGATAAGAAAAAAAACACATGAGAGAGAAAGCTTTGTATTGTAACGGCGTTTTGAGAAATGGGGGAGCTAGAGGCAATGCGATAAGATGAAAATGAAAATGAAAACTGCGAGTTGTAAAAATTAAATAGCACATTGTATGGCGCTTGTTTGTCAAAACGCTATAGCTTTCTAATCTTAAAAAAAATTCATTTTTTTAAAAAAAAGGCCTTGGACGGCGCTTTTTGTACCGAGCGCTGTCCAAGACACTTGCAAATTCAAGGCACCACGTGGTAGGCCTGTTCGGGATCAGGAAATCCCATTCCTGATCCCGATCTCGAGAAGTGATCGAGAAGGGATTTCATTCCTGATCCCGATCCCGAGAATTTCTCGTCTCGACAGGACGGGAAATCCCGATATCCGGATCGGGAATTTCCCAAATTTCCAGAGGTGCTCAGGATCACAAACACATGCATTTTGAATCTTTGACATGTGAACAACATTTAGGATCATGTAGTTGCCAGGATTAATTCTGCTGAATTTGACATGTGAACAACACTTTAAAAATAAATCATGACCATTAGATGTATATATATACATGCAGCTTGCACAAGAATTTCCAAGTCAAATCAGAAACTTCATTCATATGGGTATATGGATTATCCTGCAGATTCTCAGCTAAAAGAGTATGAAAAACAAGAACTTGTGAATCTATTAGATGCAGAGATAGTTGGACCATGCACCATGAGCTCTACCCTCTTCCAGGTGTATATTTACATTAGGGATCAACAAGCTCAAGTGTTTGGTTTCCATAGCAATTTTGGAGGTGGAAACAAGCCAACAATGCATATGATTAAATCAGCTACAACAAGTAAATTCCCTCATATTGAATTTTTCTGTGCTGTTACATTCTAAAAATCATAGAAACCAATATACTGAACCTTTAACAATACAATTAACTCAATTCAGCATCCACAAAGCCATAGAAATCAAATATATAATGAAATTTATCCAAAGCTTCTTTTACATGAGTATAGCAGAAAATACAACAAACACAAATTCAATATGATGGCTTCCTAGGGGTCCAATAGATCACCAATTACTTCAAAAAAATGGTGGAGCAGAATGCAATTCATATAGCCAGAAGCCGGGAACCCAAAACTAGCAAGTAGCGACTGCCAAGAAATATGCAAAGGAAGAAGCCATCAACAAAACTGTTGATAGGCAAGAAATTCTAGCAACCATAGATAGGCAAAATGTTATATTCCATGTCCCTAACTTTCAGACAACTATTAAGATTAAATTAAACTAAATGAAACAACAAGAAAACTAACCATTGATTAGTTGTCTAGTGCTTCCTCTAAATGTGATATGCTTGAAGTTGTCAATTCAGCTGCGAAAAGCACAAGCAAAAGAACCAAAAATTACAAATAATTAATAACTAATAAATGAAATGAACTAAACAAACCAAACGAATAGATATTACCTTGTTCTACAGTAATAGTGTCATTGAAGTTATCAATTTGAAGTTCTTTTAGTTGATCACACAAAGCAGAAGTAGATGAAGATAACCAATTTTGAGTACAAATGAGTGCCTTAACTGTCTTTGGTGAGAGAGAACTTCTGTATTCAGAAATGACACGACCTCCTATACTAAATGCAGATTCGAAAGAGACGGTGGATACAGGTATGGCCAGCACATCACGTGCAATCAATGAAAGGACTCTATATTTAGAACCATTTTCTTTCCACTAGGCCAAAACATCAAACTCTTCATCTTTTAATGGAATTAACTCAGATTTAATATATTTATCCACTTCTCCATACTTATCTAGCTGATTATCAACCTCAGATTGATCCATAAACGGCCTTATTATAGGCATTCTTTGATGTAATGAAGATATGCGAGACTGAGTAAAAGTACTACTAGTAGTACTTTGACTTTGACTCAATGCTTGTGCCTGAGGTTGGTTTACAATTTGAGATTGAGGTTGGTTTACAATTTGAGATTGAGATGTGTCTGGCTCAACTACATAGTGATCATACAAACGATTCAAAACATTTAAGACCATTTTGATCATTGTCTTACATTGTGTGTAATATCCCGATTTGTGATTAGGGCTAATGATTATGAGAATTGTTGTAATTAGTGTAAGTAAGCACCATTGGGATAAATATAATGTGAATCTTGGAAAATATGTGTGGTATTTAAGATCAAGGGTTGAGATTCATGGCACATGGGTCGGAATCCTATGCTTTGTGGTTGTGTGGGCTCATAAGAGAGTGATTAAGATTTGGACATGTGGCATGGTGGTGGCCATGGGATGTGGCACTAGGTGACAAAAAGCCACTTCTCTCTCTCCCTTCTCTCTCATTTCGGTTGAGTGTGGGTAAGGGGGAGGAAGAGACATTTCATCATCATCATCTCACCATCTCTCATCTTCTCTCTCTTTTCTCCATTTCCGGTGACCTTGAGGCAAGAAAGAGGAAGAAGAAAAGCTTAAACCTTGGTGAGTTATGATCTTCTAATGCCCTAATCCTTTTCTCTAAAGATATGCATCTCATTGAGAATTCATTGTGGTAATTTCAGAATCTTGAAATAGTGTTGATTTGGGGGTTGATTCGAAATTGAAAGTTGGAGAATCAAGATTCTGGATTGGGCAAAGTGAAGAGGTAGGCATTTAGTGCATTTTGAAATATTGTTTATGATTTTTGGTTAAGTTGGTAAAATCTGGAAATTGCCCTAATTATGCCTATTCCTGGATATATGAAGTTCATTGTGATTGATGATTGGAAATGATTTATTGTGGAAATATATGAGCATTTGATTTAGTTTGGAATGTTGGAAATGTGTTAAGGGAAATGGGATGTTGGTTGTGATAGAGACCTAAGAGCATGATTGTGGTCAAATTAGTTTTGGAGTGTTTTTGAAGTGGCCAATGTGTTCCCTAGTTAGTGCCAAGTGGGTGTGAGCTTTTGGTAGAATTTGGGAACCCTTTGGGAGTGAAATTGACCATCTGGTGTTTGCTGAGATGATCTACGTTTTTGGTCTCTAATGCACAACACTCGAGCACGGGATGATCATGCTCGAGTGATGTGAGAATTTTTTCCCTTTTCTGCTTGAGTGATAGTTGGGGTTCTTTGAAGGAATCTCGAGTGCTCTTCTTCGTTCTCGAGTGAGGGATGAACATGCTCGAGTGAGCTTGGGTCTGCTCGAGTGATGGTGTAAGCCCAGAGTAGGGGTTGCTCTCGGGTTGTCACTCGCAGGTAAGGTGCACGAGTGTGCCTTCTCACTCGCGGGTACGTGGTGTTTACTCGAGTGCATATGGCTGTGCTTGAGTGATCTTGATCCTTGAGAGCTTGTGTGCTCTCGGGTCCTCACTTCTTGGTCTTCACTCACAGGTGCTCAAGTGAGGCATTTGGCCTTCACTCGGGTGAGGTTCAGTATGCTCGAGTGAGCCGGTTCCTGAAAGCTTCTTTGTGCTCTCAGGTGTTCACTCGCTGTCTCTCACCCTCTTGTGCTCGAGTGCTATCCGTACCAATGCTCGAGTGAGAGCTTTTGTGCTCGAGTGAGGCTGTTAAAAATTAGTGTTTTGCCTTCAAAAAAGAGGTCTTTGGGGTAGTGTCTTCCAACCCTTTAGGCATATGTTTAGGCCTCTAATAGCCACCTAAAGAGTCCTAAATGATAACCAACTTAGAGTATTATTGAAATATACATATGGAAAAGAGATTGATTGGTTGTTCCTAATTTGAATATAGGATTTGATATCTGTCGTCCTCGTGAGACCATGGTACCGGAGCCAGTCAGGAAAGATACAGGTAGTGACTCTTTCTTTATATCTTATGTGATACATTGTATGTGTGCTATATCATTGTGATGAAATGGATTCCGTATGCTGCAAGTTTTGTGAAAATTGTGTGAACCACCGCTATACCAATAGTCCCTGAGTCGCTAACAACGGTTCGGGCAAGGGCTGTGTGCCTTCCCGGCGGTAAAAGGGGATGAGGTTAGGATGTGTTATATGTGATTATGTGGGCCAAAAGGCTAATTGTGAGCCGAAAGGCTATTTGTGAAGGCCGACGGGCCATTTGTGAAAGCCGATAGGCTATATGTGAGCCTTAAGGCTATTCGTATGCACTGTCACGCCAATAGTCCTTGAGTCGCTAACAATGGTTCGGGTTAGGACGGTGTGCCTTCCTGGCAGTAAAAGGGGATGAGGGTGGAGTGTGATTTGTGTTGCTGTTATGAGATGATTTGTTTACATATTATGTGATTGCATGTGGTATGAAAAAGTTGTTACTACTGGGATTCTTTAGAATCTCACTCTTTCCAAATGACTAACCTTTTTAGACAGGGCGAGTGGCTCGAAAGGGAAGCGGACAACCAGGAGTAGTTAGGTTTACTCCGAGATTTTAGTGGTAGTTGGTTATCCTTGTTTTGGTTTGGGATTACTAAGTGTTAATGAGATGTAAATGAATATTTTGGATATGTAATCCCCATTTTGGAAACTTGTAAACCCATTATATTTATGAATTAACCCGGGGTTTTGCCGGGATTTAGTTTCCGCACTCTGATATTTCTTATGTAATTTGATTTCTCAAGTAATTATATCCGTCTGTGAATGTGAGACCAGCAATAAGTATGTTTTGAATTGATTTTTGAAATACCCCATCTCTTAGATGTGGGATTATAAATTGTTATTTTGTCTTATTGGTCTCTATTTCACTTAAATTTTGTAATCCGGATGTAATTACGGTAAGGGGTTTACATTGTGCGGCCTCCTCAAAGATAGCCTCAAAAGCATACTGCAAATATGTTGTTTTATACCTAGGGTCAAGTAAAATCCCTATCATCAACAAAGGATTAATGTCACCAAGATTTCCCTAATACTTTTCATACTTAGGCAACATATTTTCAGCCATATTAGATAATAAACTCATATGATCATTGGTTGTATCTTTGAGGATAACATAAACTTCAGCTATTTGTTGGAAGCATTCATTTGAGGTAACATGAAGTGATCCTGAAAATTGCAAAGTCATGTCATAGAAGACTTTCAAAAGCTCAACAAGTTCTGTAGCTTTTTTAAAATCCACTCTTGAAGGAGGACCAACTATCTTTTTTTCTGCAAAGAACGGTTTGTAATCTTTATCATCATCGATCATCCTTTCAAAAATAGTGCTGAATTTAATGGCACTTTCCAACATGAGGTAAATTGAATTCCACCTAGTTGGGCAATCCATTGTAAGTAGGCTTTTTGAGTCAATTTTCATTTTCTCAACAAACTCTTTGAACCTTTTAAGCCTCGAAGAAGAAGATCTAACATATTTGACGGCATTTCTAATGCCTTCAATACTGTTATGCAATTCCTTCACACCATCAGAAACAATCAAATTCAAAATATGTGCACAACACCTCAAGTGCAAGAAGTCTCCATCATAGACTAAACCATTCCAATGCCTTAAAACTTCTTTCAATCTTGCCACTGCCTTGTCATTTGAAGCAGCATTATCAACCGTAATTGTATAAACATTATCAATGTTCCAAGCTAATAAACATCTCTCCAAAGTTGCTGCAATTGTCTCACCCTTATGGTTTTCTATTATACAGAAATTCAAGATTCGCTTCTGGTATGTCTAATCCTCATCAATCCAATGAGTAGTCAAGCACATATAGTTGGCATTTTGACAAGAAGTCCAAGTATCTATTGTGAGGGAAACACAAACTTTTGTTCTTTTAAAATACCTCTTCAATTTGATTGATTCTTGCATATACAACCTCAAGCAATCCCTTGTTACTGTCGTCCTCGAAGGAATTTGAAGGCAAGGTTCAACCTTCATCATCATCTATTTAAACCCCACATCGTCCACCACTCGAAATGGCATTTCATCCAGTATAACAAACTTTGCAATTGACAATCTGCATTCTTCTTGTTGAACAAATGATGAGTAAGCTTTTTGCTACTTCCTTCAAGAGTGGATGCCAACAAAGATTGTTTGGCCTTGTTCAGTCTGTTTGGATTTTTGAGACATGTTTGTAAATGTTTCAACAATCCACTTGTCCCTTGCTGTACAGGGTCACATTTAAGTGGCTTGTTGCAATACTTGTACTTGGCCTGAAGTTGTCCATCTTTAAATTGTTCTATGGGTAGCTTCTCAAAAGCATCCCAAACTGAAGATTTGTGTTTCTTCCTTGGACCTTGAACTTCTTCATATCCCTTTTCATCATTTGTATCACTTGTGACATTTCCCTCCTCATTTATATGAGTAGCTTCACTAGCTTGTGAAGGAGGATCTTTAGTTTCTGCTTGACTTACTTCAATATATCCTTCAGCAGCCATTTATTTCTATAAAAAATGTAATTTCAAATAAGATATACTTCTGCCATCACAAACTATAACTTGAGAAAACTACCAATACCGCTTCTTGCCTTCTTGCTTCATAGAAAAAAACTAACACATATTTCATAAACGAAGTCTACACTGCCATGTTCAAGATGGAAACTACCTTAATCAATTGTAAAGAATGATCTTTGGATTTTTTTTTATTAGTCTGACAGAACATTTTCAACATTTAAACCTATTAGACATAATCCCAATACAAGAACCTATTAGTAACCCTTGTAGACTCCTTATTACTTTGACATCACCACTCAGCAGCATACACCTAGTTGTAAATATATATAGTACAATTAAAACTATTCAGCACTCATCAGTCTGCACGAAGAATTCAAAACATATATAGTAACAGACGTAGAAAACCATTTACTCATGAAATCAAAAAAAATAGAGAACCCAATGGCAATTAGATACGTTAGCTCTAGTATCCTTAAGCTCAGAGCGAACTAAAGTGACGGGATAAGCTCAACTTCAAAATTTAACCATTTCAAACAAAACCTATAAAATGAATTTGGAAATTGATTGGGATGGACCTATTCTACTGCTTATCACTGTTGATGCAAACTTTCATTAATTTGCTACACAGCAATGGAATATGCACTAAGAACGAAGAAGCGAGGCTCATGGATCATGTAGAAAAGAGAGCAACTCTGTGATAGCGAGTAGGCATCAGAAATTCAGAATCCACCATTCCCAACACAAGCAACTGAAGCAAGCACTGACATATAAAATCTACAACTACAAGTAAAAAGACCAAAGAAGAAAAAGCGAATTCAAACGAACAATTACCACTTACAGAGTTACAGATCTTCTTATATGAAGATTAGGGATTTGGAGAAGAAATTCAGAGAGGGGATGGGCGCCAGGAGCACCGTCGTGATGCGTCATCCGTCGCACAGGGAGGGGATGAGAGACCGAGATTAGGCGTCCTCACCTCAGGTAGAGTCGCCGTCGCCGATGCCGAGAGAGGATGTGACGCGTCATCCATCGCATAGGGAGGGGATGAGAGACCGAGATCAGGCATCCTCAGGCAGATTCGCTAACACCGACTCTGACGCTGAGAGAAGTTGGGAATTGCCGAACTGGGAAACGAATTGTTAGGGCTCGAAACTTTGAACTAGAAGGCAGAACCGCAGAAGCCTTCAAATGAGATGGGTCTGTGTCGAGTTCGAGTGGTCGACTAAGCCTAACTAACTGCCTAAGTGTGAGACACTGAGTGAGTGAGTGAGTTAGATTACTTTAAAAAAAATAGCAATAATTTTGGGATTGGGAAATATTCGGGATCGGGAAATACCGATCCTGATCCCGTATTGAAATTTCCGGATCTTGATTTTTTCCTATCCTAATTTGCTCGGGATAGAGACAGGAAGACTGGGATGGGAAAAGAATGCACACCCCTACCACGTGGTGCCATTCAAGGCACCTGGTGCCTGAATATTCAAGGCACCAGGTGCCTTGAATTTAACCAAGTGCCTTGGACAGTGCTTGGTCTACCAAGGGCTGTCCAAGGCCACCTTTTTTATTAAAAAAATTAAAATCTTTTTCAATATGGGTGATTTATCTCTAGGTTTTGACCTCTAATTTTTTTTTAAAAAAAAATTAGCCCACCTTATATGGCCTTTGAAGTCACTTCCCATAAAAAATATTTTTTTAAAAAAAAATATTTTTACGTGATAAATTAAATATAAAAGACATTGAAAAAATTAAATAAGTAACAAATAATAAAATTATATTTGTAAGCTTAAAAATTAATAGGACACATGTATTATATTTTAGAAATATTATAATTTCACTATAAATCTAGATGAAAGAAATAAGACACATAGTCTTAGAGGACTTGACATAATGAATTCAAGAAACTTGACTTAAAATTTTTTTTCCTTTAAATCTTTAGAAAATCTTTGTTTTTTAATTAATTTTGACTCCATCTAGTTACTACAATTATTTTTTAAAAGTAATTTTATGTAATAAATTAAATATAAAAGACATTGAGTAAATTAAACAAGTAACAACTAATAAAATTATACTATAAGCTTAAAAATTAAAAAAATTACAATGTGTAGGAAGTTTAACAAGAAATGGAAAAAAATTATAAACACATATAAAACTACAAGCTAAGATTCATGACATATTTAAAAAAAAAAATTGAAGGGCCTTTAATGGCGCTTTATAGAGTAAGTGCCATTAAAGGCATATATGATTATATGCCTTTAATGGCACTTGCTCTGCAAAGCGCCATTAAAGGCCCCGATTTTTTTTTAAAAAAATTAACTCACCTTGTATGGCCTTTGAAGGCCACTTCCCATTGAAAATATTTTTTTTTTAAAAAAATAATTTTATGTAATAAATTAAATATAAAAGACATTGAACAAATTAAATAAGTAACAACTAATAAAATTACATATGTAAACTTAAAAATTAATAGGATACATGTGTTATATTTTAGAAATATTATAATTTTACTATAAATCTAGCTGAAATAAATAGAACACATGGTCTTAGAGGACTTAACATGATAAATTCAAAGAAATTGACTTAAATTTTTTTCTTCCTTTAAATCTTTAGAAAATTTTTGTTTTTTAATTAATTTTGACTCCTACAAGTTACTATAATTTTTTAAAAAAATAATTTTATGTAATAAATTAAATTTAAAAGACATTGAGTAAATTAAACAAGTAGCAACTAATAAAATTATACTTGTAAGCTTAAAAATTTTAAAAAAAAAACTTACAATGTATAGGAAGTTTAACAAGAGATGAGAAAAATATTATAAGCACATATAAAACTACAAGCTAAGATTCATGACATATTTAAAAAAAATTAAAGGCCCTTTAATGACGCTTTATAGAGCAAGAGCTATTAAAGGCATATATGAATATAAGCCCAGCTATAACACTTGCTCGGGTAAGCGCCATACAAGGAGTCTATTTTTTTTTAAAATAACCCCTTCTATGGCACTTCTGTAACTGCCCCATACAGGCAGCCGATCCGGCCTACACAAGCCCCTGGCAGGAAGTTTCCCCTCCTTCGCACCACGCAGGTGCTTTGGGATTTATTCTAGCCACACAGAAAGGAATGTGCCTCCCCAAGGGATTGAACACACTACCTGAGGATAAGTAGTGCGCCATGACCCACTTGGTAGCCACTTGCACCACAAGGGATCAAACACACTACCTGAGGATAAGTAGTGCGCCATGACCCACTTGGGGCAAGTGGCTACCAAGTGGGTCATGGCGCACTACTTATCCTCAGGTAGTGTGTTTGATCCCTTAGGGAGGCGAAATAAATCCCTAAGCACATGTGTGATGCGAAGAAGGGAACAATTCCTGCTGGGAGCTTGTGTGGCCACCTGTACGGGCTCGGGTGGCTGTCTGTGTATGGGCCATTACATCTTCCCCAAGCAAATGCCATGCAAGGTACTCAACAGCTATGGCACTTGACACAGAAAGTGCCATAGCTGCCACATGTATTTTGTTGTTAAAAAAAATAGATGTCTCCTCCGACGCTTATTTAAAGAAGTGCCATAAGATTAGTGCCACTAAATCACTATTTTGTAGTAGTGCAAAAAAATAGATTATTGACCTACTATATTTATATGACCCACTCTTGAGGGGGACATTGTTAGAATACAAGTGTGAGTTAATATTGAAAAGACATACTCATATACTTCCTCACAAAGCCTAATTAATTTCCCAAAAATGGATGTCAAATTAAGATTTTATATCAATATGTTGTGAAAGTTGTAAAGTTTACAGTTGGTAAAGAAACATAATACAATAAACCAAAAGTTTACTGATCCGAACAAATTATTGATGGCATGACTTGTTCAATCATCTAGTCATATATATGATGCAACAAATTATAAAAGATTATGTATTGACATCCATTGAAGAACTAAAAGATTCTTCTTGAATAGTCAACATATTCTATAATTAAAGAATTACCATGTGTTGCTTGGTCTCATAGAAAATTCATTATGAGAGTATCACAGTTTTTGATTTGGAGTGGATCTCCACATTTTTGGAAATATATCAAACTAAAAAATATGGGCCCATTCAAATAACATGTAAACTATAAAAGTATTTAATAAATTTGATAGATGCATCTATAAGATGGTTACATGTTAAATTCCTATTAGTTTGCAACCTGAATCTTGTAAGATTGTTTGAATAAATTATTATGTTAAGCATTCAATTTTCAGATTATATGATGCAAAAATAATTTATTGAAGCCTCCATAAATAGTCAGATTAATTCTTATGGGAACAAAATTTTTATTTCAATGTTGAAATATTTGATGTTACATATTGCAGCACTTACACAAGCCAACAAAATTCTCCCAGTAAAATTGGCTTTTGGTCAAGAGCCAGATATGTTCCATGTAAATATTTGAATGTGCAAAGTTTCGATCCACTGCAATGCACATTGATGGATGTTTAAATAAAGTTGGGATAACTTGTTGGGTAAGAAACTCGCTCATCTTGTTTGTCTCTAAATGAAACAAAACGATTTTTTTAAAGGAAACAAATGTATCTAGGAGATTTATAATACATGATTAGTCAATTGTCATTTGACAAAGTTTTCCTAATATGATGGGGAGAAATTAAATAGTTGGAAAAGAGAACATATGGAATGCATTATTACTATCAAATATAGATCCTCAAATATAGCAATATGAACCAGAAGTTCATCATACTTTGCATTCATGAAATATTATAAAATATTTGCCATGCAATTACTGATATAAATGAGAGTTACTAAATCTCATATTCCAGCTAAAAATGGTCCAATCAATATGAATGAAAGTGAGAAACCATTCAGTTCCAAATATAAATTAAATATATATCCTGGACAAGAGGAGCATGTAATTAAGATGATCATATTAAGGAGGTAGGTACTCCAAAAGAGTGTTGTGACATAACTAATTACAAAAACCTCAAAACAGGTTCAGGTACTTGAAAAGCAATAAATGATCTTAATGAATTATGTCATAGAAAAAATGGAACTAAAAAGATTAAGTTTGTCGACAAGTCTTGATAATTATTTCATGTGATCAAGTGAAAATCTTATGCATAAATCTATCTTGCAAGGTAGATAGAATGGTGATTGGCCAAAAGGAAAAGTGAAAGGGAAAAGACGCAATGAAAATATGATTACATTATTTCAATGTGAAGATTATCAACCTATAGTTTCAACATCTAAAATATGAAATATGTAAACATTTAAGTGAAAATAAATATTTTCACAAAGGTTAATGAAGACTATAATAAGATATAATATTTTGTGGTGGGTACAATAATTTTGCATATATTACTGTTCTAGCAGCATATGAGATAAAATTATGTGTCCATTATATATTATTATATAGAATCTATACACATGGCTATTAAACTGTGAACTTAACTTCATAATCTTTGAAGAATCTAAAATTCCATAAGCATGTTCAAGAAAAGCATTCAATATGTAAAATGCTGCATGGTTAAAATAATTCATATATATGTATAATTAATTGAAAAAGTATATTGACTTTAATGGTTACATATTTTATAAATATTTATATCATACTAATATTGCATTTATTATGTTTTGATGGTAAAATTAAGTTTCTACAGGTACACTATAGATACTATGAAATTGAGGTTTGATGTGATAATTCTATGAAACTATTATATTGGATCAATCTTCTGTTTGAAATAAATTGAATATATGGATGCAAGGTATATCATGGTTATTTTCAGAATATCTTTTCTTTTGTTTTTTCCACAATGCACAAGACAAGTGTGTATATTAATAATTATAACATATCCACAAGATATATTAGAGGAATACATTTCAACAGAATATTTGACAACAACGCATCATTCAAAGTTTGGTGGCTAAAAGGAATATATGCTCAAAAATACATTAGAAGTGATTTGTTCATCAAGGGAAGGTAAATTGATGTTGTCATTGGTAGAAATAAACACGATATTATAATTAGGGGGAGTAGAGATTATGTTGTTCTCTTTTCTTTAGCCAAGGTCTTTCCTAGTAAAGTTTTAATGAGGCACAATATATTTTCATGGAGATGTAAGGGGGATAGTTATAAATATTCCAATATTTAGTGTGAATGTCCATAACCTTCCAACATGTGTCTTTTAGAGTTCTACACGTAAATCTATGTAACCTGCGACGTGAATGGCTTCTTGGGAGTTTTTCATGACTAATACACATAACATTTAAACGTTACATATTGTACAATTATGTCGGTTTAATCTTTGTTGTAATTATTGAATAGAATTTAAGGACTTGTGGCCCATGAATAGTGGGCTTGCATCAAGTGATTGGATATAACCAAATGAATAAAATATTGCTCCATTTTTCTCTCATATTCTCTCTTCATCTCTCTTATCTCAATATCTTATATTTTCTTGATTTCATAATAATAAATATGTATTACTGCCCTATTCTATTTATTACCAGACTGTAGGGGAAAAAGTGCAATTTTGAATACGTCAATCCATAACTTATTTTCTAAGTTCTTTTGTTGGCAAAACTATGTTTGTTTTCAAGCCACAATATGCATTTAATTATTAATTTGGTCCTCTATTGTCAAACCCTTTAACATTTCAATATTTGCCGAAGTGATAAAGGCACAGTTCTACAGGTATACAAAAATAGCAAAGATATACTGATAAACTGTACTTGTTTATAATACAGGAGTCTCTCCGCAGGGTTTGAAAAATATATGCAAATTCTATCCAAAAATAACAAAATAAACTAATAACCACCAACAGCTGCATCTTCTTGATCCTGAATCTGCAACCGTCAATATTTACCGCTTTTGCCCTGGAGCTACTAGCTTCTGCTGGAATATTTTTAAATTTGAAAAAGGGTGAGATTCAAATGAATCTCAGTAGTTGTAATGCCTCAAATTTTGATTAAGATCTAATGATAATTACTGAGAATAATTTGTGAATTAAATATTTAATTATTAAGTGTTTTGTGGCAATTTCGATAAATGTCCCAAAATCAGTAGAAATTAGAAAGAATGGAAAATTGTCTGTTAATTAGTCGGTGATTGATGGAGAAATTAATTACTAACTAAGAAGAAATGAGATATGTGATAAAATGGCTAATGGAGTGATTAGAGTACCTAAATTGGTTACTTACTTTAAGAGAGCCAATGGAATTGTGACATATGGCAAGTTTATAGGATAAAAGAGAGAATGGAGAAAAGTAAAATCTCATTGTTTATTATTTCTCTCTCTTTCCTTCCTTGGTTTTTGCTGAAGCAAGCATGGGAGTGTGAGAAATCATCATTTCTTCATCTCCTTCAAGCTCTCATCTCTCTCTTTTTCTCTCTCTTGTTTGGTAGCCATGGGAGCTTAGGAGAGAGAAAGGAAAAGCTTGATTTAAGGTAACCCAATGACCTCAAATGCTAAAACTCATTTCATTAATCTTGTTCCTTGGATTGAGGGCTCCATTTCTATGGTCTTAGATTGTCCATTGGTGTTGGTTTGTGCCCTCAAGGAAATCTAAGCATTGGTTAATCAAGGAACCTCTTTGAAAAAGTTGTTGAGGTAAAGTGAAATGAACCCTTCTATTTATGTTTTGTGCCAAATGATTAAGTTTGGAATTTCTGGGAATTTTAGCCTTATTTTCAAAAATTATGGTCATGGAGAGTTTGGTATGCTATGGTCACGGAAATGGTGTTTTGGTATATGTTTTGAATAGATAGAATTGGTTTGAGGTTGAAATGTTAAGTTTGGTGATTTTGGGATTTTGGTGTTGGATGTAGCCTAAAACCAAGCATGATAATGGAATAGGAATTTGGTAGTTTTGATGTTTCCATTGGATTCCTTGTGCAAATTTATGTAGGAGTAACATTGGTTTAGGATTTGGGATCAATGGAAACACTTGGGTAAAATTTGGAAAGTGTTGTCATCTTTGTTGCTTTTTTGGCTTTTGATACGCATCACTCAAGTGATATGGCGTCTCACTCGAGTGAAGCCGTGCATGTTCTCTTTTTCCTTCAAGTTTTTGGGTACACTTCCATGCAAAAAGCAGAAAGTGTTGCCTCACTTGCGGGTGTTGTGGGTTATCACTAGAGTGAACCTTGTCTCACTCGAGTATGGGTGAATTTGACACTCTAAACTCGCGTCTAGGGTTGTCACTCACGGTCAATTTTCAAGAGTGTGTCTTAGCACTCACGGGTGTTAAGCCATCACTCAAGCGCCAAGGTCCCTACTCGAGTGATGTTCTCTTTTGAAAGTTTCTTGTGCTCTCGGGTGAGCACTTCCTGAACCTCACTTTGTGGAACTTGGGTGAGCATTAGGCTATATATCACTCGAGTGAATTGAGTTATGCTCAAGTATAGCAATCATTTTTGGTTTTTTTCATTACTTTCTACTCTCGGGTGAGCACTTTCTGCACCTCATTTCATAGGACTCGAGTGAGCATTTGGCTATTACTCGAGTGTTGCTTCCAAGACTCGAGTGCAAGTTTACCATCACTTGAGTGAGGTCTTCTTCACTCGAGTGCAACAGTGAAAAACCAGTACTTGTGCTTTCAAAAAGGGATCTTTGGTATAGTTCTTCCAACGCTTTAGGGCTTTTGTTAGAGGCAATTGTAGCTTCCTAAAGGACATTAATGATAACCAATTTAAGTGATATGAAGTCATTTGAGTACTGGAATAGAGTATAACACTTCATCCCTAATTATGAATTATAGGATTCGACATTTGCCCTATTCGGGAGAGACCAGTGCCAGAGCACGCACGGAAGGACCAAGGTAGTGACTTTTCTCTCATATTGTGTATGATGCTTGGTATGCATGACTTATCATTGTGTTGTATGTGTTATTGGCCATAGGGCATTACAACGTGAGTAGTTCAACGTGAGCATTCATAGGGGGTGATGGTTATCACACCTACCCCTGCCATTATATCTACTGAGGTTGCGTTGTGGAATCGTGGATTCCTGATTTGTGAATATGCCAGTATGGCTTTGATGTGTTGTGAACTACTTTATATGATACCCAGCTGTGGTGAATTATATTGTTGTGAACCATGATGTGGTGCAATACAACGTGAGTAAACGTAAGGGTGACGCACGTCATATCTGCCTTTGCCACTGTAACTGCTGTTGTAGTTGATATGTGTTGTGTGATGATTTTCTTTCATTCTTTGTGGTTATGCATACTATGAGTGATTTGAAACTACAGGGATTCCTTAGAATCTCACTCTCCCAAAATAAATTTCAGACAGGGCTCGAGGTTCAAAAGAAAAGCAGACGATGAAGGGTGGATAGAGCTCCGGGCAAGGAGTTTATTTTGGATGTTGGTTATCATAGTTTTATGTATTTTGGATATCTGATGGGAAACCATTGTATATATGGGAATTGGGGTATAGTTTTGTGTAATCCCCTAGTTAAGGGAAAATGTATTATGGGTATTGCTGCCTTGTAAAACCCTTATTTAATTAATGGAACCTAAGTGTGTCAGGAATTTACATTGTACTCTGATATTTATGAATGAAATCATACTGTATATGCCATTTATGTATATATAATGTGAATATGAGACCATTGTGAACATGTTTTGTAAAAGTTTTTGAAATTTCTGTTTAGGCAAATGAAAATTTTACTAAGTCCTAAATCATCTACGGTCTCTAATTCAATATAATTACTTGTTTATAAACTTAATCTCGGCCTTGGATAAGATGGGGGGTTACAGTAGTAACAAACAATTGTCATATAAAGTTAAACAAATAATTATGCCAGGTACCACATAAAGCAATAGAATAAATGCACTGTGATTATTGTGATTATTGGAATGTGCACATGGATTCAGGGCCAACTACTATTAGAAACCCTACTTGATCGTACTTCGCTGGGCTTTCATCCACAGACTGGACAATGTACCTGATTGGAACTAAATTCTCATAATGGGATCCCCTTTTGGGGCTATGGGGTATTTGTGATTTTCTCCCGGATGCGGGTACTTGTGATTTTCCCGCACTAGTTAGAGAGTGCATTATACATATCACAGAAGATGGCAAACATAAAGCATATATAAGTTTATATAGAGTATGAAGGATAGAGTTACTACCTGAATCCTTTTTTAGTTTAATTGTCTGTCCTAAGTTTTGAATCCAGCTCGGACTATTGGAAATTCCTATATATTAGAGTTAACAAGTAACAGGTTATTATTTGCACTACTACTGTATTTTAATTATAGTTTGTTGGTTATTTATCCCAGTTTCAACAATTTCTGCACAATATACTCTACACAGTACAGTTTCACTGTTTTCCAAAAAAAAAGCAAATTTTCAATCAACTTTAGAAATTCATAATTAATTCTAGGAAAATCCAATTTGACTAATTCTAAAGCCTATGTGAAGATTTTTAAATGTACTTTTGTGTAAAATAGTTAAGTTTGACCACAGTCATCACACGTTTCCCAGAAATTCACCAAACTCCCCTGTTCCCAGATTGCATTTCAAAAACAAGGCTCAACTTCAAAAATCCATATCTTTTAATGTACTTGTCAAAAAATCATGCTCTACCTATCAAATTAAAGCTTTATATGTCTACATATTTCATAATTTTTGGACCAGGCTTGACCAACGAATTTCATTGCAAAATAACACCGCCTCCAATGAAGCAAATCAAACAGCATTTCCTTTCAATTTCAGAAATTTCCAGATTTGCATACCAACATCCAAAAATCATGAACACATGTATTCCTACATAATTTTCCCTTCTAATCCAATGTAATCATCAACATTATTAAATTCCCATTCCTTCCCCTGGTTCTGCCTCTGGCCGAAAATCAGAACCTTAGAAGGGAAGTTGGGTTTTCTTGATTTCTCTTGATGACTTCCTTTTCGCTTATAATTACAAGATTAACTACTTAAACACTTAATAAACATGATTTGAGGAAATTTTAGTAGCATAACCCCTTAGGGTTTGTCATTCCCAAAATTACAAAATAATGAAAACAAAGCCACAAATCCAATCAACCACCAACGACAAGCAAGAATCAACAAGATAAGACAAGTTTCCTTAAGTTATTATTATTTAATTGGAATTTTGTCACATGCCTTCTCTTTTTTTCCATATGACTTATCCATTATTAAATCAACATAATTATTTCTCTTTCTTCTCTCCAAAAGTGGCGTATAATGACTGCACAAAGGGACCAAGTAAGTCTCTTAATTTGACTTCCTTCAAGTCTTGTAATAACCTTGCAAAAGCCCTTTATTACAAACTAACTTTTGACTTTTCAAAGTTCCACATTTTTGCTTCATCTTTTGTCAAACTTGATCTCTTTCCTTTTCCTCTCTACTTGGATGACATAATGGCCTTGGAAGAGGATAAATAAGCTTATTGAAATATCATAATATTGCCTCTTCAAGTATTATAACATTGGCCTACAATTGTTGACTTTTCAACTTCATTTATTTGGCTACAATTCCTCCATATTTTAGCATAATATGAACCAAGTATTTAATCCCTTTCTTACCTCTCTTTTGGATGCCAGTCACACAAGAGAAAGGGAAAAATATGGGTTTTGGATTTAATTTAACCAATGACTATTTTGCCGATACATTTTTTTGCCATTTTCACACTTGGGTAAAAAGTTGACAGAATTTTCATCAAACTTTGAAAATTCATATCTTTATTTATAGATGTCCAGTTGTAGTGGTTCTAAGGGTTATGTGACCCTTATTAAATCTATTTTGAAGGAGAAATGTTGCCTTTAGCCAACTGGATACACAACATTCCAGAAATACCATTTATTGGACACTACCACATTAACTTGCCAATTTCGCTTGGCTAACTTCACATATACATAACACTTTGTGTACAACTCCAAATGACTTAGATAACGTATCAAATTAAAGCTTCATATGTATACTTTCATTTTGGAAATATCATAGGCATTGGACATCATTTACCAATTGAAAAATTTCACACTAGACTGCCACGCTGGAAAAATACACTAGCAGCAAATCCTCATTTTATAATTTGTGTTCCAAACATAATCACGTTGTGTGTGACCACTAATTGCACTATTTTGTCATTTTATGTGCTCTTTAATTCACAATTTTATTTCATTTAATATAAGGAATTTTGGTGATTAAAATTCGGGATGTTACACCTATCATTTCATGGTACTTGGGTCCAATTACATTTAGGTCACTTAACTTTTTATTCCTCCATCTACATGGGTCCATCTTCATAAAACAATACTGAACCACTGATATATATTTAGTTGGCTTTGGCCATCTAAGATATCATACACACTTATTTATCTCCCCTTGACATTAATTCCGCTATATGCCCTTGGTCTCTCCCCCATGTTACTCCCACCTATCCAAAGCAAAGAGTTTTAAAATGAGATATAAATGTAAGAAAGTGAAATAGCTCCATGATAAACACAAATTATTGCTCATTAATAAACTCTTTGTAAAAAAATGTTGCTTATATATAAGGCCAGAGGGAATAGATATAAGAAAAATATATAAAATCTTTTTTGGCAAGGAAAGAAAAATAAAATCTTTCACTAATTATATGTCATAAAGATTATGACTTAATAAGTTTCGATAAATATTTATATGTGTGTCTATGTATATGTTCATGGTTATGTTGAATGTGTGGGTTATGAAAAAAAATGTGTGCTTTTTCTTTCATCTTTTTATCATAATAGCTATGGCTTTTTTTTAATCTTGTTGGAGGGTTATAGTAAAAAAAATGTATGTGTGTGTGTATATTGATCTTTCTACTTCGTCTACATTAGAATAGCTATTGCTTGTTTATATTCGTTGTGGTCCTGTGAGCTAGTTGAACCTGGTCATTCATATAAGTTCATAACTCATTTTGTCTCCTATAATTATCATTTTCCCATATCAAATCATATTTAATTAATTTCATTTACTTTAAATATTCAAATTAGTTAAGTAACTCATATATATTAAGGACAACAGGGGGTAATATCTACAAGTTTACTACTTTTGTTATGGTGTTAAAGCTTAAAGCTTTAATGGGAACATCTCAATTAAATCTAAATATATATATGTAATACTGGGAACATTAGGGGAAATTTTCCCATTAAAATTTTATTGGTAAAAATGACCAACATCATAATATTGGTGTGTACCACTACTATAGGGAATCACACATATATGCAACTTAATAAATAACGATTACAATGAATAAATATCATGTATGTTGAAGCGGAGTTTGCGTAAGAATACAAAATGCTAAAACTTAATCATTAAATATGCGTACTATCATGTATTGAGAGGTGGAATTTGAGAAAACAAAATATAATAGTTATAATTATTAACCGTCATGTATTTAACGATAAAATTGACGGTTCTTATGAAACAACTATCATGTAATGCTTTCAAACGATTTGTCTTCCAACCATATATTAGTGAAAAAACAAAAACATAACGGTCATAATGTTAGGATCAGCATGCACAGCGGAAGAATTTTAAAATTTTAGCAATCCTAATCGAGGATCTATCAACTGCGTTTAAACCAAGTTGGAAGGATTCATACCTTTTATAATTCAAGGTTTTCACGATCTCTAGGAGCCAACACGTCAAGTCAGCTCCTTCTACCGGTATCCACACGAATGCTCTCTAACCGAGACTGCGTGCTAGCGCCTCTAATGTCTCTTAGGGTTTTCCTTACGGCTCTCAATTCTCATGTGCATATTAATATATCTGCTCTATCAAGTTTATAACCTATGAGGGCTATTTTCAAATTTCAAAATTAATCATCATTAATTATGAAATTAATTAACTATTAATTATCTTGATGAGCTAATTAAATAAATTCAGTTTAAATTAAATCTGTCCAACAGTTTTAATTTAACCTATTTATTTAATCTAAATAAAGAGCCATTAGATTTAATTTATCATCATAAATTAAATCTGAGATACTCTATCTCTATCATGTTAGTTATTAAATTTCATATCTCTTAATAAATTAAATTTAAAACTAACATAATATAATAATATCATATAATATATATACACACACACTCACACACATATATATAAGATATATATTTCGAAAATATATATATCTAAATAATATTATTAATGAATTTTATATTATATATATATATATATAATTCGTCCACCCTAAATTAAACATTATCTCGTGTTGGGCCATTCTTGTGTGCGACCCTGTAGGCCCATATGAAGTTGCAGTGGGCCAATAACTATACTAACCCAAAAGTCGCAAGCGGCCTCTAGCAAGACATTACGACTACCCAATTCAAATGAGGATCGTTATCACGATGCAACCTGTCATACAACCATGTCACGTCCCTTTTGTCACACGATATATCGATCAAGGATAAGGCATGGATAATGTCATCCTCTTGTTCCTGACCATTACTTTCTCGATTCCTGAGTAGCCTGATAATAGAGACGGAAACTCCTTTCCATCATAGTATGGCCATACATTTCTCAGACTCACTCATCGAGGGGCCCAGTAATATCTCTCTACTAATGTGAGGGACAAATTCCATCTTGATCATTCATATTCCTCTACATGAAAAACCACCAAGCCTGATCGTAGCCTTTATCATCACCCGGTCAAAAGTGACTTTTGACTAGTTCAAAGCTTAGCAACTCTCATGTAGGAATCCATGATGACCTCAGGTCTATGGGCATTGTGACGTGGTTATACATGAGAAAAGCTTATGACTTGATCCATGTAGCTTTCTCATAGTGGGTCGGTCGAGCACCTTGTACTCTTACAAGTGCCTAAGACTTTGATTCATATCTTCATATCTTATCAAAGTCATACTGATCTTATTTCATCTCTGCTCCCGCATAGATGACCGACCAAGGACATTTTAGGACAATCTTTATGAATTATCCAATGATACAATTATCACAATTAACATGCAAATAATATGATAACAGAATAGAGAAATTTCATTAAAATAATGTTCAAGTACAATGATTGGCCCTTGGGACACAATTTCCAACACATAACAATTGACCATAAAGTATGAATGGGATCAATGACATTTCTTAAGAAACAACCTTCATGAAACACTTTCAAACAGGTCTTCCCCAACTTTAATGTACTCTAATTTAAAGAGCCTTTTCATAATTCTCATTTTCCCCGACACCAAGTACCAATTCATTAGTCATAACCCTAAATCATAACATTGTTGGACCTTTATTTAAACTCACCTATTCCTTTTTATTCTTACTACTTTTTATAATCGGCCTCCTCCTTCTCTCCTTTATCATATTAAGGCCCGAGGGAGCTCTTCCTCCTCCACCACTACATCCTCCTCATCATTTTAAGAATGTTGACTGCTTGTACGTATATTTACTTGAGTGTAAAAAAAATTATCTACTTGCTTGATATTCTTTATAGTTGTTGTAGTTAATAGAATTAGTGATGATTCGATTTACGGAAGTTTTGATTTGAAAATGATACAATTTTATGCATATATTTTTAAAAAGCAAGGATGTTTAACGAAGTTAATAGAGGTGCATTTTTGCTTCATTTTGAAAAGTTCATGTGAATTTTTGCAGCCAAGATTTGATTGCACTTTTTAAAAAAGATAATAGGTATTATTTCTCCTTTACCTTTGATATTATTTACTGCTCTTGATGGCCATAAAAATATGTTATTTGCTCCTCTTATACATAAATTGTTTGATATGTAGGAATACTTCACATACCAAAATTTTGATGCTATAAATAGAAATTAAGGGAGTAATACATAAAAAAATATTGGTATATGGACATTCGTTTTATCTTGTTAGAGAGTTGGATCATAAAAGGTTGATGAGATATTTAACTCTTATGATTTGATCCGATGCTACTGTGGTATATATCATCTGGCTGACATGTTCAAACACTATCCGGACACTAGGGTTTTTGTAGAGGGAAACAACTGCCATGGAAGCCTTATGAGGGAACTACACCACTACAGTTCAAGTTGAAAGGCACGTTAATAATGGCGACTCACCACAAGTGATCAACCTAAATCCATAGGATCCCGCACCTCATCATCATTATTTAAACACACAGAGACATTGATCCCACACCTTAAGGACTTGCTTTCTTCTGTCTTTGACTTCTTCCCACCCCTTGCCGGCCGTCTTGCCATCATCCCTAAAGACGATGATGGTGACACCTCCTCAGTCTTCATCACTTGCAAAAATGCTAGAGTAAGCTTTGTTCATGCCACTGTGGAGACTACTACAGTTGCAGACATTATTGAACCAACTTATGTTCCTCAAATTCTCTATTCCTTATTCCTAGCCAAAAATTTCAAGAACTTTGAAGAAATTCATATCCTATTATTGGTGATTCAAGTCACAGAGCAAGTGGATGGCATCTTCATTACTTCCTCAACAAACCACTATCTTGCTGATGTGAAGCCAGATTGGGATTTGTAGAATACATGGGCAAAGATTTCTAGAAATGGTGTAAATTACTTAGGGTTGGATTCAATGCTCGCTACCTTTAAATGATGGTTTCCTTATGGTGATATTGAACGCCTTACACAAATTCCATTCAAAGAAATGATGGAGAATTAGAATAAGGCCTTCATTAATTTGGTTCAACCAACCGCATTATGTAGGAGGGTAGTTCACTTTAAAAAGGATAAAATTGCTAAAATTAAATCAAAAGCTAAGTCAGAGGTAGAGGATAGTGTCATTAGCAACAAATTCTCATCCTTGCAAGTTGTTCTTAGCCCATAAGAGAAATTTACTTATAGAATCCTTACATATGCAAGATCCAGAGTTTTTCACCTACCAATTCCTAATGAATATTTTGGAAACATGGTGCAATTCACTACAGTAATGACAATGAAACTAAAGGACTTAATGGGAGATAGAGGGCTTAGGGCTTTTGCTTCAAAGATGAACAAGGTAATCTCATTATGCATAAAAGAGAAGGCCGCCAATGGTTTATCTCGGCCCCGTCAAAACAAGGTCCTTGTAAGAGTATGCTTCTCCACATATTTTGTAATATCCCAAAAAGTGATTAAGGGCTAATGACTTTAAAAGTGGATATAATTATTGTTGAATAAACACTTTTGGAGAATGTGTGATGGGAATTTGGATATTTTAATGATTCCAATGGCTTCCTTGTGAAAATTTATGTGGGAATGATGTTTGGTATGAAAATGGAACCATTGGAAGTTGAGATGCAAAATCTGAAATTCTGTCCAGTGAAACTCTATTCTGGGCAGTCTTCTCGTGTGGATGTTTTGACTAGGCAAATGAAGTCAGAAAATGATGAAACTTTCCAGTCTTAAATTTCACATCCCAAGCTTCAAAATGGACATATAATTTGTGCCATTTCGTTTTGGGAAATGGGAGATATGACTGTCCAAAGTTTGAGGTCGAAAATGGACTCTGTTTTGGGGCAATGATGAAATTTGTGTAATTCTGGAATTTTGTGGTGATTTCTGGTAATGGCTCATATTTTTCCTATAAAGAGGACTTAAATACCTTTCATTTGGCTTTGGGATCACCTCATTTCGATGTTTCTAGAATTAGTTATGATTTTTCAAAGTTTGGGCAGAAAATCTGCCAGAAAATCCGAAAATGGGAATTATGACATCATCTCACTAAAAGATGACATCAGCATGGAATTAGATATATTCTCATCTTCTTCAGCTCATTTCTGTCGTGATGAACCAGCTGCACTAGTGAGAGAAAGTTGAGAGCTCTTAGAGAGAGAAAGAGGAGAAATCTCGCAAGGTAAGCCGATTTCTCCGACGATTTAGCTCCTAACGCGTATAACTCCGATTCTAAACTACTCCTCTTTGTTCTTTAAGGTTTGGAAAGCTCAAATTGGGTGTTTTAAAAGTTAGGGTTTGCTGCCATTTTTGGGAAAAGCTTGTTGGAGCTTGAGGTAACTTCCAAACCTTCGTATATTAACTATTCTGGCTGTTGTGGGCAATTTAATCGGTGAAATTTCGCCGGATTGCCATTGGTTTTAATTCTTGGAAATGGGTTTTTCTAGGGGTTATGCTGCCCAAATTGATACTAAATGGTAGTTGTAACTTAATGAAATAGTCAATAAAGTGGTTAGGAGTAGAAAGGAACGTGTTTACGGAGCCGAAATCGTAAAACCCCGATTTTCTCCTAAGAGCTCATATATTTCGGTCAGGGGTCTAAATGGGTCTTAGAGTTGGATTTTCAATGATTTGATGGTTCCATTGAGTTCAGGGGCGAAAATTAGGTGGGGTTACAGTTGGGCACTTTTTCAAAAAAGGCCGAGAAAGCATAATTACGGAAACACCCCTAAAACCCTAAAAGTAGGGCTGCCAAGGGCAATTTCGTAATTTGACATTGAATTTGATAATTCCGAGTCCGGAAATGGATTCCTTGGGCGGAAATATGTTAGGATAGCCCAGATTAGAATTTCGGGAAAAGTGCAACCGGACCGGGTACGGCGGGCCCGGGCCGGGTCCCCGGGGGTAGTTTTATAAATTTTCATTATAGACTAATATAACCCCAAGTAACACTATGGAAGTGTCTAAATGGTGCATTTGGAATTGTAGGATTCGATATTTGCCGCCCTCGGGAGCCCGCAGTGCCAAGAAACGTCGGGAAAGGATCAGGTAGTGACTCTCTCTCTTATACTATGTATAAAGCTCTGTATGTGTGTGTTATCATTGTTATGTGATGATTCTTTGATGCTGCTGCGATTACAGCTGGTGATAGCTGTCGTTTACAGCGCAAGCTGTCGTTTACAGCGCAAGCTGTCGTTTACAGCGTAAGCTGTCGTTATTGTGATTACAGCGTAAGCTGTTGTGATTATTATTACAGCGAGAGCTGTCGTATTATGCATACAGCCGTGAGTGCTGTCGTTTGTGGTGAAAACCATGTATCTTTGAGATTGCTGCTGCTGTTGCTGGTTGTGATTTATATACATGCTTTGTGTTATGCATTGTGTGAGTGGTTTGTTACTACTGGGATTCGCTCGAATCTCATTCTTTCCTATGACTAACATTTCAGACAAGGCATGTGGCTCAAAGGAGAAGCGGCCAACCCGAAGCACTTAGGATCTTTAGTGATACTAAGGATTTTTGAGATGTTGGTTATCTACTTTAAACTCGGGATTACTGTATATCCTGAATCAGGAACACTACATTCGATTTTGGTTGTGTAATCCCCTAGTAGATACTTGTAACCTCTAGATTATATAAGTATAGGACCCGGGAGTTGCCGGGGATTTGGTTATACACTCTGTTATACATGAATGTAGATAAACTGCACAGGTAATTATATTCGAATTTTGAAATGGAGACCAGGAACAGGAAGAGATTTTGAATGTTTTGTGAAAACCTTACTACAAAGTAGGAGATTGAAATGAGTTTAAGTTATCCGATGGTCTCTAATCCGAATTAAATGTGCATTATCGAATTATAATTATGTGATTAAAGACAGGGTGTTACATATTTCACAAGAAAAACTTGGAGGTTAAATAGCATTCATACCTCTCGAAGAATTCTTCTCTATCTTTGTCTCAAGTCAGTCAAACTGCTTGGCCATATCTTTAAGTTGAGTGGCAATTTCCACATATAGATTGGATGTATTGGAAGAATTAGGCTCCTTATGAGTCTTGTAGCCAGAGCGTGCTTTATCAGATTGTTGCAAGGTGCTAGAGACAATGTCATTATACAATATCAATAAATCCGAAACCCTAATCTTGCCAATTCACTATTAGAGGCATTGTTGAGCATATCAAAAGGGGGTACGTCTAATCCAGCCACAAAAGCTTATATTAAAACACAGGTCTTTTACTCATGGTTGGGATAACTGTGCCATATTACCTTGAATATCTCCCAGGCTCCCATGCCTCATAGAAGAGCTCACCCAGTTGTTGTTGAAAACCCAAATATTTAGCTCTTTGAATAGCTCATCTACCCCTTGGAATAAATCTTGCCTTGAGCTTATATGCTAGTTCATCCCAAGTAGTGGTTAGGTTAGGAGGTAAAGCTATAAGTCAATCTCTTGTCTTTTTATCAAGTGATAGGAGGAAGAGTCTCAATCTGAGTGCATAAAGAGTTACTCCTTGAAACTTAAAGTTCTCACATGCTTGTAGAAAGTATGTCAAATGATCAGTTGGACCTTCATTTTGATTTCCCAAAAATAGACTAATCATCTGGATCATTTAAAGCATGGCTAGCTTCAACTCAAAGCTTATCTTAGTAATGGTCGGTAATTAGATGCTAAATTGATAAGTGGTGTTCTCTTGCTCCAAATACTCATCTAAAGTATGATCTAATTCATCATCATTGAAGTATTCCATGTTGTAATATGGATTTGGATATGGTGGTCTTGGTTGCTCTAGCTCCGGTCTAGGTTCAAGTGCTTGGATTTGTAAGATTGATTGTTCTCTCAAAGTTGGATGTTGTTAAATATTAGGCACTTAATATTGAGTTTTAGGTACCATGTCAATATCCTTAGAGAAATGTTCTCCAACTATACTGTCAAGAACAACTTCTAGATCAGTTTGCAAATGGAGCACCCTCAAAGCTCAATAATGGCTGACACCCCATTCAAGCCCTATATTAGTAAGCACCCTTAAAACTTAATAATGGCTGACACCCATTTAAATTGCTATAGCGACAGATACCCTCAACACCCAGTAACAACTGGCACCTTTTTAAAGCCCTGTACTGGCAGGAACTCTTAAAGCCCATTACAGCCGGCACCCTTTTTCAAGCCCTTTATCGGCAAACACCCTTATAGCCCAATAATAGCTAGCACCCTACTTTCAATCCCTCAATCGGTAGGCACCCTCAAAGTCTAGTAATTGCCGGTAGCCCTTTTAAGCCTTGTATATGTAGGCACCCTAAAAGCATAGTAATAGCTGACACTTTTTTAAGCCCTGTATTAGTAGTCATTCTCAAAGCTCAGTAATGGCTGTCACTATTCTTTCAAAGCCCAGTAACGGCTGGCACAATTCTTTTAAAGCCCTGTAACTTCAAGCACTATTCTTTCAAAACCCTGTATTGACAGGCATACTTAAAGCCCAATAATGGCTGACATAATTCTTTTAAAGCTCTATAATGGTAGTAGGCACTATTCTTTCAAACCCTTATATTAGTTAGTACCCTAAAAGCCGAGTAATAGCTTGTACAATTCTTTTAAAAGCCCTATATCTAAAGGCACCCTAAAAGCCCAGTAATGTCTGGCATAATTCTTCAAAGCCCTGTAATGGTAGGCACTATTCCTTCAAAGCCTTGTATTAGTAGACACCCTCTAAGCACAGTAACAACTGATACAATGCTTTCAAAGCCTATATTAACAGGTATTATTCTTTGAAAGTTTTATCCTATTAGGCACTAGTCCTTTTCAAGGCCAGTAACAGCAGGCACAATTCTTTTATATACCACCAAAGTCCTACGAAATTAGTTACTTCACTTCTATGCTAGGTGATCATCATCTAACTCTACTAGTGTTCTTATCCCCATGAACCAAGTAAAGAGGGCCATAGACACTGTATTTTGTCCAAACCCTCTTTAGTTCTAAAGGGCACTCTATTCTTTTGGCTGGACAAAAGACATGTTCTTATCTTTACTTGTTTCATAAACGAGAATTTCACTTTCCTCAGCTACGAAACAAGTAAAGAAGGACAACTGTGAATATCACATTTTGTCCAGGCCTTACTCAAAAAAAATGAAAAAAAGAAAAAAGAAAAAAAAATCCTCTTTTAATCCTTGCACATCTAAATTAATAAGCAAATGACATTGATGGAAATTGGATTGTAATTAAAATTTGAAAAATGATCATCATTATTGGTGATTATCTTACAATTGAGGCTTGTAATAAATGGCAACAAATTTTAAAACAATTTATCTCATTGATGCTAACTGATATTAAGATTGGGAAATTTAGTGTGAAGTCATTATAGAGAAGGAAAAAAGTAGAAATTAAAAAATATAAAAGCTATATGTCAATGATAGTGGTTAGGTTTAAAATTAATACCTAATAAAGAAGTTGACGAAACTTTAACTCGCCATCTCCTTGTTTAAGACCTTATAAGCAAGCTCTTGGCTTACAACTTCCTGATGGTCTAGTAGGTCAAAGATTTCTATCTTAAATTTGACCATTAGATATGGGTATGAAGCAAAGACCTTGTTAGCAAACTTCTGGAGGAACTTTCGGGCAAATTGACCAATAGGCTTATTTTGTGATAAAGACTTGTTCCCATATTTAGGGGCAGGATGCTTCCTCTTCTTGGATTGAGTGGGGGTCTTGAACTGAGTGGGGGGTAACTTCTTTTGAGTGGTGGACTTCTGGTCGGCCTGCATAGTCTAAGTATTTGGTGAAGCCACGTAACCAAGCTATTTATAGGCCCTCCCATTATATCTGTGCCTTTGGTAGGTAATGGGAGTAGATAGTTGGGATCGATGTTAGTGTTAATGTGAATATGTGACTTATTGCAACTATATAGTGTCTAGTGCTATTGGAAAAATACTCAACATTTGCTAAACCCTTAGGCAGATCATGGGGGAAATGTGTAGCTACCTCTAATACTTAGGTTGTCATTTCCCCCTTCTTGCTTTATACAATGATCCTTCAACTTCTATTGTGTGAGAAATAGTATTTTTTGTCGTGTTTCTTTGCATTGTTTATGGAGCTTTTTATTTTTCATTCTTGTTATTTCATTGAGGTTGCTGCTAACCATAATATTATGTCCTGGTCAATCCAAAGCCGGCTCCCCTGAGAAGACTAGGATGGTTAGACCCCAATAGCCAATACGTCATCATCCGCTGTAAGGTAGCCTTGCGTTGTAACTTTCACAAACATGGCTTGTTGTGAATTTAACAATAATGTTAATATAAATAGTTAAATTGAAGACATTACTTCCATGAATCAGGGACTAATATTAATAATTACCATTTTATTAACAACCTCCTTCACTTGAGGATCGTCAAAAGTGCCATCTTTATTTTGCCTCACCACTAATCAAAATTCATGACAAGGAGGTCTACTATTGTCCCCATTCTTAGTAGACAACTTTTGAGTAATGCAAGCATACCCCAGGTTTGCCCTCCCTTATAGGGATACTTATTGTTCTTCACCCTCTCCCTAGTTACTCAACTTAATTCCTATAAAAACACATAACACTTTAGGTAATATGACAAAGATACATGCAAGTCTTATGAATTTCGAGTAACAATTACTTGGAATGACTGGTCATGACGTGAGATGACAAATTCTCTCTAGTCATCCAGTTTAATGGTGGACCAAAGATCCACAGGAACTTCTGTCTCATCAGCCTCTTCAGGATTCTGTAAATATGCCTTCGTCAATGCATAACAGAATGTGTGTAGTGATTTTCTATCCTTATTGAGGACAAATTTCCTAGAAGTTTTATTTATATGATATGCAAACTGCAAAGCACACAATTCAAGTTCATATTTTTTAAAAGTACATAGCAAGTAATTAGGCATATTTACCTCACCCTCATATTGTTCTAAATAATGTATGCGTAATCTTTCTGTACTAAACGCTAGTTTCCCACCATCATAGGAACGTTGGTGCTTGTCGTTACACTGATATAGCTGATAAAGTGTGATGGCTCAAGAGGTTGACCCTTATTATTCCATGTCATGTGAAATTTTCCCCCAAAGACTTGCTTCGTTCACAAAGTCAAGGTGCAATAGCTCCTCCTTATAATATCACGCACTTCTTCTAACACCTATTCTTGGGAGTTTCAAGTTCGCATAGAGGCATTATCAGTGCCGAAGGAAGTAGAACTGAAAATTTTACCTAGAAAACAAAACTCATCCAGTCAACCATAGAGAATAGAGCAATGAGTTTTCCAGAAAAACATGATGCATGACTAAGGTCAAAACCTAGCTAGGCAAGATAAAGTAAAAATAAAGGAGAATGTTGATGTAGAATGGATAATGTGAAATGCAGAAGAGCAATCATACCTTAAAATAAGGAGAATAAAGCATGTAAAGGAATGCGACCTAGGTAGTGTAATGACCCAAAATGGGATTAAGGGATAATGACTTCAAAAGTGATGTAATTATTGCTAATTAAACACTTTTGAAGAATATGATGTGAATTTCGATTTGAATATGTTGCAATCAATGCTTAAACCCTGCATTCGAGCATAA
Source organism: Inga laurina (assembly GCA_963855925.1). Lineage (NCBI taxonomy): Eukaryota > Viridiplantae > Streptophyta > Magnoliopsida > Fabales > Fabaceae > Inga > Inga laurina. The sequence goes on along the minus strand of OY979712.1, from coordinate 12,977,344 downwards.
TTGTATGACAAAGCTTAAAATAAACCTTAATGGTAGGGAGCGTGCATGATTGAGTGAAATAAAGATAAAAATGTGTTTGGTGGTGATCCAGTGAGAATTGCCAAAATCAGGGGCAAAATGGGAAAAAGGAAAGTTACCGACCAATTGGTCAGTTACTGAAGAGGAAACTCATGGGTAACTTGAAGGTCAATGGTGAGGATTAACTCTCAAGTGATCCATAGGGTGGAAGTTTGTGTGCATGTACTTATGTGTGATCATGGAAGGAGAAATAAAGGTGAAACAAGAAAGTGACACTTGTCAACATGAGAGCCATGGATTGGTCAAATTATCAAACCTCTTTTTCCTCTCTCTTCCATCTCTAAGTCGGCCAAAAGGCCATTTGGAGCCCCAAAAATCTGCTTCCATCTTCATCATCCTCACCATCTCATTTCTCTCTCATCCAACCTCATTTTCGTTGAGATCAAGCAAGAAAGAGAAAGTGAAAGGTGAGTATTTGGTCTTGTAAATAGCCTTGTATGCTCAAATCTTCTTCATTAAACTTGTTCATGGTTATGAGAGCTTCACCTCTATGGTTTCAAATTTTTGAAAGGTGGTGTTTTGGTGGTTAAGAAAATTTGAAAGTTGAAGAATCAAGGGATTCACTTTGGGAAGAGAAAGAGGTAAGAATTTCGCACATTTTGACCTGACTAGTGTAACCATTGGTTAAATTCTGAGATTTGTGATTTTTGCCCAGATTTTCATGTGAATTTTGAAATGTATGAATTGGTTAGTGTATTGTGTTGGAATTGGTATCAAGTTGTGTCTTTGTGCCATTGAAATTGATTTGGAATTTTGGAATAGAAAGGATTGCAATGTTGAGTTTTGAATTGTGTGATTATGTAACATGTGCGGCTATTGTGTAACATGTCAAGGGGAATTGAATTTAGTTGTTTTGATGGCTCCAATGGATTCCTTGCAAAATTTTGCCTGAAAATGGTGTTTGACTGAAGTTTGGGAACCATTGGAAGTCAATGTGTGAAATCTGGAAAATCTGTAATTTTGCTAATTCTAAAATGCAGTGCAGGGACCCAACTTTGCATGATATTTTGTCATAGAAAATGGTGTCTAAATGTTATGAAACTTTCCATATTTGAAGTTCACATTGCAAGATTTCCATGCATATAAAATTTATGTCATTCTGAGTTTTGTGCAAAAAGTTATAGACATTTGAAAATCAGCCAGGAGTCAGATCATTGGTTGGCCGTGGCCCAAAACTTTTTGACCTTCTTTTGGCCTTGGCTCAAGGATGCTGGCTACGACCCAAAAGTTTTTGAACTGAATCTGGTCGCGACCTAAAGGTGCTAACCACGGCCCAAATCTTTCTGACCATCTGTTGGCTGTGGCCCAAAGGGGGCTGGCCGCAGCCAACCATTCAAATTTGGAATTTTGAACTTTCGAAGATGGTCTTAGAGTAAGCTTTTCCCAACCCTTTAGGCATGGGTCTAAGCTTCTAGTAGCCACCCCAAAGAGTCCAAATGATAACCAACTTTAAGTGTTGTTAAAGTAAGAAATTAGAGTAGAGAATTTAATCTGTCGTTCTTGATTTTGGTTTCTAGGATTTGATATTTGTCCTGATCTTGAATGAACCATACCTGAGCACGCTAAAAAAGAACTAGGTAGTGACTCTTCTCTTATACTATATGTAAATGCATTGTATGTATGTTGATCATGTATGTGATGATTTGTGATGATGCTGCTCTTCTAGCTGGTGATAGCTATCATTATACAGCGCAAGCTGTCGTTTTACAACTCAAGCTATCATTATACAGTGCAAGCTGTCATTTTATACCGTAAGCTATCGTTATATGATTATAGCGTGAGCTATCGCATTGTGTATACAGTCGTGAGTGCTGTCGTTTGTGCTAATACTGCTACTGCTATTTGTGATTTTCTTGCATGCTTTATGCTTATATATTGTATGAGTGATTTGTTGCTACTGAGATTCTCTTAAATCTCATTCTTTCCATTTGACTAACCTTTAGACAGGGCAAATGGCTCCAAAGGAAAAGAGACAACCAGAAGCGGCTAGGATTCCTTAGGAATATTTGAATTTGGTTGTTGGTTATCAATTTTGATTTGGGATTACTGTATGTAGATGAGATATTATTTTGGATTTGGTTATGTAATCCCCTAAATAGGAATTGTATAAACCCTTAGTTCATATATGAAACCCGGGGGTTGCCAAGATTTTTGCTGTACACTCTGATATGTATGAATGTAGCTTAACTGCATAGGAGAATTATATTTGAGATGTGATTCTAAGACCAGGTGATCTAAATTGTGAAATAATTTTATAAAAACTCCATTTCAAGGAGAGGAGCGAAAATAAAATTTTGTTATCCGTTGGTCTCTAATCCTTTCAATTACACATCTTCGAATCATAATTACTCTTTATAAGGAAGGGGGTTATAGCTAGGGCTCTGAAATGAAAAAAGCAAGTTAGGGAAATTGAAGCAACTAGAGTGGTTGTCAAACCAAAGTTCAAAGAAAGTAGTAGAGGATGTGGTTCACTTGAAAGTGACTGTCGATGGCCGAAAAAGTCAACTAGAGTTATAGGGTTCCGAAGGTAAAAGAGAAGGAGGAGGAGGAAGGGGAGGAGCTTGTGGAGGAGGTGGTGATGGTGGAAGAGGAGAGTGAGGATGACGAGAAGCAAGAGGAGGAAGGTGGTGGAAAAAGCTCTCTAGCATCTTACCATGATGAGGGAGAGAAGGATGAGGTTATGAAAATGTGCTTTTTAGAAAAGTACTAAGAACAAAAGGCATAGGTTAGTATAAATAGAATTAAATACTTCGCTCAAAAGTATTTAACTTATGAGCACCGAGACTTGGTGTTAGACAGAATGAGGTTTCGAAAAGGTACATTTTAGATTTATTCTTTACATAACGGTTGTTATTATGAAGTCTCATTTTTGTCATTCATACTTTACGGTCAATAGATATGACTGTTATGTTTGTGTTTTTGTTGATATAATTTGGAAGACAAATCATTTATATGTGTAAAATGATGGTTTCGTATTAAGAACTATTATTTTTCTAAGCAAAATAAATGATGGTTGTTAACTACAATTGTTATTTTTATATTTTTGTGATTTTCGCCTCGCAATACATGGCAATGCTCATAAATAACCATTACATTTAAGCCTTATATATCCTTACGCGACCTCCATCTTGACATATATGTCATTTATTTGATATAACTGTTATTTATTAAGGGTTATATAGGCTCAAATCTTTAGTAGTGAAACTTTAGCAGGTATGTTGAAATTAGATTTGTTTAATTAGATTTGAGATTTTTTCATGTTTTAATATTTGCCAATTTTTACTATATATATATATATATATTCCAATTTTCATATTTATATCATCCTTTTACAGTTACTGGAACTCTGGTGTACTAACACGAGATCGACAATCTACAACAAAAGCATTGAAGAATATTGTAGAATTTTTTTAATAGATTTTATTTTAGAATTCAAAAAATTATAAGATAATGTTCTAGAGTGTTTAAATGATTAATTTCTTTTAAGTTGTATGATGTTTATGTATAATGTATTGAATTTTGAACACTATAAATAAAAACTTTTATTTAATATTATTATCTTGTTATTATCAGTGATTATATTGTGTTTTATATAAGAAATATTAATAATAAAATTAACTAAAAACAAATAATAAAAATAACTAATAAGAAAATAAAGCCAATACATTACGATTAATTATTAACAAATAACAGCTATATATAACCTCAATATATTATAGTTTGGAACCATTATGTATCTTGCATTAAGCATATATAGCGTAAGCATATATGACAGTTCGGAATCATAATTTATGGCTAATAATAACCATCATATATTAGTGATTCTATAGTAGTGATCGTGCTAAGAATAGCAACAATTCTTTTACATTTTTATGGCCTGTGATGTATCATAATTGTTGTGAATATTAAGTGGTAATACATGGTGACTTGGTTATTAGTTGTAATTGTTGAATGCATTCCTTTAGTTCATTATTGTCAGTTGTGTTGAAACTATTTAATTTTGGGTAATTAATATGCAAGGTGGCTTGGTGTTGATTATTCTAATTAAAACAAGTATAAGGCAAAACCCTTAGAGTCTTTTGAAGCAAGCTAACTCTCAAATGATTGAAATGATGATAGCCTAAATCATTATGCTAGAGGATTTCTTTTTAACAAGAGAAAATAATATTTCATTAAAACTATCAAAAGAGAGATACAAGGCCCAAAATTAAAAGGTATGGAAAAAAGAAAGTCTGAATACATAACAATGCAAAGAAATCCTAATAATAAACTAACCCTAATATAATCTAGTGGGAGCCGCCTCTACTGCCAAGAACCTTACAACCTTCTATTAGTTCAAGCCTTTCACCAAAGAGGGAGGGTAAATTGGGTAATATTAAAAATTTCAAATTTAAAAATAAACTTAATGATAGAGTTAGAGAGATATCATCGAAGAGATAGACACACGAGGTTTATACTGGTTCGGTCTAACCACTTGACCTTCGTCTAGTCCCTATAAATCCTTATGAGTATTTCACTATGCTTCTAAGATTAGCCGGGCTCCTGGTGCCTCAGTACAAGAAAGTTTCTTCTCAATGAACACTCGGTCCCCTTTAAACTTTGCAATCAATGCCCGTACATAAGGTCCTACTACCTTGAGCTACTGACTATAATAACTTATTCAAAGCAATATCTATTAAAGAGTAAATGAAATAATCACAAATACAAAAATTCTCACAATAACATAACACAATTTTTAGCAATAAATGAAACCGTTAAAGTTTACTGAAGTAGGTGCCTTTGTAGTGCCCCAAAATGTGATTAAGGGCTAATGACTCCAAAAGTGAATGTAATTAATGTTAAATAAACACTTTTGGAGAATGCGATGTGAATAGTGGTTTGAGTATGCTTTAATTAGTGCCCAAACCCTATATTTAAGCTTAACTGTAGATTAATACCTAAATTGAATTAAAATAAAGGGAGGGCGCATGGTATGGTACAATGAAATTAGGAAAATGTGTTAAATGGTGATTCAATAGGAATTACCACAGTCAAGGGCAAAATAGGAAAAAGAAAAGTTGCCAGCCAATTAGTCAGCTACTGGAGAGGAAATTCACTAATCACTTGAAGCTAATGTGGAGTGTTTACTTGCTAAAGAGATTATGAGAGAGTGATCATATGCTTGCAAACACACGGAGGAAGTGGTGAGATGATGACAACTGTCACCATATGAGCCATGGAATTATGGTCAGATATTCAACTCATTTTTCTCATCCCTCTTGCCTCCAAGTTGGCTAAAAGAAGCATGGGAGGCCAAATTGTTGTTTCATTCTCCCTCATTCCAACAGCCATTTTTGTTCTCAACCAAGGAAGAAAGAAAAAGGAAAATGTGAGATTTTGACATTGTAGATGACCTTTTTGGCTCAAATCCTCTTCTTTAATGTTGTTCAATTTGATGAAAGCTTTAAACCTATGGTTTTAGATTCTTAAGAGGAGGTGTTTTAGAGCATGAGAAAATTTGAAAGTTGGAGAATCAAGAAACAAGCTTTGGAAAAGGAAAGAGGCGAGTGAGAGCTTCCTCTTAATATATACATTATGACTATTAGTTGAACTTTGGAATTTCTAGATTTTACCCCTATTTTTCCTGTCATTAGGGTCTTATGAAGTGTATGGTGTTTTAGTAGTGGAATTGGTGTCTCGTTGTATAATTTGAATAATGAAATTTGTTTGAATTGGTTTGGAACTTTGAAGGTTGAGTTTGGCAATTTGGTTGTTTGTGTTGCAATGTAGTCAAAACAGGACATGTGTAGATATACTGTGAATTTGGTTGTTTTAGTGGTTCCATTGGTTTCCTTGTGAAAAAATGTGTGGGAATAGTTTTGGTTTCCAATTTTTGAGCCATTGGACACTTTGGTTGAAAACTTGAATTTTGGAAAGGGTTAAGTATAAAATGTTGTGCAGGGGACCAACTTTGCATGGTAATTTGACATAACAATGGTGTCATAATGTTGTGAAATTTTCCAGATTTGTAGTTCACATTGAAAGCTTTCTATTGATATAAAGTTTGAGTCATTTTGATGTTTGTACAAAGAGTTATGGTCATTTGAAAAGCAGCCAAGAGACAGATCTGTGGTTGCCTACGGCCAATGATATGGGCTACGACCCAAATGGGGTTGGCCACAGCTCAAAACTCTCAGACCTGTTCTTAGCCGCAGCCCAAGGATGCTGGTTACGGTCCTAATCTTTCTGACTTATTTATGGCCATGGCCAGAGAATCTTAGCTGCAGCCCAAAACTTTCTGACCATCCGTTGGCCGCGGCTAGTGGATGGCTTGGCTGCGGCCAACCCTTCAAAAATGACATTTTGAACTTTCAAAAGATGGTTTTTGGTCAAGTCTTTCCCAACCCTTTAGGCATATGTTTAGGTTTCTGGTAGCCACCTAAAGGTCTCAAATTATAACCAACCTTAAGTGTTTCGAAATTAAGAATTTGGAAAAGGAAATAACACTACGTAACAACCAAATTCCCACTTTAACAAGTTTGGTCTTGGGTCAATACATTGGACACAAACCCACCAATAACCAAACTTGGTCTTTCCAATCCCAATCAAAATCAATGACACCATAACACATTCTAATACCATTTCCCACACATCACCATATCTAACTCATTCATTTCCAATTCTCATGAAATCAGGGTAGAATTCCTCAAATATCAAAACTTAACCAATAATTACAACATATATATCAAAATTCCACAAATGCTCACCTCTTCAACTTCCAAAGGCTAGTTTCTTGATTCTCTGGCTTTCAAACTTGTTCAAGCTTTAAAACACCTTCTTTCAAAAATCTAAAGCAATCAAGATGAAGCTCTCATCAAGGTGAATAACATTAAAGAAGGGCATTTGAGCATTTGAGAACATTAATAACATCAAAATCTCACCTTTCACTTTATCTTTCTTCCTTCAATCCCACCGAAAATGGAGGCCAAGGAGGAGAAATGAGATGATGAAGATGAGATCAATTTTTGGTTTTCCCCATGCCCAAAAACCGACTTGAGGGAGAGAGGAGAGAGGAAAAATGCTTTGACAATTTTGACCACATCCAATGGTTCCTCTTTTGACACATGTCATGATCTTAGTCTCTCCACCATAATTCCATTTGAACTCAAAGTACATGATTCCACCCCACTTGATTCCTTGATAGGTGAATCTCAACCATTGATCTTGAAGTTACCAATGAGTTTCCTCTTTGGTAACTGACCAATTGGTCGGTAACTTTACCGTTTTACCCTTGATTATCACAACATATACCAAATCATCCTTAAACATATTTATATAATTCCTTTAACTCAACCATGCGCCCTCCCTTATATTTTGACCAAATTTCGACACTAATTCACAATTAACCTGAAATACAGGGTTTAGGCACTGGCTATAACATATTCAAGTCAAAATTCACATCTTATGCTTCAAAAGTGTTTGATTAACATTAATTACATCACCTTTGAAGTCATTAGCCCTAAATCACAATTTAGGATATTACAATTCTCCCCCCGTAAAATAAATTTCATCCTCAAAATTTATCACACGACTTGAGCCATAAACTCCAGATACCTTCTTCTCATATCCTCTTCCGCTTCCCAAGTTGCCTCCCTCTGGGTCAATCCCCTCTAGATCACTTTCACATACGAAATACTTCGGTGTCTGAGCCGTCATTCTTCTCGATCAATGACTTGCTCTGGCTCCACCGCATACGTGAAGTTGTCTTGTAGCTCGACTTCTTCATACTTAATAATGTGAGATGGATTTTGTTGGTACTTTTTTAGTTGGGAAACGTGAAACACATCATCGAGCCTACTCAAGTTTGGGGGTAGGGCTGCTTGATAAGCAACAGGCCCAATTCTTGCCAGAATCTCAAAAGGACCTATATACCTCAGGCTTAGATTCTTCTGCTTGGTAGCTCTCCCAATGCCGGTGGCTGGTGACACCCTCAAGAATATATGATCACCAACCTCAAACTCTATAGGCCATCTCCTCTTGTCAACATAGCTTTTCTGTCGACTCTGCGCCACAAGGAGCCTCTTTCGAATAACCCGAATCTGTGCTGAGGTTTGATTAACGAGATCTAGTTCGTAAAGCTTCCTCTCAGATAGCTCATTCCAGCACAAGGGTGATTGGCACTTCCTCCCATACAATGCTTCATACGGCGCCATCTGAATGCTTTCATGATAACTATTGTTGTAGGAAAAATCGACAAGTAGAAGAAAGTGATCCCAATTCCCTTTGAAGTTAAGGACACAAGCTCGTAACATATCCTCCAATATCTGAATAGTCCTCTATGATTGTCCATCCATTTGAGGATGATAGGTCGTGTTGAATCTCAATTGAGTCCCCAGGGCTTCATGCAACACCCTCCAAAATCTCAAAGAGAATCGGGGATCTCGGTCGGAAATGATGTTCTTCGGAATACTATGTATAAGCTGTGAAGGTCATGTGTATGCTGGTGCTACTTGGTGATTTACTTACTTGCTATGTGATTATATGTTGTATGAGTGATTTATTACTATTAGGATTCTCTTAAATCTCATTCTTTCCATTGACTATCCTACAGCCAGGTCAAGAGAAATAAGCAACCAAGGGCAGTTAGTACTTTTCATTAGGTGTTGGTTGGTTGTCAAATTTTGGTTGGGATTACTATATATATAATGTAAATGTCGTTTTGGACATGTTTATGTAATCCCCTGAATGGGAAATTGTAAGGGGCGAAAATGTCCTATAAACCCTTTAGTTATTTTTGAAACCCGGGGGTTACCGCGAATTTTATGTACACTCTGATATGTATGGATGCAACTTATCTGCACAGGTTAATTATATTCAAAATGTGAACATGAGGCCAAATGAATCAGGTTTTGAAAGAAAGTTTTGAAAACCCTATCCTATAGATGTGATTATTAATAAATTTTAAATTATCCATTGGTCTCTACTTCATCTTAATTACGTATTTTTGAATCATAATTATGTCTATTAAGGTAGGGGTTATATTTGTGGTATCAGAGTTGTAGTTTCTAGCAAGGGTTGGTTCTGCTAGAATAGCTCCTATAGTTCTTCGCCATGGTAGTAGAAGATGATCTATAACTGTTTGTTGTGTATACACATATTTGTTCCTATTGTTTGATGATATATGAGTTTCAAGGACTCTATGTATACATTGATTGAGTTGTTAACATGGTGAATCATTTGTTGAGTAAAGAAAAAATAATGGTTTGCCCTAAAGTACAATAAGTAGACCCAGAGGTAGAAGTGGTTAATGACAATCCACCAAATCCTACTCAAGAGGTTATGGGTCTAATAAGAGAACAACGAGATATGATTACTGAGCTGAGAGAAGAGCTCAGAGTGGAAAGAGTCAAATGCAATAAGGACTGGGTCCAGTCCACACAGGAAGAGACCCAAAAGAGACACAAGAAGAAGCTGTAGAGGGGTTTGTACGACATTCAGAGTCGCCTACTCACATTGAACTGAACCAAGAGTCTCATGGGGTACCAGTTAGAGATAAAAGAGATATTCAATTCTGAGTTTCAAAATCTGCAAGCATCTACCTCCAGTATTTAGAGGGAGGTTTGATCCCCAAGCAGTCGAAGACTAGTTGAACCATTTGGAAAAGATCTTTGACGTTATTGATTGCCCGACTGAGGTGAAGGCACGTTTGGCTGTATACAATTTAGAGGGGGACGCTGATCGTTGGTGGCGAAATATCACCCTGATGTTGCAGAATAGAAATGAGCCACTGACTTGGGAAGTATTCTAAGAAAGATTTAATGAAAAATATTTTCCCAAGTCTGTGCGGCTCGAGAAGGAGATTACATTTTTGTCTATCAAGTAGGGTGACACGGAGACCTTTGATAAATATTTATCTCGTTTCATCTAATTGGCCAGGTGTTCCTCTTATCTGAGACGTATGGATAATAAGGAATGGAGTTCGAACATGTTAATTCGGGGTTTGAGAAGTGAATTGAGAAAGAGATTAGCCACCTACCAATTCACTAAATTTAACAAAGCTGTGGAAGAGTGTAGAGTCACTGCGAATAACTTGAGAGATTTGTACCCCGCTAAGGGTGCCAGTAGCCGCAATGAACTCATCAAGGGTAATACATCCCAGAAGTGGAAGGGATAGGGATTCTCCTCGTCAAAGGGCGGTGGCAAAAAGCCCTATTATTCCGGGGATCGTGAACCATAGAAAGCCTCAACGATATGGATATGTCCTCACAATGGTAAGGCACATTATGGTAGAATATGTCAAGGTCAAGTGCTCTGTTTTAATTGTAAACAACCGGGACATGTTTCTACTGAATACAAAGGGCCACAGGCATAGTAGAAACTTAGGAATCAAGGTAGGGTGTTCGCCATGACACACGAGGAAGCCTAGAAATCCCCCAACCTGATTCAAGGTAATATTGTTCTTAATGGTAATTTATTACAAGCTTTATTCAATTTGGGTGCAATTCACTCTTTCATTGCCTATGATTACGTGAAGTACCTGGGATTGCATCTGCATAAGTTTCTATTTGATATAATTGTGTCAACACCGATTGGTGTCAAGACTATGACCACCGAAGCTTGTTTAAATTGTGTAATAACAATTGAGGGGCACGAGTCCACCATAGATTTGATTTGTCTACCGCTCTATCAATTAGAAGTCATTTTGGGTTTTGATTGGTTGATGGTAAATAATGTGTTGCTGGATTATGGAAACAAAATGATAGTGTATCCTACTTCACAGAATGTTGATAATGTGAGTGCTAGTTTGAACTTCCTTTCAGTGGCTATAGTAGAGAAATATCTGCAGAAGGGGTACCAGGGGTATATAGTATTCTTTTCCATACAAGGAGAGATAGAAGAAACTCTGAATAGTATACTCGTGGTACGAGAATTCCCTGAGGTATTTTTGGATGATCTTAGCGGATTGCCTCCTGAAAAAGAAGTTCAATTTTCGATTGAAATTGTACTTGGAGCTGGTTCTATATCAAAGGCCCCATATCAAATAGCTCCAAATGAGATGGTGGAACTAAAGAAGCAGATTGAAGACTTACTCAAAAAAGGGTTCATTAGACCCAGAGTCTTGCCGTAGGGAGCTCCAGTGTTTTTTGTTAAGAAGAAGGATGGGAGTCTACATTTGTGTGTTGATTATAGAGAATTGAACAAGATAACCGTCAAGAATAAGTATCCTCTCCCAAGAATCGATGACCTCTTAGATCAATTGTCCGATTCTTGTGTATTCTTGAAAATTGATCTAAGGTTGGGTTATCATCAGCTGCGTGTGAAAGCAGAAGATGTATCGAAGATTGCTTTCAGGACTAGGTATAGGCACTATGAGTTTCAAGTATTGCCCTTTGGCCTAACCAATGTACCTGCAGTACTCATGGATTACATGAATCACGTATTTCAAAAGTATCTGGATCAATTTGTTATGGTGTTTATTGACGACATTCTAATATACTCCAAGAATAGAAAGGAACATGAGCACCTTTTGAGAATTGTGTTAGAGATATTGTGTGAGAAGTATCTCTATGCCAGCTGAGTAAGTGCAAGTTTTGGCTTCTGGAAGTAAAATTCTTAGGCCAAGTCATCTCACAATAAGGGGTCTTAGTAGATCCCAGTAAAGTGGAAGCAATACTGGATTGGAAAAAGCCAGAAATTGTTGCTGAGATATGCAGTTTTCTGGGTCTTGCTGGTTACTACCAGAGATTCATCCAGAATTTCTCTCGTATTACTTTGCCGATGACCAAGCTCACGCAAAATAATCAACCATTTAAGTAGGATGAGCATTATGAGAATAGTTTTGTTGAGCTGAAGGAGAGGTTGACTACAGCACCAATGCTGATTATACCTGATCCCAGCTTGACTTATATTATGCATAGTGATGTGAGTAAGCAGGGATTGGGGTGTGTCCTTATGCAACAGAGACGTATGGTGGCCTATGCCTCCTTACAACTGAAACCGTATGAAATGAATTATCCCACACATGATATGGAGCTTACGGCAATTGTGTTTGCATTGAAAATATGTCGGCATTATTTGTATGGTGTAACGATAGAATTGTACTGCGATAACAAGAGTCTTAAGTATTTATATGATCAGAAAGAATTGAACATGAGACAGTGTCATTGGATGGAGTTGATGAAGGATTACAACTTGGAGATCAAATATCATCTGGGTAAAGTCAATGTCGTCGTCGATGCTCTTAGCTGAAAGATGGTGCTTGTTACAGTAGTGATGATTCAGGACGTAAAGTTAATAGAAGACTTTCGAGATTTGAATTTTTTCAAACAGGATCATCTGTGATCATTATAATGTTTCCTAAGGGGAGAGTAATCTGAGGGCTAAAATTGAAGATATAACCCCCTTCATGATCAAGGCCAAGATTTAGTTCATAATTACATGATTATGTGAAATTAGAGACCGTAATATGATTTGGGACTTATTTAAAAGTAAATTTCCCAAAATTAGGGTTTTCAAAAACTTTTCTAAACCTGTTCAACAATAGTCTCATATTCACATTTCAATTACACAAATGGCTTGTATAGTACGATTTCATTCACAAATATCATAGTACAATGTAAATTCCTAACACACCCGAGTTTCATTAATCGAATAAGGGTTTTACAAGGCACACATGCCCATAATCTATTTCCCTTAACTAGGGGATTACACAAAATTATCCATATACAATTGTTTCCCCAACAAAATATCCAAAATACAGAAGTATGATAACCAATTTATCCAAAATAAAACTCCTTGCCTGAAGCTTCATCCACTCTTTGTCACTAGCTTTCCTTTAGATCCTTCAGCCCTATCTAAAATTTGTTTTGGAAGATTGAGATTCTAAGGAATCCCCGTAGTGTCAAATCATTCATAGTATACACAATCACAAAGCATGAAAGAAAATCATCACATAATACATAGCAACTACAAGGGCAGTTATAGCGGTAAGGGCAGGTATGACTTGCGTCACCCTTACGTTTGCTCACGCTGAAGTGCTCAAGCTGTATTGCACAACCACATGTTCATATCACATATATCACCACAGCTGGGATCCATATAAAATATTTTACATACACATAGCCACACTGGCAGGATAATCAAAAAGGAATCCACGATTCCACAACGCATCCTCAGCAATTACAATGGTAAATGCAATGGCAGGGGTAAGTGTGATAACCATCACCCCCTACGACTGCTCCCGCTGTAATGCCCTACGGCCGATAACACATACACAAGTTCGTAATGGCCTCAAGCTAAAGATTTTTCACAACACAATAATGATAAGTCATGTATACCTAGCATCATACACAACATGAGAGAAAAGTTACTACCTTGGTCCTTCCGTGTGTGCTCTGGCACTGTTCTCTCCCGAATAGGGCAAATATCTAATTCATAATTAGGGACAAGGTATTATTCTCTATACCAATGCTCAAATGACTTCATAGCACTTAAATTAGTTATCATTTATGTTCTTTAGGAAGCTACAAATACCTTTAACAAGAGCCCTAAAGGGTGGAAAAACTATCCCAAAGATCCCCTTTTGGAAGCTCAAGTACTGGTTTTTCACTGGTGCACTCGAGTGAAGAAGACCTCACTCGAGTGATGATGGACTTTGCACTCTAGCACAAAATTTAACACTCGAGTGATAGTTAAATGCTCACTTGAGTTCTAAGAAGTGAATCACAAAAAGTGTTAACCCCAGAGCAATAATGAATGATAGAAACCAGAATTGATCGTTGCACCCGAGCATAACCCAGATCACTCGAGTGATAGCCTAATGCTTACCCGAGTCCCCCAAAGTGAGGTTTAGGAACTGTTCACCTGAGAGCACAATAACTTTCAGAAGGGAACATCACTCGAGCATGAACCCTGGTGTCAGATATACCTGCACTCGAGTGAGAGGATGCTCACTCGAGTGGGAACCCACAATACTCACAATGAGGCAGCACTTTTGCCTTTCACGTGGAAGTGCAACAAAAATAACAAAGACCATAAAGAGAAATGCACTACCACACTTGAGTGAAACCCATCCTCACTTGAGTGATGGTTATGAGAACCCAGAAAAGGCAGAAAACTGACAGCACTTCCATATTCTACCCAAGTATTTCCAATCATCCCAAATTCTCAACCAAAGCTACTCCCATATAAAATTGCACAAGGAATCCGATAGAACCAACAAAATCACCAAATTCTTACTCCCTTATCATGCTTTAGTTTGAAACAACATTAAACACCAAAATCCCAAAATCTCTAAACATATCATTCCAATCTCAAATCAATCTATCTATCCAAAACAGATACCAAAACAACAATTTTCATACCTAAAACATGACAAATACCCAATGACCCCTATTTTTGAATTCAAGGCCAAAATTCCAAAAACTCAAAGTTAAATCAAATGCCATAAGACTTATATAGAAGTGTTTCTCTTACTCACCTTATAACTTTGCCAAAGAGGTTTCTTGATTCTCCAATCTCTAAACTTCTTTGAGAGCTCAAATCAACACCACTGAACAATCTATAACCATATAATTAAAACTCTCAATCCAAGGTACAACATTAAAGAAATGATTTTTGGCATTAGAGGTCATTTACTCACCTTAAATCAAGCTTTTCTTCCTACCTTTTCCTACAACAATGGCGCCGAATGGGGAGAGAGAGAGAATGAGAAAGAAGAGGCTTGAAGAAAGAGAAATGATGATAATACTCTCCCTAGCCATGCTTGCCCAGTGAAAAAGAGGGAGGGAAGAGAGAGAGAAACAATAAAATATTAAGGTATTTGACTTTTCTCATACTCCTCTCTCTTCACCAACTTGCCACATGTTCAATCTTCATTGATTCCCATAGAATAAGTAAATATTTTAGTTACTCTAACCACTCCATTAGCCATTTGGTTACACATCTCATTTCTTCTTAGTTAGTAATTAATTTCCTCATTAATGACTGACTAATTAACCAACAATTTCCATTCTCTATATTTTTCCCAGATTTTGGCACACTTGCCGAAATTGCCACAAAACACATACTATTCAGACTTAAATACACAAATTATTCTCAATAATTGTCATTAGCCTTTAATCAAAATTTGGGGCATTACAGAAGAAGCTCAGAAGCAAGACAATCGGGTGCAGTCCATTTGGGCCATGGTTGAGCAAGGAGAAGCTCGAGACTATGATTTGTCGCCTAGTGGATTACTATACTACAAAAAGAGAATCTATGTTCCACTAAAGGTAGATTTGAGGTAGAGAATCCTAGATGAGGTATATAAAAGCCAGTATACTCTTTACCCCGGAATGACCAAAATGTACCATGATTTGAAGTCTATGTATTGGTGGCCGGGTTTGTAGAGTGATGTGACTAAGCATGTGGCGTGGTATCTTACATACCAAAAGGTGAAGATTGAACATCAGAGACCACCGAGATTACTACAAAGTCCTGAGATTACATAGTAGAAATGGGAAAACCATGGACCTTGTTGTGGGATTGCCCAGGATCAGGAACTATGATGCAATCTGGGTAATTGTTGATCAATTAACGAAGTCGGTGCACTTCATACCAATCAATGCTAGTGACTCACCGGACAGACTGGCAGAAATCTATATATAGAAGATTGTGAGGCTTTATGGCACACCAAAGAACATCATTTCTGATAGAGATCCTCATTTCACTTCAAGATTTTGGAGGACTCTACATGAGGCTCTGGGTACGAAGTTAAGATTTAGTATGACCTATCATCCTCAGACTGATAGACAGTCGAAGAGGACCATTCAGATGCTGGAAGATATGTTGCAAGCATGTCCTCAACTTTAAAGGGAATTGGGACTACTTTCTTCCATTAGTAGAGTTCGCCTACAACAAAAGCTATCATGCGAGCATTAAGATGGCTCTATATGAAGCATTATATGGGAGGAAGTGCTAATCACCTTTGTGCTGGACAGATTTGTCTGAGAAGAGGTTGTATGGGCCGGATCTTATTGACCAAACCATAAAGCATATCAGAATTATTCGGAAAAGGCTCCTTATAGCGTAGAGTCAACAAAAGAGCTACGCTGATAAAAGGAGAAGGCCTCTAAAGTTTGAAGTGGGAGACCACATATTTTTTAGAGTATCTCTAGTCATTGGCATTGGGCAAGCAATCAAGCGGAAGAAGTTGAGTCTGAGGTATATAGGTCCTTTTAAGATTCTTGCGAGAATTAGGCCTGTTGCTTTCGAGTTGCCCTACCCCCGAACTTGAGTAGGCTTCATGACGTGTTTCATATTTCCCAACTACAAGAAGTACCAACCAGATCCAAAGCACATTGTTGAATATGAAGAGGTCAAGTTGCAAGACAACTTCACATATGCGGTAGAGCTGGAGAAGGTGATCTGGAAGAAGATGACTTAAAGGGAAGGAACTTGGGAAGTAGAAATAGATACGCAAAGATGTTATCTGGAGTGTATGGCTTAAGTTGTTTGACAAATTCTGAGGGCAAAATTTATTTTACGGGGGGAGAAATGTAATGCCTCAAAATGTGATTAAGGGTTAATAACTCTAAAAATGAATGTAATTAATGTTAAATAAACACTTTTGGAGAATGCGATATGAATAGTGGTTTGAGTATGCTTTAATCAGTGTCGAAACCCTGTATTTAAGCTTAATTATAGATTAATACCTAAATTGAATTAAAATATAGGGAGGGCATATGGTATGGTAAAACGAAATGAGGAAAATATGCTAAATGGTGATTTAACAGGAATTGCTAGAGTTAGGGGCAAAATGTGAAAAAGAAAAGTTGCCAGCCAATTAGTCAGCTACTGGAGAGGGAATTCACTAATCACTTGAAGCTAATGTGGAGTGTTTACTTGCTAAGGAGATTATAAGAGAGTGATTATATGCTTGCAAACACATAAAGGAAGTGGTGAGATGATGACAACTGTCACTATATGAGCCATGGGATCATGGTCAAATATTCAACTCATTTTTCTCTTCCCTCTCACCTCCAAGTTGGCTAAAAGAAGCATGGGAGGCCAAATTTTTATTTCATTCTCCCTCATTCCAGCAGCCATTTTCGTTCTCAACCAAGGAAGAAAGAAAAAGGAAAAGATGAGATTTTGACATTGTAGATGACCTTTTTGGCTCAAATCCTCTTCTTTAATGTTGTTCAATTTGATGAGAGCTTTAACCCTATGGTTTTAGATTCTTAAGAGGAGGTTTTTTAGAGCATGAGAAAATTTGAGAGTTAGAGAATCAAGAAACAAGCTTTAGAAAGGGAAAGAGGTGAGTAAGAGCTTCCAATTGATATATACATTATGACTATTGGTTGAACTTTGGAATTTCTAGATTTTAGCCCTATTTTTTGTGTCAATAGGGTCTTTGAAGTGCATGGTGTTTTAATGGTGGAATTGGTGTCTCGTTGTATAATTTGAACAATGAACTTGGTTTGAATTGGTTTGGAACTTTGAAGGCTAAGTTTGGCAATTTGGTGGTTTGTGTTGCAATATAGTCAAAACAGGACATGTGTAGCTATACTATGAATTTGATTGTTTTAGCGGTTCCATTGGTTTCCTTGTGAAAAACTGTGCGAGAATAGGTTTGGTTGTCAATTTTGGAGCCATTGGACACTTTGGTTGAAAACTGGAATTCTAGAAAAAGGTCAAGTGTAAAATGTTGTGCAGGGGACCAACTTTGCATGGTAATTTAATATAGTAAATGGTGCCATAATGTTGTGAAATTTTCTAGATTTGTAGTTCACATTGCAAGCTTTCTATTGATATAAAGTTTGAGTCATTTTGATGTTTGTACAAAGAGTTATGATCGTTTGAAAATCAGCCAAGAGATAGGTCTGCAGTTGCCCGCGGCCAGCGATATGGGTCATGACCAAAAACCTTCTTATCAGCTCTTGGCCGCGGCTCAAAACTCTCGGACCTGTTCTTGGCCACGGCCCAAGGAGGTGGGCCGCGGCCCAAGGATGCTAGTTGTGGCCCAAATCTTTCTGACCTTTTTTTGGCCGCAGCCCAAAACTTTTTGACCATCCATTGGCCATGGCCAGTGGATGGCTTGCTTGCGGCCAACCCTTCAAAAATGACATTTTGAACTTTCAAAAGATTGTCTTCAGTCAAGTCTTTCCTAGCCCTTTAGGCATATGTTTAGGCTTCTGGTAGCCACCTAAAGGTCTCAAATGATAAACAACCTTAAGTGTTTTGAAATTAAGAATTTGGAAAAGGGTATAACACTACGTCCTTGATTTTGGTTTATAGGATTCGATATTTGCCCTGCATATGAGCCACCTGTGCCAAAGCATACCCGAAAAGAACAAGGTAGTGACACTTTCTCTTATATTATGTGTAATGCATTATACGTTTGTCATATCATTAAATTGTGTATTGCGAACATTATGCAGTTTGCTGCTGTGAAAACTATGTGAGCCGTGATATCTATGTGTATGCCGTTTAAAAGTGATTTGAATGAGTGTTGAAAAATTTGAATGATTGTTGTTCTGAAACTATGGCTGCATTACTTGAGTGCTTACTCGAGTGATCCAATACTTAGCTTGAAAACTATTTTGAAAAAAATAATATATCACTCTCTGGCTCACTAGAGTGATATAAAAGTTATGCTAAAAATATAGGGTCACTTAAGTGCTCGAGTGATCTTGTTGTCGAAGCATTGATCACTTCTTCAATCACTCAAGCGCTATGGATGTGATCTCAGTTTGACTGGTGATCTCACTCAAGCCGATAAATTTTCCGTTCTTTAAATTTTGCCCCTGATTATGGAACATTCACTTGAATTGGCACATCACACAATTTAGTTCTTTTTCCTTTTTTCCATGTGCAATTCCCCCTTATTTAAGTTAAATGGAGATTTTGCCACATAATTAAACTTAAATACATGGTTTGGGCATTTTCTATTGCAAATTCAGGTCTTAAATCAACTTTATTTCCCAAAAGGTGTTTTCTCACATTAATCGCCTGCTCAGTAGACGTCATTAGCCCTTAATCAAAATTTAAGGTGTTAAAAAGGGTGTTACAGTCCTCATCGCGATCTTCACTTCTTTCACCATCCTTTCCGTCATCGGCTAGTGGTTAAGATTTATAGGAGAGACTAGAGCTAAGGAGAAAACAAGAGGAGAGAGAGAGATTGATAGGAGGAGCAAATCGAGCTTCACAGGCGTTCCACCTTTGCCACAGCGTCGTTTGGCCATCGCGCTCTCTCTCTTATACCACAGCGTTGCAACATGCCAACCAGAGGCCAAGTCTCTCCCTATCACCAAAAGTTTCTCTCCCATGCCACCCTCACAGTCTTTTCATTCCTTCTCTCAATCACTGCCAATGTCAGAATAGCATTCTCACACCACTGTCAGCTCATTACAGATCCTCCTTCCTCTAGATTCCATTATTTCCAGTGAGATCCATAGATTCAAACGAGAGTTTTAATTTTTTGGTGAAGTATTTGTTTTTCTTGTGAGGTTATGTTTTCATGGATTCTTAGAGCTTCAAACAAGCTGATATAAATACTATTAAAGCTTCAATGAGTGGCTAAGCTTTCAACTCTTAAGGATTGGGGATTTAGCTTGAGTTCAAGAGCTTTAATGGGGAGTTTTTCTTAGTTCTTTTATGAATTTCCTATTGTTATTGTAATTCCTACCTATGTTCTAAGGTAGTTTTAGTAGGATTTTGTTATAAGATATTTGGACTCCATATTGTTGAACTAAGATTGCTTATATTGTGTTTGGATTGGAATTATTATGATTGGATGATTTTCAACTATGTATTTCCTATTAATGCATTGAGATTATGCTTATTATGTGATTACTTGTTTATGTAGTTGATTTGGGCTAATTTAAGTATCGCGATTGTGCATTCATATTAAAGGAAACATTTGCATTAATTTGATCAATTTCACACATCAAGTGGTTCTTGAATAATATTTCTAAGCAAGAGTTACAAATGCGATCATTGGAGTAGCTATTGATTAGGAGTGTTAGACCCAATATGATTACTTGGGGTTTTAATTAAGACTTGATAGATTTCAAACTCCCATATCATTTAGTGAGTAAGGATAGCCATTGAACCATTCAATTTTTATAAAAAGACCAAAAATAGTAGCTTTAGGTTTTAATTAAGTTTTACACTTACTTATTTTCACCAAAATCCAAAACCAATTTCTCCTTGTTTTCATTGCATTTGCATGGCACTTAGATTACTAAAGAATTAATAAAAGGCTCCTCCAGAAGAGAAAACGATACTAAACTTGCCTATACACAATCCTTAGTTAATTTTTGATTGTAAACCCCAAGGCTAATGACAAAAGAACCTAATCAACTGGACCCTTAAGTACTCACTCAAGTGATTTGTTTGAAAAATTGTTTAATTAAAACTGATAATTTCCTAGATCACTTGAGTACAGTGAAAGTGATGCAACTTTGATGGGTTACTTAAGTGCTCAACGTAGAAATATTTTTACAAAATTCAGATCACTTTCAGTATCATTGTAGTGAAGTGGAAGTGATGACAAATTGATACATCACTCGAGTGATCCTGATGAAAACAGTGGATCACTTCTAGTAGATAACATAGTGAAGAACAATTTAAAAACACATCACTCAAGTGATCAATAAAGTTTTTCATAGCTGGCTCATTCACTGGTAATGGACCAAAAGTGACAGCCTGAACACATCACTCGAGTACAACTCGAGTGATCAGGTAATTTAGTCTTTCTCACATCACTCAAGTGATTAATCACCACAAGTTTGAGAAACTGTTTTCTTAACTTTTAATTAAGTGCATCTATTGCAAAACATTTTCCTTAAGCATTGTTATTATCATCAAAACATGGATTCTAACACCTTCATCATCCCTTCATAGGAATATGTGGGTAGAAAAATGTTGTCATCAGCAACAAAGCCATTGTAAGGGGTGGTTCTTTGAAGAATTGTTCCAGAGGATTCATGTAACATCCTAGTGCCTCGCTCTCGATATCATCACTTTAGGGTCCTGTCACCCTACATGGATTTAAAATGCTTCAAGAGGGGGAGTTATCCAGAACCTTATAAGGCATTTTTGTTCCCCTCCTTAGCCGAAATGGGTCATAACAATCCACCCCTTTTATTGGCAATAAACCAACCAGATTGGTTGTTGGAGAACTTCCATGAGCAGATGTCATAGAAGCAAAAGAACCCACAAACACTAGCAAGAAATATGAAGACTGAGAAGAAGATGTTCTCACCGTCAACTGCACAACGAACAACATGGTCTCAATCCCATTGTAGGCTTTCTATTTGCCATTACCAAATATCAACCCTTAAAATCAAGAATTAAAGCCATCGAGCAAGTTTTGCCTCTTTGAAACGCAACTCAATTTATTGCTGTAAAGAAAAGAAACACCATCATAAGAAGCCTAAAGAAACATAAAAATAAATTGAGACCAACACAAAATACAAATGAGTCTACCCTTGGGCGAAACCTAGGAGTGAGACAATATGAAAAAACCTCGCCCAACAATGAGATAAGAGCTCCCACCACCTAAGATGCTCAAGAGGAGGGGGAGAGATTGCTCGCTCTAGAGCAGAGAGAACACTTCTCTAGCTAAATAAATTGTGCTAAAGGATTACCATCTCATTGTTATCACTAGTTAACTCTTACCATTCTATTTGTAACATACTGAAATATGAGCACTCTGTATTGTTTGTAAATGTAATTAATCAGAAGAAGCTCACCGGTTAAGGAATTTTGACTCCAAAAGTGAGTGTTATTATCGTTAAATCGACACTTTTGGAGAATACAATATGAGATGTGATTTGTATATATTGTGATTCGTACCCAAACCTTGTATTTGAGTTCAATTATGGACTAACATCTAAATTGAATGAAAATAAGGGGGAGAGCATATGTATGGTGTAAATGAATGAGAAAATGAATTTGGTGTTGATTCAAGAGGAATTACCACAATCAGGGGCAAAACGGTAAAGTTACCGACTAATTGGTCAGTTACCGAAGAGGAAACTCATTGATAACTTAAAGATCAATGGTTAGGATTGATTTGTGAAAGAGATCTAGAAGGAGAAATCATGTTCATGTGTGTTTGTGTGTGCTCATAGGAGTTGTGCAAGATGTTGTCAAGTGTCACCATATGAACCTTGGGATTAAAGTCAAAGCTTCAACTTGATTTCCCTCTTTCCTCTCTTCATGGGTCAGTTAATTATAGGCTAAGGGGGGAAGAGAAAACTGAATATATTATCATCAACAACATCTCATACTCTCTCACTTCAACCTCCATGTTTGCCTAGCCAAGGAAGAAAGAGAAAGGCAGAGCTTGATTTTTAGGTGAGAAATTGTCCCTAAATGCTCAACTCACCTTCATTAATATTGTTTAAGGGGTTGAGAGCTTTATTCCTATGGTTTCAAATTTTTGATTAGTGGAGTTTGAGAACTTGTGGGAATTTGAAAGTGGGAGAATCAAAGAAATAGCTTTGGGAAGAAGTTGAGGTGAGTATTTGATACCTTTTGGTATAATTATTAGGGTCATTGGTTTGGAATTTTGGAATGGAAGGAATTTCATTGTGGGGAATTGTGTGTATATTTTGTGTTGACATGTTGAAATTTCTGTGGAACATGTCTATATGGATGGAATTTGATTGTTTTGATGGCTACAATGGATTCCTTGTGAAAAATTTGTGTGGGAATGGTGTTTAATGGAAAAATGGGAACTATTGGAAGCAATTGTGAAAAAACTGAAAATCTGTCCATTGAAGGTTTGTGCTGGGCAGTCTGTTTGTGAGGACTTTTTGATTAGGTAAATGAAGTCAGAAAATTATGAAACTTTCCAGTCTTAAAGTTCACATCTCAAGCTTTAAAATGGACATATAATTGTGCCATTTCGTTTTGTGTGCTTGGAGTAATGGTTGTCCAAAGTTTGGGATTGAAAATAAACTCTGTTTTGGAACAGTGTTGAGCTTTGTGCAATTCTGTATTTTTATGGTGATTTCCAGTAATAAACCATATTTTTCCTATAAATAGGACTGAAATACCTCTCATTTTGCTTTGGAATCACCTCATTTTGATTTTTCTATAATTAGTTATGAATTTTGGAAGTTCAGCCAAGAAACAGAATTTTCTTGGCTGTGGCCCAAATGTTTCTGACCACTTTTTGGCCGCGGCCAGTGGATTTGTGGGCTGCGGCCAACCCCCAAAAAATCAGCATTTTGGACTTTTAAAAGGTGATCTTTGGTCAAGTGTTTCCCAAGCCTTTAGGCATATGTTTGGGCTTATAGTAGCCACCTAAATGTCTTAAATGATAACCAACTTTGATGTTTGGAAGTTGAGGAATTGGAAAAGAGAATAACCCCATGTCCTTGATTTGATTGTCAGGATTTGGTATTTGCCCTGATCGTGATTTATTTGTGCCGGAGCACACATGGAAAGAATAAGGTAGTGACTCTTTCTCTTATGGCATGTGTAAAGCATTGTATGTATGTTTATCATGCATACTGATACATTGTGATGCTTTGAGATCACAGCGAAAGCTTACGCATAGTGTTTACAGCGCAAGCTGTTACTTTGAGATCACAGCGAAAGCTGACGCATAGTGTTTACAACTATTAGTGCTATCGTTTGTGGCGTGAGCCATGAATCATTGTGATGCTGCCGAACATGATCATATATGCTATGCGTTTATGCACTGTATGAGTGACTTGTTACTACTAGGATTCTTTTGAATCTCATTCTTTCCATTGACTAACCTTTCAGACAGGGCAAGCGGTTTGAGAAGAAGCAAGTAACCAAGGGCAAGTTAAGTTCCTGGTTAGGAGCATTAGTTAGTAGTTGGTTATCATAGATTGAAAGTGTTGTATAATTTGTATTCGTCTTTGGATTTGGGATGTGTATTTGGATATATATCAAGGATGATATTGTGTAATCCCCTAAATGGGAATTTGTATACTCTTTAAAGAATATATGGAACCCGGGGTTTGCCGGGGATTGTGTTGTGTACTCTGATATATTTGAATGTAATTTATCTTCGTGGGTAATTGTATTTGAAATGCGAATATGAGACCAGGCGTATTAGATTTTAAAAGATGTTTTTTGAAAACCCTATTGTAAAGATGGGATTTTAAATGCATTTTGAATTTCCATTGGTCTCTAATTTGTCATAATCACGTATTTTGAATGATAATTACGAAGGGGGTTACACACCTCGCCCTAAGCCAGGGAAATCCATTGGTCTCTGATCCGGTCACCCGACTAAATTTCCTGAACACCAAACCAAACCTGGGAGCTGGGGAAAATCATCAGACCCTTACTTTCCTTGACATATTGGATGGCTGAAGGCCCTAGAAAAGAGGTGGGGACCCACTTTATTAAAGTAAGTGACACGTGTCACGAATTACTGGATCACTGGACAAGAGGCACCACAAGGTTTTGACACGTGGTGGATAAATATCAAGACTTCCAAGGGGACATTAATTTCAGCCAGCCTAGGGAAAAAGGGGAAAAATCAGATTTAAATCAAGGAAAGTGGAAAAGATGTTAGAAGAGAGAGAGAAAGCATGAATAATGAACTTTTGTGACTTCAATCTACTGAAACACTACCGAATCGGCGTTTCCTCCTGAAACACCCTTCACAAACCATCTTCTACTCATCCTAAGCTTCATTTCTATGTTTTTGAATTTTTGTTTGGAGGTGTTTGGTGACTTTTAGCTAGACGAAGTACTGCCGGATTTTCGAACCAGTTGCGGAAACGCATATAGGTAAGCGTGGGCTTTATTTTGAACCGATTGGTTTGTTGTTTGGATGAGTTTTCATAAGGGTTAAAGTATAAACTATGTGGGAATAGCCCTGGTTGTAAATTCTGGACAACTGCAAATATATATTGCAAAACTGAAAATGCTTCCAGTATGTGTTCTATGCAGGGCAGTTAGTTTGTATGAAGTTTTTAAATAAGTAAATGATGTCCAAAAATTATGACACTTTCCAGTCTAAAAGTAGACATGTCAAGCTTTAAATTGATATATAATTTGTGTCATTCATATGTGTGTACTGGGAGTTCTGCATTTTCAAAGTTTGGTCTGGAAAACTGGTGAATTATAGGGCAGAGATCAATTAAGTGAGATGTTGTATTGTTATGCATCCAGAAGTGTAATGGCTATATTTTTTCCCTAAAACTAAACTAATTAGAGATCACATAAACTTTGGAATCATCACAATTAGACATTTGTACAATTAGTTATGAATTTTCAAAGATTGAAGGAATTTTGGTAGATTTGAGTACAAGTGCGAAAATGAAAAATTAAATGGCACTAGGTAATTAAGTGGAACTTTAAGGGGTGAAGTTAACCAACTTGGGATAGTTGGACCACTTTGACTTTGCTTTTGGCCTAGTGTGTTAGCCTTAATGACAACCAACTTGACTAATTGGATTATGTAAGTTTTGGATGAAATAATAACCTATCATCCTTAAATTCTAATTATAAGTCCTAATAGCTGCTTAGAGCTTAAGACTTGCTCGAGTTCAGAGAAATAGTTAGATATTGCTCAAGGGAAACAAGCAGGTAGTAACCTTGTCTTTCATGTGTTATAAGGTACACTGCATGTCTTGTGGATTCATCATGAATTGTCTAACACATTTTGATTATGTAGGGTGGTCGCCCAAGGCCTATTGCACGGGTGGACGCTCAGGCCAATATAATGTTCTATGATGCACGAGTAGATGCCCAGGGCCTATTGCATGGGTTACACTCGGGGCCATGTGATATACCTAGCACTATGGTGATATGTTGAACTACATGTTGGGCACTGAACGTTGTTGTGATAATTATGTTGTGTGATGACTATGTGGCATGCTATGTGATTTGATATCTATTTGATTGACTATCTGTTACTACCGAGATTCTTTTGAATCTCACTCTTTTCTATAAAAAAATCTACAATATAGGCTAGCAGCTCGTAGTGTAAGAAGATAAATAAGGACAACTAGAGGATGGAGCATAAAGTCTTTTACTGTTGATTATATGTTTTTGGGCATTTTGGATATTTTTGGAATTGTATATGATGTACATAATTATGTAAACTTGACAACAATATAATAGTAGAATCAGTAGTATCAGCAGCTTTGTAAATGAACAGTGACTATATATAGAGAGATAACGCTTCCGATTAACGAAGAAACATTAACTAATGAACGCATCGTAAGCCTTAAGAAAAGACACACCCACATACTCCAATAAAATGGAAGTAAGCACCGATGAGACTTAGTGAGATGGTGAATATTAATGAAACTGTTTGCAAAAAAAATTTATTCCATTCCAAAAATCCCTTCCTATCCCAGGTTCACCTCCTGAGATAGGTTTGGAAATTGTGAATGGTTTTTTTAAGTTTGTTTAATTCGGGACCGAATTCTGGTTCTATAATTGATTTCCCTATTCTTTTGTACTCATCTGAGTCTATTGGAGTTCAAGTTGTTAATATGAATATTGAAATTGTTAATTGTAATTCTTAAGTTGTTATTCTTTATACTTAAGTAGTCAAAGGAATATGTGTAATAATTTGGAAACATTTAGAAACCTTAAGGGCATATTGATTATTTGAAAACATTTGCTAATTCCATATTCCTCCCTCGGTTGTAACTTAAGATTTGTAATATTAGACTTCCTTTTTTTTTTTTTTTTTTATATTTTTCCTATTTTAAATAATATTTTCTGAGACTTTTCCTTTATTTTATCTGTTCTCTTCCTCCATCTCCAATCGGCAAAGCGCCGTGGTTTGCTTATAAAAACCAAAATAAATCTGGCGCTTCTTTTTTTCAAATTTCAATTTAGTCCTGCGTCAGCCGCAAATTTGTCCATAGACTGTTGGTCCGTCGAGTCTCTCATCGCCATTGGTCAGTCAAGCACGCCGTGGGTGTCGTAAGTCTCACCGTAGGTCCTCTCTTCGCTGTTCCTCCGTTTTGTCGCCTCTCTCGCCGTGGGAGTCTCTTGTCGTGGGTTGCCATCTCTCCTCTGTTCCTTCGTGGGCTCTAGGCATTAGGATTCGTGGGTTATCTCATAATAGGTGAGGAATTGCTTGAGGTCATACTTTAATTACTAAATTGATTTCGGGTCCTCCGTTTGTAAACGGTCTTTCTGACAGAACATACTATGCGAGCTTCTGATTGTTTAAAATCCTGTTGCTAGGCTGTAAACGCTCTCTAACCGAACAGTTTGGTAATTTATGGCGTGAATTGTGAGTCTAAATAATAAATAACCAGAGGTACGCCAGGAAGCACAGTAACAAGAGTGCTGAAGCAGCCACTGAGTAAGAGTAAAGCGCTCACTTTCAGACGAAACTATTAGGATTACTGGGATCGCTTGGAATATCTTTTTGAATTATTTGATGGTATTTTTTGTCTTTAATTTTAACTTGACTAGCATGCTCTTGTTGAATTGTTTCTAGTTTCTGTGAAAGACCCTTATACAAAGGGTTCTAGTTGTTGATTTTTGTTGGTCACTGCAATAAGGAGCGAATGGGTTATGAGTCCACTCCTTGCATAATTTTGGTTTTAAATGAGGAGTAACCTGGATTTTTATTGAAACATGTGACCAAAGAATTAGAACTTTTTTTGTTTGTTTTTTGTTTAGTTAATCCTAAGAGGTTACCCTTTCATATTGTGCCAATAATACATAATGCATTATCGTACTTGCATCACAGCGCACGGATTGTAAAGTTTTTTTACCCGTTTAGTTAGGCAATTGAATAAAGAATCTGTTTCAATCGAATCTTATAATGACTTCATATGTGGAATTCTTGTGCAATCGTAGTTGCAAATTAGTTTCCCACTTGTATGAAATTTTTGTGCATGCCTTAACGTCTATGCACTCTATTATTTTTATGCATGTACAAAAATAAAATTGAAGACATCCGACCTTCTGAGCTTTTGGAAGAGCTGTTTATTTCAATGTCCCCCTTTCCTTCACAAATTAAAGTATTAAACCCCTCTATCTTTGTACCTTTATCTTCAGTATTCTAAATTAGAGTTTTTTTTTTTTCAATGTGGTTGGGTGTTTCACAAATTAAACTGTCCTGGATGGTACTTGCAACTGTACTAATTCCTGTATAATTACCATTAGTTGGTAATTAAAGAGGGAATATTTTATTGCCATGAGGTTTGGATATCCATATGCTAGTGTTCGATTCATGTTCTTGACAGTCAAGTTGCTGTGCAGAATGTTCAATATGTCACTTTGAATAGCTCATAGTGTTATTGCCTTAATTCCTGACCCTAATTTCTTATCGTGATGGTTAAGAATATGTTCTAAGTTCAGAGCTAAGTTCCTCCTTGCACCTTGTTTCTCAGTATCTCTTACTCTTACTTCCAAACTGTTCGGAGCTCTCGGAGAGTAACTCAGGGAAGATGTTGACCAGGACCTCCTCACAGGTATTCTTCTTGCATAATGTTCTTTTAGATTTCACTTATTCTCCTCGTCCTATGATTTTCTTTATCGATCTTGTGATTAGTTTTGTTTTCTCTTTCGCATATGCTGTGAATTGTTCCCTTAGATTCTACATGTGACTATTGTTTTATATTTGCACGAGGTTGCTTCTATTTTCTGAGTTTTTTGATTTTCGCTGTGTTTCTTCTAACTTCTTATACGGTGATCTGATCCTTAGATTAGTCCTGGCTAATTTTGATCCTTAGATTAGTCCTGGCTAATTTTAATCGTTGTTTTGCATGACCAAATTTTGACTTTTATGTGCTGTAGCTTGTGGAAAAGGTTGATGCCAGTGCAATTTTCAAAACTATTGTTAATGTTAAAATTATTTGGTCCCCTTCAAATTATTTTATCGTGTTAAGGCTTGATGGTATGAGAAGATAATGCTGGTTTTAATTGAACTTCTTGTTTGGAATGTTGAAACTAACGTATATGTTGATTAAGCATAGATGCAAGTAGATTTCTCTTCCCCAACATGCCAATGCAACTGATGATGATAATGCCAATTTTATGAATTTCAGGCTTTTTTGGCGGGAAAATGAAAATGAAAATTCAAAAGGAATCTGACTTCGGCTCTTCGAGGGGTTTCGAATGAGGCATTCGTAAAGATGGAGGAAACCATATCTCGTGTAATCGCAGAGCTCGAGGAACTCCGCCACCATGACATTCGAAGTGATCCACAACCACCACCACTTTCCCTAAAAAGTTTATTGGATCTTCAATCACTTCTCGATGATTCACATTATGGCAATGAATCAGAACCCTTGGACTGCCTCTACGATGAGCTCTCATCCAAGAACCTATCTCCGTCACTGCTCATCCAGCCAATTGCCACCGCTATGGACTCTGGCCCCGCCAACGTCTCTCTTGCATCTTCCAAGGTGTACCTCTCCTTGCTCTTGTCTCCGAATGCACCTGTTTTCACTCTGTTTACTCCAATGTCTTTTCTCTCTTTTCTTCGTTCTATTCGTCGGTCTTTAAAGCATAGGGCAGGAGGCCAGTCCAATCCTGATGAACCGACCACGGATTCCCAAAGTGCCGCTCATCGAAAAAGGAAGCTTGGTGGGCGAGGCAAGGCGTCTAGGAAAAATGCACGAAACTCACTCAATAATGATAACAACGGTGAAGACTGCGAGTTTGATGCGAGGGTTTTGCTTACTGTATTGGAAAAGTTAGTGCTTGTGATGGATTTGATTCATTTGGATCGATTTCCTGATAGTCTGAAGTCTTTGGTTCAAACAATGGCCGATATTCCAGTATTGGCTCTTGAATCATGTAGAAATGTGGGTCAGTATAACCAATTGGCAAATACGTGCTTGCGAGTATTGAGGGAAGTTTTGAGGCCAGAACGTGGCGACCCCGATAATACAGCGGCGGAGGTGTTGAAATCATTATCACCACTGATTCTCATGCCCAAATCACAAGCAAGAACATTTGCTTTAGGCTTCGTCACGAGCCAAATGATGAGCTTAACTAAGGTGTCTGATGGAGTGAAAAAAGCCGTGATTAATTTTCCAAGGTATTTGACTCACAAGGCTCCGGATAAGTCAGAACCTCGAGCTTTGGCCGTGGAGTCCGTCATGGAAATTGTTGGTGTCATGGCATTGGAGGACCAAATCGGTTTTGTGAAATTCGTGGTGCAAATGGCTCATGGAAAATCAAATCTTAGGCTTCTGGCAGTTGATCTTATTTTGAATCTAGTGACATCATTGAGAGATCCATTGGCCGTGAATTCAGAAAATGAAATGGAAGAACCCTGGGGAATGTGTTGCTTGGAGGCATTGGTGAAGCGATGTTCAGATGTGAGTGCTGCTATACGTGCTCGGGCTTTGTCAAACTTAGCACAGCTGGTGGGATTTCTTTCCAGTAATGTGAAGTGTGTGGTGGTTTTGAAAAATTTTATGGAATCTGTTACTGTTAGAGATCAAAATGTTGATGCTGGGATTAATAATATTCTGAGGAGAAGGTGTATGGATGATAAAGCAGCTGTCCGGAAGGCTGCTCTTCTTCTAGCTACCAAGCTAACTACCCTTCTCGGTGGTTCCATTGATGAAGTGGTGCTCAAGACAATGGGCATGGCTTGTTCGGATCCACTAATTAGCATACGAAAAGCAGCAATTGGAGCTCTTTCAGAGGTAGTTCTTCTTTGTCCTCCTATCTAATTCTTATCACTTGGAATGATAATTTGAGCCACGGACTGAACTGCAAGTCTGCAACACTTGTTTGCCAAAGGAGTGCTAGTGACCAATATTTGGGCTGAAATGAGCATCTAGCAAAGTGTTGTTTTTTCCGGGTGTGTTTTTGCATTAGTAGGTATTTCTGCAATACTATAATTTGATAACATTTTACAGCACAATCTCTGGTGCACATTTGCATGACTTGGAATGGTAATGTTTTTTTGTTTTGAGGGCATCTAGTTTGCCTGGCCAAGAATATGAATAGAAAAACTACAGTGGTTAAAATGCAGCATGTGCGTAAATTTTTCTGCTAAATGCTTTCTTCTCTTCATTGCTTTCTGCTGGGTGGATTTATTGTCATTTTATTATCTTTGGCTGGTTGCCTATTTTCCTCCTTAAAATGATCTTCTTCGTCTCCTTTTGGTTGTTCTAATTATAACTGACGGGTAATTTGATACAATTTACTTTCACAATGCAGGCTTTCAAAACATTCTCAGATAAGACTGTAATAACTGAATGGTTACATTCAGTTCCTCGTCTAATAACTGATAATGAATCTAGCATTCAAGAAGAATGTGAGAACTTGTTTCTAGAGCTGGTTTTGGAGCGGATATCTCATGCTGCATCTGCTACTTCATATAGTGGATCCATACGTAACTCTAGCATGAAGGGAAAAAGTTTAGACACTGAGATGGAGGATCTTTTTCCTGAGGGTGTTCTGTATCTTCTAAGAGCGATTTGTGACAGAGAAGTGACCCCTTGGGTGAAGAAAATTTGCACAAACCTGGGTAAGAAGAAACAGCTGAAGAACAAACTTGTTGCTGCACTTGTAAATATAATCAAACTATCAGAGTCTATCTGGCTGAGCCAATCCTTACCAATAGAGAAATGGATAGCCCCGCCTGGTGCTTGGTTTCTATTATCAGAGGTGTCCACCTACCTTTCAAAAGCAATGGACTGGGAGTTTCTTCATCATCATTGGCAGCTTCTTGACAAAAATGCAATTTTAGGCGAGTGTAAGAGCCCCTTTGATCCAGGAGATGCATTTGTAGAGGAAGAAAATTCAGAACCAAATTCTGTTGCTTGGGCTAGCGACCGAGTTTTCCTCTTACAAACAATCTCTAATGTTTCTTTGGAGCTGCCTTCCGAACCTGCGGCTGATTTGGCTCATAACTTGCTCAAACGGATTGAAGAATTTAACATGCATTCAACAGAGGTAATCATTATAGTTTTCACTCCATGACAATCAAACGGGATGGTGTGGTTTTTTCTCTCTCACTGCTTACCATGCACAACACAATGTTTAATTCCACTTCCATAGAAGGTAGATTGAAGGTTGCCTTGAAACAAACCCTTTTATGTGGTTTTTTAAACGGTATTTGTCCTTTAAGTATTGCATTCATGAACAAAACAGAATTAGGTATTTTCATGAAGTATGTTAATGGGTAAACATGATAAAGGAACTAAAAGAATTCACCTATACACGGATGAGAACGGCTAAGATAAGCATAAATGGGAAAGTAAAAGGATGTCGAAAAGGGTGAAATGGACATGACCATGGAATATATAGAATAAACTTATAGAGTTTACTGAAATGAATTGCTTCTATTGATTGATAGGTTGATGCTCATGTAAAAGCACTTGCAACGTTGTGCAAACGAAAGGCCTCGAATCTCCCAGAGGCAGAAGGACTGGTCATGAAATGGGTTCACCAAGTTCTCTTAAGAGCTTCAAAAATAATTGAGAAGTTTATTTCAGATCATTCAGAGAAAAACAGAGAAGGTAGCTTTTTCACCCCACCAAGATCTGGGAGTCGAAGAGACAGGAAATCAGTGGCATTGTCCAAGTCATTGCTAGAAGCAATTACGGCAATATACACAATTGGCACTTTGGTGGTTGTTTGCCCATCTGCTGATGTGACCACTGTGGTTCCTTTGATACACACAATTATCACTTCAGGGAGCTCTGATCCTAAATCAAATAAGTTGCTGGGCTCTGCAACCTCTCTGAAGCAGAAAGCCCCTTCTTTATATATCCAAGGGTGGCTAACCATGGGGAAGCTCTGCCTCGCTGACGGAAAGCTTGCTAAGAGTTACATACCTTTGTTTGTACAGGTTGAATAACTGACTTGCCATTGTTTCCTGTTCTGATAAACATATGGTCCCTTGTTTCCTAATTGATATTTGTGTTCCAAACTGCTTTCGCAGGAGCTTGAAGATAGTGAATTTGCAGCCCTTCGCAACAATCTTGTAGTGATGATGGCAGATTTTTGTGTTCGATACACTGCTCTTGTTGATTGGTAAGCCCTGTAAGAGATATCACCTTAAAGCCGGCTCTAATTGGAAGTTAAGTTACTACGAATTGACAAATAAGGGGACTATAAGAACAGGGAAAGTGACTTTTTACTGTGGGATGGGGAGAGTGCATTCCCTGTATTCCGAATAAATAATTTCTAACAAATAGTTTGCTATTCTTATTTCTTCATGGATTTTTTCAGCTACATACCAAAGATTACGAGATGTCTCCGTGACCCTTGTGAACTCGTGAGAAGGCAGACTTTTGTTTTACTCGCCAGATTGTTGCAGGTTTGTTCTGCTTATATCAGACACCTGCTTCCGAATGACTGCTTCGTTCCAACCTCATAGTTGACTGGTTTATTGTCACACATTAGGATAAAAAGAGGAAATAAATTGAGAAACACTCAAAGAAGAGAACACTATTTGCTAAAATTTAATTCACTTTTATTTTATCCAGAGGGACTATGTGAAGTGGAGGGGAGTGCTATTCCTTCGGTTTCTTTTATCACTTGTCGACGAATCAGAAAAGATAAGACTCCTGGCAAATTTTCTCTTCGGAAATATTTTGAAAGGTGAGAAGGTTTACCTTGATCATCAATTCATCATGCTTACCATAACATAAAATGCTGTCTCTGGATTTGACTATTGTGTATGTATCAACAGTTAAGGCTCCTCTCCTGGCATATAACAGTTTTGTGGAAGCCATTTTTGTTCTGAACGATTGCCATGCCCATAACGGACATAAGGAAGGTTCGGGAAAAGACGGCCGCCTTTTTTCCATCAGGTGAAGCAGTCTCGAAATAATAAGTGCTAAGGCAACTACTGAGTAATTTAGTTGGGCTTATATAAAAGTCTGAATTTTTTTTCAGGGGCAACGATGAAAATTCAAGTTCTAAAAGAATGCACATTTATGTTTCCTTGCTAAAACAAATGGCTCCTGAGCACCTTCTGGCAACCTTTGCCAAGTTATGTGCGGAGATCCTTGCTGCAGCTTCTGATGGAATGCTCAATATAGAAGATGTAACTGCACAATCTGTTCTACAGGTGCAATACTACTTCCTCTGTTCCTAAATATGTAACCTTGTTTAGAAGTGAATTTTGGTTCTAAATATAAGATTTTTTTTTTTTAATTTTATCTCTTATATTTGTTATTTTTCTCCAAATTAATTTATCGGACTTATAAATTGATATATAATCTAATGAAGCATAAAAGTATTTCAGAGAGATTATATCACATACTATAATTAAGTGATCTCGTTAGTTTTTCTAATATCCCCAAATTAGATAAATAGATCTTATATTTAGAATCGAATAAAGTATATTTGTTATTGTTTATCCATAGATAAATTTGGAAGTGAGGATTCCATTATTATTGTCTTATTTTGCAAGGAACTCTACCCTTATTTGTTGTGTTGAGAATTACAACATTTAATTCTGGAAAGCAGGATGCGTTTCATATTCTCGCTTGCAAAGAGATACGAATCTCATCGACGCGCTTGTGGACATCTGAATCAGCAGACATTGAAGAGGAATCAGGGGCAGATAATGGAGCTGCATCAAAAGGGAAGGCCATAACTCAGGTTGTGAAGAAGGGTCTTATTCAGAACACAGTCCCCATCTTTATAGAGCTAAAACGGATACTAGAAAGCAAGAATAGTCCCCTCATAGGATCACTCATGGAGTGCTTGCGCGTCCTTCTCAAGGACTACAAGAATGAAATTGATGACATATTAGTTGCTGACAAGCAGCTACAGAAAGAGCTTATCTACGACATGCAAAAATATGAAGCAGCAAAAGCCAAAGCCACAGTTGCCGCCACCATGCCAAAACCAAGTGTACACCGATCACCTGAAGCTTCTTCTGAGACTCTGGCCAAGATTCAGGGACAAAGTAAGCTCAAAGACAAGGATGAGAACAGTAAGAAAGTCGCTTCTGCAATGGCGGATGCAGCAGCTGCAGCAACAGCTCGTGCTGTGCTCAGGGAAGTGAACAAGGGTACAGGGACACCGCCACTGAGTTCTTTGGGTGTTCCTAAGGTAAAATCTCGAACGATTGTGTCCTGTTCAATAAGTGATCGGCGCCCGGATGTTATAGAATCTTTGAGGAAAAGACAATCCTTCGACTCCGACGATGAAAACTAGCATCACTCGGCGTTCAAGCCCGGATCTTTTTGAGACAATCAAAGTTAAGAGCTGAGTTCTCCTTGTTTATTGTTTCTTGTGCCTGGCAATTTACAGTATTGGTTTTTTCTTTCTCATTTTTCGGAAGGGTTTGTATCTAGTTGAAAACTGGCTCACCACCAAGTTTATAAGGTTGGTGTAAATGTAGTTGATGTAAATATTGTTTAGTTCAGAAGCTTGCCTTAATTTGAAGACAATGTAAGAGCTCAAGGGCACCTTTGTTATCCTACTCTTTCTTTGTGTGTTTCTTAAGGGTGTAGTTGATGCTCCAACCCATTATTTCCCCTAAAAAAATAGAAGCTCAGTGATTTTGATTAAAAAAAAAAAGGCCCAGTGGTCAATAAAAGTAAATTATTATGAAAATATACATGGAATATTAAATGGTATGAAGGGCATGGGGTTGGAGTCGAAGCTCGCTACATTCAAAAGATGGTTTCCTCATGTGATAATAATGAATGCTTTCGCTGTTTAGCTTATTGTAAGCACACAGGTTGTAAGTAATAGTATGATGATAAAAAGTGTTCTTCCACAAGGATTATGACGAAAGTGAGCTAATTAATGTAACTATATTCTTAATTATGTTGAATGAGATCATTTAGAATGGATTAAGTCAAATAAGGATTTTGATGAAAACAATAAAGTATAGTGATGGCAATTGGAAAATTGATTCTAAATTTAAGAGATTAAATGCTTAAGATTATTGTTTTCCTATTGTGTTTCATTGAATTATGCAATTAAACCACTTATACATACTAGTTGAAAGAGTCTATATACTAATTAAAGGTTTTAAAATCATCAACCAAGTAAACCACTTATTGTTTCTTGTTCTACAACCAAAATAGCTTTTTCAAGCATCATTCAGTTGAACTAATTTAATCATATGGTGATTAAGCACAAGATAATATTAAACATAAAAAAAAAAAATCGGCATATATTGTCAATAACTAGCAAAAGCAAGTCAATCTAATAGTTTCAATTCAAACAATGGGTAAAAGTAATACTAACTAAGAGTTTTAACTATTCATAATCAATAGAAACCAAAAACCAAACTTAAAACACTTTCATATTAGTAAAATGGGAAGAAAAGGGAGACAAACCAGAAAAATTGAAGAAAACCTTGAATCTCTCCAAGAGCCCCAAAATACTCTAAGAACTTTCTCCCAAGTAGCCTATCTTCTTGCACAGCTTTTCTTGAGTCCAGAATATTGATTTTCAACACCTCCATTAGGTTAAAATCCCTAAGATTCGTCACTTTTTTTTTTTTTTTTTTGACGCACAGTACACTTTTGCAACTTCACTTGTTGCTTCGTGGTGGCAAAGCAACAGTGAACATAGATAGAAAAGGTCTATTTTTTTTTTTTTGGTGTTTTTGCTTTTGTTTTGCTATAGTAAATTAAAAGCAACTGAGAGTATCTTCAAGTTACTTCTTTAATATTTTTGTTGTATTTTGTTTTTCTTTTCTCCACTTTTAATGATTCTTATAAACTTCTACATCTTGTCCTCATCCTTCAATAAGGAGAAGTTTACGAGCTTTTCAATTTCTTTAATTAAATCAAAACTTCTATTTATTTAGCTCAAAATTTAATAATTGCCAAAACATTTTTATCACATCACATTTTTCTTATATGTATTAATTTCATACATAATTCGAGTTCAAAACCAACAAATGTAAACAAAAAATGTGATGGAATATAAGAATTTATAGAGAATATCAAATGTCCAATAAGAATTCCATTCATAGAAATGATGGAGAATTATAGTAAGGTTTCCACTAATTCGGTGCAGCCACTAAAATTTTAGGATGATCTTTCACTTTAAAAGGGGAAAAGTTGAACTTAGCTTTTAGCTAAGTCAGGGCAGTAGGGGAAGGTGTCATCAGTAACAAAATCTTGTCTTGGCAAGCTGTTCTTGGACACGTTTAGAATTGGGTACAAAATCCAACTCTCCGAGAACAAACTTTTATGATATCGACTCCGGCTAGCTAGGTAAGGCCCTGGTGGTTCACTTCGGCCCTGCCAACACAAAGTCCAGGAAGCTGGTGACGGAAGGCGAAGCAGAAAATGGTATCTTCAACTTTGAGATGTGTGCTTCCTATAAAATACTGAAAGCCATGGGAAGGGACCGTTAGTTCATGCATATGGGGTTATCAAAGAAGCTAGCATAGGCTTGAACTTTGCTAGAAGGAGAGCTTGATGTAATGTTTTTTGTATGTCCTTTCTTTATTTTGTTGGCAAAGAGTGCTTTGAGCATCTCTATTTTACATCGTTGCATTATGAATTGTAGTTTTTGACTATGTTATGCGTCTATGTTGCTGAGTTTTAAGGATTAGTTTCATGTACTATATTACATAACATTTATTTGTCTCTGTGAATGAACTAATGTTTCAATTTCTTTAGTGGACGCAGAATATATAAAAAAAACGCTTCTTTTGTAGTGGTTTGGCATTTTGAAGTTTGTTTCCTTTAGGGGTAAAACACACTTTGGAATCTTTAATTTAAAATGCGCATTATACTTACTTTATCATATTTATAAGTTACTTTCAACATGTTTCATAAGAATTAACCTCATTTTTTTTATGGAGAAAACCAAAATCATTAACTTTATTTGAAAATTTAATAACTTTTCAACGTTATCCCTATTTAATATACACTCTATCTCAATAGTATAAAGTCAACACAATAATAAATAAAAAGTCAAATTATAAATTCATGTGAAAAATTTAATCATGTGGCTTATAAATATAATCAAATAAAATTGTCTCTCTACCTTATAAATAGGACCAGAGGAATAAGTATTAAAGCTATACACCTTTTTATTGAAAAAGTAGGAGCTATATGTATGTTTACCGGTTTTAATTAAGATGAGTGTTGCGAAGATGATAAAAATGCAAGAAGCACAAGAGGGTAAAATTGGAAGGACCGTGAATTACTCCGTTGTTATTAATTAAAAGGGAGATGGGATATGGAACGAGGGACAATGGAAATTTTTTCTTTAATAATTAACATGTTATATAATTTGATGTTGGATATTATCAGGATGGAAATATGGGAAAAAGAAATAAGAAAATATCCTTTGAATTTTAAAATTTTAACTAAGTGATTTCTTCCTACTAATATACACTACAAAAAAAATCACTTTCAGCGGCGACATTTGGCGGCGACTTTTAATGTCGCCGCTGAAGGTGTCACTTTCAGCGGCGACATTGTTTTGTCGCCGCTAAAAGTGTTTTTTGAAAATTAAAAAAAAAAATTTTAAAACACTTTCAGCGGCGACTATTAAAAGTCGCCGCTGAAAGTGAGTTTCAGCGGCGACTTTAGTGTCGCCGTTGAAAGTACTTTTTGAAAATTTAAAAAAAAAAATTTTAAAACACTTTCAGCGGCGACTATTAAAAGTCGCCGCTGAAAGTGAGTTTTAGCGGCGACTTTAGTGTCGCCGCTGAAAGTATTTTTTGAAAATTAAAAAAAAAATTTTTAAAACACTTTCAGCGGCGACTATTAAAAGTCGCCGCTGAAAGTAGTTTTTGAAAATTAAAAAAAAAAATTTTTAAAACACTTTCAGCGGCGACTATTAAAAGTCGCAGCTGAAAGTGAGTTTTAGCGGCGACTTTAGTGTCGCCGCTGAAAGTCTTTTTTGAAAATTAAAAAAAAAAAAAATTTTAAAACACTTTCAGCGGCGACTATTAAAAGTCGCCGTTGAAAGTGAGTTTCAGCGGCGACTTTAGTGTCGCCGCTGAAAGTCTTTTTCATATTTTTTAAAAATAATATTTATAAAATTAAAATAATATTTATAAAATTTAACTATTAATTATTAAATAATTCTATTTAACCTTAATTATTAAAATTATATTAATATTTATTAATATTATATTTATAATTTTTTATTAAAAATAATATTTATCATATTAAATTATTATTTATTAAGTAATTTTAATTAAAAAATTTTTAAATTTAAATATATCAATATTTTTTTCGTTTTTATTTAATTTTCCATTACTTTTAATAATATTATATTTAATTAATAATTAATTATATGTATATAATTAATTAATTATATGTATGTATGTTTATATATATGATAATATTATATATATAATAATATGTAATAATATGACATAGGTTCATTTCGGCACAACTGGTAGAGACTCGCGCGTTAAGGCATCGGCTCTCTGAGGTTGCGGGTTTGAACTGGAGGAGAGTCACATGGAGGAATTATGAGGAGGCAACACGTGGCAGCACAGCAAGGCAACACGTGGCAGCACAGCGAGGCAACACGTGGCAGCACGAGGAGGTGACACATGGCAGCACGGGGAAGCGACACGTGGTAGCAAGGGGAGGAGACACGTGGCAATTATAAATTAAATTTTTAAAAAAAAAATTCAAATTTTTTTAATAAAAAAAATTAATTTTTTTGAATTTTTTTAAAAAAAAAATTAACACCTTCAGTCGCCGCTGAAAGTCACCTTTAGCGGCGACAAAAGTTGCCGCTGAAAGTATACTTTAAGCGGCGACAAAAATTGTCGCCGCTAAAACTTTCAGCGGCGACAAAAATTGTCGCCGCTAAAACTTTCAGCGACAGTCGCATAGGCGGCGACAAAAATGTCGCCGCTGAAAGTCTTTTTTTTTGTAGTGATAAGTGGTCAATTATTATACTCATATAGCTATAATACCTATACTTTTATAATTAATTAGACTGATTTGATATTTTATAGTGCAAGAAGTATTTTCTGATTTTTCTATGAAAACATTTCTTGGCATTGAAGTAAGAATAATTTTCTTTAATTAATTATTAGAATAAATGGGGCTCCAGCTACCGTACGTGTTGTGTAGGATGCAGCGGGTTGTTCTTGATCAATGTGGGCGCTTTGCAATTAATGCAAGGAATAAAAAATCGGATCGGTTAATGAATCGGTAGTGATACAGGTTTAAGAGTTAATGGGTGAATCGGGGTCGGACTGGTCATATTAAAATATTATACTTTAATTGATAATAATAAAATAATCATCATTCATAATTGATAAGTCATCACTATGCATATGATTATGTGCATATATATAATATGTTTTATTTTTTTAATTCAATTTAAGTTTTTGCAATTTTTTAAATATTTAAAAGAAATTTTCTCATTTATTTATTTTTTGAAAATCTTAAGCCTTAATCAGTCAATTTTTTTTTTTTTTGTTAGAAGGTGAGGGCCTAGGCCCACTTACCTTACTCTAAGGATCCACGCCCCTTACCTTATTCTAACACAACCCTAGCTAAATGCTATTTACCTATTCCTTGCAGCCACACGCAATGCTTTCTCACCCAACGCCATAGGCTTTCTTTTTCAGTTTGAATCTGTACAGGATGAAGAACAGAAGAGTGCGAAGGCGTCACTTAAGCAGTTAAGCCTCAGTCTCCAACTCTGTTATCGGCTGCCATCACTCACGGAGAGGAATTTTCATAGATCTTAAACTTTAGTTTTGTTGCTTTCCTTTCTTATTTTCTTCTCAAATCTCAAATCCCCCCTAGCCCCAAGTTTTCTTTATGTTTTTCTCTTCGAATCCTGCCACAATCCTCCATTCTTCAGCGAGATGGATGTACTGAATCATCAGGAAAATTCACCCGATTAGCCCACTTCACTCGACGGTTTATCCCGATTTGCATCGTCGGTTCATAACGGTCTGCTCCGGTTTATTTTTTTCTTGGTCTAGTAAGCAAAGCTAGGGTTTCAACCATAAGAAGAAAAGCTAGTGGGAGCTTGAGGTAACTTCCAAACCTTTGTATATTGACTATTCTAGCTGCTGTGGGCAATTTAATCGGTGAAATTTTGCCGGATTGCCATTGGTTTTAATTTTTGGAAATGGGTATGTGGGGCTGTTATGCTGCCCAAATTGGTACTAAATGGTAGTTGTAACCTAATGGAATAGTCAATAAAGTGGTTAGGAGTAGAAAGGAACACGTTTACGGAGCCGAAACCGAAAAACCCCGATTTTTCCTAGAAAACCCATATATTTCGGTCTGGGCTATAAATGGGTCTTAGAGTTGGATTTTCAATGATTTGATGGTTTCATTGAGTTCAGGAACCAAAATTAGGTGGGGTTACAGTTGGGCACTTTTTCGGAAAAGGCCGAGAAAGCATAATTACGAAAATGCCCCTAAAACACTGAAATAAGGGCTGCCAAGGGCAATTTCGTCTTTTGGCAATGAATTTGGTAATTCCGAGTCCGGAAATGGATTCCTTGGGCGAAAATATGTCAGGATAGCCCAGGTTAGAATTTTGAGAAAAGTATAGTCGGACCGGGTATGATGGGGCCGGGTCCCCGGGGGTATTTTAGTAATTTTTCAAGGTAGACACATATAAACCCCAGAAACACTATGGAAGTGTCTAAATAGTACATTTGACATTGTAGGATCGAATATGGAGCCCTGAGCTGTTTGCACGTAGATTGAGGCATGCGTTTCGAGGCGGATAAGGGTTAAGGTAGGGGACTTACCTTACTTGCATGTATTTGATATCTTTGCTTGTGTAATGATGTATGTGATTGCTTTACTTGATTGTGTAGAGCATATATGAATAAATGAAGCTCTGTTTCTGTTTTCGCTGTGGCCATAGTCTTGTATGAAACATTGAGCATGCAGAAATATCATTATGGGGCATACGTCTAGATAAAGCTAACATGTCATACACATAGCATCAATCATGCATGCATTATGGTATTTGTTTCCTACTGAGATTCTCTCGAATCTCACCCTCCCCTACCAACAATTTAGACAGGAGACGACAGAAGATATGTAAATAACAATGCAGAGTACCGTACGAGGGGATTACAGTAGTGGAATGAAGACGAGAAGAAGTCTTCATTTCATTGGGATGAGTTTAGACACCCTAGTAGCCTTGTGCGACTACCTTAATCGTAAGTATCATATACAAACCCCTATGGGGAATTTATGTAATTATGCACTTATTATCAGTATATTCATGTTATTCCTGTGTTGCCCATCAAACCATATATCATCTTCTGCGAATACTTTGAAAAAGGTGAAAATTATATAAGGGCGTGACAGGAAGAGATGACTCTTTTGTTTCTTTGCCTTTTTCAGGAAGTGAAATCTTCTTGGATTGAGCTCTTGTGGTAATGGGCTCCTTAATCACAACCCCTTTCACCTTTTGCTTAGTTTGCGGTTTGGCTTTGGCTTTAGGTTTAGGAGAGATTTTTCTTTTCTTGGTAGGAGGAAAGGAAAGTGAATCAGAGGGTTGATATGGTTCAGAGGACTCAGAAGGAGTGCTAAGATTGGGAGATTTTGTCCTCACTATTGTGATTTGAGAAAATCAATAATTTCTGAAAAACAGAGACCGAGCATCTCAAGATTAGGGTAGATGATTTAGTGCAATCTAAGAGGTTTTTGTAAGTATAGATCATTCGGTTCTTACAGTTATGGGAAGAGAAAAATATTTTGAAAATTTTTTGAGAGAGCACTTGGAGAATCACTCGAGGCGATTTTGTGAGAAATAACCGAGTGTCGACTGAAATAACCCTAAATCCCGACATCACTCGAGGGCTTACTTGAGTGATCATCAACTTTACTTGAGTAGCTACTCGAGTAATCATACCAGAAATTTTAAAATACAGTGAATTCAAGTATTACCTGGCATGAATAATATTGTAATTACCCATATATATTGCCTCAATCATTTGATGGCTCTTTAGAACAGATTTGAGCTGAAACTCAGTAGATTTGAGATATGTACCCAAGTTCACTCAAGGCCTTACTCGAGTAACATTGAAGTTCACTCGAGGCCTCCCTCGGGTAATCTGTCTCTTCACCTTCTGACTATTCATTTCTAACCGTTGTGCCGTTTCATTTGAAATTAATGCTTCACTGGCACATTTTCAAGTTCATTACTCCAGTGGCGACTCAAGTAATGCATCCGTTACTTTAAGGTGTCACTCCAGTAATTGCTCTTTACTTGAAGTTGTCCCTCTAGTAATGTTATCATCTGTTAACCTCTGCTTTTCATACTCCAAAATAGAATATCATGATCCTGCAAAACAAATTGCTAGAAACTTCAATACTTAAGTTAGTAATCATCAAAAAATTAATAAATAATATCATCTAACATTTTATAAACACTAAATAACTTACAATTCATTGAGATTTACCTTTCCCGATTCTCATCTAATATGCAAAAATTTATCTTTTGCAAGAGGTTTTGTGAAGATATCAGCTAGTTGAAGATTAGTTGTAATGAATATCACTTTGACATCTTTCTTTTAGACATAATCTCTGATGAAGTGATGTCTAACATCAATATGTTTAGCTTTGGAATGTTGAACAGGATTCTTTGCCAAGCTTATCATGCTAGTGTCGTCATATTATATTGGTGTTTCTTTCAAATAAATACCAAAATCCTGGAGTTGTTGCGTTATCCATATTACTTGTCCATAACAACTTGATACTACAACATACTCAGCTTCTGTTGACGAAAGAGACACTATAGTTTGTTTCTTGATAAACCATGACACAAGTAAGCCTTTTAGAAACTGGCCTTGTCCACTTGTACTCTTTCTATCCGACTTGTATCCTCTATGATCAGAGTCTGGGTATGCAACTAGATATTCACTTCTTCCTTTAGGATACCAGGGACCCAATTTTGGCTTGTCAACAAGATATTG
This sequence comes from Inga laurina, assembly GCA_963855925.1. Classification (NCBI taxonomy): domain Eukaryota; kingdom Viridiplantae; phylum Streptophyta; class Magnoliopsida; order Fabales; family Fabaceae; genus Inga; species Inga laurina. The sequence goes on along the minus strand of OY979712.1, from coordinate 12,933,489 downwards.
GAAGATACGTTTGACGGTTTCCGCATGTGACTCTTTTGGTGCTGATTGATATCTTGCACACATGCCTACACTAAATTGAATATTAGGCCTACTTGCAGTGAGATAGAGTAATGATCCTATCATTCCTCTATATTTTGTGATGTTGTAATCTTTTCCCTTGATATTCGCATCAAGCAATGTGGTTGAGCTCATGGGTATGTCCGTTCCATTTGCTTTATCTAATCCATACTTCTTTAATAGCTCTTTCAAATATTTCGTTTGAAATATGAAAATTCCATTCTTTCTTTGTTTGATTTGCAAACCAAGAAAGAAATTCAATTCTCCCATCGTTGATATCTCAAACTCCCCCTGCATTATCTCAGAAAATTCTTTGCATATATTTTCGTTAGTAGCGTCAAAAACTATATTTTCAACATATATTTGTACCATTAATATATCATCACATTTTCATTTTATAAAAAGTGTTGTATCAACTTTTCCTCGAATAAAACCTTGATCAATAAGAAATTTATTGAGCCTTTCATACCATGCTCTAGGAGCTTGTTTTAAACCATATAAAGCCTTTTTGAGTTTGAAAACATGGTCAGGTTTGGTTACATCTTCAAACCCTAGAGGTTGATCTACATATACTTCTTCCATGATGTAGCCATTTAGAAATGCACTCTTTATATCCATTTGATAGAGTTTAAATCCTTTGATGCATGCAAAGGCTAAGAGTACTCGTATAGCTTCCAATCTAGCCACTGGAGTATACGTTTCCTCATAATCAATTCCTTCTTCCTGATTATAGCCTTGGGCCACCAATCTTGTCTTGTTTCTGATAATAATTGCAGATTCATCAAGTTTGTTCTTTAATACCCATTTAGTGCCAATGATAGGATGATCCTTAGGTCGGGGTACCAAATCCCAAATTTGATTTCTTTGAAATTAGTTTAGTTCTTCATGCATTGCTATAACCCAATCATTGTCTGATAGGGTTTCGTCAATGTTAGAAAGTTCAATCTCAAAAATGAATGCAGAAAAACTAATCTCATTGAAAATTCTATTTCTAGTTTTGACTCCTTCATCACATCTCCTATGACTTGATCTAGGGGATGACTCTTATTGTATTTCCAGGCTTTAGGTTGTCCTAGTGACTGATTTTCTTCCTTGGTTTGATCAACTTCTAGAATAAGAGATTTAGAAATAGATTGATCATTTTCTTGATTTAAAACAACTTCCTGCTCATTATCAATGATTTTGTCAGAGAATTCAAATTCATCAAATACAACGTGAATTGATTCTTCAACAACACATGTTCTTTTATTAAAAATTCTGTATGCTTTACTTTGGTTAGAATAGCCTAGGAAAATTCCTTCATCTGTTCTAGAATTAAATTTTCCTAAGTTATCTTTACCATTATTATGAATGAAACACTTACAACCGAAGATGTGTAAATAAGCAAGGTTCGGCTTCCTTCCTTTCTATATCTCGTATGGTGTCTTTCCAAGTTTTGTTCTAATGTAGGCTCTATTTGAAATATAGCATGTTGTGCTCATTGCATCAGCCCAAAAAACTTGAGACACGTTCTTTTCATTTAGTATTGCTCTAGCCATTTCAGTGAGTACTCCATTCTTACATTCCATGACTCCATTTTGTTGTGGTGTCCTTGGAGCAGAGAAATTGTGATCAATGCCATTAGTATCACAATATTTTTCAAAGGCTTGATTTTCAAATTCTCCACCTTGATCTGTCCTGATACCTGCAATGGACATACCTTTCTCATTTTGCATGTTCTTGGCAAAAACAATGAATTCTGCAAAGGTTTCATCCTTTGATGACAGAAAAAAAGTCTATGTAAATATAAAGAAATAATCAACAATGACCAATGAATATAAGTTACCACCAAGGCTTTTAACTCTTGCTGAACCAACTAAATCCATATATATCAATTGAAGTGGTCGACTTGTTGTAATTTCATTTTTTGATTTGAAAGATGATTTAGTTTGTTTACCCTTTTGACATGCGTTACAAATCAAATTGTTTTTAAAACCTACTTTGGGTAATCCAAGAACTAAATCCTTTTTGAGTTGTTTGCCTAGTTGGTGCATATTGACATAAGCTAGTCTCTTATGCCATAACTAGCTTTCATCGGCATTACTTAAAAAACAATTTTCAGAATTATTTCTATTTATATCAAGTGTATAGCAGTTACCTTCCCTTTTTGCTCTGAGCTTTGCCTTGATATTTTTCTTATCAAGTTGTAAGTCTTTCTTGTTGACAATCAGACATTTCTCTGAATCAAATATTATCCAATTGTCTTTATCTGCACTTGGACTTACGCTCAGCAAATTATGACACAACCCTTCAACATAATATACATCTTTGACTTGTATTCCTTTGTCATTTTTTATTTCACCAATTCCTGCTATTTTTCCTGATTTATTTCCTCCAAATTTTACCTTTCCACCTTCCTTAGGTTGCAATGTGGTAAAACTTTCAAAATCACCGGTCATATGTCTAAAGCATCCACTGTCTATGTACCACTTTTTGTTTTTGGATGCTTTAAGACATATTTGCAATCAAATACAATTAAGTCTTAAGTACCCACATCTTTTTGGGTCCTTTTGGGTTAGTACAAAATTTTTTTGGAACATATGAACCTTTAGGTACCCATTTGTAGGTTCCTATATTTCCTTTCTTCCTATGAATGCATGATGAAGTATAATGACCTTTTCTATTACAATAATTACAATATGCAAAAGGATTTGATGTATGAATAGAATTCTGAAAGTAATTCAAGTATGATTTATCTCTAGCTTTCTTTCTTCCTTTCCTTCTGTCTGATTTTGGATCATATCCAATTCCAGATCGATCATTCACAAATCGTTGAGCTTTTAAAATTACATTTAGCATTTTACTTCCTTTAGTGAATATTTCAAGAGATTTAGTAAGATCAGTGTTTTTCTTTTTCAAAGAAGTACAACTTTCACAATCCTTTTCAAAATTCCCTTTAAGTTCTACTTCAAGAACTTTTTTTTTTCTTTTTGAAAACAACTAGTTCTTTAACTACTTTAATGAATTCAGAATGTAAAGCATTATATTCGGAAAGTAATTCATCATAGGTAGGATCAGAATCAGTTACCTTTTCTTCTGTTTACTCTTGAGCAACTAGAAGAACTATCTCCCCATATGGCAGATACAAAGGCTTTCTTCTTGTTGTAGAATTTTCAATTTCTCTTTTCTTTATTCTTCTGAATCAGTTCTTGATATTTTGATTTGAAATGTCCTGGCTTTCCACATTTATAGCAGATGATGTGTTCTTTATTGCTTGTTCCTCCTTTCTAAAAATTTTTGAATCCTTGGCCTTTCTTGTACTTTCTGAATCATTTTATGATTAGGCTCATTTCGTCATCGTCAAGCTCTTCATCTTGTTCTTCTTCTTTTTCTTTCAGTGCTAGAACTCTTTTCTTCTTATCACCAATATCATATATTTCTCATTTGAACTTTAACTTACTTTCATATTCAGAAAGAGTTCTGAATAAAGAAGCAACCAATAGCATTGATTCACCTTTTGCTTCCTCAATTGCAGTGATTTTTGCCTTCCAATCTTTAGAAAGAATATTTAAAATCTTTCACACTTGGGTATGTTGATCACAAACTTTTCCAAGTGCTGCAAGTTGATTAACAAGGTGAGTATATCTAAGTTCAAATTCAGTTATCGACTCACCTGATTTCATTCCAAGTAAATCAAACTCAGTAACCAGAGTATTGATCCGGTTTTCTTTTATTCCTAAAGTTCCTTCGTGAGCCATTTCCAAGGCTTCCCACATTTCTTTAGCTATTGGGAGTGTGCAAATTCTGAAGTACTCATTTTGACTCAAGGCAATTTGAATCATTAGAATTGCTTTGCTGTTGAGTGTGATGTGTTTCTTGTCATTCTCATTATATTCTGTAGTGTCTTGGTAACTCTCTGTGAATCTATAATCTTTTCAGGTTTGTAGTTTCCACTCTCGATCATATCCCATAGCCCATATTGAGTAGCCATTATGAAGACTCTAAACTTTGCTTTCCAGAATGAAAAGTGATCGCCATAGAAACCTGAAGGTCTTGTGATAGAAGCTCTGTGGGGAAGAATGCCTTCACCCATGCTTGCCATTAGATCCTTCTTAGGCTATTAAACCTTAACAAGAAGACCTACGCTCTGATACCAATGTTAGTGCAAGTGTTTCACCCAAGAGGGGGGTGAATTGGGTGATACCAGAAATTTCATTGCGTATATGAAAATTGTTAGAATATTTAAAGCTGTTGAGAGCAAAGAGAAATATCACCGAAATGTACACTGGGAGTTATACTGGTTCAACCACAACTACTTTGACCAACATCTAGTCCTCATAGTGTCTCTAAGAGTTTCACTATATTCTTCAATATTCAGTGGGTTCTTGGCACCTCAGTACACAACAAGTTCCTTCACCTAGACACTCGCTCCCCCTTACACGTTGCAATCAAATCCCTAACTCAAGGTTCCACAACCTTAAGTTGTCTCAATAACAATTATTAAGTTTGTAATGCAAACATCTCTCACAGAGCAAATATATAATCACTAAAGTACAATGAATGAGTATAAGAAAACAAAGCACTAAGAGTGTGTTGATCAGAGTATGTTCGTGTGTTCTCAGTTCTTGTGTGTTTTCTGCTCTTTGAATGCTCCATATATATAGATGATTTGAAATGTCCGTTAGAAGCAATTCAATCATATCCGTTAGAGTTGTGCAGCAACGGTTGACCATTCTTCAAATTTGAAAAACTATTTATTTATGGTAGGTAGCGGTAGGTAAGATCTCGGACACTTAATTTGACTTTGCTCTTCTTGCATGATCTCTTCATTGTTTCTCTGCAAATGTACTTAGGATACTAATGCAATGAAGAGTTAATCATATAGAAAATAGTTTAATAAACATTCGATCAAAAATATAATTTCTGGACTGCTTTACTCGAGTGATCATGTTTGTTACTCAAGTAGTCCCTCGAGTAAACCTATAAAAAATATAGCTGTGAGTAATTCAACATTTTACATAAGATATTACTCGGGTAAGACATAGAGTGAGATATATCACAAACCTTAGAAATACCTGATTACTCGAGTGGCTACTTGAGTGGTCACTTGAGTGGCCATGTCTTTACTTCACAAGTTACTCAGTTGGTGACTCTGGTAATCTGATTACTCGAGTGGCCATTGTTTTCTTCAGATGTTACTCGAGTGCTCCCTCGAGTAAATTTCAAATAAGTTTGCAGATTACTCGATTATTCCTTTGAGTAATGTCATTCAAATCTTGGCCGAGAGGTTTCTTACTAATTACTCAAGTGATCCCTCAAGTAATGCTTCAAATAACTCTGCAGATTACTCAAGTTGTCCTTCGAGTAATGAATTTTTCTCACTTGGTTACTCGAGTGGCTACTTGAGTAAAGTGTTGCATTTCTTGGCCGAGAGCTACTGGAAGATTTTTGACCTGTTTACTCGAGTGGTTACTCGAGTGATGCTTGTGAAAATAATGTTACTCGAGTGCCTACTCGAGTAATGGTCCATATAACTTTGCATATTACTCGAGTGGTCCCTCAAATAACTACTTCCAAATTCTGGCAGTGCTTCTCTGGATGAAATTTTCCATGATTACTCGAGTGCTCACTCGAGTAACAGCTTCCCTTGCTTAAGTGGCTACTTGAGTATGCCTTCACAAAATGTGCACCTCCAATGCTTACTTCAAGTAATGCTTTGCCACTTTGTTCAAATTCATTTGTTTGTCATCAAATCCTTTTATATCATTGATCCAATCTTTGTTATCATCAAAACATATGGGATATAACACCCCAAATCAGAGATGAAGTTGTTCCTAGTGAACATGATGATTAGGCAGCATTTGAGGATAACATAGCTCGGGACAGAACCTTAATGTCCAAACTGATCAAACTAAGGAGTAGGGGTATTAGGTTAGAGCTTCAATAGAATGAAAAGGGAAATCCAGTCAGTCTGTATGCCTTCTCCTTTACTAATTACATTGAGACTATGGTTAGAGAATGAGTCCCTATTACAGTTTAAGTTTGGCAACGGGAAAAGAAAGATTATACTGATATGCTCTTTGGTTCAGTCAAGGTAAACATTATTTACTTTAGTATTCTGGTTGTTTTGTTTCATGAAATTACAATCTAATAGATTATGTGTGTTTTTTCTTACAGTCTTCCTTAATAATCGACAAAGATAAAGAGAAATTTGTGCTGTGAAAATGCGGCAAACGTTTTAGAAATTTTTGCTACCATCTTGTTACATTCTACTGCAGGATGAAAATGATATTATCAATCATACACTACCGGAGTTGTACGATGGAATAATAACTCAAGAGTAGTGGGATGAGTTTGTGAGCTCACATATTACCATGAAATTTGTGGTAATATAAAATTAGCCTTTATGGAGTACTTGTAATGTAGTTGTAATTAATATTTATTTATATGAATCATTTAGATCTAAATAGGACAGAAGTGAGCAAAATTGTGAAAACGCATCTAAAATGACATACTGGTACATAAAAAGACTGGTATTATATGTAGTATTGGAGCAACAATTAGTAAGAACTAATTATTATTTCATATGAATATAATTTCTATGACTAATTTTTAGCTACAACTAACTTTGATATGTGGATGAAAGAATCTCATTTTGATGATGTCACACATATACGTTGACATGATTTGTGGCTGGCCGGCTGCACAAACAAAAAAGGCAAAATTCCCAGCAAACAAGCTGGAAAAGTTATGGAATATTGTGTACGTAGTGGATTATATATATAATAAAGATTTACTTAACTGATTCTATTTTATAATAAGTAATATTGTTGTAATTCCTTTTGTGATAACGCTCAATGATGCAGGAGCGGCCATACTCGGTGCATTATGTTGGTCACGACGATTTGCTTAGCAGTGCACTTGAAGTTCCTGAGTATGATGGTCGTGTTTGGGTTACTGGTTTTGCAGTCACCCAAATATCATACTTCGGACCCCAAACGTGACCCAACAAAAATGACTTTCTACAACTAAATAAGGAGATTTATGACTACAAGCATCACGTAGACTAGAGGATAAGTTGCTACCAGCATCAAGTAGAACAGTTTAACAATCATGTGTTTGATGTAAGAGCAAAATGAGTTATTGAAGGCTCAAATTGATGCCTTACTACAGTTTAAGCCAGCAGCACCAAGTCCAGTATGTGACAGCATGAGTGTGAGGGATAGTTGCCCCTCCATGCCTAAAGTCCTCATTCCTTTAGTAATTAATTTCTTCTCTAGTTAACTTTTTGTTACGTTATAAATTAGTGTACCTTAATATATTAGCTCTATTTTTCATAAGGGCGAATCGACGTGTAACTAAATCTTTCAAGCATGTAGTTGCTATGGCATGGCCTACAATACTGACAGTAATACACTACATAATTTACCATTAGCCCGAACACACTCTAAGTAAAGATTGACATATGCACAAATGAAGATGCCCTCTTAACAATCCCTTCTCAGGATGAAGAAACAATAGTGAAAGATATTGGTGGTGGTTATGTTGCATGGCCAATAGGTTTGATTGAGCCATTTGAAGAGGTTGTTAATTTACAATTTCTTTTACTTTTTCTATGTACTTCTATCTAAAATCACATGATTTAATTTCATGATTTTTGTAGGTTGCTGCTTGTCGTAAAGGAAAATGAATCCTCACTAGTAGAAAGGCAACCCCTTATATTGTAACTTTTTAGGACATGGCTTGTTGTGCATTTAACAATAATGTTAATATTGATAGTCAATTAAAGACATTACTTCCATGAATCAGGGACTAATATTAATACTTACAATTTTATTGACGACCTCTATTACCTGAGGATCGTCATAAAAGTCATCTTTATTTTGCCTTGTCACTAACCAAAGTTCAGGATAGGGAGTTTTATTACCATCCCTACTCTCAGCAGCCAACTTTTCAGCAATTCAAGCACACCCCATTCACGCTCCCTTATACGGATACTTATTGTTCTTCACCCTCTTCCTATTCACCCAACTTAATTCCTATGAAAACATGCAACACTCAAGTTAATATTAAATAGATACATGCAGGTCTTATGAATTGTGAATAACAATTACTAGGAATGCTAGGTCACAATGTAAGATGATAAAATCTCTCTAATCATTTAGTTTGATGGTAGACCGAAGATCCATAGGAACTTCTATTTCATCAGCCTCTTTAGAATTCTGCAAATACGCCTTCGTAAATGCTTGATGGAATATGCACAGTGAATTGCTAGCCTTCTTGATGAAAAATTACCTAATATAAGCTCCTTCTACATGATATGTAGACTATAAAGCACACAATTCAAGTTAATATTTTTTACAAGTAATAGCAAGTAATTAGCATGTATATATACCCTATCCTGACATTTTCCCAAATAACGTATATGTAGTTTTCCTATACCCAACGCTAGTTACCCACTGTGATAGGAACATTGGTCCTTGCTGTTAAGTTGATGTAGTTGATGAAGTGTGATGGCTCAAGAGGTTGATCATGGCTTAAGAGGTTGATCATCTTTGTTCCATGACATATAAAATTTTCTCCCCAAAAACTTTGCTTCATTTACAAAAGTCAAGGTGCAGTGACCCCTCCTTACAATATCCTGCACTCATTCTAACACCTATACAGAGTCTTATTTCTAGTTTTCTAGGGACAATATCAGTACCAGTAGGAATGCCAGTACTAGGAACGCTATTAGAACTATGGCAATTATCATGCCGTGTGATGTAGAACTGACCATTTTAACTGAAAAACAAAACTAATTCAGTAATTCACAGGGAACTAAGTAATGAGCTTTACAGAAAAACATGATACACAACAAAAGTCAAAACCTACCTAGGCATGAAGAAGTGAAAAATAAGGAGAATGTGGAATGCGGAATGGAGAATGCAAAATGCAAAAGAGAAAGCATATCTTAAAATAAGGAGAACATAGCTTGCGAAGGAATGCAACCTAGCTAAGGGTTCCAAAATGAAAACATGAGTTAGGGTGATCTCACTTTGTTGACCTACAAAACAAGAGGGGTAATTATGAACGTACACCCCATTTTGTCCAGGCCTCACTTAAAAAATAATAAGACAAATGAAGAAAGATAAAATCCTCATTAATCCTTGCACATCTAAATTAATAAGCAAATGACATTGATGGCAATTGAATTGTAATTGAAATGTTAAAAATGATCATCATTATTGCTGATCGTCTTGCAATTGAGGCTTGCATTAATTGGCAAGTTAAAAATAATTCATCTCATTGATGCTATTTGATATTCAGATTAGGACATTTAGTGTGGAGTCATTATAGAGAAGAAAAAAAGTAGAAATTAAAAAATACAAATATTATGTCAATGATAGCGATTAGGTTTAAAATTAGTAAATTGCTTTTCAAAAAAAATAAAAAAATAAAAAAAATATCTCTCCATGATGGTAATTAGGTTTGAAATTTGGAGGTTTTATTAAACAAAAAATATTAAAAAAATTAAAAAAACAAATACAAAAAAAAAACCTCTCTCATTTATGGTGATTAGCTTTCAAGTTAGGATATGGTATTAAGCAGAAAAATTTTAAAAAGAAAATTAAAAAAAAATCATTTTTGAGGAAAACCTTACTATGAGACTATAAATAGGCGAGTAAAAGTTGAAGAAATAGGCAAGAAATTTGGGAGTGAAAAGAGACAAGACTTCTTAGAGAAAAAAGTCAAGGTAGAGAGGCAATTCTATTTTTCTCCTTTCATCACTCAAACATAATTTTCATGAGAAGGGTAGTTCAGGTGATATAGATCACTTGGAGTTGTACACAAAAAGTTATGAATTTTTGAAGTTTACCAAGTGAAACGAGCTATTTTCTGGAACAGTTTCTAAAGATTGAAATTTTGGGAATTTTCAGCTTCCATCTGGCTAAAGGCAATATTTTTCCTTGAAACTCTCAAAAATGGTTAAGTAGCCTTTAGAAGTACATCAATTGAATGTCTACAAATAAAGATATAACTTTTCAAAGTTGGAAGAAAATGCTACCAGTTTTGCGCGAAAATCACAAAATATATAGGCAAAATGGTAATATGCTAATAAAGTAAGAGGCTGATTATTTGTCCTTCTCTAAAGCACCAATTCGTCCAAAGAAAGAGGAATAAGAGGGGAAAATAATTTATTAGGGATTTATAATCATTTTTGGGAAAAGGTCAAAAGGAAAAAAAAAAGAATAGCAAAAAGGGGTCAACAATTGCAACTCATCTTAATATTTGTAGAAGATGATAAAAGTGCTAATTGAATGCATATTATTACTCCCTCTTAAGACACAATTTCGGCCAAGGAAATGGCCATAGAAAAGATGATGATGGTCAAGTGAAATTGGCACATGTTTATTCATAATAAAATAACATAAAAGAAAAGGGTGGGTGAAGATATTTTTAAAAAGGCTTCTTATCTCTTTTTGGTCATTTTCCTGTATGCATATCAGCCAAGAGAGAGAGATAGCAGCTGAACAAAACATAAAGAAAAAAGGGAGCATGAGAGGGCACAAATACTCAAGAAGCAAGATCAAGGTAGGTTCAAGGTGATTTACCACTTATTCTTGCCTTCTTCTTCATGATAACTCTCTAATTTCTATCCCTTCTTGAAATATTCATGAAGCAAGCACAAATCAAGAGAGCAAGCAAGGAAATGTCCCATGGTTTTCTTGTGTAGAGAGAGAAATCAAGAGGTAATCACACTAAACCTTGTCCTCTTGTTGATTCTTGATGGTTGTTGATGTTGTGGTTGGGTATTGGCTTGGTTTTCATGATTTTGTAATTTTGGGAACACAAACCCTAAGGGGACGTGTTTCCCAAATTATGGTTAATCATGTTAAAGAGGTGATTAAGTGATTAAACAAGTGATTAGAGGTGTAAAGGTGTTCTGTTGATTGGAATTAAGAAACTCCAATTTTCCCAAATTATGTTGATTTTCGTCTAGACCTGTTTTTCACTGTGTTTGGACTGGATTTTGGTATTTTTGATGATTCCATTGGATTTAAAATGGAAAATTGTGTAGGGTTCATGTTAGGTGCGAAGTGAAAAAAGCCCTAGAATGTATAGTGTCAAAATACCCTTGAAAACCCTCACATAGGGGCTGTCAGGGGTAATTTTGTAATTTGATAGTGAATTTGCCAAAACCAAGGTCAAAAATGGATTCCTTGGGCAAAATTATGTAGGAATAGCTTGGGTCATAATTTTTGGTAAAGTACAGTTGGACGGGGTCCCCAGGGGTATTTTAATAATTTTGTGGTTTTAAAAAAAGATAACCAACATAGTGAGTTTAGAATGAAATATGAGTGACTAATAACTCATTTATTCTAAATTTGGAATTTTAGGATATATCGATAGCTCGAGTCAGACACAGAGTATCAGATCAATAGACAGGCAAGGGAAGGGCGATCTAGGTAGTGAACTTACCCCTCCTGCATGTATTTGATATTTGTGCTTACGTATTGATGTATGTGACTATTTTACTTGATTATGTGAAACATATATGAATAATTGAAACTCTGTTTTTATTTGTACTACAGCCATAAGTATGTTGTTTGAAGCATTAAGCATGCAGATATGTCATTGTATTAACATGAGTTTATGTAATACAAATATGTCATGCATTAAGCACTTATCTTGCATGCATATTTGTATTATTTGCTACTGAGATTCCCCTGAATCTCACCCGTTCCATAAACAATAAAAAGTTTTCAGTAGTAGACAACAGCTCTGAGGGCAAATCGTAATTACTGGCAATGAAAGGTTCTAGACTAGGACAAAAGGAGACGTTGGTTATCTGAAGACTTTTAATTATTTTTAAGATCTATAATTTATTGTGCTACAATCAAGCATATTGCATCAATAATATCAGTATATTTATCTATTTCTGTTGTGCCAGCTGAACCACACATTAGCATTCCTCTGCAAGTAAAAAAGAAGTGAGGGTATTACAGTTTGAATCACATAGGGTTGGATTCAAAGCTCGCTACATTTGAAAGATGGTTTCCTCATTGTACTATTGAACGCCCAATACGAATTCCATTCAATGAAATAATGGCATATTATAAAAGGCGTGCACTAGTTCAGTTCAGCCACCTCTATTCTCTAAGAGGATCGTTCACTTTAAAAAGGAAAAAATTACTAAACTGAAAGCAAAGGCTAAGTTAGAGATAGAGGATGGGGTCATCAGTAATAAGATCTCGTCCTTGCAAGCTATTCTCGGTCATGTTTGGAGATCAGCCATCAAAAATCAACATCTTGATCTGGAAGAACAAGTCACTTGCTCATTCCCCATATATGCTATTTTGGAGTTTCTAATCCCCAATACCTGACAACTATTTTGGAGTCACGATGCAAATGATTAACGTGACGATGAAAGTAGGGAACTTGGTGGGAGATGGAAGCCTTGGAAAATTTTCCTTGGAGATGAACAAGACAATCTCATTATTCTCAGAAGAGAAGATCAAGGGAAACTATGAAGCTTGGGCACAAAATCCAACAATGCATCCACCGCTTTCTATGACTGGGAAGGTTATTGAAGTAGCCAGCTCCCCAAGAACCAACTTTTATGAGATCGACTTCAGCTGGGGAAGGTCGGTGCCGGCTCTCGTTAGCCTAGCAAGTGGTGGCATCTAGCAGCTGATGCTGGAGCAGAAGAAGGTAGCTTCAAATTTGAGATGTGTGGTTCCTATGAAATACTGGAAGCCATGGGAAGGGACCCTGAGTTCATGCATATGGTGTAGCCGCCGCCCTGGGCGTTGATGGGGTTGTCCAGTATGCGCCTGAAGTAATGTTTTACGCATGTCCTTTTCTTGATTTTGTTTGCAACGAATGCGTGGCAATGTGTTGTAGTGTTGCGATTTCTTTTTTCATGCATTATATTACATAATATTTATTTGTGAGTCAATTAATGTTTCAATATTTTTTTAGGGCGCAGAATTATTAATAATATTAATTAATCTATAGCAAACAATAAAGCGTTTCTTTGAAGATGTTTTAATTATCTAAATGATCTAACATTTTAGGTAGTGGATAATCACTACAAAAAAAAAAAAAAAAAAAGACTTTCGGCGGCGACAAAAGTCACTACTGAAAGTCTTTCAGCGGCGACAAAAAATCGCCGTTGTTGCGATTGTCGCTGAAAGTTTTGAAGGCGACACAAAAGTTGTCACTAAAAGTGCAACTTTTGTCGCTACTGAAGGGGACTTTCAACGGCGACTTTTGTGTCGCCACTAAAGGTTTTGCCATTGAAAGTGTCAATTTTTTTTTAAAAAAAATTCAGTCTCCTCCCCGTACTGCCACATGTTACCTCCTTATAATTCCTCCAAGTGACTCTCCTCCAATTCAAACCCGTGACCTTAGGGAGTCGATACCTTCGTGTGCGAGTCTTTGCCACTTGTGCCGAAATGAACCTGTGCATATTATTACATATTATTAGATATATAATATTATCATATATATAAACATACATACATATAATAAATTATTAATAAAATATAATACTATTAAAAATAATAAAAAATTAAATAAAAATGAAAAAAAATATTTTTATATTTAAATTAAACAATTTTTTAATTAAAATTACTTAATAAATAATAATTTAATATTATAAATATTATTTTTAATATAAAATTATAAATATAATATTAATAACATGTATATTATTTTTAAATAAAATAAAATAATAATATCATAAATATTGTTTAGTAGAAAATATTAAATATAATATTAATAAATAATAATATAATTTTAATAATTAAAGTTAAATAGAATTATTTAATAAATATTATTTTAATTTTATAAATATTATTTTTGAAAAATATTAATAAAAAAATCAAAAATTGACTTTCAGCGGTGACTTTAGTTGTAGCCGCTAAAAGTGTGAGTTTTAGTGGCGACTTTTGATAGTCGCAGCTGAAAGTGTTTTAAAATTTTTTTTGTAAATTTTAAACAAGACTTTCAGTGGCGACACTAAAATCATTACTGAAACACACTTTCGGCGGCGACAACACAATGTCGCCACTGAAAGTTACACCTTCGGCGACGACATTGTGTTGTCACCGCCAAAAGTGTAACTTTCAGCGGCGACATTAAAAATCGCCGCCAAATGTCGCCGCTGAAAGTCCTTTTTTTATAGTGAATCTATCAATGTATGTATCTATTATATTGATATTGTTATTAGAATGTTGTAAAAAGGACGTTCAGGTTTCGACCAAAGAAAAGAAAAACGACGTTCAGGACACTTGATTATCAATATACCTTTTAATCAATTAGTTTAACACGATTTAGTTACTAATTATTAATTAATTATATTAATGATTAAATTAACAACTATCAATGAAATGCCAAATGTTATAGATGCTTTATAATTATTAACAATTATTACTTGACAATTAATTATTATAATTAATAATGCAAAACAAAGTCCAATACTAATCCTACATTTTATTCAGGGAGTGGGGGACTCAAGAAGTTTCAATGGATAAATTATCACGCTGGTAACCTTTGATTTTTCTCTTTTTTATTCAAAATTTGATTTTTCTCTTGAAGTTAATTAACTATATATTTATTTTGGGTATTCTTCCTCTTTTCTCAAGTGTTTAGAGTTCTACTAGAACTTATTGTTAAATTTTTAATGTGAATGTGTCAAAAAAAATCTCATATTGCTTAAGATTGAACAAACTTTAGTATATACTAATTAAGATGTAAAATTGAACTAATAAATAGGCAGAGAAGGAGAGTATTTATAATTGAATGTTGGAGTATATATTTATTTGTTCTAGTTACTTTGTTTATTCATTTAATTAACCTCATTGAATTGCCATAAATCACCATAATTGTCAAAGGTAAAAAATTGTCATATGTAATCTTCATTAAACCACCTTTAATCAACATTATGGCTCACCAATAGTCATGGTTAGGGGTGAGTAAATCAAGACCGAAACCAAAAACCAAACTGAACCGAACTCAATCCGGTTTTTTCGATTCGGTTAATTCAGTTTTGGTTTTTGTTTCAGGTATTTTTCCATGTAAATTCGGTGTTCAGAAAAAAATTTCGGTTATAACCGAACAACCGAAATGACATGTAATTGATGGGTTGTTATGTATGTTTTATCTATATGTCTAGTGGCCCAAGTCTAATACTTATTATTCTTTTTGAAAAATATGCCCAGCAGCCAAAGTCCAATACCCATTATCTTTTTTTTTTTTAAAAAATGTTCAGCAGCCCAAATCCAAAACTAACTAATGAATGATTGCTCGGTTAATTCGGTTAACTTAGTAACCTAACTGAAATATTTCGGTTAATTTAATTCGGTTATTATAGGTAGTTCGGTTTCAATTCGGTGTTTAAAAATACCTCTTTTTGGTTATTCAGTTATTTCGGTTTTCACCGCACACCGAATGCTCACCCCTAGTCATGGTTGTATGTTTTTTACCTATAAAGGGCAATATGTGTTGTGTGGTCAATGTGCGCCAAGGTCATGTGTGCACTCGGCACTCTCCTCTCCTCTCCTCTCCTATCCTCATTAGTTATAGCATTGCTAACTTTTTGTTGTTATGTTAGCTTCTTGTTTTTTTTTCTTTTTTTGCTGGAATGGCTAGTCTAATCGAAGTGATTGCCACATCTTTCTCTATTGAAAAGTTGTGGTATAACTCTTAAAGATAGTGATACAAATCAAATGGCTAGTCTAATCCAAGTGATCGCCACATCTTTCTTATTAAAAAGTTGTAGTATAACTCTTAAAGATAGTGATACAAATCAATATACATTTTTATTGTTTTACAGGTGCTCCCATCTGTAGTTAACTACCACATTCTACCATCAACAATTCTATGTTGATGATGGTCAATGTGTGGAGGCTGTACAAAAACTTCCAGCTTTCGGATAATTGGTACTATGCTTTATATATTACTTATAGCTTATATGCACAATGTTTCCTAACCATGGCGATAAATTAGTGGTACTGCAATAAAATTGAAAAGCCATAAATAGACGAGTCACAAGCTAAGGGCCCCAAAATTATTAATGAAAGTTTTTTTCCCCCAACTATATCAAGATCCAAAATCTTCAAAGCTATAAGAGTGTCACGAAGGTCACATTTGATTCACAACTTCAACGTAATAGCCCATTATACCCTTATTTGTCAAGGTAAAGAAGTTGCAACCGGTGAATCAACGAGATGATAGGCTTCATTTCTCATCATTAATTAGGTGGACTTGTCAATAATCCGTACTCTCTATAGCACCTCTTATATACTTATAAGATTCCCATGGCTATAGCACCTCTTCTATACTTATAAGATTCCCATGGCTATTTATTTCGTGATTCATATCATCTACATTTAGTTACCATGTGCATATAGCTATATACTTTCTAAACGCATGTGTGTATCAACCACCCATATGATGGACTTGGAAAATCAAAAGGAAACAAAAACATTTAAACTTGCGCCACTTAAAATAAATTAAACATACAGAAAAATCAAATACATTTGCAATCAGTCACATATTCAATAATTATAGAGAAAATCCTACCAACTAAAAAATTGAAAAATTAAAAAAAAAAACTACAAAAAAGATCCAGAGAGAAATATATTTATTCTAAAAGATAAACTTCTGATGAGAAAAGATTAGAATTACAAAAAAAAATAGTCGGTGGATATTATTGAAAAAATATTCCATTATCCCGCAATTCACATCATTTTTTAAAAGTTTCTTTTAGATATATTTCTATGTATCATTAATATTGTTAGAATCTATGTACAACCTTTTCTTTTTATTTATTTATTTTTTTTGCCAGGTATGTACAACTTTTTCTTAAATAAAAAAAAAGCTTAATAAATACATTTATAAAAATTCTCAATAAAATATTTGAATCAATTTTTTCTATGTATCTTTCTCTTTGTTGGATTTCATTGTTTTGTAATATTCTAAATGTGGTCTCTACTTTATCTATTCATTAGATCATCAACATCATCATCACTGGTGGTGGTGGTTTGGTTTCAGCCCTGTTGGAGTCATCAACTATCCTTATTAATAAACTATTAATAATCAATTATTAACTATAACCCTCATCATTCGGGTGGGAAGAAAATAAGTTTTAAAAAAAAAATCTACCTCTAACCAAATATTGTAGATATAAAACATAATTAAACATAATAAATGTGTAATAAACATATTTCACCAAGTCCAGCAGTCCCTTTGAGATACCTCACCACATTCCTAGCAGCTACCATGTGCGCTTGGTTAGTGTTTGCAGAAATTGACGTAATGTCTACACACAAAAACTTATTTCAGGTCTAGTCATTGTCAAATAAATCAATTTACCAACCATACGATGATATCTCTCTGAATTTTTACAAAGATCCTTATTTTTACCCTTTCCTTTTCGAAAGGGCATCAATTTCAGGTTCTGTGGCATTGGTATACTAAGTGGCTTACATCCACTCATCCCTGCTTCAGATAAGAGGTCCAAAACAAATTTTCATTGCGACAAAACTATACCAGTTTTAGATTTAGCAACTTCTATTCCAAGAAAATATTTCATATGCCCCAAATCTTTAATTTTAAAATTAATATGTAACAGAATTTTAGCATATGTAATTCCATTTTCAGAACTACCTATAATTAATAGATCATCAACATATACCAAGATCAATACTATACAATCATGACAGTCCAGTCTAAACAATGAATAATCACTTTTGCTTTGAACAAAACCACCCTCTACAAGGGCATGAGAAAGCTTCCTATTCCACTGACGGGAAGCTTGCTTAAGCCCATAGAGAGATTTCTTTAATCTACATACCATATGCTCCCCCTTACCCTCAAAACCTTGAGGTATTTTCATGTATACCTCTTCATGGAGGTCTCCCTGCAAGAAAGCATTATGTACGTCCATTTGATAAAGATTCCATGAATTAAGGGTAGCCAACTTAAGTACTAATCTAACAATAAACATTTTGACTACTGGTGAAAAAGTTTCATGATAGTCTATTCCTTCTCTTTGACTATATCCTTTTGCTACTAATCTAGCCTTATATTTGTCTATGTTACCATTAGAGTCATACTTATACCCACTTACAACCGATTGGCCTTTTTCCTTTTGGAAGGTTGACAATTTCCCATGTCTTATTGTCTTACAACCGATATTGGTTTGAGTTAATGATTTCCTTGAATTGTATCAAGGAAGGTTTTGATTCAAACCAAAACGTTTCTTTTAAAGTAGGGTGTACTTCTCTTTGCAGTTGTGAAATGATATCCCTGAAAGGAAACACATTTTCTACAAAACTAACATGACGGCTTACAAGTAAAAAGTCAGTTTTCAGATCTAACAACAGATATCCTTTCATATTATCAGGGTACCCTAAGAATACACAAGGAATAGCACGAGATTGAAGCTTATCCATAACCTTTAGATTCATTGCATAAGCAAGTGATCCAAATACCTTAAGGTTTATGATGTCTGCCTGCTGTCCATATACCCTCTCAAACGGGGTTTGGAACCCAAGGATCTTAGATGGCAATCTGTTGACCAAGTAAGCCGCAGCCTTCACATACTTACCCCCAATATTGAATTGGAACATTAGAATGCAACATAAGGCTCCTTGTAACCTGCATAATAGTTCTGTGCTTGCGTTCTACTACTCCATTCTACTAAGGAGTGTATGGGCAAGTAGTTTCATGAATAATGGAAGTGAATTTATGAGTCATAGTTTTAAAACGCTTGTTCAAGATATCACTTCTTATTCTTTTAACTTTAACATTAAATTGGGTCATAGCATATGTGATAAAATTTCTAATATAAGTGTTTGAATTTGATTTATGTCTCATTAAAAATATCCAAGTAGCTCTCGAATAATCATCTACGATTGGTAAGGAAATATTGGAATCCCTGATGATTAGGAGTTTTATATAGACCCCATATATCCACATGTAGAAGTTCAAAACATTTACTAGTCTTAATACAAGAAGTAAATGGAAATTTAGTTTGCTTGGACTGAACGCATATATCGCATTTGTCCTTTATTGAATCAGAATCATTGATCACAAATTGTAAACATCTCATTACAAAAAAGGGTGTATGGCCTAATCACCTATGCCATAGACATGCATCAGCAGTTTTCAAAGTACTAACATTTTTCTATGTAAGATTCAGTACATGTGAAGATTTTGGAATTCTAAGAATATACAGTCCATCTATCATCTTACCAATCAGCTTCGTCCTTCCACCCTGAAGGTCCTATAGTACACAAAGTTTAGGATAAAAACAAGCAATGCATTCAAGTTCCTTAGTGATCCTGGAAATTGCTATGAGGTTGAATTTTAATTTGGGTGAATATAACACATTGTTCAATTTAATGTAGGGAGCTATATTAATGGATCCTATGTGTGTAACTGGCACCCTTTGTCCGTCTGGAATTTTAATGGACTTAACAGGGCCATGATATCGATCATAATCGTCTAACAGTGCTAGGTCTCTTACCATATGGGTGGTAACCATTGAGTCTAAAATCCAGCAGGCATAAGAAAAATCAACCGAATAAGGAATGGCCAAACCTGTACCAGTTAAGGCGTGAATGGCTATCTAAGTGTCTTTCTATAGCAATTGAAGGAGGCACTCATATTGCTCTTGAGTAAAGGAAGGCACCATTGTGCTTGTAGTGTTGGCCTGTATCTCAGGCTCAGTAGTCAATTCCAGTACAGATTGCCCAGAGTCTTTGACTTGCTTAGACTTGTTTCCTCTAAAACTAGGCAGATAACCAACCAATTGGAAGCAATTGCCCCTGTTTGAGGTAGTGAGTACATTCAATAGAGGGATCTCCACGACCCCTCCCTCTTCCACGACCACAACCCCTGGCGGCCATAGCTATCCCTTCCATAGGGAAAATTTTTTCAGCAGTGGAGATTGATTTCTAAGTCTCGTCCTGAATAATAATTGAGTAAGCTTCATTGATAGATGGTAATGGATTCATGAGTAAAATCTGTCCTCTGACTTGATCATAGGACTCGTTCAATCCCATTGGAAATTGCAAGAGCTTTTACTCTTGCATTAAATCCGCATAGGCCTGAGACGTATGGCGAGTGCAGGACGGGAGTGTGACTAGAGCCAATTGCTCCTCCCATAACTCTTTCAATTTAGAAAAATAGGTAGAAACTGAAGAAGTACCTTAACGATAAGAGGTGAAATCTCGATGCAAAGAAAATATTTGGACACCATTCTTTTTGTCAAATCTTTCCTTCAGCTCAACCCAAATGTGATGAACACTTTAAAAGAAAATCACTCCGTTCGCCAGTTCTTTGGAGATTGAATTCAGGAGCTAGGAGAGGACCGCAACGTTGCATCTCTCCCATTGTCCATGCAGCCCCAGATCTTGAGATTCTTTCCGGCAAGTACCGTTTACCAAACTGAGTTTGTGTTTTCTGAGAAGGGTAATCCTCATCGCTTGACTCCACACGGTGTAGTTCTCTGTTCCCGGGAGAACATGTTGAATAATTGACAAACCTTGAGTGTCGAATGGGTGCATAAATAATGGATGAGAGAAGGGAAGCGATTCAGAAGCGTTGGGATGAATCTTGTTGTCCACCATTGAAGACGATCCACTGGAATCTTTGGTGCTCATGATTCTTACAGGGAAAGGCAGGAGACAAGAGTTCCAAAAAAACACGATCTGCGATTGAAAGTTACAGAGGCTCCTCACAGAAGATGGGACGGAAATGCGGCCCTTGTGAATCTATGGTGATTATTGGACCGTGGCAAGCATTTCTAGAAATAATGATGGCAATAGACCTGTGGAAGACGTTTCTTGAATTAACGATCACGATGTCACGATGGAATGTATGGCTCTGATGCCATGTGGAATTATTGAGATCTAATAATTGAAGGATAAAACACACAGCAAATGGAGAAAATTGATTCTCTCTTTTTATTCATATAACAAAATTTACACCCATAAGAAAAATGACAAGACACGGGCATATTTATAGACCCTGAACCATATGACGTATTGAGTAATACGCTGACTCTACTTAACCTATAAAACAATAATTCACACCTCCATAGTGTGTACAATTTCTACAAACAACAACCTAATTATTGACACATATTACAATTCATATTCCTAACAAGTTCCTATTATAAGTCAGTTGTAAGAGAAAAGTTGCGTTCCAAATATAAGTCATTTGGAGCATTATTAATTACCCCACCCTCATAAGGAGGAGAATACGAGTTTAAATTTTGAGAAACACATTTGTTGGGAGAGGCAAAAACCACTTATGTTCCAAGCTTCAAAGGGCTTATACCCTTGACTAAATTAAAAAATGATTTTTTTTTCAATTTTATACCTATTTAATTTTGTACGGAAACAGAGAAAAAGGAAATAGATGTGAGAATGATTTGTAAATGGGGGGGGGGAGTGTGTGTGTGTGTGTGTGTGTGTGTGTTTAATAAGAGCAAATTTGAAAAATATTATCAATTTAAGGCATATTTTATTGCTGGAAAAAAAAGGCATATTTAATTATTTAACTGTTATTCTTTGATATGTGAGAATCAACTCCAAATGATTTCCAACTGGGAGGAGAGGTATATGAATATACATTGTAGTGATTGATTATACATAAGCGTTGTTAAATAAATTATAGCAAAGACAAATGTGTATTACATAAAAATTGTATGAGAAACACAAGAGGGCAATATTGGCAAGATTGTGAGTGTGTTTGGGATAGCGGTGAGAAAAATGGCTTAATATGATTCTAACTTTTTAGAAATTACATTTTAAAAAAGTTAATCTGTATAATATGATTTATGTTTAGATGTGCGATTGAATAAGTGATTTTTAATAAGTTAAAACTTGTTTAGATTGACAATTGTATAAGTGCTTTTTTAAAAGTAAAAAATTGTGTTGATTATAAGAAAACAAGATATTTAAAATTAAAATTAAGTGGAAAAAGTGAAGTTAGAAAATGTGATGCCAAAATACATAATTTCAACAAAAAAATATTACTATGATTGTTTTACTTGTTTTTTTTTTTTTCAATTCTTTCAAGAATTTTAGTTTTTTTTCCAGCATTTATGTAATCATTCTTTTTGTTTATTTGCTTATATTTTACTTTAAATACTTTCCTCTTTAATATATCATTTTATTTTTTTTAACAAAACTTTATTCTTTTCTTCAAATTAATTATTTTTTACTTGAAACATGAAACAACTTTAAAAAATGCAAATCCAAGCACTAGAGTGAAGTCACTTTTTTTTTTTCAAACATTATATTTGTTTTAATTGAAAAGGATGTCAAACCAGTTTGATGGAGGATAGAACTCTCTGTAATCTTTATATAAAATTTATTTAATTAGAATTATATTTTTTTCAAACATTATATTTGTCGTCTTGCAAAGAATATAATTTATTTAATTAGAATTAAAAACAGTTTACTAAATTTCAGAGTTTATTTGTTTTGGGCAACCAGTTGAATAAAAAAGTCGACAGATTCAGCAAATGACTTGGCAGCCGACATATAATCTGATGCCAATCTTTCAACCAAAAAACAAAAAAGCTTATGCAATTTTTTAAAAATAAGTAATCAGATGGGGCTTATTCAAAAAGCCATCTTCTCGGGCTTATACTTTCTTACAAATAGCTCAGCCAAACACTCATGCAATTGGGTTGCGTTTTGTTTCAGGCTTATTAGGCAAAAACGAACTTATTGAGCTCAAATAAGGCAAACCAAACACTCACTGTGACTTATGACATTATTTTGTCCCTGATCAATCCTGCTAGCTCAACACATGGTCTGATAAGTGCTTGAAGGCAGTGTCGGATGTTTTTGCCGCCAATCCAAAATCAAGAATGGTACCAAATCACAAGTAATACAACTCCGTCCTTTTAACTATGAGAAAATTTTAACCGTTTGAGGCTTACTGAGAAAGTTAATTTTTATAATTATGTCTGGATACTTTTTTAAAGAAAATCATGTTATTAATGTTTCACTTTATGATTGAGAAGATAAGTTTGCATCATGAAAATTCTCTCTAGTTCACAATACAAGAAGTTTTGTTGAAAGGAAATTTTGGTCTAAAATATAAGATGCTAACAAGGTTATTAATTATTATTATTTTTATTTATTTTTACACCTTGAATGAGAGAGAAAGTGGTGACATATATTAAATCCAAATTTGAAAATTACATTCTTTAAGAAAAAGTAAAATAGATAAATTTTATTAATTTAAAACACATTAAATGACTTAACCAATATTACTTAACTGATTTGTGTGAATGAGTTAATAATATCTTATATTTTGCATCCAAGGAAGTACAAAGAAGTTTAGAAAAAATATAAATAAATACTTTGAGATCAACAAAACCCAAATCAGTCTCGCCTAAATGAAGAAATCCCAAATCAATCTATGGGATTTTAGAATTTGAGTGAAATGATAAAAATACAGGGAACACAAGTAGATAAAATTGGGAGGATAATTATGCCATTATTTAGGGGAAAGGACGCAAGTGGAACTCTGAATCTGATTAGTCCTGTGTCTAGCTGTGTTGGAATTTATTGTTCGTCAGCCATTAAGTACGACCAGAGCCATGAACAATGGTAATTACTCACCTTTGTCTTTTTTATGAGTAATTTTCTCTCTCTTATAATTGATCCTTTTTATAAAGGCCTATTTGACACGGTGGAATTGATTTTGATGAAAATAGACATGAAAATGGATATGGAAATAGAAATGGAAATGGGGTTCAAAAGTGGGTTTGGTATGTCTTGGAATTGATATCTAATTTTTATATAGAAAGACCATAATACCCTTAGAATTAAATAAAAAAACCTTCCCACACAGTAGCATCGATGAAATCAAATCTGGAGAACCACCATGGCCACCAGTATTAGATTTACATCCTCCTCGCCGGAAATATCAAACCAACTATAAAGAAACTTTGCTTAAACATCAAATCAAACTTAGGAAAACTCTCTTCAATCTCTTGAACATATGAAGAATCAAGTAAAACAAAGTTAATCAATTGTTGAATCTTACCCAAAATCGAAGATGATATAGTGATGGACGAAGTTGTGCGTCTGGGGATCACCGGCGAGATCTATGAATGAAAATGGAGACGATGAGTCACTTTTGGGTGTCCACCGACAAAATCGAAGGTGAGAAACGAAGGAGGGAGGAGGAAGACGCCACCGCCGTTGTCTAATGAACGCTGTCATTTTTGGTTGCGTGATTGAAGACGCTGCCATCATTGTCCGATGAAGGCTGTCATCATCGCAAGCTCCGACCTTCCATTGCAAGATGTGAATAAATGGCACAAGATGTGGGTTGTCGTTGTTGTCGCTGAGGAGGCCACCATCACCTTTTCCGAGAGGGGCCGCCGTCATAGTAGTTTGAGGTGGTTATCGTCGCTGCCGCTTACCCGCGTCATGGGAGAAGAGGAGGTCCAGGAGTAGCCATTTCCACCTATTTTGGTGGAAATGGAAATGAATTTTTTCTCAATTCCATCATACCAAACATATATTGTCATGGAAATCAATTCCAATTCCATTTCCATACTCTCGAATTCCATCATACCAAACATGTCATAAGTAATTTTCTCCTTGTGTCTCAAAATTTTAACTACTTCTTTCTTTTTTACCTCTATTAAATACACATCTTCGTATTAATTATCCCCCACTCAATACTAATTCTCTTTTATTTACTCATTTATTCCATATTTTCTCTTATATTTATTACTTATTCTATCTCTTGTGCTCTTTTCATAAATAGAGGCACATTTGGAAGAAACATAACATTTTTAACATATTTATTGTTTTTAACTAATCTTAACTGTTAGTTTGTTTTACATAAAGCCAGGAAATCGGACCGGCCCGTTTAGGCTCGAACCCTTCAAGGGCCGGGCTTATGATTTAAAAGGCCTAAAAGGGCTAGCCGTATAGGGCCGTAGGCCTTGCAGGGCTAGCCCTTTTAGGCCTGTTTAATATTTTTTAAAAATAAATTAATAAATATAATATCATTATATCAAATTATAAATATGAGAGACACCTAAGTATCTAATAGAGTATTAATAACAAGAAAATACTTATTAATTGATTTGATTTATTTTATTTTCTTGAATGGTTTATTCATTTAAAATTTTTTTTAAAAAATGCCAATTTGGACATTAGATGATTATTTTAACTAAAATTTTATCAGTTTTAAAAATAATATATCTCAATTTAAAGAAAAATAATAAATAAATTGTAAAAATTGAAAAATAATTTATTTAAAATTAAAATGAGTTTAAGTCTGTTTAAGCCTGAGTCCGTGAAGAGGACCAGCCCTGTAAAGTCGTTAGCTTCAAAAATATGGTACTTTTTAGGAAACGAGCCTAAACGGACCGAGCCATTTAGGACCAGTCTATTTAGGCTCGAGCCCGTGAAAGGCCGGCCTACATTCCTGACTCTAGTTTTACACAATAAAGATAAAAGTTATTTATAAAAAGGACCGGAGGAAATACTAAAATAATTAAGGGCATCAAGGACTTGAGGACATAGAGGACTACGTACTTAGAAATAATAATAATAAAAGCATGACTTGGCATGTTTCACTTTGATCTTTATTATAAGTTCAGTTGGTTAAAAATTTTTAATTCTAAACATAAGCCACCCCTCAAGAGTCATTTTCAATTTTAGCCTAGTTGAACAAAAGAAATAGGTGAGAAAAAAGGACAGGTGTCAATTGTGCCTTATCATCAGTGCCAACTACCCCTCAATTTTGGGTCATTCCCAAATGTTTTTTTGATAGTTCTTTTGATTATTAAACTCAACATGAATAAGTGACATTTTATTTTTGATATCTTATTGGTAAAAATTGAAGTTGTTTCCAATTTTTTATGATTTTTTTAAGATTTAACTCCAATAATCAAATACTCCATATGGTTTTATTTATATAAGAGCCCAATAAGCAAATTACTCGGTTTAAAAAAGTGATTAAAATTAGTTAAAAGTAATAAGTGTGTCTGAAATAATTTTTTTTTTAAAAATATATCCTTATTTATGAGGGGATAAGTGAGAGAGAGAAATAAAGTAAACATAGGTATCAATGTATAACCAACCTTTTGATTAATACAATTTATAAAATTAATGAAAAAAACTCATTAAATTTTCATATAACTCTTGTTGGATTTTATAAAAAGAACGCAATTTAAAAAGACAAGAGGGAGTAATGTTACTTTGTTTGACGGTTAACAACTGTTATATGCTCATAGCTAAAATAACGCATAAATACTTAACCATTAGTAATTGTCAAATAAGGCCCAAAGTAACAGTTAAGTATGAATAAATCTGTAATAGTACAGTAAGTCATGTGATAAAGTCACCAAGACAGATCATGCACAAAGTTTTTTTTTTTTTTTTTCAATTAAAAGGATAAGTATTATTAACAACCAAAAGTTACAAGCATAATTAAACTCAAGACCTCTTTATTAAAAATAAAATTTCATACCACTAAGTTATAAGGCATTTGATAATCATGCACAAACTTTGAACCTATAGAAAAGATATGTTTTTATTAATTATAAAAATAAACACTAAACTCTTGAAATATCAAGTGGGATCAAACCCACAACACCCACTTATAATGAAAGTTACATGCCACTATGGCATAAAGGCATTTGCAGGGAAAGCTAAGTCAATCGCCCTTGTTTCAAAGGCATAGAGGAAACTAGAGATCTTTGTAACAGTAATCGGAACGTGGGCCTCGTGTATACAGAGAAAATCGTTGGGTCGGACCTGTTTGTATAGCGAGCTAGCATAATCAATTTTGAAGGTTGTTAATATAGTGGTTTCCTAAAATTTATCCAAACATTCATATTTTCAATAAATCAATTATGAGATCCTCAATTAAAAAAACTCATATTCTGATTAAATTAATTATGAAATCCTCAACCAATCACCTATATTTTGATTTATCAACTAAAACCTTCAACCATGTTTTTCATAAGCAGCCACCATATGCTCTAGGTGCACTTAGATTAGCATTGGGTATAACAGAGCTTATAAAATTGAATTATAAACAAAAGGGTGTTTAGATAACTTTTTAAACGAGTACGATTCAAAAGCGGGCAATAGAATGCTTATGAAATAACTAAGTTGGATGAGATTGCTCCATTTTAAAACTTTAGGAGTGAAATTGAATCACAAATAATTTTTGGACGCTGAATACATCTTGAAATATACTTTAACATATTGAGTACACCTTTACTCAACACCCACACTAGGGGCATTCAAAGTTTTTCCGATCTCATCCTGTCCCAAACATATATATTTATATATATATCACTTAAAATCCTAAATGGGAATGATTGCCGGTTGAACTAAGAAACAAAATTTAGAGCTTTCCAGTGAGGGTGTTGCATAAAACATAAAAACGGAAAAAAAAAAAAAAAAACCTCATTGGAAAGATGAAAGTGTAAGGTTGATTTTTTTCTTGGTTTTAACTATTCAATCTTATAATTTCTCCACATCAAAATCCTTGTCGATATTGCTTAACTGTGAAGTACTTATGAATTATTTCTTGTGTCTCTAATTTTAGTATTTTGCCCCCCTTTCCCTTTTGTGTGTTTAGGGAATTGCTAAATCTGTAATTTCACATGTAAATGCTTTTACTTCCTCAGCAAAATAATGCATTGAACAAGAGATAGACACACATTAAAATTTTATCTTTTTTTGATAATCCTTCTTTTCTAGAATTTTCTGAAAATTCTAATCCCGATTGGAATCGGGATCGGGATTGATGTCCCTTTCCGAGTGCTTCTTTGGGATGAGACCAGTAGAGCCAGGAAATGGGGTCAAGCACGTCAAGAGTCGAATTTATGATTTAAAAACTCTATAAAGAGTTGGGGCTAAAAAGGTCAGCCTTGTAAGGCCGCGGGTTTAAACAGGCTGGCCTTGTAGGGCCACGAACAGGCCCATTTAAGCCCGTCAATTATTTTATTTTATTAAATGACTACATGTTGAGTTTTACTTTGAAAAAGAAAAAAATTTTAAAAATTTGAAATGTTTTTCAAATCATATAGTGTTGCTATTTGAACATGTTCAAGGAAAAATTTATTATATTCTTATTAAAAATCTAAGAGAAGCTTGTTGATGACATTATAGTTAGTTAAAAGTCTTCTAATTGATTTTTTTTATAAAAATATTACTCAATTTTTAAGAATATCTTTCATTTGGTTCTTAATATTTCCTGAAATTTTTCCATATGAAAAATTAAAAGAATCATTTTTTATTGATGTAAATTAAACAAAGAGAATAATTTTCTAATTGTATTTAAAGAGGTCCGAATATTATGCAAACTATATATATCAAAAAGAGAAACTAATAACACACATTGAAAATTAAGAAAATAGAGTCTCTATCTGATGAAGAATTTTTTTAAGGCAAATAGTCACATATTCTATTTATCAAAAAAGATAAAACATTTAATACTTTAAAAATATTTGTCTAAAATTAAAAATTTTGATGTTTTAATTTAATTTCTTTAAAAAATGAAATTTTTTTAAATGGGCTTGAAGCCTGGGGTCAAGTCCAAGCTTGTGAGTAAACAGGCCAGGCTTCAAAATATGGGCATTTTATGGGAGTCGGGCCTAAACGGACCGGCCTGTTTAGGGCCGAGATAATGAAAGGTCAGCCCTGTAATGCCGGGCAGGCCCGTTTTCCCACCTCTAGATACTAGGAATGGGATTTCTTAATGCTGCCCCATCCCAAAAACACCCTATACAAAAGAATTGAGTGTTAACAGTGTTAGTACAAAAAGAAAGTAGTAACAAAAGTCCATATACCATGACACTACAAGAAAAAGGGAATTAGTGTCAGAATTAGTAGCAGATTATCATATATTACGTTGGTACTCCATCACAAATTCTGTCACTAAAATTAGCGACTGAATTTAGTGATAGAATGATGAATTAGCAACGAGATGTTATTCCGTTGCTAATTCATCAATAATTCCATTATAGAAAAATTAGAGATGGAAATTAGTAACAGAAAACTTCCATCACTAATTTCTGTCACAAAATATTTTAAAATGGAATTAGCAACGAAAAGAATTTGTCACTAATTTTCATCACAAAATATTGTAATGGATTTGTGACAAAAAATTCCTTCACTAATTGAATTTTAATTTGCCGCGATCCTGTCGCTAATTTCGAATTTCATTATTTTAATTATAATCCTCCAACCATTTATATAATAACATAATTAATAATTATCTAAATATATTTTCAATTAAAAAATAAATTGATTTATTTATGAGTTTGGTGTTAACGAGGGAATCATCATCATTGATCTCATCATTAGACACTTATTTAGACAGAAAGACGAATTCTCAAAGAACTTGTTTTATGTTTAATTAAGATCAATACTTTTTATGCCTTAATGATAATTAGACAAATAAAATAAGGGTTAGATTCCACATTTTGATGACAATAAAACATGATTAAGTGCTTCATTACTTCACTAGTAGATAGGAAAATTTAGCTAGAATCCTAAGTCAAGATAATCACAGATAGTATTACCAGAAGAAGACATGACCAATCAAATGAGTCGTTAACATAATTGATTATAGGAAGAGTATAATGTAACAAGAAAACAACATACTCAAAGAGAACGAGCTTTAGTAAAGAAGTTTATCTAAAGGTATTTGGATAAGTTAATTGGCTATAAAGGCTATATAATCAAGTACATATAACCTCTTCAAATGATTTGATTTTGTTAACATATAAAGCATGATTAGATTTAATACTAATTATATTTTTTGTAATTATATATTAATAGTATAAAGGGTTAAGGGGCAAAAATACTTACAAACCTTTCTCAAAAGTGCACTTGGCACTATAAATGCTTTTTGAGTGTAAAAATACACATAAACTTTACAAAATGAAGCAAAATTGCTAGATTAGTTAGCTCTAATAAACAGATGTTACTTTTTTTATATTGTGGGTCCCACTAGTGGATATGTGTCAACTCTAAGAAGCTCTTGAGTATTCTCCCCAAGATAATTAAACTCGGATCGATCACTGAACCGGTTAAGGTATTGGATCAAAGGTAAGAAGTGGGTCAGACCGAAGCCAAATCGGAGATAATCAAGGGCCAAACTAGTGAGAAATTAAAGATTTTATAGTTATTAATATGAAATTTAAAGAAAAATAAAAAACTTGATTTAAAAAAAAAATAAATATACTGAATTGGACTGGTTTATCAGTCGATTCGCCAATTTCCGATCCGGATAGGCCAGTCCAGTCTGGATTTAAGAACGATGGTTCTCCCTCACCTCGGTCAACTCTCTCTCCCTTCCTCCTCTTCCCATGTCCGCAATGGCCTAGAACCTGGGAATGCCAAATACCAAGTGATTGTCTACTTTCTTGAATTGAATAACAGTGTCGAACTAGGCAAAAGGGTGTTTGTTATCTACGTCAACGGTGTCATCAAAGAGACCAAGTTTGACATATTTTCTTGTGGATCAAACTACAAACAAGCTGTTTTGAACTTGACGGCAAATTAGTTCTCTGAATCTAACATTGAGCAAGGCTTCTGGGTCTGGGAATGGACCGCTTTGCAATGCATAGGAGATCCTAAAGTTTACCACTTGGATATTGGGGACCAACCAAACAAACTGAGTATAACTGAAAATTCTCATCGCATTGTGTTGGGTATTTTCTTCTCTTTCCTTTTCAGTTTCATATCTAGTTTCTCATGGGTGGTGTTTTATCAGATAACAATTTGTTCAAGTTAAAATCTTTAAGCAGCCATTATATTGAAAATTAACATGAAATGAAATGGAGATCTGGGGACTTTTCCAAGTTCAAATTTTTTTTCATCATTTGAAGCATTACACTACTACAAAATATACATATTACAACCCTAAGGGTCTGTTTGGTGTGAGGGATTTGGATGGGAATGGAGGGGAGGGAAAATTTTTATGAGTTGAATTGTAAAAAATTGAAGAAGTGGGGTAATAAAATTTTAATAAAGATAGTATATAAGATAAAAGAGTAAGAAAAATTAATTAAAAATTTTTTACACCACTTCTCTAATTTTTTTAAATTCAACTCAAAAAAATTTTTCTTCCGTCCACTTTCCCTCCCCTCCCCTCAAACCAAACAAGCTCTAAAGGACGTCCCTTTTGTTAGGATCGGTAGGCACAGTAGAAGAATTTTAAAATTTTACCAATCCTAATCGAGGATCTATCAACGGCGTTTAAACTAAGTTGGAAGGATTCATACCTTTTATGATTCAGGGTTTTCAAGATCTCTAGGAGCCAACACGTCAGGTCCGCTCCCTCTACCGGTATCCACACGAATGCTTTCCAACCGAGACTGCGTGCTAGCGCCTCTAATGTCTCCTAGGGTTTCCTTGCGACTCTCAATTCTCATGTGTATATCAATATATCTGCTCTATCAAGTTTATAACCTATGAGGGCTATTTTCAAATTTCAAAATTAATCATCATTAATTTTGAAATTAATTAACTATTAATTATCTTGATGAGCTAATTAAATAAATTCAGTTTAAATTAAATCTGTCCAACAGTTTTAATTTAACCTATTTATTTAATCCAAATAAAGAGCCATTAGATTTAATTTATCTTCATAAATTAAATTTGAGATACTATATCTCTATCATGTTAGTTATTAAATTTAATATATCTTAATAAATTAAATTTAAAACTAACACAATATAATAATATCATATAACACACACACACATATATATAAGATATATATATTTCAAAAATATATATCTATATAATATTATTAATGAATTTCATATTATATATATAAATATAAAATTCGTCTACCCTAAATTAAACATTATCTCGTGTTGGGTCATTCTTGTGTGCGACCCTGTAGGCCCACATGAAGTTGGCAGTGGGTCAATAACTATACTAACCCAAAAGTCGCAAGCGGCCTCTAGCAAGACATTACGACTACCCAATTCATATTAGGATCGTTATCACGATGCAACCTGTCATACAACCATGTCACGTCCCTTTTGTCACATGATATATTGATCAAGGATAAGGCATGGATAATGTCATCCTCTTGTTCCTGACCATTACTTTCTTGATTCCTGAGTAGCCTGATAATAGAGACGAAAACTCCTTTCATCATAGTATGGCCATACATTTCTCAGACTCACTCATCGAGGGGCCCAGTAATATCTCTCTACTAATGTGAGGGACAAATTCCATCTTGATCATTCATATTCCTTTTCATGAAAAACCACAAAGCCCGATCGTAGCCTTTATCATCACCCCGTCAAGAGTGACTTTTGACTAGTTCAAAGCTTAGCAACTCTCATGTAGGAATCCATGTAGCTTTCTCATAGTGGATCGGTCTAGCACCTTGTACTCTTACAAGTGCCTAAGACTTTGATTCGTATCTTCATATCTTACCAAAAAGGGGTCCCTGATGTTGGTATCATCAGGGACGCCATTTCGGCGTCCCTAATTGGCGGCGTCCCTGATGATACCAAGGACGCCAAATGGTGTCCCTGATTTTAAGAAAAAAATTTAAAACTTTAGACGTCCCTAATATATATAGAGGTGTCTAAAGTGTAATTTTAGACATCCTTATTTAGATTGTGGACGTCTAAAATAAAAAATAAAATTAATTGACAACTTTATGCATCTCTAAATCAAATTGGGGACGTAAAAAACAATTCAAATTTATATTGACAGTCTTTATTTATCAGTTTTACTGTCAGTTTTATATTACTCTCGTTTTTCTCTTCCCATCGTGCAAACACAAGGAGAGTTACTGCCACCACGCCTTTTAACTCTTGCGTCTTCTTCTTTATATGCTCTTTTTACTATTACTTCTTTCTTTCTATATCTTTTTTTCACCTCGATCTAGATCTGTTATGTTTTCTTTTAGTTTTTTTTATTATTTTATCTTCTTTCTCTTTTTTTCTTTGGGTTTCTCTTCTATTTTATCTTCTAACTCGTATTGTTATGCTTTATAGATCGAGACCCTGAAATATGCTTCATGGCCACGTTCCAGCCGAGAAAGCGAGGTTCATCTCTCCTTGTCGCTCTTCTCTATTCATTATTACGTGAAAATGAATTTCAATAATAGAAGGAGGTAAGTTTTTTGCAATTGATTCCTCTTATTGTTTTCATCTTCTACCTATGAGATTTTAGCTTTGGAGTTATTATTGTGTAGATTTTGGATTTGGAGTTCATATACTAGATCTGTAATTTTATTGATGATGATCTGTAATTTCTAGTTTTAAACACTGTTTAGTCCAAATTTGTAATATAAACAATTTTTTTTATAAAAAAACACTTTATACGTCCCCAGTTTTAAGTGGGGACATCTAAAGTCCAGATTATAGACATCTCTTATTTTATGGACGTTATTAACAATTTTTTCTACGTCGCTCAGATAGACATCCCCCTGTTTTCAGACATTAAAAGGCCCAAAAAAGGGGCGTTAAAAGTGTTTTTTGTAGTAGTGATTTATATTATGTAGCAGATTTCTTTCTAATTTCCTCTGTTACACAAGGATCATTATATGTCTGCTTTTACCGGAAGTAATGTTGAAGGTGAGAGAGTAATTGTTAGAGAATAAATGAGGAAATAAAGAGTTGGAGAGTTGGACTGGAGACCCTTGCATTATGTTTCCATGGCAGCATTTTGGGGGTGACAATGGGCACCTCACGCGCAGCACTTGCTTCGGTTTCGAAAGAGAAAGAGAAGTAAGAGAAGAGAGAGGAAGGTGGAGAGGGAGAGAGAGTTGACGGGGTGAGGGAACACTCAAGAACTTCTTAGGACCTGTTTGTTATGCAGAACTAAAGGTGAGAGGAGGGAAGATTCAACACTTCCCTCGGCCAAAACACGTTTGGCACTCCAACTTGAATCAAATTTCAGTTCCCGCCTCCTGCCATGTTCTCTTAAATATGGGAACCTCGGATCCTTCCAAAAATGGTGGGACGATGAAAACTTCTCAAGAAGGCATATGCATTTTGACCAAAATGCCACTCCAAAATACAATCGTGCAGAGCTTTCTCGGTCTTTCAATCTCGCTCTCTTTAATTGCTCTATTTCTCGGTATCCATTTCTCTTTTGTGCTAGTGGTTGGAGGAAGAAGAGGGAGAGATACCAGAGAGAGAGAGAGAGAGGACGGTGAAGACAATGGAGAGAGAGTGCATGTGGTAAAGGAAGGTGTTGGTGCTAAATGAAAAATGGTGTAATGGGTCTAGTCAGTATTCGAATTGAATGAAGAATGAAGAATGGTGTGACGAATTCAGACAAGGAAGAAGATGAACAGTACCATGAGGAAGATGATGAACAATGAAGACAAGGTCGAGTTCGAACCGGGGTTGTTAAGTTTGATATGAGCTATTACGTTCGAACTATGATGTTAAGTTTGAACTTGAAGTTATGGGTGTTTTAAGTTTTTCACATAATCTTCTCACTTAAACCACTCCCTTTTCTTCCAACCAAACATCCCATCTTCCCTCAATCTAGGTTCCTTTCCATGTTTACCAAATAGGTCAATTTTTTAAAGTTCCCTCACAATCTTCCTTTCCCTTCCTTTGCCTTATCTAAGTTCCTTTCCCTCCTAAAATGTTCCTTATACCAAACAGGCCCTTAGAGTTAATACATGTCCAATAGTGGGACTCACAATAAAAAGAAGTAACGTCTCTTTATTAGAGTTAATATATCTGAAAATTTTACTCTAGTTTGTGAGGTTTATTTGTATTTTTGCACTCAAAAAATGTTTATGATGCAAGGTGTACTTTCAAGAGAAGTTTGTGAGTATTTTTGCTCTTTAACCCTAGAATAAATTGGTTAAAAATATCTTCTATTTAGATAATATAATTTTAATTATATTTTTTTGTAATTAGATTGTTTTCTAATTATAAATAATAGAATAAATTGGTTAAAAATATTTTTTATTTAGATAATATAATTTTAAAACAAGGATTGAATTGATATCATATCCAACAAAAAGATAATTTGATTTAATTATAACTCATGACACAGAAAAATTAAATTTTATTATAATTTCTCTAGTTTATTTGATTTTTGAAATAAAATAATTACATTTTATGATAGTTAAATTTTTTAATAATTAGATTTTTCTCTAATTATAAATTTTTAAAAATATTTAATATTTAAAATTATCATAAAATTATAACATAAATATTAATATACCAGTTAATTGTGTTCCTCATGCCTTAAGTTTCCATGGCTTAGAAGACGCAAGTTTGATTACTGGTACCACTTCTTGACAGCCATAAGAAATAATATAAATATATAAAAATTATTAAGTCATATTTATTATTGAAATCATAATATATATATATATATATGAATTTTTAATTATATATTCTATACAAATAAAAATAAAAATTTTATATACACAAACAAAAAATAAAATATATAATGAAATGAATAAAAAATATTAATGATAAAAATTTAGATAAACTATTTCTCTTTATAAAATAGTTACGAAAAATAAAATAAAATAAAAAAATAAGAACATTTAATAATATATTAAAATTTATATTTATATTTTTGTTTATAAAATGAAATATTATATAAATATATATTATGATTTTCTATTTAAATCTCACAGGTTCTTCTAAGTTCAAATGGAAAAAGCATTGGTGTGTACGGGTGGTCATGGACTCATTTTAGCTTGGTCACAAAATGCAATCAATTTGTCACATGGACACATGGCAGGAAATGAAGGGTGGCACGCAGCGGCGAGGTGGCGGCGGCTGGTGGCAAAGTGGCGGCAGCCAGTTGGTGACACATGGTGGATCGTGGTGAGGACATGTCGCATTTTTAAATTATTAAAAAAATTAATTTTGCGATGGATTAGTGATAGAAAATTTGTCACTAATTAGTGACGAAAATTTGTCACTAATTTCTAGGATCTCTTATTTCAACTTTGTGCCGGATTAGTGATGAACTTTAAAATTTGGAAAGGAAATTTTCCATCACTTATTCATTGCTAATTAGGGACGGAATTTAAAATTCCGACACTAATCAAGTAGTAACGAAGCAAATTCTGTCGCTAATTCAATTCCATTACTAATCATTTGCTAAACTAATTTGTGACGGAAATTCTGTAACTAATTTGTTGTTGTTTTTGTAGTGTGAACTAATGAAATAGCCAATGGGTGATGGATGAATATAGAAGTAATTAAGAAAGGGACGACGTGTGATTCCCTCACCAGATAAGGTATACGTGTACACACACACAAATGGATGATGGTGCAGTGTGGCTAGTAGGA
This sequence comes from Inga laurina, assembly GCA_963855925.1. Lineage (NCBI taxonomy): Eukaryota > Viridiplantae > Streptophyta > Magnoliopsida > Fabales > Fabaceae > Inga > Inga laurina. The sequence continues at coordinate 12,897,134 of OY979712.1, read as the reverse complement.
GGGGAAGAAAACGCAAAGATATGAAATCATAGAATCTCTAGAACGATGTTATATTTGAGAGAGAGAAGACTAATGGCGATTTATCATGGTAAAATTAATCGAAAGGAGAAGAAAGAGGTGGGAAATGGTGTATAGGGGAGGAAATGAATATGGATGATCTGCAGAGGCGTTTTGGCGGCGTGAAGGATGACAATTGAGATGCGTGGGATAAGAAGGATAGAGTTATGGATTAGGTTTTCTTTTTGGATAATAATCAAATCTATTAGATAAAACAATATTAGGTACAAATTAAAATACTACTCTTCTAAATTTCAAATTTACAAGAGTAGCAGGGGATCAAGGATAGGGGATGCAGAAAAGAAATTTACATATAAAAAACATCTTAACATGAGAGAAATATCATCTGGCACCACATCTGATTGAGAAGGATCATGATTAATAAATCGAAGCTGGAATCTTCTTCTAGAAAAAGGATGTTAGCCTGTGAGAATGCAGGAAAAGAGGATTGGTGATATCCAGAACAAACAAGCTCTAAAACATCTCTTAATTAAGCAATTTTTTCCACCAGATTCAGGCAAACGAAACCATTCAAATTTTTGAGTAGGATGTTGTTGAAAGCAGATCCAAGAGGTGATCCTGAACTCTTTCTTCTTGCTGAATTTTGAGAATAAAATAATCCAGTCTTCATGATGAATTGATGGGATCACTGACTCTGAAGATGAGTGATGTTCAGTTATGCTTCGACCAATAATTTCTTGACCAAAAGCTGCAGAAAAGACATATATATGAGCAAAAGAAGTTCCATTATTTATTAATTGAATTACTTGTAAAGCATTTGCCTTGAAACCTCTATAAAGAACATTGTTCCTTGTTTTCCATAGAACATTTAGCAGGATGATGATCCTGTGAACTAAGATAGTGTGACCATTATCATGAAGCTGCTTTATGGTAATTTTTAACTAGGAACAGAATGATTCAAAAGATGAATGTGTTCAGCCATAATCAATAAGCTTCCAAGCCAGAGTGCTCTAGAAAAAGGACATTCCCAGAAACGATGAGTAACAGTTTCATCACATGACCAACCAAAAGAGCATAAACCTTTCACATTAAGATGATGATTCTTGAGGATATCACAAGATGAAATTGCATTGTTAAGTAGTTTCCAAATAAATAAGAGAGATTTATAAGGAAGTGAAAGTGGACCATAAAAAACTCCAAAAATCATATGTTTCTACGTTGTGCATTAGACGAATTCAGAATCCAAAAACCCTTCTTTGTTGAGTAATTACTTGAAGAGCTACCTTTCTAGATTAATCTATCTTGAACTCTTGAAAATGAAAGAAGAGTATTGAGGATAAGTGTAGAAACCTAAGGAGAGAACAAAGATTTAATCACTGGAACATTCCACTGAAGAGGTTTCCAAGGAAAATTAGTATGCATAACAAGATCCACAACTTTGTGATATAAACCAACTATTACAAAACTTGATTGCATGGGCCACCAATATAAATGGTTTAGTACTATAGAAGATCCATTACCAACTTTCTACTCAAGATTATTCAAGATCAGATCAGCACTGTCAAGGATCCCTTTCCAGATCCATGATAAGTTATATGGTTTCTTAATGATGGGGTTTTGAAAGAGATCTATGTATTTTATCTTTAAAGTTGATCCTAGCAAAGATGATGATGGAAAAGAAATGATTCTCAATCCATAGTTGTTAAGCTAACAAGGAAAGATTTGCCTTTTCAATTGATCTCATACGTAAACCTCCTTTATATCGAGGAAGGAATAGAATATCTTTCTTTAAAAGATGGATGTTCATTTTCTCACCAGATGCTCCCAAAAAAAAGTATAGATTGGCAACCGACGAAATAGACTTTGTCAAAGTCAGCCTCAAAGCTTGAGAAAGTAATTTTCCTTTCCACGCTATCGTGTGTCTATCAACTACTTCCAATACTTGATTATAGATGACTTGCTTACCTCTACCCAAATCAATCCACGAGCCCAGACATTTGCCAAGTTTTGTTGAAATATCCAATATTGAATATCCTTGCAAATTCAGACTTCAGATTATTATTATCATTTGGACTAAAAATCAAGGTTGACTTATTCTTGTTATCATTTGATTTAACCAAGAACAATATGTTAGATCCCATATATTTTGATGATAACAAAGATTGGAATAATCTTACAAAAGGTTTTGATAATAGACAAAAGAGTTTTGAACAAAGTAACCAAGTATTTGGTGGCAGGGAAAGCCATCACTCGAGTAGGTACTCGAGTGATGAAGAAAGTTATGAAGTCAAGGAACAAGTGAAAGAGCTACTGCCAGATTACAGAAGTGATCACTTGAGGGATCACTCGAGTGACGATTCTCCATTACTTAAGGGATTACTCAAGTAATTTCTGTAAAATAGTCCCAGAAGCTCTTTACCAAGATTTGCATGGTGTTAGTCGAGGTCTTACTCGAGTAATGTCAAAGGATCACTTGTGTAACCAGGTAAACTCTTTGCCAAGAAACGCTAACCTGCTGCAAATGGCTAGTTTTCAAATTTGAAGAACGGTCAAACAAAGCTACACAACTCTAACGGACATATTGAAATGTTCCAACAACTATCACAACACATCTATAAATATGGGAACATTCCACGTAGAACTGAGACAACTGAGAACACACAAACATACATCAATCAGCATATTCTTAGTGCTCTGTTTCTTATATTCATTACTGTACTTCAGTGATTATATATTTGCCCTATGAGAGATATTTTCATTACAAACTCAATATTTATTATTGGGACAACTTAAGGTTTTGGAACCTTGAGTTGGGGATTTGATTAGAACCTGTAAGGATGAGTGACTGTCCAGTAAAAGGAACTTACTATATACTGACATACCTAGAACCCATTGAATCTTGGAAGATATAGTGAAACTCTCAAAGAAGCTTTAAGGACTGGACGTAGGCCAAAGTGGTTGTGGCTAAACCAATATAACTCCCAGTGTACACTTTAGTGATATTTCTCTTAGGTCTTAACTGCTTTAAATTTCCAATGAATTTTTATATATGAAATGAATTTTCTGTCATCACCCAATTCACCCCCTCTCTTGGGTGAAACGCTTGCACTAACATTTGGAAACAGAGCATAGGTCTTCTTATTCAGGTATAACAACCTCAGAAGGATCTTGGAAACATTGATTGTGCCTCTATCACCAGACCACCAGGGTTTCCAACGACGAATACTTTTCTTTTCTGGAAAGCAAAGTTTAGAGTATTTGTAATGGCTACAAAATACGTACTGTGGGATGTGATTGAAAATAGAAACTATGATCATAGAAAGATTATAGATTCACAGAAAGTTTTAAAGACACCAACTGAGTATGATGAGAATGATAAGAAACTCATCACTCTCAATAGCAAGGCAATTCTGATGATCCAAAGTGCTTTGAGTTAAAACGAGTACTTCAGGATTTGCACACTTTCAACGGCTAAGGAAATGGCAAGCCTTGGAACTAGCTCACAAAGCAACTTCAAGAATAAAGGAAAACCGGATCAACACTCTGGTTACTGTATTTGATTTACTTCGAATGAAATCAGGTGAGTCAATAGCTGAATTTCAACTTAGATAAACTCATCTTGTTAATCAACTTGCAGCGATTGGAAAAGTTTATGATCAGCAAACCCAAGTAAGAAAGATTATGAACATACTCTCTAAAGAGTTGGAGGCCAAAGTCATTGCGATTAAGGAAGCAAAAGGCGAATCAAAGCGATCTATTACTTCTCTATTCAAAAGTTTATCTAAATATGAAAGTACATTAAAATTCAAACGAGAACTAGAAGATATTGGTGACAAGAAAAGGAAAGGCCATACACTGAAAGCAAAAGAAGAAATGCAAAAGGATGGTAAAGATTTTGACAATGATGAAATGGGCTTGATAATAAAATGATTCAAAAAATTTTACAAGAAAGGCTAGGGATTTAGAAATTTTTAAGAGGGAGGAACAAGCAGTAAAGAACACATAATCTATTATAAATGCGGAAAGGCGGGACATATCAAGTCAGAATGTCCGAAACTGATTCAGAATAGCAAAGAAACGAGAAAAGGCAAGTTCTTCAATAAGAAGAAAGCTTTTGTATCTGCTATATAAGGAGACAGTTCCTCTAATGAAGATACCGATAAAGAAGAAGTAGCCAATATTTGTTTAGTCACTCAAGAAGAAACAAAAGAAGAGGTAATTGATTCTAATCCTGCCTATGATGAATTATTTTCCGAATACAATGCTTTACATTTTGATTTCATCAAAGTAGTTAAAGAACTAGTGCTTTTCAAAAGAAAAAATAAATTTCTTGAAGAAGAGCTTAAAGAAAGTTCAGAGAAAGTTTGTGAAAATTGCTCTTTTTAGAAAAAAAATATTGATCTCACTAAGACTTTTGAAAATTTTTCAAAAGGAAATGAGATGTTAAATGTTATTTTAAAAGCTCAATGATTTGTAAATGACCAATTTGGTATTGGATATGATCCAAAATCAAATAGAAAGAAAGGAAGAAAGACAACAGAAGGTAAGACATATTTGAGTTATTTTCAACATTCTGTACATACGTTGAATCCCTTTGCACTTTCAATTACTGTAATAGAAAAGGTCACTATACTTCGTCATGCATTCATAAAAAGAAAGGAAAAATAAGAACCAATAAATGGGTGCCTAAAGGTTCATATATTCAAAAAATAATCTGTACTAACCCAAAAGGACCCAAAAACGATATGGTACCTAAGACTTAATTATATGTGATTGCAGATATGTCTTAGAGCATCTAAATCAACAAAGGGTATATAGATAGTGGATGCTCCAGACATATGATCAGTGATTCTAAAAGTTTTACCACATTACAACCTAAGGTATAAAGATAAAATTTGTAGAAAATCAATCTGGAAAGATAGCAGGTATTGGTGAAATAAAAAATGATAAATGTATACAAGTCAAAGAACTATATTATGTTGAAGGCTTGTGTCACAACTTGCTGGACATGAGTCAAAGTGCAGATAAAGATAACTGGGTAATATTTGACTATGAGGAATGTCTAAGTGTAAACAAGAAATATTTACTATTAGATAAAGAGAATATCAAAGCAAAGCTCAGAGTAAAAAGAGAAGGTAATTGCGATACTCTTGACATAAGCAGAAATGAGTATGAAAACTATTTTCTAAGTAATACTGATGAAAGTTGGCTATGTCATAAGAGACTAACTCAGGTCAATATGCACCAACTAGGCAAGTTACCCAAAAAATATTTAGTAATTGGTTTACCCAAAGGAAATTTCAAAAATGATTTGGTTTGTGATGCATCTCAGAAAGGTAAACAAACAAAATCATCCTTCAAATTGAAAAATGAAATCTCATCTAACAGACTACTACAACTACTACATATGAAATTAGTTAGACCACCAAGAGTTAGAAGTCTTGGTGGCAACTTATATTCATTGCTCATTGTTGATGATTTTTCTAGATTTACATGGACTATTTTCTTAACATCTAAGGATGAAGCCTTCAGTGAATTTATTGTCTTTGCTACAAATGTGCAAAATGAGAAAGGTATGTATATGGCAGGTATTAGGACAGATCACGGTGGATAAATTGAAAATCCAGCCTTTGGAGACTACTATGACACTAATGGTATTGATCACAACTTCTCTGCTTCAAGGACACCTCAACAAAATGAAGTCATGAAATGAAAGAACAGAGTACTCACTGAAATGGCTAGAGCAATGCTGAATAAAAAAAATGTGTCTCAAGTTTTTTGGTCTAATGCAATGAGCATAGCATGCTACATTTCAAACAGAGCCTACATCAAAATAAAACTTATAAAGACACCATATGAACTATACAAATGAAGGAAGTTGAATCTCACTCCTCTACACATCTTCAGTTGTAAGTGTTTCATTCATGATAACGATAAGGATAACCTAGGAAAGTTTGATTCTAAATCTCATGAAGGAATATTCCTAGGCTATTCTAACCAAAGTAAAGCATATAGAGTTTTCAATAAACGGACATGTGTTGTTAAAGAATCAGTTCATATTATATTCAATGAATTTGAATCCTCTGACAATATTATTAACAATAAGTAGGAAATAGTATTAAATCAAGATAATGAATAACTTAAGTCTAAACCATGCAATCCTAAAAATGACCAAACCAAGGAAGATGAAAAATTACTAGGACAACCTAGAACCTGAAAATATAACAAGAGTCATCCCCTAGAACAAGTCATATGAGATATAAGTGAAGGAGTCAAAACTAGAAACAGAATCTTTAATGAAGTTACTTTTTTTGCATTCATTTCTAAAATTGAACCTTCTATCATTGATGAAGCCCTATCAAACAATGATTGGGTAATAGCAATGCAAGAGGTACTTAACAGTTTGAAAGAAATCAAGTTTGAGATTTAGTGCCCCAACCTAAGGATCATCCAATTATTGGCACAAAATAGGTATTCAAGAGCAAACTTGATGAATATGCAATTATTGTCAGAAACAAGGCAAGATTGATAGCCAAAGACTATAATATGGAAGAAGGAATTTATTATGAGGAAACATATGCTCTAGTGGCTATAATGGAAACTATACGAGTACTCTTGGCCTTTACATGCATCAAGGGATTCAAACTCTATGAAATGGATATAAAAAGTGCTTTTTTAAATGGATATATCATGGAAGAAGTATATATAGATCAACCTCTAGGTTTAGAAGATGTGACTAAACCTGACCATGTTTTCAAATTTAGAAAAGCTTTATACGGTTTAAAACAAGCCCCGAGAGCATGGTATGAAAGACTTAGTAAATTTCTCATTGATCAAAGTTTTGTATGAGGAAAGTCAATACAACACTTTTTACAAAACCAAAATGAAATGATATTTTAATAGTATAAATATATGTTGATGATATAGTTTTCAGTGTTACTTACAAAAGTTTGTGCAAGGAATTTTTTGAGATAATGCAGGAGGAGTTTGAGATATCAATGATGGGATATTTGAATTTCTTTCTTGGTTTACAAAGCAAACAAAGAAAGAATGGAATTTTCATATCTCAAACAAAGTATTTGAAAGAGCTATTGAAGAAATATGGATGGACGAAGTAAATGGTATGGACACGTCTGTTAAATCCACATGTTTTGATGATAACAAAGATTGGATTAATCTTACTCGAGTGATAGCTTTGCCTACCACAAAAGAGTTTTAATCAAAGTAATTAAGTACTTGGTGGTAGGCAAAGCCATCACTCGAGTGCTACTCGAGTGAAGAAGAAGAACTAGAAGTCAGAGAACAAGAGAAAGCATTACTAGCAGAATTCTGAAGAGATCACTCGAGTGATGATCCTTCATTACTTGAGTGATCACTTGAGTAATGTGTGTCAAGTAGCTCCAGAAGCTCTCTGCCAAGATTTCAATGGTGTCACTTGTAACCCCTACCTTCACAGCCAATAATATGGTTCAAAAACGTGCCATAAATTAAGTAAGAAACTAAAGAACATTTTAAAACTCATTTGAAATCCCAACTTCAAGACAAGCCTTGGGCTTGTGGTAAAGAGGGTTTCTTTTTTTTCAAGACTTTTCACAATCTGTTTTAATCAGCGGTCTCATGCCCACATTTCAAAACTACTTAGCTTGTTTAGTACCGATCGATTCATTTATATTAAAGTACTCAACGAAATTCCCGGCTTCACTCTGGTTTCAATCTTTAACTATAAGAGCCTACAAGTCATATTCGCCAAAAACTATGTAGTTACTCTAATAAGTTCACTTAGCCATTTAGTCATAACTCTTACTCTTTTAGTTGATACTTAATTTCTTCTTCAGTTACTGACTAATTGGCCAACAAATTTCTTTCTTCCTATTTTGCCCCTAACTATGGCAACTTCAATTGGATTATAACTTAACACATTATTTGACCCTCTATGTGCACTTCCCTTCATTTTAATTCTACTTAAGCTTTTGTTGCCATGATTGACCATAAATACTGGGTTTGGGCACTTTCTACTGCTAATTCGGGTCAATATTCACACTGTATTCTCCAAAATTGTTTGACTAACGTTCATTATGTCCACTTTTGGAGTCATGAGCTCGTATTCACATTTTAGGTCATTACATCACTCGAGGGATCACTCAAGTAGTGATAAAGGATCACTCGAGTGACCACTTGAGTGACCAGGTAAGAAAAGAGATAGTGTGGTCTCTGCCAATATTTTGAAGGGATCACTTGAGTGATGCCACTAAATCAATAGAGTAACCACTTGAGTGATCCGATCAGCAATGTTGACTTCACTCTCTACCAAGTTTTTCAATGGATCACTTGAGTGATCATTCGAGTGATGGATTTAGATTACTTGAGTAACTACTCGAGTGATAAAGTTTAGGAAGCATGATTTTAATCTGTTACATATTGATTTGTTATCTATATGATTAATCTTTCATTGTATTAGTATTCTAAGTATATTTGCAAAGAAACAATGAAGAGATCATGTGTTGAGAGAAAAGTCAAACATAATGTCCACAACGTCTAAAACGCTGACCTACCACAAATGGCTAGTTTTCAAATTCAAAGAATGGTAAAACAAAGCTACACAACTCTAATGGACATAATGGAATGGTTCCAATGGCTATCACAAATTCAACTATAAATATGGTAACATTCTACAAAGAAAAGAAGATAATTAAGAACACCCAAACATATAACAATCAACATATTCTTAGTGCTCTGTTTTCTTATTTGTTAATGAAACAACTTAAGGTTGTAGAACTTTGAGTTGGGGATTTGACTACAAAGTGTAAGGGGGAGCGAGTGTCTGCTAAAGGAACTTGCTGTGTACTGACTTGCCAAGAACCCATTGAATCTTGGAAGAAATAGTAAAACTCTTAGAGAAACTCTAAAGACTAGACGTAGGTCAAAGTGGTTGTGGCCAAACTAGTATAACTCCCAGTTTACACTTTAGTGATATTTCTCCTAGCTCTTAACTACTTTAAATTCTGAATCAATTTTTATATACGAAACGAATTTTCTGTGATCACCCAATCACCCCCTCTTAGGTGAAATGCTTGCACTAACATTTGGTATCAGAGCATAGGTCTTCTTGTTCAGGTATAACAACCTAAGAAGGATCCAATGGCAAGTATGGGTGAAGGAATACTTCCCGATAAAGCCTCTATCACTAGACCACCAGATTTTAGGGCTAACACTTCTCTTTCTGGAAAGTAAAGTTTAGATTATTCGTAATGGCTACAGAATATAGACTGTGAGAGGTGATTGAGAATGGAAACTATGAACCCATAAAGATTGTAGAATCACAGAAAGTTTAAAAGACACCAACCGAGTACGATGAGAGTGACAAGAAACTCATCATTCTCAACAGCAAGGCAATTCAAATGATTCAAAGTGTCTTAAGTCAAAATGAGCACTTCAGCATTTGCATACTTGTGGAAATAGCTCATGAAGGAAATTCAGGAATAAATGAAAATTGAATTTGATTTACTTTAAATGAAATCAGGTAAGTCAATAGCTGAATTTGAACTTAGATATACTCATCTTGTTAATCAACTTGCAGTACTTAGGAAAGTTAATGATCAGCATACCCAAGTAAGAAAGATTCTGAATATACTCTCTAAAGAGTGGGAAGCCAAAGTCACTACGATTGAGGAAGCAAAAGTAGAATCAGTGTGATCGGTTGCTTCTTTAGTCAGAAGTTTCTCTAAATATGAAAGTAAATTGAAATTCAAACAAGAACTAGAAGATATTGGTGACAAGAAAAAGAAAGGCCTTGCACTAAAAGTGAAAGAGGAAACCCAAGAAGATGATAAAGAAATACCAAGGATTCAGAAATTTTTAAAAAAGAGGAACAAGCAGTAAAGAACACATTATCTACTATGAATGAGGAAAACAAAAACATATCAAGTCAGAATGTTTGGAATTGATTCAGAAGAGCAAAGGAAAGAAAAAAGGCAAGTTCTTCAACAAGAAGAAAACCTTTATATATGCTATATAGGGAGACAATTTCTATGATGAAGATAGCGATGAAGAAGAAGTAGCCAATATCTGTCTAGTCGCTCAAGAAGAAGAGGCAACTGATTCTGATTCTACCTATGATGAATTACTTTCCAAATATAATACTCTACATTTTGAATTTATCAAAGTAGTTAAAAAAACTAGTGGTTTTCAAAAGAAAAAAATAAAGTTCTTGAAGAAGATCTTAAAGAAAGTTTAGTGAAAGTTTGTGAAAATTGCTCTTTTTTGAAAAAGAAAAATATTAATCTCATTAATACTCTTGAAAAATTTACTAAGGGAAGTGAGATGTTAAATGTTATTTTAAAAGCTGAATGATTTGTAAATGACCGATCTAGTATTAGATATGATCCAAAAACAGACAGAAAGGAAGGAAAAAAGAAAACATGAGGTAAGATGTATTTGAGTCATTTTCAAAATTCTATACATACGTCGAATCCTTTTGCATATTACAATTAGTGTAATAGAAAGGGTCATTATACTTTATCATGTGGGTACCTAAGACATAATTGTATTTGAATGCAGATATGTCTCAAAGCATCCAAAGGTAACAAATGGTATATAGATAGTGGATGCTCCAGACATACGACCGGTGATTTTGAAACCTTTACGACGTTGCAACCAAAGGAAGGTGAAAAGGTTAAATTTAGAGGAAATCAATCTATAACAGGAATTGGTGAAATAAAAAATGACAAAGGTATACAAGTCAAAGACGTATATTACGTTAAAGGCTTGTGTCACAACTTGCTAAATGTGAGTCAAAGTGCATATAAAGATAATTGGATAATATTAGACTTAGAGGAATGTCTAATTGTAAAAAAGAAAGACTTATAATTAGATAAGAAGAATCTCAAAGCAAAGTTCAAAGCAAAAAAGAGAAGGTAACTTCTATACTCTTAATATCAGTAGAAACGCTTCTAAGAACTGTTTTCTAAGTAATGCCGATAAAAAGTTGGTTATGGCATAAGAGACTAGCTCATGTCAATATGTACCAACTAGGCAAGTTAGTCAAAAAGGATTTAGTACTTGGTCTACCCAAAGTAAATGTCAAAAGCATTTGATCTGTAACATATGTTAGAAGGGTAAACAAACTAAATCATCTTTCAAAAAATGAGATCACAACCAACATACCACTTCAATTGGTGCATATGGATTTAGTTGGACCTGCAAGAGTTAAAAGTCTTGGTGGCAATTTATATTCATTAGTCATTGTTGATTATTTCTCTAAATTTATATGGACTATTTTCTTATCATCAAAGGATGAAATCTTTAGTGAATTTATTATTTTTTTCAAGAAAGTGCAAAATGATAAAGGTATGTCTATTGCTTGTACTAGGACAGATCACAGTTGAGAATTTGAGAACCAAGCCTTTGACAAGTACTGTGACACTAATGGAATTGATCACAACTTCTCTACTCCAAGGACACCTCAACAAAATGGAGTTATGGAGTGAAAGAATAGAGTACTCATTGAAATGCCTAGAGCAATGCTGAATGAAAAGAATATGTCTCAAGTTTTCTAGGCCGATGCAATAAGCATAGCATGCTACATTTCAAACAAAGCCTACATCAGAACAAAACTTGGAAAGACATTGTACGAGCTATAGAAAGGAAGGAAGCTGAATCTTGCTCATCTGCACATCTTCAGTTGTAAGTGTTTCATTCATAATAATGGTAAAAATAACCTAGGAAAATTTGATTCTAAAACTAATGAAGGATTATTCCTAGCCTATTTTAACCGAAGTAAAGCATACAGAGTTTTTAATAAACGAACATGTGTTGTTGAAGAATCAATTCATGTTGTATTCGATGAATTTGAATCCTCTGACAAAACTATTGACAATGAGCAGGAAACAGTATTAAATCAAGAAAATAAGCAATCTAATTTAAAAGCGTACAATCCTGAAAATGATCAAGCCAAGGAACAAGAATAACCACTAGGACAACTTAGAGCTTGGAAATGTAACAAGAGTTATCCCCTAGAACAAGTCATAAGAGATGTGAAAGAAGGAGTCAAAACTAGAAGTAAAATTTTTAATGAAGTTAGTTTTTCTGCATTCATTTCTGAGATAGAACCTTCTAACATTGACGAAGCCCTATCAGATAATGATTGGGTTATAGCAATACAAGAAGAACTCAATCAATTAAAAGAAATCAAGTTTAGGATTTAGTGCCCCGACATAAGGATCATCCGATTATTGGCACAAAATGGGTATTCAAGAACAAACTTGATGAATCAGCAATCACTATCAGAAACAAGGTAAGATTTATGGCCAAAGGCTATAATCAGGAAGAAGGTATTGATTATGAGGAAACGTATGCTCCAGTGGCTAGATTGGAAGCTATTTGAGTACTCTTAGCCTTTACGTGCATCAAGGGATTCAAACTAAATCAAATGGATGTAAAAAGTGCATTTTTAAACGGTTACATCATGGAAGAAGTGTATGTAGATCAACGTCCAAGTTTTGAATATGTAACTAAGCCTAACCGTGTTTTCAAACTAAGAATATGGTTTAAAGCAAGCCCCAAGAGCATGGTATGCAAGACTTAGTAAATTTCTCATTGATCAATGTTTTCTATAAGGAAGAGTCGTTACAAAACTATTTATAAAACAAAAATGAAATGATATTTTAATAGCTCAAATATAGATTAATGATATAGTTTTTAGTGCTACTAACGAAACTTTATGAAAGGAATTTTCTAAGATAATGCAGGGGGAGTTTGAGACATTAATGATGGAAGAATTGAATTTCTTTCTTGGTTTGCAAATCAAACAAAGAAAAAAAAATGAAATTTTCATATCTCAAACAAAATATTTAAAGGAGGTATTGAAGAAGTACAAAATGGATGAAGCAAATGGAGTGGACATGCCAATAAGCTCAATTACGTTGCTTGGTGCCGATGTCAAAGGGAAAGATTATAACATCTCAAAGTATGGAGGAATGATTGAATCATTACTCTATCTTACTTCAAGTAGACCTTACATCCAATTCAATGTTGGTATGTGTGCAATATATCAATCAATACCAAAGGAATCACATGCTGAAATCGTCAAATAAATCTTCAGATATATTGCCGACATAGGAGAATTAGGTTTATGGTATCCTGAAGGAGCAAATGAATACCTTGTTTCATACTCAAACTCTGATCACGGAGTATACAAGACTAAAAGAAAGAGTATGAGTGGGCAATGCTAGTATCTAGGAGGATCACTTGTTTCATGGTTCAGCAGAAACAAAATACAGTGTCTCTTTCATAAGCGGAAGCCAAGTATGTCACAGCGTCAAGTTGTTGTGCACAAGTGTCATAGTTGAAACAAAAACTACAAGACCTTGGTATATACTTGAAGGAGATACCTATATACTGTGACAACACTAGTACAATAAGCTTGGCAAAGAATCCGGTTTAACACTCAAGAACCAAGCATATTGATGTTAGACATTTTTTCATCAGAGACCACATTCAAAAGAAAGATGTTAAAGTGATATTCATTCAAACTCATCTTCAACTAGCTAATATCTTTACAAAACCTCTAAGCTAAAGATCAATTTCTATTCATAAGAAGAGAATTGGGAATGGTAAATCTCAATGAATTGTAAGTTGTTTTATGTTAGAAATTGTAATTTGATCATGTTTTGATGATTACTGACTTAAGTATCAGCGTATCTAGCATTCTATTTTATAGGACTTTAATACTCTATTTTAGGGTATGAAAAGTAAAGGTTAACAAAGTTCAACATCACTCAAAGGGCAACTTCAAGGAATCTTTATATTACTCAAGTGATAACTTGAAGTAATGGACAACATCACTCGAGTGATCACTCGAGTGATGCCTTCAAATTCAAGGCCATGAGCATTCAAGACAAATAAATTCAAAAGAAATGGCATAACGATTGAATCAAAACAGTCAAGAGGTGAAAAGAATGATCACTCGAGTGATGTCTCAGAATCACTCAAGTAAGCCCTCGAGTGATCATCAATACAAAACACAAATCAACCAAGTTTAAACTCAAATCTGCCTTAAAGTATCATCAAATCACAAATGAAATAATATTCATGCCAAGTATGCACTTAAAATGAGTCATTTTTTAAATTTATGACATTATCACTCAAGTGACTACTCCAGTTATACCTCAAAATCACTCAAGTAATGTCAGGCGCTAAGGTTATATCTGTCGGAACTCTATCATTTTTTCACAAAATATCTTCGAGTGATTCTCCTAATACTCTTCCAAAAATTTTTCACAAACACTTTCTCTCTTGATTTCTGTCAAAACCCAACAAATTTTACTAGCAAAAACCTCTCAAATCTCTCAGCCTTAAAATTGTGACAGTCGGTACTGAATGTCAAAAATTTGCTCCTCTTCTCAAACACAATGGCTAGAACCAAGTCTCCTCTTTCTAATACTCCTTTTGGGTCTACTAATCCTTAACAACCATCTGAATCTCCTCCATCTCCTCCAACCAAGAAACAAAAAATTTCCCCCAAACCAAAAGCCAAACTGAAGCCCCAAGAAAAACTCAAAGTCAAAGGGGTTGTGATCAAGGAACTTAGGATCACAAGGGCTCAATAAAAAGAAGACTACATCTCCAGGTAAAGGTAAGGGTATAAAAGCACCAACTCCACCCACATCAATTTCATCTGACACACCTTCCTGGACTGGGAAGAGTTTAAAAGGGTCCAAATTAATATGATGAAAAACTTGCCAAATCTATGGAAAATATGTTAGAAGAGGCCCTATAATCTAAAGGAAGAAAGGAGGGACAATTCTCAAAGGATATGGAAGAAGAAAAAGAAGAAGAGATTATATTTCCACCCAAAGGCTTTAATGTGAAGAAACTAGAGGAGTCTCAGAAGTATAATGATTACTTATTAAGGAGAAAAGTGTTCAAGATGCACTATATTGACCTCAATCTTCTTTAAGAGGTACTGAAATTTGATCTAAGCCCTTACCTTGAGCCTTATATGCCCTGGCTATCAATTAGACTTCCTTTTTGCACAAAGATAGTTAGACATTTCTATTGTAATCTTAAGCCAGTAAATGATGCCTTTAGAGACTCTCTAGAAGAGAAATTTGTATCTAAGGTTAGGGGCAAGAAATCTTGATCTCACCCTCTAAATAAATACTTGGTTAGGAATAGAGGACCATCTTGAAAACAATTATCCTAACCTTGATTCAAACCAATTGTTTACCATAATGAGGCCAGGAGAGAGAGTAAGACCACTCAACTTCAATCCTGGTGATATGTGTGATTCACATAGAGTCATATAGTGTATCTATTGAAGAGCCATAGTCAATAAGTAAAACAATTTCACACATTTCGTAGGGAGAGATTTCAGAAACATAGCCTCCATTATTCTGAAAGAACAAATTGATCTGGGTGAACTCATATTTGCTGAGATTAAGAGATATAGGTTCAATGGAACCATAACCATCCCCATGCCTTTTCCTCAACTCATCTCTCTATTTCGAAAGAAGAATAAGATTTAGTACTTGGAGAAGAATGAGCTTATTGAGAGGCTAGTTCCAGTAGGAAGAAATCAAATTGGGAAATTAGGGATTGTGATTCCACTGAAGAAGCCACTTGAATCTAGCCCCAAGAATAAGAAGAAAACCAAAGTTGAGTCGAGTAGGATGGATGATACTCATTCCTCTGCCCCTGCTTCTACAGATCCTCTATCATTCTTCAGTGCTACTCTACAACTTTCATGAAGAATGTACTTGATGGCTTTCATGTGGACATCACCAACACAAATGCAGAGCTAGTAACCCACATGAACCACAAGATGGGTCAGTTGCTAACCAGTATGAACCAGCACAATGAGGCAATGCTAGCAGAGCAACAGGCATAAAGGATTGCCATTTAGGAGCTTGGTAACCTCATGCAATCATTACATGCCAAGATTGATGTCCTGGGTCCTAGACCATCCATACCTACCTCTGCTCCTATTTCTACTTCAGTTCCACTCTCTGAGCCTGGTCCTTCTACTATTACTCCTCCTATCATACCCATTACCACTCCCAGCAACCTTCTCTTCACCATGCCTGATACATCCACATCCAAACCAGTTCACATCACTATTGATGAACCAATCCAGCAAGGCCAATGCCTACACATATTCCCACACCAGCAGGCACTAAGCCACATTCTTCTCACCACTCCTCTAATGATCCTTCCCATCAGTCACTATTGGTATAGAGGAGGTGGAAGTTACTTTACACACACCAGCACCTCAGAATCCTTCAACCTTTATCCCATCTCCTGATGATCTACTATAGATTCCTCCAGTAAATCTCCCTGAGCTTGAGCCATCATCTCTAAGCCTTTCTCATCAGGGTGACTCACATGACTCTAGAGGCATACCTCTTAACATCACCCCAATCTCTGCTGCTAAACCATCTAGCTCCAGTTCCTTTCTCAATTGATTCCCACTTTTATAAAGATGTCAAAAGGGGAGAAGATCTAGATGTGATTTTGTGAATGTCTGACAGAGTTTGAACGGTATAGGTTTTATGGGTGTATTAGGATTAAGGGAGAATTTTTGAATTTCTTTACTTATTTTTTACTTTTTGATATCTAATGAATTTTGTGTATTGACTTTACTATGAAATTATTATATAGTTTCATTATTACTATCAAATTGTGGACTGATGAATTTCTATTTGTGCATGAAAGATTATTACAGGTTTTAATTCAAACTCAAAATTTCTAATGTAAAAAATTTCAAAATCATTGAACTTGAACCCAAAATGATTTTAAATACTAAAAGTCTCACAATCATTGGATTTGGATTCAAAAGAGTTTCAAATTTCAAGATTATTAAGTTTTGAATTCAAAATGATTTCAAACAAAAGATTCAAAAACATTCATTTGAATTTAAAGTGTTTTCAAATAGTTTCAAAGTCATTGTACTTAATTTTAGAAGAAGTTTTGAAATCTCTAATAATATTTTAACTCTACATGAAAAGATATTGAGTATTTTAGAAGTATATGATCTAAATTGAAATCTCAAATTTCAAAATGCTTTCAAATACCTTGTTCAAAAGTCACCAAATTTTGTCATCATCAAAAAGAGGGAGAATGTTAAATCCACATGTTTTGATGACAACAACTATTGTATTAATCTTACAAAAGGTTTTGATAATAGACAAAAGAGTTTAGAACAAAGTAATTAAGTACTTGGCGGTAGGTAAAGCCATCACTCGAGTAAGCACTTGAGTGATGGAAAAGAACTAGAAGTCAGAGAATAGAAGAAAGCATCACTGGCAAAATTAAAAAGAGATCACTCAAGTGATGATCCTTTATTACTCGAGTGATCACTCAAGTAATATGTGTCAAATAGTTCCAAAAGCTCTTTGCTAAGATTTGAATGGTGTCATTCAAGGGATCACTCGAGTAATGACAATGGATCACTCAAGTGACCAGGTAAGCAAAGAGGCAGTAAGGTCTCTACCAATATTTTGAAGGGATCACTCAAGTGACCACTCGAGTAACACCACTGAATCACTCGAATGACCACACAAGTGATTCGGTCAGAAACGTTGACTTCACTCTCTGCAAAGTTTTTCAATGGATCACTCAATGGATAGATATAGATTACTTTAGTAACCACCGAGTGATAAAGTTTAGAAAGCATGATTTTAATCTGTTGCTTATTGATTTGTTATCTATATGACTAATCTTTCATTGTGTTAGTATTTTGAGTATATTTGCAAAGAAACAATGAAGAGATCATACATTGAGAGAAAAGTCAAACATAACATTCGCAACATCCAAAATGCTCACCTACCACAAACGTCTAGTTTTCAAATTTGAAGAATGGTTAAATGAAGTTGTGCGACTTTAATGGACATGTTGAAATGGTTCTAACAGCTATCACAAACTCAACTATAAATATGGTAACATTCAATGAAGAAAAGAAGATAACTGAGAACACGCAAACATACATCAATCAACATATTCTTAGTGCTCTCTTTTCTTATATTCATTCCTATACTTCAGTGATTATATATTTGCCCTGTGAGAAAGCTTTTCATTAAAGCCTCAATATTTGTTATTGAGAGAACTTAAGGTTATGGAACCTTGGGTTGAGGATTTGATTACAACATGTAAGGGGAAGAGAGTGTCCAATAAAGGAACTTGTTGTGCACTGAGGTACCAAGAACCCACTAAACCTTTGAAGATGTAGTGAAACTCTCAGAGAAACTCTGAGGACTAGACGTAGGTTAAAGTGGTTGCAGCCAAACAAGTATAACTCCCGATGTACGCTTCGTTGATACTTCTCCTAGCTCTTAGCTACTTTCAATTTCCAATCAATTTTTATGTATGAAATGAATTTTCTGTGCTCACCCAATTCACCCCCTCTTGGGTAGTACACTTGTACTAACACAATACAAATCCAAAACAATTTTGGCTAATTCAAAACAATCCTTATTAGCCTCTATGAAAAATAATGAATCATCAGCATAAAGGAGGTGTGATACCCGGAGAGAATCTTACAGATTTTAACACCTTTCCATTGGTTATTTATTTCCCTTTCCACAATAAAACATGAAAGAAAATTAGAAGCAATGATATACAAATAAGGAGATAGAGGATCCCCCCACCTTATACCACATTTTGGAGCCATGGAATGAATTTATTTGACCATTCATCAAGATATTATAATGTACCATAAAGATACATTGATTGATGACACTGATCCACTTTCTAGGGAATTTCATCTTCCCGAAAGCAATTGAAATAAAAGACCAAAACAGTAAGTCAAAAGCCTTTGAAAAGTCTACTTTGAGAGCTGCTAATTTTTTTCACCCTTTTCCTAAAGAATGAATTTGTGATATAAGATCAGTTGCTAACATTACATTAACAAATATGAGGTGACCCTTCAAAAAGGCACTCTGATTAGGGGCAATTAGATTCTGAAGAGGAACCTTGAGACGGTTATAAAATACCTTGGAGATAATTTTTTATAAGACATTATAGAGACTAATAGGTCTTAGATTTTTGAAATCCTGAGGATGATCTATTTTTGGAATTAATACAATGTTGTTTTATTGATGGATTTAAGAAGATGCTCAGATTCCCAAAAAGAGACCACTATGTTGAAAATATCTTGACTAATTAACTCCTAATTTCATTGGAAGAAATTAGCACCTTGAAATATTTTTAAGGAGGACCCATTGTCTTAAAATTATTTGTAGGCCAATTTCACCCCTAAAGTTATTAAAATGGTGCAATTTCATCCATCCCCAATAGAACCTTCAGTTTGACTATTAAGTGCTGAGTCAGCTAGTGTTTTGACAAAAACAATCTTAGTTGGCAAATGAATAGGAAGATGACATGGCATGTTTTTATTTAACCATCTTAATTATTGCTTTATTTCCTCCTGTCCACTTGCTCTTTCTTCTTCCCTCAGCAGCAACCATGGTCTTCCACAATTACAACGGCGAGGATGATAAAAGATGGTGATGACTCCTATGAAGATGATGGCCTTCAACATCTCTCCACCTTCTTTAGCATCCTCCCCCTTCGCCTTCTTCTCCTCTTCTTCAACACATGACTCCATGCCTTGGAACAAAAACCATCAATGAAAATGTTCAGGCACTGTCCCCTCCTTCATTGCCTCCCCTTCTTCTACGGACATTGAGACCTTTGCTTCACGATGTTGGCACCAATGGGTTCATCACCCTCACAAGTCACAACCCTTCCTTAACCCGTCGACTCCTTCAAACTCTCATCAATGAGTATGAAAATAGGTGGCTGTGTGAATGAGGTTAGGGTTTTTGTCTAATTTTTCTACAAATTTGTGTTTTGTTGAGGTGGATTGAGATTAATTTTCCATTGTGATTGTTCTTTTTAGTTGGATTGTTACATTGTGACTAGTGTTGTGTTTGCCGGTGGTGCATTTTGTCCAATGGATTATTAAATGGGATGGGTTTCGGAGGGAGGAATTTGTTTTTTTGGAAGATGAGTGTTTTTGTCCATAAAAGTTTCATGCCAGCTTCCTATTCATTTGCCAACTTAGATTGTTTTTGTCAAATCACCAGCTAACTCATCATTTAACAGAAAAATAAACTACAGGTTATGTTAGGGATGGATGAAATTGTACCATTTTAATAACTTTAGTGGCGAAATTGCCACATAAATTACTTTAGGATACTGGGTGCACCTAGAAAAATACCTTGGCATATTGGGTTCAGTATGACCCAATTTGACCTGAAGAACTTGGTCCGGTTCAATCTAGAAAAGAATTGGCTTGAAACAAAAAAAAAAAAGGACTAGACTAGACCGGATGACCCTCTTTAAGTTGGATTGGACTAGGGACCAGGGGTTTAGACCAACTTGTCTAGTTCAACCTAGCCCGCATCTTTTTTTTAAAAAAAACAAGAAGTAACACTCTTATATATGATTATATATAATGTATATGGTGGATTTTTTTTATTGCTGTATTGAGACAATCATTCACTAATTAACCTTGTTTTACGCTTCAAACCCACACATCCACTAGACTTGTATGTTTTTTTTTATAGTCAAATTTATTATATTTTATATTCAACTACTATATTGAATATCTATTTATTACTAATATAAAAATATATAAAAAAATATTGAATTGATTTGGTTTAAATATTTTAAGATGAGTTTTACATGATTATAGGTTTTTATTGCGTTATTTGTGATCATTAGGTTGAAATCTTATCTCCCATTGAGGAAAAAATTTGAGAAAAAAAATCACATAGAGGTCCTAGACTACTTGGACCAGTTCAGGTAGTCTGTTAGACCAAGTTCGGTCCAGCCCGACCTTGGGTTGGTGTACTAGACTAAACCAAACCACGAGCTGTCTTGTGTAGCCCAAAGTCTCAACCAGACCAAACATCAAGTTATTGTCAAGTTCGGTCTAGTCTAGTCCATGCTCATCCCAAAGGTGCACCTTACCCTTTAGCTTTTCCAAAAGGGGAAAAAAACAATTCAAATAAGAGTTGTTGTTGTTCATGACTTATTGCTGCTGAAAAATGATATACTAAAACTAAAATAAGCCTTCCAGAAATTTCATAAGATAACTTATGATATTACAAAATTTTCTAATATCAACTAATTATCTTCGGATTGATATGAAAATATTTTTCTAAAATTTATTTATCTTTTGATATGATGAGACTTTCTAGTATTAATTATTTTCTTTTACGATGAGATTTTATAATATTGTTAATTACTTTAGTTCATATTTTTCATCACTTATAAAACTGTCTCCCATTATTATTTCAATTTTCTCCTTATAATTTTGTATTTGGGCTATCACAATGCGGACGTTGAGTTATGAGATTATATAAACGCTTAGTCAAAATTTTTTGGTATTGGATAACTCAGTGATCACTAGGGGTGAGTCGGATGATGAAGGATAACAATATAAATTGTCCAAAGAAAGGTTAGGGATTGAATTTTAATCAAGTTAAAAATTTATACTGACTTGCAGAGAGTCATAGTTGAATGACTAAAAATTAATTTTTCCTATAATTAAAGTATAAAGCGAATATATGTTAATGATCAAGTAGCTCATATATTTAGCATCATTGATAGCCGTTTGGTTTGATTTTATGGGAGAGGATTATATGTAATCTTGATGCAATAGACCAATCGCAACGTTTGGTTGGACATATGTAATATAAAGAGAATTACATTTTGTAATCCGAATTACATCATTTAATGTAATCAGGATTACACTGTTATGACTGATGAATAAAGACGTAGACATCATATAATCAAGTAAAAAGACACTATTGCCATCATCATTTTTTCAATTGACCAAAGTGTCAATCCATAAACATTATTAAATATTAAATAATTACAACCATTAAATATTAAAAAAATTAATTAATAATATAAAAATTTAAAAAATATTCCCCTATTAAAAAATTAAAAAAATTATATTCCGCCATTACAAAATATTAAAATACCCCATTAAATGACATTCCCACTATTAAATATTAAAAAATATCATGAATGCAACGTGCTGCATAATATTTTCACCATTAAATATTAAAAAATTAATATGAACCCAACATGTACACTGCACAAATTGAGAAAATTACCATAAACTCACGTGTACATTATACATATATGTGTATATGGGAGTAATTTTGTCTCTTATTATATTATTCTCATATATTCTCATAATCGATATAATCCAACTAGACATTTTTATGCATATGCATCATCTTTCTTTATGACGAACGAAACAAATTCATATAATTATCATTACATTCCTTTACATTACCTCCAATTCCATGAACCAAATGGCACTGAAGGTTGTTTGTATTCCACGTTCCAACCACCAAGAAAATTTCATTTTTAAAAAGTTACAATACTAAATAATGCAGCTTATATTTTAAATTTTTTAATTCAATGGGTAGAATTATTAAATCTATATATAATTAATGTAAGCCTTATTGAAAAAACTATATTACTAATAAACCATAAATATTACAACAAAAATGTCATATAAAATAGGGAAAAAAGACAAAAAAAAAAATACTACTTGAACTTTAAAATCTCAAATCAGTATTACTCCCTTCAAGAGTATGGGTATTAACTATACTTGTGTAGCAATTAGCAACTCCTTTCAATAGGAAATCACTTATTTAAGATTTTAAAGTTTAAGTGATATTTTTTTATCTTTTTCTGTATAAAATACCGCACACAATCTATCTATCAAGTATAGTACATAATTAAATTGTCATGCACATACTTGATTAAATTGCCTTGCATGGACACGTGAATAGTTGACCTCTTGTCCCACCACATGGGAGACACATTGGTTAACTTATTCATTTATTAAGGTATTTCTAACATATTTATATAAATATTTCCATTAACACGTGATATTTAACCTTTGCGACCTACACAAGATTGGATCAACCATTAACATTCATTGACTTATTGCATTAAGTGAGAATATTGCGTGTTGGATCTTCTATATTTATACAGTCTATAAATGGCTGGATCTTTAACCTAACAACTGCATAAAATTAAAACACCAACCAGAGCCCTACCATGGCAGGGATCCAAGTGATCTCCACTACTAAAATCCAAGCACGAACCCAGGTTGATAATGGCGCTTCACCTGAGCAAATCGAGCTCAATCCATGGGATCTTCGTTTTCTCCTCCTCGAGTATGCTCAAAGGGGGCTTCTTTTCCGCAAACCCAACACATCATCGTCACAAGTGACCCAACATCTGAAGCAATCGCTTTCTTCCACTCTTGACTTCTTTAAGGCCCTCGCCGGTCGTCTTACTATCGTCCCCCATGCAGATGATGGCACCTCTTCCGTCTTCGTCACTTGCAACAACGCCGGCGCAAGCTTTGTTCATGCCATCACGGAGAAAACAAAAGTGGCTGACATCCTTGAGCCCACTTATGTTCCTCCTATCGTCGAGTCCTTCTTCCCTCTCGGTAAATCCAAGAACTTTGAAGGAACTCATATGCCACTATTGGCAGTTCAAGTTACGGAGCTTGTGGACGGGATATTCATTGCTTTCTCAATGAACCATTGTGTGGCTGATGGGAAGCCAATGTTGGATGTCATGAATACATGGGCTAAGATTAGCCGAAATGGTTTGGGCCACAGAGGGTCAAATTCGAAGCTGGCTTCATATGAACGATGGTTTCCTCATGGTAAGATTCAACGTCCTATACGAATACATTTTAGAGATATAATGGAGAATTATGTTGACGAATATGTCAAATCTCTTCATCCATCTCCACTTTCTAAGCGGATCTTCCACTTTAATAAAGAAAAAATTGCTGAGCTCAAAGAAAAGGCTAGTTTAGAGATAGTTGACTGTGTTGTCAACAACAAAATCTCCTCTCTCCAAGCTGTTATCGGCCATGTTTGGAGATGTGTGAATAAAAACAGTGCGCATCTTGATCTCGAAGAAGAAGTCGATTGCAGTCTCCTCATAACTGCCAGATCCAGAATTTCAAACCCACCAATTCCAGACAACTATTTTGCCAATTCTGTGCAATTTGCTTACGTGACGATGAAAGTAAAGGACTTAGTGGGAGATAAAGGACATGGGAAGTTTGCTTTGGAGATGAACAAGGTGGTCTCCTCGTACACAGAAGAGAAGATCAAGAGTGACTTTGAAGCTTTGATCCCAAATCCAATAGTGCCTTTGCAGAGTGGCAAATTTGGGAAGGCAATTCATACTGGGGGCGGCAAAGGAGCTGGCTTTTACACCATCGACTTCGGATGGGGAAGGCCTTTGGGGCTTCGTCGGGGCCCATCCTATATGTATGATTGGAACCTAGTGATTGATTCCGGAGCTGAAGAAGGCAGCATTGAAATTGAGCTTTGCATGTCCTATGAAGTATTACAACTTCTGGGAAAGGACCCGGAGTTCATGCATGTGGTGTCGCCGCCGTTGCCAGCAGGATTATCCAATAAACTCGCACGAGGTCGACTATGATTGTGATAGAAGCAGAGCTTGATGTTATATTTTGCATATAATTTTTTTTACGCAAGTGTATGTCCAGCATTTATAATGTATTTTACATATTTTGCGTATCATTTCTAGTATTTGTACGCTAGTCATGTAATATTTTGCATATCATTTCATTATTCATTAGTGTGCTGTCATTCCATAATATATAGTTTTTTGTGAGTCAATGTGTCAAGTTTTTGTAATGCATTGGAAAAAGACATAAATATAATAAAACTCAAAGATGTTTTTCCACTATTTTTTGTCAAGTTCTGTCTATGGCTTGCGGTAGTTATCAAATGGATGTTGAAAATGCCATCTTGAATATTTCTTCATTTCACTCCTCCGTACAGAGCCACTCACTACTATAAAAAAGTAAAGCTATGGCGCTTATAATTATATTAGTTGTGGCGCTAGAAAAGTGTCAAATATATGTATGCCATTAAAAAAAGCTGTGGCGCTTTCAAGTGCCACAACATTTTAAATTTTTCTTTTTTTTGAAAATACCCTCATGTGGTGCTTGTTGGAGGAAGGGCCATAGGAGGGGGTTTCCTGTGGCCACAGGAGACCCCCGTCCTGTGGCAATTGCACACGCAAGCGCCACAGGAGGGTCCTCCTTTTTTTTCTTTTCTTTTTGGTTCTTCCTGTGGCCCTTGTTTAAAGAAGCGCCACAGGAACTCTTTTTTTTGGGTACTTTTTGTTTATATCTCCCATAATTACAGTTTTGCACACTCTATGGTCTAATAAACATTTTGTATCTATATCCATAGTACAGCAGAATGAAGAAAAACAAACAACAATGATTGATAACTTTAAAATGATACAAATAAATGATTAATTAGCTAAAGTAGTACATAAAATAGTTATACAATATATTGTACGTAAATGAATTATACAACAAATTCAACTTGAATACATGCATGACACAACAATTGGCAAAAAACAACACAACAAAGACCAGCAGCTAGTGAATTCAATAGTATAGCTACCCAGAGATTTTCCTAAACACATATTCACACCATTTCTCGATCACTTCATTAAGTTGATGGTCAGTCAAAGTGTCACAACGTTGATCTTTATAATACTACACATATTTACAATCAGCCACAAATTAAAACGAATTAAAATCAGTAAAATGTAATTATCAGGCACTAATTAAATTTAATTAAAACACAATATGAAGTGCAACTAAATGACTTACTTTTTGAGGACTAAATGGTTGATCATGCGTAATTACATCCTTCATAAATTTCATGATGTAATACCCACAATGATTGTCATTGGGTTGGAAAGGGCACTGCAAAAATATAATGCAATTTTTAACTCTGTTTATGAATAAAAATTATTTGCTAACAAAGTTTGAGTAAATTCATATATCAGTACCAGTATCTTCTTCCAAGGATGGCTAAGGTGGGGGTCAGCAGCTTTAGAATAGCTTAAGGATACAGAGGACCGATACATAGTCAATGCACTAACAAAACAAATAGAAACTGATTACTTTTGTTTATTTAATCACATATGCAAATATTTACACATACGCACGTATGCTTATCTATTGAACAATAGTAACATATCAGAACGGTTTTGTGGAAGACCACTTTTTAGAGGATCCACATAGTAAATGCGAGGGCCTGAAGGATTCACTGGATTGATAACTATCAATATCCAACGGCACCTAAAATATTGTAAAAAATTTGTTTCAACAACCATGGTATGATAAAATTTAAATAATTAAAACAAAAATTGTATCACTAATAACTTACCTCGCATTGTATGGCACTAAAAATAGAGTAGTCACTACAAAAAATTGTGATTTAGTAGCGATTAAAAATGGGTATTCGTAGCGGTTTTAACCGCTACAAACAACATTAGTAGCGGTTAGGTAAACCACTACTAAATCGTATGTTGCAAGCGATTTTGTAACGGTTATAAAAAACCGCTACGTAAGGAATATAACCGCTACATATTTTGTAGCGGTTACAAAACCCGCTACAAAATCCCCATGAAGGAAATTTTTTTTCAGAGATATTTGTAGCGGTTATATAATCGCTATAAATAGAAAAATTGAAATTTTCAAGGCAAGAAAACAAAAATGACATTTTTTCAATTTCGTAGCGGTTAAGAAACCGCTACTAATTTTGAATTTTTATGAAATTTGTAGCGGTTATAAAACCGCTACTAATTTCATGAAATTCAAATTTAGCGCCAAAAAATTTATTTTGAGTTGAAAAATGCGCGCGTTTATTAATAGCGGTTTAATAACCGCTACAAATATTTAAAATTTTTT
Source organism: Inga laurina (assembly GCA_963855925.1). Taxonomy (NCBI): domain Eukaryota; kingdom Viridiplantae; phylum Streptophyta; class Magnoliopsida; order Fabales; family Fabaceae; genus Inga; species Inga laurina. The sequence goes on along the minus strand of OY979712.1, from coordinate 12,870,316 downwards.
TAAAAATATACAATCATTTGTTTCTGTTCTTTTAATATTAAATTAATTAGTTTCTTTTTTTATTAGTTTATCGAATTTAATTAGCTTATTAATAAATTAAAAGGATAAATTTAATTTAATTGGATTAGTATGAAAATTATATTAATAATATTATTAAGGATATGTAGGTAATAAGGAATTATTATGTTGTCTAATATAATGTAATTGTGTATGAAAAATAGATGAAAATGAGATACAGTTCTAATATATCTGGAAAAAAAATGGTGGGAATAAATTTTATATAAAGGAAAGAAGTATTGTAAAAAAAATAAAAAAACTTGTTACCATATGTGATTGTATTATTCAGCTCCTCTACTCATACAAAAGAAGTTGTAAATGAGAGAAAATGAAAGAAAGGTAAGGTGAAAAGAAATTGGAGAGTATTTGAAATGAGTTGTGGTAAGGGTATTTATAAGGATCCACATACTATTTGTAGCGGTTAATGTGTCGATTTTGTAGCGATTTTTATTTAGTAGCGGTTATGATTACTTTTGTAGCGGTTTAGTAACCACTACAAATTTTTTTTAAATTTTATTTTTTTTGGTTTCCCATTGAAGCGATTATGTTGCAATCTGAACTGATGTGTTCCATCGAGAAACCTCTGATGCCCCATAAATCACCACTTTCGGCTGTAGGGAAGGCGCACTGCGTCAGAGTCAAAATTACAAGCTAGACACGCCAACCCAGTATGCACATTCCAACCAGATAATGTGCCAAGGCCAGGAAAGTCACTAATCGTCCACATCAAGGGTGAACGCAAGTTGAACAAAGTCTTGCCGTAAGCATCGTACATCTCCAAGCCGACATTCCACAAGTCAAGCAATTCCGCAATAAGCAATTGGAGATACACATCGATGTCATTGCCTGGAATGATCATAGACATAATGAAAGAGCTTTATTTCATACACATCCAGGGGGTAAGTTGTAGGGAACTAAGACTACCGGCCAAATACTGTAACTTGTGCTAAGATTCTCGAAAGGATTGAAACTGTCGGTCGCCAACGCAAGCTGAACATTTCTGGGGTCAGTCGCAAAATCTGGAAAGTCGTTGTCAAACATTTTCCAAGAAGCTGCATCCTGGGGATGTCTTAATTTACCGTCTTCGTTGTTATCAACGGCATGCCACCTCATGTGATCCGCAGTTTTAGACGACATAAATAATCTTTATAGGCAAGGTTCTTCTTCTGCTTTTTCCCCTTCCAAATTGTATTGTACCTCGATGTGTGACATCTCTTACAAGTTTCCCTGCTGGAATCGTCTCCCCACTACAGCATACAATCATTTGGGCATGCATCAATCTTTTGATAATTCAACCCCAACCTATTGATAATCTTCTTGGCCTCGTAGAACGTTGTGGGAATCTCAGCGTCGGGGAATGCATCTTGTAATAAGTCAAGCAACATCGACATTCCCTTATCTGTGATCCCACACAAGCACTTGATATGATACAATTTGATCAAGAAAGATAATTTAGAATATTTGCGACAACCTTGATATAAAGGACGATCTGCTTCATCCATCAAGCTGGAAAAATCCTGAGCTACTTCATTCCTCATAAAAACCGGCTCAGAGCCGTGCACTTCTTCGTTAAAGTTGTCGCCTTGAAATCCAAACGCATCACGCACAGCATCATTCACAGGATCATCTTCATCTACTTGAACACCTACTTAAGAACTTCAAGGAAAAGCATCATCATATCTAATGCCGGCCTTCTCACCATGAACTGCCCAGAACGTATAGTCCTCAAGGAAAGGCTTCACAAGCAAATATTCCTTCACAACATTTCATGCATGCTACTTCTTGAACTTGCATTTCCGACACGAACAGACGATCTTGCCGTTACAACTGGCGTGAGTGAATGCGAAATCCAAGAAACTATTTAAACTGTACAAATATTCAGGAGAATTGCGTGGCAACCTGATCTATGATTTATCCATAGCTACAAGTGAGAGAGAAGAAAGTATAGAGAAGAAGATGAGTAAGAAGAGAATGACGAATGCCAAGAACCGTATATTCTGAAATGCCAATGTTTATAATTTTGTAGCGGTTCTAAAACCGCTACACTAACCGCTACAGTTATAAAATATTAGTAGCGGCTATATATATAAAACCGCTACTAATTTTCAAGCCGTTAGACATTGGTGGGAAATTCAAAATATACACGTTGAGTATTTGTAGCGGTTATATGTATAAAACCGCTACTAACATTAAAGCCGTTGGACAGCAAATTTAAAAATAATTTTTAATTTGTAGCGGTTACACATAACATAACCGCTACAAATGTGCACAAAGGCGACAAATTTCAAAATTCAAATGATGAGTATTTATAGCGGTTTTTATTGTATAACTGCTACAACCATATACATATTTGTAGCGGTTTCTATTGTAGAACCACTACAAATATATATATATATATATATATATATATATATATATATATATTTGTAGCGGTTTTTCTTGTAGAACCGCTACAACTATATATATTTGTAGCGGTGCTTCTTGTAGAACCGCTACAAATATATATATGCTTTATTTTTTTTAATTTAGAAATATAAATAATATTGTTGCAATTAATTCATAAATTCAACAACGCAATCTAATAATATAAATATAATTATATTAAACACAATAAGAATTGAAGTTCTGAAATACAAACTCATATATATATATATTTACAAATGTTTCAACAACAAATAAAAAAAAGATGTCCTAAACTAAGTAGCTGGGGGCTGATCATCGGGTGCTCCCTCAGGTGGGGCTCCCTGAGCTGCTGTTGGATCAGGCCGCTGTGCAGAGTGAACCGCACCATCATCATCAGCAAGAGGAGGAGCAGGAGGAGGAGGAGTAGTACTCTGGACGACGTACCGAGGGACAGGGGGAAGTTGTGGATGCTGCTCGTCTGGGAACAGGCGACTCCATGACTGCTTGAGAATGTTGTTCGCCATATCATGCCACTGCGTCTGCTGAGCGTAGATCATATCAGCCTGCAGCTACATCTGCTGCAGATGCAGCTGGTGCATCTGCTGTTGCTACTGCTGCATCTGCTGCTGCTGCTGTGCCATCTGCTGCTCCAAATCTAATCACAGCTAGTCAATAGACTCGTCCCTCAGACATCTGACCCCTCTAGAGCTGCCAGCCTTAGAGGCGGCGCTCCTGCCGTAGACCATACTAGGTCTGGCGCCTATCCCCAACCCCCGCACACATCTGGGGTGCTCAGCCTGAGCCAGACCCACCTTCAAAGGAGCCGTCGGGTCCACTGACCCCTATGAATCCTCAGGCTGGGTCTGTCACAGCTCTGCCTGCGACTGCTGCATTCGCTCCAGCCATTTTATGAAACAATTACTAATTAGCATTTTTCATTATTAAGTTGTTTTTATAAAAAATTATAATAATAAAATTACTTACAATGGCCACCTCTGCCTACTGAGAGGTCACAGTCCTGTCACGATGTCTGTGTATGATGGCGTACAACTCCCCATAGTCCGTCTGACGGTTCTCCTGCTGTGCCTTCGTCTCCTGAAACAATTACAAAATTCAATTAGTATTATGAAATAACCAGATAAAAGTCAGTGATATTTTGAAAAGTTACCAGCTTGCTATAGGTCACAGCAAAGGTCTTTGATCCTGCTGTGTGGTGGATCGTCTGCTGCGCACGGATCCTGGTGTTCCTCTGAGAAAGCTCCTGGAAAAAAAACAATATTAAATGTATTAAAACAATAAAAAAATATTTAAAATTAATAAAGTTCAAATTAAATATAATTAAATTGAAATTATAATTTAATAATTAACAATTATAAATTTATATATAAAAAATCTAATAAATACATTACCTGCCCCTCAGGGCTCCTCCTGAATTGGATGAAACTCGCCCAGTCGTTCGGTGGCACGCCGTCCGAGACACTCTCGATCAGCTGCTCCAGAGGCATCATCCCATCCTTTTCACCTTGTGGAAGAGACGGTTCGTCCTGTTCCTCCAGGCGTCACCCATCTTCACGAGGGCGTACTCTTCCGGTTGGCCCGGACGGCAAACCGCAGCTGAAAAAAATTATTTAAATATCAATAATTACAAAAAAAATAATTTAGAAAATATTTATTAAATAGAATTACATTTCTCCCCCTGTTCAATAAATTTCGCCCTCGAAATTTGAACGTCTACAGGTTAGGGATTAATCTTATCTCATTATATTATCACATGCAGGCTCAAAAGCCATGTACCATCATAGTCATATTCCCATTACTAATCTCATATAGTATTGAGCATTCATCATCCATTCTGTACACAATATGTAGCGTGTAATCAAACACATGTTCCCACAGCACTTGGTTCCATAGGCCTTACAACCTCTTCGGGACTTCACCCGAATTCACACAGTCACTTTTTTTTTGTAACGGCCCAATCTTGACCCAAGTCTACGGTCTTTTGGATGTCCCATACCTCAAGTCAACGAGGTTGGGCTAGTGAGCCAGCCATGGTTTACTTTGTTAGGTTCCTCCCATGGTAGAATATCGTGCCTCATGTGAGATATGGTACTATTGGACACCAAAACATTTGGTCACACTGGTCTTACTGCCTTCGCTACAACCTGGTACAATTTGGATGTTCTGCCACCCTCAAAACATTACCTTAGACACATTGGTCTAATGTCATCGCACTAGGCATCAACCACAATACTAGACATACAGGTCTTACAGCACAGAGACACCGCCCTATGCAACCTTGCACATCGGGTCTTATCGCCTTGTACAAACCTGTACACTTTCTATAATTTATGCCTACCTATTTGGTGTTCGGGATCAAATGACTATTTGACCCTTATTTGCCGTACTGTGTGCACTATTTACTAGCCATACGATGTGCAATATTCACTGTGTGACCATCCACTGTTTGCAATATATCACAAGTGGATGATTCATTCTACGAGGCTACAGCTATGGAGATGCGCATGCCTCTACTCGACCTTGTTGCATCAAAACACATCCCAATCCATGCCTACTTGTATCTGTGTAGACCATAAAGCTCGACTGTGGATCTGGGATTGTTATCACTGGTGCTGTTGAGAGGTATTCGCCACCATTCTACCCTACTACACTAGGGTTCATTATAATTCCAGTTCACATGTGTCACCATAAACTATAAAGGTTGTGAGACTGTTGACCATACAGGTCATCATACTGTACACCACGCAAGGTTTAATACTGTACACCACATGGGATGTAATATTGTACACCACACAGGATGTAATATTGTACACCACTCAGGGTGTAATACTGTTCATCACATACACTATAACAATGTTGACCAGCAAGGCCATATTATGTTTTAGGATGATCAATAATGGTGCGAACATCAACCCCTCCTGTAAGTTTCAAAATTGCACCTAGATTCACCACACTTCCGCTGCCCACTCTGATGCTTCACACTGCTAAATACAATATAGGTGAGGCTACACTGCCTACCCACCCTTATCTGTTTAAACTTGAATCATTCTGAGCCATATAAACTCTTATCTCAAGAAAACTCATTCAATGTGAGATTCACTACAATGCACCATCGTTGAGGACCAACATTTCCATAGCTCTACTCTACGATTCAACTTCATGGCAGTTGCACTCTAGGGTTTGTCGTCACGGTGGCTGCATTCGTGGGTTAGTCATCACGGTGGCTGCACTCTAAGGTTCTAGACTCGGTGCTTCACACAGGCGCCCATACACCTGGTCAGCCCCCTTCCAGTCAGAACTTTCCTTAGGTAGCACTCTCCGATCAGATTTCACCATAGGTAGCCCCTCTGATAAGATTTAACCGTAGGTAGCCCTCTCTGATCAGATTTCACCGTAGGTAGCCTTCTCCGATCAGAACTTTCAATCTTTGTGGTTGCAGTACAACTCCACAATTATGCCATAAAGACAACGTTTAATGACTCAATACAAACATTCTTATCATCAACTCAAGATTATGGATGGAATAGTTCAATTCCTGAAGCTTCAGCTGACGAGATGAGTATGCCCTCACTCGACTCAATTCTCATCTCGATCTATGCCTGCTCGTATATGGGGATTCAATTCCCTTCCTAATCCATGCCATCTGGCATTAATGAAAACAACAATGGCCCACTATGGATCTGGGATTGTCAGTGTTAGTACTTTAATAAATTTTCATCATCAGCTCTCTGAAGCTCCTCTCACAATCATCATCCCATGCATAATGCTGAGTTCTGGGAAATTTTGATATAAACATCTCATCCCTTTTTTTTATTATTGTCACACCTGTAGCCCTTCTTGGCCTCGTACCCGAGTCCCTTAGGACGTGGCTAGCAGTCTCGTCGGGTAGGGTGCCTTTTTATTCACACCACATAGCCCTCTGTAGTAACCCACAATCATCCATAGAAAATGTGATAGATAAATATGTCATGCACCATATAGTGTAAAATGAAAATCACATCAATCCATGTGTGTACACAAAGTTCAGGGCCAAACACCCAGTTAAAACAATTATTGTGTGTACACAAAGTTCAAGGCCAACCGTCCAGTTGAAACCCTTACGTGTACCTCAGCCGAGTCACCGACTATAGCTAGGTAAATCGTGTATCATAGATGGGTCCTTACTAGGCCGAATGGTACATATACACTTCCTATCAGACGGTACATATACACTTCCCGCACCACAGCTAGATAATATTCGTGTACCTCGGCTGGGCACCAACTACAACCAGGTAATGTCCGTGTACCTCAGCTGAGTCCCAGACTACAGCTAGGTAATGTGCCCTAGGCACGAGTTCATATCACAGAATACAGAACATACAACATATTAACTATCACATAGTGTATGGGGGATTATAGTTACTACATTGGCCTTTCTTAAATAATCTTCCTGATGATCATTGATCATTACATACCACTTGTTATCGATATGAATCAAAATAACAATATGCAATTCAGTGTACCTGTAGGTACCATGTTGGGTCATACTCAATGTACCCGTAGGCACTATGTTCGATGTACCCATAGGCACTATTAATCAGTTTCATCTTTTTATTATCACAGTCACACCAACATTGCACCCTTCCGGGGTAAGCTGGGTAACTGGGTAACAGGACTCAATCAAATATCCTCGCTCGTCTTGTTTATTGTCACATCCCTATTCTTTCTGACTAGACCCCAATTTGATGACTGGATAACTTAGCCGTCGAGGCCAGGGATGGACTCACAAAGATATCGGCATTCCCCCCTTCTGATGCCTTTCTTTCGGCTTTTGCCGGATTTGAACACTCACCCTAGGGGTTAAGATGAGCGTTGTGGCAAACCTTGCTACCATTGAGCTAGTGTCACACCCCCAATCTCCGACTGGACCCCACTTACTGATACCAGATCACCTGGCCTGGAGGCACCTGCCTTGGGGTCGAGGGTGGACTCACAAGGATATCCCTACTCCCCTGATCCTCAATCCGATTTTAAACCATGCATCACGTATACAGCTCCAACTCTAGGATTGGTAATGAAACCCGGATATGTTTTTGTCTTGTCTGTTTGTGATATATCTTCCTGTCACTTAACTACCCAAACCTGTGGCTGGTCACTGTTCAACCAACTGGTGATTCTGTTTTAGGATGAGTCTCGACATGTTGGCCTTACTTGGATCCGCTGCCTTGGTGTCTATGTCATCCTTGTACCATCCTCTCACTTGTATGGTGACATGTACTGCCTTCTGGGTATTCTACTGTTTCCTTTAGGCATGTTTGTACCTTTCAGGGGCTTGTGAACTAGTCGAAGTAATTTACTTCGATGTTCCTACCACTGTGTAATCAAGCATATCAGTATACTATCATGTTGCCAGAACCACCGCACTTACTCTGAGCAAACAATTTTATGGCCAGAATCCTTGCTCTGATACCAAAATGTTACGCCCTTATCTCAATTTCAACCTTTTTCAAAGTATTTGTGGAAAACGATATGCGGTTCGGTAGGTAACACAAGAATAGCATAACTATACTGATAATATGTGCATGATTACATAAATTCCCCATAGGGGTTTGTATATGATACTTACGATTAAGGTAGCCACTAGGGTGTCTAAACTCATCCCAATGAAACGAAGACTTCCTCCTGTCTTCATTCTACTACTATAATCCCCTCGTACAGTACTTTGCATTGGTGTTTACATATCTTCTGTCTTCTCCTGTCTAAATTGTTGGTAGGGGAGGGTGAGATTCGAGAGAATCTCAGTAGGAAACAGATACCGTAATGCATGCATGATTAATGCTATGTGTATGACATGTTAGCTTTATCTAGATGTATGCCCCATAATGACATTTCTGTATGCTCAATGTTTCATACAACAAGACTATGGCCACAGCGAAAATAGAAACAGAGCTTCATTTATTCAAATATGCTCTACACAATCAAGTAAAGCAATCACATACATCATTACACAAGCAAAGATATCAAATACATGCAAGTAAGGTAAGTCCCCTACCTCCAGTCTTTCTCCTTGATTTGCGTGCCAACAGCTCGGAGCTCCATATTCGATCATATAATGTCAAATACACTATTTAGACACTTCCATAATGTTTCTGGGGGTTATATGAGTCTATCTTGAAAAATTACTAAAATACCCCCGGGGACAAGGCCCCATCGTACCCGGTCCGGCTGTTCTTTTCTCGAAATTCTAACCTGGGCTATCCTGACATATTTTCACCCAAGGAATCCATTTCCGAACTCAGAATTACCAAATTCAATGTCAAATTATGAAATTGCCCTTGGCAGCCCTACTTTTAGGATTTTAGGGGCGTTTCCGTAATTATGCTTTCTCGGCCTTTTCCGAAAAAGTGCCCAACTGTAACCCCACCTAATTTTCCCTCCTGAATCCAATGGAACCATCAAATCATTGAAAATCCAACTCTAAGACCCATTTACAATGCTGACCGAAATATATAGGTTTTAAGGGGAAAATTGGGGTTTTTCGGTTTCGGCTCCGTAAACACGTTCCTTTATACTCGTAACCACTTTATTGACTATTCCATTAGGTTACAAATACCATTTAGTATCAATTTCATCAGCATAACAGCCCCAAAAACCCATTTTCCATTTTTAGAACCAAAGACAATCCGGCAAAATTTCACCGATTAAATTGTCCACAGCAGTCAGAATAGTCAATATACGAAGGTTTGGAAGTTACCTCAAGCTCCTTCTAGCTTTTCTTGACTTGGCTGAAACCCTAGATACTCCAACAAGAGATTTTGAGCTTCCGACCCTTGAATCACATAGAAGAATAGCTTAGGAGCGGAGTTATACGCATTAAAAACCGATTTACCGAAGAAATCACTTACCTCTGTAAGCTTTTTCCTCCCCTTTTCTCTCTCTAAAATTTCACACTTCCTCTCTCTCCTTGGCTGCAGCTCACGTCTGAAATGGGCTCAAGAGGAAGAGGATGATGATATATTATTATATCATAATTTACTTTAATTTTCCAAATTTTCGGATTTTTACAAAATTCTGGCAGATTTCTGCCCAAACTTTGAAACATCATAACTAATTCTAGAAACATTGAAATGAGGTGATTCTAAAGCCTATAGAACCCTTATTGAGTCTAGTTTCAAGGAAAAATATAGACTTTTGCTTTTTGAAATCACAAAATTCCCAGAATTTAAATCTTTGCATATTGTTCCAGAAATTTCACAGTTTTTCTGTGCTGACTTCAAAAATTCATATCTTTTTTTGTATAGCTCTAATTGAGTCATATGCCTATCAAATTAAATCTTAGGATGTCTAATTTCATCCTATAAAATTTCATAATTTTTGCTCATCATTTGATCATTTAAATGAACATGACAAGCTTACTACCTCATAAGCGATTTCACCAAAAACATAATTACTTTCTCCAAAATTCATCATTTTACTTTCTTAATACCCCAAAGATATTAGAATCATTAGGGATAAATTTGGGATTCTACTAAATTGGGGCTTAGTAGTCCACTTAATTTAGGCTTATTCACAAGCCTCAAATCCCAAATTGCGGGGTATTACACTTGTCCATCGTATATATGTTTGATCAATACTGTAACACACTAAATGATCTAGCAAATCAAGTGGACTAATCCGCTTTTCAAAATAATAAGATAAGCAAGGATATAAGATTTTGTCAAGATATTTTGTGTGCTCAATTGCAAATGTAATAAATTCTTTCACCCCATCTATATATTCCCTTGAACACTGATTAGATGACATCCATTTAAGATCCATCTATGCCTTCAATCTATTTTTTTTAAAAAGTACGTGGTTAGTTGTATGACTATTGCATTTACTAATTACTTTTATATTCTCTTACCAATTTTAAAATAAAATTCATGACATGAAATCTTCAAAATTAAAGCTTTCTAAGTCTTAAACCCTGTGTTTTAATTGACAAATAATCCATTAATTATTCCCAGGCATTATAATAATTTTTCACAACTCATAACGAAAGAAACCATATTTGCCACAACATATCATAGGTAAATTAGAAAACATTACAAGTCAACAAATAAAATACAAGTGTTCAGAATATATAAATAATTATTTTACTTATGCAACTAATCCATAACAATCATTAGAACACCTACAAATTATAATTAACTATTATTAAATTCAACTAAAATCACATTTGTAAGCTCAAAATTTAAAAAACATACTATAAATAGAAGCTTCAATAGACTGATGAGCTTAAACTACAAACACAAATTAAGCATAAAAAAATCAATAAAATATTAGTGGTTGTAAGTTATTATTTTTAATAATAATAATGTGTACAAAAACATCAATATATAATAAAATAAAATAAAATATGATTAGCTTAAATCTAAAAATATGATTCATAAAAAAAAGAAAATAAAATAAAACAAAAAGGAAAGCATAATCCCAACATTAATTAAATTATTTTCAGCTCAATGTTGAGAATATAAAAAAAAAATTATTTTTGACTAGCTACATTGCCAATTATTCTTGACTAGTCATAAATATGATGCATGCGTTGCATACATATATATACATACATACATATAAAGAGGGAATTGAACTAGACACACATATTGTAAAAAAAATATTTTCCACTATTAATATGCTAGTTAAAAAGATATTAAATATACTTAAAATTTATTTATTTTTATTATTTGAATTAAGTTCACTTAAAATTTCATAAAATGCTTTACATATTTGAATATAGAACTTTAAGAAAACTTTATATATGAAAAAAATATAGTAAAATTTATACATAATATATTTATTAAAAAAATAGTTTTTATATTGATATGTATTATAAAATTTTTAGAAAAAAAAATTCAATTGAATAAAATGAACTCCTTGTTGTATGTTTTTTTCCCTTACAGTTCTAGTTAATATATTTAAAGCTAAACAATACAGGAAAATTATATTTTATTTTATTAAATATTAACATTGATATATTAAAATAATTTTATCCACATTTTGAAATCCCAAAATGAGTTAATGACTCAATTAATGAATTATTCAATTTACCATACGAGTTTCAATTTTTCCTATTTTAATTGGCTTTATATGGGATTTTCTCTATTATAGTTTAATAAAATAATATAAAAATTTATTTTGTTACCTCTATAAAATGGAACACATAGAATGCATCAAATGAGAGTGAACTGATGTTAACCGTTGATTAATTTTAATTTGATATTAAGAAAATATTTAAAATATACTTTAATTTCATCAGTTGGTTCACACAATTTATAAATGACCCAAGGAACATCCATTCCACAAGAAGTCTTCAACTATTCTTACTATCCATTAAGAGAATCGCAAGCATGTTCATCATCATGTTGAGCCTTAAGTTCAATTTCTTTTGGCTTGTTGGGGTTTTATGTTTCTTTTGGTATGAAGGATATTCCAACATGCATGATGAAGAGTTGCGTAGAGACAAATATAAGCAAGCTCTTCTCAAGTTGAAATATGTACAAATATATACAATATATATGTATATATACATGCGTGTCAAAAAAAGAAAAAGAAAGCACATCATAGAATATAATCAACGAACATATATGCATACACGTGCGTGCGAAAAAAAAATAAGCAGAACAACTTGAAAAAAAACAAAAGAACAAGCGCGTTGAACTTACAGATTAATTGATCAATGCAGTGGAGTGGGGGACCACGTTGTCCATTGGTGATGCAATCTTGAGTGAGGAAGAGGAGGAAATTTGAGTAGTTGGGACCAACTGGAGTGGGGACCAAAAGTGGAAGAGAGTACAAAGAAAAGAGAACAATTGGGACTGGAGTGGAGACTACAGTTGGAGCAAAACAAAGATGTACATTTGATGATGAAGACGTGTGAGCGTGTGAGTGTGTGGGTGTGTTTTTAAGTGTGAAGATGACAAGAAATCGAGGGAGGGGGTGACGGACGGAGAAGTAGAGATGACAAAAGGAAAGTTTAATGGAGGAGAGAGGAGGAAAAAATTAAAGTGGAGATAGAGTCAAAAGGAGAAGGAGAGGGGGGACCACACGGGAAATGAAAAAAAAGATAAGGGTAGGGGTGGGGAGGATTGCAATTGGTGAAATGTGGATAGGGAAATCTATGAAATATATATATATATATATATATGGCCAAAGGCAGGCACTACACTAGGCCACAAGCCCAGCTGACTAGGCGTCACAGCTGGGTTTGTTGGGCCTAGTGTGGCGTCTTACTTGGCAGGTGCCACACTTGGCCCACCAACTCCACCAGGCGTCACAGTTGATCTCCAAATTAAAAAAAAAAAAAAATAGAAAAAGGGGGAAAAAAAAAAAGGAAGCTGTGACACTTCTTTAAAGAAGGGTCACAAAATGTATATCACCTTTCAACCTTTTGTAGTAATGACTCTCACGTAGGAATTACAAAGTTAAATTATATTTTTAGTAATTTAGATATTTCCTTCCAACGTGATGCGCACCAGATGATAGTGATCAACTTGAAAATTTTGTATTATTTTTCTAAATTGAATGATGAGTTTTTTTTTTTTTAATTATGCACATTGACAGCATAAATGAATTGCATTGTTCATAAATTTTATTAAATTTTACCGAGTTTTACAATCTGTGACTTTTGAGGCTTGCCGCTATGCATCAAAACCTCAAGACACGTGACACAAATACATTGCATTGATACATTGATATATGATCGTTAATCGATTTAAGATAAATTATTTATATATTTAGAGGAAAGGATGTGATGTGATCTGCTTTGCTGTAGCGCCAACATCTGATCAATCATGTGAGGGTGTGTCTGTTTTCGAGTGGCTTTAAATCATTTAGAAGCCTGTGGATTTATCACTGTTCTTTTCTTAGACTCAATGGATACATTAAAAAAAACAATTCTGGTAAAAAATTTAACTTTTTCCTTAAAAATACTACCCCCAACCCTTAATATAAGAGTTAGATAGAGATTGAAATTGGTCTTGAATATAAGACATTTATCCACTTTGTCTTCCAAATTTATCCTAAAAGAGGTGAGAATGGTGACAATAGATTGAGCAACTTGACTACCATATAAAAAAATAACTAGTTGTTTCATTGAAAGGGATTCCAGGCTAACGGTGTACGCCATACGAAATAAGCAACTGTTTGGGCAACCACAAAGGGCGGTGGAGTGGAAGTTCTAGTTTCAACAGTTCATTGAAGATGGTTTGTAACCATATCAGCATGTTATAGCATTCCTTTCCAAATACATGAAGAATTATATAACTTCCATAAGATGAGAGCACTAGTAGAAAAAATGTCTTTTAGACTACCCTATCTAGATCATTTATTGTGTAGACGATTTAAAAAATGTGACGTGCCATTTTTCAAGATATATGTAAAATTTTAAACCGGTTCTGTAAAAAACCAGTCTAAAATGTTCCTTTTAAACTAGGTGCTTCTATTGCTGGTCTAAAAAGTATTAAAAATATTTTTTAAAACAATATTATTCACGAGAATTATTTTGATAAAATGTTTACAAGATTTTCGAATGGATGATTTATGTGCGGTCTCGAAAGCATATTTGAGATCAGGCATTTTATCCAAAAAATCATCAAAAACCTAAAATCCCTAATGCCTTGGCCCTTGTGTCTCTCACTCTCCCAGCCTCCTCTTCCTCGTCCGCATCTCATCTTCTGCTTCCTCCTCAACCTCTCATCTCTGTCCGCACCATCAATCGATCACTTTCCTTTCCTTCCCTTCATGAAAGAAATGGCGGCAAGCATTTGTTCATCTCAGATCTGTATTTTTCCACTCTCATATCTAGATCGTTCTTCTCTCAGATTTGGATATTCAAAGACAACATCATTTCAATTTGTTAGCTTAATGGTTTGATCCCCAAATCTCTCTCGAATTTTCATGCGTCCTCATTTACCAGAAACTTAGATCTCTGCGCCAAACCATTGCTGGTACAAGTTGGCCTTCTTTGAAGGCTGGATATGCAACTTCGTTTTGGATGGGACTCCTTTATCGCCACGAAAGTATGACATGGAAGTAGCCGATGAGGAAGATGGTATCTTTTTAAGATGAGCCATAGTGACAATTTTACGTATTGATCGTTTCACTATATGAAATTTGTCGTCTTTGATGCACCTGTCGAAGAATAATAATTCATAACTGATTTATGGCCTGTTTTTTAGTTAGTGTTAGTGAAGCACTTTCATGCATGCTGAAGTAAAATTACTTTCACATACTTATTTTATACATTGTAAAATATTACAATGAAAAATTAACTTCTTCCGTTAATCAAAACAGCCACTTAATAGTGCTTCCGTAATTTTCTCCTTTTAATTTGTACAAGACAACTTTCTTTCAAGTGTTTTGTTAACTTATTATTATTTGTCTCCCATTACACGTGGCTACCTGGAGTCCAGTGCAAGTACATGAAGCTATCATGGCTGATTTTTATTCATGGATAATATAAATGATAACTTTCACTACAAAAAAAAAAACTGTAATTTAGTAGTGTCTAAAAGTAAGTATTTGTAACGGTTTTAACCGCTACTAACATAATTAGTAACAGTTCAAGAAAATGCTACTAAATTCACTATTACAAGTGAATTTGTAGCGGTTATTAAAGGGAACAGACTACTACTATATTATTAACCGCTACAAATTACAACAGCGAATACTTTATGGCAGGAAATGAAAATAAAAAATTTTAGTGATATTTGTAGCGGTTATTAAACCCCTACAAAATGGAATTTAAAATTGGTGGGAATATTTAGTAGCGATTAATTAACCGCTACAAAATTGAATTTAAAATTGGAGGGAATCATTAGTAGCGGTTATATAACCGCTACAAATTTCAGAAAAATTCAACTTTGGTGCGCTGATTTTAAAAATAAATTTGTTGCGGCTATAAAATCGCTATAAATTTCAGAAAAATTACAAAAAAAAAATTTACAATTATCTTTTTCCTTCTTGTTAATATTAAATTAAATATTTTATTATTTTAATAGTTTAGCTAATTTAATTAGCTTATTATTCATGAGTTTAGGTCATTTATAATTTTAAAGGAATGATTTAATTAAATTAGATAAGTTTGAAAATTGTATTGATAATATTATTGAGGATAAGTAAATAATATGGAACCATTATGTTATCCGCTTTAATGTGAATATGATTATGTAAATAAATATCTGACAACAAATAGTGAGAATAAATATTATACGAAAGAAAAATAGTAATGAAATAGATAATTTAAGAATTTATTATCATATTTGATCACCGTGTTAAACTCCTCGGCTTATAGAAAAAACGTTGAAAATGAGAGAAGATGAAAAGGAGGTAATTAAGGTGGAAAGAAAAGAAAGGGTGTTTGAAATGAGATGTGGTTAGGGTATTTATAGGTATCAGCGTGGAACTTGTAGCAGTTAGTGTCACGTGGTTGTAGCAGTTATTTTTCATTTTTGTAGCGGTTTTTTAACCACTACAAATATTTTTCCAAACTTTTAAAAAAAAAATTGGAAAAAACAAAAACATAATTTGTTTGACCAGTCATCTGTGCCATCCCTAAACATAATTTAGCGATGTGTTTTTTGTTAAAAAAAATAATTAAAATTATATGAATTTAAAAAATGAACCAAACTATAAGTAAATTGTGATCGCCTTCAGGGAAGAAGTTTTCAAAATTGGCGGGCTGAAACGACTTACTCTCGTAAGTGATGGTATCACCATCACTCATGTCGTAAAAGTTTCGAGGCTTTAAATGAATGATCATGTAACAATCCCTATGTCTCTCGTCCTCAACATAATAAACCTGGTGTGCCTCTGACGCAAGAATATACGGCTCATCATCTTGAGAATGACCAATGTGAATTGGCCGTGAGAAATTTATTGATGTGATGCCTAAGTCGTCAGGGTTGAGTCCCCGAGAAGTAATGGTATTTGCCCATAAACACTTGAATAGCATAATGCCGAAACGGCCTTGGTAATTAAGTTTCATGACATCAAGAAGCTTTCCATAGTAAAGGATGCCTTCGAACTGCATGTTGGCATCAATGTTGCTCGCATAACTCCTTGTCCTAAAGGTGCCATAAACACCCGAATTTTGAGTTTGTAATCCTTGATCACGTGAAACCATTCAAAACTTGAAACCATTGATATTGTAAGCTATAAACCTTTTAGTATGATCAAGGAGGGCCGATTGCGAGAGCTCTGAAATCTGGTGAGTGTGGGTTGTGGTCATTTAGTATTCTGCGCGCAAACTAGCTTGGGAATTCTTTATGGACATTTTTGTCAACTTCGGAGGATGTTTGTGTACGGATCCTGAATTGACGCTTAACATGACTTCTGAATTCCCTACAATTAATCATGGGAATATGATAGTGAAATGAAAGTGAAAAATGTTACGAAAGATATAAAACAACATGTGAGTATACAATTCTTACTATATGAAAGATTCAACTTGAGTGCAATTAATCAAGACATGTTTATGTGCTTGCAACTTTTCAGTTGCCGTTATTTTGAAGTTCTCAGTTCCTCCAACTAGTTTACCAACACAAGGGATAAATTTTGCTGATGTTGCCGTGGGTTCAGGACAATAGTCTACACGAGGCGGTCAATTGAAGGCGATCTCAATGTCATCAAAGTACCTTGAACAAAAATACAGGACCTCATCCCCTATATAACCTTCAGCTATAGAACCTTCTGGCTAAGCCTTATTCCTCACGTAAGATTTTATTTTCTTAAGAAACCTACAGAGTGAAGAAGGGCAAAATGATACAAAATGCTCAAAAAGGCAACTAACAATAATAAGAACTATTAAAGATACAAATATATAAAATGAGCACCTCTCAATAGGATACATCCATCGATATTAAACTAGGCCAGCGAGCTTTGTTTCATGAACAAGGTGGACTGTAAGGTGAACCATCATAGTGAAAAAGGACAGAGGAAAGAGCATCTCTAAATGACAAAGTGTAAGAATAATTTTGGACTATAGCTAATCGAGCTCCTCAACAATCAAGACCTTGGAAAACAACTTCCACAAGAAAGAACAAAGCTCCCCCAAAATGATTGACACATCGGGAGGAAGTGCATTCTTTATAGCCAGCGGAAGTAACTGTTGCATAAACACATGTGAGTCATGACTCTTCAGGCCAGCAACCTTTAGAGCATGCATGTGAATACATCATAAAATGTTGCTTGAATACCCATCTGGAACTTTTATTTTCTTCAACGTCATAAGGAAGACTTCCTTGTTCAATTTTGTGAGGGTGAACTTTGCCACTGAAATTTGTCATGCTCATTTGGCCACGCTTCTTCATGAACTCCCATGGCACATAAATCTTTCCTCGCTTGAAGATGATCTTTTAACTTTCCTGGTTTGTTAAGTAGTGTATATAACACATTATCGCATACATTTTTTTCAATGTGCATGACATCAAGACTGTGGTGAAGTAAATTAGAATTCCAATATGGAAGAGTGAAGAAAATACTTATCTTCCTCCATTACTGAGCCGTAGAAGTCTTGCTCCTCTTTCAGCTTACTTCTACTGCATCACTACTTTTTTCAAACCTGAATTCAACATCCTCAAGCTGCTATAAGATGTCTGTGCCAGATAAAGTCTAAGGTGGCCCTCTTAATTTCTGGTTTCCCATTGAAGTGATTTCGTTGCAATCTAAACTTGGGCCTTCCATCGAGAAACCACTGATGCCCCATAAAGCACCACTTCCGACTGTGGGGAAGGCGCACTGCATTAGAGTCATAACTGCAAACTGGATAAGTCGGGCCAATATGCACATTCCACCTGGATAATGTTCCTAGGCCAGGAAAGTCACTAATCATCCACATCAAGGCTGCACGCAACTTGAACAATGTCTTTTCAAAGGCGTCATATGTCTTGATGCCGACATTCCACAGGTCAAGCAATTCGGCAATAAGCAGTTGGAGATACACATCGATGTCATTACCCGGTACCTTTTTGCCTAGAATGATCATAGAAAAAATGAAGGAGCTTTGTTTCATACACATCCAGGGGGTAAATTATAGGGAACTAGGACTACCGGCCAAATACTGTAACTTGTGCTAAGATTCCTAAATGGATTGAAACCATCAGTTGCCAAAGCAAGTCTAACATTTTGGGGGTTAGCAACGAAAGATGGAAAGTCTTTCTCGAACATTTTTTAGGTGTCTGTATCCCAAGGATGTCGTAATTTACCATCTTCATTCTTATCAACCTCATGCAATCTCATTTGCTCCACTGTTTTAGATGACATAAACAATCTTTGTAAGCGCGGCTTCAAAGGGAAGTATATGAGAATCTTTGTAGGTTTCTCTTCTGCTTTTTTCCCTTCTGAATTGTCTTGTATCTCGATGTGTGACATCGCTTACAAGTCTCCCTACTATCATCGTCTCCTCAATACAGCATACAATCGTTGGTGCATGTATCAATTTTTTTGTAGTTTAAGCCCAATCTGTTAATAATCTTCTTGGCCTCGTAGAACGTTATAGGAATCTCTGCGTCGGGGAATACATCTTGTAATAATTCCAGCAACATCGACATTCCCTTATCTGTGATTCCACACAAGCACTTGATATGATACAACTTGATCAAGAAATATAATTTAGAGTATTTTTGACAACCTTGATATAAAGGATGATCTACTTCATCCATCAAGCTGAAAAAATCCTGAGCGGCTTCATTCCACAAGAACACTGGCTCTGAGCCCTACACTTCTTCATTGAAGTTGTCATTATGAACACCAAATGCATCACGTACAGCATCATTCACAAGATCATCTTCATCTATTTGAACTCCTACTTGCGAACTTTGAGGAAGAGCATCATCATATCTCATACCGGCCTTCTCACCATGAACTGCCCAAAATGTATAGTCTTCCAGAAAAGGCTTTAGAAGCAAATGTTCCTTAACAACATTTTATGCATGCCACTTCTTGAACTTGCATCTCTGAGCCACTGCAGCTTGTGTTAGGGCCAAATCTGACCGCAGCTCCTCAACAGACTTAACCCGAACGTCTGTGCTCTAGAGCTACGAGCCTCAGAGGAGGCACTCCTGCGGTATACCATGCTAGATCTGGCGCCTATAACCATCCCCGCACGGGTCTGGGGTGCTCAGCTTAACCCAGACAAGCCTTCACAGGAGCCGTGGGGTCCACTGACCCCTGTGACTCCTCAGCTTGGGTCTCTCACAACTCAGCCTGCAACTGCTGCATCCGCTCCTGCCATTTTATGAAACAATTACTTATTAGAATTTTTCATAATTAAGTTAGTTTTATAAAAATTATAATAATGAAATCACTTATAATGGCCGCTTCTGCCTGTTGAGAGGTCAGAGTCTTGTCACGATGTCTGTGTGATAGTGAACAACTCCCCATAGTCTGTTTGACGGTTCTCCTTGTTAGATCTCATGTTTTGATGATAACAAAGAATATTTTGAAAAAGATTTGATTAATAAATAAGTTTGAACAAAGTAATAACAGGGAAAAGCATTACTTGAGGTAAGCATTGGAGTAATGAAGAAAGGTCAAGAGAAAAAACTGAGAAACTTGATCAGAAGCAAGTTTTCTAAGGCATTACTCGAGTATATACTCGAGTGAAGGAACTAAAACTTGAAGTAACCAGAGGCACCTTCCAGTAACCTGCCAACGTTACTCGAGTAAGTACTCGAGTAATAGAGTAAATGTTTTCAAGTTGCTCTCGGCCTACCAACGTTACTCAAGTAACCAGGTAAAAGTTTTCAAGTTACTCTCGGCCTATCAATGATACTCGAGTATGTACTCGAGTTACTTTGTTTCAGAAAATGTGTTGCTCTCGGCATTTTGTACCCTGCCAATGTTACTCGAGGAGCTACTCGAGTAACTCACTGTGGTAAGCAAAAACCTGAAGGTAGTACTCAAATAACTTGATCTATTTTATCATACTTCACTCGAGGTGCCACTCTAGTATGCAGGTATTTAATGACTCTTTTTTAAGTGGATTACTCGAGTATGTACTCGAGTATGCAGAGTTATTTTTTGAAGAAAAACTTCAAGTCATTACCCGAGTAAGCTATAAACATAAATTGAGTTTACTCGAGTATGTACTCGAGTAACAAGTTAATCAAACTTGAAGTGTTCTCAGCCTTGAAATCCTGCCAATATTACTGGAGTAAAGCATCGAGTAACAAAAGTTTATTTGAAGGTTTACTCGAGTTGGTACCCGAGTAACCTATGAAGAAAAGAGTGCATTACTTGAGTAGGTACCCAAGTAAACATGCATTTCCAAAGGTTTGATATTCTGTTTATTCCATGCACTACCCGAGTGATCTTATATTCGTTTGTTGACTTGCAGTTCATCAAAGTTTTCATGATGATACTCGAGTAAGTACTCGAGTAAACTTTAATGAATACTCGAGTAGCTACTCGAGTATGCAAACCCAGAAATTCAGAAATTATTCCAACGTTCATTGTTTTGTTTCCTATTTGATTAACCTTTCTTTATATTAGTATTCTTAGAATATCTACAGATAAACAATGAAGAGATCTTACCAAATAAGGAAAGTCAAATGCAACGTTCAAATGTCACCGACCGCCACCTACCGCAAACATATGTTTTTCAAATATTGGAAAAGTCAATAGTGGCTGCGCACGCTCCAACGGGCATGAAGAAATATGTTCCAGCAATCATTACCAACATATCTATATATATGGGAACATCCAAACAGAGAATAGAACAAGAACACACACACAAACGTATCATCAAGTTCATTACTCTGTTTTATATTATACTTGTAATTCTATGCTTCAGTGATTCTTATTCACTCTGTGAGAGAGATATTTCATTCAAACTCAATATTTGTTATTGAGGTAACTTAAGGTTGTGGAACCTTGAGTTGGCATTGGATTACAACTTGTAAGGGGGAGCGAGTGTCCAGGTGAAGGAACTTGCTTGTACTGAGGTGCCAAGAACCCACTGAATCTTGGAAGTTATAGTGAAACTCTCACAGAAGCTCTGAGGACTGGACGTAGGTCAAAGTGGTTGAGGCCGAACCAATATAACTCTTGGTTTACACTTCGGTGATATTTATCCTTACTCTTTCCTGTTTTAATTTCACCGTCAAATTTTATATTTGCAACGAAATTTTTAATATCACCCAATTCACCCCCCCCC
The DNA here is from genome assembly GCA_963855925.1 of Inga laurina. Taxonomy (NCBI): domain Eukaryota; kingdom Viridiplantae; phylum Streptophyta; class Magnoliopsida; order Fabales; family Fabaceae; genus Inga; species Inga laurina. The sequence continues at coordinate 12,848,667 of OY979712.1, read as the reverse complement.
CCCTCTTGGGTGAAACGCTTGCTCTAACACTCCTATTGTGCCTTCCTCTCCTAAAACAATTACAAAATTCAATTAGTATTATCAAAACATATACATTCTTTATAATATGAAATAACCAGCTAAAAGTAATTGATATTATGAAAAGTTACCAGCTTGCTGTAAGTGACAGCAAAAGTCTTCGATCCTACTATGTGGTGGATCGTCTGCTGCCCACGGCACCTCATGTTCCTCTGAGGAAGTGCCTAGGAAAAAAATAATATTAAATATATTAAAAAAATATAAAATATTTAAAATTAATAAAATCATAAAATTTAAATTATAATTTAATAATTATCAATTAAAAAATTATATATAAATAATCTAATAAATACATTACCTGCCCTTCAGCGCTCCTCCTGAACTAGACAAAACTCGCCCAGTCATTCGGCGGGACACTGTCCGAGACTCTCTTGATTAGCTGCTCCAGAGGCATCGTCCCATCCTTATCCACACTATGGAAGAGATGATTCCTCCTGTTCCTCTAGCCGTCGCCCATCTGCATCAGCGTGTACCTCTTCCGGTTAGCCCGGACGGCAAACCTCAGCTGTAAAAAAATATGTAAATATAAATAATTACAAATATCCTATTAAAAAATATTAATTAAATACTATTAATTACCTGCACCACCTCCTCCCAATCTAGGTCCTTCGGCCCCTTCGGAACGTTCCTCTACGTCCTTAAGTGAAGGGGGAACCGGATACAGTTCGAGCTGAGGTCGTTCAGGAAGCAGTTGAACAGGTGGCCTCTATTGTCGATAGGCTGGTCCGTGGCCTCATTCCACGGCACTACAACTCATAGTGTCCAGTTCATACTGTTCAGACTGACCACGTCCAGCCTCCTCGTGGACAGATTCCCCTGCTCATCTGCACAATTTACCACACATTAGATAAATTATAATTCAAATTTAAAATTTTGAATTTAAATATATAATTTATTAAATCAAAAAATTTATTTACCTTGGACCTGCACCTCAAACCCAGTAGATCGCAAAGACGACGCTTGTGGGTTGTTCTGCTCCAGCGCCTCCTCCTCATCGAGGAACTGCTCCATATCTCTGATCCCAATCAAGATCTCGAAGTCCTCATTTGCGTCATAGTCATCGACACAGATATCTCCCTCTCCCAAATCAAGCAACTCTGGTGCGGTCATCTCTTGTGGGACGACTGTCTGCTATAGTTGTGGTAGGGCCGACTCCTGTCGCTGCTGTAGGGAGATGGGCTAAAATGGCACCGTCGTCTGCCCTCCACGCTGCCCCTTCCTCCACTACTGCCACTCCCACAAAATCGGTATGGGGACTACAGACTCCTTCCCCTTGTCCATCCCTGAAGTCATACAAACTACAAAAATTTAAAAAAAATAGATTTACTCACATTTATGTGTAAAATTATAATAAAAATAAAAATAAAATAAGTATTGTCGTACCTCAAGTGATAATGAGAAATGCTAAAAAGAAAACTCTCTGAAAGATATCAAAACGCTCAGATCTAAAGGAAAACTCTCAGAGAAACATCAGTAAACAAAATGGCAAAATGGGAAAAAGGAAAGGCGGTGTGGCTTTTATAGTTGAGGATTTTGTAGCAGTTATTTTGAAAACTGCTACATCAACCACTACAAAAAAGTTAGGGCAGCCAAACTTTGTAGCAATTACAAAATAACCACTACAAATGTTATGACCCTTAAAGTTCTATAGCGGTTATGAAAGAATAACTGCTACAAATGAATTGACCTTTGAAGTTCTGTAGCGGTTATGTTTCCAGAACCGCTACAAATAGGTGACCTTTCATTTTTTTGTAGCGGTTCAAATTGTAATAACCACTACAAATAAATGATACACTATTGGTATGGCTCAGTGGTGCCAAGTAGCACGAATTTTGTAGCGGTTTATTTGTGTGACAGCTGTAAAAATAACCGGGACAAATGTTTGGAGGGAATCTCGTGCCATATTTGTAGCGGTTATTTAATATTAACCGCTACAAATAATGTTGCTAATTTGTCACGCCACTTGGTACAAGGTTACTGCTACAATATTGTAGCGGTTTATGTTGCAACCGCTACAAATGTCAACATTTGTAGCGGTTAAAATTAACCGCTATAAATCCACCACTACGAAATCACATTTTTTTGTAGTGTTTGTTGTAGTTAAAATTTAGTATAAGATCTATTAAAATTTATGTAATGATGAAAAAGATCTAGGGCGTTTGTTTTATTGGAGGTGTTTTAAAATCATATCCATTCCAAAATTTGCCCTATATTTTGAAAACATGACACTTTTTAGACCGGTTGTAAGTTGTAGCTACAACCGGTCTAAAAAGTGAACTTTTAAGACCCGTTACCTCTAAGAACTAGTCTAAAAATTGGACATTTTAGACTTGTTACAAAATAGAACAAGTCTAAAATGTAGACTTTTTATATTAGCTGTAAATACAAACCAGTCCAAAAAAGTCATTTTTAGACTACCTGTATACCCGGTCTAAAAAATGACTGATTTTCTAAATTGGTCGATTCTAGACCGGACTCAAGCCTATTCTAAGAGGCCTATTTTAATTGGTTTTAAAGGCCTTTTTTTCTACTAGTGGAGCTTGCTACAAACTTATATATTTTATCTTTAAGGTGCTCGCAAGGATAGTAGCCTAAAGAGCCAAACAAACTCTCCAAAGTTGTTTAGCCACCAAGGATTTTTTTTTTACCAAATAGGCTGGGTAAATTTCAAGTCCACCTTTTTCAATTGTAAAAAAAAATGTTTTTCTTTTCGAATAAGTTGCATCTTGCTCTTATCTCCAAGATTTCCCCATAATTAGTTTTAGCATCGGGAGTATGCCTTCCATAAAAGTTTAATCCTCAACTAGCACCTACATTTAGAATTATAGAAGCTAGTATGTATTCCAAGTTCCAAACATCAAAAAATTATATTATTTATAAATCATTAATAATACAACATAAATTTCATATCAAATACCGCCGACAATCTATTTATCAAGCTTAGAACGTTCTTTAATTGTCATGCATGTACGCGTGAATAATTGACCACTCGTATGATAAACGAAAGAATTAGTCGAAGTTCAACTATGTGGCACAACTAATTTATTTATTTATCAAATTATTTCTGATATAATTAAAATGTGATAATTAAACTTTGCGACCTACACAAGACTGTATCAACGATTTTCATTCATTAACTTATTGCATCAAGTGAGAATGTTGCGTTGGATCTTCTCTATATATATATATATATATGTATGTATGTAAACCATGAGAAGGAAAATTGTATTCGGAATTCCTTGAATTGTAATGTACAAAAGTATGCCTATTTATATACATGTGATTGTATCTTCTCTAATAAATACTAGGATCCGTTTCCAAATGTTTTAATACGCTTCCTTATTTACATTGATACAATCCCAGATTATATGGGAAATGATTCTAACACTCCCCCTCAAGTTGAAGCATATATATTGATCATACCCAACTTGTTACAAAGATATACAATACATGTCCCATTTAAGGCTTTCGTCAGAAGATATGCCAATTGGTCGTTTGATCGCACGTGCCCTATAGTTACAACATTCTCTTTGATCTTGTCATGAATAAAGTGACAGTCGATTTCCATATGCTTCGTATGCTTATGGAACATAGAGCGTGATGCTATATATAGTGCTGCTTTATTATCACACCATAGTTTTGCAGGCAATGTTGTGGTGATTACAATTTGCTTCATGAGTTGAAAAACCCACACAATTTCTTGTACTAATTATGACATGGCTCTATATTCTCCTTTTGCACTTGATCTTGACACAACACCTTTCTTCTTACTTCTCCAAGATATCAGGTTTCCAACAACAAACACATAGTATAGTCGACCGTCTTATGGCCTTAGACCCTGCATGATCCGAATCACAGAAGTACTCGACCTTAGTTTGCCCATAATTTGTATAGAGAATGCCACGACCTGAGGCACCTTTCAAATAATGGCGATATGCTCTAAGGCTTCCCATTATGCCACTATTGAAGACCCCATAAATTGGCTAAGTACACTGACTGAGAAGGTTATATAAGGACGAGTTAATGTCAGATAATTCAGCTTCCCAATGAGTTTTCTATATCTCTCAGGAGATGCAAATGGCTTAAGTTTCTCTAAATCAATCTTCTTCTTCAAGTCATCAGGAAGGTCATCAAACATGCTATTATTAAGATTCAGAATCATGAGAATTCTACTTGGTACAACTCCAAGCTTTTCAGTCTCCTTTGAGAGATCGAAAACATACTTCCTCTGAGTTAAAAGGATGCCCTTCTTGTTTCTCAAAACCTCAATACCAAAAAAGTACTTTAATGTTCCTAAGTTCTTTGTCTAGAAGTGGGAGTTAAGGAAAACTTTAAGTTCTGAGATTCCAGAGGTATTATTCATAGTAATTACAATATCATCGACATACACTACCAGAAGAATCATGCATACATTAGACTACTGGTAATACATAGAGTGATCACACTTGCTTTGACTCAACCCAAACTTCTTGACCACACCATAAAATCTATCAAACCAGGCATAGGGACTTTCCTTCAGATTGTACAGTGACTTTCTGAGGTAGAACACTTTCCTATGCTCACCCTGAGAAACAAACCCAAGTAGTTGCTCCAAATAAACTTCCTTAAGGAGGTCACCATTCAAAAAAACATTCTTAACGTCCAACAAATGCAATCCTAATGATAAGTGGTAGCCAGAGAGACAAGAAGATGAACGAAAGTAAGCTGATCCACAGGGGAGAACGTCTCCGCATAATCAATTCTATAAGTTTGAGTATACCCTTTGCCAACAAACCAAGCTTTCAACTATTCAAAAAAACCATCAGCGTTAGTTTTAACAACAAACACCCATTTACATCTAATAGCCTTCTTCCCAGAAGGTAGATCAATAAAATTCTAGGTACCAAACCGTTTCAAGGGCCATCACTTCTTCTTCCATCGCTACACACCAACCAAGGAAAGTCAAGGATTAGTAAAAGGTGTTAGTCAAGCCTTTCACCCAAGAGGGGCGTGAATTGGGTGATACCAAAAATTTCGTTGCGTATAAGAAAATTGACAAAATATTTAAGGTAGTTGAGAGCGAAGAGAAAATATCACCAAAGTGTACACCAGGAGTTATATTGGTTAGGCCATAACTACTTTGACCTACGTTCAGTCCTCAAAACATCTCTGAGAGTTTCACTATATTCTCCAAGATTCAGTGGGTTATTTTCAATACATAGCAAGTTCCTTTACCTGGACACTCGCTCCCCCTTACATGTTATAATCAAATCCCCAACTCAAGGTTCCACAACCTTAAGTTGTCTCAATAATAAATAGAGTTTGTAATGAAAAACTCTCTCACAGAGAAAATATATAATCACAGAAGTACAATGAATGAGTATAAGAAAACAAAGCACTAAGAGTGTGTTGATCAGTGTATGTTCGTGTCTTCTCAGTTGTTATATTATGCACTTTGAATACTCCATATATATAGATGATTTATAGTATCCGTTGGAAACAATTCAAACATGTCCTTTAGAGTTGTGCAGCAATGGTTGACTATTCTTCGAATTTGAAAACTATCCGTTTGCAGTAGGTAGCGGTAAGTGAACGTTCAAACTTTTATTTGACTTTTCACTTCTGGCATGATCTCTTCATTTTTTCTCTGCAAATGAACTTAGAATACTAGTACAATGAAGAGTTAATCATATAGATAATAAATCAATAATCATTCGATTAAAAACATGATTTATAGACTTCATTACTCTAGTGGTTACTCGAGTGATCATGCTTGTTACTCAAGTAGTCACTCGAGTAAACCTATAAAAATTATAGCAATGAGTAATTCAACATTTTTCACAAGATATTACTTGTGTAAGACGTGGAGTAAGATATATCACAAACCTTGGAAATACCTGATTACTCAAGTGGTTATGCGAGTGGCCATGTCTTTTCTTCAAATATTACTCAGGTGCCTCCTCCAGTAAGCCTATTACTCGAGTGGCCATGTCTTTTCTTCACATCTTACTCGAGTGACCCCTCAAGTAAATTTCAACTAACTTTGCAGATTACTCACTCGAGTAATTGCATTAAATTCTTGGCCGAGAGTACTTGTTCTTTGTTATCCTGATTACTCGAGTGATCCCTTGAGTAATGGATCAAATAAGTCCGCAGATTACTAGAGTGCTCCCTCAAGTAATGCCTTTTTCTCACATGGTTACTCGAGTAGCTACTTGAGTAAATTGTTGTATTTCTTGGCTGAGAGCTACTAGAAGATTTTTGCCTTGGTTACTCGAGTGGTTACTTGAGTAAATCCTTTTCTCATGTGTTACTCAAGTTGCTACTCGAGTAATGGCTCATATGACTTTGCATATTACTCGAGTGGCTACTCAAGAAATGAAGAATAAGGCTTTGTCAGCTTTTATGCCTTGATAACCTCTTCAAAATTTAAACCAAAGATTGCAATATAGGGTGCAATCCCGGATCGTCTCTCGAAGAGCCTTTTATTAATTACCTGGAAACTAAGTGCAATAATTGACATGAAATGATATAAAAGGGAAAATTTGATCTTTTGAAACTACAACTATATGAAAATAATAAAGTCCTAAATTATAATTTTTTTGGTATTTTTTTTTGGATATAAAATGATAGGTGAAATGAAATGGGTGAAGTGAATCTCTTAAAAATGGTTTGCAAGGGCAATCATAGTTCATCTAATGATAATGGGAGTTCAATTTACTAGCTTAGTCAAAAATGCCCAAAAGACCCTTTGAGCTAGCTTAAGTTAGATTGATTAAACACTTCCACACCGGGCAAGGTTTAACACCTCTAACCAAAACTCAATACAAAACACTAGCAATTGCAACCAAAGTCCCTCAAAATACCAAACCTAAAACACCGTTAAGTCTAGTGCATTAATCAATGATTATTCCTAAACCTAGAAAATAATCACTTCTTAAAATATTATTAAAAACCACTTTGTATGCAATTTATGAGATCACTAAGGGCCCGTTTGGTTAGATTGCATTGCCATGTGCAGTGCAATGTAATGTAATGTAATGGGAATGCAATGCAATACTAATTACAAGGATGATGTTTGGTATGCTTTTTACAATGGGCTGCAATGAGTTATTTTATAATTATATTTCAAAATTAATATATTTGTAAAAGACCATTTTATCCTTTAAAATAATTCACAGCTAGTAATCCTTGAGTTTTAGAAGGAATCTTGAATTTTAGAAGGAATCAACAAGCACAACGTTGAAACCCAGGACATTATGAAATTATTCGAACAACATCAATTGAATCTTGAATTTTAGAAGGAATCAACAAGCACAATGTTGAAACCCAGGACATTATAAAATTAATCAAACAACATAAATCAAACCTTCAATTTTATAAGGAATCAACAAGCACAACGTTGAAATTTGTATGCTTTGATTTACGGATAAATTAACATCAAGTGATCAAACCAAAGCTGCAATTCTTCTGGTGGAAATCCCTCTTGCTTCATAATGAGCACAACAGTTTTTTTAAATTTACAGTTATTTTGCAAATCGTACTGTGATCATTCTTTCCAAGAATATTTCACCCAATCTCATATTAAGGAAATAAAAACCCCAAATCCCATATTTCTACATCGGGTATATTGAATCACAACAATTAAGGAAATAAAAACCCCAAATCCCAGATTTTTACATCGGGTATATTGAATCACAACAATAACCCACCGATTAAATCATCTAATCCCATAAGAAGAAGAAGACGATGAAAATTGTGGCTAACAAAAACAATTTCTAAATAGCATGAATTGAAGTACAAGAAAGAAAAAGAGGGAACTTGAGAAGATCGGCTCAGAGATTCCATTTGCAAGACAAAATAGATTTGTAACAATTAATACCTCGTCGATCACAGTAACGCCGGTGTTTATTTCTGCCATCCTTTGCGTGAACTATCCACTCTCGGCTTCTGTTGCTTGCGACGTTTTGCTCTCAACGTTCGGTTCTGGCGTTCTGCTCTCAAGTCTCAATGTTAGGGCTTTTGTTAAGAAAAAAATGATGATAGCCTAATTTTAATGTTTTGTTTAGGGAGGGCAAATCTTGTCTTTTTATTAAATTAGTAGGGTTAAAATTGAGATTTTATCAATGATTACAAGCCTGCAATGAGTTTTCATAGGGGTCCCCTTATGAATGGAGATTACCAAAAAATATGCAATCTGTTTTACAATTGTAATCTATATTACCATTAGTAAGCCCAACCAAACCTGCCACCAATGGTAATGTAATAAAGATTACCATCGCAGGTGTGCAATGCAATCTAACCAAACGGGCCCTAAGTTTTCTAAAATACCAAACCCCATCAACCGATGAGTCTAGCACCAAAAGAGAGGAACCCCTACTCTAGATAGAGCTGGGAATCAGGGCCGGCCCGGCCCTACAGGGCTGGCCCTTGACGGTCCAGGGCCTAACAGGGCAGGCCCTAAAGGGCTCGGGGTCAGAAAAATTGCAGCTTTTCAAGGCCCAGCCCGAGAGCATCAGGGTCAGGGTCGGCCCGCAGGGCCAGAAAATCCTTTTCACAATATTTAACTATTTTTCCTGCGTATTTTCCCCAAAGAGATATAATTAGTAAATAACAACGATTAAAGTTCTAATTTAATACATAAATGTTGTCAACATTAAGGTTTAAATAACACGTCTCTTGTAACAAACAAACACAGTTACTAATGTATAATCAAAGGTAAAATCATGTCCATAAATAACTCACACAAAGGCCAAAGTATAAGAAGGCAAGAAGCTAAATACTCTAATCTCTAAACAATATTAGTATGACGACTATCATTTTCACCTTCTTCGCCACTATCATCAATTTCAAGGACATTTGATTGTGTTTCACTTTGAGCAGTAGGTTCAAGTAGTCAAATAATCACAAACTCCATCAAAAATCATACTCTATCAGGCAGAATAGTATATAATATGATTTTAGTCTAAATAGGTAGAACAATATACTCAAAAATCATACTAAAAAATCACAATATGATTCAGTTAGACAAAACAATATACTCAAAAATCATACTCTATACAATATGAGGACAGAATGACATATAGATTCAATAAGGTAATTCAAAAATGTAACATAGTTCCTTTCCAAGTCAAAAAAAATAAAACATAAATGGGCCTAAAGGGCCGGCCCTTTTAAGCCCGAGGCCCTACAGGGCCGGCCCTTTTAGGCCCGACTTCCTTTTGAGGCTCCAATTTACAAGCCCGCCTAAAAGGGCCGGCCCGACGGGCTCGGCCCGTTTTCCCGGCTCTAACTCTAGAGATGCTATTAAGCACTCTTAGTGTGTGATTTAAATTAATTAATGTAATTGGTTCAATGCAACTCCAAAATCAACTCAATATCTCAACAATACCATGCAAGATAATAGAGAATCAAAAGAATTACACTTAAACATATATGTAACCCATATATTGATGAGCACAAAGTTCAACATCAATTAATTTAAATCACAAATTAATCCAAACTAAGTACTTAACCAAGTAGCAAAGGTCTAGCAATATAAATACAATATCCAAGACAGAAAATCATAACTACAAAGCTAAACAAATGGATTAAAACATAAAGCTCCCCTTTGTAATACTTAGAACTTAAGCCCTTAGCTTCCATCTTCAAGAGTTGGGAAATTTAGCCACTGCCAACCATCAACAAGGCATCTCCAAACAATTTCAAAGCCTCAGCCATGAGAACACCAATTAAACTTGAAAAATTAACAATGGGTATAGATAAATCAATGATCTCAAATGGAACAACTAACATAACAGAGAAACCACAGTTATGACAGTATGAAACCAGAGAGAAGAAATGAAATCTACTTGCGGTTGAATTGATTGAAGACAGTCAGTGAAGGGATTAGGTGGTGTGGTCATTAATTGATGGTAGCTCTTCCTTCAAATCCCTAACGACAGCTCAAAACTCATGGCACTCTGTTTCTCTGCTATTCCTTCGCTGAAGCTTAAACTTGACAGTGGCAAGATGCCGACGATGGTGCTGAGATGAAGCAAAGATGGTGCTGAGCGTGAAGATCACCGCTCACGCCTCTCATTCAACTCCCATGCTCCTGCTCTAAATTGCAGCCCCCTTTCTCTAAATCCCGACCGTTTCCAGCTCCTCTAATCCAGTTCTGAGATGCTTCTCTGCCGCGGCTGTAGTTCAGGATGATGCTCGCCGGCGGCTATAGTGGTGGTGGACGGTGCCGCCGGCGAGAGAGGAAGAAGAAAGTGAAGGGAATGAGAGGTTGTGTTATGGCTCTGTGATTTCGCGTCTGCCTCCCTCAGTGAAGCTCTGCAATTGGGTATATACACTGATTAAATAGCTGACCTAAGGGCTGTCAAAACGCAGCAGTTTTATGAGGATCATTTTGTCATTTTTGAAATTCGTGGTACCAAAATGTCATTCTCAAATTTGAGCCCCAAAACAGCCATTTTCAATTTTAATCCAAATTTTCAATTGAAAACAATTTAACCAACATCAAATGCTCTTCAAAAAAATCAATGATTAAGAGTAATTACAATTATTTTGACAATTTTGCCCTTTTAAGTCATAATTTAATATATTTACTTTTAATCTCAATTATGCACAAATAAAGCATTTTAAGCTAAATTAAATTGACAAAATCCCCAAATAAAATATAAAAATATATAATAAAATAGGGATTTGTCAAGCAACTTCTTCCAAATTTTGGCAGTGCTTTGGAAAACATTTGCTTTCAACATTACTCGAGTGCCCACTCGAGTAATAGTCTTCCTTACTAGAGTGGTCACTCGAGTAAACATATACAAAATCTGCCAGTGATGTTCTTCCTTTGCTCTTTCTCTCAGATTTTCTTTATTACTCTAGTGCTTACTTCAAGTAATGCTTTGTCTGCCATTTATTTACTTTGTTCAAATTCGTTTGTTATCATATCCTCTTATATCATATGTCCAATCTTTGTTAACATCAAAACATATATGATCTACCATTCTCCCCCTTTTTGATGATGACAAAACTTGGTGATTTTGAACAAAGTTTTTGAAATTGAGTTTTGAAACATATGCTTCTTAAATACTTTTCATATCAAATATTTTGTTGAATTTAAACTTGAAAACTCTTTTGAAATAGGTTATTAAAGATATTTTCAATATTTTTGTTCTTATTTACTTGTTCACCTTGTATACACAATCAAAAACTCATTAGTCTCACAAAGCAATATAACTTCAATGAAATTTAACTTTAATAGCATAAAGAAATAAATTGTATAAAGAAGAATTCATTACATAATCAAACTTTAGAATTCAAAGTTAAAAGCTTAAAAGTGCCCTAAAGTCCCGTACACCCATATCCCAATACATTAACTCAGTCATTCATCACAAAATCACTCGGGCTCTTCTCCCCCTTTTTGTCTTCATCACAAAGATAGAATCAATCATGAGGAGGAGTAGGTGGCTTGGCTGCTGACATAGGAGTGACCAGAAATGCCAATGATTCATATGAACTATCTGAACTTGAAGGATCTCAAGATGATGGTTCAGGGTCAGGAAGGTTCACTGGGGGTGTCTAAAGATCCTCTAGAGGATTCACTAGAGATGAAGGGTAAGGAACCAGAGAAGTAATTTCTACTTCCTCTATAGCAACCGATAAAGACACAAGCACCTCCTCACTGGGTGTGGGTGAGGCAATGGGAGTAGATATGGGCTCTGGTTGAACAGGTTAAGGTGAATCATCAGTGGTGATATGGATTAGCTCATATGTGTCAGGGTAGGCATAGAGAACAAGACATTATTGAGTCCAATCTCAGAGGGTCCAGGTTCAGAGACATGTATGGGCTCAGGAATAACAAAAAGACCAGGAATAGGGGAGCCAGATGCCATAGCATCAAGTCTGACAACAATGGATCTCAAAAGCTCACCCTGGGCACATTGTTCAGCTAACAACTCTTCGTGCTTCTTATCCATTCTCTCCATAAGTTTTCCAATCTTCTCATTCATACGAGTTACCAACTCTGCATTGGTATTCACAATGTTGATATGGAAACTCTTCAGAATGTTCTCCGTGAATGTTTGCATTGTGACACCAAAGAAAGAAGGAGAAGATGTGTTAGCTAGAGCAGAAGACTATGTGTCATCCATTCGACTAGTTGCAGTGCCACTCTTCTTCTTCTTAGGACTTGCTTCTAGAGGAGTCTTCAGAGGAATCTCAATGTTTAACTTTCCAATTTGATTCCTCCTAACCGATGATATCCTCTCAATCAACTCCTTATTCTCCAAGTACCAAATCTTATTCTTCTTGAGGAACAAGGAAATAAGTTGAGGATAAAGCATTGGAGTAGTAGGTTTTCCTTCATACCTATATCTCTTGATCTCACTAAAGATATATTCACCCAAGTCCTTTTGTTCTTTGAGAATCAATTAGGCAAATTTTCTGAAATCCCTCTCAATGAAATGTGTGAAGTTGTTGGATTTGTTCACTATGGCTCTAGAATATATATACCATAGGACTCGATGAAAATCACTCATATCACTCGTATTGAAATTGAGAGGTCCCACTATCTCACCAGGTCTTAGGATAGAAACAACTAGTTTGAATCATAATTAGGATAATCATCATCAGGAGGGTTCTCTATTCCTAACCAGGTATTAATTCTGGAAGGTGAGATTCGAATTCTCTGTCCTCTAACCTTAAAAGTCATTTCTTCTTCCACAGACTTCCTAATGGGATCATTTATAGGTTCAAGGTTACAGTAAAAATACCTCATGACTTTGGTGCAAAATGGGAGTTTAATAGATAGCCAAGGCATATAGGAATCAAGATACGGACTCAGGTCAAATTTCAATACCTCTTGAAGAACCTTGTAGTCAATGTAGTGCATCTTGCACACATTTCTTCTTGCAAAGTGACTCAGATACTTCTAAGATTCCTCAAGCTTGCTCACATTGAATCCCTTTGGAGGAAATGTGATTTCTTCATCCTTCTCTTCTGGTTGCCTTGAAGATTGCCCTTTCTTTACTTCCTTAGATTGAAAAGCTTCTTCAAGCATGCGTACTATGACTTTGGTGAGCTTCTAATCAATCTTGGGCTTTTTCAGAGGTTTTGGTGAAAATATGGGTGTGTCAAATGAGTCAGAAGGAGGAGGAGATGGTTCTTTTGTTGTTTTGCCTCTTCCTGGAGGTGAAATCTTCTTGGTTTGAGCTCTTGTGGCAATAGGCTCCTTAATGACAACCCCTTTCACCTTAGGCTTGGCTTTGGCATTAGGTTTAAGAGAAATCTTTCATTTCTTGGTAGGTGGAGATGAAAGAGAATCAGAGGGTTGATATGGTTCAGAGGACTCAGAAGGAGTGCTAAGATTAAGATATTCAATCCTCACCATTTTGATTCAAGAGAAACTGAAATTTTCTAGAAACAAGGTCGTTGATCGTGAATGTAGGGCACAAAAATCTGGGTGATTCGAGAGGTTTTTTAAGGTAGAAATCAAAGGGTTTTTTTAGAAATAAAGTGAAAAGGATTATGTTAAAAGGTTTGTGAGACTACTAGGAGAATCACTCGAGGTGATTTTATGAGAAATGATCGAGTATTAGCTAAAATAGCCCTAAATCCTGACATCACTCGAGGGCTTACTCGAGTGATCATCAGCTTCACTCAAGTAGCTACTCGAGTAATCATACCAGAAATTTTAAAATACAGTGAATTCAAGCACGTACCTAGCATGAATAATATTGTAATTACCCATGTAAATTCCCTTGATCATTTGATGGCTCTTTCGGACAAATTTGAGCTGAAACTCAACAAATTTGAGATCTACACCCAGGTTCACTCGAGGCCTTACTCGAGTGACGTTAAAGTTCACTTGAGGCCTCCCTTGGGTAATCTGTCTCTTCACCTTCTGACAGCTCATTTCCAATCGTTGTGCCATTTCATTTGAAATTAATGCTTCACTAGCACATTTCCAAGTTCATTACTCAAGTGGATACTCGAGTAATTCATCCATTACTTCAAGGTGTCACTCCAGTAATGCTCTTTACTTGAAGTTGTCCCTCCAGTAATGTTATCCTCTATTAACCTCTATTTTTCATACTCCAAAATAGAATATCATAATCCTGCAAAACAAATTGCTAGAAACTTCAATGCTTAAGTTAGTAATCATCAAAACATCAATGAATAACATCATCTAACATTTTGTAAACACTAAATAACTTATAATTCATTAGGATTTACCATTCCCAATTCTCATCTAATATACAAAAATTGATCTTTTGCAAGAGGTTTTGTGAAGATATCAGCTGGTTGAAGATAAGTTGGAATGAATATAACTTTGGCATCTTTCTTTTGGACATGATCACTGATGAAGTAATGTCTAACATCAATATGCTTGGTTCAAGAATGTTGAACAGGATTCTTTGCCAAGCTTATCGTGCTAGTGTTGTCACAGTATATTGGTATCTCTTTCAAATAAATACCAAGATCCTGGAGTTGTTGCTTTAGTCATATTACTTGTGCACAACAACTTGATGCTGCAACATACTCAGCTTCCGTTGACGAAAGAGACATTGTAGTTTGTTTCTTGCTAAACTATGACATAAGTGAGACTCCAAGAAACTGGCCTTGTCCACTAGTACTCTTTCTGTTCGTGTTATATCCTCCATGATCAGAGTCTGAGTATGCAACTAGATATTCACTTCTTCCTTTAAGATACCAAAGACCCAATTTTTCCGTGTCAGCAAGATATCGGAAGATACGTTTGACGGTTTTATCCTGTGACTCTTTTGGTCTTGATTGATATCTTGCACACATACCCACACTGAATTGAATATCAGGCCTGCTTGCAATTAGATAGAGCAATGATCCAATCATTCCTCTATATTTTGTGATGTTGTAATCTTTTCCCTTAACATCCGCATCAAGTAATGTGGTTGAGCTCATAGGTGTGTCCATTCCATTTGCTTCATCCAATCTGTACTTCTTCAATAGCTCTTTCAGATTCTTCATTTGAGATATGAAAATTCCATTCTTTCTTTGATGTTATATCCATTTGATAGAGTTTGAATCCTTTGATGCATGCAAAGGCTAAGAGTACTTGTATAGCTTCCAATCTAGCCACAGGAGCATACGTTTCCTCATAATCAATTCCTTCTTCCTGATTATAGCCTTTGGCCACTAATTTTGCCTTGTTTCTGACAATAATTGCATATTCATCAAGTTTGTTCTTGAATACCCATTTAGTGCTAATGATCGAATGATCCTTAGGTTGGGGTACCAAATCCCAAACTTATTTTCTTTCAAATGAGTTTAGTTCTTGCATTGCTATAACCCAATCATTATCTGATAAGGCTTCGTCAATGTTAGAAGGTTCAATCTCATAAATGAATGCAGAAAAACTAACTTAATTGAAAATTCTATTTCTAGTTTTGACTCCTTCATTCACATCTCGTATGACTTGATCTATGGGATGACTTCTATTGTATTTCCAGTCTTTAGGTTCTCCTAGTAACTGATCTTCTTCCTTCGTTTGATCAACTTCTGGAATAAGAGATTTAGAAATAGATTGACCAATTTCTTGATTTAAAACAACTTCTTGCCCATTATCAATGGTTTTGTCAGAGGATTTAAATTCATCAAATACAACGTGAATTGATTCTTCAACAACACATGTTCATTTATTGAAAATTCTATATGCTTTACTTCGGTTAAAATAGCCTAGGAAAATTCCTTCATCTGTTCTAGAATCAAATTTTCATAAGTTATCTTTACCATTATAATGAATGAAATACTTACAATCGAAGATGTGTAAATGAGCAAGATTTGGCTTCCTTCCTTTTGTATAGCTCATATGGTTTCTTTCCAAGTTTTGTTCTAATGTAGGTTTTATTTTAAATATAGCATACTGTGCTCATTGCATCGGCCTAGAAAACTTGAGACACGTTCTTTTCGTTTAGCATTGCTCTAGCCATTTCAGTGAGCACTCTATTCTTACGTTCCACGACACTGTTTTGTTGAGGTGTCCTTAGAGCAAAGAAATTGTAATCAATGCCATTAGTATCACAATATTCTTCAAAGTTTTGATTTTCAAACTCTCCACCGTGATCTGTCCTGATACCTGCAATGGACATACCTTTCTCATTTTGCACCTTCTTGGCAAAAACAATGAATTCTGCAAAGGTTTCATCCTTTGATGGCAGAAAAATAATCCATGTAAATCTAGAGAAATCATCAACAATAACCAATGAATATAAGTTGCCACCAAGGCTTTTAACTCTTACTAGACCAACTAAATCCATATATATCAATTGAAGTGGTCGATTTATTGTAATTTTATTTTTCAATTTGAAAGATGATTTAGTTTGTTTACCCTTTTAACATGCGTCACAAATCAAATCATTTTTAAAACTTACTTTAGGTAATCCAAGAACTAAATCCTTTTTGAGTAGTTTGCCTAGTTGGTGAATGTTGACATGAGCTAGTCTCTTATGCCATAACCAACTTTCATCGGCATTACTTAGAAAACAATTTTCAGAGTTATATCTATTGATATCAAGTGTATAGCAGCTACCTTCCCTTTTTGCTCTGAACTTTGCCTTGATATTTTTCTTATCAAGTTGTAAGTTTTTCTTGTTGACAATTAGACATTCCTCTGAATCAAATATTATCCAGTTGTCTTTATCTGCACTTTGACTCACACTCAGCAAATTATGAGACAAGCCTTCAACGTAATATACATCTTTGACTTGTATTCCTTTGTCATTTTTAATTTCACCAATTCCTGCTATCTTTTGGATTGATTTCCTCCAAATTTTACCTTTCCACATTCCTTAGGTTGTAATGTGGTAAAACTTTCAAAATCTCTGGTCATATGTCTTGAGCATCCACTGTCTATGTACCATTTTTTTTATGCTTTAAGACATATCTACAATCAAATACGATTAAGTCTTAGGTACCAATATCTTTTTGGGTCCTTTTGGGTTAGTACAAAAGATTTTCGAAACATATGAACCTTTAGGTACCCATTTGTAGGTTCCTATCTTTCCTTTTTTTTCTTATGAATGCATGATGATGTATAATGACCTTTTCTATTACAATGATTACAATTTGCAAAAGGATTTGATGTGTGCACAGAATGCTGAAAATAATTCAAATATGACTTCCTCCTGCTTTCTTTCTTCCTTTTCTTCTATCTGATTTTGGATCATATCCAAGACTAGATCCATCATTTACAAAACGTTGAGCTTTTAAAATCACATTTAACATCTCACTTCCTTTAGTGAATTTTTCAAGAGTTTTTGTGAGATCAACATCTTTCTTTTTCAAAGAAAAATAGTGTTCACAATCTTTCTCTAAATTCTCTTAGTTCTATTTCAAGAACTTTTTTTTCTTTTTAAAGACAACTAGTTCTTTAACTACTTTGATGAATTCAAAATGTAAAGCATTATATTCGAAAAGTAATTCATCATAGGAAGGATCAGAATCAGTTACCTCTTCTTCTATTTCCTCTTGAGCAACTAGACAGATATTGGCTCCTTCCTCATCATTGCTTTCTTCATCAGAAGAACTATCTCCCCATATAGAAAATACAAAGGCTTTCTTCTTGTTGTAGAATTTGCCTTTTCTCTTTTCTTTATTCTTCTGAATTTGTTCTTGACATTCTAATTTGAAATGTTCGACTTTCCACATTCATAGCAGATGATGTGTTCTTTATTGTTTATTCCTCCTTTCTGAAAGTTTTTGAATCCTTGGCCTTTCTTGTAAAAGTTTCTGAATCATTTTATGATTAGGCCCATATCGTCATCGTCAAGTTCTTCATCTTCATCTTGTTCTTCTTCTTTTGCTTTCAGTACTAGACCTCTTTTCTTCTTATCACCAATATCATCTAATTCTTGTTTGAACTTTAACTTACTTTCATATTCAGAAAGGCTTCCGAATAGTAAAGCAACCATCGTATTGATTCACCTTTTGCTTCTTCAATTGTAGTGACTTTTGCCTCCCAGTATTTAGAAAGAATATTCAAAATCTTTCATACTTGGGTATGTTGATCATAGACTTTTCCAAGTACTGCAAGTTGATTAACAAGGTGAGTATATCTAAGTTCAAATTCAGCTATCAACTCACCTGATTTCATTCGAAGTAAATCAAACTCAGTAACCAGAGTATTGATCTGATTTTCTTTTATTCCTGAAGTTCCTTTGTGAGCTATTTCCAAGTCTTCCCATATTTCATTAGCTGTTAGGAGTATACAGATTCTAAAGTACTCATTTTGACTCAAGGCACTTTGAATCATTAGAATTGCCTTGTTGTTGAGTGTGATGAGTTTCTTGTCATTCTCATTATATTCTGCTAGTGTCTTGGAAACTCTCTGTTTGTACTTTCCACTCTAAATCATATCTCATAGCCCATATTCAGTAGCCATTACGAAGACTCTGAACTTTCCTTTCCAGAATGAGAAGTATTCGCCATTGAAACCAGGAGGTCTTGTGATAGAAGCCTCATCATGAAGAATGCCTTCACCCATGCTTGCCATTGGATCCTTCTTAGGCTATTAAACCTTAACAAGAAGACCTACGCTCTGATACCAAATGTTAGTGCAAGAGTTTCACCCAAGAGGGGCGTGAATTGGGTGATACTAGAAATTTCGTTGCGTATAAGAAAATTGACAAAATATTTAAGGCATTTGAGAGCAAAGAGAAAATATCACCAAAGTGTACACCAGGAGTTATACTGGTTCGGCCACAACCACTTTGACCTACGTCCAGTCCTTAGAGTGTCTCTGAGAGTTTCACTATATTCTCCAAGATTCAGTGGGTTCTTGGCACCTCAGTACACAGCAAGTTCCTTCACCTGGACACTCGCTCACCCTTACACGTTGTAATTAAATCCCCAACTCAAGGTTCCACAACCTTAAGTTGTCTCAATAATAAATATTGAATTTGTAATGAAAAACTCTCTCACAGAGCGAATATATAATCACAGAAGTATAATGAATGAGTATAAGAAAATAAAGCACTAAGAGTGTGTTGATCAGTGTATGTTCATGTCTTCTCAGTTGTTATATTATGCTCTTTGAATGCTCCACATATATAGATGATTTGTAGTATCTGTTGGAAACAATTCAAACATGTCCGTTATATCCACGTAGCAATGGTTGACTATTCTTTGAATTTGAAAACTATCTGTTTGCAGTAGGTAGCGGTAGGTGAACGTTCAGACTTTTATTTAACTTTTCACTTCTGGCATGATCTCTTCATTTGTTCTCTGTAAATGTACTTAGAATATTAGTGTAATGAAGAGTTAATCATATAGATAATAAATCAATAATCATTCAATTAAAAACATGATTTCTGGACTTTATTACTCGAGTGGCTACTCGAGTGATCATACTTGTTACTCGAGTTGTCACTCGACTAAACCTATGAAAAATATGGCAGTGAGTAATTCAACATTTTTCACAAGATATTACCCGGGTAAGACATGGAGTAAGATATATCACAAACCTTGGAAATACCTTATTACTAGAGTGGTTACACGAGTAGCCATGTCTTTTCTTCACACACTACTCGGGTGCCTCCTCCAGTAAGCCTATTACTCGAGTGGCCATGTCTTTTCTTTAAATCTTACTCGAGTGACCCCTCAAGTAAATTCCAAATAACTTTGCAAATTACTCACTTGAGTAATTGCATCAAATTCTTGGCCGAGAGTACTTGTTCTTTGTTTACCTGATTACTAGAGTGATCCCTTAAGTAATGGATCAAATAAGTCCACAAATTACTGGAGTGCTCCCTCGAGTAATGCCTTTTTCTCACATGGTTACTCGAGTGGCTACTCGAGTAAATTGTTGCATTTCTTGGCTGAGAGCTACTAGAGGATTTTTTCCTTGGTTACTCGAGTAAATCCTTTTCTCATGTGTTACTCGAGTGGCTACTCGAGTAACTTCTTTCAAATTTTGGCAGTGCTTCGGAAAACATTTTCTTTCAACATTACTTGAGTGCCAAGTCGAGTAACAGTCTTCCTTACTCGAGTGGTCACTCGAGTAAACATATACAAAATCTGCCAGTGATGTTCTTCCTTTGCTCTTTCTCTCAGATCTTCTTTATTACTCCAGTGCTTAGTTCAAGTAATGCTTTGTCTGCCATTTATTTACTTTGTTCAAATTCATTTGTTATCATATCCTCTTATAACATTAGTCCAATCTTTATTATCATCAAAACATATGGGATCTAACAAAAGGTAGTAAGGGTGGAGATGAATTCAAGGGTGGCCATAAGGGAAGAGGAAACAAGGGACAAATGTTGTTAGAACATAAAGGAGGAGATAGGATAGGTACAGTCAACATATCTTTTAGGAGGACAACGAGGATAGGTACTTTTTCAAAGGGTAATGGGCAAGTCATCAGATAGGTCAATAATAGAATCAGGTACAATTGGATCAAGGACAAGAATGACGGGGTCTGGGGAATCATGAATCCATCAGTGAGGCAATCACTGGTAAAGGCAGAGATTGGCAACATAGCACAGTCAATGATATAAGGTTCCAAAACAGTAGCCTGTACTGGTAAGATATGGACACAATAAACTAGAACATCATCATGGCTTATCAACTATAGAGGGAGACTCAAGTAATACCAAAGACTTGAAGAAAGGAGAAGACTCATGTATCAGTGGAATAAGATAACGATGGAGATCTAGAGAGTAACACCGATAACCTTTTTAAACTCTAGAATAACCAAGAATGACATACGTCAAGGACATTAGATCAATAGGAATTAACAGGAAACAACTTGTGGTAAGAAACAGAACAAAATATGGAACGTCACCACTAAGGATAGCCGAAGGCATGTGATTGGTGAGAAAATAGGTAGTAGACACGGCATCAGCCCGAAAGGATTTAGGGACGCAGGAGTGAAACATGAGAGCTTGAGAAGTTTCTAAGAGATGGCGGTTCTTTCTTTCAACAACACCATTTTGAGAAAGTGTATCAATATAGGAGGATTGGTGAAAGATGCCATGACTATGCATATAATTGGTGAATGGGGCGGAAAAATATTCTTTTGTACTATCATTTTGAAGGATTTTCATAAGAGTATTAAATTGAGTTTGAATTTTAGCACAGAAATTATGAAAATAAGTAAATAATTCAGCACGATGTTTCATCAAGTAAAGCCAAGTAGTTCAGAAAAGTCATCAATAAAAGTGACAAATGAACATGGTAGTGTTTGACAAATTGACACAACTTAATCTAAAACAAACACAGAAGAAAATTGAGGATACAACCTCTTAAGGGACGAAAGTGACACATAACCAAGACGACAATGGACTTCAAAAGGAGATGACCCACCAAAACAAGTAACGAAACGTGGCACCTAATCATCAAGGATGTAATGCCCACCAGATTCATAGCTTCTACCAGTAATCTGCTTCATCAAAAGATCCTAAATTAAACAATGGTCAGGGAATAGTGAGATAAAATAGTTTAAATGATGAGTCAGTTTACTAGGAGACAAAAGATTAAACGTGAGATCGGGAACATTAAGAACAGAAGATAATGAAATGGATGTAATTGTTTTAACAGTACTTGATCAAATACATAGACTGAGGAACCATTGGCGACAAATATGGAGGATGGGTTGGCATAAGTTGCATATGATGAAAATAAATAATAGTTGCCTGTTATGTGGTTAGTGGCACCAGAATCATTGACCCAATACGTGGAAGTAGTAGCAAGACTAAGGGACAAAGTACCTGTAGCCAGGGCCCCTGCAGATGATGTACCAGAATCAGATTGATAAGGTGTATGGGCAATATGAGCAAAATCACGCTACTGTTTAGTCTGCAATTTATGAAAATTTTTCTTAATGTGACCATGTTCCTTGCAATATTGTAGATAATACTGTCAGAAGTCTGGTTCGGAGCACTAGTTCCCTATTTGGACCCATAATTATTGTTTTCAAAGGGGCCTCGCCCAACCAAAGCACTCATATTCGGATTAACAGATGGACAAACCAAACTATCTACATGAAGAACCTGTGAGAAAACATCTTCAAGAGATGGAAGATCCTGACTAGACAGAATCTAAGAGCGAATAGTCTCATAAGAAGAATCAAGAGCTTCAAGAAACTTGATGATAGCCTGAAGTTCCATATTCTTGATATGGGTTGGAAGATCCGCTTGCAGAGACATAAGTACTTTCATCTCCTCATACAACCTCTTGAAGTCCAAGAAGAAATCCTTCAAGGGATGACCCTACTGCTGAGAGCGATATAAGCCTTTACATACTTCATGAACCCGAGTAATATTCCCTTGACCAAAGAACATATATTCAAGATAACTCATAATTTCTTTTACAACGTTGCAATGACTAACAAAAGATAGAATCCAAGGTTCAATAGAGTTTCAAATTTGGGGAAAAAAATCAAGCATCGGCACTATTCCAAGGCAAAATTTTTTGCAATCATCAAAAGGGGGATCCTCAGTTAAATGGGCTTCGTTCTCAATGCCCAAAATATAAACCCTAATAGTTTTGTTCCAATCATTATAATTTATCCAGGTCACTTTTGAATCAGTAATCTTAGCAGACATGGGCAGCATATCAGACATCTTAGAAGAGTAACCGAAGAATCATAATAACAAGACAGCAACCATGTTGAAGAGTGGAACCAGAAATCAACAAAAATGCCAAAAATGAGTCAAAGGCAAATAATAGTTTCAGATTCAGGAAACCCACACCTGTCAATTTCCGTGGAAGAAATCAAGGTAGAAAAGAACGCCACATGCCTACAAGTAAACAGTAGTGTCAGTGAACAGTGCACGGTGATGAACATGAGCAGAAATAAACAATGATGGCGATGAAGATTCGAGCCCAAACAGAAACCCTAGAAGACCTAGAGTTCTGATACCATGTAAACCATGAGAAGGAAAATTGTATTCTAAATTCCATGAATTGTAATGTACAAGAGTATGCCTATTTATATACATGTGGTCGTATCTTCTGTATTACTAGGATCTGTTTCTTAACATTTTGGTACATTTCTTTATTTACATTGATACAATCCCGAATTATATGGGATATGATTCTAACAATATACAGTCTATAAATGACAAGATCTTAAAGCTAGCTATTGCATAAAACACCAACCAAAGCCCTACCATAGATGGGCTCCAAGTGATCTCCACTACTAGAATCCATGCACAAACCCACGTTAATAATAGCAATTCACCTGAGCAAATCAAGCCCGATCCATGGGATCTTCATTTTCTCCTCCTTGAATATGCTCAAAAGAGGCTTATTTTTCACAAACCTACTGTATTGTCATCCCTAGTGATCCATCATCTTAAGTATTCGCCTTCTTGTACTCTTGACTTCTTTAAGCCCCTCATCGGCCGTCTTATTATTGTCCCCCATGCTGATGATGGCACCTCTTCCATCTTTGTCAATTGCAACAATGCCAATTCAAGCTTTGTTCATGCCGTCATAGAGAACACTACAGTGGCTAACATCATTGAACCCACTTATGTTCTTCGAATCGTCAAGTCCTTCTTTCCTCTTGCCAAAGCCAAGAACTTTGAAGGGACTCATATGCCACAATTGGCAATTCAAGCTATAGAGCTTGTGGACGGAATCTTCATTCTTTCTCAATGGACTGTTGTGTAGTTGATGGGAAGCCGATCTTCGATGTCATGAATACATGGGCGAAGATTAGCCGAAATGGTTTGGGCCACATAGGGTCAAATTCAAAGTTGGCTTCATATGAACAGTGGTTTCCTCATGGAAACATTGAACGCGCTATACGAATACATTTTAGAGATATAGTGGAGAATTATCTTGATGAATATATGAAATCCCTTCATCCACCTCCTCCTTCTAAGACTATCTTCCACTTTAATAGGGAAAAATTTGTTGATTTCAAAGAGAAAGCTAATTCGGAGATAGCTTATGGTTTTGTCAGCAACAAAATCTCCTCTCTCCAAGCTGTTATCAGCATTCAGCCTTGTTTGGAGATGTGCGATTAAAAATAGTGCACATCTTGATCTCAAAGAAGTCAAATGCAGTGTTCTCGTAACTGCCAGATCCAGAATTTCATACCCACCAATTCCAGACAACTACTTCGCCAGCATTGTGAAATTTGCTTACGTTAGGATGAAAGCAAAGGAATTGGTGGGAGATAAAGGACATGGGAAGTTTGCTTTGGAAATTAACAAGTTGGTCTCCTCGTACACAGAAGAGAAGATTAAGAGTGACTTTGAAGCTTTGATCCCAAATCCAACAGTGAGTTTACAGGGTGGCAAATTTGGGAAGGTAATGCATATTGGGGGAGGCATAAAAAAAAGCCATCTTTTACACCATTGACTACGGATAGGGAAGGCCTTGGGGCTTCGTCGGGGCCCAGCCTATATGTATGATTGGAACCTAATGATTGATGCTGGAGCAGAAGAAGGCAGCATTGACATTGAGCTTTGCATGTCCTATGAACTATTAGAACTTCTGGGAAGAGACCCCGAGTTCATACATGCGGTGTCCCCGCCACCATTGCCGCCATTGCCAACAGGAGTATCCGATAAACTAGCACGAGGTCGACTATAAAAGAAGAAGAGCTTTATGCGATATTTTGCATATCATTTATTTGCCTTTGTACTCAAGTGTATGTCCAGCATCTATATTTCACATTTTTTACGTATCATTTGTTTTTGTCATTAGTGTGTCATTCCATAATAGATTTTTATTTATTGAGTCAATTGTGTCATGTTTTTTGTAATGCATTGTGAAAAGACATTAATATAATAAAATTCAAGGATGTGTTTCTAGTTTTTTTTTTTTTTTTTTCGATCAAGTTCTGTGTAGGGTTTCTTGGCTTCTTGTTTGTGCGCACAAGAATATTTGTGTGTGCGGAGGATCCAAGTATTATTTTATAGGCAAAGTTGAGTTAATGGATGAGTCTCAGCTTGGACCGGATATTACATGTGATTACTCTTTAGACATTTTAAATCTTAGGTAATCAGATTTTGGATGTAAAATGATATTTAGAGACTCACAAGGCAAATTATTATCGATATTTAAATGTTTTGAAAATTGAAATCCTTCTACAAATTAAATTAAAATAGAAAAATACCACTATGGGTCCCTCTATTAGGAGATTTGTTGGGGGATGGAGGACATGCGAAGAAGTTTACTTCGGAGATAAACAAGGTTGTCTCATCATAGAGGAAAAGATCAAGAGGGAGTTTTGAAGATTGGGTACAAAACCCAAAGATAGAGTTTTCAGACTGGCAAAAATGTCCCCTTAATTATTGTTGAGTGAGTATCAATATGAATAAATTAGGAAAATATTAATAAATATGAAAATTTTATCTTATATTTAAGATCAAGATGAACTCCTCAAATGTGACTTATATTTAGGAGCAGACGAGTATCTTTCTTTATAAGCTCCAAAATCGTTGACCAAAAAATTATTGTATTAGGTAAAAAAAACACTTTTCATCAGTAACAATACTAAATAATACAGCTTTATATTTTAAATTTTTTATTGCAATATGTAGAATTATTATATCTATATATAATTAATATAAACCTTATTGAAAATATTATATAATTTATAAACCATAAATAATACAACATAAATGTCGTATAAAATACCGCTCACAATCTATTTATCAAGCATAGTACACAATTTCATTGTCATGCATGGACACATGAATAGTTGACCACTTGTCCAACCACAAGGAAGACACAGTGGTTAATTTATTCATTATCAAATTATTTCTGATATATTTACATAAATATTTCCATTAATGAGTGATGACCTATGAGACTTACGCAAGATTGGATCCACGGTAAACATTCTTTGACTTATTGCATCAAATGAGACATATCATCGTCACAAGTGACCCAGCATCTTAAGTACTCGTTTTCTTGCACTCTTGACTTCCAAGGAACTCATACGCCACTATTGGCAGTTCAAGTTATGGAGCCTGTGGACGGCATCTTCATCGTTTTCTCAATGAACCATTGTTTGATTGATGGGAAGCCAACCTTCAATGTCATGAATACATGGGCTGAGATTAGCCGAAAAGGTTTGAGGCCCATTTGGTTAAATTCAACTTTTGAGCATATATAAACTAAAGGATGACAGGCTTTTGTAATACGAGTAACAAAACAAGCATATATAGACTAAACAACTTCAAATCAAAATTCAACTTTTGACCATTTTCCCCTATTTGCAAAAAAAAAAAAAAATGCGTGTATGCTAGTTCTCTTTAACCAACCTTTTTAAAATCATTTGCATTAGAAATCACTCACTGATGTATCAAAACAAAAACAAAAGAAACCACTCATTGATTCTTTATTTTAAAAAAAAAAAAAAAACCTATAATATATGCATAATAGTTTGGGGGAAATTATAAATTTAGGAGATAAAGTGAATTAAGAATTTACATTTAAGATCAAAGCAAACCTCTCAACTACCTTTTACATTTTGAATCGAGGGAGAAGTCCAAACATCAAGAATATTCCTAAGAATATATCTTTTTGACAAAGTTCCTAAAATACTATGAAACAATAAAATCTACTACACCGTATTGTATTATGCCAATATAAACTGTAAAATTTGTTTTAAATTATATATTATTCACAAGCAATAAATAATACACCTTAAATTTCATCTACTCCATCCGTTTCACAATATAAGTCACTTTACTAATTCATCAGAACCAAAAAATGATAGTTAACTCATTAAATTCATCCCAAATTGAAAGAAATTATCAACTTTACCCATATTAAATAAGGTATTAAAAGAGTGAGAAAAACATAAGAAGTCATATTTGAACATTAATTACATGAACAAAATTGAAAAATGAGCACTAATTACTCTCCAAGTGACTTATATGTGGGCTAAGACATTCTTTTATAAGTGACTTATATTGTGGACCGAAGGGAGTATAACACCGACCAGAATTTCTTTATCTAGCTATATTATTATGTACTTCAATTGTCATTGAAACATTAATAGTTAATTCGAATGATAAACCAACACATTAATTAGACTGTGACACACCATGTGCCATAAGGGAGATGAGTGGTTAATTTATTCTTTTTTTTTCAACAGTTGTGGTTAATTTATTCATTCATCGAATTATGTCCAATATGTTAATATAAACATTCCTTAACATGTGATGACATCCAATTAACATTGACTAACTTATTGAACCGAATGAGAATATGGCGTTCCATCTGCTATATAATATATAAATGAATGGATGTTGAAACAAGCATTTGTTGAAAATTAAAAAACCAATCACAACCCTACCGTGGCAGCTGTTAGATTAGGATATTTAGTTTGTTAGTTTTAATATGGGTAGTGTTCTAGATGCATTTGTATATGGACCAACTTGTGTTTATAGGCTTGAGTTATCATAGGACATTATGTCTATAAATATGTGAAACTCATTTTGTAAGAATTAATTTTTGGTCGTCAATTAAAGTAATATTTAGTTCAATAGGTTTATTCTCTGTATATTAACATCGCATCAAAGCCCCAAGTTCCAAATCCAAGAATCTTGCCTCAAGCACTGACTTAGAGGCCCAGAAACCCAAGAAGTGGGTGCTATTTCAAGATCAGTGGCCCAAGAAAGAAGCCCAACACATCGAGTGACATGAAACTCCAAAAACCCGAATCCGAATCCTAGCCGGAAACCCAAGAGGGACACCCAAAGAGCACCGAGTTCGACCCGGGATTCAAGAAACTAATCAGATCCCTAATCCCCGCTTGTGAACACCAGAAACCCGAGAAGCACAGAAACTTTGCTCGAAAGCCCTAGAAACCCAAGAGGCAAAGAAAGTTTGATTGAAAGCAAATCCTTTCATCTCTTACGCAAATCCCTAATCGCCCTTTACCATCTTCCGCAAATTTCACAAATTCTCGACGTTTCCTCCTTGCAATCTCCATTCCCCACATTCTTGTGATTTTAATCAAAGGTTTTACGAATTTTTACCATGGCTAAAAAGAGAGGAGCTTGCCGGAGAATCACTTCCATTCAACCATCCACTCTAGCTCCATCCCTCCGATACACAAGGTTTTTCTATCATTTCTCAAGTGCTACATGGTTTGTGTCAATACCCGTTTCCATTTCGATAATCAAAGAGTAATAAAGATGGAATTCAATTGGCGTACAGAAAAGTATAATTATACTAATAAAAATATTCGTTTACAATCCCAACGTCGTTCGTCGACGGAAACAGAAAATAAAACGGAAGTTTTAATATTTACAAATTTCACCAAAATATCACAAGTGCGACTAATTATGACCACGATCAATAGGGTGAGACTTCGAAGAATCCCCGTAGAGACATAATATTGTTTATAGAAAATGCAAAAAGTAAATATGACATGCGCCAATGTATGCACAAATTAATGAACAATATAAACACATCATCTCATGTATACATGAGTAGGGCCCAGCCCCACAATCTACATCGGTTGGACTTCTGCCAACTCCTAGTGTAAGTGCACCTCTGGCACTAACTGCTCCTCTCTAGGCAAATCATGTGTGATTAATAAAGTGCATTTACAAAACAATGGCATCCACACAATCACATAACTTATGGCATAGTGTATGAAGGATAATGTCCCTACCTCAAAGCTTTAATATCCTCTTTTTAAATGTACCTCAAAGAATGTGTCATATCCGGCCTCTAAATCGGTCCTAAAATATTAAATGTACCAGAAATAGGTCATAACCTATCCAAGTATCATTTTAGACTCATCCATAGTGTTTATTGTGGTTATATTAGTCTATGGTGAAAATTTACAAAAATGCCCCCCAGAACCCTACCCCGCCCGATGGCACGTTTTCCCAAAATTTTGACTAAGGCTATTCTAACTTATTTTCGCCCAAGGAATCCATTTCCGGGTTTGAAATTACCAAATTCACTTTCAAATTACGAAAATGCCCTTGACAGCCCCTATTTAGTGATTTCAGTGGCGTCTTCGTAATTATGCTTTTTAGGCCTCTACCGAAAAAGTGTCCAACTGTAACCCCACCTATTTTTTCCCACTGAGTCCAATAGAACCATTTATTTCATGAAAATCAAACTCCTACTACCAGTTCTGATCCTAGCCGAAATATTAGGGGAAAATGCGAAAAAATGAGGTTTTGTGTTTTAGCTCCCAAAACTTGTACTTTTCCACTTCTAATCCTTGATTAACTTATTTAAACACTTCTTAACCATGATTTGAAGGATTTTGGGCAGCATAACCCCTTAGGTTCATGGCTTTTCTAATTTTACAACTCAACCCAAAAATCACAAAACCAAACAACAATCACCAACAACAACTTCAATATACTAAGAAGTTGAGATTTTGGAGATTACCTCTTGATCCTTGATGTTTATCTCTCTAGGACATCCTCTCTCTCTCTTCTCCTTGAGATAAGAATGAGTCTTCAAGATCATAGATTCATGAAGAAACATGGTTTCGAGAAGGATCTAGGGGAAATGTTACAAGGAAAGCTTAAGAATCAACTCTTACTTTAAGATTTCTTCTTCCTCTTCCCTCTAACTCTTCAAAGTTTCTCCAAACTCTCTCCCTCTCTATGTTGAACGAAAATGCATGAAGGGAAGGGAAGAGAAAGCCTTTATAAAAATGCTTCCTTGATTCCAAACCATTGATCTCGTCTAAGGTTGTTATAGTGACACATGCCAACCACCATACTTTCCTCCATGCTTGCACCATACCTCTCCACTTTATGCCATACTTTGACTTGCTTGCTTCATTTGATTTCCATTAGATTGGAACCAATTCTCCTTCTTCCTTGGTTGGCCAAAAATGTGCTCCCTCTTATGCTCCAACTAAATCAAGTGTTCCTTCCATTTACTCAAGTCAATTGGTACAAGAGTTGGCTACCTAACCTTAGGACATAAGTAAGGACTTATGACACAACAATTATTTCCATCATCTTTCATGTGGTGTTGACACTTGGTCTCATTGGATTTTGACACTTGTCTTCTCCTCCTTCATCCCTTAATTTCTAAAATAATTAAGAGAAAAAGGAAGATTACTTTATTTCTTAGATTTTTGGAATAATGACAATTCTGGCAGATTTTCTGCCTTAACTTTGAAAAATCATAACTAATTTTGTAAACATCATTTCGAAGTGATTTCAAAGCCTATGGTACCCTCATTGAGTCTAGTTTCAAGGAAAAATATGGAATTTTACTGGATAGGATCATATTATTCCCAGATTTTTAATCTTTGACCGCTGCTCCAGAAACTTTCTAGATTTTCTGGATTAACTTCAAAAATTCATATATTTTTGTACATAGCTTCAATTGAGTCATATGACCTATCAAATTAAAGTTTAGGATGTCTACGTTTACCCTGTAAAATTTCATAACTTTTGATCATTATTTGATATTCCAAAACCATGTGACAAACTCACTGCCTCGTAGGTGATTTCACTGAAACCACTATTCCACTTTCAATTTTCAATATTTAATTTCGTTGGCCTTAAATATTCACCATTTCATTGAATATACATAATAATTACAATATATTCTTGGTGAATAAAATTTGGGGTGTTATAGTTTGGAGTCGAGCAATGAGAATCACGCTCCGAGGAAAACAAAAGTTAGGGTTTATTGATGGTTCTTGCATGAAGGACTCCCAAGATTGCCGATTCCATGACCAATGGGAGATATGTAATGTTGTTGTCTTCTCCTAGATTTTGCATTCAGCTTCCAAAGAATTGGCAAATAGCGTAATCTTCTTTCAAGATGCTTACCTAGTCTCGGTTGATATCCAAGAGCATTTTGACAAGGTAACAGGCTCAAGGATTTTTTTTTCTTCATCGATAGCTTACCTCTATGCGACAAGGATCTTTGACAGTTTCACCATACCATTAAAAAATGAAAGAACTTTTGGAAGAGGAATATGTTCTCTTGTTGATTCCCTCGAGCAAGTGTCCTACCTCTTAGGTTTACTCTCAGCATGTACAGCAATAGAAGCTTCTACAGTTCTTATTAGGACTCAACGACTCTCATAGCATAGTTAGGAGTCAAATTCTTATGATGAGCCCATTACCCTTAGTGAATCAAGCCTTTGCTATGATCATGGAAGTTGAGGCACACCATAATTTGGGGAATACTAGAAAAACATAATCACTTGAAGGAATTGATGATGGCTGTGCATGGAAGAGGACATGGCAGAGGAAGAGGAAGAAATGTCTCTCTACCGGAATGCTCTTACTGTAATTAGAAAGGACACATTAAAGATAATTGTTGGCATTTGGTGGGTTTCCCTGATGATTTTAAAGGAAACAAACCCAAAATGAATCAGATAGCTAACTTAACTTAATTTGAGAAAGTGGGACTAGGTTCTGTAGAAGACATAATTTTACCCAAGCTCACCAAAGAGCAATATGACAAACTCATGGACATCCTCAAGAAGGATAAAGAGCCAAACACAAGCATTCATGCACTTATTGGTACAAGTTTGATTAATTCCTTTAATCAAAAGTTCTCACATGCTAATTGGGTTATAGATTTTAGTGCAACTATGCATTTAGTTTGAGATTTATCATTACTGAATTCCTATAAGACATATACATGACCAATTAAAAACCATTAAGATACCTAATGGTGATAAAGTGTTAGTAACACATATAGGGCATGTTAAATTCTCTGATGATTTTAAGCTGCAGAATGTTTTATATGCACCGAAATTACAATTCAATCTTATATCTATTTCACAGTTTACAAATTATGCACATTGTACGATTGCCTTCTTTCCTAACCATTGTGTCATGTAGGGCCTTCAAGCTAGGAAAATGAAGGCGACTGGTAGACTAATTTAGGGTCTTTACATTCTCAAACATGAACAAATGTCGAATATAAATGTTGTGAATTTCACTGATAATGATGTTTACATTCATTTGAATGATAATGATCATGTTGACATGTGGACTTTACACAATGGACTAGGTCATGCCTCTTTTTCAATTTTGAGACAATTGAATTTTGTAAAGAATAAGGGCATTGACATGAATAAGAAATGTGCAGTTTGTATTCAATAAAAACAAACAAAATTTCCTTTTAACTCTAGCTGCATTAAATCCCTTTGTTACTTCGAATTACTTCAAATGGATGTGTGAGGTTCATATAAGACACCCACACTCAAGACTTTCTTGCAAGTGTTGATGAATATTCTAGGGGCACTTGGATTTTTTTTTGATGAAGTATAAATCTAAAACTATTAGTCACATACGGAATTTTATTGCATATGTACTTAATCAATTTTCTATGCATGTTTAAAGGGTGTGTAGTAATAATTGAACTAATTTTACTAACAACACTCTTCAAACATACTTTCTTGAGAAGGGCATCATACATGAAAGATCTTGTCCATACACACTAGAACAAAATGGGATTGTTGAAGGAAGCATAAGACTATTATGTAAACTTCTAGGAGCTTATGCTTCAATCCAACATTCCCATTCAATTTTAGGGAGAATGTGTTAAAATGACAGCCTATTTGGTTAATTGTGTGCCCTCTAGAATTCTTGATTTTCAAATCCCGTATGAAAGGGTATATGGTAAACAACCTGATTATGTTTTTTTAAAAACTTGTAGATGTTTGGCATATGCTACAGATTTGACCAATTCAAATAAGTTTCAATCTAAGGCAATTCCCAGTGTCTTCCTTGGTCATCTGAGTCATCAAAAAGGATTTATAATTATAAAATTGTGCACTAACACCACTTTTATTAGTAGGCATGTTGTGTTTGTTAAAGAAGCATTTCCTTTTCATAATGGCGTACCTACTAATCAGAAAGAAAAGTGTCAAGAATTGAAGAATATTTTTTTTGTTTGATGATGATTCTTACTCTAAAGAAACAAATGTTTTGCCCATTGTAGCTAATATCCCCAAGTACTATACAAGACAACTGCACTCCTATTCTTGAGAATGAGTCAAATCCATTAGATCCTCAAATTTCCTCAGTTGTTCAAAACAGGACAGCTAGGGAATGTCAACCGCCTATTTGGGAGAATGATTATGTTTGTGGACTCATTCCGTTGACAATAGGGGCACATATGAAACAGCATCAATGTTTATATCCCATACAGCAATACATGTATTATACTAATGTTTCTAGTTCACTTGTATTTTTTGTGTAACATAGATTCGATAATTGAACCTGATTCTTATTACAAAGTTGTGAAAAATAAGAACATGAATATGGAAATTGCAACTTTTGAAAGAAACAAAACATGGAATATTGTGCCATTGCCCAAAGGGAGCCGTATTATTGGTTGCAAATGGGTCTACAAGGTTAAATATAAATATGATAAGACTATTGATAGGTATAAGGCACGCCTTGTTGCCAAAGATTATACACAAAGAGAAGGGATTGATTATCAGGAGACCTTTTCACCAGTAGTTAAAATAATAACAGTAAGAATTGTTATTAAGGTAGCTATTATGTATAATTGGAATATGATTCAAATGAATGTTGATAATGCTTTTTTACAGGGAGATTTACATGAAGAAGTGTACATGATTATTCCCTAAGGTTTCCATAGTCAGGGGGATGGTATGTAAGCTTAACAAGTTGTTATATGGTTTGAAACAAGCTTCCAGACAATTGAATGATGAATTGTGTAGTGCATTGATTTGTGGTGGTTTTAAACATAGCAAGCACGATTATTCTCTATTCTTTAGAAATTTTGACGATGGAATTGTAATAGTATTAGTGTATGTAGATGATATTATAGTGACTAGTAGTTCAGAAGCACAAATTCAGGAAGTTAAAGATTTGTTACATAACAGTTTCAAGATCGAAGATTTAGGAATCTTGAAATATTTTCTTGGTATTGAAATTGCTAGGTCAATAAAAGGTATAGTGCTTTCACAACAAAAATATATGTTAGACTTGCTTGTAGATACAGGGATGAGAGGATGTAAGCCACTCACTATACCAATAGCGGCCAATTTGAAAATGCCGGCTTATGATGAATAAAGGCACAAGAAGGAAGACTTGTTTCAGAATCCTTAGAGATATCAAAGATTGGTTGGTAAGTTGATCTATTTGACAACCACTAGACCTGATATTTGCTTCTCTGTGCAAGTCCTTGGTCAATTTATGTATCAACCCATGAAGTGTCACATAAGGGTGGCCCTAAACGTGTTGAGTTACCTAAAGCAGAGCCCTGGAATGGGAGTACTTATCAATCAAGAAGGCACTAATACTCTGGATTGCTTCTGTGATGCAGATTAGGGAGCGTGCGAAACGACTCGTAGATCTATTATCGGCTACCTTTTAAAGCTTGGTGGTTCGCTTATTGTGTGGAAAACTAAGAAACAACACACGGTGTCTAAATCTTCGACTGAAGCCGAAATCATGATTTAGGATATGTTGTGTTAGAGGTTGTGTGCATTGTTGCTTGCTTAAGGAGCTGGGAGGCGATGGTTTGACTTCTATAAATGTATTTTGTGATAATAAGGCAGCTTTACACATAGTGTCTAATCCGGTTTTCCTTCGGAGAACCAAAAATATTGAGATAGACCTTCATTTCATAAGGGAGAAACTATTGGAGAAGCTAATTGTGCTACAACATGTTTGTTCATATAGTCAAGAGGTAGATATTTTGACAAAAAGCTATTGGCAAAGAAATTCTAGATTGCATGCTTGACAAGTTAAGAGCTATTAATTTGTTTAGCCCCTAACTTGAGCGAGGTGTTAGAATAGGATATTTAGTTTATGGGCCTGAATTATGATAGGACATTATGTCTATAACTTATTAATTGCTATTAAAATATAACTTATTGGCTTCTTAAAATATAAGTCATGTAAGTTTGGCAACTGGATAAATTACACATATTATAAATAAAATTTAGATTATTTTTTTGGCTAACAATTTAAAAAGATATAATTACATTAGAAAAATCCAATTATCTTTTCTACAAAAGATAAATATACTCCTAAATATAACACAGAGTGGATTTTTTTTTAAGAAATTAAGAAAATTAAATAAGTTACTTAATTATATCATATATTGTATATCATTAGATTATATATCAATTTATAAATTACGTAAAATAGTTTTAAAAAAATAATAAATATAAATATTTAAAGTAATTTAATTAATTTTTTTAATATCTCCAAAAAAATCAACTCTATATTGTATTTAAAACCGAAGGAGTATGAAGTTATTTTCAATCTTTCTCTGATAAAAAAATATTTTTTAAAACTGAATCATTTAGCTACGGCAATTTTGAATATTTTTTAACCAATCTTCTCTGTTTACAATCACTAATCACTAAACCTCTCATGTTTCAACCTTTTAATCTATCGATTCTCATATACCTTCCATCTCCGGAGTTAAAAGAAAAAATGAAATAAAAACTAGATAACAAAAAGATTAAATTTCTCAAAAATTTAATTCTTTTTCAATCTCCATTAATATGATCATATTGCAGGTTAGGTGATCCTACCAATATTTACATGTGTTTGATATCACTTATTTTTTGACAATAAGTCCTTATTACACAAACCGAGATAAAACTCATCTCACATACTTACCTCGTATACCATGAATCGCGATTTATAAGCAATTATTATCTAAAAATAAGCTATTCCAAACTAAATTAACGTCCGTTTTCTGTCCCAAGTGGTCGGCCTAAATAATCTTAACCAATTTCTCACAATGATGAAGAGCGCATCCTCAAAAGAGATAAGGACCAAAAACCGCCTAGGACGGAGTCAGTCAATTCAATTATTCGAAGAAAAGAAATTCCACTTTAAAAGACAAAATAAATAATCAGAACATGCACTTCCCAAGGCCTTAATAAACCACATCACAAATACGACACTGCACTGCAAAGCCTAAATCGAAACGAAGGGGCAACAAAACCAGGTCCACTTATCACACGACAATAGCTAGCGTAACAGGCCAGCTTTATTTTTGGCAACACGACAGAATATAAAAGATCACGCGAGATCCACATAATTCGAAAACACAAAAACAGGCAAAGCCTTTATTCTTCCGGCTAAAAAACACATAGTACTAAACAACACTACTCATCTTCAACTTCTTCGTCTTTCCAGCATTTCAGAGTTGATCTAGGTGAGCCACATTCAGCGGTCTTGGCGAACTTTTGGTAGACAACAGAACCACCCATTCCAAGCTCCTCAAGGCTCCCCTCTTTGCGACTGTAGCACTTCAAATCCAGCATGCATAACTCCTCAAATGTCTTGCTCGCATAGTCCACATGCACAGCTACTGAAAACTCCATTGGTTCAAAGCATGTAAGCACCCTCAAGACCAGTTGCTTCAGATTCAAAACTTTCAGATCATACCCAACTGTCTCAAAGCTAGCGTAGCTGAATCCATCTTCAGGAGTAACATGAATAGTAGAAACAGCAGAATTCTCGACTGAGTTCATTGAATAGCCACATGGATCAAACTCAAAGTCACATATTTGAGAATCTGGGAGGATGTTTCTGATTCCAGATTTCACGGTCATGTGGGCTGCAGAGCTAGATTGATCTTTGTAGAAAACCGAAGCTTTGTCTCTGTCCAAGCCAGTCATGCACATCTCGAGGGTGTAAACAGAGTCACATGCGTTCACTGAGTCAGCACAAGCAGAGTACACATGCCACTTCTGTGGGCTGTCCGCGCCACCCATAACATAAGCCACGCTGTTTAGTCCAAGCTTCCCGAAGTAGCTATCCAGGACTGATACTTCCTCAGAAAAGTGGCGGTGTGGAAAGGACTGAGCTCCAGGAAAGATGAAGCTTCCGCGAGTGTACCTCACAGATCTTACAGCGAGATAAAGGAGCTCAGCCATCTTCAGTATGGGTGGGATTGAAAGGAGTAGCTTGGTAGTACCACAGGTTTTGATGATGATCTTGTATGGATAGACAAAGAGGCTGGACTCAGAGAGAACATAGGAATCAACCTCGTCGTTTGACAGTGATGAAACAATGGTGCACTCTGCTGGTGCTAAAATCTCATCCAACTGGGATTTTGTGAGAGATCTAAGACCCTTTCCTTCTGGGTCAAGAAATATTCCAGGCTGAAAGAAGGATATTTCCAGCCTCTTCTCATAACCTTCAAAACCAATCGCTGACACAGGCATCATCATTTTGCCTCAGAATACAGACACAGTAGAACTAAACCACAGGTGTGAAGAGAGCACAATCGCAAAAAGGGGGATTTCGGAAAGACGCTGATTGAAGTAGAGCAGTAAATTAACTTAAGAAAAATGGGAAAAAAGCTAAAAATAAAAAGACAGATGAAAGCTAGGAGATATCAGGATGGCTTGCGAGCGCACTGCAAAAGATCATAGAAAAGGTATTAGCATTTTTCATTGTTCAATAAATCAAATAATACAAAACCCATATAGTATATGTGATATAAAACTTACGTTGGAGTAAGCAGCAGATCTGAACTTCTTGATTCCACCGTTGGGTCGAACGTCTTCAATGCTGTAGCCAAGGGGAGCTTCGTAGAATAATGATTTACTACTACTAGACTTCTTTTTCCCACCTTTGGACTCCATTAGATCATGCAGTTCTGCATCATCAAACACATTACAGACATTTGAGCAAATCCAGAAAATAGATGGAAAAGAAAAGGTACAGACAAGTTAAACACATGAAAAATTGGAAGAATCATAGATCAATATCATCGAACTGGCATAAATATGACTTGCTTTAAATGATCAATACGCAAATAGTGGAACAATGATGCAAAGGAATGAATCATAGAAATTCATGGACTTGGTTAAAATTGAAACAAAGGAGACTTAGTTAAAATTGAAACAAAGGAACCAGGAACGGGCCGGAATTGTTCAACTAGACAAAAGTAGACAAATACGTCGATAAATACAGATCCACATACAAGCAGAGAGTTCCGACCGGAACCATATGAAAAGGATATATACATCAAAATTTTTAAACCCGAGTCATTATTGAAAACCGAACCCTCAAAATATATACAGAAAAGATCATATGCTTAAAAACAGCGCAGTCTAAACAAGAGTAAAATCAGATAACAGATATACAACAATGGGAAAACCCAACAAAAATTTAAAATAATCAAAGAATGAAACAACATTTACGAAGATGGATATATCGTTCTTTGATCCAAATCTAAAATCTATGCAGTAACACAAAAATTACGAACACAACAGAATACGTAATGAGCAGCAACCAAAATAACGTACCTGAATTGATAAAACTCGAGAATTCTTAATCGATCACTCTTTGATAACCTTCAGCCCCGGCAAGAATTGTAGGATATCGGATTCGAAAATCAAATCGAAACCTTCAGGCCAAACAACTATAGATCGAAATCAGAAACAAGACAGACAACCACAAAAGGAGGAAAGAAATAAAAAAAATATCAAGAAGAAAAATAACAAATTGATCAGAGATGCAAAATTGAAGACTACTGAAGAATTCGATACCAGAGATCGAAAACCCTAGAAATCGGTGGAATAGGAAGAACACCCACACAAAGAGAAGAATTTCGCCGCACAGCCTCTGCCTTCTTCAGCGTTGAGATTACCCGTATCTGTTAGGGCAATCAACCGAGACGCGAATTTATAGGTGACGTGAGGTGAAATGCCGGAACCGTGTTTGCCACTCGTTTTACGAAATTACAACCCTACCCTTCGGCTTCGCCACGTGAAGTTTCATTATTGACGATGGGGGAGACTAATAATATAGGTAAATAGTTCTTTCTAGAAAATCTACTACCTCTCAAATGTCTTAATTATAAGATAAAATTTATTTTTTAAAAAATTTAAGAAAATTAATTAAATTACTTTAGAATATTTTTATTTTTATTTTTTTTCAAACTAATTAGTTTAACTAATAAATTAATATATAATCTAAGGATATATAACATATGATATGATTAAGTAATTTATTTAGATTCCTTAATCTCTTAAAAAAATCAACTTTATCTTATAATTAGGACCGGAGGTAGTTATAATTTTTTTGGCCAAAATAAAATTTAATAAAATTTAAATTGATATTTCTGATCTGATCTGGTTTTAGTTTAAATATAATCTCAAAACTATAACAAATCAAATTATTTATGATTACGATGATTTACCCAAATTGATATATAGCCTAACTTTTAAACATATAATATAATTTTTCAAAAAAATTAAAATAAAAGCTTTAGGGGTTAGGCCAAAAAAAGCTGCTACTTTGGAGTTTTTGTTCCGGGATATAAAAAAGGGGGAATATGCTACTTGAATGATTTTTATGATTAAATAGAACAAAGTTAAAAAAATAAGATGTGACTGGTTAATAATAATTATCAGCACAACGAGTCGGCAGATGAAGAAAATTCAACAGATGGTTGATAATATCTTTTCCAGTCCACTTGGAA
This sequence comes from Inga laurina, assembly GCA_963855925.1. Classification (NCBI taxonomy): domain Eukaryota; kingdom Viridiplantae; phylum Streptophyta; class Magnoliopsida; order Fabales; family Fabaceae; genus Inga; species Inga laurina. Next base: position 12,809,223 of record OY979712.1, on the reverse strand, counting down.
AAGAATTTTCTGGTTTGAATAATTATATTAAAAAGTATATAACAGTTGTTTGGTAAAATTAGATAGAAACTAATAATTTCTTCAATTATGAAACGTATAAAAAATTAAAGGATTAAATTTCCAACTACTTATTTTTTTCAAAAAATAACAGCTTTTATCACTTAAATCAATCTAAATTGATAAAGTCTTTATTATTTTTTGTGAGGTTACTCTTATTTGATATACTAAATTCTTTTCTTATGAAATATTGAAATTATATAATTTTTATTTAATAAAAGAAATTTTTGTTTATAAATTAATTGAATGACAATATATATAATGCAAATATGTTTTAAATCATTTGTGATCACAAGATTTTGCATTTTTTAGATTTGTAAAATTAATTTTTTTATACTGATTGAATATATATTTAATATTGGACAAAATAAACTATATATTTATTATTTAATGTTCCTAAAACTTTATAAGCACCATATATAAATATATTTTCATCAATATATTGTAAATATAACTTATTTTATATACATATATATACACCTTGATGATTTCTTATGTAGATAAAAATATATTTTCAAAAGATTAGAGAAGATGAAATAAGTTTAATAATTCTTGAATAGAAGTAAAAAGGGAGAATTCTATAAAACAACCTGAAAATTAGGAAATGATAAATCAATCATTTTTCACGAAAAAAAGTTGAGAATTTCTTATCACGTTTCGACAATTTCTAATCAACTCTGGTAAAATAACTCATTTGTTATTTCTCAAATTTTAAGTTTTTTTTTTTAAAGATTCTCCCAAGTAAAAAAGGAGTAATTTATCTTAAAGGTCCATTCCTCTCTGTATCTCTGTTTGTTTGTTTCTTTATTTATTGCTAACATATTTTGGTTTATCTTTGGTTTCCTGGATATGTGGGGTGGGGTAATACATAATGATGATCAAGGATTGAACCCAATAATGAGGACCTTTTCTTGGGCATGAGTAGTTTATAATAACTTTTTTTTTTTGGTAAAAGTTTATAATAACTTTATAAGCGATGATAGAATCAACTGCTTTTATATATATATATATATTATATATATATATATAATGTACTGCCGTCTATCATCATTTTAAATTACTTTTCTTTTTAACAAGACACTCTTTTTCTGTACAGAGATCATGATAAAGTGATTTGTATTCATTCTGCTTATTAAGAATTAGGCCTAATAGCAATAGGGGTTTGAACGGTCAAGCCATCTCCTCCATATAATTCATACATTCCCAGCATGGAAAAAGGATTTATAGGCTTCAAATAAAAAAAATTAAAAATGGATAAGTCTCTCAGATTTTATATAATACTTATAGATCTTAGAAATTTAATATTTATAAATTTGACTTGTAAATAGGACAACTCAAATTGTAAATATAAAAGTTTAAGTTGTAAACATTAAATTGTAAATTTAACTCAACTTGTAATATAAATTTTAATTTATAAATTTAAAATTTCTTGGGATCTATTAGTATTAGATGAAATTATATTATTTGAGGGACTTAATTACTTTACTTATAACCTATGACTATTTTTTCTATATCTTTTATAAATTTATTGCATTGGGCTTAATTTTTGGCCAAAATCTTACTCCTGAATTATGCACTTGTAAGCATATTTTTTTAAAAAAAAATGTATCTACATATTTCTATTATAAATCATATTACTTACTTTAAAATTGGTTAACATTCAGCTTTTTAAATAATGTTATTGGATAATGTATTATAAATCATTAATTATTTTTATAATAATAATTACTTCAACGTGATCGCTAAGAATACTCTAATTCCTACATCAGTTTTTTTTAAATAATGCTATGATATAATGTATTATAAATCATTAATTTTTTATAACAACAATTACACAAACGCGATCGCCTTAGCATATTCTAACTTCTAAGTATACCTCATTAACTGCTGATGACATAATACATATTAAACATTTTTAAGCTAATTAGTTTTTTAGTAAAAACAATAGTTCATTAAAACTAATGATGTTCAATTAAATATTTTTTAGCCACATCATTGAAATCTTTGAAATGATAAAATAAATTTTGATGGATGAATATTTTACATAACTTTTTTTTTTTTTTTTTTTTTTGACGAGTAATGACCAAAGTTTTTTTTTTCCAAGTGTAATGACCAAAGTTATTGGTACAGCATTACGCTTTAAAATCTTAAACCATACAAACTATGAATTTATTGCTGGTTTGATTTCCTATGTTTAAGAATAGTTTTTGTTCTGAAAAAAAAAAAATCAGCTATTTGAAAAGGTGTTTTTGGTTAGGTGTTCCGAAAAACAAAACAAAAAATTTAAAAATTTTTTATATATTTTGTTACTTTTTTTTTCACAGAGTTCTTTTGTTTATATTTTGTTACTTTCTTTTTAACAAAATCAGGGAAGAGTAAATAAAATATTTGTCAACACATGTTTCCATTTCGATAATCGAAGAGTAATAAAGACAGAATTCGATGGGCATACAAAAAAGTACAATTATACTGATACAAATATTCGTTTACAATCCCAACGTCGTTCGTTAACGAAAAAAAAATACAGCGGAAACTTAATATTTACAGAGTTTTCCAAAATATCTAAATATAAACTAATTTCAACCACTATCTTGTCTTTGCCTTGAGACACGTGCCAATTATTTCCCAACGTCTACACCCTTGCCTTTTGTACCATTGGCACCTGCTAAGATGTTATTTTAAAAATAAGGTGACATTCTGAAGAACCCTAGTAGAAACATGCTATCGTTCATAGAGAATACAAAAAGTAAATATGACATGCGCCAATGTATGCACTAATTAATGAACAATATAAATACATCATCGTCATGTATACATGAGTAGGGTCTAGCCCCACAATCTGCACCGATTAGACTTCCGCCAACTCCCAGTGTTAGTGCACACCGGCACTAACAGCCCTCTCTAGGCAATTCATGTTAATTAATAAAGTGCATTTATAAAAAATGATATCCACACAATCATATAACTATGGCATAATGTATGAAGGATAATGTGCCTACCTCAAAGCTTTATAACTCTCTGTTTAGATGTGTCTCGTAAAACGTTTCGTCCTAGCTTGTGACTCGATCCTAAAATATTAAATGTATAAGAAATATGCCATAACCTATCCAAGTATCATTTTAGACTCTTCCATAGTGTTTTTTATGGTTATATTAGTCTATGGTAAAAATTTACCAAAATGCCCTCGAGACCCCCGCCCAGCCCTGCCATACCTGGCTCGATGGCACGTTTTCCCAAAATTTTGATTAAAGCCATTCTGACGTATTTCCACCCAAGGAATCCATATATGGGCTCGGAATCACCAAATTCACTATCAAATTACGAAACTACCCTTGACAACCCCTATTTAGGGATTTCAGTGGTGTTTTCGTAATTATGTTTTTTAGGCCTCTACCGAAAAAGTGCTCAACTGTAACCACACTTATTTTTTTCCACTGAATCCAATGAAACCATTTATTTCATGAAAACTCAATTCCTACCCCTTTGAATAGTGCTGGCCAAAATATTGAAGAAAATGGAAAAAAAATAGTTTTGTGTTTGATCAAAACTTGTACTCTTCCACTTCTAATCCTTGATTAACTCACTTAAACACTTCTTAATCATGATGTAAAGGATTTTGGGCAGCATAACCCCATAGGGTTATAGCTTTTCAAATTTTATAACTCAACCAAAAATCACATAAACAAAACAACAATTACCAACAACAACTTCATACTAACATAAAGTTGAGATTCGTATAATTACCTCTTAAACTTCTTGGATGCTCTTACTATAGGCACCTCCTCCTTCTCTTCTTCATCTCAAAGTGTGACTTCACCACCATGGATTCATGAGAAACAAGAGTTTAGAGAAGAATTTCATGCATGCTTACAAGAAGAACACTTAAGAGACAAAACTTACCTTAGCTTCTTCTTCCTTGGGCTCTCCTCTTCTCGCTATCACCTTTGTAATTTAATTTATTTCTTGAATTTATTTTCCCATTTCCTTGTGAATATGAATATTTCAAAATTCACAAGATCCAAATTCATGAATATTCACCATTTTATTAAGTAGGTGGTAGCAAATTAAATGCTATGAAATTCAAAATTGTTATCAGTCCTAAACTCTTCAATACGAGAGTTTCTGAGCTACTTGGTCTCGTCTCTATATATATAATAGAACAGTACTTCCCACATCGAGTAGCGATGCAATTTGGATGATTCAAGATTTTCTGGGCTTTATGGTTAGAATCAATCGTACTCCTGATTTATATATATCATTATGTAAGTGTTCACATATACCTTGTATCTCTTAAGCAATTAAGCCTGAAAAGTAAAGGAAGATGGGATAAAAAACAAATAACCATATCAAAAAGGGTGTTGGGGTTATGCAAACCCTTGAATTCAAGTGTTTGCATATCCCCCCTCTGCCCTTTTTAATAGGGGTACATGTTTTCCCAGAGTGCTTTTGTAACACTCCAAATTTTATTCACCAATATGCCTTATAATTATTTGTGGCAATAAATGAAATGAAATGGTGAATATTCATAAACTTGGAATTTAAGAAGTTAATAAATTTCCATTTTCATGAGAATTGGATTAGAACAAATAATGGAATACATTTTTGAGTGTTCCAAAAAGTCCAATATTAATGCCCAAAAATGGAAGAATAGTAAAGCATCATATTTGGCCCAATATTATGTTAATTTTGGCCATGGATGAAGAAAAAGGAATAAATCCAAAAATGTAATGGCAAAATCATAAATTTGCCAATAAAGCACAAGATTAATTATTTTTCAATTAATTAAAGTTAATTTCAATTAATTAAGGAAGATAAAGAGGAAATATATATTTGGAACATTTTGGTCAAATAAATCAAGGTTTGAAAAGTCAAAGTGGACTTGTGCATAAATTAATTAAAGAGATTGTGGAGAATGTTTGAACAATTATCATTTCCCTTATTCCTTGTTAATTTCACCCAAATAAAGGAAATGGGAGGGGAAATTAGATATAATTGTTAAAGTTGAGCACATGCTTAATTAAGAATAAAATACTACATATATGTACATGTAGTTAGGCTAATGGAAGAAGCCCAATTGGGTCATAAAGAACCCTTAAATGGCGTCATGGACCAAGGGGAAAGCGAAGGAATTCGGTTCAAATTGAGTGGAAAGCTTATGACACAATTAGATACAGATAATCCCAAGTACACAAATGACGTCATAAATCTTATTTTGGGATAATATTAATTAGGGAATTATGGAGAGATATTATTAAACATTTCCCTTCATCTTTCTCTTCCTCATTTCTGACCCAACAACAATAGAGAGAGAGAGAGAGAGAGAGAGAGAGAGCTTTAGAGTTTTAGAGAGAAGGAGGAGCCAAACCTAAGGTAACTTTGTGATTCCAAGTGTTTGAACTTCCAAATTTGTGTAATCTCTTCTCTAATCTCTTGATCTCCATGGAAAACACTGTGTAGCAAGCAAAATCTCAAGTTTGAGAGAGAGAGGGAGGACGGTTTTAGAGAGAGAAAGTAAGGAAATCAAAGGTAACCTCAAGAACTTCAAATTTCTTGGTATATTGTTGATATTGTTGTTGTTCTTAGCTTGGTTTGTGGATTATTTCTTGATTTTGTAAATTTGAAAAGTAAAAATCCTAAGGGGTTATGCCGCCCACATTTCCTCAAATCATGTTTAGTATGTGTTTAAATGGGTTAAAAAGTGATTAGGAATTAAAAGAAGCAACCTTTTGGTGTTGAATTTCAAAAATCACATTTTTCCTTTCTTGAGCCAAAGTTTTGGCCAGCTAGAGTTAGAGGGGTTAGAGCTGGAATTTCATTAATATGATGGTTCCATGGTATTCAAGAGGGAAAATTGTATATGATTGATGTTGATCACTTTGTGAGAAAAGCTCTAAAAAGTGAAATTACAAAAATACCCTTAAAACCCTAAGTAGGGGGCTATCAAGGGCAAAACTGTCATTTGGAAGTGATTTTGTGAAAACTGATGTCAAAATGGATTCTACATGTAAAACTATGTAGGAATAGCTTGGGATAAAATTTTTGAAAAAGTACAATTAGACCGGGTACAAAGGGGCTTAGACCGGGTCCCTAGGGCCATTTTGAAAATTTTGCAGTTTTAGACTAATATAACCAACACAAGTATATTGGAAGAGTCTAAAGTGATACATAAATAGGTTTTAACCTAATTCTTGTAAACTTGGATTTATAGGATCAGTCTGTTATGCCCGAGCCGGATCAAACTAGGAACTGTTTTGTATAGCAAAAAGGGACACAAGGTAGTAACTCTATCTTTCATACATTTGCCAATGTTTATATGTTTGTGTATGCCATCTTCTGTGATTTAATTAATGAACATGGTTCTGTCGAGGAGGGTAATTAGTGCGTGGAGGCGCATTTTAAATTTGTGTGTGGAGGCACATTTACCCATGTTGAGCAAGGACCCAACGAGGTTTATGGATGTGGGGGATTGAGCCCCTAACTCATGTATACATGCCGTGATGTGATATTGCTATTAATTTGATGCATAACATGGAGTATGAGATATTTACTTTTCACATTTTATATAAATAATTGTATATTACTACTGAGATTCTTTTAAATCTCATTCTTTTCAAATAAAAATATATTTCAGTAAAAGCTAGTGGCTTTAAGGGCAAGACGGCAAATACCGGAAACTGAAGAGTATGGGTCAAGTGACGGAGCTGTTTGGTTATATTTAGTTTATTTTTGGATAGTTTGGGAAAATTGTATATATTCTTTCAAACTTTACGGGGAGACTCTTGCATGTAAACAAATACTTTTTATCAGTATATTTGTTCTATTTCTGTATGCCTGTGGAACTGTGCCTCTATCACTTTTCGTATATCAAAATGTTAAGGGGTTTGACACCTTTGCTTTCCAAGATTAATTCCTATGAAGAAACACAAGTATATATAGGTTAACAGTTACATTATCACTTATATATATCAACATTTGCTATTAATTCTCCCCACAAAGCCTGGAATATCTTGATCTAACTCAAATTGCATAGCAACTTGACGTGGAAGGTACTATTGTTCTATTACATAGATAGAGAAGGTCAACTAGCTCAAAAACTCTTACTTGAAAAGTTTTAAATCCATTCATCACAGTTATTAAATTAAAAATGTCATTTATTGTAATAGTTCACTATTCTTATTTTTATTAAAAGTCACGGTCCTTATATACAAACCGTTATGTATGTTACTGAATAAATAATAATTGTAAAATGAGATTGTTATATATCATGTAAGTGTTACCGTATATTGTGACGATTGTTTAGATGTGCCCCTTAATTATTATAATAGCCATGGGCAGATCATGACATCACCAAATCTCAATATATAACAGATGTTATATTATAACCGTTATAATAGATATGAAATAAAGGTTCGGATCTATAATGTATCTGCGCCGAGCTTTTATGTATGGCAATTAATAACCAACATATATCACGATATTTTTTAGTAGTGTTATGAATCAATTGGAAAATGAAAAGACGTTTGAATATTAACTATCAAAAAGTAAATATCAATGTGAAGCAAATACATTTAATTCTCAACTACACATGCCTTTATAAAATTGTAAATACACACACATATGTGGTAGGCTATAAGTGGTATGATTCATATTTATGGTCACATGCAATCAATCTTACAATTCATTTTACTTTTGTTCTAGAAAATATTACAGTATGACAAACTTTCTTCATGATCTTTTAAGTGACATCAATGACCAAAAGGATATATGGGTCATTATTACCCGTGTTTTGATGAAGTTTGTTTTCTGCAATACCCCACTTGTATACTCCTTGGAAGGCTAGCATGATTATAGTGGATGGGCAGTCAATAATAAAGTTTCCTTACATATGTAGCATGTAATACCCTGAAATTTGGGATTGGAGGCTTGTGAATAAGCCTAAATTAAGTGTACTACTAAGCCCCGGTTGAGTAGGTGTCCCAAATATATTCTCTAATGTTTATTATATCTTTGGAGTATTAAGAAAGTAAAATGGTGAATTTTGGAGAAAGTAATTATGTTTTTGGTGAAATCGCCTATGAGGTAGTGAGATTGTCATGTGATTTTGAATGATCAAATGATGAGCAAAAATTATGAAATTTTACAGGATAAACTTAAACATCCTAAGTTTTAATTTGATAAGTCATAGGAATCAATTAGAGATATATACAAAAATATATGAATTTTTGAAGTCAGAACAGAAAAACTGTGAAGTTTCTGGAATAGCAGGCAAAGATTAAAATTCTGGGAATTTTGTGATTCCATTAAGCAAAAGTATATATTTTTTCTTGAAACTAGACTCAATAAGTGTTCTATAGGCTTTGTAATCACTCCAATTCGATTTTTCTAGAATTAGTTATGATTTTTCAAAGTTAGGGCAGAAAATCTGTAAGAAATTGCTGAAATCCGAAAATGGGAATTATGACATCATCATAATTAAAGATGACATAAGCTAAATGTTATAAAATCATCATCCTCTTCCTCCATCAGCCAAAAACCGTGCAGCACCATGGAGAAAGAGAGAGAGGGAGTTTTAGAGAGAGAAGAGGAGAAAAGTCACGAGATAGGTCGATTTCTTCGGTGAATTCGTACCTAACGTGTATAATCCTTCTCATAAGCTTTTCTTCTATGTGATGTAAGGTATTTGAAGCACAAATATTGGTGTTTTGAAGTTAGGGTTTTCAGCCATAAGAAGGAAAAGCTAGTGGGAGCTTGAGGTAACTTCCAAACTCTTGCATATTGACTATTCTAGCTGTTATAGACAATTTAATCGGTGAAATTTCGCCGGATTGTCTTTGTGTGTAAAAATGGAAAATGGGTTGTGGGGGTTGTTATGCTGCCCAAATTGATACTAAATGGTATTTTTAACCTAATGGAATAGTCAGTAAAGTGGTTAGGAGTAGAAAGAAATGTGTTTACGGGTCGAAACCGAAAAACCCCGATTTTCCCCTCAAAACCCATATATTTCGGCCAGCACTATAAATGGGTCTTAGAGTTGGATTTTTAATGATTTGATGGTTCCATTGAGTTCAGGGGCGAAAATTAGGTAGGGTTACAGTTGGGCACTTTTCCGGAAAAGGCCGAGAAAGCATAATTACGGAAATGCCCCTAAAACCCTAAAAGTATGGTTGCCAAGGGCAATTTCATAATTTTACATTGAATTTGATAATTCCGAGTCCGGAAATGGATTCCTTGGATGAAAATATGTCAGGATAGCCCATGTTAGAATTTTGAGAAAAATACAGCCGGACCGGGTACGATAGGGCCGGATCCCCGGGGGTATTTTAGTAATTTTTCAAGATAGACTCATATAACCCCCAGAAATACTATGGAAGTGTCTAAATAGTACATTTGACATTGTAGGATCGAATATGGAGCCCTGAGCCGTTTGCATGTAGATCGAGGCACGCGTTTCGAGGCGGAAAAGGGTTAAGGTAGGGGACTTACCTTACTTGCATGTATTTGATATCTTTGCTTGTGTAATGATGTATGTGATTGCTTTACTTGATTGTGTAGAGCATATTTGAATAAATGAAGCTCTGTTTCTGTTTTCGCTGTGGCCATAGTCTTGTTGTATGAAACATTGAGCATGCAGAAATGTCATTATGGGGCATACATCTAGATAAAGCTAACATGTCATACACATAGCATCAATCATGCATGCATTATGGTATTTGTTTCCTATTGAGATTCTCTCGAATCTCACCTTCCCCTACCAACAATTTAGACAGGAGAAGACAAAAGATATGTTGAGAGCAAAGAAGAGAACTACACGAGAAGATTGCAGTGTAGAACAAAGTCAGGAATATGTCTTCGTTTCACTGGAGCGAGTTTAGACACCCAAGTAGCCCTGTGCTGCTACACTAATTGTAATTATCAGGTACGAATCCCTGAGGGAAATTTCCGTAATCATGTACATATTATCAGTATAGTTATATTATTCCTGTGTTGTTCACCGAACCGCATATAATTTTCCGCGAATACTCTGGTAAAGGTGAAATTAAGATAAGGGCGTGACATAGCACTTTTCCAACAAAGACGTGGATCCAGTGCTGTATGATTTGGTTAGCAATCAAATGATACATGAACCTTATGGGGGCTTCAAATCGAATTAAGGACTAGAAATGAATACAGGGAATTATTGGAATTTCACTAATGTCACTTTTTGATCTCTACTACACTTTATGCATTATATTTGGACATGCATCTTTTAGCTTTATTGCACTTGTTAAACATTGGAAGTTCATGTTTCTAATTGTTAAACTTTTGCACGATAGAATACATTTCTTATAATGTATGACATAATTCTCTAAAACCAAATCTTAAATATATTATCAAATAATGTGCAACACATAAGGAATATTACCTAGTTCCATGCTTATTGAACCCGGACCGGACCGGTCGGTCCAGACCGGGAACCGACGAACCGGCCGGGTAAACCAGTCCGGTTCCCGGTCCGGTCTGGGTTGGTCTTAAAATTTTTTTTAAAATTTTTCTTTTAGAATTTCATACTATAAGTCTAAAATTTTCAATTTCTCACCGGTTTGGTCTCGGTTTAGCTCCGGTTTGATCCCGGTTTAGTCCCGGTTTGACCCCGGTTTAGTCCCGGTTTGACCCACTGACCCTTAACCCAGTATCCCAACCGGTTCAATGGCCGGTCCGAATTTTAATACCTTGCCTAGTTCTATCTAATAAAAAGGAAAGAGAGTATTAAATTCCTTACCACTTAATCCAATTGATTATATATATTTTTTCCTTTGTTCTGATTTGAATTAGCTAGCGTTAGAATTTGGGGATGAATTTTTTGGTTTAAGGAAAGTGAAATGAATTTATTAAAGTGGACCAAAAAAGGTCAAAGAAGGCAGCCAATCTAAGATAGGGATCCATGGAAAAGAAAAGCAAAGGAGGAAAGAGGGAATCAGATTCGCATGATTTGAATAGGGTCACAAAAGACGATGAGACTTAAAGCGTTGTAAGATTCTCTTCTATTCTTTTTTTTTTTTTTTTTTTTTAAATTTTGGATCAAAACCTTTTTGTCCTTTCAGTGTTCAATCTCCACTTGTCCTCCTCCGTTCTTCACTCTCCATTACCGAAACTTTTGACATCTGATGCCTCCAAAACACGACCCACGTGGTCCCTTCCATTTTTCCTGTTTTGATCCTGCTTCTCCCCCTCCTGCTTCCTTCTCGAGACTCCCACCATTCAATTTTTACTTCAGTTGCTTTTTAAAATGTATTTATCTAATTTAATTAAATTAAAAAAATTAGTTAAATTAATTAATATGATATTTTTTTTTTAAAATGTCTTAGTTATCTTCATTCATCTCCTTATTCTCTTCCCTCATTGATTATTACTGAGGGAGTATCAATAGAAATAAATTAGAAAAAAATTGACAAATATAAAAAATAGGTATTATATTTAATATTAAGATCAGCTCCCTAAATAAATCTCATAATAAGGACTGGAAGGAGTATTTTTTATCCTATTTATAAGTTATATCATTAAATTTTTTATATGAATATATGTTTTTATTATAAAGATTTTGTATTCTTAGGACAGATAAAGTGTATACTAAATAAAGGTAAAGCTGAAAAGTTATAAAATTTTAAAACAGAGTAAATAAAATTTAAGATTTTTGTCAATTCCACAAAACATCCGGACCAGTCACTGAACTGGTTTGGGTAGTAGGTGAATGGTCAAGGGTCAGATCAGAATCAAACTAGAATTAAAAAATTATATAGAAAATATGTTTTGGAATAATTTTGGAATTTGATAATTTTTTAGGATCAAATAATAATATTTTTTAGTAATTCTTTTTGCATTAGAAAGTAGACATTTCAAGTTTTTCATAGAGTCCTAATTTATAGTTTTTGAAAATATGTAGAATTATATATAAATTTTTGAAATAAGAAAAATCAGAATAAATATTGAACCGATTGAACTGATCAGACCGGATCGGTGAGATGGCCGTTCAACGGTTTCCGTGGTCGAACCGGTCGGTTCGATCCGGTTTTAGTAACATTGGTTAGAAGTGACTTGCAAACCGAACAAAATGAGTATATATATTAGTTAAGTAATATTGAATACTATATTACTATATATTTTTTTAAAAAAAACAAGTGAATTTAATATCTTGTTTTAAAAAGAACAAGTATCAAAACATTTGAGCCAACGGTATTCAATATTTTTTCATCTTATATAATTTGATCTTTTAAAATAAAAAAAAAAGGTTAAGGTCTAACTCTGCCCTATAAATTTTTCACATAGAAGATGTGGGTACTAAAAGTTTTTGTTGGATTAATATCACAGTAAAAAATATTTAAAAAAAGAGCAAAATCACCTCAATAGTTGGAAAACTGACGATCCTAATAATTAACGCTTACAGGCAATATTGAACCAACAAAAAGTTTTCAGATACCCTACAACTCACACGTAAAAACTTTTAAAGGCAAAATTATACTTTAATTACCGCTTTTATTTTAAAAGAACGATGCTTATTCATTTTTTTAAAATAAAAGTAGAATAAATCTATAGGTGCACCGCACCTATAATGCTTCCAAGCATCTGTGCTGGACCACAAACTTGTAAATTGCTTTTTTGACCTTACAATTTTGTAAATTCTTAGACCACATAAATTCCAGAATTCATCTAAATTTTGTGAGGATGAAATTTTTAGTGGCTGTGAGCATGGCACACCTTCCAAATAGTTTCTGTTGGACTGCAATTGTGTATTCCGATGTTTTAATAATGTTTCATCTTCATTAACTAGTAAATCTTTTTGACCCAAATCATTATCTAGTAAATAGGATTATATATATATATATATATATATATATGTATTTAATTTAGAATATTCTAAAATTAAAACCTACGGCGTCGGTGTGTTTATCTAATTCAAATTTTTGGTTATTATCTCTCTTTTTATGTTATAAGCCGGTTTTGCCATTTAATAAAGCATCTAGTCGTTTTTTTCCTGCTCTTAATACGGTGGAGGATTATATGGGAACTGCAGGAAAAAGAAGAGTAAGTGTAAGACTCACCACGAAAAAGAATTACAGAAAAATATGGCCGTAGGATTAGGACCTATACTGAATTATAAACTAGTAAAATATGTGGTTTTAATAGAACACATGTTATAAACTATGTCAACACTCGTTTTTATTTTGATAATTGAAGAGTAATAAAGACAAGATTCCGTGGGCATACAGAAAAATACAATTATACTGATAAAAATACTTATTTACAAACCCAACGTTGTTCGTTAACAAAATACAGAAATACAATGGAAATTCTAACGTTTACAAGATTTCCTAAAATATCTTAAACATAAACTAATTATGACCACCAGCCTTGACCTTGCCTCGAGACACATGTCAATCACTTCTCGGCGTCTACGCCTTTGTCTTTTGATCCACTAGCACCCGCTGAGATGTTTATTTAAAAATAGAGTGAGATTCCGAAGAATCTCAGTAGAAATATGCTATCGCTCATAGAAAATATGAAAAGTAAATATGATATATGCGTAAAGGTATGCACCAATTAATGAACAATATAAACATATTATCATCATGTATACATGCATAGGGCCCAGCCCTACAATCTACACTGGTTGGACTTTCACTAACTTCTAGTGTAAGTGCACCTCTGGCATTAACTGCCCATCTTTAGGCAAATTATATTGATTTAATAAAGGCATTTACAAACAATGGCATCCACATAATCACATAACTATAACATAATGTATAAAGGATAATGTTCCTACCTCGAAGTTCGTTAAACCCCTTTTTAATGTGCCTCGTAAAACGTGTCGCTTCCAGCTTCTAACTTGGTCTTAAAATATTAAATGTACAAGATATATGTCATAACCTGTCCAAGTATCATTTTAGACTCTTCCATAGTGTTTCTTATGGTTATATTAGTCTATGGTGAAAATTTACTAAAATGCCCCCGAGACCCCGGCCCGGTTCCGCTATACCTAGCTCGATGGCACGTTTTCCTAAAATTTTGACTAAGACTATTTTGACTTATTTTTGCCCAAGGAATCCATTTCAGGTTTCCAAATCACCAAATTCACTGGCAAATTATGAAAATACCCTTGACAGCCCATATTTAAGGATTTCAGTGGCGTTTTTGTAATTATACCTTTTCAACTTCTACCGAAAAAGTGACCAACAGTAACCCCATCTATTTTTGCCCATTGAATCCAATGGAACCATTTATTTCATGAAAATCCAGCTCTTAACCCTTGTTCTGGTTCTGGCCGGAAATTTGAAGGAAAAAGGAAAAAATGTAGTTTTGTGTTTTAGCTTCCAAAACTTATAATTTTTCACTTATAATCATTGATTAACTCATTTAAACACTTCTTAATCATGATTCAAAGAAATTTGGGCAGCATAACCCCTTAGAGTTATAGCTTTTCCCATTCTTCAACTCAACCAAGAAACTTGGAAAAATCAAGAAACATCAATAACAACAACACCACAACCACAAGAGAGCAAGTTTATGAAGTTACCCTCTTGCTTCCAATCTTGGCACCCTAACTTCTTCTCTTCCTTGGTCTCAAAGTGTGTTTTCACCACCATGGATTCATGAGAAACAAGAGTTTAGAGAAGGATTATAAGGAAATGCTATAAGAAAAACCAAAGAAACCATACTTACCTTAACCTCTTCTTCTTCCTTCTCTCTAACTCTTGAAGTTTCTCCAAGTTCATTCTCTCTCCCTTTTCTCTTTGCTTTGGCCGAACTGTGTCCAAAAGGAGGGAGAAAATGTGTTTTTATCATTTGAGTCTTCTTGCCTCTTAGCCCTTGATCTCATCAAGGGACCATAATGTGACACTTGTCGCAAGCATACATTCAATCATACCTCCTTCCTATTCACCCATGACTACTCCATTTAATTCCCATTGACATTGTACAAATTTTTCTCTCTTGGTTAGGCAAAAATCCGTCCCTCCTCTCCTCTTACAAGACAAGTAAGTTCTCTTCCATGCAATCATGTTTTTCCCTTCTTTTACTCAAGTTATTCCCGTCATGCACTTCACCATACTTCCATATTGTATACACCACACCTTTGTCATCATTAAAATGTTCATGTAGCATAGCCATCATGACTTTATTCATGTAGCATGTGATCATGAAATTGAATTTTTTTCCTTATCTTCATGGTTGGACGAAATTGGAGAGAGGAGAAGAGAAGAAAAATTTCTTTTTACTAATTCCATAATTCACATAATTGAATTATGTATAATCCCCTCCTTAATTTCACAATTCTTGATTTATTTCACCAAGAATAACTCAATTATACATTTTGCTTTATTTTCCTTGATTAATTGAAATTAACTTCAATTAATTGGAAAATAATTAACCTTGGGCCAAATTAGCAAAATTATAATTTTGTTATCACCTTTGCAATTTAATTCCTTTCTGGAATTAATTTTCTCATTTCCTTATGAATATGAATATTTCAAAATTCACAAGATCCAAATTCATGAATATTCACAATTTTATTGAATTTCTCAATTAATTATAATATATTTTTGGTGAATATAAAATTTGGGGTGTTACACAATTAATATGTTTTAACTTAAAAATTTTATAGAAATATGTCAAAATTATTTACCTCTGATAATAAAGAAATATTTAATGATTGTTATTCTATAAAAGAGAAAAGTTCTTTATATCTATTATATCAAATTATTCAATCACATGTGATCATAAATTTTATTTTTAAAATATTATTATTTAACTATAAACATATAAAAAATAGCGCACGTGGCGATTGAAAAACTGATAGATGTGAGGAACTTGTCAATTGACATGATTACATTAAAATATAAGTTTTTTTTCTAAAATTTATCTTACACCATATTTAAAACAGCGTTTTTTTTTTAAAAAAAAGAAAGACAGATTGTGTGTGTTTGTGAAAGGCAGGTTGTGGGGCATCTCAATTATTGGAGGCTTTGCCTTCCCTTTCCTATGTGGCTTAAGTTTGTCCCCCGCTTTGTACAAAATAAAAAAGTTTGACGATGTGAACCCATCATCCTCTTGCCGTGATGTGCACACTAGGGCCGGCTAAAAAGTTTGTCATTTCATTTCATTCCCCCTCGATTTAAAAAATTTAAAAATTGAAATAAACTACCCTCTCTCATCCTAAATATAAGATGTAATATCCCAAAAAGTGATTAAGGGCTAATGACTTCAAAAGTGGATGTAATTATTGTTGAATAAACACTTTTGAAGAATGTGTGATGGGAATTTGGATATTTTAATGATTCCAATGGATTCCTTGTGAAAATTTATGTGGGAATGATGTTTGGTATGAAAATGGAACCAATGGAAGCAAAGATGCAAAATCTAAAATTCTGTCTAGTGAAATTCTATTCTGGGCAGTCCGTTTGTGTGAACGTTTTTAATGACCAAATGGTATCTAAAAATTATGAAACTTTCTAGTCTTATAGTTCACATCTCAAGCTTCAAAATGGACATATAATTTGTTCCATTTCGTTTTGTGAACTAGGAGATATAACTGTTCAAAGTTTGGGATGGAAACTGAACTCTGTTTTGGGGCAGTGATGAGTTTTATGTAATTCTGGAATTGTGTGGTGATTTTTAGTAATGGCCAATATTTTTCCTATGAAGAGGACTTAAATATCTTTCATTTGGCTTTGGAATCACCTCATTTTGAGGTTTCTAGAATTAGTTATGATTTTTCAAAGTTTGGGCAGAAAATCTGGTAGAAAATCCGAAAATGGAAATTATGACATCATCTCAATAAAAGATGACATCAGCATGGAATTAAATATGTTATCATCTTCCTCAGCTCATTTCTGTCGCACACAGCAGCTGAAGGAGGAGTGAGAACGTTGAGGTTTGTAGAGAGAGAAAGGAGAAGAAAAATCACAAGGTAAGCCGATTTCTCCGACGATTTAGCTCCTAACGCGTGTAACTCCGATCCTAAACTACTCCTCTTTGTTCTTTAAGGTTTGGAAGCTCAAAATCTGTTGTTGAGCACTTAGGGTTTTCAGCAATATTTGGGAAAAACTTGTGGGAGCTTGAGGTAACTTCCAAACGTTCGTATATTGCTTATTCTGGCTGTTGTGGGCAATTTAATCGGTGAAATTTCACCGGATTGCCATTGGTTTTAAAGTTTGGAAATGATATGGCCTAGGGGTTATGTTGCCCAAATTGGGTTTTAATGTTAGTTTTAACCTAATGTAATGGTTAATAAAGTGGTTAGGAGTAGAAAGGAACGCGTTTACGGAGCCGAAATCGTAAAACCCCGATTTTCCCCGGAGAACTCATAAATTTCGGCCAGCTCTAGAAATGGGTGTTAGAGTTGGATTTTCAATGATTTGATGGTTCCATTGAGTTCAGGGGCGAAAATTAGGTGGGAATAAATGATGAATTATGGAGTATTTGAAATGGCCAAACAATGCAATTGGTGGCCACATGAAGTTTGGGCCACAATAAGACATAACACTTAATTTGTGTATTCATAAAGGCCCATTTTTGTAGCCCAAAATGGGATAATAGAATAACACAATTATTGGGCCCAATATATATGAGAACTTTGGGCCAAAAAAAAGAAAAATTAGAAGGCCCAATTTAATACAAAAATGTAAGAGCAAAATAGTAATTTACTAATAAGGCAACAAGTTAATTATTTTTCCCTTTTCTTGGGATATATTTCGTCCAAGAGGGAACTAAAAGAGGGAAAGATGATAATTGAATATTAAATATGCCTATTGGAAGCATTTTGGGTCAAGTAAAATGATGTGTTGAAAAGTCAACAATGGTAGGCAAATTAAAAGTAATTTTAGGAGGTGTAGGAAGATATTTTTAAGAGCTTCTTATTTCTTTCCTAAGCCTCCATTTTCATCACTTCTGACAAGAGGCAAAGGAAATTAATGAATAAAATCCAAATGCCATAGTTGAGGTATTTTTGCCAAGCAAAAAGGGAACTTTGAAAAGTCAACAGCAATTTTGTCATGAAAGAGCTCTTACATATTAATTACAAGGGAATAGATGAAGGCAATTGAAGAAGCTCATTTGACTCCTTCAATAGCCCCCTTATACGTCAATTAAGGAGAGAGAAAAGGGAAAATTTCAACCAAAGTTCAACTAACCATACTTGGTTAATTAACTTGGCTTGAGCAAGAAGAAGCATTTATGGCCACATATTTTTCTATGTCTCTTTAGCTCATTTTTGGCCAAGTAATTTTGGGGATAAAGTGCATTCATTTCAACCAAAGTTCAACTAACCATACTTGGTTAATTAACTTGGCTTGAGCAAGAAGAAGCATTTATGGCCACATATTTTTCTATGTCTCTTTAGCTCATTTTTGGCCAAGTAATTTTGGGGATAAAGTGCATTCATTTAATCATATATTCCCCACCCTCATTCAGCTGCCAAGTAGTGCAAAAAGAAATGAAAGAGGAGAAAGAAGACAAGTAAGGAACAAAGAAGCAAGGTAAGTGTTCTTGCTTGATTTTCACCCTCCAAATCACCTTTCTAGCTTTTGAGGTCTTCATAAATGTTATTTCTCTCATCAAAAGCTTCATTTCTATGGTTTTCGTTTCTCAAGAAAAGGTGTTTTGGTGCTACCAAGAAGAGCTAAAGTTGGAGAAACAAAGAACAAGCCATAGAAAGTGAAAGATGTAAGCTTAAGTTTTGTTTTGAGCTTAGCATATTGTGATTTGGTTGACTTTTGTGAATTCTTTGGTACTGCCCTAATTTCTGCCAGTTAGGGTTTTATGATGGTTTGCTCATATACATGTGGGTTATATGAGGTTTGAGAAGCACATGAACCTAGTTTGGTGAATAATATATGAACTTTGTGAATTGTTGTTTTGAAGGCCAATTTTGGTCAAAACAAGGCACATAGAAGAACATACATTTTCCAAATTTGAGGTTTCCAACAGATTCCTTGGGCAAAATTGTGTGGGAATATGGTATGGTGGTGATTTTAGATGAGTTGGATACAAATTGTATAAATTAGAACTTGAAAAGATGTGGGTGAACACTGCCAGTTTTGAGGCAGGTTGATTATGACGTGTTGTTGTCCGTCCAAATGAAGTCCAATGGTCATGAAACTTTCCAATATGAAAGTAGACCTATGAACATTTAATTTGATAGGTCATTTGTGCCATTTAGATCAGTATATTATGCATTATGAATTATGAATTTTGAAGTTAAGCATTGAATTTGGATAGAATCCTGGACTAGTGTGGCTTTGGTCATGATTCTAGAATTTTGTGTCTAGAATTGGCTCTGAGTAATATTTTATCTTTAAAATAAACTTAAAGAGCTTTAAGTAGGAATTTGAACCACCCCAATTGGAGTTCTATAGAATTAGTTATGAATTTTTAAAGTTTGGTCATACGAATTTAAGAAGGAAATAGTCAAATGTAATTTCTTTGAACTTCAAGGGTTGAGTTAAGCACTTGGGGCTAGTGTAGCCACACTAGAAGTTCGTTGTCATGGCTCTAATAATGTCATTATTTATTTAGGGCCATAAGGAGACAAAGAAGAAGCAACTTCCACTACTACAAAATATGGATTTAGCGGCGCCAATCTTATGGCACTTCTTCAACCAAGCGTCGGAGGAGACTTCTTATTTTTTTTAAAAAAATACATGTGACAACTATGGCGTTTGAGTAGGAAAGCATTACAGTTGCTTAATATATTGTATGGCACTTGCCTAAGAAAGTGCCATACAAGTTGTTATTTTTTTTTAAAAAAAATTAATCCCTTTACTACTATTATAAAAAAAAGTGTGGCAACTATGGAATTATAGAAATTCCGTAAGTGTCAAAACTCCATTACTATGATAAAATGTTTTTTTTGAGAAATTTTATCTATACTAAGAAACAAAAATTAAATTTAAGAATTGGTTTAGAGGTCAAAACTTAAAAATAAAGCATCCTTATTAAAAAGGATTTTAATTTTTTTTAATAAAAGCCCTTGGACGGCGCTTCATAATAAAGTGCTATACAAGATATGGCCTTAGACAACACTTAGAAATAAAACACAGGCTAAGAAAAGGATTTTAATTTTTTTTGTAATAAAAGACCTTGGACGGCGCTTCATAATGAAGTGCTGTACAAGGTGTGCCTTTAGCCAGCACTTTAGAACAAAGCGCCGGCTAAGGTAGGCCTTAGCCGACGCTTTATTTCAAAGCGTCGGTTAAGGCACCAGCATCACGCCTTGATAATTCAAGGCACCACATGGTGCCTTGAATATTCAAGCCCTGATATTTTAAGGACTTTAGACGGTGCTTGGTTTTCAAGTGCTGTTCAAGGCTTAGTTTTAGACAGCATTTGGTAGTCAAGCGCTGTCTAACACCTTTTTTTTTAAAAAAAAATTGGTCATCATTTTTTTAGATTGAGAAGCTTTGGCGTTTTGAGAAAAAGCGCCATAGCTTCTATATTTTTTTTAAAAAAATTGGCTATCGTTTTTTTTAAATTGAGAAGCTTTGGCGTTTTGACAAAAAGCGACGTAGCTTCTCCCACTTTATAATTTAATTTTCATAACCCGCCGCTTTCATTTTCATTTTCATTTTCATCTTCCTGCTTTCTCTCTAGATCCCCCATTTCCCAAAACTCCGTTGCTGTAGAAAGCTTCCTCTCCCATGTGTTTTTTTCCTTGTTTCGGCCTCCTTTAGAAGCTCTCTAGCCTGTAAGTGTTTTTCTTTTTTCAACATTTGGTTCACGTTTTCCTTTAGCTAAAATCTGTCATGAATCTTATGTGTGCTCATAATTTTTTTCAGGTATTTAATTAAAGTATCAACTCTATCTTCTTTAACTTCTTATACATTGTAATTTTTTTAATTTTTGAGCTTATAAATATAATAATACTTAGTTTAATCCTCCGTAGAAATAATGTGTATGGTTATAGTTTAAGCAACTTAAATACTGGAGTTCTTTTATACTTGATACATGAAGACGCAATATTGCAAAAGATATGTGCTATGTTATTTCATTTTGCTGTGGATTTTGGATTGTAAATGAAGGTTTTTATTAGAAAAATAGAATAATTATGAAAAATTATTTTTTAAAAAAATAAAAGACTTCCTAAGGCGCTTCTCTAAGAAAGTGCTGTAGGAAGTCAAATAACTTCCTATGGCACTTCGCTGGAGAAGCGCTGTAGGAAGTGATATTTTTTTAAAAAAATATTAATCAAGCTATGGTGCTTCCATATATTCAAGAAGCACTGTAGCTTATTTTAACTGTGCTGGAAGTTACGGCACTTCCCAAGCGTCATATTATTCTTTAAGTTAAGCGCCACAACTTGTGTTTTTTGTAGTAGTATTCAATGGTTGGGAAAAGGTACAAGAGGAGGACTCAAGACAAGAGGTAGTGAACTTACCTTATTTGCATGTATTTGATAATTATACTTGTGTAGTGATGTATGCGATTGCTTTACTTGATTGTGTAGAGCATATTTGAATGATGAAGCATTATTCTGTTTATGTTATGACCATGAGTATAGTATGTGAAGCATTGTGCATGCAAAAATGTTATTATGGAGTATGCATCTAGTTAAAGCTAACATGTTATGCATATAGATATATCTTGCATGCATTATGGTAAGTGTTTACTACTGAGATACCCCCAAATCTCACCCTCCCCGAACCAACCATTTAGACAGGTGAAAGTGGAGAAGAGAACTGCATGAGAGGAATACAGTGGTGGAGCGAAGACAGGAAGATGTCTACATTTCATTGTAACAAGTTTAGACACCCTAGTAGCCTTGTGCAGCTACATTATTTGTAAGTATTATGTACAATCCCTATAGGGAATTCTTGTAATCAAGTACTTATTATCAGTATATTTATGCTATTCCTGTGTGCCTACTGAACTATACATTACTACTCTAGTTAATATCAGAATAAATAAGGGTGTTGACATTTCTCAATGTGCATAACATCAAGAAAATGTCTCACATCCAGGGTCTTCCAATAAGAAAAGTTAAAGAAAATGAACTTCTTCATCCACCAGCTTGTCCCAACATCCCTTACAAAAAGTTTGCCAAATAGACAATTTATATCTTTCACCTTTTTATATACCTGTTTACCGGTTAAAAGTTGAGGTGCCCTACCCTCTTCTAATTTCCCATTAAAATATTTGTTTCAATGATGGTAAGGATGCTCCTGAAGTAATCATCTTCGATATCCCGTATAGGAATTCTTTAT
Source organism: Inga laurina (assembly GCA_963855925.1). Lineage (NCBI taxonomy): Eukaryota > Viridiplantae > Streptophyta > Magnoliopsida > Fabales > Fabaceae > Inga > Inga laurina. The sequence goes on along the minus strand of OY979712.1, from coordinate 12,786,937 downwards.
GGCATGCTTCAATCTGATTGAATGTGTACCCTCTTCATAGATTAGACGTCCAAGTTGGTTTTTAATGCTGTATCCTGACAAATTACCATATGCAGGAAAGTCATTGATAGTGCCAAAGAGTATGGCTCTCAAGTTGAACGTTTCTTTCTTATGAACATCATACACTATGGCCCCATCATCCTACAAGCACTACAAGTCTTCGTTTAGTGGAGCCAGGTAGACATCTATGTTATTCCTGGGTTTCTTGGGCCCCAAGATTAGCATAGACAATAGGGAGTACTTGCGCTTCATGTAGAGCCATGGAGTAAGGTTATATATAAACAATATTACTGGCCATATGTTGTGTGTACTGCTTTGCATCCCAATCGGGTTTATTCCATTAGTAGCCAATGCAAGACGTAGGTTCCTATTATCTTTAGCGAATTTGGAGTCGTTCATATCAATCTTCTTCCATTCAACCATTTCTTCAGCGTGTCATTTGACCATGATGATGAGGAGAATATATGAAGATGGTAAGAAATCGTATGAAAATGATGAGTTTAAAAGTGAAGCGTGCGATAAAAGTTGAAGATTGAGGATTAGTCCGCGCAACTATGTTGTGTTCTTTTTCCTTGGCCATAAGTTTCATGACGACTATTTAGAAAGAACATAATCATTATTTATTTTCTAATAACCATGAGTCATGTTTTGTTTTTTTACAATACATTTAAAATGAAAAAACATAAAAAACAGAACAGTAGTGAGTAGCCTGATAATCTATCACTAGAGGAGTTGTCAGGATCATGGCCAATCCTATACTTATCAAGTATGAGAGACCTTCCTATTCATACTTGAGAGGTATAAAGAAAGCCTCCTCATGGCATGGTCAGTGATGAAAGAGGCAAGCTTCACCCAAGATGGGGGTGAATTGGGTGATGATTTTTGCACGTTACGGTAATATGTAGATAAATAAAGAGAGAGTAAATATGAGAGAATTGGCACACAGAGATTTATACTGGTTCGGCCTAACCTCAGGCCTATGTCCAGACCTTAGAGAACAACACCTCTTGAGATTTTCACTAATCCTCCAAGATTTAGTGGGCCCTCGAAACACCGCAGAACAATAACTGTCCTTACAAGGACTACGAACAGAAATATTTTAATACCTAGAATTTTCTCTCCCCCTTACAGCAAGTCTTACTAGTAGAGCAATCCTGAAGACCTTTCTTTCCTGCTTTTTATGCAAGTTTTATAAGCAACAACATTCTCTCCTGTTTACACCCCTATAAATCTTACGAATAGCAACGTTCTCTACTGGTAAGTCTTACGAGCAGAAAGTTTTACTAGGAATTCTCTTTACAGCTTCTCATAAGAAAATCTACCCTCTCAAGGTCCCTTTACCTTGAGATCAAAAGTACAATTAAAATTTGTTTGCAAAATCTCTCACAGAGTGGATATGATAATCACTGAAGTACGATATGAATACAAAGAGAAATATGAAATTAGAGACTCTTGTAAATATTCAACGTATGCTCTCGTTCTATGTTCTTGTATATCTTTCATCTATCTCTGATGCTATGTATTTATAGCTAATATGAGTTAGCCGTTGTAGAGTGCCTCATTGTGGAGCGGAGTGTTTTGTTATGAAACTAAATGCCACGTTGTGGAGTATTTGTGTTTTCAGACATTTGTTCATGGTGGGTTAACAGCATGTGGTGATAGTTGTCTGATATTCGGTGTGCAATGATTATGTTTGTCGCAATTGACCTTCTCATTTGAAACTGGAATCCAAACATTCATTGTCATATTTCACACTTGAAATATATGTTTGATATCATTTAGGTATAATAACAAGTGAAAGCATAATGAATAAATAACATTTAACCATATTTAAATTGTTCACTGTGACTCTATAATACATTATGCTTCTATGACTGATGAACTCGAGTTCTTGTGCTATACTCAAGTCCACACTCGAGTTTCAACTTCACACTCGAGTTCTCTTTAATATTTGCATGGCAGTACAGAGTAATCTTGGTCACACTTTCAAGTGTTGGTGGCCATACTTGAATTTTTTATCAGCACTCGAGTGTACTTACCAAATTCCAGCTTCTAACTCTCTGTACTTGCCAGTGAATTTGAAAGTTTATTAATATAAAATCGAGTTCTAATTCCACACTCAAGTTCTTATGGCTATTGTCATTTTTTCAGGTTGTCTTTGCCAAGTACTTGCAAGAGTGAACTTGCACTTTCAAGAGTTTTCATGCAAAACTTGAGTTCTCAGGCTAATCAACACCTCTTCACATTGTTACTATAAAAAACTATTATGAGTGCACTGAAAGTGCGGCATTACACTCGAGTGGCTTACCCATACTCGAGTGCAACATTACATGTGAGATTGATGAAGATTTCTTTATTATGGTTCAGAATGCAAGTTGCAAAGGATGACTGGAAGTGTCGCTGGCAAGACTCGAGTGCTTGTTCAAAACTCAAGTGTTTGTTCAAAACTCGAGTGCACTTTCACAATTTTAGATTCTTGTTTCCTCTTGGGATAATACTTGCAAGAGTTCAGTTGCAAGACTCGAGTGAACATGTCACTAGAACTCGAGTTCTCCAGGCAGTTTCTGTTTCTGAGTTAGCCTTTGGATCAAAGTTGCACAAGTGAGCATCTAAACTCAAGTGCACCGGTGACCAGAACTAGAGTGTTGAGCCAGAACTCGAGTTTCCAAGATAGTTTATGTTTTGTCTTGACTCTCTATGAAACACTTTTCTGGGCACACTTTCTAAACTCGAGTTCTTTGGCACACAGAACTCGAGTACACCTTTAAAACTCAAGTGTATTAGTAAAATTCTAGTTTCTTCATTAGCTTCTGCATCAAACTTGCAAGATTGAGAACCAAACTCAAGTGTTGCAGCTTATAGAACTCGAGTACTTCTTCCAAACTCGAGTGCATCAGACATTTTCAATAGCAATTTTTTGTGAATTTTTGAAATGTATTTGATAATCAATTTGACTTAATGTCAACATCTTCAAAGCATGAATTCTTTACAAAACAATGTATTAACACTTTGTTATCATCAAAATGTGGATTCTAACAAGTTTGTTTTGCATGCCACAACATTGCCTCCAGTTGTGGAAGGATAGGATGTGGAAGCGGAGGAGGATGGGGAGGAGGAGGAGGAGGAGGAGGTGGCAGTGGAGGATGATGCTGAAAGCTTTCTAACAATTCTTCCGCACGATGTTTCATCTTTGCGATTGAGAGAACAAAGAGGAAGATGATGAAGAAATTGTAGGAAACACAAATGAAAATGGTAAGTTTAAATAGATGTCTGGAACTCTAGAAGGGACATAAAAAACCATTATTGCACTTGTTAATTGGAAATTGAACAAGACAAAATGAAAGAATGCCTAATTCTCCTAACAATCATTGGGTAATAAGGAGGCGCCTAGAGTCAGCACAGGGAAGAGGAAAAGTTTCAAAATCTTTAATTTACATTTATTAAGTTAGACCTGCTATGTATGGTACAAGAATACTTTACGGTTATTAATTAATAACTATGAAGTATGAAATTATTTTGTTTATAACTTATTTTTTAAAATATTTTAAAAATACAATAGTGGTGTCATCATCACCATTGCCGTCTTGACCTTTTGCATTCTAGTCATCATTCATGAATATCAGTTAGGAAACTAAAAGGCGATTCAATGATTATTCATATGCATTGATTGTATCATTTATTGTAACTTAGTGGTGACCTTGGGTGGTGAACCTTGGAGACCTATAAATAGAAGTATTGTGCAAGCATTGTAAACACACACAAGTGAATGAGAATTACCCCCCTCTTCCTCTTGAATTTCTCTTTTATCTCTTGCTCGCTTATCTCAGATATCTTTTATTTTCATAACAACCTTCTTATATTGGAAGTTTCCCTTTAATTCATATGATTTGACAAATGCCCAACAAAGGCATGGTTGGAATTAGCACTTTTTGTTAATTACATTAATCATTTAATACTACATAATTCAACAAATACTTTGACTTCTTTTGTGAACAATAGACCATGATATTTGTCAAAATGAATTTCGTCAAGGTGGCACCCAACCAGTAATTTAGCAGAGATCTTCAATTAGTGTACATGAGATGTTAACGGGACCTGTCATTTTCAGTGAGAATAATTGGTCGTTTTGACAATGGTATGATTTTGATCATCTGTTGCTTTGACCATGGTATGATTTTGATCATCTGTCGTTTTGAGAAAGCCACACTTTTTTGTTTGTTTTGAGTTATAACTTTTAAGAAATATTACAACTATTTAGATTTATATTAGATTAACTAATTTAAATTTAAATGTTATTTATTGAATTTCTAAATTAAATGTCATGCGAAATGGAAACAAATGTTTAACAGTTTAAGTACATTCTTAAATGAAGATAAAAATAAATCCAATTAAAATTTAAATAATATTGATGTGATTAGATCAATACTTAAATAACAGGCTTTTTCTTGATAATAATTATAGAATAACATGATCTTCTATATCACGAATATACTATATGATATGATATTGTGCAATAAATATACTTTATTTTATTTTATTTATTTACAATACAATTTGCAACGATTCATATCCGCACAGGTTACTATTAACTTAATAAAATTCATTAATTCATAGGGAATTATAATTTTTTTTAAAAAATAAATAAAGTCCTTAATTGTAACTCTTTCGTCGACACCATTAGATCACAATCTAACGATTAACCACCTTTAATTGAAGCTCAATCGTGGTAAATCTAAATTCTGAATTAATAGCTTAATAGCTTTTCCCACAAAAGTTAAAAAAAAGATATGTGTTATAAAAACAAGAAAGTATAAGAGATTGAGATGAAGGGAATGAAGAAATACAAGAGAAAAATAGAGAGCAAGGAGGGAGTGATTCTTATTCATTTGGATGCAAACAAAGTGTAGTACATAGTGCTCTATTTAATAGGCCCTCAACCACAACTAAGAGTTACACAAAGTAAATGGCAAACTTTAATCCTCATGAGTGCACACATTGTAACCTTTGAGTTATGTGCATGAAAACTCCTAAAGATCATTCATTGGAGAGGTTATAGGATGTAGAAAATGAAAGGTCAAGAGTTGGGAGCTCATGGACATCCACCTTAATTAGTATTTTACAACACTCCCCCTTGGATGTCCATAAAAAAAAAGTGTGCCTCATTAAAACCTTACTAGGAAAAACCCAATGGGATAAAAACCTAGTGAAGGAAAAAGAGTACACAATACAAATCGAAACTGCAGGTATTGGAATGCGTAGGCTTAAAGACATAAAGTGATGTTGTCATCAGGGGGAGCAAACATTGTGTACTCTTTTTCCTTCACTAGGTTTTTGTCCCAATGGGTTTTTCCTAGTAAGGTTTTAATGAGGCACAATATTTTTTTTTGGACATCCAAGGGGGAGTGTTGTAAAATACTAATTAAGGTGGATGTCCATGAGCTTTCAACTCTTGACCTTTCATTTGCTACATCCCATAACCTCTCCAATGAATGATCTTTAGGAGTTTTCATGCCCATAACTCAAAGGTTACAATATGTGCACTCATGAGGATTAAAGTTTGCCATTTACTTTGTGTAACTCTTAGTTGTGGATGAGGGCCTATAAATAGAGCACATCATAATAGATACAATATTAGCATAATACAAAAATATTCTCATAAAGTATAAGGTACTTCTGGACCATTAAATTCAATGTATATTTACAAGAAAATTCACCACGATAAAAATATGTGATTTTGAAATTATTGATGCATTTGATGACTTGATCTACAAGTCAAGTAAAATGTAAAATTATTCATTTTTCAATATATTTTTCAATCAATTATATATGCTTGAATTATTTTCAAACTCGCACAATATTTTATATATAGAATGATTTTCTTGTATATGCTTCTGGCATTTTAGATCCTTCAAAGACTCTCATGTAATATTCACTATCCATATGCATATGCTATATATAATGATATCTAATAGACGCATTATTTTGTTTGCATATACTGCCAAACTAATAATATAGATGTTTTCGTAATTGTGCTTTTTCAGGCGTTTTAGAAAAAAGTGATCAACTATAACCCCACCTATTTTTACCTCATAAACTCAATGGAATCATCAGAACATAGAAAATCTAGCCCTAACCCCTCCAAACAGAATTGGCTGAAATCCCAGGATTCTTCAGGGAAAATTTAGGCTTTCGAAATCTGACTCAGTAGACTTGCTCCTTTATACTCCTAATCACTATATTAACTATTTAATTACATTATAACTACTATTTGGACCCAATTTTGACAGCATAATTCCTAGAACACAAAACTCACAAGGTAGGTCGATTTCTTTGGTGAATTAGTACCTAATGTGTATAACACTACTTCTAAGCTTCTTTTTCATGTGTTTCAAGGTGTTGGAAGCTCAAAGTTGTGTGTTGGGAGCTAGGGATGTTCAGAAAAATTAGGAAAATCTAGAGGGAGCTTGAGTTAACTTCCGAAACTTCAATCTTTTGAATGTTCTGGCTGCTGTAGACAATTTAATCGGTGAAATTTTGTCAGATTGTCTTTGGTTTTAAATTTGGAAATTGAGATGGCCTAAGGGTTATGCTGCCAAAATTTAGTCTAAATGGTAGTTGTAGCCTAATAAAATAGTTAATATAGTGATTAGGAGTAGAAAGCAATATGGCTACAGAGTTAGAATCGAAAAACCCCAATTTTTCTTGGGGGATTGTGCAATTCGGCCAGGGGCAGAATGGGACTTAAAGTTGGATTTTCATTAATTTGATTATTCTATTGAGTTCAGGAGGAAAAATTAGGTGGGGTTATAGTTGGTCACTTTTTCGAAAAAGCCTGAAAAAGCATAATTACGAAAATGTCCTTGAAACCCTGAAATAGGGGTGCCAAGGGTAATTTTGTCTTTTGGTAGTGAATTTGGTAATTTCGAGTCCAAAAATGGATTCTTTAGGTGAAAATATGTCAAAATAACCCTAGTCAAAATTTCAGTAAAAGTACAGTTGGACTGGGTACAGCGGGGCCAGGTTTTGTCCCTAGGGTCATTTTAGTAAATTTTCATAATTGGCTCATATTACCACCAAAAATACTGTAGAAGTGTCTAAATGGTACATTTGGACTTGTAGGATTAAGTGGAGAGTCGAGCTGCAACGCGCTTTACGAGGTACGTAATTCAAGGTGGAAAAAGGTTTAAGATAGGGGATTTATCTTATTTGCATGTATTTGACCCATAATTGCCATACAAGGGGAGTAATTTTTTTAACCTATAAGCGTCAGGACCAAGCTCTCTACCACTGAGCTAAAAGCTTAATCTGGTAGCCAAGGCAATGAACTTAACCTTTAACCCATAAGCACCAGTACCAACGAGAGTCTATTGTCCTGTAAGGCAGGGGTGGTATATGCCCCTACAAGAGAGCAGCCCATACTACTCTCCCGACCCTTTGTTTTTCACCCACCCTTGGGATTGAACATGGGACCTTTGGCTCTGATACCATAAGCATAAGGACCAAGCTCTTTACTACTGAGCTAAAAGCTTAAGCTGGTAGCCAAGGTGAGGAAGTTAACATTTAACCCACGAGTAGCAGTACCAATGAGAGTCTGTTGTCCCGTAAGGTAGGGTTGGCACTTTCTTAGGCAAGCCCCAGACAATGTATTATACAGCTATGGCACTTTCCTAGTCAAACACTATAACTGTCACATGTATTTTTTTCTTCAAAAATTAGAAGTCTACTTTAGCGCTTGTTTAAAGAAGTGCCATAAGATTAGCGCCACTCAATCCATATTTTGTAGTAGTGTTAATTCTTATGGCCATATGTACAATGAGTACCTCTCCATAGGATACATCTATCGATATTGAACTGAGTCAGCTAGCTTTGTTTCATGAATAAGGTGGACTGTTAGGTGAACCATTATAGTGAAAAAGGATGGAGGAAATATTATCTCTAAATGACGAAGCGTAAGAATGATCTTGTGTTATAGTTGATCGAGCTCCTCAGCGATCAAAACCTTGGAACACAATTTCTGAAAGAAAGAACACAGCTCCATCAAAATGATAGATACATCAGGAGGTAGTGTACTTTTCATTGCCAATGAAAGTACTTGTTGCATCATGGCTGCACGCAAGTTGAACAGTGTCTTCTCATATGCGTCATATGTCTCAATGCTAACATTCCACAAGTCTAGCCATTCTTGAATACGCGGTTCGAGGTACACATCTATATGATTACCAGGTGCCTTTTTCCCTGGAGTGATCATAGATAAAATGAAGGAGCTCTGTTTCATATACATCCAAGGGGGCAAGTCATATGGAACTAAGACTACTGGCTAAATATTATAACTTGTGCTAATATTCTCAAATAGATTAAAACTGCCAGTCACTAAAGGAAGCAAAACATTTCTCGAGTCAGCCATGAAAGCTAGAAAGTCTAAGTCGAATGCTTTCCAAGCTTCTAATCTCATGGATGTCTTAACTTACCATCTTGATTCTTGTCAACTTTATGCCACCTCATGTGTGCTTAGCTGTTTTAAACAACATAAACAATCTTTGCAATTATGACTTTAAAGGAAAGTACCTGAGAATCTTTGCAAGTTTCTTTTTATGCTTTTCCCCCTTTATCTTGTATCTCGATGTGTGACATCACTTACAGGTCTCCCTGCTAGCACCTTTTCCCAAATATAACATACAATCGATGGGGCATACATTGATTTTTTAGTAGTTCAAGCCCAGTTTGTTAATAATTTTCTTTACCTGGTAGAATGTTGTGAGAATCTTCGCATTGAGAAATGCATCTTGTAATAATTCCAGTAACATTGACATTCCCTTATCAGTGATTCCACATAAGCACTTTAATCAAAAAATACAATTTTGAGTAATTTCCATAACCAGGATACAAAGGATGATCTGCTTCATCTACTAAGAAGAAAAAAATCTCGAGTTACTTCATTCCTCAAGAACACAGAGTCTGAACCTTCCACTTTGTTGAATTTTTCGTCATGAACTCCTAGGAAGAGCATCATATCTCATATTTGGTTTCTCACCATGAATTCCCCAAAATGTATACTCTTCTAGGAAAGGCTTTACAAATAAAAATGTTCCCAGACAACTTCTCCTATATGCCACTTCTTAAACTTGCATTTGGGACATAGGTTGAGGGACTTACCATTACAATTGGCATGAGAGGTTGCAAAACCCAAGAAATTGTTTATTCTTACCAAAAATGCTAGAGAATTTTGTGGTAACCTTTTCCATAACTTATCACTACAAAAAAAAGGTATTTTGTAGCGGTGGAATTGTAGCGGTTATATTAAACGGCTACAAATTATGGTATTTGTAGCGGTTCTTACCTAAACCGCTACAAATTTGTAGCGGCAAGATTATTTGTAGCGGTTTACTAAAAAAACCGCTACAAATTTGGCGCGAAATTCCCGCCAAAACTTGTAGCGGTTATTTTGTAGCAGTTAATGCACAAAAACCGCTACAAAATACCAACACAGGATTTTGTAGCGGTTATAGGGACAATAACCGCTACAAAATACCAAAGGTCATACGTTTGTAGCGGTTATTCCCCCTATAACCGCTACAGAATTTAAAGAGTCCAGACATTTGTAGCGGTTCTAAGCAATAACCGCTACAGAATTTCAAACATTGTGAACATTTGTAGCGGTTATTTTAAAACCGCTACAAATAATTAAATTTGTAGCGGTTAGAGTAGCGGTTATTTTAATAACCGCTACTAATATCTGGGCTATTTATACCCCCTCCTCCTTCATTTCTCCGTTTGCCCATTTTGTTTTCTGAGATTTCTCTGAGTGATTTCTTCGAGATTTGAGCGTTCAGACGTCTCTATAGGAGTTTTTGGTCAGTATTCCGCAGTATTCGCACTTGAGGTACGTATAAAACACGTATTTTTATTTATATTTGTATTTTTATTATATTTTTGCATAATAATGGACTAATATTTTTTTTTAAATTTGTACAGTTGATATGACTTCAGGACAGGATAAGGGGAAGGCCCCTCAGGTCCCCAGACCGACTTTACGGGGTGGTAGCAGCCGGGCAGGGGGCAGAGGGAGGGGGCAGCGCGGAGGCAGGGCTACCGCGGCATCTCAGCCCATCCCCCCACAAGTACCGCCGACGATCCCACAGGCGACGACCACACCAGAGGTGCCTGAGGTGGAGGGGCCAGAGATTAGCATTGAGGACTTCCTCAACGAGGAGGAGTTTGAGATCCCGCTTGGTGGGTTCAGGGAGATGGAGCAGTTCCTCGATCAGGAGGACGCTCGGGAGCAGAACAACCCACGAGGGTCGTCTTCACGGTCCACTGGGTTTGAGGTGCAGATCGAAGGTAAATTACTTTTTTAATTTAGTAAGTTATTTATTTAAATTTGAAATGTTAACTTTGAATTATAATTTATCTAACGTGCGGTCAACTGTGCAGATGAGCAGGGGAACGTGTTGACGAGGAGGCTGGATGTGACCGGTCTGAACAGCATGGACCGGTCCTTGCGAGTTATAGTGCCGTGGAACGAGGGCACTGACCAGCCGATCCACAATGGGGGTCACCTGCTCAACCGCTTCCTGAGCGACCTGGGATCGAATTGGATGCGGTTCCTCCTTCACTTCCCGACATGGAGGCACATTCCGAAGGGGCCGAAGGACCAGGCTTGGGAGGAGGTGGTTCAGGTAATTAAAACTATTTAATTAATATTTTTTTAATTAATTCTATTTAATTATTATTTTTTTTAAATTATGGTTTTTATAATTATTGATATTTAAATGTATTTTTTTTAGCTGCGGTTTGCTGTCCGGGCCAACCGGAAGAGGTACGCCCTCATGAAGATGGACGACGCCTGGAGGAACAGGAGGAACCGTCTCTTCCACAGTGTGGATGGGGACGGGATGATGCCTCTGGAGCAGCTGCAGGAGAGCGTCCCGGACGGCGTCCCGCCGAACGACTGGGCGCGTTTCGTCCAGTTCAGGAGGAGCCCTGAGGCGCAGGTAATGTATTTATTAGATTTTTGATATATAATTTTGTAATTGTTAAATATTAAATTATAATATCAATTTAATTTGTATTTAATTTTAAATTATAATACATTTAATTTTTTTTCCAGGAGCTTGCTCGGAGGAACGCCGAGATCCGGGCGCAGCAGACGATCCACCACACAGCAGGATCGAAGACCTTTGCTGTGACCTACAGCGAGCTGGTAACTTTTCAAGTGCTTCACTTACTTTTAGCTGATTATTTCATAATACTAATTGTTTTGTAATTGTTTCAGGAGACGAGGGCACAACAGGAGAACCGTCAAACGGACTATGCGGAGCTGTATGCCATCACACACAGACACCGTGACAGGACTGCGACCTCTCAGCAGGCAGAGGCGGCCATTGTAAGTAATTTTAGTATTATATTTTTCATAAAACCAAGTTAATAATGAAAAATGCTAATTATTAATTGTTTCATAAAATGGCAGGAGCGGATGCAGCTGTCGCAAGCTGAGCTGCGACAGACCTAGCCTGAGGAGTCACAGGGGTCAGTGGACCCGACGGCTCCTTTGAAGGCGGGTCTGGCTCAGGCTGAGCACCCCGGACGCATGCGGGGTATGGGGATAGGCGCCAGACCCAGCATGGTCTACGGCAGGAGCGCCGCCTCTGAGGCTGGCAGCTCTAGAGGGGTCAGACGTCGGAGGGACGAGTCTATTGACCAGCTGCGGTCAGATTTGGAGATGACGCAGCAGCAGATGGCGCAGCAGCAGCAGCAGATGCAGCAGATGCAGGCGCAGCAGCAGCAGCAGCTGCAGATGCACGCAGATATGATGTACGCTCAGCAGACGCAGTGGCGTGAGATCGCGAACACCATACTCGAGGGAGCATGGAGTCGCCTGTTCCCGGACGAGTAGCATCCAGCAGTTCCCCCTGTCCCTCGCTACGTCGTCCCGAGTACTACTCCTCCTCCTACTGCTCCTCCTCCTGCTGATGACGATGGTGCGGTTCACTCTGCGCAGCGGCCCAATCCAGCGGTATCTGAGGGAGCCCCACCTGAGGGAGCACCAGAGGATCAGCCCCCAGCTCCTTAGTTTAGGACATTTTCTTTTGTTTAAACATTTATAAATATTTATGAGTTTTTATTTCAGAATTTTCTTATTGTGTTTTATATAATTATATTTATATTATTAGATCGCGTTGAAATAATTTATGAATGATTTATATCTAAATTTAAAAAAAAATAAAGTATATCTATATTTGTAGCGGTTTTAACTTAAAACCGCTACAAATATGTATGTTTGTAGCGGTTATTAGTGTATAACCGCTACAAACATATATATTTGTAGCGGTTATAAACTAATAACCGCTACAAAGGTACATATCTCTATTTGTAGCGGTTTACCTTCAGAAACCGCTACAAATATGTATGTTTGTAGCGGTTATGTTATGTATAACCGCTATAAATTAGAAAAATATTTTTATATTTAATGTCCAACGGCTTTAATATTAGTAGCGGTTTTATTAGTGTATAACCGCTACAAATATACTTTTGTAGCGGTTATAAAATAATAACCGCTACACATATATATTTGTAGCGGTTTACCTTCAAAAACCGCTACAAATATGTACCTTTGTAGCGGTTATGCACTAATAACCACTACAAACACTCAAATCATTTGAATTTTGAAATTCCCCGCCTTTGTGCACATTTGTAGCGGTTATGTTATGTATAACCGCTACAAATTAGAAAAATATTTTTATATTTAATGTCCAACGGCTTTTTAATATTAGTAGCGGTTTTATATATATAACCGCTACTAAGACTCAACAAGTACATTTTGAATTTCCCACCAATTAAATTAACGGCTTGAATATTAGTAGCGGTTTTATATATATAACCGCTACTAATACTGAACAAGTACATTTTGAATATCCCAACAATTAACGGCTTGGATATTAGTAGCGGTTGTATATATATAACCGCTACAAAATTATAAACGTTGGAATTTCTGTAGCGGTTGGTGTAGCGGTTTGATAACCGCTACAAAATTATAAACGTTGGATTTTCAAAATATAAGGTTCTAAGAATTCGTCATTATCTTCTCACTCATCTTCTTCTCTATAATTTCTTCTCTCTCACTTGTAGCTATGGATAAATCATGGATCAGGTTGCCGCGCAATTCTCCTGAATATTTGTACGGATTAAACAGTTTCTTAGATTTCGCATTCACTCACGCCAGCTGTAACGGCAAGATCGTCTGTCCCTGTCGGAAACGCAAGTTCAAGAAGTGGCATGCATGAAATGTTGTGAAGGAACATTTGCTTGTGAAGCCTTTCCCTGAGGAGTATACGTTATGGGCAGTTCATGGTGAGAAGGCCGGCATTAGATATGACGAGGCTCTTCCTCGAAGTTCTCAAGTAGGCGTTCAAGTAGATGAAGATGATCCTGTGAATGATGCTGTGCGTGGCGCGTTTGGATTTCAAGGCGACAACTTCAACGAAGAAGTGCACGGCTCTGAGCCGGCTTTTATGGGGAATGAAGCAGCTCGGGATTTTTTCAGCTTGATGGATGAGATAGATCGTCCTTTATATCAAGGTTGTCGCAAATATTCTAAATTATCTTTCTTGATCAAATTGTATCATATCAAGTGCTTGTGTGGGATCACAGATAAGGGAATGTCGATGTTGCTCGACTTATTACAAGATGCATTCCCCGACGCCGAGATTCCCACAACCTTCTATGAGGCCAAGAAGATTATTAACAGGTTGGAGTTGAATTATCAGAAGATTGATGCGTGCCCAAATGATTGTATGCTGTATTGGGGAGACGATTCCAGCAGGGAGACGTGTAAGAGATGTCACACATCGAGGTACAAGACAATTCGGAAGGGGAAAAAGCAGAAGAAGAAACCTGCAAAGATTCTCATGTACTTCCCTTTGAAACCTCGTCTGCAAAGATTATTTATGTCGTCTAAAACTGCTGAGCACATGAGGTGGCATGCCGTTGATAAAAACGAAGACGGTAAATTAAGACATCCGCGGGATGCAGCTGCTTGGAAAACGTTTGACAACGACTTTCCAGATTTTGCGACTGACCCCAGAAATGTTCGGCTTGCGTTGGCGACCAACGGTTTCAATCCTTTCGGGAATCTTAGCACAAGTTACATCATTTGGCTAGTAGTCTTAGTTCCCTACAACTTACCCCCTGGATGTGTATGAAACAAAGCTCTTTCATTATGTCTATGATCATTCCAGGCAAAAAGGCACCGGGCAATGACATCGATGTGTATCTCCAACTGCTTATTGCGGAATTGCTTGACCTGTGGAATGTCGGCTTGGAGACGTACGACGCTCACAGCAAGACTTTGTTCAACATGCGTGCAGCCTTGATGTGGACGATCAGTGACTTTCCTGGCCTTGGCACATTATCTGGTTGGAATGTGCATACTGGGTCGGCGTGTCCAGCTTGCAATTTCGACTCTGACGCATTGCGCCTTCCCCACAGCCGAGAGTGGTGCTTTATGGGGCATCGGAGGTTTCTCGATGGAACGCATAAGTTCAGATTGCAACGGAATCGCTTCAATGGGAAACCAGAGCAAAGAGGACCACCTCAGACTTTGTCCGGTACAGATATCTTACAGCAGCTTGAGCATGTTGACTTCGAGTTTGGAAAAAGCGACGATTCAGCACAAACTCGCCAAAAGTCGCGCAGGACTTCGGCGCCTCAGCAGTGGAAGAAGATAAGTATTTTCTTCACGCTTCCGTATTGGAGATCTAATTTTCTTCGCCACAGTCTTGATGTAATGCACATTGAAAAGAATGTTTGCGACAATGTGCTGTATACGCTGCTTAACGAACCCGGCAAGACAAAAGATCACCTTCAAGCTAGGAAAGATTTACGTGACATGGGAGTTCGTGAAGACGCTTGGCCAAATGAGCATGACAGATTTACACCGGCAAAGTTTACCCTCACAAAACCGAACAAGGATGTGTTCCTCGTGACGTTGAAGAAATTAAAAGTTCCTGATGGGTATTCAAGCAACATTTCTCGATGTGTCGACTTGCAGGCTCGAAAGGTTGCTGGCCTGAAGAGTCACGACTCACATGTTCTTATGCAGCAGTTACTCCCTCTGGCTATAAAGAATACACTTCCTCCCGATGTTTCCATCGTTTTGGTGGAACTTTGTTCTTTCTTTCGGAAGTTGTGTTCTAAGGTTTTGATCGTTGAGGAGCTCGATCAGCTGCAGTCGAAAATCATTCTTACGCTTTGTCACTTGGAGATGATCTTTCCTCCGTCCTTTTTTACTGTGATGGTTCACCTCACAGTCCACCTCGTTCATGAAACAAAGCTCGCTGGACCAGTACAATATCGTTGGATGTATCCGATTGAGAGGTACTTATTTTAAATATGTGCTTTCATTTATTGTCCGTATTTAATGTTTGCTGGTCGTCCTTTTCATCATTTTATATCAATTTTCTCTTATGTACTTCGTAGGTTCCTTGGGAAATTAAAATCTTACGTGAGGAATAAGGCGTGGCCAGAAGGTTCTATAGCTGAAGGCTATATAGGGGATGAGGTGCTATATTTTTGCTCAAGGTATTTTGATGATCTTGAGACTGCTTTCAACCGCCCGCCTCGTGTTGACGATTGTCCGGAACCTGCGCCGACATCAGGAGAATTTATCCCTCGTGTTGGTAAACCAGTTGGAGCAACTGAGAACTTCAAACTAACGGCAACTGAGAAGTTCCAAGCACATAGACATGTCTTGATTAATTGCACTCAAGTTGAACCTTTTGTACGGTAAGAATTGTACACTCACATGTTATTCGATCTATATCTTTCGTAACATTTCTCACTTTCATTTCACTAACGCCTTTCCATTATTAATTGCAGGGAATTCAGAAGTCATGTGAAGCGTCAGCTCAGGATCCGTACACAGACATCCTCGGAAGTTGATAGGAGGGTCCACAGAGAATTCCCGAGCTGGTTTGCGCGCAGAATACTAAATGACCACAACCCACACTCATCAGATTTCAGAGCTCTCGCAATCGGCCCTCTTGATCATGCAAAACGGTTTACAGCATATAATGTCAATGGTTTTAAGTTTTGCAGGGTTTCACGGGATCAAGGATTGCAAACACAGAATTCGGGTGTTTATGGCACATTTGGGACAAGGAGTTATGCGAGCAGCAGTGACGCCAACATGCAGTTCGGAGACGTCCCTTACTATGGCAAGCTCCTTGATGTGGTCGAGCTTAATTATCAGGGCCGTTTTACCGTGACGCTGTTCAAGTGTTTGTGGGCAAATACCACTACTTCTCGGGGACTGACAACTGACGACCTAGGGATCACATCAGTCAATTTCTCACGGCCGATTCATACTGGTATTTCTCAAGATGATGAGCCGTATATTCTAGCTTCAGAGGCACATCAAGTTTATTATGTCGAGGACGAGAGGCATACGGATTGGCACATGGTCGTTCATTTAAAGCCAAGAGACCTTTACGACATGGGTGAAGGCGATAACATCGTCTACGAGAGTGAGCCATTTCAGCCAACTGATTTTGAAAACTACTTCCCTGAAGGCGATGACAATTTACCTCTACTGCGGTGAGTTTTTTAAGTCCACGTCATTTGAATTACATTTTTTAAATTTAATAATACATCAATAACAATAATTTTTCTACAAAATTTCTGTAGGGATGGCGACGATGAGTGATCAAATTTAAAAAAATGCAAAAAATTTCTAAAAATAAAATGTAAAAAAAAATTAAAAAAAAAAATTAAAATAATATTAGTTGCGGTTTTTTAACCGCTACTAATTAATAAATAACCGCTACTAAATAATAACCGCTACATTAACCGCTACAAATAGCACTACGAATAATAAACCGCTACAAAAATATACATAACCGCTACTAATTAATAACCGCTACATTAACCGCTACAAATAGTACGGGGATCCCTATAAATACCCTTACTACAACTCATTTCAAACACTCCCTAATTTCTTTTCACCTTACCTTTCTTTCATTTCCTCTCATTCACAACTTCTTTCGTATGAGTAGAGGAGCGGAATAATTTTATCAAATATGGTAACAAGATTTTTATTTTTTTTTAGAATACTTCTTTCCTTTCTATAAAATTTATTCTAATCATCTTTTTTTCTAGATATATCATAACTGTATCTCATTTTCATCTATTTTTCATACACAATTACATTATATTATAAAACATAATAATTCCTTATTACCTACCTATCCTTAATAATATTATTAATATAAATTTTATACTAATCCTATTCAATTACATTTTTCCTTTTTATTTATTAATAGTTAAACTATTGAAAATAAATTATTTAATATAATATTGAAAAAACAGAAAAATATTATTGTATTTTTTTAAAAAAATTTTTAAATATTTGTAGCGGTTATTAAACCGCTACTAAATAACGCTCCTTTTTACGACTCAATTTAAATTTTTTGGCGCTAAATTTGAATTTCATTAAATTAGTAGCGGTTTTGGAAAACCGCTACTAATTTCACGAAATTCAAAATTTGGAAAACCGCTACTAATTTCATGAGATTCAAAATTAGTAGCGGTTCGTTAACCGCTACAAAATAAAAAATTCTTTTTAGCTCTCAATATAATTTTTTATATTTGTAGCGGTTATATAACCGCTACAAATATCTCTGGGTGTTCTAGCGGTTTAAATGAACCGCTACAAAATATGTAGTGGTTATTGTTCATTGAGTAGCGGTTTTAAATAACCGCTACAAAACGGCTTGCAACGTACGATTTCGTAGCGGTTTAAATAACCGCTACTAACTTAGTTTGTAGCGGTTGGAACCGCTACTAATACTCATTTTTAACCGCTATTAAATCACGTTTTTTTTTGTAGTGTATCCATAGATAGTGTTTGTTACAAAACGTCAAAAATTAGTAAAGAAGATTAGTGAAGAGAGAATTTTGAGTTTTCCAAATGACATGTGCGTGGAGGATCAAAGTCAAGCATTTCCAAAGTTTGTCATTTTGTAGCAGTTTACAGATGGCTACAATGTTTAAACTTTGTAGTGGTTGAGAGCCCAAAATAGCTACAAACCTCATGACTATTGGTGCCCTTTCAATGTTTTGAATTTCAAAAAGTTTTCAGTTTGTAGTGGCTGAGAAGCCAACACTACTACAAACCTCATGACAGTTTGCGGCCTTCAATTTTTTGAATATCAAAATTTTTTTAGTTTGTAGAGATTGAGAGCCCAAAACCACTACAAACCTCATGACCATTGGTAAGCTTTCACTTTTTTGAATTTCAAAAAGTTTTCAGTTTGTAGCAATTGAGATCCTGAAACCGCTACAAATTTTATGACTGTTGGTTGGCTTTCACTTTTTTGAATTTCAAAAACTCTTCAGTTTGTAGCGGTTTTGTGCCCAAAACAGCTACAAATGTGTAGTGGTTTTGAGACTTCAACCGCTACGAAGTGCAATTTCTTTTTTTAAATACATGTTAATTTATAGAATGACAAGTTATATAATATATATATATATATATTAACACATATAACATAAATTGAAGCACTTATTACTTAAAGTCCAAATTAACATATTTTTTTAAAGTCAAGAAATTCAAATGCCAACATCACAAAACTGGAAAAAAAAATCTAAGAAGGCGGTTGATCATCACGGGTAGTAGAATTAATAACACAATCATCCTTGGTGTCACATGCTTGCTACTGATTATTAGAAGGCGGTTGGACGATGAATCGGGGAACTGACGAGACCACTGGAACCAGCTCTCCAAGTAACACAATCTCTTAGGACTTGGACAACATCATGTTCGTAATTTCCATCCACTAGGCCTGGAGCTGATAAAAGGCATCGGCCTAGGCCTGCATCCTCTCAGCCACCTTCGCCTTAATACTAGCCTTAGCCTTGGCAACCTCCTACGGAGCTCCTCAATCAATATCCTGCTCTGCATCCTGGTGTCGGAGATCCCTGCTCGAGAGGTCCTAATATCAAATGCACTACTCCTGCCATATACTATACTGGGCCTGGCGCCTATCCCCATACCCTTACAGTGTTTAGGGAACTCAATTGGTCCTACAATAGCTTTCAGAGGCATAGTGGGATCAATAATTGACCCTTAGGGATCCATGTCTGGGACTCTCAACTCATTCGTAGTCTGCTCAATCTACTCCTGTTGTATACATTTTATTAAACAATTATTAAGTAATTTATATAACTAAAAGAAATAAAATATATTTGAACAATTTATTTTCATTTCTTACAATGGCTTCCTCTGCCTGTTGAGAGGTTGCAGTATCGTCCCGGTGTCTGAGTATAAGTGAATAACTCCCTGTAGTGGATCTGACGGTTCTCCTGCTTTGCCTTTTTCTCCTAAAAAAGTTAAAACAATAAATTATGAGTGACCATATATTTTATAATATTAAACTACAATTAATTTAATGGTTAAGGTGCAAATTTAGCAATAAAGTTTTATTTGAGGGGCGTCTAGTACAAATAAGTTTTAGAAGGGGAAAAAATAACAATGAACAATTAAAAAGGGTGCAAATTTAACAAAACCGTTAAATTTGACATAATGTTATTAGGGGTTTTCTTCTCTTATAATTTAACGTTGTTTGGTCAAATTTAATAGTTTTGTTAAATTTGGACCCTTTTTAATTATTCATTGTTATTTTTGCCCCTTCCAAAATATTAATATTTCATTTTGTTATACTTTTTAATATTTCCTTATACCTGTCCAAATTGGCTCCTCTTGTACTAGACAAATCTTGCCCAGTCATTAGGTGGGACGCCGCCAGGTATGATCTCTATCAATAAATCAAGAGGCATCATCCCATCCTTATTCATAGAGTGGTAGAGACGATTTCTGTTGTTCCTTCACCCGTCCCCATCTTTAACCAGGCATACCACCTCCTCTCGTCTAGTACGGTAAACTTATCCTACATCGTAAAATTAAATACATCAATAATAATTAAATAAATTATAATTAAAAACATTTCATTAATTAAATATTTGATTCAATATATTAAATTAGTTACCTTCACAACCTCTCCTACGCGTCCTCCTTTAGCCTCTCAGGCACCTTCTTCCAGTCTTATAAGTGGATAGGGAACCGGAGCCAATTCCCACCCAGCTCATTCAGATAGTGATTGAATAGATGACCACCACTCTAAATCGATTGGTCCATAGCCTCGTTCAACGGATCTACTACATGTTGCCTCGAGCCAAGATTATTTAAACCAGCCATGTCCAGCCTCTTGTTTGGAATGTTCCCCTGCTCATCTACACAATCGATCACAAATTTTAATTAAATATAATTTCACATTTAATCCGCTTTAATTAAAATATTAACTTATTCAAATAATTACTTACCATGAACCTGCACATCAAATCCAGTCACCCCCGAAGGCGACGGTCGTGGATGATTCTAGTCCTTAGCCTCCTCGGCATCAAGGAACCGCTTTGCCTCGCTTAAGGGAATATTGATCTAAAAATCCTCCTCCTCGTAGTCGCTCACACTAATATCCTGTAACCCTGGTGGAATAGGCACCTCTGGTAGGGTCGTCTGGGGGGTCACT
Source organism: Inga laurina (assembly GCA_963855925.1). Classification (NCBI taxonomy): domain Eukaryota; kingdom Viridiplantae; phylum Streptophyta; class Magnoliopsida; order Fabales; family Fabaceae; genus Inga; species Inga laurina. The sequence goes on along the minus strand of OY979712.1, from coordinate 12,766,319 downwards.
TGTTTTGGTGGCACCTGTAAGGTCACCAGGGGGTTGTTTGGGGGCACGCCTGCTGTGGTAACCCTATGGGGTGCTCTTTGTCCTGACTATTAACCCCTTCTCGAGCCATCTAGGGGGTGCTTATCTACCTCCTTCCCTTTCCTCTTGTCTCTCCTGAAAGACATTTTAACTACAATTATTCCCTTTTCAAATTAATGCCCCTTTTTTTATATAAGAAAATTAATACAAATATAATTGATTATAGTTTCTTACTTGACCAATTAAAAATAAATTATAGTCACACCTAACCAATATTTATAAAGAATATATAATAATAATAATAATAACCAACACTATAAAGAAATAACATCACAATATTATAATAATATAATTACACATAACCCAATAGAATGAAAAAAAATCAATATCTTCTAAAACCTAATTAAAAACACATGGACAAAAAAGGTTAACAAACATATTATACATGGAAAAATAGGCTCAGAAACTCATAAATATTATAAAAACATATTTAAATAACAATAAAATTACTAAAAACAAATCTACTCAGCTCAAAAATGAAATGAAATAAGTAAATTTACGAACCTCGAGTGCCTAACTCCTTAAATCTTTTAGTAGAACCTCAGATCCAATGAAAACTTCCTCGAGCAAGCGTGGAAGGAATTTCCCAAAAGTGGTAAAATGAGGGGTGGTGGAGCTATATAACTGCAACATTTGTAGCAGTTTCCCCCTAAACCGCTACATCAACTACTACAAATCATAAAACCCTACATCAGTCAACATGACACTTTGTAGTAGTTGTCTGAAACCGCTACAAACATGCAACCATTTGCATTCTGTAGTGGTTATTGCCTCAAAAACCATTACAAATCACGACACAATTTGTAACGAACTGCAACCTTTTGTCTTCTGTAGCAGTTTTTCCTTTTCAATTCCTACAAATACACCACCACAAAATGAAGCCACCAAGTTGCTGCCATAGTGGTTATATGACTCAACCGCTACTAAGCCATTGCTAAAACTGTGGTGCCAGCTTGCTGCCAAGTTGGCCCCATATTTTGTAGTGGTTTATATGATCCAATCGCTATAAATTACTATAGCTTACCAGCGCTCCATTTGACATGAGTCATACCATTACATATGGTTATTTGTAGCGGTTTTTTGAAACCACTACTAAAAGGCTATTTTTTGTAGTGAGCTCAAGACCAAACAGATGACATTAGGCTTCACAAGTTTTTTTTTTTTTTTTGGGCCAAGATTGGACTTCACAAGTTGAATTAGAAGACAACGTTTACGCATTTCAATCCAAGAGTAAATGATCAAATACATATAGACACAAAAGAACATAGCCCAACTATGTGTTTCCAAGGATAGTCTTGGGCCCCATCCTGTTTGGCCCTTTTTTTTTGTTCAGCTCATATTTTTTCAGGACGGTCTTGTCCTGTCCGTGTATGACCAGGATCAGGATGGGCCAACGGCGACATGTCCGACAAGTAGAACCTTATTCTGGATCAATTTCTTGAAAAAAACGTCGCTGGAAGACCAAGTTTGTACGCTTGGGGGTATTAAGGGGGGAAAAGAAATAACAAGAAAGTAAAGGGGCCAAGATATCGGACGTATCGAGGGTGATCTCGTGTCTCGTCCCGACAGACTAGGACCAGGAAAGGTATACTATGAATTGCCCTAACTGGAGAGAGTAACAAATTATGAGCATGAGAGACTAATATTTGTAATTGAGAAAATTACAAGGATCCAATAAAAAACAACAAAAACCTAATTAAAAATAAAATCAAATTTTAGAAACTTGTATTATAACTTTTCTTATCTCTATATCTAAGAAAAAGACTTACAGCGTGTTTGGTTCTTATCTCTATATCTAAGAAAAAGACTTACAACGTGTTTTGGGGCATATAAACCCGATTTTTCTAGAAAAAAGTCCAAATGAAACTTGTTTTGTTTTTTTGATGTTTGGTGTAGCTTTTTAAAATTACATTACGGGTAGAATAAGTTACTTATTAAATAAGCTCCTCACTACAGCTTTTCTATTAAGTCATTTATTGTGTAAGTCGAGATAAAACTCCTCTCACATACTTACCTCGTATACCGTAAATCACGATTTATAAGCACTTATTATCTAAAAATAAATCGCTTATCCAAACATAAATCACATTACAAAAATTGACTTTTCTATTAAGTCATTTTTAATAAGTCAGAATCATAATAAATCATTTTTCGTACCGCTATCCCAAACACACACTTATTCAATAATATATAGCAATCTATGTGTACACACATAGAAAGCATCGCATCTCTATAATGAGGTTCTTATCATAATGGCTTTCTGGTGCGTGGAAGTGATGAGAAAAAAGAGATTAACGTACGTTCCATTATTTCATATATCATAAAGGTAGATGTTTTTAGCCGGACAATATTTAAAGTAGTTTAGGAAGTTATCGCAATGCAGGTAAGTTGTCAGCTATCACTGAAGATTTCTACATCACGCGTATCTGCTACAATCGATATGTAATTTCACAGTTTTACCCTTCATCATTAGGATTCCACACTTTACCTGCAGTTTTCGTTTTGGTCTTGATTCCTACCTTTCTAAACTAAAGTTTTTGATCCCTCTAATTTATTTCTATCCAAAACATTTTTTCTCTAATTAAATAAAAGTCTGGATCATTTTAACTCTTCAAGCACCAAAACCTATAGTTTAAAATTATAGAAAATAAAATTAAAATGAGAACAAACTAATGAACAAACATTGTATCCACTACTACAACAAATACTTTTCACGTCTGTTATTTTGGCCATTTTACATCCGCTCTTGGGGGACGTATGTACAATAGACGTAGTAAGTTTTCTTATTTACATCTGTTTTTTAACTGACGTTGGAAGTGTTCCACATCTATTTTCAGAAAAAAAAAAAAACCAGACATGGAAAGTGGTCCCAGTAGGTGTATATTTACTTAATATAAGAATTAGTTAACTAATTTGAGTAGATTAATACAATTAATTAATTTAATTATTCGTAACAAATATAAACTGATTTTCTTTAAGTATTGGTCTTTTTAATCATGACTACTCTGAATAAAAACCCTATTAATATGTGTAATCAATAAAAATACTTTAAAGAATAAATTACATATATTTGGAAGATAAAATTGATGGATCGGAGGTCTTATATTGAAGACCAGATCCAACTCCCAATTAGTTTCTACTTTAATTAAGGACCTGAGGTGATATTAGATAAAATTATATGTATACTTCGGGTAGGGTCAGACGGGTAGGGGTGCCCTGCTCGAAAATAAGAAGCCTATAACTTAGGCACTAAGCCAACAACCTGTTGATGAGAAGCATGCCATATCTACAATGAAGTTCTAATTGGTAGCAAGCGTAATTGCTTTATAGAGTGTGTGAATGTAATGAAAGAAGGTACATTCCATCATTTCATATATCGTAAGAGGAGATTCAGAAATTAGGGAAGCCAAAGAAAGTTGTTTGTTCTCACCTAATATTTCTGTGTTACGCGTATTTGAATTATTGAATTGAAAGGGATATGCTACGATGGTCTTTCACCGTTTTACCCTCCATTATTTGGGACTCCACAATTTGCCTCAACGTGTGCTCCACCACCACCACCACCATCAGGTTTAATATAATAAATCAATAATTGGTAGTTTGTATTCATTTTGGTTTCGATTCAGTTTCAAGACATAGACTTTAGTTTTTCAAGGGCGAAATGGTCCAAATCCTTATTAAACTATACTTGGACCAATGTTTTAAATAAAACGATACTTAAAGGATTAAAATTTATGGTTTGAAATTACTGGATCCAAAACTAAAACATGGGCAAATTATAAAAACTAACATTGCATTAACGATTATTATTATTTTAAATATTTTTTGTAATGTTTGGATGGATGAATTAAATCAAATGGAATTAATAGGAAAAAAATATTCTGTCCATAATTTTTTTAAAGAATTAAAATATTCTGTTAAGTTAAGAAAATAGTGTTGTGTTTCCTCCTTTTAAATAAACAATCCAAATAAATAAGAGATGAGTGAAATGAAAAATAATATTGACAGACGCAAATTTGTAATGTGGCATAACAGGCCGGTGAGCATCAATAGCCCGAAGCATATATAGCGGCTTCGGTTCAAAATATTTTTTTCATTCTTCCTCTGCATATTGATATAATAGTATTGAATATTAGATAAATATATCAGAAATAAAGTTTTATATATATTTAGTATTGCGTATTTGTTTATAATATTATTGTTGATTATTTTAATTTAATTCTTTTTGAAACAATCACTACAAAAAAAAAAAAGACTTTCGACGGTAACAAAAGAGTCGCTGTTGTTGTGACTGTCGTTGAAAGTTTTAACAACGACAAAAGAGAATATACTTTTAGTGACGACAGGTGACTTTCAACGACGACTTTTGTGTCGCCGCTGAAAGTGTCCATTTATATTTTAAGAAAAACAAAATTACGTCGGCGGTCAACAAACACTCGTCGCCAGTCATCCCGTCATCATTGGTCAACTGCTGTTGACATCATCACTAAGAACCATATGCCTTGTCCCTTACCTCCTCACCGCGCTCCATCTGTCGCCACCTCAGTTCTGTACCACCTCACCCTGCTCCATCTTTCGCCACCTTATTGCACCACATTTATGTGAAAATCAACTCATTTATAGTCCCTCTAAGGTTTGAACCCAAGACCACCTCTTTTTGTGTCTTTGCCTTTTACCGCTAAGTTAGAAAGAACCTATTGATTATAATTGCAAAATAATATATATATATATATATATGTATAATATATATATATATATATAAAACAACACAAACATAAATAAATATATATTATGAAGTATTACTTATTTTATTAAATATTATATTTATTTTTTATTTCAAATATTATATCTATATATTATTTATAATATATTAATATATGTAACAAATACATACATACATTAACGTGTGTGGGTGTATATACTGATATAATATTTTAAATTAACGTGTGTGTACATACATACATATATTAACATGTGTGTGTGTATATACTGATATAATATTTTAAATTAATTTTGAATAAATCAAAATAAAAATTTAATTAATATCCAATTACTAATTAAAATGTATTTATTTTTTATATTTATTTAACTTATTAAGTGTGTTTATATATAAATGAAATAATTAAAAAAAGAAAACCAAGTATAGGTCATACGTATTAATTGATACATTTATGAAATAATTTATTTTAAATAAAAGTGTCATTATATGTTATTAATCTATAAAGATATATTGATGGGAGTGTGGGGAATAATAAATCTTGAAGAATTTAACATATGATATGATAGGTTTACTTCTACGTTTGAAAGTTTAAACTTGACCTAAAATTCCTTGTTATCATATATATTTATGATATGAGTTAGCTATATGTCAGTTTTGTTCACTAATTTATATTTTTTTCCTTTGAATCTAATTGTTTTTCATCCATTCATCTTAATATGTAAGTGTGCAAGAGAAGAAAACTTATGTAGAGAGATCCCACACACATGCAAATGTATAATTATCTCATTTTTCTTTATTATAAATAACATATTTAGTGTCCTCAAATGTTAAAATTAAATTTAAACAAAAAATATAAAAAAAATAAAATTTGTCAATAATAAAAATATCCATAAAAAATATAAGCTAAAATTGACTTTCTAAAAGTCACCGCTGAAAATAGTCGCCGAAAGTCAGTTTTTTTTTTTAGTGAATCGTGGATCCAGTAGAAAAAACTGGCATTTTCTGTCCTCTTTTCTGATCACTAACGAGGTTTGTTGAAGGACACTCTTATTAGCTTGTATCAAGATGGTCATTTGTCTCTTTGGAAAGATGTTATAATTCTCATTAATGTTATATGGAGGAAGAGAAACATTGCCTTACATGAGAAGAGTATATCAAGCCCTCTCATTGTTGTGCAAGAGATCAATAGTATCATATCCTTCTCCGATCTAGCCTTCACTCATAACCAGGCTAATATCATTTGTGGCTCCAAATAATTCTGTGCTATCTCTGAATCCAGTCTTTAACAACACATATTGGTCTATTATACTTCATAAAATTAAAAATAGAAGATGCGTAACTCTATGTTATTCTTGTATATGTCTTCAAGGTCTATCTCTACAACACTTTAGTGGGTTCAAAGACAGAGGGAATCTTTTATTTAATTATAAGTGTCTCTGTTCCAGTCCTTCTTGCATCATTAAATCCTCTTTATTCTCTCATGGGACCTCATTGCTACAAATGTTGGTATCGGTCAAGCAATTTGCTCAATTGGCTAGTCATATAGAGCAGGAAATATTATCTTGGATGATATTTTGACTTTTATCTCTTTATTTACTAGATTAGATGTAGTAGTAGTTCATCATTCTTCAAAAGTATTTACTAATCTATTTTCTTTGTCGCATTTGATATTCCCTTTGTAATGTACTTAACTTTTGTTATTAATATCTTTTGGCCTTTTTATTAAAAAAAAACGAGGTTTGTTTGGAAAACTTCAGCTTCAATGCTTCAATCTCTCTGCCTTATCAATATAAGGGTGTGTTTGGTTCAGTTTATTGGGTAGAAATAAGCCCGTTTTTGGGCAATAAGCCCAAATAAAAACGTATTGTGTTTTTGCAGTGTTTGATTCCGCTTATTTTAATTGCATCACGGATAGAATAAACTACTTATTAAATAAGCTCCTCACGATTTATACTTACCTCGTATACCTAAATATTAGCTGACATATTAATAAAATTAAAAGATTTCATAAGATTAACTCTTTCATTATTTGTGAAATCTTAATTAAGGGATTTATTTTTTCAATAAAATAAAAATATAAAATACATAAGTAGCCAACTAGAATTAATATTAGCTGAGTTATTATATTTTAACAGGTCAAATCATAAATAAAGTAGCAAACCACGTCCACACAAGAATTTTTCTATATAATATTATATTTATATAATCATAGAAATCTTGTCGATATCTTTAATGATAAAATAACTCAAATATATTTTAAAATAATTGGGAAAATCCTAAATAACTACCATTTGAAAATACAAAACTATAAAAAGTCTATTAACACTTTAAAAAGATTTAAAGGTATCAAGTATCAAATTGAGTTTTTCAAGTTTTGACACATTTACCATTTTACCCATCAATTTTTTTTCTAAAATAATAGTGGTGTCCCAGTCGGCCGGCCATAGGAGTGGCGGCCTGCCAGCGGTGGTGCTCCGGCGGGGGCACCACTATTATTAAAAAAAAAATTGAGGGGTAAAATGGTAAATGTGTCAAAACTTGAAAAACTCAATTTGGTACTTAGTACCTTTAAGTCTTTTTAAAATGTTAATAGATTTTTTAGGGTTTTGTATTTTCAAATAGTATTTATTTAAGATTTTCCCAAAATAATTTGTCTCGAAAATTTTCAAACTGCCTCAAATATATTATTGTATTTCCTACTCGTGTGTGTGGATATATATATATATATATATTATATTTAATAGTTAATTATAACAAATGAGATTTAATCTCTCTAAAAATATCATGTGTTATAATAGATTATATATCAATTTATAAATTAGATAAATTAATTTAAAAAATGATAAATATGTGAAATAAAATGATTAGGATATTATTTTTTATACAAATTTGAATCTTATATATATATATATATATATGACCAACTCTAACCTCAACGACTCATATCAACTTTTATATTAGCATTTAGCAACTAGAGGTAGTATAATTTATTCTCTACCCCTTACCCTAGGTTGAAAGGCTTAACTGTATCCATGGAGCTATTTTCTTCTCTAGTGTTCTACATCTCTCTGTTTCTCTCCTTTAATAACACCTTCCTCCGTCAAGTGGTCTTCAATGACGGCTTGAAAGGCTACCGAGAACTGAAGCTTCCTGCCGGCGTCACAGGACCTGAAAGCTTAGCCTTCGACTGCAATGGCGATGCATACTCCGGAGTATCGGATGGTAGGATTCTCAGATGGAATCACACTCAGAATCAATGGCTTGAGTTTGCCGTCACCTCGCCGTACAGGCAACCTCTGATCTCTTCAACTTCTTATTCCGGATCTATCTTTTAGTAGTGTACACTCATTCATTGGTGCATTTGTTGCCACGTAATTATATATACATACATATAACAGTTATTAGAACATATATAGGAGAAAGTATAGTAAATAAAAGAGGTTTTAAATCATTAATCAGATTAGATGTCATTGCAACAACAATATCAGTATTAACTTTCCTTGCTTTTAGAAAGGCTGAGTTTTTTGGTTGAAATCCCTTTAGATGTTTGATTTTAGGGGAATTACAATAAGGTCCTAATGAGGAGACTTAATTACGAGTAAATCCCAATAACAATTGAAGAGCAGACAATGACAAATTATAGGATAAGAAATGATAACACTTCATTTGTTATTGGGACCTATCAGTAATTAAGTCCCTTACTTAGAACTACATTCTAATTCCCCCTAGATTTTATATCCTTTTTAATTTTTAGTTTCATTATTTGTATTTATTTTTTAATATATTGAAAAGAAAGATAGTGTATAGTGTGCTAAAAGAAAGATATCCATATATATTATAAAAATTTAAAGCTTTAATAACAAGCTTTATTACAGGGCCTTTTGTAATCTTCTCCACTTTGTTATTATTACAGACAAAATTTCTGATACATAGTTGTGCAAAAAAGAAAAACAAAGAGCTATCCATCTGAAATCTGGTAGCTCTTATTATCTCCATAATTTCTGATATATAATTGTGCTAAACTCGTTCCTCCAAAATTTATGTTTGGTTACAGAGATAGGAAATTTTGTGATGGGTCAACAGATCCAAGCAAGGAACCTATATGTGGGAGGCCATTGGGTCTCAAATTTGACAGCAAAATATGTAATCTGTACATAGCAGATGCATATTTTGGCCTCTTAATGGTGGGACCTAGCGGTGGTGTAGCTCAACAACTAGCCATTTCTGCTAACAATGATGCTTCTCCATTCAAATTCCTCAATGCCTTAGACATTGATGACCAATCTGGTGTGGTTTATTTCTCAGATAGCAGCACCGTATACCGTAGAAGGTATTCTTGTTTTTTATGATGTATTTAAACTTCGCACAACCATGTGTCTGTGTATAAAATAAGGAAAATTAATCTTTTTTTACGCTATAGTCTTGAGTTAGTTGTAACTCAATTCCTAAATTTTGACTTGATGTAATTCAGTTCCTAAATTTTGATTTAGTGCAAGTCGGTTATTATAGTTTTTATTTGATCATAGCTCAGTCCTTGAACTTTAACTCAATATAACTCAATATCTATAGTTTTAACATTTAAAATATTAGTGTTTACATTTTACTCCCTCCGGTCCTTATCTAAGACATATTTACTTAATTTGATTAGATTAAGGAAGTTAGTTGAATTAGCTAATATGACATGTATTTCTTAAAACACACTAGTCATCTTTATTAATTCTTTTACTCCCCCTCTTTCTTGATTATTATTAAGAGAACATTAATAGAGGTAAATTAGGAAAAAATTGATAAATATGAAAATTACGTCTTATATTTTGGATTAAGATTAACTTTCCAAATATGTCCTATATTAAGGATTGGAGGGAGTAAAACATAAAATTATATATTTTATAAAAGTTAAAGACTAAAGTTTTGTATACCAAAAAAAAAAAAAAACTAAAATTTTAAATTATTAGAACTATAGGGATTGAATTATAGTAAGTTTAACGTTTAGGGATTGTGTTTCAAGCGAGTGTCAAAACTATAAGGATGGAGAGATACATCAAGTCAAAATTTAGAAACTAAGTTATAATTGAGTCAACTATAAAAACTAGGAATTACTATGAGATCTCAATGAAGAGACTTATTATTAATAAATCTCAATGACAAGTGATGTATTTGTCATTTCTTACATTGGAATTTGTCATTGCATTCTCTTTTGTTATTATTGGGACCTCATAGTAATTCCCCCGATATTAATTTTCCTCTGTGTGTCAGATTTTTAATTTATCATCATTATGAGGCGAAATGAATGAAAAGCCAATAATTTTGTGTGTTTGTGAAAGGGAATGGCCAAAGATAGTGGTGACAGGAGATAGAACAGGAAGATTACTTAAATATGAGCCAAGAAGCAAGAAAGTGGAGGTGTTGGTGCAAGGCTTAGCATTCCCAAATGGGTTGGCTCTAAGTCAAGATGGTTCGTTTCTTCTGCTAGCAGAATCAAGTTCAGGCAAGATTTACAAGGTGTGGCTTAAAGGGAGCAAGGCATATACTTTAGAGCTTCTTGTACAACTTAAGAGAGGCCCAGATAACATCAAGAGAAACAAAAAGGGAGATAATTTTTGGGTTGGACTATACAGTGGAAGAACAACGTGTAAAAATGTAGATTATTATGAAAGTTTGCATGATAATGAATGGTGGAAATTACAAGAAGACCCTGTGGGAGTGAAGTTTGATGGCAAAGGAAAGACTCTGGAGATTTTGGATGGAAGAGGAGGTCAAGAGCTTGAATCTGTGAGTGAAGTGGCAGAACATGATGGGAGACTGTGGGTTGGGTCTGTTGTTAAAGATTATGTTGCTGTAGTTAAGTTGTAGCTTTACACACACACAAACATACATGTGTATGTGAGTGAAATTAGTTCTATGAGTGGGGATGGGAGTTTATGAAAAGTAGGTAAGCCAATTTAAATACTAAAAAATAGTTAATTAGTGATGGAATTTTGTCACTAATTAATTAGTGATGGTCTATTTGAGTACAAAATCGTAGTACAATTCATTCACTAAATTTCTTTGCCAATCCACTGTTTTTTTAGTGATGTTTCAACAATGGACGTTAATTATAGGGAAGAAGGCAATTTTTTTTTTGTACAACTACGGTTTCATTTTATATATTTATATTTATAATAATATAAAATATTCAATTTGAATTATCTGTCTTTTTAATCTAAGGATGGATATGAGATTATGAAGGGAAAAAAAAAGTGAAAGAAGAGAAGGAGAGGATTTGGAGCAGGGAGCAATCTACATTTCGATTTAGGTTGATAAGAGGGATCTAACCTAATAGTATCAAATATTATATAATGATTTTTTTGGACAAAGGATATCATATAATAATAAAAGTCTACAATATGAATTATTTAATTCGCATTTTAACTTTAATAATATTATCTTTATAATAATTGGATTGTTCATAATTATGGACAATGCCATTTATGCCTTGGGAGATACATAGCATACACTCCTATTAATTTTAATCATTTTTTTTAGGGTTTGTTTGGTTCAACAGAGGGGAGGGATTTTAATGGAGGGAAGAGGAAGGGAGGGGAGGGGAGGGGAGGAATTTTAATATTACTTTGCTTGGAGTGATGAGGGGGGAGAGGAGGAGAGGGATTTTAATGTTACATTGTTTGGTTGATAAGGGGAGGGGAGGTCAAATATTTTCATGTAGACAACTTTATTCTTATTTTATATAAGTCATTTCTTGAATTTTGTAGAATGTTTAATAATTATATAAAATTATAATTTTATAATTATTAAATTGAATAATTATAACTTTCATAGGCATAATAGTCACATCATGCTAAAATATTAAAGTGAGGATGAGAATGAGGAAGAAAGTCATAAGAGTATCATAGGAATATTAAAAAGTTTCATGGATATAATAGTCACACTATGCTAAAATATTACCCCTCTTCTCCAAATCCCCTCATTTTGGGAGGGGAGGGTTATGGGAGGGGATTTCAAAAAATTTTTCCTCTCTTTCTGAAATTTTTATGTTGCCAAGCAAAGGAAGTGGAGCAAAATCTCTCCCATCCCCTCCCCTCCCCTCCAACCAAAAGTCCTGGGGAGTTTAACGAGTCTATGTAATAATGCAGGCCCTTAAGGTCGACAAAATTTTTGTTAATTGGGTCTTCTGAGCCATCGCTTTGTTACTTTATTTGAACAATGATATTTTAAAAAAAATTGAAATAGTCAATATGGAAATTGAAAGCAACAAATCACCTAACTCTATTGAAAAGCACATTGCAGCCATAATGACGCTATAACAAATTGATTAAATCACAATCTTTAACAAAACTAATAATTAAATACCATCTATCTATCTAAGGCCGGCGTGAGTAAATAGATGTTAAAAAAAATATAAAGATCCAGTTATACAATATTAGACTACAATTAATGAACTAAATTAGGTGAAATATGACAAAATCATCCGCTATCTGAAATCACATTGAATTTCGACTAATTTGAATTGTAATCGATCTAGGACCTAAATTTCTTTTTCTTAAACTTGTATTCTGTTTTAGGTACAATGAAAACCAATTATAACAAAAACATAACTAATGTTTTTCAGTCAAACATAGTATTTAATCAACTGCCTACACATACATAGATCATCCATGACATGTGAAAGAGCACTGGATCATTGTACTTGAGATTTTTTTTTTTTTTTTGCCAGCATTTGACTTGAGAATTGGCATCTACTTCAATATAAATGTGGATAATTAGGCACGACATCATTTGGCTTCAATTAAATTTTTCACAGCGGGAAGTTAATTCCTTTAACACAACTTGAGCTTTAAACACAATTTGTGAACAATTTATACATAAATACGCTTCATTTGGGGGTGATCTCTCCATCACTATTACCCATTAAGCCTTCTTCTTACCCAAATTTCTTTTTTACTTCTGTTACTCTTATTTGCAGAAACCTTCACCTTTGCTTCTGGTGAACTGATCTTCAAGGATAACTTGAAAAACTCCACTGTACTCAAACTTCCCAGCGCTTCAGGCCCCGAAAGCTTCGCCTTTGACTGTAATGGTGAAGGGCCATACACTGGTATATCAGATGGTAGAATTCTCAAATGGCAAGGAACTCATAAAGATGGGTTGAGTTTGCTATCACCTCACCAAATAGGCAAGATCTTAACTTTAGAATATAAAGCTATTAATAAAATCTTGAGTTAAAAATGATCCTTATGTGGATCATCTCTATAGAGGGTGAGCCTTGGAGTAATGGTAAATATTGTTACTATGTGATCTAGAGGTCATCGGTTCAAATTCTAGAAACAGTCTTTCCATTTGCGGGAATAAGACTACATGCATCTGACCCTCCCCAAATTACATTTGGTGAAACAGATTAATCCACCTGGTGGAAGTCACCAGGTGGAAGCCTTATGCACTGGGGGCCTCCCTTGTTGTTGATCATCTATATACATATTATTGCGTGTAGGAACCTCATAATTATATTGGTTTTGGGTCGTTTATGTGGAAGTATGTGTTTCTTTGTTTGAAATCATAGCCTTCTCTACCAAATTATTTTCAAATGTTTGATAATAGGGATAGGAAACTATGTGATGGAACAACAGATTCAAACAAGGGGCCTACTTGTGGGAGGCCACTGGGACTCAAATTTAACAGGAAAACATGTAATCTTTATATAGCCGATGCATATTTTGGCCTCCTAATGGTTGGACCTAGTGGTGGTGTAGCCAAACAATTAGCTATTTCTGCTTATAAAGGTGGTTCTCCCTTCAAACTTCTCAATGCCTTAGATGTTGATGACCAAACTGGTGCGGTTTATTTCTCAGATAGCAGCACGGTACATCAATTAAGGTATACTTCTTTGTTTCAAGTCTTGAACCTTTAGAACCATATGATATTAGTCCTGCACATCAACGATAGCCTCACAAGTAAATTGGGATTTATAAGTTCAAAAGCTCTCATTTCCATATGTTAACCTAATTAATATAATCATTTAGATTAATTAGTTTCATATTTGAGATAGGGAAGTTAAAACATTGATATCCTAGAAAGGAGATAAAACAGGAAGATCGCTGAAATTTGATTAAAGTTGAGATCTTGCTCCAAGGCTTGGCATTTGCAAATGGTGTGTCTGTGAACAAGGATGGCTCATTCCTTCTGGTAGCAGAATTTAATTCAAGAAAGATCAACAAGTTCTGGCTCAAAGGTTTACACTTCAGAACTCTTTGTAACACTTGGAAGGTCACCAGATAACATCAAGAGAGACAAAAATGCAGATTTTTGGGTGGGTATGAATAGTAATAGAACATCAACATCAACATCTGAAAATCCTAATAATAAAACAAGTTTAGGAGATGACCCTGTGGGAGTGAAGTTTGATGAGAAGGGAAAAACTTTGGTGGTTTTGGATGGAAAAGGAGGTTCACTGCTTGAGTCTGTGAGCGAAGTGGAAGAACATTATGGGAAATTACGGATTGCGTCTCCTACCAAACCCTATGTTGTTGTAGTTGAGGAATAACTTTAAATCATGAATATATAATATTACATTTCTACTCTTAACATAAGATCTAGTTTGTAGTTCAAATTAAACTACAAACTAGATTTTATATTAAAGACCAGAGATAGTATTTCTTGAATTTCTTTGAATCCAATAAATGTTCACCTTAAACTTGCATTCATAGATGTTTGCTAATAATTTCTGTTATTGTACTAATTGGGAATTGTCTACTTAACTACATTCTTTAATTTAGTCAAAATTTGGGTCTTGTTCGCTGAGTTTTGTTTGAGCTACATGTTTTTTTTTTTTTTTTGCCCATTACCTTCATAAGTAATAGTAGGGAAAATTTCAGTCAATCCCATTTTAACCATTTTATTTCAAAACGGCCCCAAACTTTTTAAAACCTCACCATCAAGTTGTTAAAAACTAGACTCGGTACTAAAGTGGTTGAGACTTAAGAGTTAAGACTGTGTGTTAAAAGTTAATGGGTCATATTATAGTCAAATTGGGCCTAGTATAATTTAAAATAAATTAATTTAAAGTATTGATATTTATCTTTTTTATACTAAATTAATTTATCTAACTTATTAACTAATATATAATCAAATAATACATAATATATGTTATGATTAACTAGCTTATTTAGCTTCCCCAATCTCTCCAAAAGAAGTCAATTTATGTCTTATACTACGGACAAGAGGAGTATGTAATATTGACCATATATATACATATTGCCTGTAGAAAGCTCATAACCGTATTAGGTTTGTTGAAATATGTCTAGTCCACCCTTGGTGGATCAGGTCTAAGCCCAATTCAGTTGGCGCTATTACAAAATTATGAAAAAGTTTGGGTTTGAAATAGGAGTTTTATCCTTATTATTTGAAATTCAAATCTGTAACTTCCAGTACGTGAAATATGGGAGTGATAGATTGTGGCAGTCAGTTATTTTTTGATTCTTAGAAAAACTTTCAAAAAAACCTCTCTCATGGTTCCTCTCCATCCATATGGTGAATCTACCGTATAATGTGATCAGAGTCCGAATCGGTGCTTCGATCTCGTGTGGGTACTCAGTGAGTCAATCGGATTCTAAGTACGCCCAAAATCCTTTAGTGGTGTCAGAGCCTAGTTTTGTCTTGAGGCTAATTTTTTCTGTTGTGTTTCATATATTGTTGTCTGTATATCCTTGGCATGAAACAGTTAAATGCTTTTCTGATTTACCGATTATACTATTGTCCCTGTTTCGGTTTTTTGTTTCTGTTTCTGTAAATGATTTGCTTTTTATTTACTCAAGCAAATTAAAGCTTTTGGTTTTAAAAGCCATAAAACTAAAAGACTGAGATAGATAAACAACCGGAAGCCAAAACCGAATTTGAGGATATTCTTTTTTTTTTTGAGATCGGATCATTGGAGAAATGAAGTTTTAAGTCATGAAACTTGTGTATTCGTTTAAATAACAGGGAGACAGAGAACAAACTCAAAAATAAATTGAAACACGACTGAAAACTCCTACTGAGAACCGAAAAATTTGATGTTCCAAAACTTCAAGTTTGGTCACTAGAAAACTATTATTCTAGGGTATGAAACCCATCCCATTGTGTAGCCCTTTAAAAATGAAGAAAACGACACCAAGAACGCTCAAAACGAACGTTGGACAGCAAAGTTATGGAGGAGAGAAGGTGCTGGGTCCGACGGACCCAACCCGTACTGTAACCGGGTCGAACGTGACCCGGCTGGAGGTTGAAGATAACCTCCAATTCCAAAATGGTGTCATTTTGACATTTTAAAAAAAAAAAAAAGATCGGGTCAGCGGGTCGGATCCCAACTCGATCCAAAAAAAAAAGAGGATTGGGCCGAAGTTGGCCCAAACCAAACAAAAAAAACAGATCGACGGTAGTGGACTCGGGCTTAGGTCGGGTAATGGGTTTACCCGATCCACAAAAAAATAATAAATACAAAAAATAAAAAAATTGGAGAAAAGTGCCACGTGGCACATGTGGGGCCATTCGATTACCTAATGCCATGTGGCAGACCACATCTGAAAGCTCTCGGCGTGTGGAATGTGGATTACCGGTGCATGTCACATTTTAGAACGTTTGTGGCAGTGTGTGCAGATTCTAAGAGTGTGACAATCTGGTTTCTTTCGATATTTCTAGAATTTCCTCTTCCTCCTCCTTCTAGGGGCACGTGAAGGTGCGTTTGAGGTTCGATTGAGATGCGCTTTGTTTCTAAAAATCCCTAAATTCAAGATCTTCATTTTGGTATATGTTTGAAATTTTTTGGAGTATATTTGGATCTGTTTAAGAGGCATTTAGTGCTATTTTAATTATTTTTTATGAGTTTAAAAGTCCTAAAATATTTTTAATAATTCATATTAACTTTATTTGAGACAAATATGAACTTGAAGAGTTCAAAAAGCACTAAACCAAAAGATTTTATTCTTTTGGATAATTACTATATTAAAAAACACTTCCCTAAGTATGAACCACCTTTGTAGTGGATTTGAAAAGGTGAAAATTATTTGTTGCTGTCTCTAAATAATGATCCAGGTCTAAATTACTTAGAGTAATATGAGCCTCTAAGTGATAGATGAAAGAGAGATTTGCTTGTTTAAATTTGAGCTTTGAAACATAACCTAGAAGGAGAAGATTCTAAAGAGAGTTAAGAGGAAAATGATTCAAATTAAGGTTCATTAGAACTTAAAATTGAATGAGAGGTGTAACCAAAAAGAAATCCGGGAGATAAACCTAAAGTAAAACCTAAATCTGTTGAATCTTAAGAAGTTAAATGCCAAGATATTCATATAAGTAGAAACCTCATGAAGGTGAAAGTGAGGATTTAATAATAAAGAGATAGTATCAAATCACAATGAAAGGGAACCTCAAAATGGAGAAACTTCCCAAAACCAGATTCAGGAACGTGATGCACCTAAAAAAGGTAGAGCCCACTTCATGAGTGAGAATGAGCTTGGAGCCTAGTCCAACCACCAACATTAGAAACCATAAAAGACTAAGAGCAAATATGTAATGTTTATAGGATGAAACAATACAAATTGCATAAGACATTTGAAACATCTTCTCAATGAAATACGGAAACTCTGGAAGATGATTAAAACAACATGGGACATAAAATTCTTGAAGTCTTAGAAAACAATGGTTATTGTGAACCTTATCAATTTGGGTTTGAGAAATAAATAAAATTCTCCCCTTGAAGATTTGTTTGGCTGAAGATTAAGAATAAAGAAATGAGATGAATATGAAACCAACGAAAACTATTGAATTGTCCCAAAATTCCTTGATAATAAGACATTATCAATATAATAATGCTCTAAGAGACATGAAGAAGTAAATGTCCAACACTCTTTTGTGAGTGGAAGCTCTTGAAAAATGAGACTTCTAAGAGAATCATATGCTCCATCTAAGTGGGAGCTAGTTTCATATGCTTTATAAAAGAGGGAGCTTTTGGAAATTGAGCCTTCTGAAAGTCATAATTGAGCATATTTTGTGAAGTACTTGTATGAAATTTTGATAGATAATAGTAGCATTGTTGGAATCTATGTGATGGGAGGTACAAACATATTCTCCTGATCATAAACGTAATGGTGTTATTACCTTTCTAGTCAAGAATAATATAAGTATATGACATTGTATACCTCAATGTGCTATAAAAAGACATTCTTGATTCAAATCAATTGTGAATAACCTTATGAGTAGAATGATTTAAGTGAGTAAGCCAAGGAAGGCTACTAAGAACAAGAATGTTAATTAATAAGCTAAATGGGAACAATTGTGATATCTTACATTGAAAAGTTTCATATAAATAAAAGATGTTGTAAAGCCATTAACTTGGGTCAAATAGCACTAAAGCTGAGAATTTGCTCAGTAAATAGAGGTTATGAGATCAACATTGCCATGACAAGGAAAACTTCATAATATTAATGCCCTGTGTATGCTATACTTGACAAATGCATATGCAAATATGAAAGAAATCCAACAGCAATGCCATGTGAATTACATTCAAAGATAATCTCTTAAGGTACTTTAATCACCTCTTAAGAGACAATAACTATATGAGATAACCAATTTAACAAGGAAACTGAGAGAAGCTGAACATGTATTGTTTAACGAACAAGTTCAGCTTGTTCGTCAAGACGCTCCTTTCTAGGTGGGAGCTCACGAAAGTTAGTATGACCCATAGAAAGAATATTATTACTTGTAATGATGTATTGAAGTACTTGGGGCTTAGAAATGAATGTCTAGAGATTTACGAGTCCTTTAAACAAGCTTACCCCATAGGAGAGGCCAAGTCCTCCACACTTTAAACCTAATATTAGAGAAGGGTAAGAGATTCTAGAAAAGAGATAGAAGGATGACCCTAAGTTCAAAAAAGGATAAGAATTTCTCTCAACAGAAGGCTAACTTAAGTGAGGTTAAATGAAAGGCATAAGCACCTATAAGTCCAATTAATGTAATGGAACGACCTTAATTCTCTGTGAAGTGCTTTATGCACTGGTTCAAATGAGATTAAGTTGTTGTCTCATGCCGTCAAGATTATGGGTTCAACTGATTTAAACTTTCATGATTTTGTGACACGTATATAGTTCTGATTCAGTTTTCCTTTCATGAGATTTCTTTGATTTGAGCATTGTTGGTGACTCTCTATGCTTAGTTGCTTTACCACTCTTTGTAATTCAAGTATTGCTTTGATTACATGTTATGCTTGACAAGGACATAGGAATTACTACCAAAATTAGCATAATGAGAATTATTAAGTTTAATTTCCTATTTGGAGATGTCCTTGTGATAGTCTAGTAAGTAAAGCAACACGAAAAGATTTATAGTAAAGGGAAAATGACCGTATTTCCATTGTAATTATTCCACTATGATAAATTTGGTACTGAGTATGAGGGCAAGGCATAGAGCTTAACATTATATAACGCTTGTTGAGAATTATTCACAATATGATCGTACATGTTTAATTCCATGTAAGTTTGAAATTTAAGTATTTTGGACTGTAAATTGATAAGTTGTGAAGTCAATTGAATCAATTAAATAAGTTTTTGAAATCCTATGTATGAACTAATCAAGGATGTGAATGATCAAATGAGCTCTATGACAGAAGAAAGATCGTTAGATAGCTAACTATCTGATGCACTCCACCACCATATGGAGTTTGTTGAAAAGTGTAATGAAACATTATGAGACATGGTTTGATGGTTTAAGCTAGCCCACCAAATGTGAGTGGGAGAGTATAGGGGTTTGCTTTTGGTGGATTAGTACACATTTGTTTTCATCAAGCGTGTGTGGTATTGAACTTAACCATGTGTCTTCTAAAGTGGTTACTTCTACACTCTATGAATTATGGTCAAGTGTGAATTGGATTTGACTTTCTGCATACCATAAGAGTGCAAACCATAAGGGTTAGTTGTACATTCCTATTATGATTGTAAGTAGGAGCTCATTAGAGTGATGTACTCATTTTTTCATAAGTGAAAAGATGGAATTGTGACTGAAAAGAATTAAAATCTACCACATTTATTATGCATAAGTTTCCAAATAAGGGTGAAAATGATGACTATGTGTCTCTTTACGAGACACATAGACAAGGCAGTACAAAACCAGCCAGTGATTCTCAATCATCTATGTGAGTGGGAGCTTAGAATGGTCAATAAAGAGACCTAAACATGAGAAGTAGGAAGCTCCGACAAAAAGGTGTAATTGAGAAAGGAGTTCATGGCTGTTCTAGAAGATAAAGTCGAGTTTTGTACAAGATTCCTGCTAAGGCAAAATGGAAGAAAGTAATGGAAGTGATGATTCATTGAAAAAGAATCATGGTTAAGAATTAGCAAATACAAGACTCATTTGATTGCAAAGGGGCGAGTATAACAGGAAGGCTTTCATCTTACCTATTGTGCATTTTAATCAGACTTATTCTGGCAACAGTTTATGTTTAAATTTTGATATACATCAAAAGAATGTGAAACCTACCCCTTTAAGTGGTGATATGTGTTAGAACCGGCTATCACCCAAGAGGGGGGGTGAATTTGGTGTATAATAAAAACTTAAAAACTTTAGAAATCTTTTCGTATCTTAACGAAAGCGGTAAGTATGAAGGTTTATAAATCAACAGTCAGATTAAATAATATATGTTGGAAATATAAGAGCTTAGGGAAGAGAATATGCAAACTATGATTTATCCTGGTTCGGTCCAATATGTGATGGCCTACGTCCAGTCCCCAGGCTCCTCCTGAGATTTTCAAATCCACTATCTTCTTGTTTAATCCGGGCACAAGAAAAGCCTTTACAATCCCACAAGTTTAACCGGGTACTTGTGAAACCTTTTACAAATCTCTTACTGAAATACTCCCCCTTACGGCAAGTCTTACGAGCAGAGCAATCCCGAAGATCTTCCTCTCCTACTTACTCATGCAAGTCTTACGAGCAGCAACGTTCTCTCCTGCTTACACCCCTATAAGTCTTATGAACAACAACGTTCTTTACTGCTTGCACCTTGTAAGTTTTACGAGCAGAATGTCTTACTGGCAATTCTCTCTACAGCTTCCCCCCGTAAGGAAATCAACCCTCTCAAGGTCCCTCTATCTTGAGATCAACTCAGAAATATAGATGAAAGTGTTTACAGACTCTCTCACAGAGTAGATATAATACTCACTGAAGTACAATACAAATAATCACTCTCTCAATGATAAGTAATATAGAAACTGGAAAATAGAGTGTTTGGGTAGAAGCAGAGGATTCATATTTCTATCATTTTTCTCGTAGTTGCTCGCTGTCTCCATTACCCATCGACGTTGAATGCTCTCTCATTTATAGTTGATGAAGATGATGACCGTTGTGAGCATTCATCCGTTGGAGTCATTTTGACCGTTGAGCATATTTGAAAAATGAGCTACCATGAGATTTTCGTCGCAAAGCAGAGCATAACGTTGAGGAGCGGTATGTCTCATTATGAGCTGTACATCATGTTATGGAGCGGGATGGATACGTTTGAGTTTCCAGACAATCTCTCATGGTGGGTTAGTTGCTTGTCATGGTTAGTAGCCGCCATTCGGTGTGTAATGATGTTGCCCGCCACACTTGACTCTTTCATTTGAATCTGTAATCTCACCGTTAAATTTCTTGTTTCACACTGCAAAATGCTTAATCACTAATATGATGAAGTATTAGTATGGGTATGTTGGATCATTGGTCAAAAGATGAATTTTTGGCTTCTGTGCTCATCACGTTGAGTGAAGATATTTGCCATACGTGACCTCCGTTCTTGAAGATGCAATCCAAATATTTAATCTCCATGTTTGAGGTGATTGTTGTGAGGCTCTGTTTCGTTTTTGGATTCTACCAAGTTCTCACTCGAGTGCAGTATGGCTCACTCGAGTGCATTTGATATTTTCACGTTCTAGCTTCCTCTCGGGAAAACAGTTGCTGCTCTTCACTCGCTAGTGCTCGAGTGCAATTCTGGACATCACTCGAGTGCAACACGTCCTGCTCGAGTGCGCCTCTTGTTTTCACGTACATGCTTCTTCTCGGGTTAACACTTTCATGTCAACACTTGCATGTGCTTGAGTGTAAAATAGTCTAATGCTCAAGTGTGGATCCTAGTGCTCGAGTGTTGTAAATTTCTTCACGATTCAGCTGCTTTTGGATATCACTCGCACGACATTTTTCAAGAGTGCGTTTTTTCACTCGTGAGTGATGTGGGGCCACATTAGAAAAAATTTATTTATTTGATTCTAATGATGTATCATAAGAAAGCTCTTGCCATGGAAAGCCCTTTGAGTCTAGTTTCATATGGCACTGGTCTTGTCTCAATCCGATGTGTCGTTTTTGAGTTATGCTCAAAATACCGAACCTGTGTTGAAAAGTGACGGTGATTTCACTGTCAACTTCCATGGATCATATCTCCTTCATTTGAGCTTCTTTCAATGTGATCTTGGTGTACGTTTTACGTGTTGTGAGTCTTCTTTCATATGCCACCGGTTTTGGGTCAATCCGATGTGTGGTTTGAGAGATATGGCCAAAACTACCGGACCTCTGTCAGGCTGAACGTAAAATAGAACTGAACAGAGTACTCCAACACAGCCCAACACTCGAGTGTGTTCTTGCTTCACTCGAGTGCTACAGTGCTGCACTTGCTACAGTGAATTTACACTTCCTCTTTGCACCTCGAGCACTACAGTGATTTTGCATGCTACAGTATCTGCATGCTACAGTGTCTCACTCGAGCACTACGTTTCCTCACTCGAGTGATTGCTACAGTACTACAGCTACAGTACCAAACAGTGCCAACTGCTACAGTGCCAAACAGTGCCTCAAATTTCTGAAATCTCCAAAATTTCTTCTAATAACTTGAATCTTGATATTCTCATAAGATCTTACAAGTTCTTCTTTCTTCCATATCTTTCTTCTTGATTTTCCTCTTGATAATAATTCTCCATAATCCGAGTAGGCAGCTTCTTGACTATCTTCAGTTTCTTTATTCTTCTTCCTTTTGTTCATTCTTATCAATTCAATAACTTCTTTGTATATTTGATAATTTTGTCTCCTCATTCTTCCTCCATAATTCAACTTAATTAATCTACAAGATATTTCACATTAAACACAGTAATTAGTCAAAGAAATACATTATATAAACTTTTTGCTTTGCTCTTATCATTTCACATCTATATTTGACATCATCAAAACTAATCATATCTAACAATATGGATAACAAAATCCATTTGCAATGACAATAAGATTTCATTAGAAGTGATATTTGAGATTTCATAAAGGGAGAACGTCATGCTTTTTGTAGAGATCCTTTAAGGATTGAAGCAATCATTCATACATTAATGCATAAGGTTTCGTAAGAACGATAACCTAATATAGTTTTTTCAAATGGTTGAAGAGAACCATTGATAATTAATTTTTGATATTATCCTTTTAAACGGATAATATACTATTGACCAGAAATAGTTTGAATCTAGTAGTACATGTTAAAGAATGATACTCATAAATTTTAAAAAGAAACACATGAGTGAAGCAATACATATTCTTGGACTTGAGATCCAATGAGATAGCTTAAGGAAAATCCTCTCTGTAACAAGATAATTATATTAGGAGATCCTTGAGCAATTTCTATATGAGTTAATTTAAACCTATGGATACCTTAGTGGCTTCAATAATGATTTTTGAGTCTTGATTTTGCCCCTGAACTAAATCAACATAAAAAATGGAAAAAGGTTTCTATACAAATGCTGTTGGTAGTCTTATGTACGCAATGATGCGTACAAGACCAGACATCTATTTTGTGATAAGCTTGTATGTTGGTACTAGTCTAACCATTGTGAGAGATATGGAATGTCTTCACAAAAGGTCTTGAGATACTTTTCAGGGCATATAATGATCATGCGCATATTAATGTACTATATCAGTACATGTGGCTATATGGCTGATGATGTTTGGGAAAACATTTATGATTTGAAAGTGAGAATTTAAATCTAATGTTAATGTATTTTGAAAATACTCTAGTCATTACCTAAGTAAAAGAACCTAAATATTATATCAAGACTAAACACGAAGATGTGATTCTTGTTAGAAACACTAAAGCATATAAAGTTGTTGTTAAACAACACATTCCTATGCAAAGTCCCATAACTAGGGGTGTTCATCAATTTCCCGTCCCGATCCCGAGCAAATCGGGACGGGATTTTCCCGTCCCGAAAATTTCGGGATCGGAAATGTGATTTCGGGATCGGGATCGGGATCGGGAATGGGACTTCCCGATCCCGACTTTTTCCCGATCCCGAAAATATATCTATACACATATATTTTTTAAAAAAATATTTAAGAAAATAAGACTAAATGTAAAATAAAATGTGAAAATCCCTAACACTTTTAAGATAATATCTATTCTTTTAGTTTATTTAGTTAATTTAATTTATTATTTATTAAATAGTTCTAATTTTTTGTTCTTGTTTTTATTCTTTTTACAGCTGAATCGACAACTTTAAGCATGTATTGGACTAATTATATATTTATATTAGACTTATTTGATACAATATAATATTAAACAAATTATATATTTATAGTAGACTAAAGGAAACACAACAAAAAATTTAATATAGAGATTTTTTTTAAAAAAAAAAGCAAATCCGGGATCGGGAATGAAAATCATTCCCGAACCCTTCTCGGGATCGGGATCGGGAATGGCATTTCCCGATCCCGATCCCGAACACCCCTACCCCTAACTAAGAATATGGTCAAGGAAATACATGAAAAGCATAATGAGTTCTTTGGCGCGCATAGGAAGTAAAGTATAAATACTTTATTATAGTTTTACATGTATATGCGATAGTATAAATGTCTAGTATGTCGTGTAGGTTGATGTGGTTGGCTTTCTCACACAAGTGACCACTTTGGACACTTTGAAGAAGTGTGCAAAGGTGAGACATATGTGTTCACCAGTAAAGTAGTGAGAGAACTGATATGGTAGAGAAGAAACACAAACCTAAATGTGACCTCGATTTAGTAGTGTATTTAGTCAGGATGAGATTCGAAATTACAAATATAGATCAATTCATGGATACCCACATCCATGATACCTATAGCTAGATAACAAATTCTTCAAATTGACGTCATGTGGGTAAAGCTAAAGAATTTTGGTTTAAATACTGTGCATGTCTAAACTTAGGTCTGTATGGTGTTAATGGTAAGATTAAAACGACATATGCTCGTATAGTATAAGAGTAACACTGTAGCATACAATTCATACCGCATGTGCTAGAGAACGCCAAACGGGAAGTAAGTGACCAGATCCTTACTTCATTGTTGTGTGAGTCCCAGAAAGGTTAACCCTTTCAAGATGTCCTCTGACTTTGACAATACTATGGAGATATGTTTCGAAGTCTGCTACTTTAGCATTTTTCCTATGATCATAATCGATATGATCTAAAGGCATTATGTTAGGAAAGCGGTTGATTCATATTGAAATGATATATGGGCGAGAGGAATATTACCTAGAATATACACATTTATGCTTATGTCTGAGACCGGTCCCTTATGATGTTACTTGGGGTAATTTTATAAGTGTAGACACTATGCATATGAGAAAGGAAATCTAAGTTTTATCTTGACTCAAGGGAAATTAGATTGGCCATGAAGAAAGTGTATATGGGTTAAAATCTAGGACATTAGAGGCATTATATTAATATGATCAAGCTGTACTACTGGGTTGTTTTTTGTTGGTCTTTGGAAAGGGATTCCTAATACAAGACCCCCAAATGAGACGTCATGCCCACATGGTTACGGCAGATCACCTAGTATGACAAAATGATGGAAGAGAAAGAGATATGACCCATAATATTTGATCTACCAAGTGTGAGTGGGAGATATTGGAATATGTCTGGTCCACCCTTGGTGGATCAGGCCCAAGCCCAATTCAGTTGGGGCTATTATAAAATTATGAAAAAGTTTGGGTTTGAATAAGGAGTTTTATCCTTATGATTTGAAATTCAAATATGTAACTTCTTGTACGTGAAATATGAGAGTGATAGATTGTGGCAGTTAGTTTTTTTATTCTTAGAAAAACTTCCAAAAAAACCTCTCTCATAGTTCCTCTTCATCCGTATGGTGAATCTACCGTATAACATGATCAGAGTCCAAATCGGTGCTCCATCTTGTGTGGGTACTTAGTGAGTCAATCGGATTCCAAGTACACTCGAAATCCTTTAGGCTCAATTGTGTAGAGGTATGTGATTCTTGGTTTGAAATCTTAGCCTTTTCTGCCTAAGTATTTTCAAATGTTTGGTTATAGGGATAGGAAACTATGTGATGGATTAACAGATCGAACCAAGGAGTCTACTTATGGGAGGCCATTGGGACTCATATTTTATAGAAAAACATGTAATCTTTACATAACAGATGCATACTTTGGCCTCCTCAGAGTTGGACCTAATGGTAGTGTGGCCAAACAACTAGCCATTTTTGCTAATAATGATTCTTCTCCCTTCAAATTCCTCAATGGCTTAGATGTTGATTACCAAATTGGTGTGGTTTATTTCTCGAAAAGTAGCACTGCATACTAAAGAAGGTATTTTTCTTCTACTTATGACTTGAACCTTCATAGTTATATTATATGAGTCCCTTATCACTATGTGAGGGAGCCTCACAGGTAAAGCGATATTTTTAAGTTTAAAGAAGTCCTCTTTTCATTAGGTCAATCCATCTTTTTTTGATATTATAGTCCGGTATTCGGTTTGGGGTTCATAGTTGGTCTTCCCAACACTAATGTCTCTTCTGTTAGATCTCATGTTTTGATGATAACAAAAGAATGGTTTGAAAAGGAAATGTTTAATAATCAAGCTTGAACTAAGTACTGACAGGAATAAGCTTTACTTGAGGTAAGCATGGAAGTAATGAAGAGAGGCCAAGAGATAAAGCTGAGAAACTTGATCAGAAGCAAGTTTTCTAAGGCATTACTCGAGGCGGTACTCGAGTAATGAGACAAAACTTGAAGTAATCAAAGACAACTTCCAGTAACCAGGCAACGTTACTCGAGGAGCTACTCGAGTAACAGTGTAAAAGTTTTCAGGATGCCATTGATACTCGAGGAGCTACTCGAGTAACCCTGTTTCTAAAAATGTGCAGCTCTCAGCATTTAGTACTACTGCAACATTACTCGATGAGCGACTCGAGTAACCATGTGAAAAACTTCCAGTTGCCTTCAGGTTGCCAACGATACTCGAGGAGCTACTCGAGTAACTCTGTTTCTGAAAAGATGGAGCTCTCGGCACTTTGTACCACTGCAACATTACTCGAGTAGGTACTCGAGTAACGCACTAAGGTAAGCAAAAACTTGAAGGTGGTACCCGATTAACTTGATCTCTCTTTATTTCATGTTCCTCGAGTCCTTACTCCAGTATGCATATATTTAAGTAGATTCCTCGAGTAAGTACCTGAGTATGCAGAATATTTTCAAAGACAACTTCAAGTCTTTACCTGGGTAAGTCATTGACAAAAAGCACAGTTACTCGAGGTGGTACCCGAGTAACCTATGGAACAATGAGTGCATTACTCGAGTACGTACTCGAGTAATGAGGTAAGTGCTCTCGGCATTGAAATCCTGCAACATTACCCGAGTAGAGCATCGAGTAACCAAAAGTTTATTTCAAGTTTTACTCGAGTTGGTACCCGAGTAACTCATAAAGTTGTGAGTGCATTACTCGAGTAGGTACCCGAGTAAACATGTATTTCCAAAGGTTTGAAAATTGGTTATTCCAGGCACTACCCGAGTAATCTTATGTTTATTCATTAACCTGCAATTGATCAAAGATTTCCCGAGGTTACTCGAGTAGGTACTCGAGTAACATTCAAGCAATACTCGAGGAGATACTCGAGTAAGCTTACCCAGAAATTTTGAAATCATTCAAACGTTCATAGATTTGTTTCCTATATGATTAATCTTTCATTGTATTAGTATTCTTAGTCTATTTACAGATAAACAATGAAGAAAACACTTCAAGAGATTGAAGTCAAAAGAAACGTTCAAATGCCAACCACCGCCAACGGATATTTTTCAAAAACTTGAAAAGTCAACAGTGGCTGCGCACTCTCCAACGGACGAAAGAAAATGTTCCAACGGTCATCACCAACATATCTATATATATGGGAACATCCAAACAGAGAAATAACAACAAGCACACACACAAATGTATTATCAAGTTTATTGCTCTGTTTTCACGTTGAAATTATATTTCTATGCTTCAGTGATTCTTATTCACTCTGTAAGAGAGATATTTCATTCAAACTCAATATTTGTTATTGAGGTAACTTAAGGTTGTGGAACCTTGAGTTGGGATTGAATTACAACTTGTAAGGGGGAGCGAGTGTCCAGGTATAGGAACTTGCTTGTACTGAGGTGCTAAGAACCCACTGAATCTTGGAAGTTATAGTAAAACTCTCAGAGAAGATCTGAGGACTGGACGTAGGTCAAAGTGGTTGTGACCGAACCAGTATAACTCCCGGTGCACACTTCGGTGATATTTCTCCTTACTCATTATTGTTTTAATTCCTCTGATAAAGTTTTATATTTCCGACGAAATTTTAGTATCACCCAATTCACCCCCCCTCTTGGGTGAAACGCTTGTTCTAACATTTGGTATCAGAGCGTAGGTCTTCTTGTTAAGGTATAACAACCTAAGAAGGATCCAATGGCAAGCATGGGTGAAGGAATTCTTCCCGACGGAGCATCCATCACTAGACCTCCCGGTTTCAGTGGAGAACACTTTTCCTTTTGGAAAGCAAAATTCAGAGTGTTCGTGATGGCTACCGAATATGGGCTATGGGATGTAATTGAGAGTGGAAATTATCAACCTACAAAGATTGTAGATTCTCAGAAAATTCCAAAGACGCCAGCGGAATATGATGAGAATGACAAGAAACTTATCACTCTCAACAGCAAGGCAATTCTGATGTTACAAAGTGCCTTAAGCCAAAGTGAATACTTCAGAATCTGCACACTTCCAACAGCAAAGGAAATGTGGGAAGCTCTGGAAATAGCTCATGAAGGAACTTCGGGAATAAAGGAGAATCGCATCAACACCTTGGTCACTGAATTCGATCTACTTCGAATGAAATCAGGTGAATCAATTTCTGAATTTGAACTTAGATATACTCATCTTGTTAATCAACTTGCAGCACTTGGGAAATCTTATGATCAACATACCCAAGTACGAAAGATTTTGAATATTCTTTCTAAAGAGTGGGAGGCCAAAGTCACTGCGATAGAAGAAGCAAAAGGAGAATCAATGAGATCAGTTGCTTCTCTATTTAGAAGTCTTTCTGAATATGAAAGCAAACTAAAGTTCAAACGGGAACTAGATGACATTGGTGACAAGAAAAAGAAAGGTCTAGCACTAAAAGCAAAAGAAGAAAATCAAGATGAGAATGAAGAGTTCGACGATGACGAAATGGGTCTAATCATAAAACGATTCAGAAAGTTCTACAAGAAAGGACAAGGATTCAAACACTTTCAAAAAGGTGGAACTAGCAACAAAGATCACATCATTTGCTACGAATGTGGAAAACCAGGACATATCAAATCAGAATGTCCAGAACTGAATCAAAAGAGCAAAGAAAAGAGAAAAGGCAAATTCTTCAACAAAAAGAAGGCCTTCGTATCCGCTATATGGGGTGATAGCTCTTCTGACGAAGAAAGTGATGAGGAAGAAGTAGCTAACATATGCCTTGTTGCTCAAGAAGAAACAGAAAGAGAGGTAAATGATTCTGAACCTACCTATGATGAATTACTTTCCGAATATAATGCTTTGCATTCTGAATTCATCAAAGTAGTTAAAGAATTGATTGTTTACAAAAAGAAAAACAAAGCTCTTGAAACTGAACTTAAAGAAAAGGATTGTGAAAATTGTTCATCTCTGAAAAAGAAAAACATTGATCTTACAAAAACTCTTGAAAAATTTACACAAGGTAGTGAGATGCTAAATGTTATTTTAAAAGCTCAACGATTTGTAAATGATCGATCTGGAATTGGATACGATCCAAAGTCAGATAAAAGGAAAGGTAGAAAGAAAGCAGGGGGTAAGTCATATTTGAATTATTTCCAGCATTCTGTGCATACATCAAATCCTTTTGCATTTTGTAACTACTGTAATAGAAAAGGCCATTATACTTCTTCATGCATTCATAAGAAGAAAGGAACGATAGGAACCTACAAATGGGTACCTAAAGGTTCATATATCCAGAAAATTATTTGTACTAATCCAAAAGGACCCAAAAAGATGTGGGTACCTAAGACCTAGTCATTCGATTGCAGGAATGTCTCAAAGCATCCAAAAATAACAAGTGGTACATTGATAGTGGATGCTCTAGACATATAACCGGTGATTTCGAAAGTTTTACCAAATTGCAACCTAAAGAAGGTGGAGAGGTAAAATTTGGAGGAAATCAAACCGGAAGAATAGCAGGAATTGGTGAAATCAAAAATGACAAAGGAATACAAGTCAAAGATGTATATTATGTTGAAGGCTTGTGTCATAATTTGCTGAGCGTAAGTCAAAGTGCAGATAAAGACAACTGGGTAATATTTGACTCAGAAGAATGCTTAATTATCAACAAGAATGACTTACAACTTGATAAGAAGAATATCAAGGCTAAGCTCAGAGCAAAAAGGGAAGGTAACTGTTATACTCTAGATATTAGTAGAAATGAATCTGAAAATTGTTTCCTGAGTAATACTGATGAAAGTTGGTTATGGCATAAGAGATTGGCTCATGTTAATATGCATCAATTAGGCAAACTACTCAAAAAGGATTTAGTTCTTGGATTGCCCAAAGTGACTTTCAAAAATGATTTGATTTGTGATGCATGTCAAAAGGGTAAACAAACTAAATCATCTTTTAAATTGAAAAATGAGATTTCAACAAATAGACCACTACAACTATTGCATATGGACTTAGTTGGTCCAGCAAGAGTAAAGAGTCTTGGTGGCAACTTATATTCATTGGTCATTGTTGATGATTTCTCTAGATTTACATGGGTTATCTTTCTATCATCAAAAGATGAAACTTTTGAAGAATTTATTGTTTTTGCTAAGAAAGTGCAAAATGAGAAAGGTATGTCCATTACAGGTA
Source organism: Inga laurina (assembly GCA_963855925.1). Classification (NCBI taxonomy): domain Eukaryota; kingdom Viridiplantae; phylum Streptophyta; class Magnoliopsida; order Fabales; family Fabaceae; genus Inga; species Inga laurina. Next base: position 12,735,365 of record OY979712.1, on the reverse strand, counting down.
TTAGGACCGACCATGGCGGAGAATTTGAAAATCAAGCATTTGAAGAGTATTGTGACACTAATGGGATTGATCACAATTTCTCTGCTCCAAGGACGCCTCAACAAAATGGAGTTGTAGAACGCAAGAATAGAGTGCTTACAGAAATGGCTAGAGCAATGTTGAATGAAAAGAACGTGTCTCAAGTATTTTGGGCTGATGCTATGTGTACAGCATGCTACATTTCAAATAGAGCCTATATCAGAACAAAACTTGGTAAGACACCATACGAGTTGTACAAAGGAAGAAAGCCAAACATTGCTCATCTACACATCTTTGGTTGTAAGTGTTTCATTCATAATAATGGTAAAGATAATTTAGGAAAATTTGATTCTAAAACTGATGAAGGAATTTTCCTAGGATACTCTAACCGAAGTAAAGCATATAGAGTTTTCAATAAACGAACATGTGTTGTTGAAGAATCAATTCATATTGTATTTGATGAATTTGAATCCTCTGACAAAACCATTGATGAAGAATAGGAAGTTGGTTTAAATCAAGAAAATGGTCAATCTATCTCTAAATCTCTTATTCCAGAGGTTGATGAAACTAAGGAAGAAGAGCAATCCCTAGGTCAACCTAGAGCTTGGAAATACAATAAAAGTCATCCCCTAGATCAAGTCATAGGAGATGTGAATGAAGGAATCAAAACTAGAAATAGAATTTTCAATGAAGTAAGTTTTTCTGCATTCATTTCTGAGATTGAACCTTCTAACATTGATGAAGCTTTATCAGACAATGATTGGGTTATAGCAATGCAAGAAGAACTAAATCAATTTGAGAGAAATCAAGTTTGGGATTTGGTGCCCCGACCCAAAGATCATCCGATCATTGGTACTAAATGGGTATTCAAGAACAAACTTGATGAATCTGCAATTATTGTCAGAAACAAGGCAAGATTGGTGGCCAAAGGCTATAATCAGGAAGAAGGGATTGATTATGAGGAAACGTATGCTCCAGTGGCTAGATTGGAAGCTATACGTGTACTCTTAGCCTTTGCATGCATCAAAGGATTCAAACTCTATCAAATGGATGTAAAGAGTGCTTTTCTAAATGGTTACATCATGGAAGAAGTGTATGTAGAACAACCTCCAGGCTTTGAGGATGTTACTAAACCTGACCATGTTTTCAAACTCAAAAAGGCTTTATACGGTTTAAAACAAGCTCCTAGAGCCTGGTATGAAAGGCTCAGTAAGTTTCTCATCGATCAAGGTTTTGTACGAGGAAAAGTTGATACAACACTCTTTATAAAACGAAAACACAATGATATTTTAATTGTTCAAATATATGTTGATGACATTGTTTTCGGTGCTACTAATAAATCTCTATGTAAGGAATTTTCTAAGATAATGCAGGGAGAATTTGAGATGTCAATGATGGGAGAATTAAATTTCTTTCTTGGTCTACAAATCAAATAAAGAAAGAATGGAATCTTCATATCTCAAACAAAGTATTTAAAAGAGCTATTGAAGAAGTATGGAATGGATGAAGCAAATGGGACAGATACGCCTATGAGCTCAACAACGTTACTTGATGCTGATGTCAAAGGGAAAGACTACAATATCACAAAATATAGAGGAATGATTGGATCATTACTCTATCTCACAGCAAGCAGACCAGACATCCAATTTAGTGTTGGCATATGTGCAAGATATCAATCGGCGCCAAAGGAATCACATGCTGAAACGGTCAAACGAATCTTTAGATACCTTGCTGACACACCAGAATTGGGTCTATGGTATCCCAAAGGAAGAAGTGAATATTTAATTGCTTATTCAGATTCTGATCATGGAGGATACAAGACAGACAGAAAGAGCACCAGTGGATAGGGACAATTTCTTGGAGGATCTCTTGTCTCGTGGTTCAGCAAGAAACAAAATACAGTGTCTCTTTCGTCAACAGAAGCCGAATATGTTGCAGTCTCAAGTTGTTGTGCACAAGTGATATGGTTAAAACAACAACTACAAGATCTTGGTATTTATCTCAAAGAAATACCAATCTATTGTGACAATACAAGTACGATAAGCTTGGCAAAGAATCCAGTTCAACACTCTAGAACCAAGCATATCGATGTCAGGCATCACTTCATCAGAGACCATGTACAGAAGAAAGATGTGAAAGTGATATTCATTCCTACTCATCTTCAACTAGCAGATATCTTCACAAAACCCCTTGCAAAAGATCAATTTCTATACATTAGAAGAGAATTGGGAATGGTAAATCCCAATGAGTTGTAAGTTATTTCAATTTCTCATAATATTAGATGAAGTCATTTGTTAAAGTTTTGATGATTATTAACTTAAGCATTGGAGTATATAGAAACTTGTTTTGCAGGAAGAATAAAACCCTGTTTTGAGAAACAAAAACAGAGGTGATCAGAGGACATCTTTACTGGAGTACCAACTTGAAGTTTTGGCTATCTGAGAAACATTACCCGAGGAGTAACGTGAGGTAAAGTAGCATGTTACTCGAGTATGTACTCGAGTAATGGACACCAAAACTGGAAGTAACGGATCAAGTTACTTGATTTTCAAACATAACGGCTCAGTTTTCAAAGAAATGAAGAGTCAGAAGTTGAAAAGATGGTTACCCGAGGCGTGCCTCGAGTAAACTTGAATATTACTCGAGTAAGGCCTCAAGTAAAGTCGGAGTCCAGATTTTCAAATTGATGAAAAATGACTCAAATCTGATCAGAATGGGTTATAAATGATCGAGGGAACATCCATGGATAATTACTATATTATTCATGCCAGGTACGCAATTTAAATGAATTATTTTTGAATCTTTCTGTATGATCACTCGAGGAAGGCCTCGAGTAAACTTGAATGTTACTCGAGTAAGGCCTCGAGTAATGTCAGGTGTTAGGTCTTTATCTTGCGCAAACTCGGTCATTTTCACAAAATCACCTCGAGTAAATCACTATACACCCTTCCAAAAACTTTTCCCAATTGATTCCTTGCCTCATTTCCGTCAAAACCCAACTGATTTCAAGTCCAAAAACTTCCTATTTTGTTCAAAATCTTTCTGCCCTAAACTCGCGACAGTTACCCTGTTTTTCTGTGATTCTTGATTTTCTGTGTTTCAAGATGGTTAGAACCAAGAATCTCAACTTCACTGATTCCTCTGATTCACAACAAAACCCTGATCTCCTTTCTCCTCCTCCAACAAAGAGAAGAAAGTTAATCCCAAGATCAAAAGCCAAAATTCCTCTTCAACCTCAATCAAAACCTAAAGCCAAAGGAGTGGTGATTAAAGAGCCTATTGTGACTAGGGCTCAGTCTAAAAAGAGTACATCTACTGGAAGAAGCAAAGGAGCCAAAACTCCCTCACCTTCTCATTCTGATTCCTCTACACCCTCTTTCACTCCTAAGCCACTCAAGAAGCCAAAGTATGACAAAAATGTGGCTAAGGCAATGGCTGGGATCATTGACCAAATGGAGAAGGGTCAATCTTCCAAGAAGTCCAAGATTCCAGAAGCAGAAATCACTTCCCCTCCAAAGGGATTTAATGTGGGCAAACTGGAGGAGTCTCCCAAGTACTTAACTCAATTCTCCAGAAGGAAAGTGTGCAAGACACACTATGTGGATCTCAAGCTACTTCAAGAGGTAGTGAAGCACGATCTTAGTCCTTATCTAGATCCTTTTATGCCTTGGTTGTCCATTAGATTACCTTTTTGCACAAAGGTAATCACTCATTTCTATTGCAACCTAGAGATAATAGATGAACCTAACCAAACTTCAGTAGAGGAAGAGATGACCACAACTGTGAGAGGTCAAAAAATTTTGATTTCACCTTCCAAAATCAACTTGTGGTTAGGAATAGAGAACCCCCCTGATGATATATATTCTGAGCTTGAGCCAAATCAGATTTTCACTATCCTAAAGCCCGGTGAGTTAGTTGGCCCCCTAAACTTTAAACCGAGTGATATGTGTGATCACCATAGGGTCCTTTGGTACATATACTCTAGGTCCCTAGTAAACAAAGCCAACAACTATACCCACTTCTCGGATAGGGACTATAGATGGTTTGCTTCATTTCTCTTGAAGGAGCAAAAAGATCTGGGTGAATACATTTTCTCGGAGATGAAGAGGTACAAGGTGGAAGGGAAGGCTACTACTCCAATGCCATATCCCCAAATTGTGTCTCTTATCTTAAAAGAGAACAAAATATGGTACTTGGATAGTAAGGAGCCAATTGAGAGGATGATCCCAGTGGGGAGGAACCAGATTGGTAAACTAAACATCGACATCCCTCTTAAAGGCCCACTGGAGTCTGGGTCCAAGAAGAAGCGAAAGACTACTGAGGCAGAAACCAGTAGGATGGATGACACTCAGTCATCGGCTCCAGCTGCTACCACATCTTCACCATCTTTCCTGAATGCCACTCTCCAGCACTTTATGGAGAATATGCTCAGAGGCTTTCATGTGGACATAGCCAACACCAATGCAGAACTCATAACCCACATGAACATAAAAATGGGAGAGTTGGTTGAAAGAATGGATCGAAGGCATGAGGAGTTGCTAGCAGAACAACGTGCCCAGGGAGAAACATTGAGACTGATCTTGGCACGATTGGATTCCTTGGGTCCTGGACCTTCTGCCGGTCCCTCTTCATCTGCACCACCTCCTCCAGAGAATCCTCCTATTATTGATCCTACTCCTGAGGTAGAACCATTTACCCCTCTGGTTTCTGATCCACTTGAGCCACAAGGCAAAGAAATTCTATTCACTGTGGATGATCCTGAAACCCATGAGACAACTCACATCACCATTGATGATTCACCTCCCAAACCTCAACCAGAAACTGATCCTAAACCAACTCCATCACCTGCTCCCACAGAGGAAATCTCTCCTTCCACATCCTCCTCTGAACATCTTACTCCCACGGCTGAGACCACCCCTGAGAATCAGACCACTCCAGGAGGAGATACATCTTCTATGGTTGTCTTCCAACCCATTCCTCCAGGGGATGACATCCAAGTCCCTCCAGTTCATCTACCTGACCCTGTCCCATCTAGCTCTTTTGACTCTTTGAGCTCAGATGGTTCTCCGGTTCTTCCAGTGACACCCATTTCCGTGGTCAAACCTCCTAGCCCTCCACTTCATTGATGACGCCAAAAAGGGGGAGAAGAGCTTGAAGTGATTTTGTGAATGTGTCCTAGTTCATTTTGGGGTATTTGGGTGTACATGGGATTTTAGGGAGCATTTTATTTTCATTTTGATTTTATCTTGTAATTTGAAAACTTTTAAGATTAATGCAAGTGTGTTATAAGTTCATTTTTAGCTTTGAATTATAATACATGTTTTGGACTAATGAAGTTATTATGTATGCAAGGTATATGATATGAATTCAAACTTAATATGACATATTTATAATTGAAAATTCAATTTGAAAAACCATGTTCAAAATCACCAAGTTTTGTCATCATCAAAAAGGGGGAGAATGTTAGATCTCATGTTTTGATGATAACAAAAGAATGGTTTGAAAAGGAAATGTTTAATAATCAAGCTTGAACTAAGTACTGACAGGAATAAGCTTTACTTGAGGTAAGCATGGAAGTAATGAAGAGAGGCCAAGAGATAAAGCTGAGAAACTTGATCAGAAGCAAGTTTTCTAAGGCATTACTCGAGGCGGTACTCGAGTAATGAGACAAAACTTGAAGTAATCAAAGACAACTTCCAGTAACCAGGCAACGTTACTCGAGGAGCTACTCGAGTAACAGTGTAAAAGTTTTCAGGATGCCATTGATACTCGAGGAGCTCCTCGAGTAACCCTGTTTCTAAAAATGTGCAGCTCTCGGCATTTAGTACTACTGCAACATTACTCGAGGAGCGACTCGAGTAACCATGTGAAAAACTTCCAGTTGCCTTCAGGTTGCCAACGATACTCGAGGAGCTACTCGAGTAACTCTGTTTCTGAAAAGATGGAGCTCTCGGCACTTTGTACCACTGCAACATTACTCGAGTAGGTACTCGAGTAACGCACTAAGGTAAGCAAAAACTTGAAGGTGGTACCCGATTAACTTGATCTCTCTTTATTTCATGTTCCTCGAGTCCTTACTCCAGTATGCATATATTTAAGTAGATTCCTCGAGTAAGTACCTGAGTATGCAGAATATTTTCAAAGACAACTTCAAGTCTTTACCCGGGTAAGTCATTGACAAAAAGCACAGTTACTCGAGGTGGTACCCGAGTAACCTATGGAACAATGAGTGCATTACTCGAGTACGTACTCGAGTAATGAGGTAAGTGCTCTCGGCATTGAAATCCTGCAACATTACCCGAGTAGAGCATCGAGTAACCAAAAGTTTATTTCAAGTTTTACTCGAGTTGGTACCCGAGTAACTCATAAAGTTGTGAGTGCATTACTCGAGTAGGTACCCGAGTAAACATGTATTTCCAAAGGTTTGAAAATTGGTTATTCCAGGCACTACCCGAGTAATCTTATGTTTATTCATTAACCTGTAATTGATCAAAGATTTCCCGAGGTTACTCGAGTAACATTCAAGCAATACTCGAGGAGATACTCGAGTAAGCTTACCCAAAAATTTTGAAATCATTCAAACGTTCATAGATTTGTTTCCTATATGATTAATCTTTCATTGTATTAGTATTCTTAGTCTATTTACAGATAAACAATGAAGAAAACACTTCAAGAGATTGAAGTCAAAAGAAACATTCAAATGCCAACCACCGCCAACGGATATTTTTCAAAAACTTGAAAAGTCAACAGTGGCTGCGTACTCTCCAACGGACGAAAGAAAATATTCCAACGGTCATCACCAACATATCTATATATATGGGAACATCCAAACAGAGAAATAACAACAAGCACACACACAAATGTATTATCAAGTTTATTGCTCTGTTTTCACGTTGAAATTATATTTCTATGCTTCAGTGATTCTTATTCACTCTGTAAGAGAGATATTTCATTCAAACTCAATATTTGTTATTGAGGTAACTTAAGGTTGTGGAACCTTGAGTTGGGATTGAATTACAACTTGTAAGGGGGAGCGAGTGTCCAGGTATAGGAACTTACTTGTACTGAGGTGCCAAGAACCCACTGAATCTTGGAAGTTATAGTAAAACTCTCAGAGAAGATTTGAGGACTGGACGTAGGTCAAAGTGGTTGTGACCGAACCAGTATAACTCCCGGTGCACACTTCGGTGATATTTCTCCTTACTCATTATTGTTTTAATTCCTCTGATAAAGTTTTATATTTCCGAAGAAATTTTAGTATCACCCAATTCACCCCCCTCTTGGGTGAAACGCTTGTTCTAACATCTTCTAAGACTCGAACCACTAGACCAACTTTGTGTTGGTAAGTCAATCTTTTAGGATATGTTCTTTCTTTGAATTCATGCTTATCATAATACACTATATGGATTAAGTTAAATGTGTTAGACTTCATCATAAAGGACATTTAAGACCTTATGAAAAATACATGGTTTATATTAAAGGTATATGAATATTATTATGGATTTACCCAATTTACTTGCTAAGCACTTCACTTAGCTGGTAAACCAGTTTTGGTTTTTATAACCATATGATTGAATATGGTCTAAATTATATAAAGCCTACTTAAATATTGCAAAATCATAATTCTAATCACTATTCACAAATAATGAACTAAAGATATATGCTTGGTGAAAGTCATGTATCTTATTAAATATTAGGATGCACATCATCCAAGATTAACATAACCTTGGATGTATTTGGCCTTATGACCAATGATGAAATGTATTTCACAAAATTAATATATTCATGAACAATGGAGGAAAGTGAAAAGCCAAAACTTGATTAGTATTGATGTCAGACCCCTTAACATTTCAATATACACAGAGTATTAAAAGCACAATTCCGTAAGGCATATAGAAATAGCGGAAACATACTGACATTAAGTACTTGTTACAATACAGGGGTCTCCCCGCAGGGTTTGATAATATATACAAGTTTGTCCAAAATATCAAAATAAACTAATTATAACCAACAGCTCCATTGTCTTGACCCGGGCACCTCAGTTGTCTGTGTTTACCATTTTGCCCCTAGAGCCGCTTGCTTTTATTGGAAAGTTTTTGAATTTGAAATAAAAGGGTGAGATTCAAATGAATCTCAGTAGTAGCATGCAACCAATTAATCATATAAAATGCATGATTAAATATGTCCTACACCATGTAATGCAATATAACACAAACAACATGGCATGTGCACATGAGTTGGAGCTGGTTCCCTACTACCTGTAAACACTTCGGTTGGGTTCTTACTCACAACCAGGTAAGTGTGCCTCCACACACTCCAGCCCTACTACCCGTTAACACCTCAGTTAGATTCTTACTCAACAATCAAGTAAGTGTTCCTCCATACACAATTACCCCTCCAGGCAAAACATTGTTCATATCATAAAAGATGGCATAAACAAAGCATATAAACAATTACATAGTATATGAAAGAAAGTCATAAGTGCTACTATCTTATTATGTCCAATCAAGTCCTTAGTTCAATCCGGCTCAGGCTCCACAATCTGGTCTTAAATTTTCAAGTTTAGAAGAGTTAGGTTAATACCCATTCATGTACTACTCTAAAATCTTTTAAATTAATTTTGTTGGTTATATTAGTCTAATTCTGCAAAATTACCAAAATGGGCCTAGGGACTCGGTCTAAGCCCTTTTTTATACGGTCTGACCGTACTTTTTTAGAAATTTTGACCCAGACTATTCCTATATAGTTTTATATGTAGAATCTATTTTTGACCTCAATTTTCATAAAATCACCGCTAAATGACATTTTTACCCTTGACAGCCCCTAATTAGGCTTTTAGGGGTATTTTAATCATTTTACTTTCTAGGGCTTTTCTCACAATGTGATCAACATCAACCCTACACATTTTTCCCTTCTGAACACACTAGAACCATCAGATTAATAAAATTCTAGCCCTAACCCCCATTCCAACTATGGCTGAAATTTGTGCTTTAAAGGGAAAATGTGATTTTTGAGATTCAACACATAAAGCTTGCTCCTTTTCGATCCTAACTACTTCTTAAACCATTTAAACACTTATTAGACATGATTTGAGGAAACTTGGGCAGCATGACCCCTTAGGGTTTCAACATCCCAACTTACAAAATCAACAATCCAAACCACAAATCATGACAAAAACCACAACAATGACATCAATACACTGCAGGAATTGAAGTCCTTGAAGTTACCTCTTGATCCTTGGACTTTCTCTCTCTGGATGTCTCCCTCTTTCTCCTCTCCCTTGAAGATTAACTTGCTACACATAGTTTCTTAAGGAGATCAAGAGCTTAAAAGTGGTATTACACAAGTTAGGAAGCAAAATCACTTGAAACCACAAATCTTACCTTTGATTTTTGCCTCCTTGAGTTCTCTTTCTCTAAGTTTCTTAAGCTTCTCTTTCTCTATTTATTGAGCTTAGCGTGAAATGAGAAGGGAAAAAGATGAAGACAAAGCCTAAAATATCTTTATCATCTTTCTCTAATAAATATTAGTTTAATAAATTATGACATGTGATTTTTGTACTTTAGCTTATCTCTTGCTAATTTGTGGCATAAGCCTTCCCATTAGCTTTGAACTAATTCCTTTAATCTTTTAGGCCTAAAAATGACGCCACCTTAAGCCCTTCACAACCCAAATTGGTTCCATCCAATTATCCAAACCAAGTGGACAATTTTGTATTATTTTAATCTTAATTGAACATGTGCCCAAACCTTAATCAATTATTATTTAATCCCTTGGCTTAAGATGATGCCTGTAACCCCCGTCCTGATCAAGGCCGTAATTAGTGTTTAAACACGGTTTATAATTGAATAAGAGATCAAGGATAATTAAAATTTTTTTGCAAAACCTATACTATGAGATCTCTATTCATTTTTAAATAAAAACAATTGGCCTGTTCAGTTTGTCACATACACAATATCATAGTGCTAGCGAAATTCCCGACCTTCACTTGGGATAATATCATTAATCTAAGAGTTTTACAGGGTATCATTGCCCATCTCAATTTCCCATATCGGGGATTACACAATAACTACAAGTCTATGGTCAATCCAATATATACAATTATCCAAAATGATAACCAAAAACCAAAAGCTAAAACTACCGCTGGCAATCCTAATTGCCCTTGTTCACTTGCTTGTCCCTTGACCCGCTTGCCCTGGCTAAAATTGTTAATTGGAAAGAGTGAGATTCAAAAGAATCCCAGTAGCAACAGTTTACGTACATGATGCATAATTAAACAAAGCATGTAAGCATATATCACAATGCATCAATAACAATATTCAAGGTCAGGTTAACCGCCACGTCCCCTCGTTCATTCAATGATAAATACAAACAAGCAATGCATTAAACATGATATAGGATAAAGTGTTACTACCTTATTCTTTCCATTCTTGTTCAGGTGTAGGCCTTCTACGTTCTAGGAAAATATCAAATCCTATAATCATAATTAAGGATGACATATTATCACTTATCCCAATACTCAAATGAATTCACAACACTTAGATTTGGTTATCATTAAAGTCCCTTAGGTGGCTACTAGAAGCTCAAACAAATACCTCAAGGGTTGGGAAGTACTATCTCAAGACCACCTTACGATAATGAAAAGTTTTGATTTTTGGGCGTTGGCCATAGCCAAATACTTTTGGCTGTGGCCAAAATCAGGTCGGAGAGTTTTTGGCTGTGGCCAAGAGTCTTCTGGCTGTAGCCAAGAGTCTTCTGGCTGCAGCTAAAAGCAGGTCAGAAGCTTTTGGGTTGCAGCCAAGGAAAAATTCTGTTTCTTGGCTGAACTTCCAAAAATCATAACTAATTCCAAAAAAATCGAAATGGGATGATTCCAAAGCCACAAAAGTCTAGAATTCAACAAATGTTCATATTGTTCCAGAATTAAGTCTAGTTTCGACACCAAAGTTTGGAAATTCATATCTCCTAGCACACACATTGAAATGATCTCCATAATCTATCAAATTAAAGCTTGGCATGTCTACTATTAGACTAGAAAGTTTCAGAATTTGTAGCCACCATTTGTAATTTCAAAACATCCATGCAAACTGACTGCCTGCACAGGATTTTACTTAACAGAATTTTCCAATTTCCAACATGTGTTTCCAATGGTTCCAAAAATTCACATCCAACACTACTCTGACATAATTTTTCATAAAGAACACAATGGCAACCTCAAAATGGCAAAAATCACAACCCATTGACATGTTCTACTTTGGGTCATCTTTCAACATAAAACCCCAAAGTTGTCAAATTCCACATTCAAGACTCCAAACTATTTTCATTATTCAAATGACTCAACCAAACATCATTTCCATCACAACACATCATGCAATCCTCACACTCCATAATACACAAAAATCAGGGAAAAATTCTAGAAAAATCAATGCTCAACCAATAACCACAATATATATATATATATATATATATATATATATATATATATATATCAAAAGGGAGCTATCACTCACCTCTTTCACTTTTCCAAACTTGTTTCTTGATTCTTCAATTTTCAACTTTTCTAAAACACAAAGACACCTCCTCTTGAAATTGTAAAACCATAGAATTAAAGCTCTTAACAAGAGGACAACTTTAAAGAAGAGAGTTTAAGCATTTGAGGTCAAAATCTTACCTTAATCTCAAGCTTTTATTTTCTCTTTCTTCCTTTAACTTGAACGAAAATGGAGAATGCAAGAGAGTGAAAATGAGATGAAGATGAAAATGGAAGAGTCAGAATTTCTGGCCCCCTTGCCCATACCATACGCATAAGAGAGAGGGAGAGGGAGAGAAGAAATAAAAAAAAAATGCTTATTTGACTTTTCCATCAACTTTCTCTTCTTCCAATGGTGCCATATGTCATAATCTCCTTATTTCTCACCAAATAAGTAACCACATGGTTACACTAACTAGTCTATTAGTCAGTTAGTTACACATCTCATTTCTTTTAGGTAGTAATTAATTTCTTCATTAATCACTGACTAATTGGCCCAGTAATTTTCCATTCTTTCAATTTTTCCACTGATTATGACATATTAACTTAAATTGCCACATAACATATCATTGAATTCTTTTCTTCTTCCATGCGCCATTTACCCTTATTTTAGCTCCAAAATTACTTTGTCACATAATTATGCTAAAATACATGGTGTTGGACATTTCTAATAATTAATTCGGGTCTCAAATCAGCTTTAATTCACAAAATCATTCTCTAAATATTCATTACAACCTCTTAAAAGGTCATTAGCCTTTAATCAAAATTTAGGGCATTACAATGCCACTTGGCAAAGTTATTATCCAAGCAAATATTTTCCCTCTTATTTCCTTATCTGGGAAAAAATATCATGGGAAAAGGGAAACAATATGTGTTCCAACTTTTTCCACAATCTCTCTCTAATTTATTTGTGTATAGGTTTTCGTTTGACTTTTCAAACCTTATATACTTGGCCACAATTACTCTAAAATTGGGATGTTTATCCACAAATATTTATTTTCCCTTCTCTTCATTTAGCCAAAAATGACCCCAAATTATTGGGAAAATAATTAGCTCTTGGCTTAATTGGAAAATTACCATTTTGCCCTTATATTTTTGCATTTAATTAGGCCTAAGTATTTCTTCCTCCTTTTAGGCCGAAATTAACCCTTAATATTGGGCCGAGAGTTGTGCTCTTTTATTCTCCAATTTGGGCTTTAACAATGGGCTTTAGTGATGCCCTTTTTGGATGACAATAACTTAGTTTATGTCTTTAGCCCAATTCCATGTGACTTAAACTAAAAGTGTTGTTATTATTTCAATTGCATCAAAATCCACATCTTATTTCATTGAATGCCACAAGTATTCACAAGGCATATTGGGGAATAAAAATGGGGTGTTACAGTTCTCCCCCTCTTAAATAAATTTTGTCCCCAAAATTTTGCTACACATATATAGCCATATCCTCTGGGTCGGGAAATGTCAGACGGTGGCTCCATACAGAGGCACAAACCAGGTAGCCCTTTTCAGTAGCCATCTAAGATAACCTCAGCTGTTAGTTTTAAGCCTCGCCTCTCGACCAAGGACTGGTGCTTCACACATACACCATACACCTGGTAACTGACCTTAAACTCTAGAGGTTTCTTTCTCTTATCAGCATAACTTTTCTGTCTTCTTTGAGCAGCTAATAATCTTTACTTAATCCATTTGTACTCATGTATCCTTAGGGCTGCAACTTGCACTATTCTACGGCTCAATGCGTTTGCCACTATATTGGCCTACCCTAGATGATATTACTTTCCAGGTCATAATCTTTCAACAACTCTATCCACCTACCTTGCCTCATACTCAGCTCTTTCTGATCATACAAATGTTTCAAGCATTTGTGGTCGCAGTACAACTCTATAGTTATGCCATAAAGGCAACATCACCAGATTCAATACAAACACTATTACCACCAACTCAAGATCATGGGTAGGATAGTTCAATTCATGAAGTTTCAGCTAATAAAATACATACACCCTACTCAGCTCGTATCAAAATACATCCCAATCCATGCCTACTCATATATGAGAGTCTCAGCATTGGTGCTACAATAAATTTCTATCTCAGCTCTATGAAGCTCCTCTCACAATTATCATCCCACGCATAATGTTGAGTTTTCCAGGGAAAGCTTATATAAACCCCTTATAATAGTCAACAAGACCCAAAACACTGCGTATCATAATCACAGTCTCTAGCCTTTCCAGTTTAGTATTGCTTCCACTTGACCAGGATCCATCGATATCCCTTGCTGAGAGATTATGTGGCCTAGAAATATTACCTTTGAAAGCAAAAACTTGTATTCACTTAACTTGGCATAGAGTTGTTTTTCCCCTGCTGTGTTCAATACTATTTGCATTTATTGCTCATGTTTTATTTTACTTCATGAGTTCACCAATATGTCATCAACCAACCTATTTCAAGGATTACTACTAAGCTATGCAGCCATGCAACGGTAGACAATGAAGTCCACTAGTGACTCATGTCCCTCGACATTCACTATACAATTCATACATACATTAGTTATGGCAACCCTAACACCTGTGGGTGTTGGCACAATCTATTTATATAGGAATCTATACATACTTACAAATTCTACTTCCCTTTCTAGGGTAGCTCATTCATATCCTCTAAAAAAATTCCAAAGAATTCGTCAGCCTACTAGGCCATCAAACCACAATTCCCAACTACCCTTTATTCTATCAGAGATTTAACTCTCACTCATTCTTTCTAAGCAATCATTCTTTCCATGGGAACATTCTATGATCAAAATATTTTCCTATGCTAGACTAGCAGTTAGCAACCTTTACTAATCCATTTCTGTAAGGATTCGTGTTTGTAAGAATCTTGTTCCTCAATTCCACGGATAATCACTAACCTAACACAATGCCGAATATATCTGCAAGCCTAAGGACATACTGTCTACTAGGTCTTAGGGCCTCTGGACACATTGGTCTATTATAATATCACTGGCTTGTAGGATTTTACAGCCTAGGGTCTCCAACCTAGCTTTTAGGTTCATCATGATATCTAGAACCTCGACACCACATAGATCAAAAATCATTTTCCTAACTTATACCCAATAAGTTTGCTAAGAATCAGGATCAACAACGCCTATTCTAGCCTTCATGGTATTTGGGTAATATTCTCAAAACATTACTGAAGATTAAACATCATCCACAAGGTTCACACCTTTGTCTTGAATAGAAGCATAGTGCAACCTGCTTCACATTTCGACATAAGCACTATTTCAGCTTAAATATGATTCAAGCGTACCCCCAAATTTTCAATATCATTTGATCGAATCCTCTAGGATTGACATACGACATAATCACCACGCATAATGAATGACATTCTAATACCTCGAGCAACTCAGGCCATATCAAATGCCTAAGGAGTCAATTTAATTACTAAATTTGATTCTCATATTACAATTCTCTCAATCACAACTCAAAACCTCAATGTCATTGGGGTCGAAAATTAGTTCGCCTTACTCATCCCTATCATCCACTTATATCTTTCGGAGGACCTAGGGAATTTATCGACCACTGACCTACCCTCTATTTTGCCCACATTTCTATTCTATCATAGGACTAGGTCTCAAATTTCATCAAATATCAAGTATCACTAGAGAGCATTACAGTGAATAAATAATTAAAACCCAAACCATACATTACTTATACTGAGTTGCCATTAAAAGAAACTATACCTTGAATAAGTTCAGGGGATTTTCTAGCCTCCTCCTAAGTTATCACATGGACTTTGCCTTAAGCTCCTAGTCTAGACTCCTCTAGCTGCTGCTTCTGTGGGTAATCTCTGGCAAAATGCCCTAGTTCCTAACACTAATAACATATCCGACTAGCTAGATCCTATCTAGTTGGACCGTATCTTCCTGGTGCACCACTACACATTTTACCAAGATGGTATGGCTTGTAACAATGCTACCATTTTCTACCCTTAGAGGAATTCTGACCTCCACGACCTCCAGACTACTTCGGCCTTTTATTGTTCCCTCTGGTCAATTCATCCTGATCTTTGTGTTTTTGTAAGGAACTTCGACTACCCAACAATCCCTATTATTGCTTTTATTTGAGTGCAAACTCAACAAGTCATTCTCTACAAATCGACACTTTTCAACCGCATTGTTAAACACTGTAAAGTGTTTTAAGACCAATTTCTTTTTCGGCTCTAGCTTTAACCCTTGTACCAATATATCAGAGCTCTACTCCTCATTACCCCGATGTCTTAGGTACGAAGAGTATCGAGACAATCAGATATAACGTGCCAGGTATTCCTCAAAACTTTCTTAGTCATACTGACGTATGTTTAGGAATTCTTTTTTTTTCTCCAGTCTATTAGTTTGAGAAAAATATTCTTCATTAAATTTTCCTTGGAATAATTCTCATGTTATTGGAATATTCCTTGCCTACAGAATTAACGTTGTGGTTTTCCACCATCTATCCGTTTCTCCTTCTAGTAGCTAACTGAACTTTGATGTCATCAGGACACGTTAAGATTTTGACTATTCCCTCCAGTCTAGATAACCATTCTTCTGCTTGTAAAGGATCAAATCTCCCTCAGAAAGCAGGAAGTTGTTGTTTATCAAACTGTTTTAACTATGTTAGAAGAACATTTACTTCATAAACTAGTACAGGTGGTGGCTCCTGATAAGGTTGATCAAGTGGATTACATTCCCCTTTTTTCCTTTCAGGGTGTTCTAACCTTCCTGTCTCTGTTGTACCGCGCGTAATTCATTTCTAAGATCGTTCATCATGGTTTGTTGCTGTGCCATCTTGTCCAAAATTTGTTGCATAAAGTCAGGCTATCCTCCTGATTGGGTTATGATCTCCTTCTCTTGTACATATCATTTTGGTACCTTATTAAATGAGAATAAAGAAGAAATAAATTTCATATGAACTCAAGAATCACAAGGGCATTTTTTTTTAATTTCTCAAAAATTCGGGTGCATAGGTATGTCATATATATCATACATTAGATACTTATAGCAGTTAAAGAGAATATCAACACCATACAACATATAACTACCATAAATATGACTTCATCCGCTTTACACACTATATCATAACTATACATAGGACTTCCCAGGGGGTCACCCATCCTAAGGTTTTCCTGGGTTGAGAATTCTTAACCTTTGTATCCCTATACCAAAACATAGATACTGGCTCGATCTTTTTCTACCCATTGGTACCTTATGACTACCATCATTTAAATATTGTGACGGCTGTGTCCGGTCATCAACATACTGGGTTTAAACCCTCTACACGCAGTCATAGATGTACTTCGCTATGTACTGTATCATGTGATCCCTAAACTCGATAAAATGATCATTTGGGCCCCACTCGACTATATCATTTTCTTCCTAGCTCAAAATGCTGGATTTTGGGAAAAAGTACATAATCGTATAAATCCAGATCTAGTAGCAGTGGAACTTTATCCTAGTAGAGTGTATCTATATAATCCAAGTATGCAAGGTATTGGCCTATAGGAGTGCCATGCTTCTTGAAAGCCCGTAAGTATCTATGGTGAGCATAGTTCCACAACCTCAGATTCGGCCGTAGTCGTACTTCATTCACACTAGTCTAGCTCTGGAGAGAGTAGCAACATGGAACTCTGACTCTGACTCATCAGAAAGTGGCAGCTCAGAATATCCCATCCTTTCTCAAGGTACTAGCTCAGGTCTCAGCTGAGGCCCATACACCGCTCCAACACGGACCCGCTCCCTGTGTGTCCTTGTCCCTACCGACTGCTACTCCTTAGAAATACTTTGACCCGGGGTATTCTGGTTTACCAACGGTGGTGACCTATCTCGTTATAGCCGTTCTCCACTCATCGTTACCATCAACCTGTAAACAAGACCATATTAGTATGCTATTCTGATAATTCCAGAACTGCTTTAAGCTTGATACCAAAAATGTCAAACCCCTTAACATTTCGATATACACAGAGTATTGAGCGCACAGTTCCATAAGGCATACAGAAATAGTGAAAACATACTGACATTAAGTACTTGTTTACAATACAGAAGTCTCCTCGTAGGGTTTAATAATATATACAAGTTTGTCTAAAATATCAAATTAACTAATTATAACCAACAGCTCCATCATCTTGACCCGGACACCTCAGTTGCCGGTATTTACCGTTTTGCCTCTAGAGCCGCTAGCTTCTGTTAGAAAATTTTTGAATTTGAAATAAAATGGAGAGATTCAAATAAATCTAACTAGTCGCATGCACCCAGTTATATAAAATGCAAGAATTAAATATGCCCTACACCATGTAATGCAACATAACACAAACAACACGACATGTGCACATGAGTTGGGTCTGGTTCCCTATTACCCGTGAACACCTCAGTTGGGTTCTTACTCACAATCGAGTAAGTGTGCGTCCACACAGTCTAGCCCCACTCCTATAAACACCTTGGTTGGGTTCTTACTTAACACCTAGGTAAGTGTGCCTCTACACATAATTGCCCTCTAGGCAAAACAATGTTCATATCATTGAAGATGACATAAAACAAGCATATAGACAATTACATGGTATATGAAAGAAAGTACTACTACCTTATTATGTTC
The DNA here is from genome assembly GCA_963855925.1 of Inga laurina. Classification (NCBI taxonomy): domain Eukaryota; kingdom Viridiplantae; phylum Streptophyta; class Magnoliopsida; order Fabales; family Fabaceae; genus Inga; species Inga laurina. The sequence goes on along the minus strand of OY979712.1, from coordinate 12,717,203 downwards.
AATTAAGTCCTTAGTTCAATCAGGCTTAGGCTCCACAGTCTGGTTCTAAAATTCCAAGTTTACAAGAATTAGGTTAATACCCATTCATGTACTACTCTAAACTCTTTTAAATTCATTTTGTTGGTTATATTAGTCTAATTCTACAAAATTACCAAAATGGCCTTAGGGACCCAGTCTAAGCCCTTTTTTATCCTGTTCGATCGTACTTTTTCAGAAATTTTAACTTGGGCTATTCTTATACAATTTTACGTGTATAATCCATTTTTTACCTCAGTTTTTGTAAAATCACTACTAAATGACATTTTTACCCTTGACAACCCCTAATTAGGGTTTTAGGGGTATTTTAATCATTTCACTTTCTAGGGCTTTTCTCACATGTGATCAACATCAACCCTACACATTTTTCCCTTATAAACACACTGGAACCATCAGATTAATGAAATTCCAGCCCTGACCCCCATTCCAGCTCTGGCAGAAATTTATGCTTATAAGGGAAAATGTTATTTTTCAAATTCAACACATAAAGCTTGCTCCTTTCACTCCTAACCACTTCTTAAACCATTTAAACACTTATTAGACATGATTTGAGGAAATTTGGTCAGTATAACCCCTTAGGGTTTCAACATACCAACTTACAAAATCAATAATCCAAACCGCAAATCATGGCAAAAACCTCAACAACAACATCAATACACCAAAGGAATTAAAGTTCTTGAAGTTATCTCTTGATCCTTGGACTTTCTCTCTCTGGATATTTCCCTTGAAGATTAACTTGCTACAAATGGTTTTTCATGGAGATTAAGAGCTTAGAAGTGGTATTACATAAGTTAGGAAGCAAAATCACTTGAAACCACAAGTCTTACCTTTGATTTTTACCTCCTTGAGCTCTCTTTCTCTAAGTTTCTTAAGCTTCTCTCTCTCTCTCTCTATTTATTGAGCTTGGCGTGAAATGAGAAGGGAAAAAGATGAAGACAAAGCCTAAAATATCTTCATAATCTTTCTCTAATAAATATTAGTTTAATAAATTATGACATGTGATTTTTGTACTTTAGCTTATCCCTTGCTAATTTGTGTCATAAGCCTTCCCACTAGCTTTGAACTAATTCCCTTCATCTTTTAGGCCCAAAACTGACGCCACCTTAAGCCCTTCACAACCCAAATTGGTTCCATCCAATTATCTAAACCAAGTGGACAATTTTGTATTATTTTAATCTTAGTTGAACATGTGCCCAAACCTTAATCAATTATTATTTAATCCCTTGTTTTAAGATGATGCCACTTGGAAAAATTATTATCCAAGCAAATATTTTCCCTCTTATTTCCTTATTTGGGCAAAAATATCATGGGAAAAAGGGAAATAATATGTGTTTCAACATTTTCCACAATCTCTCTCTAATTAATTTGTATACAAGTTCTCCTTTGACTTTTTAAACCTTATATACTTGGCTACAATTGCTTTAAAATTGGGTTGTTTATCCACAAATATTTATTTTACCTTCTTTTCTTCATTATGGCCCCAAATTATTGGGAAAATAATTAGCTCTTGACTTAATTAGTAAATTACAATTTTTTCCTTACATTCTTGGATTTAATTGGGCCAAAGTGTTTCTTTCTCCTTTTGGACTGAAATTAACCCTTAATATTGGGCCAAGAGTAGTGCTCTTTTATTCTCCAATTTAGGCTTTAACAATGGGCTTTAGTGATGCCCTTTTTGGAAGACAATAACTTAGTTTATGTCTTGCTTTAGCCCAATTCCATGCGACTTCTACTAAAAGTGTTGTTATCATTTCAATTGCATCAAAATCCACCATATTATTTCATTGAATGCCACAAGTATTCATAAGGCATATTGGGGAATACAATTGAGTGAGAAGAGAGAAAGCTAAGGTGCTGTTTCAATTTGTGGGTATAATTTACATATATTTTCTGATATTTGTTATAGCAATCAAAATTAATAATGGCTGATTATGATTTTTAGATATTTAGGATACCAATCATTAGGGAATATTTGATTTTTAATTTTAATTTGATTGTCATTTTTTATTGTTAATTGTCATTTACTTTTAATTTTAGGTTCTACAATGTTTTGTCAACAATTCTCACTAATTTTAATTGCATTATAGAACATCATGTCATTAATCCTTAAAGTTAGATTGAGATATATAAATAGCATATCAACTCATTTATTTTGTACACCTTATAATTGAATAATATATTGAATATTGAGTTTCTTCATCCCTTTATTCATCTGGTTTCCCCTCTTTTCTTGCTATCTCTCCCCTCTCTTCTCTCTTTCTCTTCTCTATTCTCCATTTCTCCTTCCCTGTCCTCAATGTCTTATATTTAAGCTTTATGGTTTATATTATAATGATATCCCAAGATCCAAATCCAAAATTTCCTTATATATAGATACTTTATCAAAATTTATAGGCATAATGAAAAACAATTCAGAGAAGTCGAATATAATCATTTTAATTAATTAGTTTCCTCTTTGAGATAGGGAAGTTCAAATGATATCCCAAACAGGAGATAAAACAGGAAGATTGCTGAAATATGTTATGAAAACTAAGAACGTTGAGATCTTGCTCCAAGGCTTGCCATTTGCAAATGGTGTGTCTATGAACAAGGATAGCTCATTCCTTCTAATAGCAGAAACAAGTTCAAGAAAGATTAACAAGTTCTAGCTCAAAGGCTCAAAGACATGCATTTCAGAACTCTTTGCACAACTTGAAAGTCGACCAGATAACATCAAGAGAAACATAAATGAAGATTTATGGGTGGGTCTAAACAATAATAAAACATCGTCTGGAGTAAAGTTTAATGAGAAGGGAAACACTTTGGTGGTTTTGGATGGAAGAGGAGGTCTACAACTTGAGTCTATGAGCAAAGTGGTAGAACATTATGGGAAATTATGGATTGGCTCTCCTAACGAACCTTATGTTGTTGTAATTAAGAAATAGCTTTAATCATAAATATATAATGTTTAAGGAATTGCTTTGAATCTAATAAATGTTTACCTTGAACTCGTTTTCTAATCATTTCTTTTTGTGAACTAATTAGTTTTTCATCCTAATCAAATTTTCTTATATAATATAATTAGTTAAATGGTTCTTATATTAAGAACAGGAAGAATATATAGTTAAGATGGAATTTCAGCAATGAAGTTTTTTAGCATAAGCGTTTGCCACAATTAAGTTTTTGAAGGGTGCAAAAGTAAACACAATCTTTTAAAAAAGGAAGCAATTATGTTAAATTGGCTCAAACGTTTGTCTCTTTTATGATGTGGGATGCACTTGTTCTCCCTCAAATTTTATAATGGACGTTTATGTCAACTTAATAGAATTGCTAAAGTCGTACTATTTTTGAAACATTATATCTGCTTTTACCTCCTTCAAAACTTAGTTGTGCCAGATGCTTATAGTAAAAAATGTTGTTGCTAATACTGCATCTTAACATAAGAATATGAGATGTTTTGGATAAAACAATAATTTTTTATTGACCTTGTTTTAAAAAAAAAATCCTTCATCTTTTGACAGTTACTTAGTATGAGTTATTGTTAAATGAAATATATTTGTTTTTGAATTTTATGCTTCTTTTTGGGGAAAAAAGAGTAAGGTTTCCAACCATATTTAATAAAGTTCATTGGTCTTCGCAATTTACTCTAAAGATGTCTCATAAATTGAAATGGAGGATGTGACATGTACTAAACAAATTAAAGTCTTTGTTTGAGCCTTGTGATAGAGAAATCATGCTAATTAAGCTATATACCTCTATTTGAAGCTCATAATATATGAATCTCACTCAATACTTAATAGTGCTTGCTTGATAAGTATATGTTAATTACTTAAATTAATATGATTTTCATGTGACTTTACTTATTCAATTATAGAATTAATAAAAAGACCAAAAACCATAAGGACCTGGTTAAAAATGAGATAAAATTATAGAGACATACATATTAATCCTCTTAAACTAAAAATATGAATGTGCAATGATGCCATGATGGGTCAACTACATAGTGAAGAGCCCAATGATTGAGTTATTCATCCGGTTAAAAAAATACTCCCTCTAATCCTTAAGGGTCTATTTGGTTTGAGGGGAGGGGAGGGATTTTACTCCCCTCCCCTTAATTAGGAAGACCAAAAATTTAGGAGGGGAGGGGAATTTTTTTTAATTTTCCCCTCCCTCCCCTTAAAACCTCTCCCCCCCAAATTGGGAGGATTTGGAGGGGAGGAGCAACATTTTGCCAAGCCTTGATCACTTTGCCCATGCTTTTTTTTTTCAATATCCACAAATTGTCCTAACCTCTTTTCTCCTCCTCAACAATGCTCTCTCACTCCAAGCCAAAATTGCTTAATGGTATTCAATAAAGGCCTCAACTTTCAACCATTCCAACATCAGCAAGCAAAAAATTCTTAAACATATGAAGGTTGAAAGTGTCAAATCTTCACTTTGATGGAGATATAAAGAGAACTAACAAAAAAACCAAGAAAGATATTCTTAAATTTTAAAGTAGGGACATTAAAGGTTGCAGGGGTCAAGTTTCCTCTTGATATATGGATAAAGAGAAAACCATAAAGAAAAAAAATGAGGATTCCTAAATTTAGAAAATAGGACATAGTTAGCAACAAGGAAGGTCAATATAACAAGACATGCCCCTTACTGAGTAAGACTAACTAATGTTTTTTAGCATTTCTTTTTTTTTTTTCATCATCTTCTTGGTGATTAAAAACTTTAGCTAATTTACCTTTGGTTCAAGAATATAATCAATGCTACGTCCTTACCATTATTTTCTTATCTTAATCATCTTTAATTTCCTACTCAATTAAGTCATCCACAAACAAAAAAATTCCAAAACCATCCAGACTAAGTAATCTAACCTATGATTGTGTATTTCAAGTTAAGCACAGAGAAGTACTAGTATCTAACATAAAACTCATGAATCAAAAACTTAGAATTAAAAGAAAGTGAAGATGGGGTTTTATTTTTGCATACATGCTCCCTTTAATTTTGAAACAGGTTTCAGCATAGAGTTTATGAGTAGAAACAAGATCATCCTTACAGGAACAACCCAATTCAATTAGAACCTCAGATTCATGTCTTTCACTTTCCAAACCCATGTGACAAATCCTACACTCTTTCTCTTCAACATCCAAATGCACCTTAATTTTAGGAACCCCACTTTCTATTTCAACCTCCACTGAACATTCAGTGACAGAAGAAGAAGAAGTTATTGCAGACTTAGGAACACCCTCAATAACCTCAGTACTAAAAACACAAGCAAAGTTATAGTCATCGTATGAGCCACCATTTGTTGAATAGAAGTGGGAATAGCAAGAACCTCTTTAGCAATAGAAAGAAAAATGCTAGCTTCGGCACTCATGTCACTGTGATGGCTTGGCCGCTCCAAATCTACAAGGGAAATATGTTTAGTTGATGAACTTTTCAAATACTTACAGGGGAAAGGGGAAAAATTCTTCTTTTTTATTTCTTTCTTAGAGCTTGGAAAGCTTGGAGGAGCAAGCGACGATGGCTTGAGGAGCAGTCAGCAGCAACTATAGCTAGAAGAACAGCCATAGACAACCCTAGAGGAGGAAACAACCAAAGGAGACGAAGCTGAGTGACGAGACAAGCTGGAGGAGCGAAGGAACTCCAAAAAAATTGGCAAATGGATGAGTAAAAAGGGTTTTTAGTGCTAAAGGTGGTCTTGGAATATTTAAAGGCAATTTAGTCACAATAAGACACCAATTTTCTCACCCCTAGAAAAAATCTCAAATCTGGAGGTTTGAGAAAGGAGGGGAGGTGAGCACTACATGATAAATTTTGTTTTCCACCCCTCACCTCCCCTCCTTTCAACAAAAGACACATTTTTTTATCTTCAACCCTCCCTTACCCTCACCTAACCTCCAACCAAACAAAGCCTAATATAAGACATATTGATCTAATTTGATTAGATTAAGAAGTTTACTTGATTTAGTTAATATAATATGTATTTTCTAAAACACCATAGTCATCTTCCTTAATTTCCTCATTTCCTCCTATCCTTTATTATTGTTGAGGGAGCAACAGTATGGATAAATTCACTACTATAAAATTGCCTATATTTCATGGTTATTTTTAGCAATAGTTTATGAATTTCATTTGTTAATATTTTAGTGCTAAATATTAATATTTTAAGGTCATCAACTATAAAATATAGGGCTCTATATTTCATGGTGGTTCAATTAAAACCATTATTTATGTGGAGGAAACTTGATGGTTTTTAGTTAATGACTGTTAAATATAGGACAAAACATGCAATGGTTTTTCACAAAAAACTGTGAAATATATTGTAGAATACTTTGCAATTCTAATGTTGAACCGTAAAGTATTTGAGATCGACTTTGGTCATCTGTAAGGAGTTTATTTGACAATTTTTGGTATATAACTATAAAATATTTTTGAGATACTTCACTTATGGTTGTTTGATAGAACCGTGGTATGTCTCAATATATTACATTTATTAGCAAATAACCGTAAAGTATTGGTGACCAAATTTTTTTTAAAAATAGAGGCTAATGTTTGATCACTCCCCATGCATATTACATATACAAATGCCTGTAAATACATAAACCAAAATAGAGATCCATTCCAGCAAATTATATACACAAGAAACTAAGAACCTAGCATATCCAGAAATTAAAACAATATAATCATATCCAAATCTGAAATAGATAAACTAAGGATCTAACATATACTAAAACAAAAAAATGGATATTCTATAGCTATCCTCATTCTGCAGCAACCCACTGATGAAAAATAGTCATAGCAAACTCTTCTATGACTTCTCCAATTTGGTGAGGTAAATATTGCTCACAAAAAGTGTCTTCAAAGTACTCCAAGCAAAAACAAATTAAATATGCTAAAATTTGTATTAGTTGACTTTTAATTTAACTTAAACACATACATGTACACACACACACACCCCTTAGTACCAATTGAGGCGGGATTGTGGGTGACTATGTCCTTCATGAACTTTGTGACATATTACCCATAATCAGAGATCTTATCTAGTTGCCGCGAACACTATAAAGAAACAAATGAAATGTACCAAACCCTGCTTTCATTTGTATAGTACAGGAAGGCAAATGAAATATATATATATATTAGTGATTTATCTCTACTTTCTTCCATATGTAAATGGATCCATAGTTGCGGCCTTTTACCATGGGCAACCAAGGCCTTTATATGTAGTGTAATAGTAAACAATTCTGATAAGATAATAATAAATTAATGACAACCAAAAGTTATAGAGGAACCCAACATAGTAAATAAATAAACAAATATATTCATCAACTTATTAAAAAAATCAACCATATATGGTCGATTGTCCGCATCCCCATGAAGTGAATTAAAATACCAAATCCTTTGCTTGAAAGGATTTAGCACGATGAGGAGCCAATGACCCTTAAGTGAAATAAACATAATCAGAACAATACCAACTACTAACAAACAATTTAATTAAGCAATATACTCATCCTTGGTAGATCGGCACCAATAAGAAACTGTCATTTTTCTTTGGTGGCCTTCTAAGACTATATCCGCTAATTCCCCTGCTTTTCTCTCAAAAGCATATACCTTTAAGCCTTTTAACATGCTAGACCACATATAGGGATTAAGGAACAGGAACGATAGTTAGAATTTGCTCCCATATTACTCTTCTTCCCTTCCCCTTCCCCTTCCCCTTCCCCTAAACAAGTTAAGAAGTTAGCAAAATAAATATTATAAACTTTATTAGCCAGTCATAAGTGGATGATATATCTTTTTTGGTCTTAGATGTTATGATAATAAGATGGCCAAGTGTTGTTCTCTAGAAATTCTTGTATTTCATCACATTTTTCTTATATATTTGTTGATTTTGAACTCAAATTGTGCATAAATTTTATACATATGAAGGAAAATGTGATGTGATGGAAATACTTTGAAAAGTTGCAAATTTTGAGCTAAGTGTATAGAGGCTTTGATTAAATTGAAGAAATTAGAAAGCTTATAAACTCCTTTTCTTTGTAGGAGGATGAGGACAAGAAGTAGAAACATACATGGATCATTGGAAGTAGAGAAAAGAAGAATAAATGTCAAGAAGGAAGATCAAAGAAGTAGCTTGAAGGCAATTACAGTCAGTTTTGCTTCACCACTACAAATCAAAAGCAAAAATATCCCAAAAATAGGCCTTTCTGACTGCATTCGCTATTGCTACACCACAACGAAGCAAAATCAAAAAAAACCTAAAAAATAGGCCTTTCTGATTGCATTCACTCTTAGTTTGCCATAGCGAAGCAAAAGGGAACTTACGATACTGATACATTTTGAAAAAGTAACAATTTTGGTGTCTTTTTAACCTAAGAGGGGCACTAAAAATGGATCATTCTGGATATTGGGAAGGTGGAGAATACAAGGAGGCTTCTTGGATAGCTCTTAGAAGAATTTTGGTGCTTCTTGGAGGAGATTCTTGGAGAAAATCAAGAGTTTCTTTCCTTTCCTTTTTTGTTTTTTCCTCTCTTCTTCCCATTTTGCTGATATGGATATGACTCTTAAGTTCAGTTTTTGGTTTGTATTGATTATGAGTAGTTAAAACTCTAATTTAAGATTACTTTTACTCATTGTATAGATTGAAACTACTATATTTTCTTACTTTTGCTAGTTGTGGAGAATATATGTTGATTTTTCTTTATGCTTAATTACTATCTTGTGCTTAATCACCACATGATTAGTTTAGTTCAATTGAATGATACTTGAGAGAGCTATTTTGATTGTAGAACTTGAGAAAAATCATGTTAGACTTGAAATTTATGAATTAAATGGATGGTTTGTTGTTAGAATAGAGATATATCTAACAGCCTAGCATAGTATAATGAATAATTGCTTTGGGAAAGATGATTTTCATTAATTATAAATAAGAAATTGAATATTGTTAATGAAGATTAAAAATCAATCTTGACTTGAGAGAGCTTAATTGATTATCTTAGAATCTTCGACTAGCATATGGACTCAGACAACTAGCATAAGTGAATCAATTATATAGTTTTATGAAATACAATGGAGAAGAAGTAATCCTAAGCCTTTAAGTCATGAAGTAAAATCAATTGTACAATTACCCTTATTGTACCTTATTATTTTCAGAAAAATTCCTTAATTGACATACTCAACTTTAAATGATTTTATTCAACCTAGTTAAGAACATGGTTACAACAATTAACTCACCTTCATCATAGTCCTTATGGATCGACACTCATTTTCTCCCTAAATTATTACTTATGACCCATACTCTTGAGGAAGCTAAAAGGCGAACAAGTTTTTGGCATCGTTGCCATGCAACATAGCTAAGTACAACTCCTCCCAGTGTATTTGCTTTTAGGGTAGGCACTAGAAGGGCATACTTAAGATCGATGGTGGTCTTCAACTCTACCCTAACATGATTAAGAGGGAAAGGTAAGTTGTAAATCGTGTTCTCCCCTTTTAAGTAGAACATGCAGTATGTAGCAACAATATGCCACTTAGGGCTATTTGCCACACACTTAATTTCCTTCTTGCCCTAAACAAATAGAAAAGAAAATTAGTGCAAATGAAAAATAAATAACTCATAGGCTTTGTGTATGAGTCATACTACCTCAGATAGAGTCTGAGACGGGAATGTGCAGCTATCGTTGGCACTTGGGGTGTTAGCCATTCCCTATTTTTGCACTATGTCCCCCTTTATGTATTGATCAATAATTGCTTATTGTGCTTCAATCCGCTGCTTCATTATTTGGGTCATGTCCATATACTATTAAAAAAAGGGACTTTGTCTTATGCCTCAGGTCCTCTTCAAAAATTTAACCAAGGATTGCAATATAGTGTAATATTAGGTCATCTGTTAAGGAGCATTTTATTGAGTCCTAAGCTAATCTAAATGCCATGAATGCAATATGTGAACAAGGGAAAAAGGGATTGATTTTCTTTTAAAACTACTACTATAATGTAATGAAGATAAAGTTCCTAAATTATAATATTTTTGGTATTTTTTGATATAAAATGGATAAATGAATGGAAATAGATGAAGTAAATCTCTTGAAAATGGCTTTCAGTGACAATTATGGTTCAACAAATGATAATGAGAGTTCAATTTGCTACTTTAGTCAAAAATGGCCAAAAGGCCCTTTGAGCTAGTCTGAGTTAGGTTGATTAAAACACTTCCACACAGGATAAGGTTTAACCCCTCTAATCAAAACTCAATACAAAACATTAGCAATTGCAATCAAAGTCCCCCTAAAATACCAAGCCTCAAACACCATTGAGTCTAGTGCATTAGTTAATGATTATTCCTATACTCTAGAAAATAATCACTTCTTAATACATTATTAAAAGCCACTTTGAATGCAATTATTAAATCACTAAGCTTCCTAAATACCAAACCTCATCAATTGACAAGTCTAGCATCAAAATAGAGGAGCCCCTACTATTGAGATACTATTAAGCCCTCTTAGTGTATGATTGTGGATTAGCAATGCTTTAGGTTCAAGTACAAGTCCATATCAATCAAACCACAAAACAATACCTTGCTTAATAAAAAGAAATAAATGGAACCATAATGAAACATGTATAATACCATATATGTTGATGAGCACAAATCCTCATTACAAATCAAAATCACAAAAATAATCTAAAAAAGCTGCTTAAATAAAGTAACAAAGGTATAGCCACATAAAAATAATATCCAACACAAGAAATCATAAATATAAAGCCAAATAAATGGATTAAAACATAGAACTCCCCTTTGAAGCTTGGAAACTCATGCCATCTTCACCATCTTTAAGAGTTAAAACTCCTAGCCATGCATTACTTGAGAAACAACACCAAAAAGGATAAATTCCTTGGCCATACCAGCTAGACGTAGAGGGAAATGAAAAGAAATGGGTGTAGAATGGAATAAATGGAAGAGATAGAGGTTAAAAGTGAAATAGGTGAAGATGGAGATGAGAGAAATGGAATAGAGTGAAGGATGTTAGTGCCAATGGTTTCACCCAAGAGGGGGTGAATTGGGTAATATAAAAATTTAAAATATTATAATTAAAATATAAGAGTTGGAGAAATATCATCGAAGTGTACACCGGGGTTTATACTAGTTTGGTCTCAATATCTTGACCTACGTCTAGTCCTTATAGTGCCTCTGAGATTTCTACTAAACTTTGAAGATTCGGTGGGTTCGTGGTACCACAGTACAACTAAGTTCCTCAACGGGACACTTACTGCCCCTTATACTTTGTAATTTGATACCTACTCAAGGTACCACTACCTTGAGATGCTCTTCACACAGGTAATAAATAAAAGTATTAAAGTTTCTCTCAAAAGTAGATAGATGAATACTGAGGAACAATGAGAATTTTAGAGAATAATGAATAGAATTAATTTTGTCGTTGGTTAGTTGCTCCATCTTGAATGGTTCTATATTTAGAGCTAGAATGTGTTTAAAGACCATTGTGAGCATTCAAATTTATCCGTTATAGAGTAATTATAGCCATTAATGAAAGAGAGTGTTTCCATCGCTTCTCTTTGCTACGCATTTAATGCTTATTAGATTTTTGTTTTTTGAGATTTTGAAGTTAATCAGATGTTCAAGCACATAAAACTTGCTCATAAATGATATTAGTAACATTCAAGAATAATATATAAGTTCAGGAAGCAAATCAAGATATGGAATGTGTCTATTAAGATTTCCAAGGCGATGATTATTGGTTTCTAATAACATCACTCGAGTGAGGCTGATAATCACTCGAGTGTTCTTGGTGATCTTGCACTCTTAAGTTTATCAAGGAACTTGGTAGTGATGATTTTGAAAATTAAGTATCACTCCAGTGCTTAGAACTATCACTCAAGTAATCTTATAGCATATTTGAAAAGTTTGATAGATCACTACCGAGTGCCTGAGAAATAATATTATTAGCACTTGCAGGATACTTGTATAATTCTTGCAAGTGATCACAGATTACTCAAGTGATTTCCAAAATCACTTAAGCAATCTTCAGTGAAGATCGCATCACTCCAAGTGATCCTATGAGTCACTCAGAGGAATTGTCATCACTCGAGAGATCTGCCATTTCACTCAAGTGATCTTGCTATTTTACTTGAATGATCTACCTTTTGATCACCTATCACTTGAGGCTTTTTGCAAGTGCCTCTCATAAGTGTGACATTACTTGAGTGATTTTTAATATCACTCCAGTGATATACCAGATCACTCGAGTACTTACTAATCACTCGAGTGATCCTGTTATGCCAATCCTCAAACTCTTAATTCTTCTAAAAGTCACCTATAAGTGGTGTCGTCACTCGAGTGCTTATCTATTTACTCTAGTGATCTACCTTAGAACATCTTTCACCAAGTTTGATCACCATAGAGTGACTTGGAATTTTTTGAGAGTGAAGCATCATCACTCAATTACTCAAATAGACTACTCAAGTAATCTCCCTTTAGTAACTCTGAATTCAAATTTATGCTTTTCACTCTTTGTTTTTTCAAAAGGTTTAATTATCTCTTAAATTTAATAAATCAAGGTTTGTTATCATCAAAACATTATGAGAACTAATATTTCCCCCTTTTTGATGAAAACAAAACTTGGGTGTTTGATTTTGAAAGTTTGATAAGGTGATCAACCTGAGTGAAAAATCTTAAATCAAACATCTTTCATAAAATATCAAAAAACACAAAGACATAATTTCATAAGGCACAGTTAAATCATAAATGGCACAATATTATTAGTTTATAACATTTGATAAGCATATTAGTTCAAGAGGTCAGAATATAACATATAAGAGAAACATAACATAAAGCTAAGACAACATGATATAATAATAACATAAAACTAGCTATATGAATATATACAAGACATTAGACCTCGAAGGAACCCCCAGAACTCTTCTCCTCCTTTTGTCATTAGCAAAAATGGTGAAATAGGTTGGAAAATTGATATCTGAGGAAGGTGGATTGACACAAAGTGGTGCAGATGGTGGAATAGGATCATGGTCAGTAGGAGAAGGAGATGGTGTGTAAGGAACCATGGTCATCATAGGATCAATTGGGGTAGATGTGTGATCAGGTGAGGATGAATGTGTGGGTGAATGGGGAGTGAATGTAGGAAAGAAAGGTAATATAGGCTCTGGCTTAGTGGTAGGTCTGAGATCATATCCGAGAACCTCAGTAGTGGTTACTATGTCAAGGATCTCAATTTCTTCGATGTGAGAGCTAGAGCCAGAGTGATGAGACTGAGCAAGTGTTGGAGGCTGGGATCTTCTCGAGGAAGATCTTCGTCTGGAATAGGATCAAAGATAAGTGTGGTAGGTGGAAAATGAGTTGAGATATTAGGAAAGATGGTATCAGGGAGTGTGGAGGTGGTATCAGGTATAATAGTGGTGTCATTAGGGGCAGTAGTAATGGTAATAAGGACAATGGTAGTAGTGTTAGGTCCAATAGAAGTAGTAAGGGAAGTGGAGTGGCGTGGTATCAGGAAGTATAATGATAGTATCAGGGAGTATAAAGGTAGTAGCTGGAGCATAAGTAGAAGCATGAGTAGATATGGTGGTAGTAGAAGTTTTAAGAAATACTATGCCAAGGTGTGTCCTCAAGATCTCCTACATCCTTTGTATCTGATCTGCCTAAGCTGCCTGGAGGTCAAATAATTATTTGAAGTTGTGGTTAGCTGCCTCCACCAATACTCTAACTTAGTAGTCTACTTTCTCAACTAAGTAGGTATTGGATTTCTTCAGCTCTAAGATAACAGCTATAAGTGAATCCTAAACATAAGACTGGAGGGTTGCACCCAGAAAGGAAGACCTAGAGATCCTACTTTAGAGCACTGAGCCTTATCTGCCTTTAAAGGTGAATGTTCTATTCTTTTAGTTTTGCTCTTACTCTAAGTCTGTAGTGGAAAGTGATGACTCTAAACCCTGGGAGCTTCAAGAGGCATTGTAATACCCATCCTCCCCAACTGAATTTTCCCAAACTTAACATTCCTCTCTATCTCCCTTCCAGGAATCAGATGCCATATGTTGTGCAAGGAGAGTAAGAAGGATACCAATTATGGGAGTAGAATAGTAGTGATCCTAGTAGAATAAAATCTGAATCTTCTCATCTCCTGAAAGATTAGATCACCTACATCTCTTTGCTCTTGAGAAAGTATGGAAGCCATCATTTAAAGATCTTTCTCGGTAATGTGAGAGAAATTATTTGCTTTGTTGACCATGCTCCAATAGTAGATGTAGAAAATCACATTTTGTAGATCACTGAAAGTAGCTGGTGTCTGTAGTAAATGTTAGAACAAGCGTTTCACCCAAGAGGGGGGTGAATTGGGTGATACTAAAATTTCGTCGGAAATATAAAACTTTAGCAGAGGAATTAAAAACAGTAATGAGTAAGGAGAAATATCACCGAAGTGTGCACCGGGAGTTATACTGGTTCGGTCACAACCACTTTGACCTACGTCCAGTCCTCAGATCTTCTCTGAGAGTTTCACTATAACTTCCAAGATTCAGTGGGTTCTTGGCACCTCAGTACAAGCAAGTTCCTATACCTGGACACTCGCTCCCCCTTACAAGTTGCAATTCAATCCCAACTCAAGGTTCCACAACCTTAAGTTATCTCAATAACAAATATTGAGTTTGAATGAAATATCTCTCTTACAGAGTGAATAAGAATCACTGAAGCATAGAAATACAATTCCAATGTGAAAACAGAGCAATAAACTTGATAATACGTTTGTGTGTGTGCTTGTTGTTATTCCTCTGTTTGGATGTTCCCATATATATAGATATGTTGGTGATGACCGTTGGAACATTTTCTTTCGTCCGTTGGAGAGTGCGCAGCCACTATTGACTTTTCAAGTTTTTGAAAAATATCCGTTGGCGGTGGTTGGCATTTGAACGTTTCTTTTGACTTCAATCTCTTGAAGTGTTTTCTTCATTGTTTATCTGTAAATATACTAAGAATACTAATACAATGAAAGATTAATCATATAGGAAACAAATCTATGAACGTTTGAATGATTTCAGAATTTCTGGGTAAGCTTACTCGAGTACCTCCTCGGGTATTGCTTGAATGTTACTCGAGTAACCTCGGAAAATCTTTGATCAATTGCAGGTTAATGAATAAACATAAGATTACTCAGGTAGTGCCTGGAATAACCAATTTTCAAACCTTTGGAAATACATGTTTACTCGGGTACCTACTCGAGTAATGCACTCACAACTTTATGAGTTACTCGGGTACCAACTCGAGTAAAACTTGAAATAAACTTTTGGTTACTCGATGCTCTACTCGGGTAATGTTGCAGGATTTCAATGCCGAGAGCACTTACCTCATTACTCGAGTACGTACTCGAGTAATGTACTCATTGTTCCATAGGTTACTCGGGTACCACCTCGAGTAACTGTGCTTTTTGTCAATGACTTACCCGGGTACTGACTTGAAGTTTATCTTGAAAACATTTTGCATACTCGGGTACTTACTCGAGGAATCCACTTAAATATATATGCATACTGGAGTAAGAACTCGAGGAACATGAAATAAAGAGATATCAAGTTAATCGGGTACCACCTTGAAGTTTTTCACTTACCTTTATGCGTTACTCGAGTAGCTACTCGAGTAATGTTGCAGTGGTACAAAGTGCCGAGAGCTCCATCTTTTCAGAAACAAAGTTACTCGAGTAGCTCCTCGAGTATCAATGGCATCTTGAAAACTTTTACACTGTTACTCGAGTAGCTCCTCGAGTAACGTTGCCTGGTTACTGGAAGTTGTCTTTGATTACTTCAAGTTTTGTCTCATTACTCGAGTACCGCCTCGAGTAATGCCTTAAGAAACTTGCTTCTGATCAAGATTCTCAGCTTTATCTCTTGGCCTCTCTTCATTACTTCCAAGCTTACCTCAAGTAAAGCTTATTCCTGTCATTACTTAGTTCAAGCTTGATTATTAAGTATTTCCTTTTCAAACCATTCTTTTGTTATCATCAAAACATGAGATCTAACAGTAAAGATCCAATAGGCTACCCTGGTAAAGATCTCAAATAGATCATGTGGGTAAAAGTCCCTAAAAGGTCTACTAGGGACATGCTCAATGCTAATGTAAGTGTTAATCAAATCAACATATAGTATAATCTTCTATTCCCTTATGCTAGTCTCTATTTTCTCCTCAATTACTTTTCCCTGGCTATCATTTATATCTGCTATCTTCATGTTGCAATAAAAGTTTTTAACCATAATAGGATTATACAGTATGCTTAAGCTCAACCAAGACTCATACTATCCTAGATATGGGTACAAGTCTGAGTACTAATCCTTTTTCAACTCGAATAAATTGGCATACACCACAGGGCAGAATTGTCTTCTACCAAAATTAGAATCAAAAGATGCTTTGTTGGTTACCTTGTACTCATTGGTGTTGGAGTTGGGATGAGGAGTTAGAATTTCTAGTTCCCTTGTTTGAGACTGAGATGGCTAAACAGAGGTAGCAGGTTTAGGTGCAAGTGTAGTCTAGATTCCAGTGGCTTAGCGAGAGGGAGAGTTGTATTATGATTTCCTTAGAATTGAACTTTTGAGCCCTATCTTTCTGACAATCGAGGCTAGCTTGGCTTTATAGGCAGAGTCTTGTTGATTAGCCTCTCTCTTAGGGAATAGCATCCCTTTCCCTTTTCCTTAAAGAGTTGCTTTTGTCTTAGACCTAGTCTCCCTAGGTTCTTGAATGACAATCCCTTTGGCTTTTGGTGGTGGAAGCAGTGGATCATCGTCTTAGACTTTAGGTTTGAATTTGGGGCTCTTGGTTGTCTTGGGTTTCTTGACCGGAGAAGGAGGAAAAGAATCCTTACCAATATTCAGCTTTTTTGTTCTTACCATGACTAGAAGAGAAAGAGGATTTTAAGGTTTTAATGAGGGTCGTTTAGGGTCCAGGAGGTTCTTTTGATCGGTGAGAAGAGAGGATGAGGTCAAAATCTAGTGATTAAAAGATAAGTTAGGGCAAGTCAGAGCTTTATGAGTGAGCATGAGACAAATTTATGAGAGAAGATAATGAATGATGAATAAAGAAGGACAATATTGTAGAGCAAGGAAACTGTTGGGAGGTTGAAGATAAGAGGATTTGAAAAAGAAAATGAAGAGACATGTGAATAAATATAATATAACTCTACCATATGAGTTCACTCAAGTGATTTATTAAGTCACTCGAGTGATTTTGTTAATCACTCGAGTGATTTCTATTTGGCAACCTAATCACTTGAGTGATGTTTCTAAATCACTCAAGTGATTTGTCACACAATCACCCTTACTTGAGTGATTTATCATAATGGTTATTTTGATTTATAACGATTCTTTAATAACATACTGTAACCTTTAAGGTATGTTATTATTTTTTTACATATGTTTGAGCCATTACATTAATATATATATATATATCTATATATATGTATAACTAAAAAAAACCTACCCATCATTCTTAAAGGAGGGATTTGAATCATTTGATAACATAAGGAAGACTGAAGTGGAAGAATTAGTGGCACCAGAGGCGGAGGAAAAGAAGCGGGAGGAGGAGTAGGTTAGGAAGGAGGAGCACGAGGAGGGCATGAAGGTTTAGTTGGAGGAGGAAGGGAAGCAGGTGGGGGTTGAGGTTGGGGGAGTAGTAGGGAATGAGGAGGAAGATAAGCAGGCAGGGGAGGAGCAGGTTGGGAAGGAGGATCACGAGGAAGACATGGAGGTTGGGTGGTAAGAGGAAAAGAAGCAGGCAGAGGTACATGTTGAAAAGTAGCACGAGGAGAAAAAGGCAGAGGTTGGGGAGGATGATTCTCCAGCATTTCTTCAACATGTCGCCTAACAATGATAATGAGGAGAACAAAGAAAGAGGGGGAAGAAAACATATGAAAATAGGGGGTTTAAATAGATTGGAAGTGAAGAGTGCGATGGAAGTTGAAGATCGAGGATCAATCTGCACAACTATATTACGTTCTTTTTCCCGCGCCATGAGTTTTATGACGGTTGTTTCGAAAGTATGGCTAATGAGCCACGATTTATTATATTTTATAACGGTTGTTTTCTAATAACCGTGAGTAATGTTCTATAATGTTTTTACAATACATTTAAAAAAAGACATTAAAAAACATAACAGTGGCGAGTAGCTTGATGAACTGATGAAATCATGAGGCTCTGATACCAATTGGAGGATAGGTCCCAAAAAACAGGATGGGAGGAGAGGAAGAGAATTGAGAAGTAGGAGGCAGATGGACTGTTGGGTTAGTTGCATAGGTTAATAAAGAAATCAATAAAGAAAATGTAGGATAAGTATAGAAAACTATAGAAGTAAATAGCAGAATGCTTAAAATGTCAGAAAGGCGGTAATCCGCACCATCTTGACGATAAGTAAGTGATTGATGAAAATGGAAATTAAAACAATGCCAGAAAGGTAGTAATCCGCACCTTCTAGACTGAGGATAGAAAGTAAAGTACAGGAAACTAAATGCAAATAAGAAATGGTTAATGAAAGGCTTTATTTAAGAACATAAGAAAACAGAAGAGCAGAAGAATGAAATAGAAGACTAGAAGAATGAAACAAAAGAACAGAAAAACAAAACAAAATAGGAGAATAGAAAGCAGAAATAGGCTTACAAGAGGATCTAACTATACAGACACTCTTACAAAACTCTCTCTAAAAACTAGCGTGGTCCTGAAAGGGACCTTACATTAGCTTTTAATAAAGGCTTGAAGTTAATATGATGGTCTTTGTTTATTTGATCTGACAGTCTATATGTCTTGGTTTGTTTTTATGTGCAGCTTTTTTGGCATGTGTGTCCCCAAACAGCTGCTTCTGCAAGGTGGATATCCATGTGGCTGGCAATAGTCCATTGGCTGGTAGTGTCCTTGTGGCTTTTTTTTAAGTCTTGAAGTGCTGTAACAACTTTGGTTTGTTTGTATTTTTTTTTGCAATAAAGGCTTTATTGTGGTTATTTTGGTAGTTGGTACCAAATAGGCTTCTTTTCTCTCTCCTCTCTCTTTTCCTTTTTTTGTTTCCCTCTTCTTTTTCCAATCTTCAGTAAGGTATATACCGAAGTACTCATCTTCATTGCCTTGGAGAAACCTTTCTTGGCTATATTCTAGGTAGGATGATAGGGTTGGAGAAGAAGGCCAGCCCTCTTTTTCGAGTAAAAGAAGGGTCTGCTTCAGATAGTCCATGTAGACTTGTTTATTTGAGACAACTGTGAGACTGGCATGGATAAGGTTCTTTCAATTTAAAAATTTTCTTGTCTCTAAAGCTTTCATCCAATGCGGGTTGCCTTTAAGCTATTCTTTGATAACATTGACATTAGCCTTGTAGTCCCTAAAATTTGCATACCATTTCATGTATGGGATTCTCTAGAGGACAGGGTATCCATTAGTAGGGGTGCTTTACTTGTAATGGCAAGCAAAGACCTAAGACATGGATAGCTTAGAGCAAAAATGAAGGGTTAATAGTAATGCATTATCTAAAAGGTTAACATGATCCTTGAAGTACTGGAACCCTTCTTGGACCTTGGGCGTAAAGATGTCCTCTGTGAGTCCAAAATAGTCCCACCATCTACTGAACCACTAAGTAAAATCATAGTCTATGAACCAGGTGTGGCGGGTGTATTTGTTTTCATACTGAAAGGTTTTATACCAGGTATCTATGTAATCCCAATAATTAAACCCTATAGGATCAAACTTTATATCTTCAAACTTTTTAGGTTTGTTTTTGTCCATTACCCAATCTAAGGAGTAAGGAATTTGAGGATTTGCATTATGGAGTGGGTCCAGGTTGAATGGTCCTTTTTTCTATTAACTTCATCTGGTTTGTGGATTAAGGACACAAATTTAGTGTACATAAGGATGAGTTCATAGAATTGTTGGGTCTTATTTAATGCCAAGGGTTTGAAATGGAATCCCTGAGGGAATATCTTTTCTGGCCACTTGATTGGGGTTGCTTTCAACATAAAATTCAGGTTTTGTCTGGATGATATTCATGGCTTTATCATACTTTGGGATGTATTTTGATAAGGTAGGTTGGTTTTTTTGTACATGTTTTGGCTATTCAGCTACTTACTTACCCTTTGGAGTAAGGAATTTAAGGATCTGCATTATGGAGTGGGTCCAGGTTGAATGGTCCTTTTTTCTATTAACTTCATCTGGTTTGTGGATTGAGGACACAAATTTAGTGTACATAAGGATGAGTTCATAGAATTGTTGGGTCTTATTTAATGCCAAGGGTTTGAAATGGAATCCCTGAGGGAATATCTTTTCTGACCACTTGGTTGGGGTTGCTTTCAACATAAAATTCAGGTTTTGTCTGGATGATATTCATGGCTTTATCGTACTTTGGGATGTATTTTGATAAGGTAGGCTAGGTTTTTTGTACACGTTTTGGCAATTCAGCTACTTACTTACCCTTTGGGCTTGGATTAACAATAACCTATTTGTTTTTTATGTTTTCAAGGAGTTGGGACAAAGAAATGAAGTCCTTATCTGGGTCTTCTCGTCTGCTATATCTGTCCAAGATTTCTTTGGCAAGTGGGTCATTCCACAAGCTACAAGAGCTTGGAGTGTTTCAATAGGCATGTCATAGTCTTAGGGCATTGGTCTTTGTGGCTTGGATTTGGTCTAGCTTAGTAGGGGTTGTTTTTGGGTCATTGAAGGAGAATAGGTTAATAAAGGAGTCTAGGTTAATATAGGGTTTAATGACTCGACTAATTGTGGGGTAAATGACCCCCTCTAGGCCCATGGCATAGCTCTGGTTAGAGATGGTCCTACATGCATGGCTAAAAGGGTAGCTGTATTGATTTGTTCTTTCCCTTTCTCTACTCTTTTTTTTTGTGGCATACTATTTCCCCTGCAAGAATTCTCTGGTAAGATAGTTTGGAAGAGAATTTGTAAAGCATCTTATGTATTCAATTTCAAAATAAAAAACACTTAATATTGCTTGCCATTGGACAAAAATTTATTTTGAAATAAGGGTTTTGACATAGTTTTGCAAAACATCTTTGCAAACTTGCAATTGACCCAGACCAAAAAGTTTTGGTTTAATAAATCTCCTTGGAATTTTGAAATGCATAAAACAATGGCTAGCATTTCTTTTTTGATGGTAGAGTAATATTGTTGGGTTGGATTCTAGTGTTTTGAAGTAAAGGCGATGATGCTTTCTTTTCCATCAATCTTTTGTTTAAGAATTCCTCTATAACTAAGGTTAAAGGCATCGGTTTCCATAATTTTTAGGGCTTGTGGATTGGGCAAAGAGAAATATGGGTGTTCTTTGACTTGGGATTTTATTTGTCTTACGATACTGGTATGAGTATCTATCCAAGGGGGTGGATTCTTCTTGAGCCGATCATGAAGGGGCTTGATGAGGTTGTTTAATTGTAGAAGGAAATCTCCCATATAGTTTAAGCACCCTAAGAATCTTTGAAGTTCGGTTTTGTCAAGGATTTGGTTAGGAAATTTGTCAGTAAATTGTATGGCTCTATTAATAGTAGTGATCATACCATAGAGTATACGATGTCCTAAGAATATGATTTTGGTTTGGAAAAGGCTAACTTTTGTTTGAGAAACAGCAAGACCATTTCTCTTACAACATTGATGAAAACATGAATATGTTTGAAGTGTTGGCCAACAGTTTGAGAATATATTAATATATCATCGATATAAACAATGATGTATTTAGTGTAATAGTTAAAGATTTAGTTCATGATCATTTACATCTGGAACTCAGAAGGAGCATTTTTCAATCCAAAGGGCATAACATTCCACTCATACGGGCCAAATGGTACCATGAATGTTGTTTTGTATTGGTCCTTTTCATTGATCCGAATCTACCAAAACCTAGATTCATATCAAATTTAGAAAATATCTTGGCTGAATGAAGGCGGTTAAGACGATCACTTTTATTGGGGATCAGATACCTGATCCATTAAAGGGTTGGTTGAAAGGTTTGTAATTAATAACCAGTCGAGGTGCTTTCCTTTCTATTTCTGCATTCTTCTTCACGTAGAAAGTGGCACAAGACTAAGGACTTCTACTTTTTCTGATTAATCCTTTGGCTGGGAGTCCCTATGTTTCCTTTTGGTAGAATTCAAGGAGTTCTTGGTTTTTCTGGATGAGTCTAGCTTTTGTTGGGATTTTTTTTTATGGAAATATTTTATTGTAAGAATTTCTTCCTTTCCCAAAAAGCATTCAGGAGGTCAGAACATATAGATTTTTGGATATGGTCTAGGAGGGTTTGGATTCTTTCTTGGTTTTCAGGCTACACTAATTGTTTGTTTATGGTTTTGAAAGAGATTTCTTGTTTTACAAAGTTTATTTGTTTAATTTTGAAAATGATAGGATGGATTTCTTTTATTAATGGCTTGTATACAAATTCAAAAAGGATGGGTTTTGTAATATACCAAATTTTCTAATACTGAAAAGGTGTAAATATGGAAATAGTGGAATAAAATAAATACTAGTATTTACAAATTAATGGTAGATTTACTTTCGAAATTCCCAAATGTCCATTGTGTCATTCACGGAAATCAAGAAGTTAACATTGTAAAAATACAAGTGTAAGAAGTCGAAGGAAAATTCGTCGGAGGCTGCAGGGCGCAGAGGCGTCAGTTGCGAGATCGGAGGAATTCAGGCGTTGTGTGGCATGCCTCGATATGCATGTCACGGTCCTGCGTGGGTTTCGCATGGAATTCCGAGTAATACACCGATGGAGGAATTTATTAAAAGAACTTCAGTAAAGTATGTAATTACAGCTCATCATGACTCATGATGACATATCTTTCATGTTGGCCAAATAAGAAAATGACAAGTGTTCCGAAATCACTACAAAGTAAAAACATGTTTTTGTGTTGGCCAAATAAGGAGGTGACATGTGTCCCTCATCATTACATATCATTACACCCACTTAAGCCTTTCGTGTTGTCATCTCAAGAGTACACCACCTAGCGGCTGAGTCCGGGGAATTCACTAATCTCTGGTCAGGTCACTTACTTTACGAGTCGAGCACTGAACCCAGGAGTATGGGGAAATTGTCAAGCCTCCCCCTTCCCTTAACCATTTATGCCCTACCTAAGAAAGAGAAAATGGAAGACCAATGGTTGCATGACATGTGGCAATCTTGAGCTCTAACTTTGTGACACTTAACTTACAATGAGAACACCTCCTTTTATGATTAAATCATAACCATTCCTCCCTCTTTAAGAGATAAGTTTTGTTCAGCCCTCTTAGAGAAAGAAAAATCTGATTTTATGAACTCAAGAACACAAGAAGAGAGAAGGAGGAGTGAATAATGAGTTCTCCTGACTACCGGAGCCAATTCCGACCCCAAACTGCCATTATCGTCCGGTAGGCCCTTCAGGAAACTTCCTCTACTCACTATAAGCTTCAATTCTATGGTCTTAGATTTCTCATCTAAGGTCTTTTATGTTAGTTAGTCTACCGGAGTACCGCCGGAATACCGAACCACTTATAGAAACGTGAAGAGGTAAGCATAGGCTTTCTTTTGAACTGAATACTTTGTGATTTCATTGAGTTTTTCTTAACTCTTGAACCACTCATGTATTTCATCCAAAGTTTGTTTTTGAAGAAGGAAGATGTTTTAATCATATATAAAGTGATATGTGATGCTTGTTGAAGTATTTGGCTTATCGATAGTTAAAATCACAAAGTTAGATTTTTGTTATTTTTTAGCATATATTTCGGTCAGAAAAATTGGGTGAGGGAGTTTGATTTTGGTATTTTTGAGCTTTCCATTGCATCCTACACGAAAAATTGTGTAGGAATAGGCTTTGGTTATAATTTTTGACAGACTAGTTTAAAGACTCAAAAATTGGAAATTAAGTCTGCTTGTGTAACAAAGTTGTTAGTGTGCGTTTTTGTCTGGCAGTTTTGTTGTAGCCAAAAATTCACTATCCAAACTTCATCTAATGATGATGATATTTTCTAGAATTAAAGTACACTTAAAGACCTTTAATTTGATAGGTATTATGAAGGATTTCGATAAGTATACTAGGAGTTATGAGTGTTTGATGTAAACCATTAAAACTTGTCCGATTTTCAGGCAGCAGGGGGAAAAAGAAAAACTGGGAAGTGTGCGCGGTTAGATGGCGACTGGAAGCATTTTTTTCCCTTAAAATAGACTTAATAAGGGTCATATAGAATTTTGAATCACCCCAATTTGATTTTTGTAGAATTAGTTATGATTTTTTAAAGTTCAATGAAAAATCTGCCAACTTTTGGTAATTGTGTGAAAATTCAAAGTGAAGTGTTTTTGTAATAGAATTGGACATTTAAGAGTTAAGTTAAGCATTTGGAGTAGCTTGAGCTCATTAACCTCATATTGGGCCTAATGTAGTGACCCTAATGATAACCAACATAAGAGAATGATTTATGAAAGAATTGGACTAAGTAATAACTCATTGCCCGTAAATTATAATTTATAGGATTTGACATTTTTCCAAAGCACGTCAATCAAGATCAAGATTTGGACAAATTGTCAGGTAGTAACTTATCCCTCATATATTGTGTGATATGTTATATACATGTTTGTGCCATTGTAAATGTAAAACATTTATATGAGAAGGGCTAAGGCTCGGTAGAATTTCCCAGCACTCTGGCAAGGGACGGTTGTCCTCGAATTGGTAACTTTATGCTTTCTGCATATTGTGGGTTTATCTCTGAATGTTGAATATGTTGATTGTACTGTAACTTTGGTTGACATGGCATGATATATGTGCATTTTATGAGTGATATATGTTACTACTGAGATTCATTGAATCTCACCCTATTTTTCCAAAACAAATTTTCAGCTCGGGCAAGTAGTTCCTCAGGTAAGAAGATAAACACGGGCGAATAAAGCGAATGACTTAGAATTTAATTTTCTGTTGGTTATCTATTTTGGATATTGTACTTAATTTTTATTTAAGTGTGGTCAGTCTCATACTGACACGTATGTTGAAAGAGGCAAGCTTCACCTAAGAGGAGAGGTGAATTGGGTGATGTGATAACTATTTCGATTGATGCAGTGATATAGCAACAGCTATAGATAAAGTAGAGTTGATAAGATAAGCACACAGAGAGTTATACTAGTTCGGCCAAAAACATAGGCCTACATCCAGTCCTCAGAGATCAAGACCTACTGAGATTTTCACTATTCTTCCAAGATTCAGTGGGCTCTCAGAACGCCGCATGACAACAACCATCCTTGGAAGGACTACGAGTAGAAATACTACAAATTTCTCTCCCCCTTACGACAAGTCTTATGTGCAGAAAAACAAACCTATGACCTTTCTCTCTTGCTTATGTATACAAGGCTTATGAGCAGTAACGTTCTCTCCTGCTTATACCACTATAAGTCTTACGAGTAGCAACGTTCTCTACTGCTTGTATCTTGTAAGTCTTATGAGCACAAAGTCCTACTAGGAATTCTCTCACTGCTTCTCTCATAAGGAAATCTCCCCTCTCAAGGTCCCAGTACCTTGAGATAAAATGAAAATAGAATTTGAAGTGTATACAGACTCTCTTATAGAGCAAATATGATAATCACTAAAGAACGATATGAATACAGAGGAAATATGAATAACAGAGACTCATGAATTTGCTTGAGTGAATTCCTGCACTTTGTTGTTTTTTATGGTCTCTGGAGCTCTATATTTATAGACATTTGTTGTTGAATAATAATCATTGTGGAGCGGGGCATTTTACTGTGGAACGGCATGCATACGTTTGAAATCTTTGAACGCGGTAGGTACCTGCTTGGATGGTCGTAATGATGTTGTCTGCCGTTGTTTTAGTTCCTTTGTGTCTTTCTAATTCAAACGTTCAAACTCCTATATCACACTTGTAATATATGTTAAATGATGTTATATAATAATAAGTGGAAATATAATGAATAAATAACATTAAACCATATTCGGATTGAACGCTGTAAGACT
Organism: Inga laurina; assembly: GCA_963855925.1. Classification (NCBI taxonomy): domain Eukaryota; kingdom Viridiplantae; phylum Streptophyta; class Magnoliopsida; order Fabales; family Fabaceae; genus Inga; species Inga laurina. The sequence continues at coordinate 12,691,236 of OY979712.1, read as the reverse complement.
AGTGCGTTTTGGCTTCTGGCAGAGTATCACTCGAGTGCTGTGATGTCTCACTCGAGTGCAATACCATATTTTCTCCTTTTGCTTCAGTTTAACACTTGCACTTCCACGGATTTTGAGAGAGTGCATTTTCATACTTACGAGTGATGTGGGTCCTCACTCAAGCCTGGGTCTCCTCACTCGAGTGCTTCTTCATTTTAAACTATAAGCCACGTCTCTGGGCAACACTCGCACCATACTTTATCAAGAGTGTGATTTTACACTTGCAGGTGATATGGGCCCTCACTAGAGCATACTTACTCTCACTCGAGTAAGAATAATATTCTTCTATAATATACTCTTTGTCTTCAGCACTTGTATCAGAATTGAGAGAGTTAGATTTCTCACTCGTGGGTGCTGAGGTATCACTCAGGTGCATGTACTCTCACTCAGGCATGGTTATTCTTTTCTGCTTTGCATGACTCTCAGGCAAACACTCGCAGTCTCTCACTCACTGGAACTCGGGTGCAGATAAGGCCATCACTCGAGTACAAGACTGTGCTCGAGTGAAGTGTTGATATCTTGTTTCTTCCTTTGCTCTCTGTCAAACACTTTCTGTCCAACACTTTCATATGCTCGAGTGCAAAACAGATTGATGCTCAAGTGTTAGATCTATTGCTCGAGTACATAAGTAAAACTAACAGTAATTGCTCTCTGTCAAACACTTTCTGTCTAACACTTGCATGTGCTCGAGTGCTAGCTCTATACTAGAGTGCATTAGTAAAACTGACGGCAAACACTTCTAAACTTTGCCATATACATTTGGTAACTTTGTAACTATTGTCTAGACTTGTAAAAACATAATTTGCACACAATAACCTTTTGTTATCATCAAAACTGGGATTCTAACATTCTCCCCCTTTTTGATGATGACAAAACCTTTGTGATGAGCTTTAAGAAAAATCTTGATTAGAGTGAAAATTTTGAAAAACATTATCAACATTTCCAAATGCATATCTCACAAAAGTTTAGACTCATTTTCAAATTTTTGCACTTATCCTCATATGTTTCCTGCAATACTTCGAATGGACACTTAAAAACCAAGATAAGTCATAGTATCACAGAAACCATTAAATTTGAATAGAAAACTTAACAAACTTGAAAATAACCATTAGTGAACTTGTAAAGTACAATATTAAGCTTGAATCAACATCTACCCATAAAACCCTATATACAACCATGTCAGCAAAAATAAACCAGAAAATAACAATAAAAATAATAATAATCCTACCCCAATACATAAAACTACCCAATACACCTCATATCATACCATATCAGCTCAGAAACCATCACAGATCCTTCTCCCCCGTTTTGTCAACATAAGAAGGGGGCTGAGGAAAAGTGAGATCGGATGGTGGGGAAAAGAGTATCATGGCAGTGGAAGGGTCAACTGGCTCTAGCTCAAAAAGGGAGATGATAGCTGAGGAACAGAGGCTACAAGTGGTGGTAAAGGCGACCGATTATAAGTGACATCAACATTGGAATCTAGGTTGGTGAAGAGGACATGAGTCTGTGTTTGAGGAGGTGAAGTTGTGGCAGGAGTAGACTCAGATGGCACCTCAGAAGAAGTAGCCGGAAAATGAGTGGTCAAGAAGATTTCCATATCAGGGATTCTTCTCGACATATCTTCTTGAGTCTTGAACATCAATTCAAAGTTGGTATTTGCCTTATCCACCAACTTTAAGACTTGTAACTCTATCGTGTTCACCAATTTCTCAGACTCATTCATCAATTCCTTTTTCAAACCAGTCACAACTTGATTGATCACTTTAGCCAGATGGGTTGAAAGTGATGCATTCAGGAAAGATGGAGGTAGAATGGAACCTTGAGTAGAAGATTGAGCCTAATCACCTCTTGATGGAGTGGCTTCTCTCTGAGATGTATCCCTGGTTTGACTCACTGGAAGATTGATACTCATATGTGTCAATTGAGTCTTGCCAAACCTCAAAATGGTTACCCTCTCAGTTCCCTCCAAATACCACACTTTGTTTTTCTTGAGAATGAGAGACACAATTTATGCATATGATATGGTGGCGGATCTTGATGAAGAAAATTGAAATCTTCTCATCTCACTAAAGATAAGCTCCCCCACATTTCTTCGTTGACTGGCTAGGAAGGAGGCCAGCAAGTAGTAATCTCTCTGAGCAAAATGGGTATAATTTTTGGATTTGTAAACAATGCTACGAGAGTATATGTAGTGAAGGCATGTCAATGGGCTTGAAGTTGAGAGGTCCTATTAGGTCATTTGGTCTTAAAAGCCAGAAGGCTTCATTAGCTGAAAAAGTGGGTAGATCAGAAGGTGGTGCAACATATCCAAGTATATCATTAATGATATTAGCAGATATCATAATAAATTGATCTTTAACAGTGGTAGATACTGCTTCCTCTATCAACTCTCTGGTCATAGAGTTTATGTTATGGGTTTTCATGTTGCAATAGAAGATTCTCACAACAGAGGGTGAATAAGGAATATGAACACTTAGCCAGGAATCATAAAATCCAAGAAAAGGATGTAAATCCAAACAACAGCTTTTCATCAAATAATCTAAGTCCACATAAACTATAGGACAGAATTATCTATGTGCAAACTCAGAATCATATACCTTCTATTTCAGTGCCTTCAGTTCCTTAACATTGAAGTCTTCAGGTGGATTTGTGACTTGTTCTTCCTCTGGAGCCTGTGATGTGGAAGGAACCCCTGAAGTAGCTGTACTAGACTGGCCAACTTGATGTGAACTTGAGGCACCGGCGTATGAGGCAATTTTGCCAACCAATGTGTCAAGCTTTGACTTCTCCATTGATTCCCAGAATTGCATATTGAAAGAGTCATCGGAGCAAGAAGATTGTTGTGATTGTTCTGTGTCCTTCTTCTTTCCTCTTCCTTTGACTTCTTTGGATTGAGACCAAGTAACTATCGGTTCTTTAAAAACTACTCCCTTTGGTTTCTTTTGCAAAGGTTGATCCTTCTTAGCCATTTGAGGCTTAGGGTAAGGTTTCTTGGCTAGAGTTCTCCTTTTGGTTTTGGGTTTAGGAGGTGTAGAGGTATTAGACAGAGAAGGTGTAGGTGATGAGGATGTGGCCACCTGAGTCTCTGAAGCACTAGCGGCTGAATGAGTGGGTGAAGGTGAATAGGAAACAACAGGAATCTTAGTTCTAGCCATTTAAAAATGAAATGAGAATCACAGATTTGCTAAGGACTGAGAGAGAGATTTTCAAAAAGTTTCTTTAGTTAGGGCACGAAATGAGAAGCTTGAAGGATAAATCTCACCTTATGAAGATGATTGAGGAGTTGTAACGGTGATTTGAAGCAATATGAGGCGTCTAATTGATGGGTAACGGTCGGAGGTGAAGAGATACACCCTTCGAGTGACATGACGCTTCGAGTGAGAAGAGGAAGTGCAACGGACTGAGCTATCACGTAACTGATATAAGTGACAACACTCGAGTGACAACCCTAGTGCTCGAATGTTGTTCATACAGTGCTCAAGTGTGACCATATTGTGCTCGAGTGATATTCAAACAAATCTGATAAAGCATGTAAAAACGTACCTAATTTAAATATATCTTGTTATATTTTTCATCTTTGTACTCAAATCCTCCAAAATCATTTGAGTAACCATGCTTTGAATAAGTATTTGTATAAATTTCTTCCTTCTACTCGAGTTCTCTTACTTCACTTTAGGTAAATTCATACCATGCTCGAGTGAAGTTCTTCCCTCACTCGAGTGATACCTGTCACTCTTGGTATGCTTGAGTGAGTTTCAAGAGTTCTTACATACTCTGTTAATCCCTGTTTTACATAGCCTAAAATAGAGTATATGCTATAGTTCTGGACTCGAGCATTGTTGACTGACTCAAGTGAGAATGCGCTTAGCACTCGAGTGACACTTCCAGTGCTCGAGTGACAAACCTGCAAAAACAATTTCTACATACTCCAATGCCTAAGTCAATATAGTCATCATCAAAAACTTATTAAACATAATAATTAACAAAAAAAAACTTACAACTCGTTGGGATTAACCATTCCCAATTCTCTTCGAATATATAAGAATTGATCTTTAGCTATTAGCTTTGTGAATATGTCAACGAGTTGAAGATGTGTTGGTATGAATTCTACTTTGACTTCCTTCTTTTGTACGTTATCTCGAATGAAATGATGTTGAATATCTATGTGTTTGGTCCTTGAATATTGCACAGGATTCTTGGCCAAGCTAATGGTGCTAGTGTTGTCACAATAAATCGAAATCTCCTTTAAGTATATCCCCAAATCCTGAAGTTGTTGTTTCAACCATAGTACTCAAGAACAACAACTTGCTACAGCTATATATTCAGCTTCAGTGGAAGATAATGACACTGTGTTCTGCTTCTTGCTAAACCATGATACCAGAGAGCCTCCAAGGAATTGACATTAACCACTAGTACTTTTCCTGTCAGTTTTATATCCTCCATGATCTGAATCTGAATAGGCCATCAAATATTCATTTCCTCTTTTTGGATACCATAGGCCAAGTTCTGCGGTGTCTCCTAGGTATTTGAAGATTCTTTTCACAATCTCTGCATGTGATACCTTAAGAGCATATTGATACCTTGTGCACATTCCAACACTAAAATGTATATCCAGCTTGCTTGCTGTAAGATAGAGTAATAAACCAATCATTCCTCTATATTAAGTGATGTTGTAATTAGAACCTTTTACATCAGCATCCAACAATGTTGTAGAACTCATTGGAGTATCAGCTCCATTAGCATTGTCCAATCAATACTTCTTCAACAACTCCTTCAAATATTTTGTTTGAGATACAAATATCCCATTCTTCTTTTGCTTAATTTGAAGTCCAAGAAAGAAATTTAATTCTCCCATCATGGACATCTCAAACTCTCCCTGCATAATCTTGGAATATTCTTGACACATAGATTCGTTAGTAGCACCGAAAATAATATCATCAACATAAATTTGAACAATTAGAATATCATCTTTGTTATGTTTGATGAAAAGAGTTGTATCCACTTTTCCTTTGACAAAGTTTTGATCAAGAAGAAACTTGCTTAGTCTTTCATACCAAGCTCTAGGTGCTTGTTTCAAACCATATAAAGCTTTCTTAAGTTTGAAAACATGATCAGGCTTTGTTTCATCTTCAAAACCAGGAGGTTGTTCTACATATACTTCCTCCATAATATAACCATTTAGAAAATCACTTTTCATATCCATTTGATAAAGTTTAAAACCTTTAATGCAAGCAAAGGCTAAGAGTACTCGTATTGCTTCTAATCTTGCCACTGAAGCATATGTTTCCTCATAATCAATACCTTCTTCTTGATTATATCCTTTGGCTACCAATCTTGCTTTGTTTCTCACAATGTTGTTGATTCATCAAGTTTATTTTTGAAAACCCATTTGGTTCCTATAATCGAGTGATCTTTAGGTCGAAGAACCAAATCCCAAACTTGATTTCTTCAGAATTAATTTAATTCTTCTTGCATAGCAATTACCCAATCATTGTCAGCTAAAGCTTTTTCCATATTTGAAGGTTCAATCTCAAAAATAAAAGTAGAAAAAGTTACCTCATTGAGAATTCTATTTTTAGTTTTGACACCTTCGTGAATATCTCCAATTACTTGATCAATTGGATGATCTTTAATATGTCTCCATGCTTTTGGTTGAGCATGATCATTGACATCTTCTATATTTTGAAAATCATTTGTTTTAAGATCATTCTGTTTTGAAATAGTTTTTTTTATTTATCAAATCCATTTCTTCTTCATCAAAATGCTTTGTCTGAGAGTCAAGTTCATCAAACACAACATGAATGGATTCTTCAAATGTACATGTTCTTTTATTAAAAATTCTATATGCTTTACTTCTATTAGAATATCCTATAAATAAACCTTCATCAGGCTTTAAATCAAATTTACCCAAGTTTTCTTTACCGTTGTTTTGAATGAAGCACTTGCATCCAAAGATGTGTAAATGAGCAAGATTTGGCTTTCTTCCTTTCTAGAGTTCATATGGTGTCTTTCCAAGTGACTTGCGAATATATGCTCGATTTGAAATGTAGCATGCGATACTCATTGCATCTACCCATAACACTTGTGACATTTCTTTTTTATTAAGTATTGCTCTTGCCATTTATGAGGACTTTGTTCTCCTTTCTACTACTCCATTTTGCTGAGGGTGTTCTAGGTGCAGTGAAGTTATGATCTATTCCCTCGTTGTTGTAGTAGTTTTCAAAGAGTTGATTATCAAATTCTTCTCCATGGTCTGTCCTAATAGAAACAATAGAAATACCTTTCTCATTTTGGACCTTCTTAGCAAACATAATAAATTTGACAAATGTTTCATCTTTTGAAGTGATAAATATAGTCCATGTAAATCTTGTAAAATCATCGACAACTACTAAAGTATATAGATTTCCTCCAAAAAATTTTACTCTTGCTGGACCTACCAAATCCATATGAAGTAATTGTAAAGGTTTGGAAGTAGAAATCTCATATTTTGTTTTGAATGAAGATTTAGTTTGTTTACTTTTTTGACAAGCTTCACAAATCATGTTATCTTTGAATTTTAGTTTAGGAAGACCAACAACTAAATCTTTTCTAATCAGTTTGTCAAGTTGGTTCATATTAACATGAGCCAGAGCTTATGCCATAACCAACTTTCCTCTAATCTACTAAGAAAACAATTTTCAGAAGAATTTGAATTTAAATCAATAGTATAACAGTTACCATCCCTTTGAGCTTGGATCTTTGCCTTGATGGATTCTTTATTAAGCGGCAGATCTTTCTTGTTTACTATCAAGCATTCTTTTGAATCAAAGATTACCCAGTTATCTCTATCAGTGCTTTGACTTACACTCAAGAGGTTGTGGCATAATCCTTCAACGTAATATACATCATTGATTTGAACACCATTAGATTTTCCCACTTCACCAATTCCTGCAATACGTCCAGATTAGTTACCTCCAAAAGTTACCTTTCATCTTTCTCTGATTTCTAGCAAGAGAACTTATTTTTGTCACCAGTCATGTGTCTCGAACATCCACTATCAATGTACCACTTGTTTGCTTGTGATGGTTTGAGACATACTTAGAGTAAGGTGATTAAGTTTTAGGTACCCACACTTTCTTGGGTCCTTTGTGGTTAGTATGTAATACTTTTGGTACATGTGTCCCTTTCGGAACCCATTTATACGTGCCAATGACTTGTCCTTTTCTAAAATAACATGATGAAGTATAATGTCCTGTCCTATTACAATAGCTACATGATGCAAATGGATTTGATGTATGCACAGAATTCTTGAAATATTTGAGATAAGTTCTACTGCTATTTTTCTTATTTCCTCTATTTTTATCATGATTAAACTTGTATCCAATTCTAGATTTATCAAAGGAAACTTTCTGAGAATTTAGAATAACTTTAAGAGTTTCACTTCCTTTAGTAATTTTTCCACAGTTTTTGTTAAATCTCTTATTTTCTTATCTTTTTCTTCACATACTTCACATGATGATATGATAGTATTTTCTAATTCTTTTACTTTCTTCTTGTAACTAACCATTTGTTTAGCTACCTTGATGAATTCAGTATGCAATGCATTATATTTAGATAATAACTCATCATAAGTAGGTTCAGAGTCACTTACCTCAGAATCTGATTCTTCTTCTTTGGCAACCAAGCATAGATTTTCCACTTCGTCATTGTTGCTTTCTTCATCCGACGAGCTATCACCCCAGATAGATTATATGTATGCTTTCTTCTTTTGCTTCTTTTTGTCTTTGTTTTTGAAGCATTCAGATTTGATGTGTCCAGGCTTCCCACATTTATAACATACTATCTATTGCTCCTTGTTTTCTTTCTTGCTTGGTCCACCTTGATAATTTTTGAAGTTCTTTTGACCTCTTCTATAGAACTTCTTGAATTTTCTAACGATCATTCCCATATCATCATCATCAGGAACATCTTTGCTTTCGAAAGATTCTTCTTCCTTGATAGCTTTAAGTGCAACTCCTCTGTTCTTTTTATCATCGAACTCTTCTAGTTCCTTCTTAAATCTCAACTTCCCTTCATACTCAGAAAGGTTACCAAAGAGAGTAGCTACGGATCTTATTGACTCTCCTTTAGCTTCTTCAATAGCTGTCACCTTCGCTTCCCATTCTTTCGTAAGAATATTAAGAATCTTTCTTACCTGGGAACTTTGGTCAAATGATCTCCCAAGAGCAGATAATTGATTAACAAGATGAGTGTACCTGAGTTCGAATTCTGATATTCCTTCTCCAGGTTTCATACAAAATAGATCATACTCTATAATTAGAGTATTGACTCTATTTTCTTTGATTCTGGATGTACCTTCATGAGCAATTTCAAGAGCATCCCACATATCTTTGGCTGTTGGTAGAGTACAGATTCGAAAATATTCCTTTTGACTGAGAGCACTCTGTATCATTAAAATAGCTTTACTATTTAATGTTACTAACCTCTTGTCATCTTCGTCAAACTCTTCTAGACTCTTTTTAATGACTCTATCTTCGATTTTCTTTATTGAAACATAGTCACCATCTTGTATCACATTCCATAAACCGTATTCGTTAGCCATCATGAACACTCTGAACTTAGCTTTCCAGAATGAAAAATGTTCTCCAGCAAAACCAGGAGGTCTAGTGATTGAAGCTCCGTCTGGAAGGATGTTTTCACCCATTGTTGCCATTTATCAGATCCTTCTTAAGCTGTTAGGCTCTTCGGAGAAGACCTTGCTCTGATACCAAATGAAAGAGGCAAGCTTCACCCAAGAGGGGGTGAATTGGGTGATGTGATAAATTTTTCGGTTGATGCGGTGATATGCAATAGTTGTAGATAGAGTAAAGTTGAGAAGATAAGCACACAAGAGTTATATTGGTTCGGCCAAAAACTCAGGCCTACGTTCAGTCCTCAGAGATCAAGACCTACTGAGATTTTCACTATTCTTTCAAGATTCAGTGGGCTCTCGGAACGCCGCAAGACAACAACCGTCCTTAGAAGGACTACGAGTAGAAATACTACAAATTTCTCTCCCCCTTACGACAAGTCTTACGTGCAAAAAAACAAACCTATGACCTTTCTTTCTTGCTTACGTATACAAGTCTTATGAGCAGCAACATTCTCTCCTGCTTACACCACTGTAAGTCTTATGAGCAGCAACGTTCTCTACTGCTTGTATCTTGTAAGTTTTATGAGCAGAAAGTCCTACTAGGAATTCTTTCATTGCTTCTCTCATAAGGAAATCTCCCCTCTCAAGGTCCCAATACCTTGAGATCAAATGAAAATAGAATTTGAGTGTATACAGACTTTCTTACAGAGCAAATATGATCATCACTGAAGAACGATATGAATACAGAGGAAATATGAATAACAGAGGCTCATGAATTTGCTTGAGTGAATTCTTGCACTTTGTTGTTTTTGATAGTCTTTGGAGCTCTGCATTTATAGACATTTGTTTTTGCCCGTTTGAATAATAATCATTGTGGAGCGGAGCATTTTATTGTGGAACGGCATGGGTACGTTTGAAATCTTTGAATGCGGTAGGTACGTGCTTGGATAGTCGTAACGATGCTGTTTGCCGTTGTTTGACTTCTTTTGTGTCTTTCTAATTCAAACATTCAAACTCCTGTATCACACTTGTAATATATGTTAAATGATGTTATATAATAATAATAAGTGGAAATAGAATGAATAACATTAAATCATATTTGGATTGAACGCTGTAAGACTGGTATGTTTTGGCTTCTGGCAGAGTATCACTCGAGTGCTGTGATGTCTCACTCGAGTGCAATACCATATTTTCTCCTTTTTCTTCAGTTTTACACTTGCACTTCCACGGATTTTGAGAGAGTGCATTTTCACACTTGCGAGTGATCTGGGTCCTCACTCGAGTGCTTCTTCATTTTAAACTATAAGCCACGTCTCTGGACAATACTTGCACCCTACTTTATCAAGAGTGTGATTTTGCACTTGCAGGTGATGTGGGCCCTCACTCAAGCATACTTACTCTCACTCGAGTGAGAAGAATATTCTTCTATAATATACTCTTTGTCTTTAGCACTTGCATCAGAATTGAGAGAGTTAGATTTCTCACTCGTAGGTGCTGAGGTATCACTCGGGTGCATGTACTCTCACTCGGGCATGCTTATTCTTCTCTGCTTTGCATAACTCTCGGGCAAACACTCGTAGTCTCTCACTCACTGGGACTCGGGTGCATATAAGGCCATCACTTGAGTACAGAGACTGTGCTCGAGTGAAGTGTTGATATCTTGTTTCTTCCTTTGCTCTCTGTCAAACACTTTCTGTCCAACACTTTCATATGCTCGAGTGCAAAACAGATTGATGCTCGAGTGTTAGATCTATTGCTCGAGTGCATCAGTAAAACTAACAGCAATTGCTCTTTATCAAACACTTTATGTCCAACACTTGCATGTGCTCGAGTGAAACATAGCTTCATGCTCGAGTGCTAGCTCTATATTAGAGTGTATCAGTAAAACTGACAGCAAACACTTCTAAACTTTACCATATACATTTGGTAACTTTGTAACTATTGTCTAGACTTGTAAAAACATAATTTGCACACAATAACCTTTTGTTATCATCAAAACTTGGATTCTAACATATGTAAGCACCTATATATAAGCAAATGCACAATGACATTCAAACCAGTAGTGGACAGCTATTTACCTAGGGCCATTAATTAAACATAGTAGTTTGAATTTCAGCAGAGAACTTATTGGTAAAAACTCTTATATGAAGAAATGAACCGAAAACGGATGGTTTAAAATGAATCATAAAATAATATGAAACCAAATCTGAAAATGATTTTTGAAAAGATTTTTGAAAACCCACTCAAGTGCAGCTCCACACTCTACTTGAAGATGGGACTTCCGCTTTTTACAAAAGATTACCAATCTCTTTTTTAAGGATATTACTACACTTATGCCATCTATATGCTTTCAAAACATTGGTGTTACAGGTTTTCCCAAATGTAAGACTGTTATTCCATCATATGATACATAGAAAGGGAAAATCTTTTTATGAAAGGGGTACTTAGGATGATTTTATTACTTATGTTTTTTTCTAAAAAGAAAGGAGTTCAAACTTGGAATGCTTGTTTGTCTATGACAACATTAGTTGTCTTGTATTGGACTTGGAGCTTATGGTTGGCGTAGGCCATTCCTAACCTCTCGATGGTTTTCTCAAAATATACGGTTAGGATAAGGCCTTTTTGAAAACAGTTTGAATCAGCTCCTGTATCAAATAAGGCTATTTCCTCAAGAATAAATTCATGGTTGATAATGATTTTAATTTTAATATAAAACTTTTGGATTTCAAACCTCTCTATTATATTAAGGAAGGGCTCAGAAAGTTCTTCGTTATCAATATCATTGTAGTTATTATTCTGGTTACTTGACCTGCTTGCTGTAGGGGTTCTAAGGGATTGACCATCGCAATTTCTTCTATGGCTAGGTTTTGTTCATCTTGTTGGTCTTGAAGGGACCTTACTCTAATTTGAGGTTGTTTATCTCATATTGAAGATCTTGTATTATGGCTAGTTTTGGGATTTGGTTAAATCTTTTAAGGGTATCATTCATATTATATTTATTGGTTATTGGTTTAGGATTTGAGAAGGAGGGTTTTTCTTTAAGCATTTCTTTACATTTGTTAAAATAGCATCTTTTTTCTTCAAAGTCAGATAGAGCACTAATGACCTCGAACAAAAAGTTTTGTTCTCTTATAATGGTGTTAATCTCTCCTTCGGAAGGAGGAGGAGGTCATTATTTTGGATTTGGTTGAGATTCTCAGAAGATTGCTCACTGCTTTTTTCATTGGATGTTTCTATCATAAGGTTGTTAAGCTGATCAATGACTCTCATCAAGTTCTAGGCTCCTAATAGTTTTTCTTAGCCTACAGCATTTGGAGATATGACCAGGTTTGCCACACTTATAGAAAGTTATTTATTTTTTGGGAAGATCTATAGGAGGTTTTGTTCTAGATTCTTTTTTGAGCTTTCTGATTGGAGTGCTTAGTTTATGTTTTTGATGTGGGTTTTTTTGATGATGATAGTCTTTTCGAAAGGGTTTTGGTTTTGGCTTGTGCCTTTTGCATGGTGGGAATCCAAATTATTCACAAAAAGATCCTAAATCTTTCTCCAATAGTATAGTGTCGATAATAAATAGGTGAAAGCTTCAAGAAATAAAAAATAAAAAACAAAAATAAGAAAACATTTAAAAAATGTTTTTGGTTTTTAGTTTTTAAAGACAACTTTTTGTTGTTTTTTATAAAAACAACTAATTGAAAATAGTTTTCCAAACAAGCTTCCCAGTTTTTTGTTTTTAAAAACAAAATAAAACAAGACATTAATCTTTCAGTCCTTAAAGTTTTGATCCACTTCCTAGGGCTGGTGGAGGAGTTGATGGCTTTAGTGGTGGCGGCAATGGGGCAGGGGACACCACAAGAGTCACCGATGAAACTGGAGGTTCTGCATACTTCTATTTCAAAATTCGTAATGATATGCTTTGATAAATATGAATAAAATAAAATATATTTTATGTAAGTTCTTTTTTAATTTTTAGATATACAACAAAGGGAATGAGTGTTCCAATTTAAAATATTTCAACTTCATCGTATGCTTGAGGGTCACTCATGAGGTTTAATTTGTTTACTTTAATATCCGTGTATGACCTATTTTTGTAGCGTAGAATTAGTGCTATGTTTTTTTAACAACAGAACAGAGGAATATTCAATTCAGTGGATAATGTAATAATGCATTCAGTAAGCGAAAAGAGAAGTAGATGAGTTTAATGGCAAACGATGAACTTGTTAAGTTGATGACTGAAATCCGGGAAGAGATTACAGTCACAGTAATTGCAGAAAATGAGAACTGTGTTTCTAAGTACAGAGGGATCTTGAAGAGGAACCAACCCCTCCAATGATGACAGGGCATCCAGTGGCTTTGGTACTGAACCAGTTAAGGGCACCATAAGCTTAACAGTTATGGGCGGTCCGTATTTGAGTTTTTTTATTTTTATTTTTTAAAAAAGATATTCTAATAGGTATAAAATTTAAAATAAAAACAATCTTTTAACTATTATTTTCTCAAAAAATAATGTTTTTAAAAAATTTTAAAAATCATCAATTACAAAATCTCAAATATGGATTGTTCATATTATATATGGATGATCCAGATCTAATAGGCTTATGGTGCCCATCACTGACTCCCTTTAATTAGCACCATAGCCCTATTAAATCCTCCCGTTGCTCTAGTCCCTTCTCCACTAACTCCCATAGTAGGGTATGCATGGATAGGATCAGGCTAGTTATCAACCTAAGATCTAGTGTAGAGAAGACATTGGGCTGAACAAGACACCCTATGAACTAGTTTGATCTAGTTCCGACTCAAACTTAGGTTGGACTAGACTCGGTCCACTAGACTGCCTGACTAGTTCAGGAAGTAAATGACCCAAATTTTTTTGTCTTTTTCTTTATAGGAGTTAGAATTTCAACACAATAAATATTATTAAAACAACAATATATATATGTAATAACCTAGAAATTTTTGAATTTAAAAAAATCATAATAATATTATTAGTTAAATAATTAATGACTTCTTATGTCAATAATAGAAAAATATATAATAAGAATAAAAGATAATAAGGTTGCCTTTTATTTCATATCTACATTCAAAGTTGTATGCTGATAGTAAAAGAGAAGTTCGGAACTATCAGAGGATCAATTTGATGCATGTAATATACCTTAAATTTAAAATGAATTATTTCTTTCTAATTAGTTATAGCAGCAGTGCGACATAAGTAAATGGTCGTCTGACTAAGCTTGTGTTCGTTATTTATGTTTGGTTTTTGGGTTTGAGTTTTCTTCAAGACAAAGGACCAATTTCATTTTGTTCTAATGATATGAAATTACTCGAACGCCCAAATTAATCATGTAGCTTAAAATATCTCGTATGGTTGACCAAAAAAAAAATCTCGTATGGGTTTTTGATCTTTTCCCAAGCAAGCCTTGGTCCTCAATTTTGTGCCTGTTTGTTTTAGCGATTCGATTACTTATAAGTTACTTTTTAATAGTGATTTACGATATACGAAGTAAGTATATAAGTAGGGTTGTATCTCGATTTACGTAAAAAACAACTTATAAGCAATTAAAACGCCCAAACAAACAGATATACTTTTCCCCATCGGTGTTCATGACAACAGCAAGAAGAGAGGGGAAAACAATTCTTGGCTTCTCTGGAACGTTCTCAACCATCTTCTCCGTTGAACATCATGGTTGTGGTGTGTGTGAGTGCATAAGGCATCATCCTCCTTAGTGGTTCGTCTGTCATCTCCCTCAATCGATCTTCTTCTTCCTCTGTTTTGGGAGCCGCTGTCTGTTGGGTTTGGGTACAGAGCTCTGGCTCTTCTTTTTCCTTTTTCGGGCATCAATTATGTGTATGGTAGGCATGAAATTCGCCCTCCTTGCTGCTGGTTCTGTTTTCTGGTTATTTGAGCAATTTCCTCTCTCTCCGTTTTTCTTCCTTGTGTTGGTGCGAGTAGTTTGAGTTAAACTTTATTCCCCTTCCCCTGTTTCAGCATATTTGTGTGAGAAAAGAGAAGATTGAACCCAAAACAAGTGGAAAACCAAGGTTTAAGGAGCTCACTTTAGGTAGGTATCTTCACTTCAATGGCTTTAGTTGCAAATGGTTTTAGTTGCTGTAAGATGGGGATGGGTTTAGGCTATGCTCTCCTTGAATTTTAAATTGATTCTTGGTAAAATTTGGGTAGGGTAACTTGTGTGTGCGTGTGTGTATTGAAGCTTCGAAGAGTATTGTTGGTTGATCATGAATGGAGATGTGCTTTATGTGTTTGTCTTGAATGCACAACATGTGTTTGTTGAAATGTTTGAAAGGGAAAAACTCAAGTTAGCTAGCTGTGATTAAAGTATCATAGACCAAAGTATGGTATTTAGGAAGCTTTGAGATGTCATTTTGTTGCTTGAAAAGCTATGATGGGTATTTTATGAGAATGGTGTGGTTTTTGATTTACAATTTGATTAAACATAATATACTCAAATAAGTTAAGAGTTATTTGCTCGTCATTGAAACTTGGTAAAGAATTGAATTTGGGAAATATGATAACTTTATATATTGATGTTTGGAAATCGTTGGGCAAGAGATTTGAGAATGAAGTTTGATGCAATTGGCTGAATGGCGGTGCATGCTTAAAAGGAAGAATGATAGAATTTTCTTTTATGCTTTATTTTGTCATTGTTGAACTTGTTAATTGGATATAATGATTTATTTGTATTTAAATTCAAAGTCATATCCTGCGTGAGCAATTGTGAAAAAAAAAAACCAAAAAAACAGGAAATGTGTGTGAATCATTCTTTATATTTATTGAATTGCATGCGCTTAAAAGGGTGGGTGTGCTCATTGGGTCATTGAAAGTTTTTACTAAATAATTTAGAGGAGATGGATTGATGCTTGAACATTGGTCATCATAATAACAGGATGGGTATTGCTAAATAAGAAGCAGTACGACTTTTAAATGGTTTCTCTGAATTTTTATAAAGGTTGTGAAAGGGGAATTATAATAGTTTTGTTTTGGGCATCAGCACATGTAAAGAGTGGATCCCTCATGAAAGCTGCTAGTAAAGTGAATTGTAGGTATTTGACATCTTAGCACGTGAGTGAATAGCGTTCAATAAAATTTTTTTTTTTTTATAAATGATATTTTTACTACTTACCATACTTTCATGTTAATCACTAACTTTACAAGTATGATTTTGCCAATGAAAGTTTATCAGATGTTTAATGCTCTTATTGATATTGAAATAAGTATAGATTGATGGTTTTTATTTATTGTTATTTATTCTTCTATTACTTCATAGTATAATTCGAGATATTTACGAAAATGCCAAGGAAACTTTTGATTTTCTGGTAGAAATTTTCATGTTAAGATGGTCTTGTATTTTGGAATGTTTTTACGCAAGTTTTATTACTTGGGAAGGGTTTTTGTCCACAAATTAAATTTGAAGGAAAGTTTTGAAATATTGTTTGTTAACTTTCATATTGGGATATACCATTATATCGTATTTGATATGAGCTATTATGATATTGAAAGAAGAACCTTTCGTTACTTGGATAAATTGGCCCCAAGCATACTTGAAAACGTTTTTGAGAGGATTGAATACAGAACGCTGGTTATTAACAGCAGTACTGTTAGTCCTTGGCGCACCATGGTTAACTCGAGCTCGCTTGACATTCGTGAGCATAGTACTCAGGCTTGATATTCGTTCTCACGCTTGTTATTCGTAGGTTTTGTACCTGCACTTGCTTGGTGGTTTCGAGCCACATTTGGTTAGTTACCCTTGTGAGCTGTGAATCCATTCTTGTCCTCATGGCTTCAAGCTGTACTTGGTTATTTACTCTCGTGGACTGTGTGTCCACGCTTATTATCTGTTCTGTTGAAGTCCTATGAGAGATGATATATGAGGTTTATTGTTTTTAAGCTGATTTTGTTGAGCAAACTACTTTGCTACATATTTGGTTTTGTTCGTATATTGATCTTTCATGTAGTTTTATTTGAGTATAATTGTATGCTCTAGCAGTTGAAACTTGTTATCATGTTGTCATCTTTCAAAGTAAAATCTTTTTAAATTATTTTTCTGTAGCATTTTATTAATTTCGTTAAATTCTATAAATGTGATGTTATTCACAAGAAAGATTATTTTTGGTCTCAGATAGTGCAGCTGACTTTGTTCCTCTTGGTGGTTGATGAAGGTCGATATTATTGTTTGAAGTTGAAGCGTCTTGTTGAAAACTCTCAGTTAATACAAAATTTAAGTCTATTTATTTATTTTTATAATTTAGGTGCTCCACATATGCTATAGTTAGGATCCTCTCCTTTTCTTGGTATTGTGAAATTGTTATTATGGAGTGGAGCTCCTCTTGACTATACTAGGTTATTGTAGAATTTTCCTGAAGTCTTACTCTCAAGCGAGATTCTCCCAAAATTTCTATAAAAGTTTGGGAGAATGACAGTGAAGTCCCAAGGAAGAGGAGAAATGAAGAAATGGTCCCTATAGATTGTAAAATGAAAAAATGGTCCCATGGAGTTGTCAATACAGGCTCCTGGCGTTGTCATTAACAACTCTAGGAACCTATATTGATAACTCCATGGGACCATTTTTTCATTTTGCAATCTATAGGGACCATTTTTTCATTTTTTTCCTTACATGGGACCTAAGTGTAAATCTCCCTAAAAGTTTTATAGTTTTTGTAATATGAAATGTATTCATAGTCATTATATTATGTGTTGCAAATATATACAGATAAACAATATGAAAAAGTTTATATATTTAGGCTTTGGGGATGTGGGTTTTCTCACATTCTGTGTCTGTCACATCTTGATTTTTGGGGCATGACAATATATATATATATATATATATATATATATATATATATATATATATATAATTGTGTGTGTGTATGTAATTGTATAAAATTCATCCTAAAACATTAAAACTTATATTTGGACTATATTTCATAATTGTGATTGGTGCACAATGCCATTTATGCGTGGGTTGCATATCATATATCACTATTTTCAACCATTTTCTTTGACTTTTTTTTTATGATGTCCATCTTTTTTGTTGAAACATCTAATATTAATTAGAAGGAGAGAATTAATGAAATGGATAGATCTTTTTTCTAACTTAACTGCAAGAAAATTTTTCCTCAAGCTAGCCAGGAGGTCATCAACTAGGGCTGCTCAGCTATCCCTTTACTTTATATGAATTAAAATAATATTAAAATTGAAGCATTAATAGTTTAATCAAATTTTAATTTTGATCCCTGAAATTTATAATCGTGGTTTTTTGTTCCTTTAGTTTCTTTTTGTCCAAAAGGTAGGGGTGAGCAAAAACTCGATGGTCTGGTCCAGTCTGGTTTAACCTGAGCTAGTCCGGCCTGATCTGGTCCATTCCAAATAAGCAACATAATAAAATCAGACTTGAGTGAACTAGATTGACTGGTTGAGTTGGATTAGGTTCCAGACCAGGGGACCAGACCACTTGGACTGGTCCGATCTGGTCCGGTCAATTTTTCAAAAAATATTTTTATAACTTTGATTTTCCATTTTATTTTTTATTTAATGTTGTCGGAGGTTTTTTAAGGATTTATAATTGAGTTTTATTTTTTATGATGATTTTTATATGATTATAGGTATTTTTATTATCTTAATTATATTTATCCTGCTTAAATCTGTTTTTTCAACATTTTTTTTTTGTTGAATGTTGTTGGATATTCTTATAAATTTATGATTTTTAACTTCTGGTGACACGTTTTATATTATTATAGGTTTTTTTGTGATCCTAAATGTATTTAATAAGTTCAAATTTTGCTTCCAAATAGGACAAAACAAAAATAAAAATATATATTAAATTTAGGTCCTAGACTACCTAGACCAGTCTAGGTAGTCCACCAGGACTTGGTCTGATCCAGCCCTGCCTCTGGTTGGTGCTGGACCAGACTAGACCACTGCAGTCTGAGATCCTCTCTAGACTAGATCTTCGGTTGATGTCAAACTCGGTCCAATCCGATCCAGTCCAGTTCAGTCCATGCTTATCTCTACCAAAAGGCTAGTTCCTATAATTTTTATAAAGAGTTGGATGAGTTTAATGGCAAAGTGACTGAAACCAAAACTTTTCATAATTATAGGGATCAAAACTAAAACTCTTTATAATTATAAAGACGAACACCATAACTCATTAGAACTATAACCTGTTAAAAGTATAAATTGAAAAGCAACTTAAATGTGTGATAGAAGACGAAGAAATCAATTTTGAATGACAAAATTGATTTCGAGCGTAAAAATCAATTTCAACAATAAAATCTGATTTCCAACATTTGAATTCATTGGGCATGTTTAAATTAGTGGTGGGAAAAGTGATTTTTTTTTTAATTTAATTTATGGAATCTTAAGATTGGGGAAAAGTAAGATTTGGTAAAATGATTAATGTTTGGATTGACAATTGGATAAGTGTTTTTATGAAAGTGAAAATGTATTTGATCTGGCTTTTACATAAGTGGCTTTTCTGATATTTAAAAGCAAAAATTTTAAAAATTATGAAAAGTGAAAAAATAAATTTTGAAAATTTGGCAATGGTAAAATACATAATAAAATTACAATAAAATAAGAATAAATTAGAAATTATACAAACTTAAAGTTTTTGATAAAGAAAAATATAATTAAACTAATCAGATCAAAGGTCCCGTATAATTTGGTCCTTGATGATGTCACGAATATAATTCATTTGTGTATTGAAGCTGCACTTACGCATTTTTTGTAAAATTTTGAACCTATTTTTCCACACTCCAAAAGTCCTTTCTATTATGCACATCAAACTTAAATGATAAAAATTAAACACCTCATTATGATTTCGGAACCCCTCTCGATTCCTAAATTTTGGGAGGTGATAACATTCATATTTGTATGGACCAAGATACTCAATTGGTGTTGGGTAGCCAACATTGACCAAATAATATTTACCTAACAAGTGTTAAAATCATTGTAAATATGAGATTATTTGCAAAACGAAATGAAGACAAAGAAATGTAATTAAAGTATATGAAAATATACCTTGGGGTGGATGAGGGAATTTCTTAACCCGTGCTCACCCAACTTATTGCATAAACGGTAGAATACATGTTTAAAAAGAAAAGTTAAATTACAAAAAAAAATGGTTAATTTGTTTTTTTAAAAAAATTTTGAGAATATTAAAATATTTAGTTAAATATATTTAATGAATAAAAACTCATATCAATTAAATAATACAAATGCAAAATTTATAACTAAAAAATCTAATAATAACTACTTGTAATATATTTATATACAAACAATATCATCATCTAACATATTTACAAACCATAAATCTAAGATATAAGAGGGATGATCTCAACAAATCTAAGATATTATCTTCGCCCTCTCTCTTATTAGGTTATTCTTACTAATTAAATTTTTAATTGGAACTTTTCCGCAATTTTCCTAAATTTCATTATTTAATTTTTTTCCCCATTCTATGAATATTTTTAGGGAGAATCCCTAAAAACGAATCTGGAAATTGGGAAATAACAAATCAGTCATTTCCCAAAAAAAAAAAAGTTGAGAATTCTTTATCACGTTTTGACATTTTCTAATAAACTCTTGATAAAAAAAAAAACTCATTTATCATTTCTTAAATTCTAAATTCTTTTTCAAGGATTCTCCCATATTTTTATAAGGGTTTTAGGATAATTTATTTATTTATTCAATAAAATAAGGTAGTGGAGCCTATCTCTTTTCTCTCTCCTTCAACTGCATTTATTTCTTCTCTCTCCACGATTTCAAAAGAATCAATCTAAAAGCTACAAATTTCAGCTTATGCTTTGATCTTGCTTTTAAAAGAGAAGCCCAATTGCCTTACCGGCCCACCAAAACATGAAAATTTAGCCCCACCATGTTTGATCGCATGTTTATGGTCCAGATCGCGCGTTTTTCCCGGCAAAACGATGATACAAGCACACCCATTATCTGTTCTCTTACTTTTGAGTTTGATTTCATCAATTTGAGAGGGTGTGTATTATCAAGGGGTCCAACTCTTTTTGAGCTATGTGCAATTTATATATCTTCAGCTATGTTAAAATGACTACCTTATTGAAGACTTTTACATATGGTTGAGGATATGTCATGCAACAACCAAAAAAAAAAAAAAAAGGAGTTCTGCTGAGAATGATTGCACGTCCTTCTGGAAAAGAAAATTGCCAAATTGAGAAATTGGGTATTTTTTATTTATACTTTTAATAAACTTTGATTTTGATTTATACACTTATAACGAATTTTAATTTTTGTCCCTATATTTGTCAGTATCAATCTTTAAATAGAAGAAACTATGGAGTTGTTTTATTTTGTTTTTAAAAACTGTTTTTTTATTTTTAAAAACAATAAAATAATAAAACATGTTTGGTAAGTTGTTTTCAAAAAATTGTTTCTAAAAACCAAAAAAAAAAAACAGTTTTTAGTTATTTTTTGTTTTTGTTTTCTTATTTTTTATTTTTTGAGGCAACCATTTATCCATTATTTACACTACACTACCAGTAACGACTACTGTCACGTCACCACCAGCGATCGCACCACCACATCCCTTCAAAAATAGATTTTTTAAAACAATTATTCAAACAAAATTTTTTTTATTTTTAAAACTTGTTTTCAAAAATTATTTTATAAAACTGTTTCTGAGAACAAAAAATAGAGAATAGAATCAAATAAGCTCTATAAAAACGAAAAACCACACTTTTAAACTAAAGAGCCAAAACTAAAATTTCATCAAATTATAGGCAATTTTATCAAAACACTACAAACAGTAAAAATATTTACCAAAATGCTATAATGTGGGAAGTATTTATCAAAATGCTACATCAACAATCGTTATTCTGAAGAATAATTTTAGAATTTCAAAGAATTCGTTCAACTGAAAAACGAGTTTAGAGTCTGACAGCTTTTTTTTAAATAAAAAATTAAA
The DNA here is from genome assembly GCA_963855925.1 of Inga laurina. Classification (NCBI taxonomy): domain Eukaryota; kingdom Viridiplantae; phylum Streptophyta; class Magnoliopsida; order Fabales; family Fabaceae; genus Inga; species Inga laurina. Next base: position 12,669,633 of record OY979712.1, on the reverse strand, counting down.
ATCATTCATCCAGAGAACCATTTTAGTGCTGCGCAACTTTTCCTTCAGTGAAAATTACTAGTAAATGCCCAATTCATTAATTTCTAAGGGAAAATACCAGCTAGGTCCCAAGCTACAGAATTAATCTCAAAAAAAGTCCCTTTGCAAATTCCAATGTCAGAAAAGTCCCTTTGAGCAATTCCCTTTGAGCAATTACTAAAATAGCCCCCACTAAAATAAGAAAAGAAAATGCACAGAGGATAGAGGAGTGAAGCACGTATTTGTGATCAAGGCATTAAGGAAAAAGAGAAAAACGCACACGGACGAAGGGCGTAGGTGGTGCAACATTGAATGGATACAAAGTGGTGTTAATGTGGCTGGGAACATCGTCTTCATCATTGTCTAGGTACGTGCAGCAACGTAGAGAAACGAACTCTGGAAAATTCTGTTTCTTTCTGTGTGCAAGTTGGTTAGATTGAGAGTGAGGGTTTGGTGAAAGGTTGGATCTTGAGCTAAAAAATGGAGTAAGTGGTAGGTGGTAGACAAGAAAAGCTAAGAATTTGGTAGACAAATGAGCTTGATCATTGAAGTTGGGATTTCACCTTGGATGGGTTGGGTTTATGTTAGAGTGCTCTGTTTTTGTGGCATGGTAACAAAGGAGCTGCTGTGTTTAAAGTGAGAATGATGAATGTAATTGGTATTCTTTGTTGGAAAAACGCTGAAATGAACAAAAAAAATTGTTGTAAATATGTGCACATGAAGTTGTAAATATTGCTGTGGAAGTTGTTAATATGTACCGTAGGTGTGCTCTGTTTTTGGTGAAGCAAACAGAGGTTTGACCCTGTTTTTAGTGTGTTTGGTGTTGTTAGAAAAAGCACATGTGTAGGAAAAAAAGTGTAGTTAACGTGTTGTTAATATGTGCACATGAAGTTGTAAATATTGCTGTGGAAGTTGTTAATACGTACCGTAGCTGTGCTCTGTTTTTTGGGAAGAGAACAGAGGTTTTGCCTTATTTTTAGTGTGTTTGGTGTTATTAGAAAAAGCATATGTGTAGGAATAAAATGTGTAGTTAACGTGTTGTTAATATGTGCACATGAAGTTGTAAATATTGCTGTGGAAGTTGTTAATACGTACCGTAGCTGTGCTCTATTTTTTGGGAAGAGAACAGAGGTTTTGCCTTATTTTTAGTGTGTTTGGTGTTATTAAAAAAAGCATATGTGCAGGAATTAAACATGTAGTTAACGTGTTGTTAATATGTGCGTATGAAGTTGTAAATATTGCTTTGGAAGTTGATAATACGAAGTTTGTGTTGCAGAATGACATGAAAGATGGGAAGTTGTTCGGGAAAGAATTTATTTTGTTTCTTTCATGTGGGGGGAAGTTTTTAAATGGTGGAGAAGATGAAATGCAATATGTTGATGGTTTAGTAAGAACAAGATGCGTAAAGGAAGGCACAACATATGAGGAGTTGCGAAGAATCATATCATCCATAACGGGAAAAGAAAGGAATGAAATGCAAATGAAGTTCAAAGTTGCCCTTAATACATCAACATTTGTGGATCTTGTAGATGATGAAGGGGTGTATCATCTAATCAAATATAATGAACAATATGATCATGTGTATATTGAAGAGGATGGTGATAATGACAATACAGAACCAACAATGAACGATCAAATGGAAGAGCAAGAAGTGTAAGTTTATTTGTCCTAAAAAAAGTAATTTCTTCCAATGTAAATATGTGCAAGAGCACTAAAACTTGTAATTTCTTGCAGGATTGATCATTTGTTTGGAGGTGAAGGAGGAATGTGTACATCCCCACATGGTTTGTTAAATGAAGGTCAAGTGATCCCATCATTGACTTGTGCTACGCAAATAGTGCCAACCCCTATACAAGAAATGAATCATGGAAAATGGAGGGATTTGATTATTGGAGCAGGACAGATTTTTTCGAATGTTGTGAGCCTTCGTCAAACGTTATACAAATATAGTATTGCTCATAAGTTTGCATACCAATTTGTCAAGAACAATCAACACAAGATAATTGTGAAGTGCAAGGTTGAAGGTTGTCCTTGGTACATGGGTGCATATTCATCAGGAGAACATCAAGATACAGAGTTTTTAACCATTAGAACACAAGATATTGTTTAAGTTAATGCTATGTTGTTGTGACAGGAGCCACATGAAATTGTACAACCATAAGAGGGTGTGAAAACAACTTTTTTTTTGTTGTGAAAACATACATACATAATGGCTTGTGCACAAGGCCTCATGATGTTGCTAGTGTTAGCTCAAGAATATTATGCACAGCGAGACATCACTGGGTTCAGCTCATGATAAGACACTGTGAGAGTGTCAAAAATTATACTGTACAGAGGAGTTGTGAATATAACTGAAGCTGTTGTAAATATAGCAGAACATATTGTAAACTATGGTAGAAGAAAGTGGTGCCTAAGTTGTGGTTTGTTGCACAAGCTGCTGCCCTGGTGTCCCTGGTGGAAGTAGTTGTAAACGTAGCTTAAACACTTGTAAAAAGAGCTTAAGGTGTTGTAAACGTAGCAACATGTGTTGTAAACATATCTTTAAGACTTTATTTCTCCCAAGTTGTAAACGTCGCTTATTAAGTTGTGAATATAACTGAAGCTGTTGTAAATATAGCAGAACATCTTGTAAACGATGGTAAAAGAAAGTGGTGCCTAAGTTGTGGCTTGTTGCACAAGCTACTGCCCTAGTGTTCCTGGTGGGAGTGGTTGTAAACGTAGCTTAAACACTTGTAAAAAGAGCTTAAGGTATTGTAAACGTAACATGTGTTGTAAACATATCTTTAAGACTTTATTTCTCCCAAGTTGTAAACATCGCTTATTAAGTTGTGAATATAACTGAAGCTGTTGTAAATATAGCAGAACATCTTGTAAACGATGGTAGAAGAAAGTGGTGCCTAAGTTGTGGCTTGTTGCATAAGCTACTGCCCTAGTGTCCCTGGTGGGAGTGGTTGTAAACGTAGCTTAAACACTTGTAAAAAGAGCTTAAGGTGTTGTAAACGTAGCAACATGTGTTGTAAACATATCTTTAAGACTTTATTTCTCCCAAGTTGTAAACGTCGCTTATTAAGTTGTGAATATAACTGAAGCTGTTGTAAATATAGCAGAACATCTTGTAAACGATGGTAGAAGAAAGTGGTGCCTAAGTTGTGGCTTGTTGCACAAGCTACTGCCCTGGTGTCCCTGGTGGGAGTGGTTGTAAACGTAGCTTAAACACTTGTAAAAAGAGCTTAAGGTGTTGTAAACATATCTTTAAGACTTTATTTCTCCCAAGTTGTAAACATCGTTTATTAAGTTGTGAATATAACTGAAGCTGTTGTAAATATAGCAGAACATCTTGTAAACGATGGTAGAAGAAAGTGGTGCCTAAGTTGTGGCTTGTTGCACAAGCTACTGCCCTAGTGTCCCTGGTGGGAGTGGTTGTAAACGTAGCTTAAACACTTGTAAAAAGAGCTTAAGGTGTTGTAAACGTAGCAACGTGTGTTGTAAACATAAAAACAGCAAACACTTGTTCAAATGACATATCAAACAACTTGAGCAAAATAACTGATATATACATATTGATATAAGCTGAGCAAAATAACCTAAGCAAAATAAGCTGTTTGGGGACCTAGTCAAGCATTTGATATGTACATGTTGTAAAGTTAATTCATTATGTCACCAAAATAACTGATGATGGTGTAAACTAACTATAAGTTAGTGCCTTTTGCAGCAAGTTGGCATTCATACAAAATATCAACTACAGTACACTATAAGTAGCCATTTTCAAAAAACAATATGTCAAATGCTACACGACTTTCTTCCTCTTCATTTGTTGACTTCCGTTGAGAAGGGACAACACCTTTTGAGAATGTTTGTTCTGTTCATGTGCGACTAGCCACTATAAACAATCCACCTTCACTTGCCGAATCTGATGATCACCAAGCTTAGGCATAGTGTACCCCGCCTTGTCATGTGTAGAGCCATCCCAGCTATATAACCATGACAGAACATGAACACCACACGAATCGCTGCAAAACAAAAAGCCACATACACAGTTCCAATGTTATAACAACCGAATGGGTAAAAAAAGCTATAGTTCAAAGAGTTGGAGGAACAAAAACAGCACTAATGTATCAGCTTGGACATGCACTTTTGCCTAAGTAACTTCCTTTGGTATTTCCTGCCCTTTGTCATATACTTTGGGTTTTGCTCGACGAAGTATGTTAATAATGCAATCTCTCTGGAAGTTGTACGAAAAAGAAGTTATGTCAGAAAACAACAATGACGAATGCACACAAACCATTTGAGAAAGAAGCACTTACACACTGCTGTGCGAGCCGTTCTTTGGCTCGAAAATCTTCTTTTTGGCTTTTGCTCATTCTCTTCGGTTTTGTTGGATGGTCAGCCGCTGAACGTGCATCTTCTTCTACCTTTTATGCCCTTGCATATGTTAATTGGTAAACCAATGAGTCCAGCACATAAAACCGCATTGTCTTCGTCTCCAAGACATAACAAAACCAATGATCCAGGCGTAGGGTAGGAGCAAAAATCAAGTCGCAATCGCCAATGTTGTAACCAATATGTTCAGGGAAGATCTCCACAGCATGTGATTCCAATGACCACTTGTTAGGAGCCGCTGCCATTTTTTGCATCAATTATGCGGAAAATATGTGTCCGGTCACCCGGCTGCTATTGTGTACTTGATGCCTCACTAACATCCTCGCAACCATGGTCATAAATTATGCACCATTAAAAAAAGCGTCAGCAATTCGCAGAATTCAATGAACATAGTATGAGTTTATTGTTCAATTAACTTACCCTGTTACTAATCCAACCCCTTGGACGAAGGTAATATAGTTCACCGCGGGTCAAGAAATAATCATATATATCCACAAACTCCCTAATACACAAACAAGCACACAAAGTCAGTTTTTGTGATTCATCTAAGTTGAGATTGAAGAAGTGTGATTACTTACTCCTCCTCATCCTCTGCTGATTTACATCGTGTAGTGCACATTTGATATAAAACTTCCTTATCCTTCTCATCTTGACTTCGCTTCTTAGCCATTGTTGTCACCCAAGGAGACCCAATAGCAGGTTTCTTAACCCTTGTAGATTTCCTCAATTGTGCCTGTTCCTTTCCTTTCGATTCCACTTCCTCCTTATCTCCCATAGCATGTACACCTCCTACTTCTTCCTCTGACCCTTCGTCTGCACTTATAGACTGCACTTCATCGTCTTCTCTTTTTCTTATGTCACCCACCCCCCTCAGCATGTTCATCATCTTCACTTTCAGACGAAGATTTAACGTCTTGCACCTTTTCATCCCCTTCATCCATGTTTCCCCCGCCTAACAGCCTCGCCTGAAGGGAAACAAGTTCCTCTTGCACTATTGACACCACCCTTGACATAATTCGATCATATGTTCTCTTGATTTCCTGCAAATTAGACATCACAAAAACTTAAGTCAATACTTTCAACTGAATGTGCAGCTGACATCAGATTTCACATCTTACCGGGTGTGTTAGCATGGTTTGTTCATGCAATTCAGAAGATGCAGATCCAACTACATTACTGACTGAATGTAGCAACCCTTGGTTGCTTTCCTTCTCTATCTGCACTCTACTCTTGACGTTGTTGTCATTCCAAAATGCAAGCACATTTTCACTTGTAGAGGCATGTAGTTGGCCTAGGGGAAAATATTGCAAGCAAAACACCTGTACAGAAATTAAATTACACCTTAACAGCAGCAGAATTCAACATCTAATGCAGCAATTTACAACTAATTAAAAAAGTCAATAAACGTTACATAGATCAAACATGCACTTACCATTAGAAAATATATACATCCCCCGACATTGATCCTCCCTGCATCTTTCCCTTTCACTAATTTCTTCTTGTACTGTGCAAGAGAATTTGATAGTTCAATCAACACAAAACTCGACCAATCGTACTTCCCAAGACCTCCTTTTGTTGCCTTCATCACTTTCAACACTCTATCAGTCACTTTTATACCCAACCCGGGACACAAGAGAGTTCCCAACGCATACATGACAAAGAGGAATTCGAATTCCTGATCCTCGTCTCTCTCAATTAGCCATTTTCCAATGGTCTTGTAAGGCACTGTCCCGTACAATGTCTTCAATTGTTCAAAACCTTCTTCTTCTTTATTGACTTTTTCCTCAATGTCCCCCCTCACACGGTAACCCCATCAATTGTTAAACATCTTCCCGGCGGATGTTCAATGACCTCCCTCGAATCAAAACATTGTTAGTTGGAGGGTCAAATGCAGACATCAACTGACCACATAGATCTCGGGGGATTTGTGAGCAGCTTATGTGAACTAACTTGTCAAATCCGATTTTCTTTAGCCTATCCATCTTATCTTCTCTATTTTTCACACTGTAGCACACTTTCATAAATTGATTAGGAGCACATCGGGTCAAGAATGGAACAACGTATTTTTTCCCTTTTGCCTCATGCCTTAAATTCTTTGCCCTTACCTTATATGCCTCCTTCTCCTCATCTTTCAATGCGTCCCAAGCTTCTTTCATAGACTGTGTCTCCTCTTTTAAATGCTTGCACTCCTCCTTCTTGTTTTTCTTGTTCTTAAAATAATCTTGTGTAAACAATATATACCCTGAAACTTTTTTCACCCTCTCTCCCTCTCCATCTTTCCTTTCTTTCTTCTTTGCCATTTTTTACTTAACCTTGAGTGTAATTACTACTTTATTCACACACCACCAAAAACATAAGACATTAACCAATCATTTGTATATAACGAACAACTAATTTATGAAGTTAATTGCAATTCCACATCAGCAATGTACAGAACACAGTCATCTAGACGATATATATATATATATATATATCAATCACTAAGTCATATAAATCAACAATGAAGCATAAGGTCATGAACAAAACTTTCTTCTGCAACTCATCACACACAACAAACAATTTTTCATATCAACGGTTGCTAACTATTCTATACTGACAAGTACCAATTCGTACAATGGTGTATGTTGTACCTAGAGCCAACTTTACTTCCTATACTGCCCATTCTTCTGTTGGAACCCCTCAAAAACAGTAATAAGCAACACAAACTGGAGTACTAATAGGACATCAATTTTTAACAGTAACTAACTTCCAAATGCACCAATTATAGAGAAGCACATTATTAGCCTCATACCTATTGATTCTGACCTCAAACCCAATGCTAGAGCAGCACATTATCAGCAAACCACATTATAAAACATTCCCTGGCCTTCAACATTACTCATAAACAAACATCCATACCCCCCAAAACAACAACACTGATTCAGCCATCACATAGCAGCGCCACACAGAAAAAGAAAAAATTTAAACCCGACAACCACCTTCCTTAACCAATGTATTTTCCCAACTAAATTCCAAGAATCAATACTTTCCCCCAATCCCAAACTAGTGGCAACCCAATAGATTAATGGTGCCATTTCACAAAAAAAAAACCACACAGCAAAGGGGCGGACGACTGACCGTCGGAGGAGCACTCGAGGGACGCTGGGTGTTGGAAGGAGCGATGTGGCTGACGTTGTTGGACGGGCGCCGGATTCTTTGCCGTTGCAACACCGGCCAACGCTGGCGCAACCCATGAACACCGGCTGCTTCGCGGCGGATTGCGATGCATGGTTCTCCGGCGGACTGCGCTGCACGCTTGGGGAACGGCGCACTCACCCACGCCGACTCGCACGGCAGCGACGTGGCGTCGAAGGCCACCGACACTTGATGGAGAACCACGGCACGACGGAGGAACGAGAAGCAGAGCCTGCGTCCAGCGATTTCGAACCCTCTGTTTCTTCTTTTCAAAATGAACCTCATTTTTTAAAATTTGAGTGGGGGCAATTTTAGTAATTGCTCAAAGGGAAATGCTGTCAGAAAAGTCCCTAGGGACTTTTCTGACATTGGAATTTGCAAAGGGACTTTTTTGGGATTAATTCTGTAGCTTGGGACCTAGCTGGTATTTTCCCAATTTCTACAACTTTTTTCTCTTTCCTTCCTAGTTTTAGAGCAAATTACAATTGATACCCCATCCCTTAAAATATTTTTTCCTTCAATTTTTCTTTTTATTTCCTACAAAATATCAAAAAATATGAATAGATTTTATTGAAAGATTACTACTCTTTGTCATGGTTATTAAATTTAAAGGAACTGACAATTGTATATTTTATGATTAAATAAACTTAGATTTTGGATACATTAAATCATATCTATATATATTATGTTTATTTAATTTATTTTATGCATTTCCTTTAAATTTAATAATCAATGCAAAGAGTAGCAATCTTTCTATAAAATCTATTCATATTTTTGATATTTTGTAGGAAATAAAAAGAAAAATTGAAAAACAAAATATTTTAGGGATGGGGTATCAATTGTAAGTTTCTCTAAAACTAGGAAGGAAAAAGAAAAAAGCTGTAGAAATTAATGAATTGGGTATTTACTGCTAATTTTCACTGAAAAAAAAGTTGTGCAGCTCATAAATCGTGAACGATTTCAATTTTTTATTTAAAAAAAACTGTCACTGAACTTGTTCTTCAGTTAAATGACTTCTTTGAAAATCTAAAATCGTTATTTAGAAAAATGATTTCTGATATAGTATTTCAATAAATATTTGCGAAAATGATGGAAAAGTGATCTGAAAATTAGGAAATGATAGATGAGTGATTTTATAAACGACAAAGTTAGGAATTCCTTATCATGTTTTGACATTTTCTAATCAATTTTTGATAAAAAAATTCATATGTCATTTCTCAATTTTTAGAACATTTGTCCGTTATTTTCCCTAAATACTTCCTATCCTATAGCATTTTGGTAAATCTTTTTATTATTTGTAGTGTTTTGATAAAATTGCCCAAATTATAAGAAGCAGTAATGACATTATCCCAAAAATAAAAGGGAGAATTGTTGATAAATACCTTTTTGGCAAATTAATTGCTGAATGCTACCATGGAAGATCTGTTGCACATAACGAAAGATATTTTGTACATAACGGAAGATTGTTTGCACATTTATATGGAAGATTTTTGCACACATGGAAGATAGTGTGCACAAAATGGAAGATGTGCACAAAACCAAAGATCACTTTCATATACAGAAGATCGTTTGTACACTTGGTATCAATCAACAATTAATTTACCCCAAAAATATTTTTAGACAATTCTGCCAGAATAAAATAGTCAAACTTCAGGCGGCTTTTCAGAATGAAGATATGATTTACACAACCAACTCTCTGGAAAAGCACCTTGCAACCGCAAATGACGCCATCACAAATTGATAAAAAAATCATTAATAAATTGACTAAAAATATCATCCAATCTATGCCGGCGTAAGAATTTAGATGTTAATCATTAATAAAGATTCTTTTTTGGCCGGAATAAAAAATTATAAAGATTCAATTGTACAATTTTAAATCATAATAATTGAATTAAATTATATAAGAAATAGAAAAGTCATATAATCGCTTTTTGATTTTAAGACACCTTCCGACATCTCATACCATATTGAATTTTAATTAATTTGAATCGTAATCGATCTATAGGGCCTTAAATTTCTTTCTCTTAAACTTTCATTCTTTTTTAGATACAATAAAAACCAATTATAACAAAAACCTCGTCTTTCTCAAGTCAGACATAATATTTAGATGACACGTGAAAGCAGCCCCCGATCATTTGACTTGAAAATTAGCAAATGATAAATTGGCTTCAATCATTCGCCAATAAATTTTCTGAGCGAGTAGTTAATTCCATTAACACAACTTGAGCTTCAATCCTTTACTTACAGCACACTTTGTGAATAAATAATACACACCAAGTTGCTGAAAACCGGATCAGATATTGAACTGATCAAGATACTGGGTTAAGGGTCAGTGATTCAGACCGAGGTCAACCTGGAGATCAATTAAAAAATATATATAATTTAAATGTTTATGTATATCATTCAAAAAGCTACATAAGAATTATTTTTTCTAACTAATAGTCAAATATAACCTCCTGAACCTAATATCCACAAAAGTATCATTAAGTATATAAATATTTTTCTCCAACCAATGCAAAACAACAAAAATATTCCATAATACTTTTAAAACTCTTTGCAAATCAAAAAATTTCAGAGAAATAATTTTTTAAAAAAAAAGACAAAATGACGTAGTTTGAGATATAAAAAAGTTTAAAAAATAAAAATAAAAAATAAAAAAGAGGGGCAAACCGATTCACCACGGGTAACCCTGGTTCACCTCGAGTCAGACTGGGTCAATTAGACCCTGGTTTTTTGACCCAAACCGGACCGGTCTGGCGTCCAGTTCACTAGTTTACGGTCTGAACCGGGCGGTCCGGTCCAGTTTTAAATACACTGATACACACACACACACTCCTCTCTTATCATCATATTTATAAGGTACTTCCAATGTGTTTTAGTAGAACAAAAAAACAAGCCTAAATCTTAGTAAACTTACCTTAAAATTCAACAACTTTATAATTTTACCCCTATTTAATATGCACTTTTACCCCATGAGAACAAAGTATACATAATAATAAATAAAGGGTAAAATTGTACATTGTCATTCATATGATGATCCTAGTAAATAAAAAAAATTAAAAAATTGTAATATGATCCCAAAGAACATAAAAAAAAAACAAAAAAAAAAACCCCCCAATATATAATTCACTATCTAAAATCTCCCCAAGGACTTCAATAGTATAGATTTAAACCGTGACTTTACCTGTTTAGCCTCATTTTCTCTGCCTTGTAAACACGACCACACCACAGTAGTTTATATATGGTTCCTTTCTGGACGATCCCTCCATCGCTAACACCCATGAAGCCATCTTCTTCTTCTTCCCCATTTTCGTTTTCCCTTCTGTTACTCTCATTTGCAGCAACCTTCGCCTTTGCTTCTGGTGAAGTGATCTTCAAGGATGGCTTGAAAAACTCCGCTGTACTCAAACTCCCCAGCGCTTCAGGCCCTGAAAGCCTCGCCTTCGACTGTAAAGGTGAAGGGCCATATACTGGTATATCAGATGGTAGAATTCTCAAATGGCAAGGAACTCATAAAGGATGGGTTGAGTTTGCTGTCAACTCACCAAACAGGCAAGATATCAACTTTTGAATATAAATCTATTCATAAAATTGAGTCAAAACTAATCAATAATATTGATCATCTGCATACATTTGCATGTAGAAAACTCGTAACTATATTGGATTTGGCTCATTTGTGTAGGAGCATGTGTTTCTTAGTTTGAAATCTCAGTTTTTTCTACCTAAGTATTTTCAAATGTTTGATTATAGGGATAGGAAACTATGTGATGGATCAACAGATCCAAACAAGGAGCCTATTTGTGGAAGGCCACTGGGGCTCAAATTTGACAAGAAAACTTGTAATCTGTATATAGCAGATGCATACTTCGGACTCTTACTGGTTGGATCTGGTGGTGGTGTGGCCAAACAACTAGCTATTTCTGCTTATCATAGTGGTGCTCCCTTCAAATTCGTAAATAGCTTAGATATTGATGACCAAACTGGTGTGGTTTATTTCTCAGACAGCAGCACTGTATACCCATTAAGGTATTATCTTTTTTATTCATGTCTTGAACTTTTACACAGCTATATATGACCCTTACATTTGGGAGCTTCACAAGTAAGGTAGGGTTCATAAATTCAAATTAAAAGCACTATATGATTCTATTATGATAGACCTTATTTTAGATGACCTTTATGAGTTTTTAAAAGACAGTTTATACCAAAGTGCTTCAAAACTTGACAAGTCTTTTATAACCATATGATAAAATATGGTCTGAAATTAATTAAAGCTCACTATATAAATGAAAGTCTACTTAAATATTGCAAAATCATAATTATGACCACTATTCACAAATAATAAAGTAAAGATACATGTATGCTATTAAATAGGGTTAATGTCAAATTTTGTCACGAAAGTTTTCACACAGGATCTACGAGTATTTAGATGTTTTTTCAGATCAATTTCATAGTTAAAAAAACAAGAGCAAAATTGCCCCTAACCATTAAAAATATTAACAATCAATGTTAATTTACCTTGCCCCGAGTGTCTTATTTAAGCATTATGTCTTATATTATAATCATAACGTATTTCATGACTTAATTACACAATTTTTTATAGATTTGTTAACAATATAATGAAAAATTCAGAGAAATTTAATATAATTATTTCAATTAATTAGTTTCCTCTTTCTTTGTGATAGGCAAGTTCAAATGATATTCCAAAAAGGAGATAAAACAGGTAGATTGCTGAAATATGATCCCAATACTAAGAAAGTTGAGATCGTGCTGCAAGGCTTAGCATTTGCAAATGGTGTGGCTTTGAACAAAGATGGCTCATTCCTTCTGGTAGCAGAATCTAGTTCAAGAAAGATAAACAAGTTTTGGCTCAAAGGCTCAAAGATTTACACTTCAGAACTGTTTACAACTGCTGAAAAGCCACCAGATAACATAAAGAGAGACAAAAATGGAGATTTCTGGGTGGGTCTGATGAACATTAATAGAACATCATCTGGAAATGCTAATAATAAAGCAAGTTTAGGACATGACCCTGTGGGAGTGAAGTTTGATGAGAAGGGAAAGACTTTGGTGGTTTTGGATGGAAGAGGAGGTCCACTGCTTGAGTCTGTGAGCGAAGTGGAAGAACATTATGGGAAATTATGGATTGGCTCTACTTACAAACCTTATGTTGTGGTTGTTAAGGCATAGACTAATATTTCTGGATTTGCTTTTAAACTAATAAATACTCCTCCGGTCCTAAATGTAGGATCTTGTTAATTTACACTACAAACTTGATTCTATGTTTAGGGCCAGAGGTAGTATAATGTACTTCACCTTGAACTTGGTCTATAGATGTTGAAGTATTGTAATTGGGTTTTGTCACATTGTAATACTTTGAATGAAATATTTTTGGTACATACTTTGAATGAAAATTTTATCACTTGATTGTTTGATATGGAAGAACCCTCATTTTTAAAATATAATTATTTATAAGTAATCTGTTAAATATTTGTGCTAATGTTTCACAATTATCTTTAGCATTTTATTGGAAATCCTAAGTACTTGGAAATCCTAAGTACTCCCTATGGTTCTTTTTATAAGCAACAACTATCCAAATTACACACAAAAAAAAAAAAATAGTGGTTAACATTATTAAAAGTAATGAATATGCAAGAGATACAATTTTTCTTCAAGCATACCCTTATTTATCAAAATGATGAATGAGACAGGGAATGGGTGAGAAAAAGGGTGAGAGAGAATGAGAGTGGATTTGTCCACACAACTGGCCACTGAAAGAGTGGGGTGAGTAAAGCTTTTGCTGTCAACAGCTAATAGCTAATTGAGATATGTAAGTTGCAATTTTATTTTCAACGATCAAGCAATCTCCAACGGAGGTTACTTTTGGGGGAAGAAAGTGAAGGGCAATATGATAAAATATCTAAAATTCAAAAATCACAAATGGGATCAATGGGCCTATTAAAAATTTGTTGAATTTGACAATGACAATCTCTTTTGTGATTTCCCTATTTTAAGGGGCTTTAAATGAGTTTTTCTCTTTTGTTTAGTCTTAATTAATGTTTTATACAACTTGGGCCTTGTTTGTGATGAGAATTGTTGATGGTTGATAGTTGGGCCAAGTTAGTCATGTATCGTTTTATCTTATGATTAAATTGATATAATTTCTTGTACCAAAAAAATTGAGATAATTTCAAGAAAAAAGTATATTTTATTTACTTAAACTAATATGATTTTGGTGTGATTTTACTAAATTAGTCAATTTTTATTTTGGGTCACTGAACTTAATAAATTATATATCAGGTTATAAGTCATAATTAAGGATTTAAAATTTGTGTTAAATTACCTCCATATCCCTTAATTATTAAAACAGAAAAATTAAAGACATGACCCTATTATTTCCTCTATGAATTAATTCCTTAGGAAGTATTATAAAAATATTTTTTTTTTTTGCAAATTTTATAATATCGTTGTGCATCTATATGTTTTTATTATCATTCTCCTTCATCTACCATATCATATTATTTTTAGAAATTACTAAAACCAATTTTTAAAAATAATGAAAACTATATTTTTATTATATTATAGTTAATTGGATGAACTCCTTCAAGAAACAAAGGAAGAATTGTAAATATAGATAAACTGAGCAATTCTGTGGCTAAAGACAATTTTATTTTTTGGGTTAAAAATTTTGTATGCCTTTTGTTTTAAGGCTAGTGATTAATGAAATTAAGGAAGAAGATATTCAAGGGCAAACAAAAATTGAAGTGAACTACAATGATTCACAGAATTTAGCAAGGAATTTAATTGATACTGCCCGTTATTGTAAAATGCATTGTTCCCAGAACCGGACCGGACCGGCCGGTCCGGCCCGGGAACCGCCGAACCGGTCATCAGACCGGTTCGGTCCGGTGACCCGGTCCGGTCTGGGTTTTTTATTTTTTATTTTTTTTTAAAAATCAATTTTTTTAATTTTTTCTTTAGAATTTCATACTAATAAGTCTAAAATTTTCAATTTCTCACCGGTTTGGCCCGGGTTGAGCTCCGGTTTGGCTCCGGTCTGACCTACTGACCCTTAACCCAGTACCCCGACCGGTTCACTACCCGGTCCGAGTTTTAATACCTTGGTAAAATGTGGCATGCTTGAGACTTTTTTTATGCACAAAAGAAAATCATGTATTTAAGATGTGGTTAGAAATAATATTGGGATTTTATTAGCATCACTGTAGCATTTATATATCTATATTTTGATTTTTGGTCCTTATAGCACCCGAAATTTAGAAAATATGGACTGCCACCAAAATTTTGAAAATAGGGTAATTTTGGAAACCTTTTTTAAAATAGAAACTGGTCTACAAAAATCATTTAGGGTTTGGGAGTCGATTGTGCATGTGGAAGGTGTTAGGCACCCCACAACACCCATTTATAAGAATGATTACCCTAAGTTAATTATTTAAAAATAAATATGGTTTTTTAAAATTTCATCATAATTACCCAAAAATAAAATATTTAAAAAATGAAAAAATAATTAATTATTTACATTATTGGACTTGACTTGGGAAGAGAGCCTAGAGCCTATGTACCCTTTAGAGGGATCAAAGCCCACATAGTTCTTTAGGGGTAGAAATGTGTGTCACTTTGTTGGTGTTTTTTTAGAAAAAAAGCGTTTATTTAATTTATTTTAGAAAAACAAATTTTGTTTGGTTTGTATTTTTTTTTTAAAAAAGAATTTTCTTTATTTTCCCATATGAAACCAAATTCATTTATTTTAAGAAAAGAACATCTTTTTTTTTTTTGAAACTTATATTTGCAAATGAAAAAAAAAAAGAGTACATTAAGTCAACAAGGAATTGCATTCTCATCATATCATTCATTGTAGAAATTTTAAGAAGGCAAGAAAATCAATAAAGAAATGGTTAGAGTGTGTACCTTCAATGCTTTGAATCCCACTATAACAAGAGATAGGGTGATAGAACCACATAATAAACAAGAGGCAATTACAATCATATTACCTATATCTATTAAGTATGACACCTAGCACCATTAAAAGAGAAGGTAGCAAATACCTCTTGATCCCAAATGTAACTCATCCAGCAACAATATATAAGATAATTCAATGGGATAATGAAAAGCAAGTCCACATAACTCTTGATCCCGGATTCAACACGTCCAGCAATGTTAGCATATATTGAGATAAGCATAAAGACAAGAACAAAGTCATAGTGGAGGGAGAGTTAGTCAAATATATCATATGCACAAGTAGCTGAACATTAGCGAAAATAAAAGCAAGAGCATATCTATATAGGTATCTTCATTTGCATAGAGTAGTGACTATAAGGCAAGTAAATGGAAATCCAATAAAACTCTTGCAAGCCTTATACATAAGGATTTGCCTAGTTTTCAAATGGATATGCCTCCATCTCCAACTAGAAATGTTCATTGGCCTGAACAAGAATATTATGACTTTATTTGGACAAAGCAAAACAAGATGGCCTCTTATTCTTAGATATGATTAGTTTTGATGGTGTCAAATATAAATATTAAATATTGAGAGCAAAAAGTTTATATGATGTATTGTGTTTGTTTGGAATAGCTTATTTTTTAGCAATAAGTGCTTATAAATCGTGATTCACAATATACGAGGTAAGTATGTGAGAGGAGTTTTATCCCGGCTTGCGTAATAAGGACTTATTCTCTAAAATTAAGTGATCCCAAACACACACAAATATCTACTACATTGACTAACTACTGTGTTTAATGTAAAATATCCTGTAGATTAGTCAAGCAAAGAAAGAAGATATCAAGTTGGGTTGAAAAGATTCATGTGATTTAATATTGTGGATTATTCGAATAGTCAAATTGTTATTTGAATAGTAAAACTTGTTTTTGGTTAAGATCTATTCGAATAACTCTCAATTTATCCGAATAAACAAAGTATTATTCGAATAATGAATATGCTATTCAAATAGAGGAGAACTGTTAACAGTTGAAAGTATTTGGATAAGCACATTAGTATTCGAATAGCATGCCTGACAAATTTATCTAAAATTAATTCAAGTGAAAAAAAGTATTCGAATAATCAAGACACTATCCAAATAGTCATTGTGATTTCAAACTCTGTTTCTAAATATGTTATCCGGATAGTAGGATAACTATTCAAATAGTAAGGGCACTATTCGAATAGTGTGATGATTATCCGAATAAGTTTTTGATGAATTTCAACATCCAATACTACAAGACTATCAGGATCCAATACTACAAGACTATCAGGATAGTAAGGTTACTATCAGAATAGTAAGGCTACTATCAGGATAGTAAGGAGACTATCAGAATAGTATTTGACATATTTCAAAGAGGACTATCCGAATAGTAATGAAATTATCAGAATAGTCTCAGTGCAAAATTATCAAATGCTATTCGAATAGTGAAATGACTATTCGAATACTACAAAACTATCAGGATAATAATGGAACTATCAGAATAGTCTTAATGCAAAATATCAAATACTATTTGAATAGTCCATAACTGAAAAAGGGTGATTTTATTCAAATAGAAGAAGTGCTATTCGAATAGCAGCAGCAAACTCTGTTTCTTTCAGCATCGGCAACATTTAGTAATTTGGTCATATCTCCCAAAATACAACTCGGATTGAGGTGAAACCAATGGTATATGAAACTAGACTTAAAGATCTTTCCATGGATAGGTCATGGGTCATATTTAGAGTTATATTCAAAGAAATATGCCTTCTGGAAGTTGGTGATCGAATTCAACCTCTATTTTGTTCCAGACCAAGCGATACACATTGAATCATAACTTTTGAAATATAAAGTATTTGTGATTGAGTCTAATTGCTGTACAAAGAAGACTTAAAGAGCTTTATAAGTATAGTTCATTTGCCATGGATTTATATCCAAAGAGTTATGCCCTCAGAAGTTTATTCAAATATAGTGGTTGCAGGAATATGAAGATTCATTATCAAAGTGCATTATTCGAATACAGCAAGTTGTATTTGAATAGTATGTTATATCTTATGGAAAGGCTATTTGAATAAGGGTTGGTCTATTTGAATATGAAAGTTCATTATAAGAGAATATTATTCGAATACAAATTGCACTATTCGAATAAGATCATTTGTTTTACAAGGGAGCTATTCGAATAAGGAATTCACTATTTGAATACACTTCAAGTTCTAAAAGTTTATTTGAATAGAGGATAAAGTATTCGAATAAGGATTATTTATTATCAAAGAAGGCTATTCGAATACAACAAATGCTATCCGAATAACTGTTTTTCCAGAAAATAGAGTATCACCTTGAAACTCCTGAATATCATTGAAATCTTGTGTGACTTGTTCTTATTGATTCTAATCACTCTAACACTTCATTATATTAGTAATTAAGCATTTTTCAGCTGATCAAATAAGGATTAACACACAAGACAGAGAAAGTACTTTTAAGCTTCAACAGTAATATTTTAAGCTTCAACAGGAAGAAGAAAAGCAAAAACGGTCAAATGCTCTTCATCAACTATAAAAGGAGAGTCATTCAAAATGAACAAAGATGAGTGCCCATGCTTACAATGTTGATATGCTATTACTCTGAATCTTACTTGACCGAAGCTCTGTAATAATACTCCCACCATGTACTTCAGTGTTAATATTATCTACTTCATATAGAGAGAAGTAATCTTTCATTGTGATCATTCTATATTTGTGAGAGTTACTCAATATTGGGGAATCTTGAGTGGGAAACAAATTGTATCCTTACAATGTGTAAGGGGGGCTCTTATCTCAGTAAGAGAATTCTAAAGGCTTCACAAGTGCCCGGATCAAACTTGTGAAATTGTAGTAGTTCTCAAGTACCTGGTTAAACTTGAGGGAGATAGTGGATTAAAATCTCAGGAGGAGCCTGGGGAATAGCTGTAGGTCATCGTGGATTGGATCGAACCAAGATAAATCATAGTTTACATCTTCTTTTCCCTAAACTCTTATATTTCCAGCATATATGATTTCAATAACTGATTATGGTTTTATATTTCATTACTTACATACTTATTGATTCCATAAGATGCGAAAAGAATTTCAAAGTTGTTAAGTTTTTATAATACACCCAATTCACCCCCTCTTGGGTGTCAGCCTGTTTTAACACTTATGACAACTATCCTTCCCCTTGAGAATTATGTATGAGCAATGAAATAAGAAGATAAAATTAACTCTCTATCTTGCCTCCCTTTTTCTCCCAAAATTTTTGTGTCTTTGCTCTCCCAGTTTTTTTTTTTTTTTTTTTTTTTTGTCTTGCTTAAATCCTTGCTCTTCTATTTATAGTCTCAATGTATGGTTTTTTTTTTTCATAAATGCTTTTTCTTTTTTTAAATTTTCATTTTTTTTTATTTTTTATTTTTGTATTTTATGTTAATAAAACTTCCTTACTTGACCTAATCCCATTAATGAAGATTTTTTTTTTAATTTTCGTATTTAATTTTTAATTTTTGTATTTTCTATTAATAAAACTTCCAAACTTGACCTAATCATCATCAATGAGAGATTTTTTTTTCCACAAGTAATTTCATAATTTAAACCTAGCAACATAAATGAATGAGAGATATTTTTTGTATTTTCTTAAATTTATATTCTTTTTCCTCCACAATGACTTCACACTAAATTTCCTAATCAAAATATCAAATAACATCAATGAGATGAATTAATTTAAAATTTTTTCCATTTACTACAAAACCCCAAGTTCAAGATAATCACCATTAATTACAATCCAATCAATATCAATGTCATTTGCTTATTAATTAAGATGTGTTAGGATTAAGGAGGATTTTTTCTTTTTGTCATTTTTTTATTATTTTTAAGTTAGGCCCGGACAAAATAGGGTGTTTACAGTCCTCTTAAATAATTACAATTTCTAACATCCTATTCAATAATAATAATAGGGTGTTTTCATTTGTTTCTTTTGTTTAAACTAATAATAATTACTTCAAATTTGTATAGTATTTCATAAGGAATATTGATAGAGCAAATATTAGGGTCATGTTTTCAATTTTGCTGTTTTAATAACTAAGGGATATGAAGGTAATTTGACCCAAATTTTAAATCCCTACTTATGACTTATGACCTCATATATAATTTGTTAAGTTCGGTGGCCCAAATTAGAATTTGGATAATTCAACTATCTTTATAGAGGATTTTTTCAATTTTATAGGGATATTGAATAGATTTTTTATTTTTTTGTTCCATATTTATTTGTGTAACACCCCAAATTGTATTCACCAAAAATATATTATAATTATTTTGAGTAATTCAATAAAATGGTGAATATTCATGAATTTGGATCTTGTGAATTTTGAAATATTCATATTCATAAGGAAATGGGCAAATTAATTCAAGGAAGGAATTAAATTACAAAGGTGATAGCAAAATCATAATTTTGCTAATTTAGCCCAAGATTAATTATTTTCCAATTAATTGAAGTTAATTTCAATTAATCAAGGAAAATAAAAGAAAATGTATAATTGGATTATTCTTGATGGAATAATTCAAGAATTGTGAAATTATGGGGAATTATACATAATTCAATTGTATGGATTATAGAATGTATGAAGAACATTTTTCCTCTTCTTTCTCATTAATTTCGTCCAACCATGGAAAATTAATGGAAAAATTTAGTGAAAACCCAATTAAAAAAAAAGTGATGGGAAGGCATGGCATAAAGTAAGGGAGTATGGCATAAAGGAGAGGGTATGGTTGGAGGAGTGGTGTGCATGTAAGGTGGAGAAATCACATCCATGGATTAGATCAAGGGCTAGGAAGAAAGATGACTAAGTTAATACACATATTCTCCTTCCTCTTTCAAGCCATATTTCATCCAACACCAAAGGAAAAAAATAGAGAGAGAGAGAGAGAGAGAGCTTGGGAAAATTTGAAGAGTTAGAGAGAAGGAGGAAGAAGAAGCTAAGGTAAGTGTTGATTTCTTTAGTTTTTCTTGTAGCATGTCCCTAGATCCTTCTCTAAACCTTTTTTTTTTCATGGAATCCATGAATTTGAAGACACATTCTTAGTTCAAGGAGAGAAAGAGGAGATGTCTAGAGAGAGAAGATTCAAAATCTCAAGAGGTAACCTCACAAACCTTATATCTAAACTAGTATGGTGTTGTTGTTGAGGTTTGTGTTTGGTTTTAGTGATTTTTGTCAAGGTTGTAAATTAGGAAAGTCCTAACCCTAAGGGTAGGTGCTGTCCAAATTTAGTCTAATCATGTTTAAAATGTGATTAAGTAGTTGAACAAGTGATTAAAGGTGATAAGAAGGTGTTTTATGGATTGAAATCATAAAACTCTATTTTCTCCAATTATTAAAGAATTTTGTCCAGATCTTTGTTGGACAGTGTTGTGACTGGATTTTGGTTTTTTTTATGTTTCCATTGTGTTTAAAATGGAAAATTGTGTAGGGTTCATGTTGGGTGCGAAGTGAGAAAAGCCCTAGAAAGTGAAATGACAAAAATAGCCTTAAAACCCTCAAATAGGGGCTGCCAGGGGTAAATATGTAATTGGAGCTGGATTTTCATAAAATAGATGGTTTTATTGGATTCAGTGGGCAAAAATAGGTAGGGTTACAGTTGGTCACTTTTTCGGTAGAGGCCGAAAAAGCATAATTACAAAAATGCCATTGAAATCCCTAAATAGAGGCTGCCAAGGGTATTTTCATAATTTTAACGTGAATTTGGTAATTTTGAGCTCGGAAATGGATTCCTTGGGTGAAAATAAGTTAGAATAGCCTTAGTCAAAATTTTGGAAAAACGTGCCATCAGGCCGGGTACTGAGGGGTCGGGTCGAGGTCTGTAGCGCCTGGAATTTTGAAAACATGGAGCCGCCACCAAAATTTTAGAAAAATGATGATTTTGGAAACCTTTTTAAAAATGGAAACTCATCTACAAAAACCATTTAGGGTTCGGGAGTCGATTGTGTGTGGGGAAGGTGTTAGGCACCCCACAACACCCATTTATAAGAATGGTTACCCTAAGTTAATTATTTAAAAATATTATGGCCTTTAACTTTATTATATTTAGCCAAATAAAAAAAAAAGAATATTTACAAAACTAAATGAAATGAAAACTAAAGAAGAAGAAAAAAACACTTGTTTACAATAAGAAAAAATATATATATTTATTTAAAAAAAGGACATTTATTTACAACAAGAAAATAAGAAAAATATATTTATTTACAAAATTGGATTTGACCTAGGATGAAAACCTAGGGCCTATGTACCCTTTAGAGGGATCAAAGCCCACGTAGTTCGGGAGGTAGAAATACGTGTCACTTTGTTTGTGTTTTTTAGAAAAAAAATGTTTATTTAATTTATTTGAGAAAAATAAGTTTTTTATTTGGTTTGTATTTTTTATTATTTTTTTAAAAAACGTTTTTTTTTTTATTTTCTTGTAAAAGAGAGTTTTTCCATTTTATTTTCATTTATCAAAACTTGTTAAAATGTTTTTTTTTCTTTTTCATTTTTTGAAAGAGAACCTAAGAAAGGGATAAAGGAGAAGAAGAAGAAGAAGAAGAAATAGCACAAGTTAAAAGAAAAGGAAGTCAAAGGTGAGGAGATTTATGCGTACCTTTTATCCTTTAAACCCGTTACAACAAGAGATAGGGTGATAGAACCACATAATAAACAAGAGGCAAGTACAATCACATTATCTATATTTATTATCCATGACATCTAATACTATTAGAAGGCAAGACAACACATACCTCTTGATTCCCAATGAAACACGTCTAGCAATTATATAAGAAAATTCCAAGGGACAATGAATAGCAAGCCCACATCATTCTTGATCCAGCACTCAACGTCCAGCACTCAACGTTCAGCAACATATATGGGAATTAGCATGAAGACAAGAACAAAGGAAAACATAGCAACTACACAAGAGGTCGAAAATTAAAGCAGCAGCATATCCATATAGGAATTTGCACAGAACATTGAGTATAAGTCAAATAGTGGAAAACCAATGAGAATTATGTATAAGTCAAATAAGACGGCCTCTTATGTTAACTCCTCTTCCCTATGAGAATTATGTATGAGCAATGAAAAATGAGAAAATAAAATTAGCTCTCTACCTGGCCTATCTTTCCTCCTAAAATTCTTGTCCCTTTTGCTTCAACCCTTGCACTCCTATTTATAGTCTCAAGGTAGGGTTTTCTTCATAAATGCTTCCTTTTTTCTTTTTATTTTTTTTTAATTTTCGTATTTTTTTTATTTTTGTATTTTCTATTGATAAAACTTCCTAACTTGACCTAATTACCATTAGTGGAGATTTTTTTGTTTTTAATTTTTTTTCATTATTCTCCCCACAAGTAACTTCCTAATTTAAACCTATCAACATAAATGAGATTTTTTAATTTTTAATTTTTCTTTTTTTTATTTATTATTTTCCATTAATGAATGACAATGCCAATCATATCAATGAGGGGATTTATTTTAATTTTCGTTTTTTTTTTTATTTTTTCCCTTTCAATGATAATTACCTATTTAGACACCGATCATCATCAATAGGAGGATTTCCTTATTTTCATTTTTTTTATTTTTTCTTTCAATGATGATTGCCAATTTGGACACAAATCATTATCAATTTTTTCTGTAGTTTTTTAGTGGGGACCAGACAAAATAGGGTGTTCACAAGGTCCCAGGGCATTTTGGTAAAATCTCATCATAGACTAATATAACCACCAGAAACACTATGGAAATGTCTAAATTGTACATTTGACGTTCTAGGACAGGGTAGAGAGCTCGAGGGATTAGCATGCAAATCAAGGCATGTTATTCGAGGATCAGGGAAGGGCGATTAAGGTAGGAAACTTACCTCTCCTGCATATATTTGATATTTGTGTTGGTGTATTGATGCATGTTATTGCTTTGTTTAATTATGTGAAACATATATGAATAATTGAAGCTCTATTTTTGTTTATCCTATGGCCACACGTATGTTGATTTAAACATTGAGCACGCAGATATGTCATTATGTGAGCATGAGTTGTCACACCCTCATTTTATTTTCACCTATTTTAGAGTATTTTCTGAAATGATACGCAGTTCAATGGGCAACACAAGAATAACATAGATATACTGATATTACGTGCACAATTACGGAAATTCCCCATACGGGTTCGTACTTGATAATTACAATTAACATAGCCTCACCGCGCTACGTGGGTGTCTAAACACGTCTCAGTGAACAGAGACATCTTCTCGTCTTCGCTCCACCACCGCAATCCCCTTCATACAGTTCTCTTTATTGTTCTCGGCATACGTTCTATCTTTTCCTGTCTAAATTGTTGGTAGGGGAGGGTGAGATGCTGGGGAAACTCAGTAGGAAAATAATACCAATATGCATGCAAGATAAGTGCTTAATGCATGACATGCTTGCATTACATAACTCATGCTCACACAATAACATATCTGCGTGCTCAATGTTTCAATCAACATACGTATGGCTACAGCATAAACAGAAACAGAGCTTCAATTATTCATATATGTTTCATATCATCAGGCAAAGCAATAACATGCATCAATACATCAGCACAAATATCAAATACATGCAGGAGAGGTAAGTTCCCTACCTTAACAGCCCTCCCCTGATCTTCGAATACATGCCTCGATTTGCGTGCTAATCCCTCGGGCTCTCTACTCGGTTCTAGAACGTCAAATGTACAGTTTAGACACTTCCATAGTATTTCTGGTGGTTATATTAGTCTATGGTGAATATTTACCAAAATGACCCCGGGACCTCGACCTGGCCCCGCCATACCCGGCCCGATGGCATGTTTTTCCAAAATTTTGACTAAAGCTATTTTGATATATTTTCACCCAAGGAATCCATTTCCGGGCTCGAAATCACCAAATTCAGTGTCAAATTATGAAAATACCCTTGACAGCCCAGGTTTAAGGATTTCAGAGGCGTTTTCGTAATTATGCTTTTTCGGCCTCTACCGAAAAAGTGTCCAACTGTAACCCCACCTATTTTTACCCACTGAATCCAATGAAACCATTTATTTTATGAAAATCCAACTCCTTCCCTCAGATCTATGCTGGCCGAAATATTGGTCAAAAAATTGGAAAAATGGAGTTTTGTGTTTTAGCTTCTAAAACTTGTACTTTTCCACTTCTAATCCCTTATTAACATATTTAATCACATTCTAATCATGATTTAAAGAAATTTGGGCAGCATAACCCCTTAGGATTAGGACTTTCCAAATTTACAAACTTGACAAAAATCACCAAAACCAAACACAAACCTTAACAACAACACCATACTAGTTTAGATCTAAGGTTTATGAGGTTACCTCTTGAGATCTTGAATCTTCTCTCTCTAGACATCTCCTCTCTCTCTTCTGAGCTAAGAATGGTGTCTTAAACTTCTTCCTTCTCTCTAGAACTTGAGAGCTCTTTCTCTCTCTTCTCTTCTTGTGTTGGAAGAAAATGAGTAAGGGAAGGAAACGGATGTGTTTTATGAAATCTCTCTTCTTTCATTCTAGCCCTTGATCTAATCAAGGGATGATATGGTGGCACTTGTCTTGCACCATACCTCCTACCATACTCTCTCATTATGACCACCATGCATATGTCTTTCACCTAGTGTGCACTCCACCTTTGCCATCATGTTTCTTATTCTTCACTCAAGCTTCCATCATCATGCACTACACCATCATTCCATTCTTGTGTACACTCAATCTTGGTCATGATTTCCTTCTACTTGTGACATGTGATCATGTATCAATTAATTTTTCCCTTAATTTCACAATTCTTGATTTATTCCTCCAAGAATAATCTCATTATGCATTTTCCTTTATTTTCCTTGATTAATTGAAATTTACTCCAATTAATTGGAAAATAATTAATCTTGGGCTAAATTGGAAAAATTTATTTTCCCATTTCCTTATGAACATGTATATTTCAAAATTCATAAATATTCACCATTTTATTGAATTTCTCAATTAATTATTATATATTTTTTTGTGAATAAAAATTTAGGGTGTTACATGAGTTATGTAATGCAAGCATGTCATGCATTAAGCACTTATCTTGCATGCATATTGGTATTGCTTTCCTACTGAGATTCCCCAGAATCTCACCCTCCCCTACCAACAATTTAGATAGGAGAAGACAGAACGTATGCTGAGAACAAAGAAGAGAACCGTACGAAGGGGTTACAGTGGTGGAACGAAGACGAGAAGATGTCTCCATTTCAGTGGGATGGATTTAGACACCCATGTAGCGCTGTGAGGCTACGTTAATTGTAATTATCAAGTACGAAACCCTATGGGGAATTTCCATAATCATGCACATAATATCAATATATCTATGCTATTCCTGTGTTGCCCACTGAACTGCATATCGTTTTCCGCAAATACTCTGAAATAGGTGAAAATAAGATGAGGGTGTGACAATTTGCAAGAATTTTGGCCTTTAAAGCCCATTTGAAGATAAAATCGTAAAATCCTTAGGTTTTTCATTTGTCAATAAATATGGAAGCAAAATCCATATTCTTGAAGCGCTTTTTGAGGAGAATGGACACTTATTATAATAGGAGAATGTTGTGAAGATTATATTTTTTGTGGTTCTTTTATTTTTTTTAATTCCAATGGATTTGGTATATTATCTGATTTTTTTTATAAATCTTATTACTATGTACCCAGGCAATCAATTAATCCGGCCCCACCCAACATAGATTCATTGTTGGAGTGTTCCAACAAAAGTTTTCTCCTTACCTAATATCAAACTCGATACTAGCTAGTTATGAGGCCAAGATACCTACTACCTATCACTAGGGCCAACCCATGTTGATAAAATACTTTCTACATTCAGGTATATTTAAACATGTGCTTAAATTTCTCTGTTACGTTGATCATTATTTTTAACAAATCTTTCATTTTCTTCATATGTTTAGGAATTTTTGTTTATGAATTGCTCAATCTAGGATGGAGAAGAAGAAGGAGACAACAATGAAGATGGGATAGGAAGGTTGAAGAATGGGCAGCAGGTCATTTCGGTCAGAAAATTTTCAATTCCAAGATTAAAATTGCAATTCCATGGGTGTAGTTTTTCCTCAATCCCATAAGCATGGTACTCAGCAATATATCCCACATCCAAACAAATCTCTCATACCAAACATATTAAATTGGTCAATCTCAAGGCCAACCTCTATCCTAACCCCTCACTCCAACATACCAAACAAGGCCTAGAGTTTATAAACGTCTAGAATTAAGGGGCAATTTTGCCCTTGAAGTTTTCACTTAGGGGTAATTTTGCCCTGGAAGTGTTAAAAATGGAGCAATTTTACTCTTGCCATTATCCCAGTTAATTTTTACTATTAGTTGACCAAACATACAGAGTTGACAGTTTACATGTCATTCATGTCATTTTTATCAAGGTGCAAATTTGCCCTGAAAATTTTAGATATAACTTTTTAAAAAATGAAGCAGATGACATATGGATTTCTGGGCAAATTTGCACCTTAATAAAAATAATGTAGATAACATGTAAACTGCTAACTTCATATATTTAGTCAACTAATGCTTAAAATTAATTGGGATAACAACCATGACAAATTTGCTCCCTTTTTTACACTTTTGGGGAAAAATTACTCCCCCGGGCGAAAAACTTTCAGGACAAAATTATCCCTTAACTCAAACTTATATAGTAAAAAGAGAGAAATAAATAAAGTGGGCTAGAGAGAACCCATCTTAAATCTTAATACTTCTCTTATCTTCCTCCTCACTTAACGATAAGAAAATTATGAATCACTTGCGAAATGGATTTATAGTTCGTTTGGATAGGGAGAAAATTGGGGAGGAAAATAGGAAAGAAAATAAGTTTTCCCTTCTTTAAATAGAAGAGAAAATGTGGAAGGAAAGAAAAGTGAAAGAAAAAACGGGATAGGTCCGACACCCCATTTTCCCCCAAATTGCCTCTCCAAAAGTGGAGAGATCTTGAGAGGAAAATCTTAATTATTCCCTACTACCCTTTGTCCTCTAACCAAGAAGTCATCCCTAAAATACTCACAAAACTCGCAACGCCATTCCGAGCTTGAGGGTTTAACAGCTGGTGAGATTTTTTTTTTGGCCTGCAAAGATAACGTCATTGATATACTACGAAAACTTGAAATAGTTCACAACATAAAACAAAAAAAAGCAACATAAACATAAAGACACCTAAAAAAACCAACTCATCCAGTATCTAATACATCCATTCGTATGTCATCTATCAGCATGTCTTGATATCCAATCAGTAGGACATGACCCCTTTGCTGAAGCCTTGGCAACCCAATCCAATACCTTGTTTGTTTCCTTAGGAATCCATTTGAAAACATGGTTTCTAATTAGTTTCCTTTGATTGAGGATGTTCCACATAAGGTTCACATCTCTATTTTGGAGAGGGAATAGAGTCATTAATACACTTGATTAACGACAAGCAATCTGACTTAAAAATAATGTTATCAATCTGATGGCTATTAGCAAAGATGACAGCTTCTAGTAAGGCCTTACACTCTACTATGAAAAGCAGAATTAGCAGGGGTTTTGTGTGTGGCCCCATTAACTAATTTACCTTGCTTAGCATGGGCCACAAAGAAATAGTTGCATGACTGGTTTCAAGCATAAAAGAGCAATCCGTGTTAATTTTAAAGTTATTACCCGAAGGTTTTGACCACTTACTTTTAGGATTCATCACCTGTTCAGTTTCTTCATCTTCTCCTTTAGCATGATTAATCTAGCCATTACCAGTCCAATGCTCTTGCAACCATTTTTCTGCTTGCATACAAACAAATCTAAGGTTAGGGGAAACATTTTCATAAATAAAAGCACATCGCCCCTTCCAAATGAACCACATCATAACAACAAGAAGACTCTTGTTCCAAAGAGACAGTCCAGAAAGAATGAAAATTTGGTACAACCATGTCCTTAGATGATAACTCTATTATGATATTTTAAGAGACATGGGGCCCCCAAACCAATCCCTCTTCACCCACTCACAATGCAGGAATAAATGGGCTTTATTTTCAACACTTTTATTGCAAATGAAACGTAATTTTTTTAGCACAGCAATTTCTTCTATATAAATTGTCCATTGTAGGTTTAGCTTTAGATAAAACCTTCCATAAGAAAAATTTTATCTTCTGCAGAACCTTCAATTTCCAGACTATATCCCATAGTTTCTTATTGCTAACATTAGAGTATTCTGGTGATTCACCTGTATTTGCAAGAATCTTTTTCTTGGCAATTTGGCATCCTTCTTTTACACTATAATCACTTCTCTTACCCCCTGTCCAGATCCAACAATCCTCCCTATTGGAAGGGGATGAAACGGTTTTATAAATGGCACTCTTTTCAGCATCCATTACGAATTCCTCAAGTCCAAAGAGACACCATTAATTATTTATTCTTACATCAGCTACTTTTAATTTTCTAAAAGCAGGGTCAGGGCAAGCATAAATTAATTTTTTACCTGGTAACTTTGTCAACCATGGATCTGCCCAAATTCTTGTCTTCAACCCATTCCTTATCCTCACAGCAATGTTGTTTTCCAGAATTGATCGCCCCTCCAAAATGCTATTCTGAACCCAAGAGGCCGAGTTGCCTTTCTTTGCTGGGAGAAAATCACTTCTAGGGAAATAGCGAGCTTTGAGAATCTTCACCCATAACTAATCTGGTTCCTGTAAAATTCTCCATCCTAGCTTAGTTAACAGAGCAAAATTGAAAGTGTAAAAGTCTCTAAATCCTAGACCCCCTTCCCTCTTATCCTGCTTCAACTTATCCTTAGATACCCAATGAATTTTTCTTTTTTCATTAAAACTCTTCCACTAAAATTCAGAGACAATTCTCTCCCGTCTTTGCAACATAGATTTAGGAAACAAAAAACATGACATCAGATAAATTGGTATAGCATTAGCAACAGATTTTATCAATACCTCACAGCCTGCATCAGATAAAAATTCGATCTTCCATTCCTAAGTACTCTTCAGCATTTTATCTACCGTAAAGTTTAAGGCTTGGACCTTAGAGGTGCCCCAAGAGATGGGAAGGAAAAGATAGTTGCCCAGGATATCCATTGTTGCAATTTGTAATACATGTCCAATCTATTCTCTCAATAAAGATTTTGTACTCTGAGAGAAGTATAAACAAGATTTTTTAGAATTTATCATTTGTCAAGATGCCAAGCAATACATATAAAAAATTTTCTTAGATTCCTACAATTATCAATAATGGCTGGCAGGAAGAACACAGAGTCATTAGCAAATGGGCAATGAGTCAAAGAAGGGTAATTTCTAGCAATTTTAATTCTAGTGATTCTTCCTTCCCTTTCCCATCTTGTAATGATCATAGACAAAACATTGCTTACTAAAATAAATAGATAAGGAGACAGCAGATCCCCTTGTCTCAATCCTCGGTGAGAAGAAACTTGGTGTAATCTTTTACCAGAAAGCATCAGAGAAAAATTAACTGAAGATATACACTAGAAGATTCTTTCCACCCATTCCTTGCTAAAACCCATGTTCACCAGAACAGCCAGTAAAGAATCACATTTAATGTGGTCATAAGCCTTGTTCATGTCCAATTTGATAGCCAATTCAGGATCACAATTTTTGCATTTCAAATTATGAAAGGCTTCATGTACAATAATAATATTATCCTAAATTAGCCGACCTGGAACAAAAGCTCTTTGGCTCTCTAAAATCACATCTTTCAACAAAGGTTTCAGTCTATTTGCTAATACTTTTGAAAAGATTTTATATGAGAAATTACATAAGCTAATAGGCCTAAAATCACTTAAAATTAACAAGGCTATTTGATTTAGGTATCAACACTAAATCAGTACTATTAATATCATCTAGTGGGAAGGTGGTAGAAAAGAATTTTCTCACAAGATCACATACCTGGTTGCCAACTATGTATAAGATTTCTGGTAAAAAAGTCCTAAGAATCCATCAGGCCCAGGTGCTTTAGAAGCACCTAATTCAAACACAGCTTTTTTCACTTCTTTATCTGAAATCTCCCTCATAAGTTCCAAACTATCATTCCCAGAAAATGATTCTTCCACATAGTTCAGTACTTCAAAAACTTTTTGTGTCCTAAGGAAGAGAAAAGCTTTTTATAGAAATTTGTGAAGCACTTGCCTATATCTTCTTCATTATCCACCCATTCATCCTCTTCAGTCTTTAATCTTGTTATTTTATTTCTTCACCTTCTATTAATTATATATGAATGAAAGAACTTAGTATTCTTATGTCCGTATTTTAACCACTGGATTCATGACCTTTGAACCCAATAAATCTCATGCTGTTGCCATAATTCAGTAATTTTCCTTTTAAGGTCAGCAACTTGCTGAGCCATATCATCATTCCATGGGCCACCCAAACAGCAATTAACTTTCTCCATCAGCTTATTCAATAATTCTTGTCCATTTCCCATTTCTTTCCTTCTCCATTGTGATAAAACTTCTGTGGGTGTTTTTATATTATAGACAAAGTTAGACAGCACCCCTTCATCTTGATTCCCTTTCCAGTGTTCTTTTACAATATTTGTCAAGCCAAGATGTGTTAGCCACCGAGCATCAAACTTGAACATCCATGGTGTCTTTTTTTCTTCATGTTCAAATTCCACAAATAAAGGACAATGATCGGACCGAATTGCTTCAAGGACTTGGCATTACCCTTTTATAAAACATTCTCTCCAATCATAATTAATCAAAACTCTATCTAATTTTTCCCTGATAAAGTCAACTCCATCTCTATTATTAAACCATGTAAAATGGTTTCCTTTTGTCTCCAGCTCCTGCAAATTGCATCTTACCATGAACCTCCTGAATCTATCCAACCCTGCATATGTTCTTGTTCTTCCTCTTTCTTTATCAGAATGATACAGAGTCTCATTAAAATCACCTACTACCATCCATGGATCCTCCCCCTCAGTTTGAACCTCACCAACATTCTCTACCATTCACCCTGTAACGCATCAATCACAGGCCCATACACAAAGGAAATTGCTCCCAAAAAGCATCCACCGGTATTAATATTATCAATATGAATAAAGTTCCTATCAACCAAAGATATAGTAAATTGCATATCATTTTTTTACCCCAAAGCAAGCCCCCCAAATCTCTCCTTAGGATTAAAGACAACACCATTATCAAAACCCAATTTTTTCCTCACCTTCTCAACATTAATAGATCTCATCTTAGTTTTCAAAAGAAAAACTAAGGCAGGTTTAAGCTTTTTACACTGAAACCTTAGATGTTGAACTGTCAAGGTGGTTCCCAATCCCTGACAATTCCACACAATCCAGCCACCACCCCTTTCAGCATCATTTCTTGGCACACCCAACAACCCACTAGTCGATATCAACCCTTTATCATCAAAATTCCTTTATGCTTTTGTAACCTCATTATAATTCTCAAAATAGATAGAAAATATACCCTTCTACCGCTCTTTTCTTCCTTCTATCTTCCACCAGATCTTCATCCCTTTTACCCTCCATAAACTATAAGGGCCCATGAAAATTAAAGGTGGTTACCTTAGATAAAGCAATTAGTGTGAGCTGGTCCTCTAACTTTTCCTGTTCCAGTTGATTGTACTCCACGCTTCAAGTTTACAGCCTCCACTCGTTCAACTAAGACCTGACATCACGCTTTATCTCAGCCGAAATAATGGTATAAGATTCCTTTTCCTTTTCTTAATTTTTTGCAGCAAGCTCCATGAAGAAGGCCTTTTCTTCAATATCATTTTTAACTTTTAAGGTTTAGTTTGGGCTCAAGCTATTAAGTATATCGTGAACTTTAAAACCCCCTTGGCCCAGTTCAGCCATTCTTTCCAAGCAGGCCCTTATCTCATGAGAACAACCCATTAGTGTATTGTCTGTCATAGTAAACCAAACCTGACCCATATATTGAAAAGAAACTTCCCCTATTGTGATGTGGCCCTTGGTTGTCTCCTTTTTTGCTACAAGGTCCTCTGCCTCCTTGACTCCCGAAGGCTCTCCACATGCCTAATTCACTTCCATTCCTCTTTCCTTGGGGAATGTTGCAATATTCTCATTTCCACATGCATAATTAATTTTATCACATTCCCCATGCATAGATTCAATATTTTCCACCCTTTCCCCTTCTCCGATCACCAGCATTGGGCGACCACCTCTCACCAGAGCCGCACATAGCGATGAATTAAAACCACTGTTAATGTCTCCTCTCTCCAACTCTTCTTCCTCACAATTCTTACTTTCATGGCCCAGTCGACCAGACATGAAGCAAAAATGGGATAATTTCTAACATTTGAACTTTACCCACATAGGGTCACGATTATTCAGCCTTTGTAAGATAAACCCAAGAACCAAAGGTCGCTCTACTTCCATATCAACTTGGACTTCGCCATAGTCCTTGCACATTAAACTTTCATCTTGTGGATCTACTATTGTGATAACCTTTCCTATTCTGCTTGCAAATTGCTAATAGCTTTCATACAGTTGTGCCACCAGAGGAATATTATGAAACTGCACCCAAAACACACAAGTGTTCAGTTGTAGTTCTTTATCACATAAAAATGGTTTCCTTTTCTATAAAGTCAGCATGTGGTGTTTTACCACCCAAGGATTCTCTGCTAGAACTCTAGTTGCTTCCTCTGGGTTGCCAAACCTAAAAGAAAACATATTGAACCAATTCCTTCTATATGTAGTTTCCCTATTACTTTCCATGCAGCAATCACACTAGTATATAGCCTACTAGTACTTTCGAAATAACTCTTCCCACCAACTCAGTATGACTTCCCTCTTCCGGTTCTTCATTTTTCCATTGAATATGAGGGTTGAAGTTGTCTAACTCCATTACTGACCCCGCCATTTCTAGGTCCTTTGTTCAGCCTCATCATATCACTTAGTTTATTGCCAGAACAATCTGTGGTCTTTTAACTAAATCCAAATCCGTGCTTATGTTTTACCAAATATGTTATCTAGACCCCTAGTATCCAACCCACTGATGAAATGATGTAAAAGATAAACTTCACTTGAGAAAACCTAGACTCAAATGAATAAAACCTCCCACCTTGTGAGAACCCTAGAGTCACAACTTTTCGCCTCTCACCCAGAGAGAAAAACCTGAGACCCCATTGTCAGCTTCCACAACATTGAAGAACCTTGATTTTTAGCTTGTGAGATATTTTGCTGGAGAGTACTAACTCAACATTAACTTCCTCTTATTTCTAAGGTATGCTTGTTTGTATTTTCTTTCTCTATGCCAAATTGAATGGCTTGATCCGTCTTTTTTTGGTGTGTGTGTGTGTAGAGTCAAGAGTCTAATGATAGAATAATCGAAATTGGTTTACATTGTTTGATTGTGAAAGGTTGTTTATTGATTGTAGAAATGGTCTTGACTCTAAGTTAAAGTGCATTTTGTTATACTAACGTTGAAAAGTTTCAGTTAAAAAAAAAAAAAAACAGCTAAAAACTTATGGACATGGACATCTCTAATAACTTCAATTTAACTCACCTATAATATTTATTTTATTGTAAATTCTATAAAATTTTTAATATTTCAATTTTTTTTATTCCACAAATGTTAGCTTTTAATTCATAGTAACTTGTGCTGCAGCTTACAAGTATTCTTTTTATTTATAATTCCCTTTTATTATATTTAACTGAAAAAAAATATCCTTTTTATTATTTATCTTGGAAAATAACTTTTTTCTCAAATATTTGGTTTATGTTGCTAACCCTTTATAATGAGGGTAATTTAGTTATTTTGACAGTTACTCATTTTCTTTTGTCTCTATTTTTTCTCGTTGATCCAAATGGCATAGGTGATAACATTTTTGCTTTAGTTTTCTCTTTTCTCATTTTTTTCCTCTCAACTTTTCTTCCCATCCAAATGGGGTTAGTTCCAGTAATATTATGTATTTTTCTCAAGATCAATTGTCTCTACTGAATTATCATTTTACTATATTACTCTTTTCAGTTCTAACTTAGGAGTAAGCTAAGAGCCCATTTGGTACACTAGAATTGACCTTATGAAAATAGAATTGGACTTAAATTCCATACTTTTATCCTGTTTAGTATAAATCTAGGAGTATGGAATTGACTTCCATATGAAGGCCAATTCCATTAAAATTGATGGAAATGATTTCCATACCAAAAGCTCAGATTTGCAATTTCAACTCAAATAAATCATTTTTGCCCCTCCTTTTTCATCTACCCCAACTCCATCGCATCATCATTCATCTTCGTCAGTGGTGGCAACTTCCATCAACCGGCAGTCGTGGCTCGATTTTGACGGTGGCCATAACTCGATGATTTGCAAGACGTTGGTAATCTCCTCCCCCTCCCTCCTTCATTTCTCACCTTTGATGTTAACGGTAGCCGTAGCTTAATGCCCAAAGGTGACTCATCATCTCCGTCTTTGTGGCCGTAGCTCAACGCCCAACGATTGATGATGACTAGATCTTTGACTTTTCCAACTCCGTCAACGTCAAAGCTCATTGCCGGCGAAGACTCACCTCCTACCCAACAGCTTGAAGGTGACGATGATTCCTTCAGGTCCTTTACAATGGAGTGCTTGTGAGGGTTGCAATCTCATTCTTGATCTCAACAAAAAACAAAACAAAGAGAGAGAAAGAGAGATCGAGAATTGACAGTGTTGATTCCATCTTCAATCCGGAACAAAGAGAGAAAAAGAGATATCGAGAATGAGAATGAACAAAATAAAGAGAGAAAAAGAGAGATCAAGAATGAGAAAAAAACGGAGTGCTTGATTCGATTTTTTTTTTTCTGGGTATTCAATAGAAGCTTTTGATTGTACAATACGAAAGATCTACAATCAAACCTCATTTCCACAACTCACTTTTTTCTGGGTATTCCACAATAAAAAAAGAGATTGAGAAAGAGAGATCGGGATTAGTTGTGGTCCGCACAGCCAACAATCGTTTTTGTGGTTGTGAAAATTTTTTATTTCTTAATTTAGAGGGGTATTTTGGTTTTTTCATACAAAAATTAGATCTCATTTCCATGATATACTAAACACACTTTTAAACTTCATTTCTATATACATATCTACTTCCATTTCTATATCCATTTTTATTTCCAATTCCATCAAAATCAATTCTACGTACCAAATGGACCCTAAATAATTCGGTCATAAATTAAAACTTCAATTCATTTTCCCTCTTACTTTTATAATTCTTTAAAGAATTTTTATTGATTCCATATATTAAATGGAATTTTCATTTACTTAAACACATCATATATATTTTTTTATAAAAAAAACTAACACTTCGTTACTTATAAATCAAATAAATAATTTTTTAATATATATAAATTAATTATCTACCTTTTAGATTTAAAAGTCAAGGAGTATTTAAGAATTGTACCTGTAATAGTCAAATTTCATGCTTTAAAGATTTGGAAACAGTGACACTGCCTACCCTAATTATTTAAGAGGAAAGCAGCTCGCAGCCAAAAATGACTAATTATTTCATTAAAACCCCATTTAAATGTCAACGTATCTAATTCCGTGAATAATTTATAAACATACGTTAAAATAATATTCTAAAGATTCTTTTTTTTTTCGCCAAATATATTCTAAAGGTTCAATTAACAATTTCGACCAATAATAAATAAACTAAAGTTATTAAGAGATAAAATGCAGAGACCATTTTGAAATGAAAATATTCTTTAAAAATCTAGAAGAATTTGTTTTTTTAGTATTGACATTTTAATGACTTGAAAACAAAAGCCTTCAGTTTTTTTAAACCTGCATCTTCTTCAATTATTGTTAAACATAATATGAAATACATAATTTTTACCCAAAAACAGGTTATCTGGTTCAGCCAGAAGGCAATTATGAAATGATTGTACAATTCGAAAAACAAAAACATCCCCACTAGTTAAAAACATTTCAGAGGAACTGAAAAATATGAATATGTAACGTTGAGCCGCCTCCACAGTCAAGAACTCGTGATTGAGTTATTCATTAAGTTTAAAAATTGCCATTAATTAAAATATTTAATTAACCATCAAATTGTACACAAGCATCAACGGCAAACTGTCTCAATGGCAAAACTACCCATTACATTTGGAAAAAGTTATTAATTTGTGTGTACTTAAATTGACATCAATATTAAAAAAAAAAAAAAAAAAAGTCCTAAGCATTGAACATGGAACTTTCAAACTCAACTACCTAGAACTCTTTGTACATAGATATGGGTCAATTTGATATGATAAAAAACATGGGGAAATTTTAACCAAAATAAAGTGGAGTGAAAAAGGGAAAAAGTGTCCTATCATCTTGATGCAATGATATAAAGCTTGGTATGAAGGATCCACTTGAAAAGAAAATAAATTCAACCTCTTAAGTTGAGATAAAAGCGTTGGAAAAAATAAGAAAAAGCAAGTTGTACTATCCAATGTTTTAAAAGTCATACCAGACATCGAGCTGGAAAGGTCAGTGGGTCATGGTTCAAACGGTTGGAACGATCGAGCCATTTGGTCGAATCGGTAATGTAATAATTAAATTTAAAAATATATATATATATATATATTACAATTAGTCTTTAGTCTAATTTCATAAGAATTTAAAAAGTCACAAAATACCATTTAAGGAAGAACATTAAGTCAATCATCAACCTAACAAAATGGACTAACAATAATGATTTCATGACTTGTTAAATATTGGTAGCTCTTGATTGATCCAAGTATGAGTTTCTTGAAAGACATTTGGACCATATCACTTTAGTCCTATTTATAAGTCCTTTTTGGAAAAAAAAATTTGGTCCTATTTATAAGTCCAATTTCAGTGTAATAAATTATGTAATATCCTGAATTGTAAATAAAGGCTAATGACCTCAAAAGTGATGTAATTAATGTTAGTTAAACACTTTTGAAGTATATAAGGTGAATTGTGATGCAAATGTGTTTGATGACGGTTTAGTATATGTTAAGACGATCAGGGGTAAAATGGTAAATTTACCGACCGATTGGTCAGTTACCGAAGAGGAAACTCATAGGTAATTCAAGATTAATGGCTAGGATTGACTCTTGAATGACCAATGGGGTGGAATCTAGTGTAGATGAGTTTATATGAACTCATGGTAGGGAGAATGAGATTTTGACAAGTGGCAAAAGATAGACCTTTGGATCAAGTCAAATGTTCAACTCACTTTTCTCTTCTCCCTCTCTCCCTTCAAGTTGGTGAAGAAGCATGGAAAAAAGGAAAAAAATATGTCATCATCATTCTCATCTCTCTCTCATCATCATCCATTGCCGTCCAAAACCAAGGAAGAAAGAGAAAGAGAAAAGCTTGAGTTTTGGTAAGCAAATGTCCTCATATGTTCAAGTGCTCTTTATTAATTTTGTTCATAGTGTCAAGAGCTTCATTCCTATGGTTTCATATTTTTGATTTGTGGTGTGTGGAAACTTGAGAAAATTTGAAAGTTGAAGAACTAAGAAACCAACTTTGAGAAGAGGAGGAGGTGAGTATTTAATGTATTTTGGTATAATTGTTTTGGTTATTGAATGAGTTTTGAGAAGCTTAGATTTTTGCCCTGATTTTCTATGATTTTGAAAGATATGAATTGGTTAGTGTTTAGTGGTGGAATTGGTACCAAACTATGACCTTAGGCCATTAGAAGTGATTGGGAAATTGTGGGAGTGAGATTGGTTATTGGTGGTTTTGGGTTGCATTTTGGGTAAAAACAGGGTATGTGTTGATTGGGAAGGAATTTAGGTGTTTTGAGTTTACCAATAGGTTCCTTAGGGAATTTTAGATGGAAATGAGTTTTGGTATAAGTTTTGGAACCATTGGAGCCAGTTTTGGTAAATCTGGAAAGTTATATCAGTTGCTACGATTTGGCTTCTGATAAACATCACTCGAGTGAGGAAGGATTTCACTCGAGTGCAGTATGAAGTTCTCGGTGTTTTGGTTAAGTTTTCAGGCCAAGATTACGAGTGAACTCCTTTATCTACAAGTGGCAAGCGTTATCACTCAAGTGTATGGAGAATCACTCGAGTGCAGGTGCAAGTAGCACTATGGATGTGCGTCTCGGGTTAGCACTCACAGGCAGGGTGTCAAGAGTGCGCGTGGGCACTCGCGGGCATTAGGAAGTCACTCGAGTGCTAGGGCTAGTACTCGAGTGCACTTGTTGTTTTGGGGTTTTAGTTGCTCTCGGGTCGTCACTTCCTGCGCCCCACTTGTAGGGACTCGGGTAACTAGGTGTCATCACTCGGATGCCCAAGTGAGTGCTTGAGTGCACTGACCACTCCATGAGGTGTTGGTGCTCTCGGGTACACACTTTCTATGTCTCACTTGCTGGGACTCGAGTGTAATTGGGGGCAACACTTGAGTGAGGCGTTCTTCACTCGAGTGAGTCAGCCCAAAATTAGTGTTCTTCTTCTGAAAAGGGATCTTCGGGATGATTTCTCCCAACCCTTTAGGCATATGTTTAGGCCTATAATATCCACCTAAAGAGTTTAAATGATAACCAATTTAAAGTACTACGAAATTAAGAATTTGGAAAAGAATTTGATGGGTGTCCCTAATTTGGTTTATAGGATTTGACATTTGCCACCCTCGTGAGCCTACTGTGCCGAGGAACGTTGGGAAAGAACAAGGTAGTGACTCTTTCTTTTATACTGTGTGTGAAACATTGTATGTACGTCTGTCATGCATTGTGAATACTTTGTGATACATTGTGATGCTTTGAGTTCGCAGTGAAAGCTGACGCATAGTGATACTTTGTGATACATAGAGATCGCAGCGAAAGCTTACGCATAGAGTTTACAACCATGAGTGTTGTCGCATGTGGTGTGAGCCATGATACATTGTGATGCTGCTAACATGACCTTATATGCTATGTGTTTATGCACTGTGTGAGTGATTTGTTACTACTGAGATTCTCTTGAATCTCATTCTTTCTAATGACTAACATTTCAGATAGGGCAAGTGGCTCTAAAGAGAAGCAGGCAACCAGGAGCGATTAGGGCCCCTTTGGGGGAATATTTGATTTTGGGATGTTGATTATCTATTTTTGAACTTAGGATTACTGTATACTTTGATATGTAAATATTACATTTGATTTTGGTCATGTAATCCCCTAGTGAGACTTATAAACCCTTAGTTTATATATATAAACTCAGGAGTTGCCAGGAATTTGGTTATACACTGTGATATGTATAAATGTGAATTAACTGCACAGGTAATTATATTCGAAATTTGAAATTGAGACCAGGATAAGGAAAAGTTTTGAAAGTTTTTGTGAAAACCCTATTGTCAGACAGGGATTAAAACGAGCTTAGAATTATCCGATGGTCTCTAAACCATTTTAACTATGTGTTATCGAATCATAATTACACTGATTAAGGCAAGGGGTTACAAATGAGATTGTGACAATTTTACCCCTATTTATTGTACAAATGAAGAAATAAATTAAAAATAGATAGAGAAGAAAGAGTTGAAAAGTACCCATTCATAAATGAAGGCATAGCTGTAAATTTACCCCATAATCATTGAGTTAACTACCTCTTCTTGGTGTGAGATTTAGTTAAAACGGACTTATACATAGGACCAGAGTAGTAAATGTCATCATCTTCTTGAGGAAATGACCCAAAATCAAGACTTTCAACTCCAATCCCAGTACTTCTAGTTTCATCCTTAGCTTGAGGATGAATCTCATTGCCTATTTCTTCAAAAGCATCTTTATAAAATAATTTACAACAACAAAAATTATTAAAATTAGTAACATATAATAAATAAAATAAAGTGACAAATCTAAATTTATATGCCTTTTTTTTCAGCATCAAATTTTTTTAAAAAAATTGCATTATTATTGGGCCGGATGGTTTTTGAAAAACCGGTCCGGTTTCTGGCCTAACAATGGTTGACAGCCTAAAACAGATAAACGACGACTCAAAACGGCTTCCTCGGAAAAATGGTCCAACACATATATCCAGTTTGCCTTAGTGACCGGCCGACGGTCTGACCAGTTCGACCGTCTAGTCCGGCCCACTTCTCTAAACAATGGTGCTATCATCAAGATGGTGCTACTTGTATGAAGAAAAACTCTTTTAAGGATATATTTCATACCCTTCTTCTCTGGGATCATTCATTCCATAATTGAGATAATAGAATAAACGGTAAAGGTGCAAATTTAATAAGCAACTATTTTTTTTATTGGAACCTATCACAATTAATTATTTTAAGGTGTAAAAGCATGCATAATCAATTGTTTTTAATAGCATATGTAGCAACACTATTAACCCTATTTAACTTCTATCGCCTTTTGCATTATGGGCCTCATAGTCTTCTCACTCTCTATTATTTTAATACATTTTTAGAATGATAAATATGCAAAAATTGGTAATAAATTATTTTGCTATGAGCACCCAACACAATTATCTTTTGTTAGTCTCAAAAGTATATGTAAACATTTTTTGTCTTGTAAATACCCATATTTGTCTTATAAATTCTCTTATTTGTCTTGTAAAGGGATTTAAAAGAATCTAAGGAGTTAAAAATTTTTGTTAATTTACATATTTGTCTTCTAAAAACTTTTTTAACTCCCATGATTCTTTTAAAATCATTTATTTAGTTTGTGAATACCCTTATTTGTTTTATACATACTCTTATTGAAAAAATAAAGTGAGGGCATTATTGTCTTTTCACTTAAAAAAATTAATTTTATTTTGACCCAAGGGGTGCAGTGAAATTTCCAATTCTTTTGTGGGTTGACTGAAATAAAATTGCTTCCATTAAGTCTAAGTGATATTTTTCTATGAAAAAATGCACATATTTGTAAAATTATATTAAAATAATAGAAAGTAAGAAGAATAGTGGGACACACAAAGCAAAAGTTAACAAAAGTTAACTAGGGTTAACGTTATTTCTATATTTGCTACAAAAAAATTTGATTATATTTACTTTTACACCCCAAAATAGTTAATTGTGTTAGGTGCATATAGGAAAATAGTTCATTCCTAAATTTGCTACTTAACCCTAAAATAAAATTGTGCATTAAGAAATCAGATATAAAAATTCAAGTTGTTCCTTATTTATTTATAATAAGTTGTTTGTGCGGGAAAATTAGTAAATTAAAATATATCTAAAACATATTAAACGAGGTAATAAGTAATTTGTAATTTTATTATGTTCTAATATCCCATTTTCATTTATTTACACCATATTATAGCAGTCCAAATAATATACTGACCTCTTTCACCTCAATCATCAACTTAAGATCAGCTTAGGGGGCTTGTTTTGGATGTATTGGCGTTATCCCCCCCCCCCCCCCCCCCCCCCGGGCGGGAAGGCATTGGAGTTATTTCAGGCGGACTTGTAAGCATGAAAAGCAGTTTAAGCTTAAGTTGGATTGGAAAAAAAAAAAAAAAGTTTGATACGGCCTTACCCAAAATGCCACTTCAAAAATTTTTTTCTGGCTTCTAGCTTTTGATTTTCGTTTCATATTTCAACTGTAATATTCTGAATTTTGGTATTGGAGACTTAGTAATAAGTCTAAATTAAGAGGACTGCTGAGCCCCGGTTTAGCCAGGGTCCCAAATCTATTCCTTAATGTTTCTTATATCTTTAAGTTTTTAAAGAGAATAGAATGGTGAATTAAAGAGTATGGGAAATTTATATACAAAAATGAAATTTGTTGGAGTTGCAAGTGCATGCTATTTTATTGCTTCCAGTGAGACAGTGTTGTTGTGCAATGCATTTCGTTGATCAAATGATGTTCAAAAATTATAAAATTTTATAAGGTGAAAGTAGACATCTTAAGATTTAATTTGATAGATCATATGAATCATTTAAAGCTATATACAAAGAGTTATGAAATTGTGACATTTACCCAGTGAAATTGATTATTTTCTAGAACAGCATGCAAAGATTAATATTTTAGCAATTTTGTGCTTCTAACTAGCAAAGGTATATATTTTTCCTTGAAACTAGACTCAATAAGGGTTCTATAGCTTTTGGAATCACTCTAATACGATGTCTATAAAATTAGTTATGATTTTTCAAAGTTTGAGCAGAAATTATGCTAGAAAATCCAAAAATGGGAATTATGACATAAGCATGATATTATAAAACAACATTTCACTCTTCTTCTTCAGTCATTACTGACGCTAACTTCAGCTAAAATAGAGACAGAAAGTTGGGAGAATTTTAGAGAGAGAAGGAGAAGAAATCTCGCAAGGTAGGTCGATTTCTTTGGTGGATTCGTACCTAATGCGTATAACTTCACTCATAAGCTTCTCTTTCATGTGATTTAAGGATTGTGAAGCTCAAACTTTGGTGTTCTAAGGCTAGGGTTTTCAGCCATTTTGAGAAAAGCCAGAAGGAAGCGAAAGATAGCCTTCAAATCTTCGTGTATTGCTTATTCTGACTGTTGTAGACAATTTAATCGGTGATATTTTGC
Organism: Inga laurina; assembly: GCA_963855925.1. Taxonomy (NCBI): domain Eukaryota; kingdom Viridiplantae; phylum Streptophyta; class Magnoliopsida; order Fabales; family Fabaceae; genus Inga; species Inga laurina. The sequence goes on along the minus strand of OY979712.1, from coordinate 12,626,630 downwards.
CAGATTGTCTTTGATTTGAAATTTTGAAATTGACATTGCCTAAGGGTTATGCTGCCAAAATTGGGTCTAAATGGTAGTTTTAACCTAATTAAATAGTCAATAAAGTGGTTAGGAGTAGAAAGGAATACGTTTGCGAAGTCAAAATCGAAAAACCCTTATTTTTCCCGGAGGATACCCATATTTTGGCCAAGCTGAGATTTAGGGGTTACAATTGGATTTTCAATGATTTGATAGTTCTATTGAATTCACGAGGTAAAATTAGGTGGGGTCATAGTTGGTCACTTTTTCGGAAAAGCCCAAAAAAGCATAATTAGAAAAATGCCTCTGAAACCCTTAAAGTGGGGTTGTCAAGGGCAACTTCATCTTTTGGCAGTGAATTTGGTAATTCTGAGTCTGGAAATGGATTTCTTGGGGAAAAATATGTTAGAATAGCCCATGTCAAAATTTCGAGAAAAGTACAGTCGAACCGGGTACGGCGGGGCCGGGCCGGGGCCCCAAGGACATTTTGGTAAATTTTCACCATAGGCTAATATAACCACAATAAATACTATGGAAGTGTCTAAAATGGTACATGGATAGGTTATAATCTAATTCTTATCCATTTGATATTTTAGGACCGACACTACAAAAAAACATGAAATGTCTGATGGAATTTGCCACGGAAAATTAATTCCAGAAGAAATCCATGGGAAATACTTTTCCAACGGAATTTTTTCCGTGGCAAATTAGCCATGGAAAATATTCTATGGTAAATTCCATCTTTTACCACAGAAATTCCAACGGAATAATTCCGTTGCAAATTTTCGACAGAATTTCTGACGAAAATTTGCGACGGAATTGGAAAATTTACAAATTCTTATTTTTCAATTAATTTAAATTTTAAAAAATTTATTTTTATAAAATTTATTATTTATTAATTAATATTTTTAGTTTAATTTTAAATTTATTTTTTTAATTATTATTTTCTAATTTCTAAAATATTTTTAATTTTCAATCATAGGTTTTGGTCCCTATAAGAGCAAAATGGTCATATAAAAATTTATTTATAAAAAATAAAATTTATTAGTTATTAATTAATATTAATAAAAAAATATTAGTTAATAATTATTTATTAGTTATTAATTAATGTTAATAAAAAATATTATGTATAATAAGATTATATATATATATATATAACTGTGTAATAATAAAACACCAAAGTAGCCGAGCCTATCCGATAAGACATCATGCGCGTACGGACAAGGTCATGGGTTCGAACTAAAGGAGGGGCAAGTTGAGTTGCATTTCTAGGAATAAAGAGGTTGCAACACGTGGCAGAGCAAGGTTACGACACGTAGTGGATCTGGGCGCCGGCGACAAGGTGGACACAGCCGGAGCTGCCACGCGCTGCTGCCCGCCGATGGGGGGCTGTCACCGGAATTGCCACGTGGCTTTTTAAATTCAAAAAATAAAACAATAAGTTTGAGATGGAATTCAATTCCTTCAGAAGTTGCAAGGGAATTTCCGACGGAATTCAATTCCAATGAAAATAAATTATGTCAGAATTCCATCAGAAATTTGCGACGGAATTAATTCCATTGGAAATTTCTGACGGAATCTGAATTCCGATAGAAATTTGCTTGCCACACTATTGTTATCGACGGAATCTATTCCGTCGGAAACTCTAAATTTCGTCGGAAGTTCAGTGTTATTTTGTAGTGCGAGTTGGACGCCTGTAGTTGGCAAGTTTCACGAAGCGGACCGTTCGAGAGTAGAAAAGGGTTTAGGTAGGGACTATTATGTCTCATATACTATATGACTATTTGTATGATGTGTGTTACTGTATTTTGTGATTTGAACACGTGCGGGAGGCACATTACCTAGTTGTGGTTTAGTGCCCAACCAAAGTACATTGGTATTGGCTAGCTGTAGTCAATGACTCAGCTAAGGTATGCGTAGGGGTTTCAATTGGATGGTTGGCCCTGAACTTTGTGTACATACACGGATTGATGTGAATTTTCATTTTACTTGATATAGTGCATTGCATATTTAATTCTCGCATTTTATATATTGATAGTATGTTTCTTCTGAGATTCCCTGGAATTTAGCCCCTTTTTATAAATATAAATAACTCAGTGGGTGCCAGCGGTTCAAAAACCAAGGACGTAGATACGGGGTACTAATGGACACATTTCTCGAGACAAAGTTCATGGTTATATGTAGTCTTTAATTTTGAATGAAATGTATATCTTACCAAAACCCAGCGGGGAATTCTTCAATGTAATCATGTACTATATATCAATATTTTGATGCTATTCTTATGTGCCCACCGAATTACACGCAAACACTCTGAAAATATGGAAAATAAGATAAGGGTATGATATAAACCTTCTAAAATTAACTTTTCAATTTATCATTTAAGTAAGTTTATGTTACATTGACTTTGTTTAATAAAAGTTTATATAAATATAAACCATATTACACTAATTAACTTTTATCCCAACTTCAATTTACAAAAGTCACATAAAATAATAAAAGTCACTTTTATCTACGCTAATCCAAATAAAGCCCTCAAAATTTGAGATCTACTTCAATATTAAAACGCTTTCAACTTCAGAGTTATATATTTTCATTTAAGTCTATAATATGAATATAACTTAATAGTAGCCTCATATCAGAAATTATTAAAAGTTTATTATATGAAATACTCTTTAATTCTCGATTTGACTTTAATAATATTTTTATGTTTATAGTAATTGGACTATTCATAATTGTAACCTATTTAATTTAAATCTTACACCATAGTGCCTTTAACAAGAAAGTCTCTGATATGATAATATATGTGCCCAAAAAATCCTAAGACTTCCATACAACTTCTATATATCTTTATTGTTTTCTGACTTAGCGGGAAGAAAATTTTTTCCTCAACTTGCAGGGAAGCCATTGGGTCAGTTTAGGGGTGAAAACAGGTCAGGCGGCCTGACAGGGGTTTGCGGCCTGGCCTATTAGAGGCTTGATTAGGCCTGGCCTATTAGGTTAAACGACCGAGCCAATGCTAATTTAAAAGCCTGTTTGACCTTAACAGGCCATGCCAAGGCTTATTGACAGGCTTGTCAGGCCAACCTGAGCCTGTTAAGGTCTTTTAAAAAAAAACATTCTCCACATAATTACACATATGCCACTCCCCTCTTCCTAAATCCCTAACCCTAATTCCTCATTTCTTCAATGTCCATCGACACTCTCCTGATTGCCATAGCTCCACTCTCTCCGACCTCCGTCTCAACGCATCTCCTCTCTCCATTGTGTCTCACTCTCAATCGGCGGTCGGCCATTAATGCTTCCCACAGCCTTCCTCTCTCCGTCGTCTCTCAGTCCGCCATCGACCATCAGTCCTTCCCATGTCCCTACTCTCGTCGTCGTCTCTCAGTCCTTCTCGCAACCCTCTTCTCTCCGTCATCTCTCAGTCTACCACAGTCCTTCTCGTAGCCCTTCTCTCTCCGTCGTCTCTCAGTCCACCATCGAAGATTGGTCCTTCCTTCAACCCTTGTCTCTCAGTCGTCGCTCTGTCAGCCGTTAGGTAAGTATCTGGTTATTTTATTTTGTTTATTTATTATTCCAATGTGCTCTAATTTGCTTCTTAACATACTAGTTGTTCTCTCCTCTTTTGATTTTGTTTTCATTTTCGTTTAATTTTTTTGGTTATTTCTTCTGGTTATTTTAAGGTTTTTGTTGCTATATGTATGTCTTGCAAGCACAGATTTCAGATTTCTTATTCTTTTTTGGACAATATATGTATAGCCTACATCCTCACAATATGCTCAGGAATTGAGAATTTGAGATTATGAATATGTTCCTTTAGATGCTAGTTCATACGAATTTCTGATGCTTGTTCAATGTTCATATTCCTTCTGATTCATTATAGGCTTGAGATATGTATGTAGGCCTTCTTAATAGGCCATAGGCCAGGCCAAGCTTATACACAGGCTAGGTTCATGCTCAATAAAAAGCTTGTAACAGGCTACAAGCCAGACTTAGGCCATTTTGTTAGATAACAGGCCATGCTTGTTAAGGCAAAAGCCTGATTTAGTCTGACATGTTTCCACCCCTAAGACAGCTGAACCATCGCTTTACTTTATTTTGAATTACAATAATATTTAAAAAATGATAAAGTCAAACTTCGGGATTTTTATAATGGAAATATATTGAAATTGCAACTACCAACTATGTAGAAAAGTTAAAAGCTGCTTGCAACCATAACGACGCTATCACAAATTCATAAATCACAACCTCAGCAAAACTAACTACTCCTTCTAATAATTTTTTTTTTTTTTTTTTGCCCGGGATCTTCTAATAATTGTTATAAAGAACAAACTAATAAGTATTTTTAATCCTTTTTATAAGTCATTTGTTAAATTTTCAGAGATTATTAAATATGTTTTTCTATGTATGTCTATTTTTAACAGAGATAGTGAGAGAAAGTAATATATTAATATTACTATGACATATAATTTAGTATAGTTATTAAAGATAATATTAAAAATTACTTGAATTTAATAACAAATTTAATGTTTCTAACTGTTTTTACTGGTATATGTTTAGAAGTAACACACTCATTTTTGTTCCTTTTATGAGATAGAATTCTTAAGTATGCCCTTTTTTTATAAGATAGGTTCAAGAATGTCTTAAAAGTTTTTGGTTAACTCTCCATTTTACCCTAACCTAACTACTACTCCCTCTAGTCTTTTTTATAAGAGCACAAAATTTGAATTATTTTGGTTTTTTTTATAAGAGCTCGACAAAAGTTGTTTGAACATTTATGAGTTTTTTTTTTATTTTTACCCCTCATGAATTATATGTATTACATTAATTAAAAGGTTAGTAATACTCATATCTACTTTACTTTTCTCTCTTGCTTGCCCCTCATAATAACGGCATACTTGGAAAACAAAATTTATTTCAGACATACTTATTATTTTTAATAAAATTTAACCATTTTCTTAAATAATATAATTCGATTATTAAACTCTTATAAATAAGACCGGAGGGAGTGTAAAATTACTCATTTAACTCTCTATTTTCCAAAACAACTTTCTCTATGTACCGCACATTCTATCTCCACCACATATTCTCTCTCTTTCACATAAATGAGGGTATTTTTGGAAAGCAAAATTCTTTCCCCAACACAATTCGATTAATTCTATATTGTAAAAACAACGCAGGGAGTGTACAGTAAGGATAAGGAGTAAATAGAATGCCATCCTACCTAATGCCGACATGAGTAAATAGATCTTAGCAAATTATAAAGATTCACCATTTTACAACACAAACTATCTATTTGAAATCATGTTGAATTTAAACTCATTTTAAATCATGGTACTCATTATTGTTGCATTATGATTAGTGTTATCAGAATCGGACCGAACCAGCCAATTTGGGCCAAAAACTGACTAACCGGTGGTCCAACTGGTCCTATTCGGTAAGTTGGACTGATTCAACCTTGTTAAAATTAAAAAAATTAAATTAATTCACTTTATTTTAAATTTTATTCAGAATTTTATGTAAATAACCCTGAAATCTTCATTTTCTTATGGGTCTAGCCCCAAGTTAGCTCAAGTTTGACTTCAATCTGAATCACTGACCCTTGATCTAGTATCTCGACCTGTTCAGTCGCCAGTCCGAGTTTAATAACCTTGATTATGATCACTAAATATAGTTTCCATAATTCAGATTTACAATTTTTAACTCATAATTTTTAAATAAAAATTATTTTTTAAAAAATTATAGTTATTATCCTTTTTTTTTTAACTCCCTTTGATCCTATTTATAGGGGAGAGTGTGTGTATTTTTTTTTTTTGTTCTATTTATAAGGTGCCTCATTAAATTTTTGGCATAATTGTACAATTTTACTCTTTATTTATTATTGTTTATATTGTTACTAGTATTTTCTTAAAAATTTGTAGTTAAATAGAAACAAAGTTAAAAAATTGCTGACTTTTAAGGAAGAGTTAATAAAGTTCAAGATTGTTTTTGTCGGTGAAAAATATGGGGAGAGTGCCTTATAAATAGGAGCATAGAAGTATTCTGTATACATTAAATATATTTAAAAACCGCAGGCAAAAGAATATATTTAAAAACCAACAAATTGTTGGTTGAGATGTTAAGCAGTCTTATCCTGTAAAGAGGAGAACACAAGTTCGAATCTCAGAAATCGTATTTGTTGAAAAAAGCAAAAACACTCTACGCTTGATTTAAAAAGATTATTTAAAAAATTTAAATTTAGATCATGAATATTTGAATGGTTAGATTTTGGTGTTCCATCCCCACCGTCAGCAAGGGAATCACTTCCCAAGAAAACCCAATTCTAACAAAAATCTCATCGTTTTCATGTCAAATGTAATATTTAATCAACAACGTCGGCACATGAAGGATCGTTTGACTTGAAAACTGGGATCTACTTGAATGTAAATGTGGCTTTCGTGATCATTTGACTTTAATCCTTCGCTACTAAATTTTTCAAAGCGGGTAGCTAGCTAATTCAATTCCTTTAACACAACTTGAGATTCAATATTCTCTTGTTAACATATATTCCTCAAGTAATTTTTACAAGAACCTAAAATTTAAATTAACTTGATTATTTTTATATAAGCCCAACAAAAATTATCTAAATATTTAATGAGTTTTTATCATTTTCGCCCTATATTAATTATAGATATTGCATTAATTAAAGAATTGATAATACTTACATTTATTCTATTCTTTTCTCTTATTTGCCCCTTATAATAAATAAGGGCATATTTAAAAATAAAAGCTTATTTCAGGCATATTTTTTATTTTAAATTAATTTTAATCACCTTTTTAAACTACATAATTTGATTATTGAATTCTTATAAATAGAACTAGAGAGAGTAACAATGAATCAATAATAAATGCTCGCTCCCTCCCTCCCTCCTTATCTAATGCAAACAACTGAATCTCGTCCTTTTTAACAAAATGCAAATAATTGAATCATGTAGATAAAAATGTTTTTTAAATAATAAAAAGGTAAAAAAATATAACTTATTTTTCAAAAAAAATAAACACCTTTGTATATAGGGAGAGAATGAACAAATAATTTATTAATGCAATGAAACTAAATACTAATTAATGAAGGCAACAACGAAAAATTTCAAAATAGCTTTTGGTGCCTCTTATAACTAGAAATATCTTATCCTTTAAAAAGAAAAAATTCACTGATATATACCACTGGAGGAGTGTATATATATAGATGCTTCATTTCTGGATGATATCTCCATCAATATTACCTATGAAGTCATCCTTCTCTTCTTCCCCAGTTTTCTTTTTCCTTCTGCCGCTCTCGTTTGCAGCAACCCTCATCTTCGCTTCTGGTGAAGTGGTTTTCAAGGATGGCTTGAAAAACTCCATTGAAATCAAACTCCCCAGCGGTGAAGGCCCTGAAAGCTTCGCCTTTGACTGTAATGGCAGTGGGCCATATACTGGTATATCAGATGGTAGAGTTCTCAAATGGCAACGAATTCAAAAAAGATGGGTTGAATTTGCAGTTACCTCGCCAAACAGGCAAGATTAATCTCAAACTTTGAATATAAAACTGTTTATTAAATTTAGAGTAAAAAATGATATGTAATTTTGATAATCTATATATTGCTTGTAGAAAACTCATAACAATATTGGGTTTGGCTTGTTTGTGTAGAAGTATGTTTTTCTTAGTTTGAAATCTTAGCTTTTTCTACCTAAGTACTTGCAAATGTTTGATTATAGGAATAGGAAACTATGCGATGGATCAACAGATCCAAACAACGAGCCAGCATGTGGGAGGCCATTGGGACTCGATTTTGACAAGAAAACGTGTAATCTTTATATAGCAGATGCATACTTCGGCCTCCTAATCGTTAGACCTAGTGGTGGTGTGGCCAAACGACTAGCCATTTCTGCTTCTGATGGTGGTGCTCCCTTCAAATTCGTCAATGGCTTAGATGTTGATGAGCAAACTGGTGTGGTTTATTTCTCGGAAAGCAGCACTGTATACCAAAGAAGGTATTTTTCTTTGTCTTCATGTCTTGAACCTTCTTGGTTATAGCATACGTCATCGTCGTCATCAGGGAGCCTTACAAGTAAATGGGATATATATGTTAAAAAAGTTTTCATTTCTAATAGGCCAGGGTCTTTCGAGGATATGCTCTTCTTTTGAGATCATGCTCATCATTACACCACATATATATATATATATATATGATTCTGTTTGAGATATATACTACCTCCGGTCTCGTCTTAAATATAAAATTTAATTGATTTTTTTTTGAAGAAATTAAGATAACTAAATAAGTTACTTAATCATATCATATACGGTGTATGATTAAATTATATATTAGTTTATAAATCCGACAAATTAATTTTGAGAAAAAACGATAAACAATTTAATTAGCTTCCTTAATCTCCTTAAAAAAAACAACTAGGTCTTATCATGTAATCAAAAATTATAGTTTGTATTAACGGTATCTGAATAATTAACATGACTTGTATAACCATATTATGTAGAATATGGTCAAAATTAAAGATCACTATATAAAATCGAATCCAACTCCTCTCCCTTGCGGTTTCCGTCCATTTTCCTTCCTTTGCCCAAAACTACGACATTTTGGGTGTAAAATAGGGGGTTGGTCCTTTGTTTTTTTTTTTTATTTAAAAAAAAAAACATCCAATATTCTAGAGTATTTTTTTAGTAGCACCCAGTATTCTAAAATAATTTTTGATGCACTGACTATCAAATATTGTTTCAGTAGCATCTAATATCTAGCAAGTTGCACCATAAAGTATTTCTTTCAGTAGCATCCAGTATCGTAAATTAATTTTTTTAAATAGCATCCAATATCATAAATTAATTTTTAACTCATTCAGCACCTTAAAAAAATTTTTAATAACACCTGATATCTTAAAATATTTTTTCCATCTAATACATCAAATATTTTTTTCCATCAACACTCTATATCTTATGTTTAGGATGCTCCTTGCAATTAGAAAAATATTTTAAAGTGTTGAATGCATACAAAATTATTTTAGGATACTAGATGCTACTGAAAAAATATTTCAGAATATTTAAGATACTAGGTGCAACTAAAAAAATACTCTAAAATACTGGATTTTTTTTTTTTTGAAAAAAAATAGGACCAACCCCTTATTTTACACCCAAAGTTTCGTAGTTTTGGGCAAAAGAGGGGAAATGGACGGGAACCGCAAGAGAAAGGAGTTAGATTCTATAAAATCTATCACTATTCACAAATAATACAGTAATGGTCAAAATTATGCATCTTATTAAATATTAGGATGTACATTATCCAATAGATTAATGTAACCTTGGATGTATTTGGTGACGGATGATGGAATGTTTTTTCACTAAATTAATGGTTTGAAGAACCAAGAATGAAAGTGAAAAGTCAAGACTTACATGAGTGAGAAGAGAGAAGGCTGAGGTGTTGTTTTGTTTTATATACTTCCTAATAACTTTTATTTGTTATGGCAATCATTTTAATTATAATTTCCTCTTTGAGATAGGGAATTTCAAAAGATATTCAAAACAGGAGATAAAACAGGAAGATTGCTGAAATATTATTCAAATACTAAGAAAGTTGAGGTTTTGCTCCAAGGCTTGGCATTTGCAAATGGTGTGGCTTTGAACAAAGATGGCTCATTCCTTCTACTAGCAGAAACAAGTTCACGAAATATCACCAAGTTCTGGCTCAAAGGCTCAAAGACTTACACTTCAGAACTCTTTGCACAACCTGAAAGGTCACCAGATAATATCAAGAGGACCAGAGATGGAGATTTCTGGGTGGGTCTTAACAGTAATAGAACATCATCTGGAAATGCCCATTATAATGCAACTTTAGGAGATGATCCTGTGGGAGTGAAGTTTGATGAGAAGGGAAGGACTTTGGAGGTTTTGGATGGAAGAGGAGGTCCACTGCTTGAGGCCGTGAGTGAAGTGGAAGAATATTATGGGAAATTATGGGTTGGTTCTGCTACCAAACCTTATGCTGTTGAAATTATGGAATAGCAAGCAATAATATATTCTAGACTTGCTTTGATTCAAATAAATGTTCATCCGTTAAACTTTGCTATGAATCAAATAATAAATGTTCACCTTGAACGTTGACTTAAATCTAATAAGAAATGTTTACTTTGAACCGGCTTTTATAAATTTTTTGATTAAAGTATACTTTTGGTCCACGAGGTTCTATTTTATTTTTTTAACCCGTTAACTTCATTAACAGAAAATGTTGAGTTTGCAAATTTAAAATGCGGACATGTCATCATCTGCTCAACCCAACTTCTTCCTCTTCCCACATGGCACAATTAGGTGGCACTAAAAAAAAACATGTCCGGGGTAGCAAAACCATAGCCATGGCGAACCCGTACTCTTCCATGGTCGGATCTCTTCTCTTCCGTTCAAAGACCTCCCAGACGCTTCTCAAAACTAGACAAGAAAAGCTTCATCACTTCACTAATGGAAGCATCGACACTCGGTACACTCAAACAAGACACCGAAATCCTCCGAGAAGAAAGGCCTTCAAGAGCTCAAAAAAGGCTCGCGGTCTTATTGGAGCTGACGACAGAGCTGACGTCATACTGCTGAAATTTCTTGGAGCGAGAAACTTTAGTGTGGGACAGAGAAGGACACCCAAATTACTACAATGTGTGTGGAGTTTTCAGAGATATAAATGTATGAAAGAGACATTGTGAGCGCCATATCCAGGAGAATCCGAGAGAGAAAGAGAGGGAGGGAGGGAGCGTGTGAATTTTTCCAAAAAAAATAAAGTCAAATATTGAGTGCCATACGTTCTAACATTTCTTGCCACTATGCGATTATCAAAGAAATTCTTGGGTGCACTCAATACACCAACAAGTATATGCACTGGCCAATAAATTTAGAACAGCTCAGTATTTTAACCCATGTGTCAGCCTACCTGTCCCTCTTTTCACTCTCAGTTATTTTGATATTTTTTAGAAATGTGTGTTTTTTAAATCTCTCTTGCTCTCTCTCATCTGCAACAATTCTGTAAAAAGTCTCACTCCTTCCATTCTATCTCTCTTCCCCCAACCTCATCGCCATTCTCTCTCTCCACTGTCCCCTCCGGCAACTACTGTCTAGAGATGTTCAATCTTTGGTGTCTTGAACATCTCCACCAGCTGCGTCGGCTTGTCTCAGTGAGGCCCATGGGTGGCCGCATGTTTGCCCACGAGATGTTCTTCGAGATTTGTCATTGAAAAACCATTGAAGTAGAGGAAGAGGATTTTTTTTGGAGAATATGAGAAAGGAAGAGAGTGGCCTATGAGAAATATTCACGAGCAGATCTTTAAGTGAAAGAAAAGCAAAGGAAACAAGGCACATGTCACATTTTGAATTTCACCAAAATCCTTTATATTTAAGGAAATAAAATGATAAATTAAAAAACATATAGGATAATAAAATAAGGCAAATTAGTTATCACACACAACATTATTATGTGGGAAAACAAGTTGTACAAGTTGATGTTTGCGACCAGTGAGTTTTCTTGTATAACAGTCTTGTTGTGTGACACTTTTAAATAAACAAATGATATCCAAAAATTGTGAAATTTTACAGAATGAAAGTAAACACCCTAAGCTTTAATTTGATAGGCAATGGCCAATTTTTGGACTTATATACTAAAAGATATAGATTTTTGAAGTTAGCCCAGTGAAACTGGCCAGTATCGGTGGCAGCGTCCAAAAGCAATAATTCTGGGAATTGTGAGCTTCCAGTTGGCTAAAAACTATATTTTTCCTTGAAACTATACTCAATAAGGGTTTCATAACCTTTGGGATCACTTTAATTGAAGTTCTACAAATAAAGTTATAAATTTTCAGAGTTTAGTCAAAAAATCTCCCAAAATTGCCAATTGTTAAGAATTTGGAAAAAAAAAAGTGTGTAATGGCAATTGTATAAATTGTGGAACAAAGAAATAGGAGGAAAAAATAATTATTTGGATTATAAGTATCCCAAATGTAATCAATCTAAAGACAAGAGATTAAATTATAATTGTTAGAATATGAGCACATGTGAAATTAGATTAAAATACAATATTGTATGCATGTAGTTAGACAAATTGGATGAAGCCCAATTGCTTCCTAAAGGACCTAGAAGGCGTCTTTTATGGGCTAATAAGAGGAGGAGAAATTAGTTCAAATTGAATGGAGAGCTTATAACATAATTGGGTGAAGATAAGGCCAAGTACACAAATGATGTAATAAATCCAATATGCCACCATTTATCAAATAAGGAAAGATGAAGATATTTTATTAACTCTTGCCTTCATCTTTCTATTCTTCATTTTCATCCAAGCGAGAGGGAGGGAGGGAGGGAGGAGGGAAGGAGCCAAAATCCTAAAGATAAACTTGTGATTTCAAGTGTTTAGGGCTTTCAACTTGTGTAATCTCCTCTCAAATCTCCTAATCTTCATGGAAATCATGGTGTATCAAGCAAAATCTCAAGGTTAGGGAGAGAGAGGGACAACGGTTTTAGATAGAGAAAGTGAAGAAATCTAAGGTAACCTCAAGAACATCAAATCTTTTGGTTTATTGTTGCTATTGTTATTGTTCTTGGCTTGGTTGGTGATTTATTTGTTGATTTTATAAATTTGGAAAATGTAAACCCTTAGGGGTTATGCTGCCCAAATTTCCTCAAATCTTATTTATTATGTGTTTAAATGGTTTAATAAGTGATTAGAAGTGAAAAGGAGCAAGCTTTAGGTGTTGGATATCAAAAATCACATTTTTCCTTCCTTTGGTATATGTTTTGGCCAGCTGGTGTTAGAGGGGTTAGGGTTGGAATTTCATAAATCTGATGGTTCCATGATGTTCAGGAGAGAAAATTGTGTAGGGTTGATGTTGATCACTTTGTGAGATAAGCCCTAGAAAGCGAAATTAAAAAAACACCCCTAAAACCCTAACTATGGGCTGTTAAGGGCAAAAATGTCATTTGGCAGTGATTTTGCGAAAACTGAGGTCAAAAATGGATTCTACATGCAAACCTATATAGGAAAAGCCCGGGTCCAAATTTCTAGAAAAGTACGATCAGACTAGGTACAAAGGGGCCTAAACCGGATTCTCAGGCCCATTTTAGTAATTTTGCAGAATTGAACTAATATAACCAACAAAAGTAATTGGAAGAGTCTAAAGGGATATATGAATGTGTTTTAACCTAATTCTTATATGTTTGGAATTTTAGAACTCGATTAAAAGCCCGAGCCGTTGGCATGAGGTTCGAGGAACATTTTACGAGTTAAAAGGGGTTTAAAGTAATACTCTATCCTTCATATACTATGCCAATATTTATATGTTTGTGTATGCCACCTTCTGTGATATAATTAATGAACATGGTTTTACCAAGGAGGGCAATTTGCAAGTGGAGACGCACTTACCTGGTTGTTGAGCAAAAACCCAACCAAAATTTTATGGATAATGAGGGATTGAGCCCCTAACTCATGTATACATGCCATGATTTTATTATTAATTTGTTGCATAATATGGATCATGACATATTTAATTTCGCATTTTATATGAACGATTATATGTTACTATTGAGATTCGTTTGAATCCCTCCCTTTTTCAAAATTAAAAATATTCCAATAGAAGCTAGCGACTCCCAGGGCAAAGCGGCAAATACTACCAATTGAGGTGTGTGGATTAAGAGAATGGAGCTGTTGGTTATATTGAGTTTATTTTTGATATTTTGAGCAAATTGTATATATATTATCAAACCTTGTGGGGACACCCTGTAATGTAATCAAGAACCTTATATTAATATATCAATATATTTACGTTATTTCTGTGTTGCTTACCGAACTGCACAAAGACTACTATGATTAATATCAATGATAAGTGGTATGTAAGACGGGGTCTTACAACACCTACCTATGAGAGTGATTTGCATAGAGCCCCATCACAGGATGAGGGGAAGAGAGATGGGATTAGATGAGAGTCGCGAGAACCAAGGAGTCAGAGGGAGACTTTTTACAGAATTGTTGCAGATGAAAGAGAGCAAGAGAGATTTTAAAAACACGTATATTTCTAAAAAATAATCCAAATAACTGAGAGTGAGAAGAGGGACATGTAGGCTAACAAATGGCTTAAAATACTCTGAGCTATCCTAAATCTATTGGCCTGCGCATAAATGTGTTGGTGCACTGAGTACACCCAAGAATTTCTCCGATTATCAATGTCAGCATGTCACCTTGACGATCAAGGTTAGGTTTCACTTGGCTCAAGGCGAAATTACTACATTTAGTGAACTTTCAGGGCGACATTAATCTTAAAAACACTTCCGGATACCCAGGGTTGCTAAGTGAAAACCGTCACGATAAAATTACACTTTAACCCTATTATAGAATTAAAATTTAGATATGTCATTATTTTAAATTTGCTAACTTATCATTTTTTGTTAATAAAATTAATGGTGTTAACTTAAAAGGACTAAAACCATACTTTTTAAAGTTAAAGGATTAAAATAGAACATTATTTACTTAAAAGACCAAAAATATACTTTAGCCGATATTTTGCAATAATTTTGATTATTGTCATTGGGTTGTGACATGCGATGTGATATTTGAATAAAAATTTAGTCATGTAATTGTGTGATGTGGAAGATTATATTCAACTTCTTTTTTATTACAAGGAGATAATGTTCATCTTTGATTCTGTTATTTTTTTGAATTTAATTAGTTGATTGTAACTAAATCGATTATTGTTATTGGGTTGTCACAATGTGATACTATAAGTAAAAATTGGCTAAAATATACTTTTGGTCCTATATTTCTAACATCGTTTTTGGTTAGAGAGAAGGGGATGGAATGAGAGGAAAAATAAGCTCGTCCCTTGTTTGGTTTGAAATTTTGAAGGGCAGGGGAGCCAAAATCTGACCCTCTCCCCTTCCCTCTCCTTATTTTGGTTCCCTCCAAATTGGGGTTTTTTGGAGGGAAGCCAAATAAATGATCTTGATTATTTAGATAATGATCCGCCTCTGATGATTCTGGGTTTGAGGTAGAGTTACTCTGCTATGACTCACAGTTCATTGCCTCATTGCCTTGATTCAAATTGTCTACTGGATGATACTGGATCAAGTCATACTGGACGATACTGGATCAAGTCATGTGAGAAGGGGTCTCCCTCATGATCGATAGTGAAAGGATCTAGTTTGAGAGGTAGCACTCCCTATTGTGACTCAAACCTTGCATCCCTGAAAGAGAACTTATCTTCAACAAATATCACGTTCCAACTTACTATAAGAGACTTAGGACTTATCTTCAACAAATATCATGTTCCAACTTACTATGAGAGACTTAGGGCTCGTTTGATTCTATTTTTTGTTTTTTGTTATCACAAACAATTTTATAAAACAATTTTTTTAAAAAAATTTTTTAAAATAAAAAAACAAATTCTGTGTGGATATTTTGTTTTGAAAAATCTGTTTTTGAAGTGATGTGATGGTTTGGTTGCCAATGGTGATGTGGCGGTAGTCATCATTGGTAGTTTAGTATCGATAGTAGATAAGTGACAGCCTCAAAAAATAAAAAATAGGAAAACAAAAACAAGAAAACAACTAATAATTGTTTTTGCTTTTTAGTTTTTAAAAATAACTTATTGTTTTTTTGTTTTCAAACACAATTTTTTGAAAACAGTTTACCAAACAGGTTTTATTGTTTTTAAAAACAAAAAACAATTTTTAAAAACAAAAACAAACAACCCTTAGTTCCCATATTATACAAAAGATACCACTTTGGTATCAAAAAAAAAAAAAAAAAGATACCCCTTTTGACTTGAAGGATATTCCATGAAAAATGCAAGCTTTAGACCTAGCATCAAACTTGTCAATAGAATTCATATTCACAGCAAAAGATAAACATCCAAAAACCCTTAAATGAGGCAATGATGATGCCTTACCATACAATTGTTCATAAGGAGTTACATGCCCCAAAACTCGACTAGGTATTCTATTGATTACATATGCACAAGTTCTTATGGCTTCACCCTAAAAATGGATAGGTAAGCTAGAGTGGAAACATCATGCTTCTAGCTACTTCTAATGGATATCTATGTTTTCATTCAACAACCCCATTTTGTTGGGGCGTATATGGGCAACTCTTTTGGTGAACAATACCTTTACTACTAGGGAAAACATGCATTTTATGGTTAACAAACTCAGTTCCATTATCCGTTCTTATTACTTTAACCTTCGTAGAGAATTGATTTTCTACATAAGCAATAAATGTCTCAATATGTTTAATTGCAACAGATTTGAAAGACATCAGAAAAATCCATGTAGCTCTGGAAAAATCATCTACAATGTTTAGAAAATATTTGAAATTCTGATGTGTGGGTGTCCTATAAGGCCTCCACACATCCATATGCAATAATTCGAAACAAAAAGAAGTTTTAGATTCACTAGAAGCAAAGGGTAACTTCATATGCTTAGCACATATGCAAATCTCACATTTATTTTGGTCAACAATAGATATGTCATTCTTTACATCATGTAAATGCCTCCAAACATCAAGTGTTTTATGCCCTAGTCTAGGATGCCAAAGCAAACTACTATCATTATTAAATTTAGTAGCAACATTCACTACTCTAGGCAAGTTTCTTTTCTAGAGTAAGTATAGTCCATTAGAGACTCTACCAATCCCTTTGATCATTCATTTCCTCACATCCTGCAAGACACAAAAGTCAGGAAAGAAACAAAACCCATGCATGAATTGTCTAATGTTAGTCTAGCCACAAAAATCAGATTATAGCAAAATTCCTTAGCATAATAGACTTTTATGAGGCATATATGTTCAATTATTTGTACCTCTCCTACATGTGTTACCTTAATTTTTTGACCATTTGGGATCTTAACCTATTTTCCTATTCCATCATAAGGTTCACATTTGTCTAAATTAGCTATATTATTCATTATATGGCAGCTTGCTTCTGAATCTAATATCCATTCATGAGCAAGTACAAAGGGCATGGTTGCCTGCACACTAACCGCAAATTCCTTAGGATCTAAATCATACTTTAAGAGGTCCAAATTTGTTTGTATTGCTCTTAAGTGAACACAAGAGCAGAAGATGTGGAGATCGAATCTTGATTGAAAGGGTCTTCAGAGGAACATTAGTAGAAATCTGATTTGCTTGATCATTTTGTTGTCTCACATTCCTTGGTAAACCAGAATTGGGAGGAAAACCAATGAATTGGTAACAATTGTCATGGTGATGTCCTTTCCTATTGCAGTAGGTGCATTGGTGCATTGGTCTTGGGAACGTCCCCTACCACATCCCCTAACACGACCTCTTCCTTCTCTTATTGAATTATTTGCTATCATGGATACATCAGGGGTAGATTGAGGAGATAGACTGCTGATTTGACATTGTGTTTCCTCTTGTATTACTATAGAATATGCTTGATTAGGAGCGGCGAGTGGAGTTATTAAAAGAATTTGACTCCTAGTATGTTGATAGGAATCATTTAGGCCCCATTAAGAACTCAAAAAGCCTTTGTTCATGTACAATCTTGGAGTACTCAATCGCTATGTTGCACTGATAGTTTGGAATTAGAACAAGTGCAGCATACTCATCCCATAATTCTTTAAGCCTTGTCTAATATACTGAAACCGAAGCATTCCCTTGGCTAAGAGAATGAATAGCTCGATGAATAGAGTAGATTTTGGCTCCACCCACTTTGTCAAATCATTCTTTCAGGTCTAGCCATACTAGATGAGAGTTGAGAGAAAAAACAAGTCCACTAGCAATTTGTTTATCCATTGAATTAACTAGCCAAGAAAAAACAACTGAATTACAGCGATCCCAAATTACCTTCAGATGCTCCTCTTGCTTGTCTCTAGTACAGGATCCATCTAAGAATCCTAGTTTATTTTCTCATAAAGAGCAAGTTTCATAGCCTTGCTCCAAGTGGGTTAATTTTCAGCTCCAGTTAAAACTTGAGAGACTAAAGTTGCTGCCTGGGTATCTGCTGGGTGTAGTAAGAGTCGATGATTGAAATCAAGAGACTAAGACTTGTTTCCTCTGAGACCATTACAAATGAAGCGCCGAGATACAAAATGGATGAGTGTTGAGCAGCAAAAAAACATAAGGCCAAGAAACAGAATGTAGCATAAGCGTAAATGTACTGAAGCTAAACCCTAATCAACGGTGCTCTATCTTCAAACCAAGAAGCAATCAAAAGAAACCAGAAGAATATGTAAAACTAAAGAACCAGAAGAAGACGAAATCTCTAAAACCTAAAGCAAGGAAATACGCAAATACTGAAGCCTTTCTATGTTTTTGGACCAGCATAATCAAGAAAAAACCAGAATCAAAGGCAAAACTTATTCACAAAATCTCTTTGTTCTTCAAACCAGAACAAACAAGAAACCAGAATCGAAGGCGAAACCCAATCTGTTTTCGAATTAGATCGACTAAGAACCAGGAAAAAGATCGAAACAGGAAATTCTCTATTCTTCAAATCAGAACAAACAGGAAACCAGAATCGAAGGCCAAACCCAATCTGTCTTCGAATTAGATCAACCAAGAACCAAGAAAAAGACTGAAACAGGAAAATCTTATCAATCCAAGACCAAATCGGCGATAACCAAGACGAACGAAGAAGATCATCGCAAGTGAAGATGATCGGCAGAAACCAGTCGTCTAACCAAGAGAATCAACGAGACGGACAAACATGAGGCGTCGAACAAAGAAAATCATTGAGACAATCAATCCTGAGGTCGAATGGATTTGGTGAAGTCACTCAAGATCAAATCGGGCCTTGGTTCAGAGATCGCCATCGAAAGAGGAAAAAGTTAAAAGAGGAATTTCTAGGGCAAGTCTTCGACGGTATCACCGAATAGAGAGCAATGAAATTCTGAATATGGGCTCAGTCCCAAAAAAAAAAAAATTCTGAATATGGGCACCCAACTAAACCTGGGTATGGGTCATTTTGCCCGATCCAATGCTTTACCAAACCCAGGGTTCTCGTACCATGTTAAAACCAAGAGGCCCAAAACCTAATGGATAACACAGAATATTATTATCATCAAGAAAGAAATTACAACTACCAACTGAAAATGGAAGACTGTAAAAAGAAGATGTCTCTTGTGCTCTTTAGAAAGAACGCTAAGCTCGTGCCTTCCTCAAATGAGGAAGAAGATTTACTACCAAGAAGCCTAAAGAAGATAAAAAATGGGGTGCCAAATGATGATGCGACCCTTCTGCAAGGACATTGGCCAATGTTGGGCTCTCAAGCAGCACCTCCGAACGTCCCTGGAACTTCGTTTGCGGACAAGTTAAAAGGGATTAATAGGAATACTACCCAATCTGATGAAGATACAGAGAACGAAGACTATACTATGACGGATGATACCGACTCTACAAATACTCCAACTACAGATGAGCCTCCATGCAAGATTGTGGAAGACTCAGAGGAACTTTCCAACGTTCACTTTCTCAAACAAAACGAAGAAGCAGCTATATAAGGCTTGGAGCAAGGCACTCATTGTTAAACTCCTGGATCAAACGATTAGATTCAAAGCCTTAGAATCAAGGTTACAAGCTATGTGGGCAAAAAAGGGTGTCATTAATCTTATTAATATCGGTTATGATTATTTTGTTGTGAAGCTATCTAACAAGGATGACAATTTCAATGCCTTAACCGGTGGACCATGGATGATCTATGATCATTATTTAACAGTGCAGCCATGAGTTCCTCAATTTCAGCCAGATAAAGCAAATATCGACAAGGTAGTTGTGTAGGTCAGAGTTCCAAGAGTTTCACTTGAGTATTATGATGAAGAGGCTTTAACCATGATTGGCAATCGAATTGGCAAAACCATTAAGGTTGATATGAACACATCCTATCAACTTAGGGGACATTTTGCAAGGATTTGTGTGGTGATTGAATTAGGAAAGCAGCTGATATCAGGTTTTTCTCTTAATGGAGAAAACTATTATCTATAATATGAAGGCTTACACCTCTTCTATTCTAGCTGCGGTGTTTATGGTCATAGGTCTGAGAGTTGCCCAAAAACAAGAAGGAAAAGTGAAACAGATACTCGAAAACAACCAGAACAAGAAGCAGGGATGGAAACACAACGAAATGTTCAAACTTCGATGCCACCGGAACAATGGAGGGTGGTGCAAAAACCCCTTTGCCAAAAGAAGAGCAAGAGGAAACAAGGTGAGGCAACACGGCAGGGGAAAGGAGGTTCACGGTTCGGAGTGTTGGCAGAAATGGAAAAATCTAATATAGAGATTAGTGATGCTAATCAAATAATTAGAGAAGAATCAACCTCTGTGATCCCATCGCAGCCTCGATATAAGCAACAACGTAAAGGAAAGGTACGGAATGGGAAAGGTGGACGTGATGGAAATACCAACGGACAGCCTCGTACAAATGAAGGTACAAAAGAGGTGCAACAACGAGCACAAATAGAGACAATACAACAGAGCAATAACAGTAGGACAGTGAAGAAATGAGCATGCGAAGCGTCAGAACGTGAGTGGAGAAATAAGGGTGAAATGCTGATACTTATAATGGGAGAAGAAAATGATAAGGAATTTGAGGAATAGTTGCAACGTGGTGAGATTGATAGAGGGGACCACTTAAATTAGAGGCAATTTCATGAATTAATTGAGGATGTGGATTTGTCAATAATTCCTATAAACCCTGGAGAAGCATTGATTGAAGAAGTGGACCCTGGGAATCAACAAGTTGACATTTGTCTTGAAAGCCCAATTCAAGGTGAAGCCTAAATGAGAGATACGTGCATGGATATTGAGGTGCCTGAGACTCAAATGTCTTGTTGATTTATGTGGGTTTCCTTTATTAAGCCCATTTAGTTTTTATGGATAAAATAATATATTGGAATACTAGGGGCTCTTGTGGAAGAGGCCTCAATAGAAACCTTAAAGTGTTGCTTGCAGGGCCAAAGCAAAATTTAATAATTTTTTCATAAAAGAGATGCTCTGAAGAATCAAGATTTTCCTCCCTTCATTCATTAGGCTTTGATTGTCTCAAAATGGTCCCTAGTATGGGAAGATTTGGTGGAATTTTGGCCGCTTGGAATAGTAATAATGTTAGAATCTCTGTTCTTAAGGAGGATCACCAATTTTTGCATCTTCAGTGTGAGATGGAGGGGGCATCGATTTTCATCTTGACGGGTGTCTATGCCATATCTCATTCAAATTATAGAGATGCACTATGGGAAATCTTATATCACCTCTCTCTAGGGATTTCAAGTCCATGGATTGTACGCGGAAACTTTAATGATATCATGAAGCCCTCAGAACGAATAGGTGGCGCCATGGTTAATAATTCAAGAATTAAATGGTTTTGTGATAGGGTTCTTGCTTGTGGACTTTCTGATTTGGGATCGACGGGTCCAAAGTTTACATGGAAGGGACCTAAAATATCCGGTTACTCCAGACTCTTTTTGACTAGACAGAGCCTTGGTTAACTCCAATTTTCTAATGATGCTTCTCGATTGCTTTGTGAAGGTATTACCTTGGATTAAATTCTCTGATCATAATCCACTACTTCTATACTTAAGAAAATATGTGAATGTGCTGTCAATATGTAAACCATTTAGATTCGAAGCTATGTGGTTAAGTCATGATAATTTTAAAGAATTTTTAAGTGAGAAGTGGTCTGACCATGAGGAATTAATCATGAATCTAGATAATTTTAGAAATGCTATTCCTGATTGGAACAAGAATGTTTTTGGTTTCATTGAAAAAAGAAAGCAAACTATTTTAGCCAGGTTGAATGGAATCAAAAAATCTAAAGCTTATCCGTATTCTTCATTCCTGTGTAATTTGGAATTAGAATTGCAGAAAGAACTTGAGGAAGTGTTAGATTTAGAAGAAATTAAGTGGTACCAAAAATCTAGCTCTGAATGGATCGCAAAGGGTGATAGAAATACAAAATATTATGACTTAAAAACAAATATGAGGAGGAGGAAAAATAAGGTTCAGACCTTACAAGATGATAATGGTGATTGGATAGAAGATGAAGAAGCCTTGAAGAATTTGGTGGTTAATTATTTCACGCAGCTTTTTCAAAATGATGATAATGGTTCTTTTGTTTTTCAGACTAAATATTTTTCCAGTCATAGAGAATTCTAGACTTGTTGAGTTAGGGTCTGTGCCTTCTGATAAAGAGATACATACAACATTATTTGCAATGGGGCCATATAAGGCTCCTGGTGCAGATGGGTTTTCACCTATCTTTTTTCAAACTAATTGGACTATTGTTGGTCCAGCTTTCTGCAGATTTGTTAAGGCAGTGTTTGAAAATAAAGTTGATTTATGTGAAGCAAATAGAACTTTAATATCTCTTATACCAAAGAGAGATGTGCCTCAATGTGTTCAGCACTTTAAACCAATTTCCTTATGTTTTGTTCATTATAAGTGCGTCACTAAAATTATTTCTCAGAGAATGAAAAGCATTATGGATGACATTATATCACCTTTCCAATCAGGTTTTATCCCAGGTAGACACATTCAGGATAATTTAATTGTGGGATAGGAAGTTTTGCATACTGTGAGTAAAGCCAAAGGAAGGAGGGGTTTTATGGCTCTGAAAATAGATCTTGAAAAGACATATGACAGGATTAAATGGAGTTTTCTAAAGCAAACTTTGTAGGAGGCAGGAATGGAAATGGGTTTCATAAATTTGATTATGGGATGTATTTCCACTACTTCTTATAATGTTCTATGGAATGGTGCCAAGACATAACTTTTTGAACCTAAGAGAGGGCTCAGGCAAGGAGATCCAATCTCTCCCTTCTTGTTTGTACTATGCATGGATAGGCTTTCACATATTATTAATGATGATGTGAATGGGGCTAGATGGAAACCGATCAAGATAACCAGAAATAGTCCTAAGATATCGCATCTTCTTTTTGCTGATGACCTGTTATTGTTTAGTAAAGCTATATAAGAATAAGCTCTTTGTATGATGCAATGCTTGAATCTTTTTTGTGAAGCATCAGGTGAGAAAGTTAGTACTGAAAAATCCTCAATTTTTTTCTCCCCAAAAGTCCCAACAGTGGTTAGAGGAAAAATTTAAAACATAACGAGAATGAAGATTTCTGATAAAATTGGCAAATATTTGGGTTTCCGTTTGACTAGAAAGAGATGTCCTAAGGAGAATTTTCAGTATATTGTGGATAAAGTTAGATCCAAACTTTCTGCATGGAGGGCTAATTGTTTATCCATGGCCGGGAGAATAGCTTTAGCAAAATCTGTTCTAAACACAGTGCCATTATACCAAATGCAAGTCGCTAAGATACCAGTGAGTATCTATAATGAAGTTGAGCGTCTTCAGCGCAATTTTATATGGGACAAGAATCAAGAAGGTCATGGTGCTCACATGATTAGTTGGGAAAAACTGACTCTTCCAAAGAATCATGGAGGCCTTGGCTTCAAGAGATTAGTTTCAGTTAATCGGACTTTTGGAGCAAAAATTGCTTGGAATTTGCTAGCCGTTTCCTATGGTATATGGGCTGCGGTGCTTAGCCACAAATATATGCTTCACAGTGAAGATAATTTGCTTAATCACCAATAAGGGGATTCTGCTCTTTGGAGATTTGTGTGCCAACAACAAGACATCAACGAGGCAGGAACAAGATGGCGAGTTCGAGGACATGAATTAGTCAAGTTCTTTCAGGACAATTGGCTTGTTCAAAATAAAAAAATTGAAGAGTATTACACCAGAGTACTAACTCTTGAAGAAAAAGAAACTATTGTTGCTAGTTGGGTGCGTAACGGCTCCTGGGACTACACTCTCTTAAATTCCCTAGTGAGTAGTGATATTATTCAACAACTTATAGTCACTATTCCACCATTTAGGGAAGCTGGTCATGATACTATGATATGGGGTGCTACTAGTCATGGTTCCTTTACTGTCAAAAGTGCTTATTTTCTAATTGAAAAGATCAATCACGGCCTTTACAAATCAGTCTATAAATATATTTGAAATGGCCAGGGGTTGAAAGGATAAGAGTCTTTTTATGGATGGTTGCTCATAATAGGCTCCACACAAATGAATGGAGAAGCAAGTGGACTCAGGATTCTCCTTTATGTTTACATTGTCAATCAGGAATTGAGAATACACTGCATATTCTACGCGATTGCCTTATGCAAGGAAAATATGGCTGCAATTAATTGATCCAAGGTATGCTTCTCAATTCTTTTCAGCTGCCTTGACTGACTGGATGGTGCTAAATATGAGTAGAAATATGGGTCAGCTTATGGATATTGATTGGAGCCTTGTTTGGGGAGTAGCTGTGTGGTTGTTGTGGTCTTGAGAAATAAATTCACTTTTATACCAAACTTTTCCAAACCTGTTGATCCTGTCTCAACAAGTCTTCATACTTGAAAATTATATGTTAAGACAAACCAGATTATCAAAAAGCCAAGTCAAGTTTCTATTAAGAGTCATCTCAAATGGATTCCTCCTCAAAATGATTGGGTTAAAGTAAATGTAGATGGAGCTGTATCATCTACAAGAAAACATGCTGGTTGTGGTGGTTTACTTAGAGACCACAATGGATATTGGATTGTTGGATTCAGTCAATTCCTTTGTTGTTGTTCAGTTTATGAAGCAGAAGAATGGGCGTTATACAAGGGCATCAAGATGGCGTGGGACTTTGGCTTTTGCAAGATCATATTAGAATCTGATTCTAAAGAAGTTGTTGAAATGGTGAATAACCCAAAGACACCTCATCATGGAAGTCTGATTCTCACTCAAATACTAGCCATGATGAAGTATAATTGGGAGATCCATATTGCTCATGTTTCAAGAGAACAGAACTATGTGGCAGATGCATTGGCTAAGGAAGGCCTTTCAAGATCTTCTCTGTTTGAAGCTGCTCCTCATCATGTGAAGCACCTGTACGAAAAAGATTGTCTGGGATCTCATTCCCCAATAGGTTAATGTTTTCATTTTAATTGGGTTTTAACCCTGACTTGCATCAAAAAAAAATTTACAACTACCAGCTAGTAAGTATTAGGGCCTTCTTATATATATATATATATATATATAAGTCACCGTCCTAAATAATGACCTATCAACATAACTACTAAGTGTTTGTTTGTGATAGATTATTTTTGTACAATAAGTGCTTATAATTCGTTATTCACGGTATACGAGATAAGTATGTGAGAGGAGTTTTATTTCGATTTATGTAATAAGTGCTTATTTCCCAGAAATGAACTATTCCAAACACTCACTAACACACAAAATAACACAACTAATATAATATAAAACCTACCTGATTAAGTCATATACTACTAAGATATACCTTATATAAACCTAAAGGACTGAAAATATACATTAGTTAAAAAAATTTAGTCACATGATTGTGTGCTGTGGAAGATTATGTTCAGCTTTGATTCCCTCCTTTTCATTTTTTTTGGCCAACATAGGAATTCATTGCTTAACAGAATACCAATACACATATACAGTCTGATAGAAATAGTGAACGAGAATGATAAAATTACAATAACGACAGCCAAAAAGAGATAAGGGAAACAAATTGTACATTAGCCAACTCCTTCCCTATTAGCCTCTTGAACTTGTTGGATCTCACTGGAAATGTCTTCATCTCGAGCATCTCAAAGAAGGATAGAAGCTAGAGGAGGTGGTCATTCAAGAATCAAACTGTGAGGTTCCAACTCCCTTGAAGCCAAAGCAGCCAAACAATCGGCAGCACAATTACCTTCACGAGGTATAAGAGAAAAGGAGATCAAACTTCGATTCTACAACAAGTTAAAGACATCCAGCAAAGCTCCATGGTACTTCCAGTAACATCCCTCAAGCTTTCTAGAAGTTACAGCAGTAAATAGCTCCTTACAATCAAGCTCAATTACAATTGGTCTTTGAGGCCAGAAATTAGCAAGCATAACTGCTTGATGAAGAGCCTTTAATTCAGCAAAGAAGGCTGAATCTGCATTAAAACTCTCCACCCACCCTCACAGAAAAAGGCCTTCGTTATTCCTGCAAATGATTCCAATGCCTACTCTACCCATGTTCTTACAAAAAACACCATCACAATTAATTTTAATAGTATCACCCTGTGGCTTCCTCCACTTAAAAGAAGCTTTGGTTACCACTGGCTTTAGGATGGGATCTAGCAGAGAATGGGCAAACCAAAATTCATACATTGCTTGGTTAGTTAATTCAATAGCAATCATTGGATCGGGCGCCTTATGCTCAAACACCCATTTGTATCTTAATTTCCAAATAAACCAACAGAGGGTAGCAACATAAGCTTGCACATAATCTGAGTTATCAATATCCATTAAGAGAATGTTTTCCAGCTACTGTTCAATATTATGCACATGAAAAGAATTAAATAGAAAGCCTAAAGGACTCCCAAACCAACTCATTTGAGCCCAATGACAAAGTAAAAATAAATGTTCAAGAGATTCCACCTCACAATCACAAATAGGGCAAAAAGGATTAGGTGCACACGTACGTTTAAACAAGA
This sequence comes from Inga laurina, assembly GCA_963855925.1. NCBI lineage: Eukaryota > Viridiplantae > Streptophyta > Magnoliopsida > Fabales > Fabaceae > Inga > Inga laurina. Next base: position 12,600,094 of record OY979712.1, on the reverse strand, counting down.
CCTCTTTTGAAGCTAGAGCCTTACGTATAATGCGCCAAATAAAGTTCTTTATCTTTGGCATGACCTTGAGTTTCCAAATCAGTTGCCAAACTTTGTCACTAACTGGATGTGAGGAAGAGGCTCAGTTTATAGAGTTTCCAAGCTTTTCCTTTGCTGCTATTCTGTATGCCTTTCTCACACTATATCTCCCATCTTTTGTTCTTGTCCAAACTAGCTTATCAATAGTAGGCACAGACGAGAGATGAATATTATTAATAAGCATAGAAAAATGTGGTTCAATAGCCCCTTCAATTGGATTCAGTTTCTATTGTCTATTTTCAATCAAATCAGCAACTAACATATCTTGGTTGACTATTGCATTAGACAGTTTTGGCAGCAAGAATTTATTGGCCTCAGGTATCCAAGGGTCCTTCCAAACTTGAATATAATGACCAGAACCCACCTGCCAACACAGATTTGCCCTCAAGACCTCTCTCCCAGTAATAATACTATTCCACATCCATGAGGCTTTGTGACCCTTTTCAGCATTCAAAAAGGAAGTAGTAGGGAAATAAATACTTCTAAGAAAACGCACCCAAAGACTATCAGGGAATTGTAATATTCGCCATGCAGTTTTGGCTAAAAGAGCATCATTGAATCCCATAAAGTCCTTGAAACCCATTCCACATTCCTCTTTTGCTCGAGTTATAGATTTCCAGGCATTCCAATGAAAATTACAATGGCTACTAGACTTGCCCCAAAAGAAATTAGACACCAGGCTGTCAAGCATCATACAAGTCTTCTTTGGAAATTTAAACCATGACATTGAGTAAATAGGGATAGCACTTACCACTGCCTTGATCATAATTTCTCTACCTGCAAAAGATAGACACTTCCTCTGCCAGCCTTGAACTTTCCTTCCCATTTTATCCTGCACATATGTGGGGCCCTATGCTTTGAATTTCACCACAGAATTGGTAAACCAAGATAGTTACCAGGGTCTTCCACTTCAGCAACATTTAGGCAAGTAGGTATGTCAACTCGCCTATCATAAGGGGTATTTTCTGAGAAGAAAAGATTAGATTTATCATAATTGATCAGCTGGCTAGATGCACTACAGTAATCCTGCAAGATTTTCATAAACATACTACAATTTGACTGATTTGCTTTCAAGAAAATAATGGTGTCATCAGCAAACATGCAATGTGTTAGCATAGGACAACCCCTAGCAAGTTGAATCCCCACTAAATTACCATGATTCTCATGGAAGGACAGCATAGATGAAAGAGCTTTTGAGGCAAGAATGAAAAGATATGGAGATATAGGGTCTCCTTGCCGAAGGCCACGCTGAGGACTGATATGAGCAATGGTCTTGCCAGATAGCTGCACATTAAAGGTAACACTAGTAACGCACTTCATAATCCAATTTACCCACTTGTTACTAAAATTTAGTTTCAATAACATGCCCTCTAAGAAATTCCATTTGAGTCTGTCATAGGCTTTGTTCATGTCCATTTTTAGAGCTAATTCAAATTTGTTACCTGCTTTTTTATTCTTGAGATAATAGAATGCCTCATGGACAATGATACTGTTGTCTTGTATAAGACGATTAGGAATAAATTCCCTCTGCTGCTCTGAGATACAATCGTCCAATACACACCGCAACCGATTAGCAAGAATTTTAGAAACTATCTTGTAAGCAATATTGCACAAACTAATCGGGCGATAGTGATTAACAGATTCAGGGTGATCTATCTTGGGTATAAGAATCAGATTAGTTTCATTTAGTGAATTCATCAACCCATCATTGGCAAAAAATTCCTAAACCATTCTAACAATAGAAAATTTTACCTCTTCCCAGGAACTTTGATAAAAATGCCCATTAAAACCGTCTGACCCAAGAGCCTTAAAAGCCCCAAGTTGGAATGTTGCCTTACAGATTTCAGCTTCAGTAACAGGGAGGACAAGCCACTAATTTTGCTGCTCAGTAATTTTTGGCTGTACATAGCGGAGCACAGAATCTACTTGATCACTAGCATTACTCCGAAACAGTGAAGAGTAAAAATCAGAGATCAGATTGGGCACATCTTCTTCTTGATCAACCCAATTTCCATCATGGTCTTTGAGCTTTATAACTAGGTTCCGTTGGCTGTGCATGATGGCTGTTCGGTGGAAGAATTTTGTATTTAAATCGCCTGCTTTCAGCCAATCAGTTCTCGCTATTTGCCACCAATATACTTCCTCCCTCTTCCAGAATTGCTCCAATTCCAGTTTTAGAGCTTCAATATTTTTTTAGACCTCTGTATAAATTTCAACTTTCAAAACTTCAATTTTTTTTTATTAAATAAGAGATAACACATTTGTTGTTTGGGAAGGCCTTTCTGCTCTACTTGATTAACTCCTTTCTGCAATGATTCAGGCAGCTAGTGAAAGCAAGAATACCATCAGAAGAATTACCAATTCCAGAATTCCAACAGCCTTGAATAATATTTTTAAAATCTAGATGAGTAACCCATATAGCTTCAAATTTGAAGACCCAGGGTGATTTTTGAGCTGTTAAAACACAGATTGATGAGAAGGATATGATGATCAGATGCCATAGGCTCTAAATGGAAAACCAGCGCCTTTGGAAACTGTTCCTTGAATTGCAAATTACCCATAGCCCGATCAAGACGTTCTTTGACATGGTCATTCCCTATTCTCTGGTTGCACTAGGTAAAGCGAGATCCTTTAGCCTCAATCTCCATAAGCTCACAGTCAGAGAAAAACTGTTGGAAATTGAAGACCCGCCTTAAGGTATGAGGATTTCCTCCAATCTTTTCATTTTGTGATAACAAGTCGTTGAAGTCACCTACACACAACTATGAGAAGAACATTGATCTAGCAATACCCCAAAACTGATTCCACACTCTCATGCGATTACATTCTCTTGGAGGGCCATAAACGAAAGAAATATATTTAGGAAAATTCCCACTCCCTGTACTCAACTTAGTGTGAATTACATTTTTTGAGCTATGAACAATATTGACCGTTACTTTAGTCATCCACCAGAGGACCAGGCCTCCTGATCTACCAATTGGAGGAACATACCAGCATTCTTCCAATCCACAACTCCGGCAAATTTTTTCTAGATACTGATTCTGCTTCTTCGTTTCCATAAGGAAGACTATTTGGGGCTTATATTTTCTAACCTCTTCTTTGAGGTTTTTGACTGCCAAGGTCGCCCCAAGACCTTGGCAGTTCCAAGATATGATACTCATGATTCTTTGGTGGCTGATAAAGGACAGCCACCAGAACCCATAGCCACCGAATAGTCTTTGTCACCCGAACCTTAAGTTCCATTAGACCCAAACCATTCCTCAGGGTAGTCAATCTCGCATGCAACTGGAACCTTAGTTAATGCAGATACTTTTGCAACAACTTTACCACGCATGTCATTTTTCACTTTTCGCACACTCTTTCTCCGGGTAGACGATTTTCGAGCTGATTCCATACCTTTGCATTCAGTTATCTCAACAAATAACCTTCTCCTTTTACATGGGCCAGGAGATTCAGGATCAGCATCACTTCATTTCAGATTAAACCCACCAAGCCTTCTAACCATATCAGAGACTGGAGATAGATGAGAGACAGGTACTAAGGCCTTACTTAAATCTTCAACTGTCGGATCAGCACTTTCAGCTTGGCCCAATGGAGAGAGATCCATATGCTTGGTTGGCCTACGGTCCATGTCACTAAGAATATGGGAGCAATCTTTAATCATTGGGTTTGTTCTATATTCCCCACTTTGGGCCTTTTTGTTAGCTTTCAAACTTTTACTCTTCTGCTCAATCTCTTCCCCATTCCTTACTTCTTCGTTTGTTGACTTCACATCCTTCATTGTCTGTGACGTACACGCCACCTGCTGCGCCACCTTAGTGTCTACCAACCTTTTCAAAACTGCAGACTGTGATTCAGTACTCCCCTCACGTAATTTAGTAAAGTGTATGTCACGCTCCAGCACCACCTTCCTGAAATCTTCCTCATTCCATGAAACAGAGAACTTAACCATTGCTTCTTCTTTATCTCGTTCAGCAGTAACACTAAGCCATGGTCTATATGCTTTTTCACCATTTTCATCAGTAATAATATCACCCTTGCAAAACCTATTATCATGACCAATCATATCACACTTGTAGCAAAAGGATTGAAGCCGCTCATATTTCACAGAGACCCATACTTCTGACTCATTTGGTCTATCAACCCAAAAACCAGTAACCATAGGCTTATTTATGTCAATAAGAATACGTGCCCTCCTAAAGCTGCGAGAAAACTTGTCCTGAATTTTTGGTTTTTCATACCAGACAAGATCTCCTACCATGTTACCCATATTGCAAATATTTTCCTCCTCCTCTAACAAACCCAATGGTAAATTGTGAAACTGAACCCAAAGAGAAGTTTTGTCGAAACATACCTCACTTAGCACCTATATTCTGACCATTCTTGGATACTCATGATAGCCCCTTGAATCGTCCATGGCCTCCCACGCAGCATACGGTGTTTATCCTTCAGATTAGAAAAGGTGAAGACAAATGCATCATCTTTCATCTCCACAATCTCTATTTCTTCTCCCAAATTCCAGCCCTTACGGATAGTTGCAATGATGGACTTCTTACTTACCCCTTTGTTAGAGATGACTTTCCCTATGAGCATTTTGCTTTCCTTGTTGACATCGCCATTCTTCTTCCACACCGCGTTTAATCAAAGCCTCCTCCTACTCGAACTGCCTCCACTTTCTTCCATCATGATTCCCCGCCTTTCACTTTGAAAAACCCCTCAATTGATGAAATCCCGCTTAACCTCCCACCGCCAAAACCCTAGATTAAGAGCTTGAAAGCTTCCCCATATCAATGAAAAGAGAAAAAATTTAAACACACACACCCCACTCTTATCTCAAACCCTAAGGAAGGATTAGAGACTAAATTTCTAATCGGAAACCACAGTGGGTGGTTCCGGAACACTCTTGCCGTCACGATTTGGACATCACCTCACTCTCTCAAAACAAGAGAAAAAAACTTCCCAGAGCGAGAAGACGCAATGTTAATTATTGTTTGTCTCCCTCCTTTTCTTAAACTATTTAGTTATTTGTAACTAATATGTTAAATATTTATGTTACATTTTTACAATTATCCTTATCATTTAATTAGATGTCTTAAGTAGTAATTGAGCCCAAACTTAGTCTTTTTTTTTGCCAAATAACTTGGTTTATTTAGTTTAGTTATTTTGGCTACGTTTTCAATTCCGCCGATTTTGGCAAACAAAAGTTTTCTAAACTGTTTTGGTCTATTTGGTTTTGAGTATAAAAAATCTAAATAAATTGCATGCCAAAACTTATGACAAGAAACAATACTTTAATATCAAATTCAGTGCATAATATGAGCTTATAGTTGATTGGAATCAAACCCACATAACTTCTCACTTTTCATACTAGCCACCAAATTATAAGGTTAGTAGTAAAACAATTTAGTTTTATTACAATAATTTTTATACTAAAAAAACCTATCAATGCATACTTAATGGTGTCTTGGAGTAGAGCATTTGAAACTATTATCGGACAAAATATAACTTTTGGTCCCCGAATTTATTTTTTAAATGAGGAATTTATTTATTTTTATTGATTTAGTCTCTAAATTTGATTTGAAATAATTCATGCCTTGTTTGATAATTAATTTCCTTTGCTATACATGGGTATTCTTCTATTAGAGATAATCTTATTTGATGTATTGTTAGGTACCAAATAGTAACATCTCTTCTTGCATAAATTTAAAGCTTGATTCCCTACATTTGAGGGGTTAGTTCCTTTCGTTAGTTTTAATTAAGTGTTTTATAAAACAAAAAAAAAATGTTCTAAAAAACCAAAATAAGTTTTCTATGTTTTCTTGTTTTTATTTTGTAAAATCATTTGTTGTTCTCTAAAATCAAGCAAAAACAATGAAAAACAACTTATCTTTGAACAAGTTTTGTTCTTTAAATAAGTGTTGGGCACATTTTTGCTAAAAAATGATTGTTTTATAAAAATCATTTAAACAGATTTTTTTCCCAAAAATAATTTTTTAAACTATTCTAAGAATACAAAAATTGAAAACAGAAAGTCCTCAATGTCTATAATTTCTTTGATTTGAAACAATTCAACTCCTTTAACATCTTGACTTAAAAAAATTACTCCCTCTGGTCCTAATTATAAGACAAAGTTAACTTTTTTGGAAAAAAATTAAGGAAACTAATTAAATTATTTTAGAGTATTTTTTTTTTCTTCAAACTAATTAGTTTGACTAATAAATTAATATATAATCTATGGATACAAAACATATGATATAATTAAGTAACTTATTTAGTTTTCTTAATTTCTTTAAAAAAAGTTAACTTTATCTTATAATTAGGACCGGAGGTAGTAGTTAATGTAATTTCTTAACTCAATAAACTATAAAAACTAAGTTATTTTGAGATAAAGTATAGAGATTAATTAAATGGTGATACTGTTCAAAAACTAAACTAAAAGTTATATTTTACCTAAGTGAAAGGAGAAAACATATGATTATGGGCGGGGTGGGTCGGTTAATTATTCGGTTTTGGGTATGTGGCAGCGCTCAAACAATTGTGCTCAAAATAGATTTTTAGATTTTGACTCTTCAAAATCTTGCCATATCACCAATAAGGGTTAGTATAGTTGATAAAGGAGTTGACTCAATAAAATTGTGCATCAATGTGAGGATCTTGTTGGTGGATGATTTATAAATACTTCTGTAAATGCTATTTGAACCAGAGTTATTTGCATGTTCTGAATCTCAACTAACATAAGCTTTTTGTTATAAAAGATTCTTGCCATTTTAGGGTTTGTTTGGGAATGCGACAAGGCTGCAAAAGCACGGCCGGAAGAGAAAAGCATGGTAAGAGTAAAATGAGGTGTTTTGGGATGACAATTTTTCAAATGGGGCCAAAAGTCATTCACTTGTGAAGATTGCTCAAAGCATGTGGTATCTTAGGTGTGTTAGTTGAGTTTTCTAACTTTAAGAGTTTGATTTTATAGACGTGCAAGTGGCGTCTTATGTGATATTTAAGGTGGCGATAAAGTATTACATGGTAGTCTATGTGACATCTACAATGAATAAAATGTTGTCTCTATTATCCAATTAGATTCTAAACAAGCCAAAAATCCTCTTCATGACATCGAGGGCCTAATTACTAGAAGTCTAGAAAAGAATGAGATGTTCGAGAGGCTGGAGAAAACATTTAGATTTCAATTTACTTTATTAATGGTCCATAATGTTAGTATATATGTTGAGGGTGCAAATAAGACTTTAACATGCGTATTCAAGCCCATATGCATGCTTTTACAACACATAGAAGCTTGAGCACATGGCAAAGTAGGAAGATCATGAAGTTGGTGTAACATAAAGTAGTAAGCCCAACATGATGATATACATGGCCCATGTGTAGTCCAAATTGAAGAACTCAGTTAAAATTCCATGTGAGAAGCATGTGCTTTGAAGGAGAAGCATAAGTGACATCCAATACACTTCAAGAAGTACCTAGAAGACGTCATTATTCATTAATTAAAGTTTAATTTTGCTTTAAGTAAGTTCCCTATTTTTATTGAATAAGGCCTTTAGGTCAAAGATTGTTCAAGAAGACTTTTTTAGTTTTATATTTTTAGGTAGCCGACTTAGTCTTGAAGAATAAGTAATTTTCTAACTCCTTTAGGCTTGAATGGTGCCAACCAAGACAATCAATCATAATTAAGGCATCATTTATTGCATTTATGACTAGATTTTCAGTTCTAGAGTGTTCTTTCGTGACCTATATATGAAGGCTGCGTTTTTTGTATTTGATATTTAGAAGATTATAATTATATTAATATGAACTTTGTTCTTGGAGAATTTTATTTTTCTTGGGTAAGCTTTGCTTGCATCCTTGTATTCTCGTACGAATACTCAGATTGTATCAAGGATTGATCATCCTTGCGGTGTTTTTATGGCTAGGGTTGTAAGAGACAAGTTCTTTTAATGTCCTACCTTTGATCATCCGTTATGTTCGTGTCTTCAAACTTGTTTTCTAGCTGGTCCCTCCAACAAAAAAAAAAATCATATCAGAGTTGAGAAAAGAAATCAAGACCAAGTAAATCTTGTGGTTGTACCAAGGTTTTGCGAGATACCTTGTTTTGAATTTCGCTTGAGTTCAATGAAAAATCTTAAAATGTTTATGAGGATTTAACATAAGCTAAGGTAGTTTGGACTAAACCAGTATGAGTTTTTATGTATGTTCACCTATTTTTAACTCCTTCAAATCTTTCGAAAGTTCATTGGCTTTTTTTATAATCACAAGTTTGAGGCACAATTGGACATTAAATGAGGGCACATCTACTAACATAGATCCAGTTTAAATTTCATTCCCTTTATTGTTGTGTTTTTCCCACTGTTTCATTGTTTATTTGGGTTGAAAAACGTTTTTTGAGAAATTTTTGAAAGAGACACAATTCATTGCTCTCTGAAGACTTGCTTGGCCAATTCAAAAAAAAAAAAAAGTTGCCAAAAAGTTACAAACATTTCAAACAAATTGAAGAATATATAAGAATTGCTTGACTGGCCACAAAGTCAATAGATCAATCACTAGTACACAAATGTTGTTTAAGACTGGTATATTTAGACCGATTATAGCAGATAAGGTCTTAAAAAAAATGACTGGTAGCATTTTTGTTACTATGATCAACTTCTAAAAGCGGTTATACTAAAATAGGGTCTTAACTATATTATTTAGACCGGTTTTATCAACAATCAGTCTTAAAAAATTAAGCATTAAAAAATTTAAATATATGTATATATTTTCTAGGCCGATTCTAAATATAACAGGTCCAATATAATTCCTGAAATAAATAAAATAAAAAATTTATTTATTTTCAGACTGGTTATAAAAAAGAACCGGTCATAAATGCTAAAACTTTTAAGACCGGTTGTTATTAGGAACCAGTCTAAAAGTTTTTTAAGACTAGTTATTTAGGATAACCGGTCTAAAAACTAACTTTTAAGACCAATTCTTCAGAAAAATAGGTCTTAAAAGTGCCCTAAATATTTTCTCCTCTTCACATCGCGCCTAATTTCAACTCTAAAATCTAATACTCAAGCTTCTTGCAAACCCCTCCCTCCTTTCGTGGCAGCTCCTCCTTCCCACATTGCTCCTCCGTCCTTAACCTTCCCCGCCATCGACGCAGAGGTTTGGTTGAATATATTACCATAAGGCTTGGCATTTGTTCCCTCCGATTGGTTTCTTATTTAAGCGCGGTTTCTTGCCTCCTCTGGGTTTCTTCTTTAAGCTTCTCCTTCCCGCGTCTCTCCTTCATTCTTTACCCACTTCACCAGAGGACGCAGGGGTATGGTGGATTGCATTCCCACCTTGCCGTTGCTTGCCTCCCCTAAGTTTCTTTGTCACGCCCTTATTTTAATTTCACCTTTACCAAAGTATTCACAGAAAATGATATGCGGTTCGGTGGGCAATATAGGAATGCATAAATATACTGATAATATGTGCATGATAGGGTTCGCACAAAATATTTACAAACCTTGTAGCCACACAGGACTCTATGATATCTAAACCCATCCTAGTGAAACGGAGACATCTTTCTGTCTTCGTTCTACCACTGCATTCCTCCCATGTAGTTCTCTTCTCTGCTTTCAGCACACCTTTTGTTTTCACCTATCTAATTTGTTGGTAGAGGGTGAGATTCAGGAGAATCTCAGTAGAAAACAGATACCAATATGCATATAGGATAAGTGCTTAATGCATGACACACATGCAATACATAAACTCATGCTAACATAATGACATATCTGGATGCTTAATGTTTCAAACAACATACTTATGGCCATAATGTAAATAGAAACAGAGCTTCAATCATTCATATATCTTTCACATATTCAAGCAAAGCAATAGCATGCATCAATACACTAGCACAAATATCAAATATATGCAAGAGAGGTAAGTTCTGTATCTTAAACCCTTTTTCTACCTCAAATTACATTCATCGTAAAATGTGTCGCAGCTTGGCTCTCCACTCGATCCTACAATTACAAATGCACCATTTAAACACTTCCATGGTGTTTCTGGTGATAATATGAGTCTATATTAAAAAATTACTAAAATGCCCCCAAGCACCCGGCCTGACCTCGCCGTACCCTGTTCGACTGTACTTTTTTCAAAATTTTAACATGGGCTATTTTGACATATTTTTGCCCAAGGAATCCATATTTAGACTCGGAATTACCAAATTCACTACCAAAAGACAAAATTGCCCTTGGCAGCCCCATTTTAAGGGCTTCAAGGGTGTTTTCGTAATTATGCTTTTTCAGACTTCTTCGAAAAAGTGATCGACTGTAACACCACCTAATTTTTCCTCCTGAACACAACGGAATTATCCAACTCTAAGACCCCTAACTAGAGCCAGATAAAACTTATGGATTCTCTAGGAAAAATCGGGGTTTTGCGATTTCGGCTTCGTAAACGTGTTCCTTTCTACTCTTAACCATTTTATTGACTACTCCATTAGGTTACAACTACCATTTAGTACCAATTTGGGCAGCATAACAGCCCCCACAACCCATTTTCCATTTTTACACACAGACAATCCAGCAAAATTTCACCGATTAAATTGTTCACAGCAGTTAGAATAGTCAATATACAAGAGTTTGGAAGTTACCTCAAGCTCCCACTAGTTTTTCCCTGTCTTGGTGAAACCCTAGCTATTCTAACACCAAAAGAGGAGCTTCCAAACCTTAAGGAACATAAAGGAGTACCTCTGAGATGATTAGTTGTACGGGGGATCGTGCACAACTTGGGTTCAATTGTTCACCACCAACAAATAAAAAATGATCAAGTTAAAGTGGCAGTTGAAGAAGTGATCATTGCAGATGCACCTCTCCCTATCCCCGTTGATGACTTCAAAATTGTGATCGATGTCCTCAATGCTTTCATCTTGTGGCAAAAGAACCTTGTTTTTTTATCGAACTGAGGAAACCCCAATCACAACCCCAGTTGCACCTCCTCCCACTCAAGAAGTTTCATCGCCTCCATTAAATGTCATGCAACAAATGATTCTGATGGCATATGATACGTCCTTTCAAACAAGAGATTCACCTATGGATTCAGCTGTTGGCAAGTCAGGAGTGCAATGCTATCTTGAGAGAGATGACTTAATGTCTCTGGTAGCTCCTAGACAACAGCTTAAGATTTCAATTGTCCAACTATTTTTAATGTAAGTATCTTCTTCAATTGCTAGTAAATATTTTACAAATTATGCTATTAAATTTTGATTTGTGTGCTTGCATTATTGTAGGTACATGAGTCATAGGTTGGTTTCCTCTGGCAAAAGCGATCAATTTGGATTCATATGCCCAGTTCAAATCTATGACAAAGGGGCCGCTGCTGCTATCAGACACACATACTTATCGGAGTGGCTTAGTGAAACCCCAATTGAGTGTTTCTTGGCTCCATATGTGCATGGGTAATAAACAAATTTATATTTCATAATATACATAATGTTTTATATTTGCTTAAAAGTCATCCCTTTTTTAAGTGATCATTGGCAATTGGTTATTCTACACAAGAAGAGTAATACTATCATCCTCTTATGCTCCCTCTACTACAACAAGCCAGGGAATGAATTGAAGAAGACAATGAATTCGTAAGTTTTCTTGCATTATTACCTTTCATGTGCAAAATTTATGAAATTTGTGTAAAATATGTAACCTTTGTGATTTTGATGATAAAGCTATGCGAACATTCCTACACGCTGCTTATGGTAGGCATGTTCATGACATAAAAGACTCTACAGGGATTATGCCAAAGGTTAGTTACATATTGGTTTGTTTTAAGAATGTATTCAATAATAAGCCATGCTTTAATTTTATACTTAGATGATATCATGTTATTTTTCAGAGCCGTAGGCAACCACCGAGGTCCAACTTGTATAGGTTGTATGTTTTGAGACACATTTATAATATAATTTCCCTAGGCACGACAAAATTTACTCAAGAGATAAATGTATATATATTTCAAAAATTTTGTATTACTTTTATTTTTTTTAAGTTAGAAAGTTAATATTTTGTCTGGCTTTGGTGTTACAGATGTTTAATCTTGCTGACCCCTTTCCAGAAGAAGTATTGATTACATTCGCAATTGTTGTGCTAAATTCATTTATGAACTTTTACAACAATAATGAGTTTTTGTAAAACTGAGGAATTTTTCTTCCCTCGACTTTTCTGTAAAACTTGTTGGTTGCATGAATTGACATGTTTGTTGTTTTTGTGATTATGTGAAACCACGCATTTATATATGTGAACTTGTTTGAGACATGTCATTGGATGGCCTATGTTTTACAGAATTATGCATGTATGATAATTTTAAACAACACATTACATGATGATGAAGGTGCATGTTATGTTACAAGTTCCTAATGAGAATGTTAAAGAAAAAAGAAATGGTAAGTGGAAGGAAAATGAACATTTTATGGCACTTAATACGTATGGCATTGGAAGCAGCTTCTAGGATATGTTCTGGTTACTAACATAATCAAAGAAAAGTTAAAAAAATATTTATAATACTTTTAAGACCAGTTATATAGATAACTCGTCTTAGAATAACTTTTAAGAGCGGTTTTCCATACAACCGGCCTTAAAAGTAAAGTTTTGAGACCGGTTGTATTGACTATCGATCTTAAAAATGTTTTTGTATAGTATACAAAAGAGGTCTTTTAAGACCGGTGCTCATGACAACTGATCTTAAAATGGTTTATTTTAAGACCCGTTATCAATATAACCGGTCTTAAAAGTGTGACTTTTAAGACTGATTTCTTAACCGGTCTAAAAAGTATTAGACTTTTTAGATCAGTTGTATCAAGACATGATCCAAAACCGGTCTAAAAAGTCATTTTTAACTGGTTTAAAAAGTCATTTTTCCGCTAGTGAATGAGATGCAAGCAACTCGTGATCATTTGACCTGTAAAATGGCAGTATCTGCAAGAGTATTTAATTAATTTCCTTGATACAATGCTATCAAGAAGGCTAGATTTTTATACTTTTGAAGTAGATGGATCTGTCCTTGAATCAGGTAAAAGTGGAAGTGTAGGTATTACTAGGGGAGAAGACGGAGAATGGATATGTGGTTACATGCGCAAGCTTACATAAATACCACCTATGGTAACAAAAATTATTGCGATTATCCAGGGTCTACATATTTGTTGGAATAGAAACTTTAAAAATATTATTATTCTTACTGACTGTTTTGAAGCTGTAAATCTTCTCACAAGGGGTTGTGATAGTAGGCACCCCTTTAAGGAGGTCAATGAGGATGCCAGATTATTATTGGCTGGAGATTCGCAAATCCTTATCAATCACATCTCTAGAAATCAGAATGTCTTAGTTGATCATTTAGCTAAATTAGTGCACAGGAGTTCAGAGAGTTTGTCCTTCGTGATCACCCACCACATGCCTTTCGGGAGGCAGTGATCGATGGAGTTTAGGTTTTGGTTCTTATAGAGCCGGTTTTTATATTAGTCTTTTAATGAATGAATGAACTTTAGTATGTCATTTAAAAAAAAAAAATTCGTTGATACAACTTAACCTTCAAACCTTTATATAAAATATACTGCCCCCGTCTCTCTCTCTCTCTATATATATGATCTTTTCTTTTTTATAAGATCCCATTATTCTAAAAGAGAACACACTTCATATTAATTCGTAAAAATTCATCGCCCCTCATTGTTTCAACCGACAACAGGCACTGAATTCTGATTTATTCATTAATAATACCGAAAATAGCGTCGATTTTGTGGCTCCTATAGATCGAGCGTCTTCCTGTTTTAACAAATATGTTTCCTCCACCCTCTTATCCATCAAACACCCTTCGTCCCAGCCTCCGACGACTGTGTCTTAGAAATAAATATCCAAAAGAAAAGTCAACTAGGCACCTACTTATCCACCAAACACCCTTCGTCCCACCTCCGACGACTGTCTTAGAAATAAATCACCAAAAGAAAAGTCAACTACTTCCTCCTGCCCATAATATAAGATACTTTAACTAAATCACGAAAAATATGAAATGATAGTTATCCACCAAACACCCTTCGTCCCACCTCCGACGACTGTCTTAGAAATAAATCACCAAAAGAAAAGTCAACTACTTCCTCCTGCCCATAATATAAGATACTTTAACTAAATCACGAAAAATATGAAATGATAGTTAACTTATTTAATATGTCTCAAAATGCAACTGTTTTCCACTCTTACCTTTCTTGAGAAATGTGTTTAATTGCATTGGGAGTGTTATTTTAGAGAAAGGGGGATACAATGAGTGGGGCAAAGTTGGAAAATGATTAATTATATGGGCAAAACAGGAAAAAGAGTATTAATTAAATATGAGGTGACTTATCACTTTGATCCTATTTATAAGTGTTTTTTTAACTAATTATCATATATCAAGAAGAGTTAATTAACTCATTAATTATGGGCTAAATTTCTAATTTAACCCTTATCAATAATTGGTTCCAAAAATCAACATGAATATATTCTATTTATTTATTTTAATTAATAGGGGTAAAAAAGTACAATACGACCCTTAAACTAGACTTATAAATATGACCAAAATTTTTGGTCAAAAAGAACTTATAAATAGGACCAGAATGGTATATTCTAGACTATGCATTTCTTGTAGAAGTACCCTATATTGTGGATAGGAGGGAGTAGGTTATAAGACCAGAGGTAATATAATAAATAGATACCACTCTGATCCTGTTTATAAATCCCTTTTAACTAGATCACACGTACTAAGGAGAGGTAGTTAACTCAATGATTATGGGATAAATTTTCAACTATGCCCTCATTTATAAATGGGCACTTTTCAACTCTTTCTTCTCTATCTATCTTTAAATTATTTTTTCATTAGTATAATAAATAGGGGTAAAATTGCCACAGTCTCATTTATTACAATGAAACTGGACTTGTAAATCTGATCAAATTTTTTTTGTCAAAAAAGACTTATAAATAGAACCAGAGTGGTATATTCTGGTCTATGTCTTTCTTGTAGAAGTACCCTATATTGTGAATAGGAGGCGGTAGGTTATAAGACTAGAGGTAATATAATAAATAGATACCACTCTAATTCTGTTTCTAAATCCCTTTTAACCAGATCGCACATACCAAGAAGAGGTAGTTAACTCAATAATTATAAGATAAATTTTCAACTATGCCTTCATTTATAAATAGGTACTTTTCAACTCTTTCTTCTCTATCTATCTTTAAATTATTTCTTCATTAGTACAATAAATAGGGGAAAAATTGTCACAGTCTCATTTACTACACTGAAACTGGACTTATAAATATGATATAATTTTTTGATAAAAAATGATTTATCAATAGGACCAGAGTGATATGATATTTCTGAAAATCCTTGGATAAGGATATGGGAAGGGAAATACTTCAGCGTCAAAAATATAATATATGAACTATTGAAACAAACCAAATCTAGGAATAAAATATACATAAAAAAATTACATAAGAAAAAATAACAAAATATATGATATTTCTTAGGAAAAAGTGCTTGTAAAGACCTTATTAGAAATTTATTTGTCAAATGGGACCGGAAAGCATTTAAGGGAATATCCTTTGTACATGGGGAAGATTGTTTGCACATAATTAAAGATATTTTGTATATAAGGAAGATTGTTTGAATATAAGGGAAGATTACATAAGGAAGATATATTAAACATAAGAAAGATCGTTTGCACATAAGAGAAGATCTTTTGTATACAAGGAATATTGCCGGTACACAAAGTCCTATTTAGCAAATAAATTTTCAATTATATATTTATGGGCAATTTTCCCTTTTTCTTACTGGACAAGTCAAAAAAAGTTGTCAAAAAGTTACAAACATTTCAAAGAAACTGAAGAATACACAATAATTGCTTGGCCGCCGCAGAGTCAAGAGACCAATGAGATGCAAGCAACTCGTTATCATATTTGACTTGTAAAATAGCAGTATCTGCAAGGGTATTTAATTAATTTCCTTGATACAACTTAACCTCCAAACCTTATATATATATAGGGACGGTTAGTCGTGAATGAGTACTTGTGAATGAGAACAATCCTATACCGTAGCCATGAAGTCTTCCTCTTCTTCTTCTTTCCCAAATTTCTTCTCTCTGTTACTCACATTTGCAGCTACCTTCACACTTTCTTGTGGTAAATTGGTTCTCATTGATGGTTTGAAACACTACCATGAAATTAAACTCCCCATCAACGTTACAGGCCCTGAAAGCTTAGCCTTTGACTGTAATGGGGAGGGACCGTATGTTGGTGTATCAGACGGTAGAATTCTCAAATGGAAAGGATCAACTCATAAAGTTTGGATTGAGTTTGCTATCCCCTCACCACACAGGCAAGAATCTCAAAAATTTTCATATATATCAAACTATTCATGAATTTTGTGTTCAAGATGATCTCTAATATGTGGAAATCTATATTGGGTTTGGATCCTTTGTGTGGTGGAAGCATGTCTTCCTTAGTTTGAATCCTATAGAACTTGTCCCTATGAGTCGAGCTTGAAATCTTATAGCTCTTTATATCTACCTGTTGGACTTTAAGTCCATCCTTTATTTTTAGTAACTACCTAACTTCTGAAATATATTACTGCATGAATCTCTGAAGAACTAAATTAGCAGTTGTACAGTTTATCAACTTCGAAAACTCAGTGTATATGCAGTTTCTTGGTTTTTACTGAAAACGTGTTTCATTCCAAATGTTTGAATATATTATAGGAACAGGAAACTATGTGATGGATCAACAGATACAAACAACGAACCTACATGTGGAAGACCAGCGGGACTCAAATTTGACATGAAAACATGCGATCTTTACATAGTTACCTTGGCCTCCTAATGGTTGGCCCTCGTGGTGGTGTGGCCAAGCAACTAGCCATTTCTCCTTCTGATGGTGGTGCTCCCTTCAAATTCCTAAATGGCTTGGATGTTGATGACCAAACTGGTGTGGTTTATTTCTCAGACAGTAGAACTGTGTATCAAAGAAGGTATTCTTTATTCCTCTTCTTGCCTTGAAATTCCATAGGTGTCTATGGGAAGTGGGAGCCGTTTCCCTGCTAAGCTAAAGTTTTAGCTTAATAGGGAATAGGGAGAGATAATCAGATTTAGGTTGTTCAAATATGAATTTTTTAAAATGATGATTTTTCTTTTCTTTTTTTAAAAGAATAATAGTTAAAAGATTATCTTTATTTTAAATTCTATATCTATTAAAATATTTTTTTAAAAAAAATACAGATTTTTAAAAACTCATATTTAAACAGTTCAAATCAATTCTAACGATCTATATCTGATGAGCTCTCCGCTTTTTGCATGGTGGCGAAACCAGTTCCAGGTGGTATATATCTATGTTTCTAAGTCAGGCTTGTTTGGTCAACACTTTTTGAGATACCAAATGTCGTCCTTTTAAAGAGTCCTTGCTCATTCATTTGTGATATATTTGGTTAACATACTTTTTGAAGTACATTACATATTTGTAGAAGTAAAAACTTCCTCCTTCCACAAACTAATGTGTTTGGTTTTCAGTTTTGTCAGTTTGTCAAAAGTTCATTTGCTAAAATTCATTTAGATAAAAGTTAGTTATTGTAATGAGATTTATGTCTGGATTACTTTATTTTTAATAAATCAGTTTGATAAATTGAAAGTTGTTTAGATTGTATGTAATAAAAAGTTTTTTTTTAAATGCATGATTACTAAAATTTTTTTTCAAAACTTTATATGTTGAATAATATATAATTAAAAAGTGTATAAATAACATAAAATTTTTCACTTGTTGAGAAAAAAACATATGACTGGTAGCCTGTGATCTCTGGGGGGGGGGGGGGGAATGTACGGTGTGGCTGAGGGCAACAACTAGCATGGAAAAAAAATGGGCAACAACTAGCATGGAAAAAAAAATGGGTAGTTAAAAAATTAACTCCTCTCATAAATGCACCAACTTCAAAAAAGCAACAGCAAGTCAAACTTCCCTTTAGAGAAATGACTTACATATCTAATATATATGCATTTGGCAGGAAAAAAAATTTTATACGTTCTGAAGAAAATATAGTACGAGTTCACTTTTGAGTTGCTAAAAGGACTTTTGGAATGTTAGAAGTTGAAATCAAACAGATCCTAATAACTTCTCGCAAACTAGCTTTTATAACCACAAGTTATTTTAGAAGCCAAATATACATGAATCAATATATATGTGTAATGAAAGGTTAGAAAGATTTATAGACATCATCGATGAGACTAGGAGGTTTATTGATAGGGATTGGCATGTATAATGATTCATCATAGAGATACAGAGGAAATTTGTCTCGTTGATCATTTAGTTGAGATTTCTCATAGATGACTAATAATTTTTGTATTTTTGATCAACCATGGAGAGTGACGAAGGAGTTTAGGATTTCTTTTTTGTAAACAATCATTTTTGGTATATATTCCGTATTTATTCATTTGTATTTCATTTATGTGAAAGGCAAGCGATAATGATACTCCAAAAAGGAGATAAGACAGGAAGATTATTCAAATATGATTCAAGTAGCAAGAAAGTAGAGACCTTGCTTCATGGCTTGGAATTTGCAAATGGTGTGGCTTTGAACAGAGATGGCTCATTCCTTCTAATAGCAGAAATAGGTTCAGGCAAGATTCATAAATTTTGGCTCAAAGGCTCAAAGACTTACACTTCAGAACTCTATGCAAAACTTGAGAGACCACCAGATAACATAAAGAGAACCAAGAATGGGGATTTCTGGGTGGGACTATATAGTAATAGAACAACATCAGTTCATACTCAGAAATTAGGGGAAGACCCAGTGGGAGTGAAGTTGGATTCGAGGAGAAAGATTTTGGAGATTTTGGATGGAAGAGGAGGTCCTGAGCTTGAAATTATCAGCGAAGTTCTAGAACATCATGGGAGGCTATGGATTGGATCCTCTGTCAATTCCTAT